>CM042475.1:56685660-58149827 GCA_023621385.1 Quercus gilva | reverse complement strand
AAATTTTGTGAGATTATTCTCTGTTAAATGTTGGATTGGTGAATTTTGTTTCCATGAATAAAAAACGTTATTTTTGTTTGAATATAACAAGTTATATAATAGATGTTTGCTATAACTCAAAAATAAAAATAAAAATGGTACGAAACACATGGCTAGACTTGGGCAAGCTATCAATACACAAACCTAAATGCCCTGGCTTTTTATTTATTTATGAAATTGTCAAAATATTTCTTTTGTCCAAAAAATTATTTTTATCTTAGAATTTGGATAATATAATTTTAGTTGTGCAGAAATCTCACTTAACTGCCTAACAGCTAGCAACATTTTGTTAAGCTACAAAAGGATTTCAAGAAAAAAAAAAAGTTAATCCCAACTTTAAATGTAAATATTATACTTCTGGCAATACCAGCCATGAGATTGTAGCCAAAAATTTACTCTAAGTTTGGGGTTAAGACTTCAATAGGATTTTTTTTTATTAATTTTTTTTATATTGGTTTTGGTCAAATGGTTTCTTGCTTATGGCCTCAAGAAGAGTTAATGGTAAATTGGTTATTTGCTTTTGTGGAGGTGATCATAGCTTTTTTAAAGACGATTTTGAAGCTAGGATTAGAATAAAAGGATGATATCCTAGGAGAAGAGGTAGATACTGAAGAAACCATAAGTCCAAAATCAATAAGTACGAAAGCATATTAAGAAGCTAAAACTATTGTGGTTGAGCATAATTAGATGCATTTTGCATGTATTGGCGTATTCGGAGTTTGCTTGAGATTATATGCATTTTGTTCATTTTTTTGGCCTCTAATTTAACGCCATCTTTGGATGCATTTGATGCATATTGGCATATTTGAAATAACTTGAGATAATTTGCACTTGGATCTTTTGATTGGGCTTAGTTTTGATTTGTCATTTGAAACATTCAAGGCTTGAAAGAAACCTCTGCTAGGTGGAGAGGAATTTGATTAAATTTTATGATCTACAAATTTTTGAGAATGGTTGTAGAGTTTAAAACGACTTGTAATTCTTGTTTTTGAATGAAGGGGAAATTCTTTAACTGACTTATTAAAAACGTTTCTCGGTGTAATTTGAATTAGGATATGGTGAAAATTTGTTGGATTTTGTTTCATATTCATACTTTAAATTGATAATGTTTTGCATTTGAGATAGAAAAAGTTTAGAGGTATAAAAAATTTGATATTTGTTGATGTGACAGATTATTAATAGCATGTAAAAAAATATCGTCAATGATAGACCAAAATAAAAATCAATGAAAAATTATCAACTCAACCTGTGTAAAAAATATTGTCAAATTTTTTGTGTATGGCATTACCCTTTGAGTAAATCCATGGAAGCTTTGAGCTTTTGACGACGGTGACAGGGGATTTTCTTTTTTGTGGTTTGATTGAATTCAGGTTTAGGTGGAGTTCTGTCAGATTTTGGCTTGACTTTCATGCCTTCACCAAATGCATGAATTGTTAGGCATGGGTTTTGTTTCACGCTTACATTAAATGCACGTACTTCACTGAATCACTTTGGTTTCCTTTTGATCAAATATAGATCTGATGCTCTCTTATTTGGTTTGTGTGGCTAGTCTAACAATTTGGGTGCAGTAGAAATTATAGAGGAGTGGTGCGGCAGGGCAAAATGTGAGAGTGAGAGACCTCTTTGAAGAGGGATGCGTGAAGGAGGCGATGCGTGAGAAAACTTATTATTTTAGGTCTGCAGCCTTGAACTTTGTATTCAGCCCTAAACTTCGTATTGTGAGAAAGAGAACTGCATACTTGTATGAGAGAATAATTTTGGGTGTATTAGGATTGAGTTTTGTGAATGCCTGTGTTATTTTGTTTTCTTTATATTTTTTAGTGAAATTTTTTCTTCTTGCCACCCGTGGACGTAGGCCAAAAGCCAAACCACATAAATTCTTAGTGTACTCTTTTGTCTTTGTATATATTTTTCTTTTTAGTTCTTTTTGTTAATATTGTTTAATTTAGATGTTTTTCTAAAACCTATATTCTACAATCAAGGCCATTTCTTATGACAAATTGATAATAGAACTCGGTTATTACAATTAATTGATATATGTGCTTTGTATTTTACAACACTGCTCAAGTTTTTTATAACTTTTTGCAAAGCATTTTGATTACAATTTACCTTTTATTAATATATATATATATTGGTAATTGAGATACTTATACCTTTTGAATTATAGTTTTTAAAATAATAATAATAATAAATTTGACTTTTTTTCATCTATTTTTAGCCATAGAAATATGGATTCAGATCCTCTAGATTTCTTAGGGTACTCTACCAATAAATTACCTTAAATCCTAACCATTTTTTTTATGATTTAAGAGTCTAGATTCTGCCATGTCAGCATTCCACTAATAATACTCTTAAAATAATATAAAAATGTTGCAAACAAATCAATTAAGATTATTGTTACTGAAATGCTGACATGACAAAATCTAGATCATTAAATCATTAAAGAATTGTTAAGATTTAAGGAAATCCATTTAGTGGAGTACCCTAGAAAATTTAGAGGATCTGAATCCATTCGGATTGGAAGTCCTGGGAAGTGTCTATTAGTTGAGTTATAAAGCTCTTGTCACTTAATATGCACTCAAATGACAATTCTTGTGCACATACCTGTGTGCATTACAATATTGTAAAATTGTTATTTGTATAAACAACAACAATGGTCAGTAGTAAAATCATGTAAAATTTGTATTTCAGTTTTTGACTAAGCCTTTATAACATTAATACTTCTAGGATTCAGATCCTCTAGATTTCTTAGGGTACAATCCAGAGGATCTGAATCCTTTTAAGGATGTATAAACATCTAAAAATGTTTGATACATGCAACTTAATGAAATAATAAAGCTAGAAAAATAGATTGATGTTAAAAATTTAATTATAAAAATTCTAAACCATTTCATGCCTTTAAGGAGTTTTATGGGGGGCGAAACCTATAAGAAAGTACAGAGAGCCTAGGAAGAAGAAGAGAGGAAGATCAAGCTAGAGAGAGTCTTTGGAATGAAGAAAAATATATGTATTGTATTGAATGAATTGTATCTGTACATGATCTGGTTTAAATACAGAAAACATAGTAAAACAGAAATCCCTAAATGAGTGGAAACGGTTACAGCACGTGTATTTGTTAGTTGAGTCACGTGTGAATTACTCTTACTTAAATATATCACTAAACTACAAGCATTTACAATGTACAACTAAAAACTACAATGTTAAGCTGTCGTTCAACTCATCACTGCACTTCTTTCTTCTTCTGTTGCATTCCTTTTCTTGCTTTCTGATCTGAATCATAGTTTTGATACGCCCCCTCAAGATGACAATCTGGACTGTGAATGTTCACAATGTTCATCTTCGCAAGCAAAACCTTCAATTGTTGACCACTGAGGGCTTTAGTAAGCGGATCAGCTAGGTGTGAGTGAGTGGGAGTGAAAAACAATCTTATGACTTTATCTTCAACCTTATCTCTAACCAAGTGACAATCTATCTCTATATGTTTGGTCCTCTCGTGAAACACGAGATTCTCACCAATATATATAGCTGCTTGGTTATCACAAAACAGCATTGCAGGCTTTGGATGACACACTTCTAAATCCTTCAACAGAGCCAATATCCAAGTCATCTCACACACTGTCACTGCCATGGCTCGATATTCCGCTTCTGCAGATGATCTAGATACAATGGATTGCTTTTTAGACTTCCATGAAATCAGAGAACTACCCAAAAAGACGCAATAGCCAGTGGTTGATCGTCTAGTGTCAACACATGATGCCCAATCTGCATCTATGAATGCCTTCAAATGCAAATCTGAAGTGAAGGATAACAAAATACCTTGTCCAGGACTTCCTTTGATATACTGTAACACCTTATAGGCTGCATCCAAGTGAGGTTTTCTTGGTTTTGAAAGAAACTGACTCATTTTATTCACTAGATATGTGATGTCTGGTCTGGTAATAGTTAAATATATCAACCTGCCAACCAATCTTCTATAAATGCCAGGATCAGGTAACAACTCCCCATGGTATTTGCTCAATTTTAGGTTTTGTTCCATAGGAACTTTGCTAGGCTTGCAGCCTGTCATGCCTGCATCTTTGAGCACATCCAAGGCATACTTCCTTTGACACAAGGAAATGCCTTTATCTGATCTAGCAACTTCAAGGCCAAGGAAGAATTTTAAATTTCCAAGATCCTTTAGTTTGAACTCTTGATCCAGGAACATTTTAAGTTCTTCAACAGCTTGAATATCATTGCTAGCTATGAGAATATCGTCTACATACACTAAAAGTGCTGTGAATGACTGATTAAACTTCTTGGTAAAGAGGGAATAATCTGACCTTGACTGTTTGAACCCACATTTGAGAATAGTGGATGAAAATTTTGAGTACCATTGCCTTGATGCCTGCCTAAGGCCATATAAGGATTTGTTCAGCTTGCACACTATGTTCTTCCCCTTGCTGTGGAATCCTGGAGGCAGCTACATATAAACCTCCTCATGAAGCTCTCCATGAAGGAAAGCATTGTTAACATCAAGCTGAGTTAGGTGCCAGCCCCTCACAGCAGAAATGGCAAGCAAAGTCTTGACAGTTGTCATTTTAGCAACTGGAGAAAAAGTCTCAGTGAAGTCCAAACCTTCCTACTGTGTAAACCCTTTAGCTACAAGACGGGCCTTATACCTTTCCACTGTGCCATCAGCTTTATTCTTCACTTTATAGACCCACTTGCACCCAATGGCACTTTTATGAGATGGTAAGGGAGTAAGAGACCAGGTCTGGTTTGATTCTAAAGCAGCAATTTCAACAGCCATTGCAGATTGCCATTTGGGATCTTGAACAGCCTCATGATAGGAATGTGGTTCAGAAACAACAGTGATAAGAGAGCAAAAATGGGCATAGGATGGAGATAAAGTAGATGAACCAAGAAATTGGGATAAGGGATATTTTGTACCTGAGGTGTGGGAGGCTGAACCAGACTTGATGGCATGATTGGAATGGTCAAACTGATCAGTAATAACATTGTTGCATTTATAGTCTTGCAAATAGGAAGGAGGCTTAGACACTCTAGTGGATTTCCTCAAGGATGGATTGGAAGGAAGAATAGGAGGGTTAGTGATGGAGGGATTAGAACTATCAGGAGAAATAGTAGGGAAATCACAAGGTGGAGAAGTAGAGTCAGCAAGTAAAGGAGAATGGAGTATAGGATTTGAAGGTAAATCAGACAGGTTCGGATCAGGTATGGACTGAGGGATGACAGAATCAGAATGTGAGGTTAAAGGAGAATCAAACAAGGAAGATTGAGAGGTATTAGAGGTATCTAGAGAAGGAAAAAGATAAGGAAAAATGATAGTTGAGTGAGGTGAGGAAGAATAAGTGGATGAAATGAAAGGGAAAATAGTCTCATGAAAAATCACATCTCTAGAGACAAAAATTTTCTTAGTGACAAGGTTGAGTAATTTGTAACCTTTGACACCAAATGGAAAACCCAGAAAAACACAGGGAATAGACCTAGGATCAAATTTTGATCTGTTATGAGACAATGTGGATGCAAAACAAAGGCAACCAAAAACCTTTAAGTGAACAAATGAAGGTGGTTTATTGTAAAGTTTCTCAAAAGGGGTTTTATTGTCTAAAAGGGAGGAAGGCAGTCTGTTGATAATGTACACAGTAGTCAAAACACATTCACCCCAGTAGGAAATAGGTACATTAGACTGAAATTTTAAGGCCCTTGCAATGCTTAAAATATGTTGATGTTTCCTCTCCACAACAGAATTTTGTTGTGGAGTGGCAACACAAGAATGCTGATGTATAATGCCATGATCAGCAAAGAAGTCTTTAAGAAAGAATTCATGAGCATTATCAGTTCTAAAGGCTTTAATGTTGGTGTGAAATTGGGTAGAGATCATTTTATAAAAGGAAATTAATAAGGGTCTAGTTTCGGACTTGGACTGCATAAGATAAACCCAAGTTGATCTAGTTGCATCATCAAAATGGTGAGGAAATATCTAAAACCATTATGAGTGGATCTTGCAAAAGGACCCCAAACATCACAGTGAATGAGATCAAAGGCATTAGCAGACAAATGATTGAAAAAGGGAAAAGGAAGTCTTTTGTGTTTTGCAATGGGACAAAGGGCACAATCTTTATTACTGTGTACATTGTTTACATCAGGAAGAAGTTTACACAGAACCTAGAGTTTAGCATCTGAAACATGACCTAATCTAAGATGCCAAAGATAGGACTTAGTGGTAACAGGAATATCCACAACATTGTTAGCAAAGGAATTGAAAGCAGAACCTAATATAGAAGAAACAGTTGAAACTGAATTGCAAGACTCTGAAGACTGTAGCATGTAGAGATTGTGATGCAGCTTACCCACTCCAATCATTTTCCAACAAGAAAGGTCCTGTATAAGACACTTATTTGACAGGAAAATGAAGCAGCATGATAGACTCTTGGTTAGTTGACTAATGGATATCAAATTAAAGGTGAAGGAAGGAACATAGAGGACATTTTCAAGAAGTAAACTAGAAGTAACTTGAATAGTTCCTATGTGTGTGACAACAACTCTTTCACCATTAGGTAATTGAACAAAGGTAGTTATAGAGCTAGTGATTTTAGTGAACAAATCAACTGAATGGACTATGTGATCTGTGGCACCTGTATCAAGAACCCAAGTATCTTGATTATATGTTGTTTTATTTGAAGGATTGACAGCAAAAATAGAGTGTTCATGCTCAAACATATTGAGGTTTGAAAAAGATCATCCGAAATACCTGAAATGGCAGAATTAGCTGTGTGAAGTGCTTCATCAGAATTACCAGAACTGGATACAGTAGAATTCAATAGGGAAATCAATTGCTGATATTGTTCTGAAGTGAAAGAAAAATTGTTGTTCTGATGCACTGCCTCATTCTGAGTTTGATCACAATCCACCATGATCTGATTAGCCATAGGAAGCCTTCCCTTTTGCTTGTAGCTTGGTGGAAATCCAACAAACTTATAGCATTTCTCTTTGACATGTCCAACCTTTCTATAGTAGCTGCACATAGGCCTTCCCTTTCCTACATTCCCTTTGAAATTCTTGCCAGGAAAAGAACCGTGATTGAAGACTTGATTCTTAACCGCTAGAGCAGTGGATTCCACTCAAGGAATGGCATGAACACTGGAAATTCGTTGCCTTTCCTCCTGGATCACCAAAGAAAAAGTCTTATCCACAGATGGAACAGGTTCCATCATGAGAATTTGAGTCTTGACCTATGAATAACAATCGTTCAAACCATTAAGAAATTGCATGATTGAATCTTGGTGGTGAAGATGCACAATCTTCTCGTTCACACCACAAATGCACTTTCCACATGAACATGATGGTAAAGGCCTCAGATTCAACAGTTGATCCCAAGAAGCTTGAAGATCAGTGAAGAAACTTGTTACTGTAGAATCTCCCTGCATTACCGAGGCAATTTGCTTCTGAAGTTGAGAAATCCTAGGTCCATTTGCTTGCAGAAATCGATTCTTGAGAGCATTCCAGACCTCAAAAGCTGTGTTTCTATAAATTACATTAGCAGTGATGTGAGGTGAAACTGAATTCAAGATCCATGATGAGATCATTGAATTACATTTGGACCATGCCTTTTTCTCGAGCGGCGTAATTGCCATTGATGCAGTGATGGATCCATCTACAAATCCAAGCTTACTCTTAGCATCTAGAGCCATCCTCATTGCTCTGGCCCAATTTGGGTAGTTATCCTCAGTGAGAGGTTGAACAACCAGAATCGCACCAGGAGATTCACCATGGTGCAAGAAAAACGGGCTTCCAGGATCTTCCAATGGAGACAACTCTCGTGTAGAAGAAGATGAAGTAGTATTTGACTCCATTAACGAGGGGTCAAGCTCTGATACCATATAAGAAAGTACAGAGAGCCTAGGAAAAAGAAGAGAGGAAGATCAAGCTAGAGAGAGTCTTTGGAATGAAGAAAAATATCTGTATTGTATTGAATGAATTGTATTTGTACATGATCTGGTTTAAATACAGAAAACAGAGTAAAACAGAAATCCCTAAATGAGTGGAAACAGTTACAGCACGTGTATTTGTTAGTTGAGTCATGTGTGAATTACTCTTACTTAAATATATCACTAAACTACAAGCATTTACAATGTACAACTAAAAACTACAATGTTAAGCTGTCGTTCAACTCATCACTGCACTTCTTTCTTCTTCTGTTGCATTCCTTTTCTTGCTTTCTGATCTGAATCATAGTTTTGATAGAACCCATTTTGGCACCAAGCATTCTGGCATATATTAGGCAATTATTATTTTTAACTAATGCTTCCTTCTGAGGGGTTCCATTGATATAACAACACCAAAGGTTGCACTAGGTAATCGTTCCTCAACTGGACCATTTTGCACTGTCATTTTTAAACCTTGTTTGAAAGTGGAAAATGTTCTATTTCTATTCGCATTTGCTTTGAAGTTCTTATTCTAAACAAAATATCGTATCCCTAAAATGAATAATATTGCTTTTAGATAAAAATGAAAAATATTAGAAAATTTTTTCCTCTTAATTAGTCATGGAGAAAGATTTTGAAGTTCAGTGACAAAAAAAAAAAAAAAAAACAAAACAATCAAAACAATCAAAAATTCAACATCAGATTGGAGATAGTAGAAATACTTGCCCTTCAGATTGGAGATGGTAGAAATGCTAATGGGCCTGGTCTGACTGAACCATATACGGATCAAGCCCATTCCATGACTGCTTAAGTAAAGACTAAACCACCTAATGGGCCAGAATCCAATGGAGTGGGCCAGCCCAGTCACGGTTCTGCTATGATCAGGTAAGAATCTCAGAAACACAGAGTGCATTCCTTCCTTCCAGATAGACTCATCAAGATTAATGCTTTAATCGCTCTTGAAATCCTACAGTGCCACAAAGACTCATTATGCTCTTGTGTCACTGCTAGTGTTGTTTGTCATTGCTAGGACACAGCTTCCAAAAAAATGTGCAAGATATCAATCTGATTTACCCACTTTTTGATTCATAAACATAATATTCTGCAGAAACTGGTGGTGGTTGCAGATCTAGAGGGCTTTGTTGTTACGGCCTGCTACATTTGGCATCAACTATAGTTTTAAACCTGCGTTTTAGAACTCAAGGGCTTGTTTGCTATTATTTGACTTATGGTTTTATGATTCTTCAAAATGGTTCATTGATAGAAGGGAGGATGCACAAACACCGACACAGATACCAATACAGGTATAGGTACGATATGATGACATGAGTAATTTTTAAAAAACTATAATATGATATGACATACAAACACCGTTACGAGGCAAATTGAATTCATAAATAAAATAACTACAAAAAAAAAAAGAGGTTTATTCATCACATTTTATCCAAAGTACAGTTCAAAGATACAGTTTATCACTGGTTCTATCTTGTCGAGTTGGAATTTTAGTTAAATAATAAATACTAATGTTGCTATTGTTCACTACCGACCTTTGGGCCTAATACCACTTTGGTCTTCTATAAATATGGATTTTTGGGTGATACCATAGTTTCAAATTTCATTTAATGAGTGCATGAATTAATTACCAAGATAGAATCAAGAATAAATGCTTCTGTACCATAGCACATCCTTGGTACGATAGTCACTACACAAGTGTAAATGCTTGCATGGTGTGGGGGGACAAGGACCGAGGTTTAAGTCTCCAAAAAGTAGCTTCATACATATATATACTTAGGTTATGCTATGGTAGAATTTTTACCTTATAATAATAATAATAATAATAATAATAATAAAGAAAAAGATAAGAAGTTCCTTTAAGTCCTCATAATATGAATATTCATGAGATCTTTAGTATAAAACTTTTTGCCATTATCTTGGGTTACTCTCAAGGGATTCCTTCCTATAATAACCTAGTGGTGTTGGACGAGGGACTGCATTGGAATTAGCAGATACTCAAAGATGTCTAAATACCTTTGTTTGTCCGAAAAGAGAGAGAAAAAAAAAAAGTTTTTTTTGTTGTAATGAAATGTAATAAAAACCTTAATAAGCTTCTACGTACAACAAAGCTTGCAGGTTTTAATTTAATAATTGTACTTGGCTTAAAAAAATATATAGATTTTTTTAAAAAATTATATGTTTATAAACATATAAATAAATGAATACATGCATACATAATCATATATATACAAACACACAAAGCTACAATAAGCAAAGTAAAAGACAGTTTAAACTGTTCAATATAAGAACTGAGCTGGGTAACGTTCAATCTTAGGCAAATTGGGGATCCTGTTAACCTTGTTTTAATAAGTAACTTAAATGTTATCAATTTTAATAAAATAATGCCACATGGCAATGATGAACCCTTAGTTCCTCCAAAATCTTTGACAAGTTGATGTAATCAAACAAGCTAACAAGTTGATTGATATCCAAAATCAGATAGGATTTGAAGTTTGGACCCAAACAATGTCACATTACGTTAGTATTCATGGTAACCAAACCAACTGAAAGCCTAATTTATTGTCTACCACTTGCCAAGTGTGCCAAAAGAAAGAAAGTAGACATTAATCATATAGACCAAGACACTTTTTTTTGCCAAAACTGTAATGCGGCAGAGTGTAAGTAATAGAGAAAAAATGATAAGTCTATGTAAATGGTTAGAAAATTCTTATAGTCTGTCACATTAGTACTGTGAAAAAGAAATGTGAAATATTTTTTATCCTATAAAACCACTCTAGCAAATAACCTATCTTTACCTACCTACCCCTTGTCCAGCTGTCCTGTTATCACCACTATACAATTATAAATGCATTTTGCACATAAAAGAAGAAAAGTTGTGTGAAAAGAAGAGGGGGCCGGTCAAAAAAATAAAAATAAAAAAGCAGAAAAGAAGGGGAAAAAAGTGAATAACAATTGGATACTTTTTAAACATTGAATGAACAGTCTTCTTGGCTTCCAATGAAATTGCATAACGGTAGTTAGTGACAAAAGAAGAGCACTGATTAAAGCAATGGTTGTGACTTGTGAGTCTTCTCTAACTAATCATATGTGAGAAAATAAAAACAAAAGCATTCAAAATAATTGGTGCCTTTTTGACAATCACATGTATGTTGTGTTTGGTAGTGTGGAAACTGAATATGGAGATGATGAAAAAATGAAAAAAGGAAATGAAGGTGATAGTGATATTTTTCATTTGCTAGCGTGAAATATGAGAGAAAAGAAAAGAGGTGATTGGAATTTTTCATCAAGACCTATCATTTTTTTATCCAAATTAAAAAAAAAAAGGGTGGAAAAATAATAACATTGAAAAGAAAATTTCAAAGTTTTCCCTCAATCTTTCTATCCTCACTTTTATATACTAAGAGCTTAATAATAATTTATTTTCCGTCTATCTTCCCTACCAAACACATGGTGGAAAGTATAAATCTTTCCTATATTCTATTCTTCAAATCTTTTCCATCCTCTACCCCTCTCAACCAAAGTCATATAGTATAAATTTGGTATCACAAACCTTTTGAAATAAAATATTTTCATCCCAGATAATTTGAATGTACTGTATATATTTATGGGTATTGTATATATAATGATTAGTTATTAATGGGACCAAAAATTATAAAGGTGGCCCGTAATAATTAACCTCCTATATCGATGAAACATAAAGCGTCTTCACAAAATTTTTATACATAAGAACATGTAGCCCATATTTCTTAAGGTGCTTAAATGAAAAAGTTTCCAAAATCTAGCTAATAAAGAGAGATTAATGTAATGGATCCGTTTGGCTAGAAGGGTGAAAAAATAAGAGGATAGAAAATGAAAAAGGCATAGACAAGTAAGAGGATAGAAAAAATGTAGTTTTCTCTTATATTTGTTTAATTGAGATGATAGAAAAGTGGATCCAAAACAGATGATAAAATAAAATTAAAAAAAGAACAATAACAAGAATGGCAGAAACATATAAAAACAATAAAGCGAAAAAGATAAAAAGTTAGATGAGCACAAAAATAATAGAGGAAAAAGAAACCTAGAACCAAGTGATATTCTAGAAACTGAAAAATCAAAAGAAGAAAAATACAAAAAACTTGCTTGTAGGTGGGGAATGACAATTTTATCAAAATCACACATTCTTCTTTTTACTTTCATTTTCTAGCTACCTGATTTTGGGAGATCAAGTTTTGGTGGTCCTGGATATAAAATAGTCAAGTCCCACCCATCTTCTCTCCTATTTTCCACTTCTTTTTTTCCATCCTCTCAAAAAAAAATCCCTACCAAAATACCATAAATGATTGTCGAGGTTAATGGTATAAGGCCACAAATTGAAAAAGGTCCCATTGTATTAATAAATAAATAAATAAATATATATATATATATATATACTATTATTAGTGAATCTTAGCTAGTGTTTTTAATTTGTACAACAGCAAGAAAGGCTCCTAGTGTTTAAAATTTGTTTGAACTTTGAGATTATAATTATTTCGTGATTAGAAAACCTACATTAAATCCTAGGAAAATTCTTACATACTCCTGAAGCACGGAGAAATGGTGCTCCCCCATCTCATATTCATAGTAGAACCCACAATGCATTTAATGAGTGGATCTCACCATAAATATGAGAGGAGAGAGTACCATTCTCTGTACACTGGGTGTACCAAATAATTACTCCAAATCTTGAATAATTTTTAATTACCTCTAGTATAATTTTTAATTTTTCATGAGGCACCTATACAACTATTTAGAAATAATAAGGGGTTGTGTGGCAACACCACTGGATTCAAAGCTTGCCCTTCTACAATTAGCCACAATCCTCTTGTTAAAAAGTGGAATAAAGTTATGACACTGAATTTCATCCTTTTGGGCATTGTCTAATATTTATCATTTTTTGAATCACATTATATATTTGCTCAAGAAAGAGGATACACAGACATAGACTCTGACATAGATACTGATACAGATATGGGTACGATAAGGGGACACGAGCAATTTTAAAAAAATTATAACATGATATGGCATATAGAACACCGACACGGGTACGACACTACAAGTATGGCACCCTAAGAATTTCAAACTTCCAAGTACAAAATTGTATATGTTTAAGAGGCAAATTGAATTCAATATGTATAAATAAAAATAACTAGAAAAAAAACGTTTATTCATCACATTTTCTCTATCAATCCATTAGTTTTTGTCGAAAAGGTGACATTTTTCAGTTTTATTTAAAGAACAGTTCAAAGATACAGTTTATCACAGGTTGCGTCTTGTCGAGTTGGAAAATTGTAGCTCAATACTAATGTTGCTATTGTTCACTACTGGCCTCTGGGCCTAATACCACTTTGGTCTACTATAAATATAGATTTGTGGCTGATACCATAGTTTCAAATCTCAATTAATGTGTGCATGAATTAATTACCGAGAAAGAAGCAAGAAGATACTGTTTTATGTAAAGATAAGAAGTTCCTTAAGGCCTTATAATATGAATGCGTGTGAGACAAGGAACTGCATTGAAAATAGCAGATACTCAAAAATGTCTGGATACCTTCGTTTGTCCAAAAAGAGAAAAAAAAAATTTCTTTTGTTGTTATGAAATGTTATGATATGTAATAATCACTCAATTATGAATATAAAGGATATGTAATATAAACCCTAATTAGGATTTTCATGAATAATTAAAGAATAGTTGGATTTTCATGAATAATTAAGGAATGGTTTAAGAGCCCTGGTATACTACTATGATGGGCAAGCTAATCTAACCTAGCCTATTATAGGTGTTAATTCAATAATTGTACTTAGCTTATAAAATATGTAGATTTTAAATTACATGTTTATAAATAGATAAATAAATAAATACATAAATAATTATAGACAAACACACACAAGAGCATTAGCATTAGCATTGGGGATGTGAAACACCTCCAAATAGCTATTTTAGATCCACACATTCCTTAAAACCACAATTATCCAGGTAGCTATTGCTAAAAGAAATTAGGAACTATGAAAAATAGGTTCTTAAATATAAGAATTACTATAGCTTGATGGTAAAACTAAATTATCATATTTTATAGTTGGGTAGAAGAGAGAGATGGGAAAGAAGAGAGAGAAATATATATATTTTTATGTTATTTGATTGTGTAGTTTATATTATTTTATTGGGTTGTATGTAAAAAATAAGAAATGAGATGTTAGGTGTATTTTAACCTGAGTTAATAAAATAGATAAAATAGATTTTTAGAGTGTAAAATAGGTACTTTTTAGAAACTTGGATAAAAATGCTCAAGCTAAGTAAAAAACTGTTTATACTGATCAGTACAAGAATTGAACCAGGTAACGCTCAATTTTAGGCAAATTGGGGATCCTGTTAACCTTGTTTTAATAAGTAACTTAAATGTTATCAATTTTAATAAAATAATGCCATTTCCTCCTAAATCTTTGACAAGTTGATGTAATCAAACAAGCTAACAAATTGATTGATATCCAGAATCAGATAGGATTTGGACCCAAACAATGCCACATTGCGTTAGTAATCAAGGTAGCTAAACCAATTGAAAGCCTAAATAAATAAATACATACATACATAATTATATATATACAAACACACAAAACTACTATAAGTAGAGTATAAGAAAGTTTAAACTGTTCAATATAGGAATTGAGCTAGGTAACGTTCAATCTTAGGCAAAATGGGGGTCCTGTTAACCTTGTTTTAATAAGTAACTTAAATGTTATGAATTTTAATAAAATAATGCCACGCGGTAACGATGAACCCTTAGTTCCTCCAAAATCTTTGACAAGTTGATGTAATCAAACAAGCCAACAAGTTGATTAATATCCAAAATTAGATAGGATTTGGAGTTTGGACCCAAACAATGTCACATTGCTTTAGTAATCATGGTAGCCAAACCAATTGAAAGCCTAATTTATTGTCTGCCACTTGCCAAGTGTGCCAAAAGAAAGAAAGTTGACATTAATCATATAGACCAAGACACTATTCTTTGCCAAAATTGTAATGTGGCAAAGTGTAAGTAGCAGAGAAATAATGATAAGTCTATGCATAAATGATTGAAAACTCTTATAGTCTGTCACGTTAGTATTCTAAAGAAAAAAAATGTGAAATAGTTTTTAGAACCACTCTTGCGAACAACCTATCCCTACCTACCTACCCCTTGTCCAGTTGTCCAGTTATCACCACTATACAATTATAAATACATTTTGCACATAAAAGAAGAAAAGTTGTGTGAAAAGAAGAGGGGGCCGGTCAAAAAAAAAAAAAAAAAGGAGAAAAGAAGGGGGAAAAAAAGGTGAATAATAATTGGATACTTTTTAAACACTAAATGACCAGTCTTCTTGGCTTCCAATGAAATTGCATTATCTAAAACGTGAATCAGACTACAAGCAATATGGTAGTTAGTGACAGGAGAGACATTGATTAAAGCAATGGTTGTGACTTGTGAGTCTTCTCTAACTAATAATATGTGAGAAAATAAAAACAAAAGCATTCAAAATAATTGGTGCCTTTTTGACAATCACATGTATGTTGTGTTTGGTAGTGTGGAAACTGAATATGGAGATGATGAAAAAATGAAAAAAGGAAATGAAGAGGATAGTGATATTTTTCATTTTCTAGCGTGAAATATGAGAGAAAAGAAAGATGTGATTGAAATTTTTTGTCAAGACCTATATCATTTTTTAATTCAAAAATTTTTTTTAAGGGTGAAAACTTAATAACATTGAAAAGAAAATTTCAAAATTTTCCCTCAATCTTTATATCCTTTCACTGTTATATACTAAGGGCTTAATAATAATTTATTTTCTGTCTTATCTTCCATACCAAACACGTGGTGAAAAGTATAAATCTTTAGTATATTCTATTCTTCAAATCTTTTCCATCCTCCTGCCCTCTCAACCAAAGTCATAAAGTATAAATTTGGTATCACAAACCTTTTGAAATAAAATGTTTTCATCCCAAGTACTTCGGATGTAATGTATATATAAATTTTTTTATGGGTAGTGTGCATATAATTACTAGTTATTAAAGGGACCAAAAATTATAAAGGTGGCCGGTAATAATTAACCTCCTATATCGATGAAACATAAAGCGTCTTCACAAAAGTTTTATACACAAGAACATATAGCCCATATTTCTTAAGGTGCTTGAATGAAAAAGTTTCCAAAATCTAGCTAATAAAGAGAGATTAATGTAATGAGTCCGTTTGGTTGGAAGGGTGAAAAAATAAGAGGACAAAAAATTAGAAAAGGGATAGATAAGTGAGAGGATAGAAGAAATGTAGTTTTCTCTTGTATTTGTTTGATTGGGATTGTTCGGTTCTAAGGAAATAGGACATAATGTATTAGAACTTCAATGTGTAATGTTGGCAAACCATGATCAAAACATTTGGTCTAGATTTAGGCTGCTTAAAATGTGTTTATGTGTAAAGTTGGAATCGAGTGTACTGCAGGATTTATTGTGTAAATCTGCAAAGCTTGATCGATAAAAAATTAGACTTGATCGATTGAAGCTCGTGCAGATTGTTTTTCTGCAGAATTTTCAAACTCAAGCCCAAGCCTATATGACGTGTAGAGTTTTATATTTTGCTTCTAGTATAAAAAGAAAAACCCTAACCACGTTTTAAAGTTGTTGATATGCTGTGTGTATGAATTTCTTGTGAGATCTAGAGGTGTTTGCCTTCATACATACTTAGGGTTATCAAGATAAAGATTGATGTTAAGAGCTTGGTGATCACTTTAGTTGCTGCATAAAGAGCTTAAAGAAAACACAAGTGGGAGTACTTGTGGTTGTTGTGAATCCAAGAAAGAAGTAGTCCGTGAACTTAGAGCTGTCACGTGGTTGTGGTAGTAAGTTTTCTACTCGAGGTAGTAATAAGATGTTAGTGGTCTAAGTCATTATTGTAAAACTTCAATTCTTTCATAGTAAATCTGTTTTACCTTGAAGATAGCTAGGTTAAATCCTCCCCAAGTTTTTTACCGGTTTAGTTTTCCTAGGTTATCATATCATTGTATTCTTTATTTTCTGCATTATTTTCTTGATATGATTTACTTGTGTTAACCTAGACTTGAATAATTTATCTAAGTAATCACTTGGCTAAATAACTAGGTTAATCAACTTGTGTTTTAAGGGGTCTAAAAACGTACAAGTGGTATCAGAGCGGGTTAGCTCTAGCATTTAGATCTTTTGATCTAAGAGTTGATCCTTAACCCCTACTGTCATGGAACATGGTCACTCTCTTGTGATCCCACCTCACTTTGATGGGAACAACTATGTCTATTGGAAAGTAAGGATGAAAGCATTCCTGAAATCTATTGATGAGAGAGTTTGGAATTCCGTTGAATACGGATGGGAGAAGCCAATTACTCCTGTAAGCGAGTGGCAAACTTCTCAGAAAGAAGCAGCCGCTTTTAATAGCAAAGTCATGAATGCTATTTTTAATGCTGTTTCTATGGAGGGATTCAAGAGGATCTCAAATGTTGAGGTTGCTTATACTGCTTGGAATATTCTCTAAATTGTGCATGACAGCACAAAGGCAGTTAAGATTAACAAACTATAGCAATTAACAACTAGATTTGAAAGTATTAGAATGTCAGATGATGAAAGTTTTGATGAATTCTATACTAAGTTTAATGATATTGTTAATTCTGCTTATAATTTGGGTGAAATCTATGATCAACCTAAGATTGTTAGGAAGATACTTAGATCCTTGACTGAGGACTTTAGACCCAAAGTGACTGCCATTATTAAAAGCAAGGATGTGGACTCCATCCCTGTTGATGAATTTGTAGGATCTCTCCAATCCTATGAGTTAGACCTACCCAAGAAAAACAAATCCAAATCAATGGCTCTTAAGTCAGTTGATGATGTTGATGGGAATAGATTTGATGATGAACTCTCTGCTACAGAGGTTGCATATCTTGCCAAGAACTTTAGAAATTTTCTTAGGAACAACAACAAAAGGGCAAGAGGTAAAAACAATGCTGAACTTAGAAATTTTAGGAGGAATGAACCCAATAAAGTGAACAATATTGAAAAATCTAAAGAGAAAGTAGGTCAAACCTCTAATAATTCTATGGGTCAACAATGTTTTGGTTGTCAAGGGTATGGTCACGTGAAATCAGAATGTCCTACATTCTTGAGATCAAAGGGTAAAGTTATGGCTGTAACCCTTAGTGATGATAAAGTTTTTGACCATGAGTCTGATAGTGATGAGGATGAAAACTTCATTACTTTCACAACTACTGCTATGTGGTTGATGAGAACCTTTCTGATGGGGAATTCTTTGAGAATGCTGATTTGCAAGAAGCCTATAATAAGTTTTGCAAGGTTGCTGCAAAGGATGCTATGAATGTTGATTTAGGTTTATAGAAAATTGCTTCTCTTGAACTTGATAAGAAAAATTTGCTCTTGAAATTGTTTAATGCTAATGAATTGCTTGATAAGGTGAAGACTGAGAACATGTTGTTGCTTGATAAAGTTAAGAATTTGGAACTTGAACTATCTATTGCTAGAAAACAAACAAATAGGTACGCTAGTTCTAAACTTGAACACATGTTGAGTATTCAGAAGTCTCCTTTAGCCAAAACTGGTCTAGGTTTTGAAGATAGCATCTCTGTGCCTAAGAATCATTCCACAAACTTTGTTTCTTCTTCTGAGCCTCCCGTGAGTGAGATTGTTAAACCGGCAGAAGTTACACCTCCTAGGAAGATTAGGGTTGATCTCAAAGAGTCTAAACCTGAGACTCCTAACCCTCCTAAGGAAAAGCTACATGATAGACCTGTGTGGGATTATCATTTTTGTGGAAAGTCTGGGCACATTTGCCCAAACTGTTTCAAGTTGCAAGCTGCTAAGTGAGCAAATATGCCAAAAGTATCTGTACCTCAAGCACAAGATCCCATAGTACTTATTGGTGAGTTGGTAAAGGTTTTAAACCTTTATTCCAATCCTGGAGTTGCTCATCATTCTAATATGAATAATAACTCCAATGCAAGAGTTGCATCTAAAAAGTTTTGGATGCAAAAAGCTCAATCTAATTGAGTCTTTCTGACATGGTCCTTGAGCTTCATCTTTCTATTCTTTGTGACCTTTCTTCTTTGTTGTTTTTGTTTTTTGTTTTTAGGATTTTCATTGCATAACATTCATGCATTTCATGCTAGGTTGTTTTTCTTATTCTTTCAAAAAACAAAAAAACAAAAAAAACAAAAAATAAAAAGTGGAAAAGGAAGGAAAAATGTGTTTTGCATTATTTTTCTTGGATTTGAAATCGAGGTTGGTCATATTATCTTTACATATCATGTTTATGTACCTTATTTAGCTTAGATAAGCTTATTTTACTGCACCTTGCTAGTTTTAGCTTTGTAGTGCATGTTGTGTGGGAGTTGTTTATAGTTTTTGATCACATGATCTTGATTTTGAAGTCACATGCTTTTAATTGTAAAGACTAAAAAATCCTAAGAGAAAGGCATAAATAACCATCTCATCACTGTTTACTAGCCAATCATGAACACCTTAGTGCATATCATATGATTTTGTGCTCGAAAAAGTGTAGCACATGCACAAAAAGAACATAAGGTATAACCTCGGTTTAAATAATAAAATTGGTGTGTACATTATTGGGTTATAATAAATTCAAAATTAAATAAAATTGGTGTGTACATTATGAGGCAAATCAAGAAACTTACATGATTGCAAGCTTGTTTTCTAGGAGATGTGAGAATTATATGATGTAACTCTTTAGGTGATAGTCACTTTCAAACTTATGTGATGAATTTCATTGAAATTGTGATTGATTACTATCGACTTATCACCTCACATGTATCTCATGCTTTTACTAGTTGCGCATACTACACAAGTTATTCTTTGTTAAACTTAATACATTATATTGTGTGTGAACTTGTTGTGGTCATCCAAGATTAAAATTTCCTTGATTTTGATGCAAAATATGTTTTAATGTTTGAGGTTTGGGGAAAAATTGATTGAAAATCTTGTTTTTGGAAGATCTGGGTTGAATTCAAGGGTTTTTGAAAAACTTTTCATCTCACACTTATGCATTTCATTCATAAAACAATGTGCTTTGAGGAGTTTCTGCATTAAAATGCTCTGTTTTTCAAAAAAAACTACTTTTTCCAGTTTTTCAATAGATCGTACCTGTTGCTCGACCGATCAAATATGCGATAAATTTTTTGGTTACAATCTTCCTGGCTCAATCAATGCTCGATTGGTGCTGGATCGATCTAAATTGATTTTCGATCGATTGAACCTAATTTTTGACCGATTGAAATTCGGTCTGAAGGTTTTTTAAAAAGCTTTTTCTCTCACGTGTTCTTCACTTTATTCAACTGTTCAAAGAGCTTTTTGCTCTCTCTCTTCGACCGATCCACCTCAAACCAATTTTTGTCATTTCTTCCTAATTTTTCTCAAAGGTTTTTGTCTTTAAGTGCCGGTATGTCCTTTTTACCCCTTCCTTTTTATTTTATTCACAAATTTCATGCATTTTAGGTGTAATTTTCGGACCTATAGGAATTTGGGGTTTTTTATGTTTCAATTGGTTTCTTTCAAATTTAATCATTGGGTTTTTGTTCTTAGACGCTATAAACATGAATCTCATGCTTTAATTTGACTAAATTTGTGATTTGGGAAAATTTTGAAATTCTAAGTCTTGAAATTACATAAAATTGGGGATTTTGTTCAATTGGGCTTAATTTGATAAAATTGACTTGTGTAATTGATTAATTATGTTATTATATATTGTTATCTAACTAGTATAATGATCATTTGGTCAATTTGGTTGGATTTTTGAAATTGGGTATTTTCAAATTTGGGGTTTTTGTATTAAAACTCTATGTTCAAGTCAATTGTTGGTTTCTAATGTGTAATTGAACTGTTCTCAATGCATTAGTGCATGCATCATCTCTTCATTCTGTTCATGCATCATATAGATTGTTCTTTTCTATATTTTTTTGCCCTAACTCTTTCTAATGCAGTCTGCCCTTGGTTTTCTTTGTTTTCTTTCTTTGGTCTCTATTTTTGTTTTTCTTTTAACCTTTAGCATCATGGTTAAGAAAACTAGAGCCAACAGGAAAACCTCCTCTTCCTCTTCTTCTGCCTTTGAGAGTGATAGGTTTAGAACTGAGAAACACCAAGAGAATTATGAAAAAATTTATATCTTTAGATCGGTGTGGGCTGAGCGTAAAGTGATCCTTGATGAGTTAGATCCTAAGATATGTAGGAACTTTGAGAGTCGGGGTTGGTTACCTCTTTTGGACATTTCTCATCCCCCTCCGGCTGTTTTGATTAGAGAGTTCTACTTGAACCTCTTTGTCCACTCCACTTCATCCAACATTCAGTTTGTGAAGAGTTTGATAAGGGGAGAAGAGTATGTCATTACTCCTCAGGTAGTGGCCTTTGCTCTTGGTGTACCTTTGGTACAACAGTCTGTCTATCCTTATGATGAGGACCCCCCTTGATAAGATCATGTCTCACATTACCGATACTTCCATTCGATGGGGTTCCGATCCTCGTATCACTACTCATGAGCTTACAGAGCTCAACTATCTGTTTTTCGGGATTGCTTGTCATTCTCTTTGGACTATCTCTCACTTGCACACCATTCATATTGAGAGATGTGCATTTTTGTATGCCCTTGTGACTGATGCTCCTATGAGTTTTCCTACCCTCTTCATTCGTTCTTTGGTTGAGGTTCATAGGAGTAGTTCTAAATCACATGGTCTTTTCTTTCCTGTTTTTATTCATCGGATTTTGTTACATCTAGGTTTAGAGGATTTTCCTACATCCGAGCCTGTCCATATTATTGCTCCCATAGGTGCCTCTTTACTTAGGTAGAGAGCTGCTCAGTTGAAAGCTAGCTCTAAACGCCTTCGAGTTAAGTCTTCTACAGGTGCTGCATCTCAGCCTCCTACTTCTGGTGACCTCACAGCTGAGGAGTATGTTGATCCCACAGCCGCTGTTGATCCTCCACCGACTTCTTCTTCGAGCGATGCTTCTTTGCGGAGTATGCTGGAGACTGTCATGACCATTCAGGCAGCTCAGGGATAGATTTTGGTGGATGTGCTCACGAGGCTTTAGGCTTTGCATGCTGATTTGGCGAGTTTTAGACGTTCTCCACCACCTCCTTTTGATGATGAGTCTTGATTGCCCTTTGGCAATTCGTCACAAAAAGGGGAAGTACATACTGATGGAGATAGGGGGAGTTTTGGTGTTTTTAGAGCTTTAGATTGTATCTAGGAGCTTTTTGTATATGTTTTTGGCTTGTGATGTATTTATTTTTCTCTTCTGATGTATTTATTTTCTTATGGGTTGTATATGTCAGAGGGAGACATTATGTTTTTTATTTCTATTTCTTGTTTCACATGTGCTACATTGACTATTGGTTTATATTATGAGGTTATTCATGATATATGTCTTTTATTTTATGTTTTTGTGAAATCAAGAAGTTATTTTGTTTCACTTGTATTTTCCACACATGCATTTATGTGTTTGTTGAGTGTTTCAGGAATATACAAGTTGATTCAGTCGTGCTACTGTCTACACTAGCAACTGATAGATAGTAGTTAGGTTGAATTATTTATTGGGAATTTTATTGTAATGGGCTGTTTTGTAACTTTGAGCATTTTTGTTTTGGTATGTGTTTTGTCATGGATTGACAAAGGGGGAGTTTGTTAGATTCTAAGGAATTAGGACATAATGTATTAGAACTTCAATATGTAATGTTGGCAAACCATGATCAAAACATTTGGTCTAGATTTAGGCTGCTCAAAGTGTGTTTATGTGTAAAGTTGGAATTGAGTGTACTGCATGATTTATTGTGTAAATCTGCAAAGCTCGATCAATCGAAAATTAGACTCAATCGATCGAAGCTCGTACAGATTGTTTTTCTGCAGAATTTTTTAACTCAAGCTTAAGCCTATATGACATGTAGGGTTTTATGTTTTGCTTCTAGTATAAAAAGAAAAACCGTAGCCACATTTTAAGGTTGTTGATATGCTGTGTGTATGAATCTCTTGTGAGATCTAGAGGTATTTGCCTCCATACATACTTAGGGTTATCAAGATCAAGATTGATGTCGAGAGCTTGGTGATCGCTTCAGTTGCTGCATAAAGAGCTTAAAGAAAACACAAGTGGGAGTACTTGTGGTTACTGTGAATCCAAGAAAGAAGTAGTCCATGGACTCAGAGCTGTCACGTGGTCATGGTAGTAAGTTTTCTACTCGAGGTAGCAATAGGATGTTAGTGGTCTAAGTCACTATTGTAAAACTTCAATTATTTCATAGTGGATCTGTTTTATCTTGAGGATAGCTAGGTTAAATCCTCCCCAGATTTTTTACTGGTTTGATTTTCTTAGGTTATCATATCGTTGTGTTCTTTATTTTCCGTATTATTTACTTGATATGATTTACTTGTGTTAACCTAGACTTGAATAATTTATTTAAGTAATCACTTGGCTAAATAACTAGGTTATTCACCTTGTGTTTTAAAGGGTATAAAAACATACAAAGATGATAGAAAAGTGGATCCAAAACAGATGACAGAATAAAATAATAAAATAAAAAAAGAATGAGAACGGGAATGGCAGAAACAAATAAAAACAATAAAAAGAAAAAGAGAAAAAGTTAGATGAGCACATAAAAAAAAAAAAAAAAAAGTAAAAAGAAACCTAGAATCAAGTGAAATACAAGAAATTGAAAAATCAAAAGAAGAAAAAGACAAAAAACTTGCTTGTAGGTGGGGAATGACAATTTTATCAAAATCACACCTTTTTCTTTTTACTTTCATTTTCTAGCTACCTAATTTTGGGAGATCAAGTTTTGGTAGTCTCGGAGAGAAAATAGTCAAGCCCCACCATTTTTCTCTCCCCTATACCCTTCCAACCAAATGCACCTCCCACCCATCTTCTCTCCTATTTTTCACTTCTCTTTTTCCATTCTCTCAAAAATCATAACCAAAATCCCATAAATGATTGTTGAGGTTAGCTCAATCTCTAGGCCACTTAGTTAATGGAATAAGGCCACCAAATTGAAAAAGGACCCATTGTAAAAAAAAAGAAAAAAAAAAAGAAAAAAAAAAAGAATATATTATTATTAGTGAATCGTAGCTAGTGTTTTTAATTTGTACACCAGTAGGAAAGAATCCTAGTGTTTTAAATTAGTTTGAACTCTAAGATTATAATTATTTCATGATTACAAAACCTGCACCAAATCCTATAGAGATTATAATTATGTCGTGATTAAATTCTATGGTTGTAGTAATTAATTTACAGTCCTAAATTGCAAAATAGTCGCCGAGTTAGTTAACGTAGACATGTCACCAAGTGAGGCAATAAAAGTTATTGGATATTTGTTGGATTTGTCAAGGTGGAGCTTTGATGTTGGCCAAAGACCCTTGACCCATGGGTTAATGTGCCAAACCCTATCCACCATTGCTGGGTAGCCAACAACAAAAATAAACTGCAAGATAGTCTGCATCTCCACATTGGCTATTCTCCCAAGGAACATTTATTTATATCGGGTGTGTTTGGATACCACTTATTTGCTGAAAACTGAAAATTGAAAATTTATTGCTGAAAACATTGTAGTAAAATAATTTTTAAAGGTGTGAATAGTGCTGTGGGACCCAAATTTACCTAGAAATCTGTGTTTTGCTGAGTTTGGTGGTGCATAAATAGTACCCTTGGGACCCACTAAAAAACCACTGATCGCGCAGATTGGGCAAAACGCCCAATCCAAACGCACGCCAAGTCCTTCTCCATGAGTAATTATAAAATACTTTTATAGTATTATAAATGTGTGCTCTCCCATTTGCCATTTACATAATAGTATGTTCTATTAATTAAATTCATGATGAGATCGAAAATTTATGAGAAAAGAGAGTATGTATTTATGATACTCTTGATGTATTCTTTAATTTTCCCATCTCCAATCATAGTATATAGAAGCCGTTAGCTGGATAGAAACTACCAAATTATGCTTGTAAGGACAGCTCTAATTAGTCACACCATAACTATGAAAAAAATGGTAGTAACATAATATCAACCAACTAAGTTTCAACCTAAAGCCTTCAATTAGAAAAACTAATAAAGAAAAAAAAAAGATATGGGCTAGAACTTGCTATAATACTTCATGAGTTATTCAAAAGAACAAGAACCAACTTCATATCAAATTTAAACTTTTCAAGAAAACAATTTAATGAATACCATACAAATTTGACCCACATTTTTTTTTTCTAGGAATCCATTATTAAAACATGTAAACATATTACACGTCAAAAAGCTCAAATGTTCAAATGAGAAAAAAGACTTCTTAACTCAAATTTCCTCTGTGGAGACTGAACCACGTCATTTGTTTTTATATTCTTGTGCTACTCTATTTTATGCTTCTGCATATACAATAATTTTTTTTTCCTCCAATTTAATTGATATCAAAGTATCTTTAACATGATTCATTCAATGATTTTCTTCACAAGTTGATCGATGTTCCACAAACCTGTAAAATAATAATATTATGTATAATTATTTAGTGGTCCTACAGCACAAAAAATGTGTGTTCTCCTTTCTCACATGATTAATGGTTTTTACCATAAATTTAATTAGTGAGACCAACTATCTTGTGAGATGGGGTAGCACACATTTATTGTGCTCCTATAACACTAAATAATTATTCTAATATATATATATATATATATATGTTCTCCTTTCTCACATGATTAATGGTTTTTACCATAAATTTAATTAGTGAGACCAACTATCTTGTGAGATGGGGTAGCACACATTTATTGTGCTCCTATAACACTAAATAATTATTCTAATATATATATATATATATATATTTTAGAGTTTCAACCTATGGCGTTAGTTTTTTATGATTGTGCTCTTTTATCATTAGACCAAGACACCAATCAGTTTTTAGTATAAGTGGGGATTAAACCCCTAAATCTTATATTTAATCATTAAATATTTTAGCCGTTTAGCTAACTGGAATCCACAATTATCTAAAATTAGTATAAATTTGCACATGATAACTAGAATTGCATGCATCAAAGCATTGATGATCGATCAAACAAACCTTGATAATTTCTACTAGAATTGCCATTGTTTTCTCGAGGAAACAATGGCAATTGTGTGATTTGGGCATGTGCTAAATTGGGTAAATAAATCATTTTATTTAATATAATTTGATGATGCGATTAGTATTATAAATTTATTTATTAGCCACAATACAAAAACAAAGCATAAGAGACATCTGCCATGGTAATTTTCCCCCAAAAAAGGAAAAACCAGTAAAAGAGACCAAGCGAGGATCTGAAATTGGGATTTTAGAATGTCAAAGAAAATACTCCAAGAATTCACCATTGCAAAAAGGCACCACGCACGGGGACGAGGATTAATTGAGCTCAGCAATCTTATTGAACGTTTATTATAAGATTGAATTTTATTATAGGAAAATATTTATAGCTCTACAGGAAATGGTTTTGTTGGGCTAATTGAAGTCAACAAATTCTACCTCCTAAATATTAGGGGTGGCAAATGGGCGGGTTGGGTCATAAATGGGTTGGTTGTGTAATTACCCATTTATCCATTTATGACCTGTTTATATAGAAATTAATTATTCATTACCCGCCCAACCCATTTAATTAGTAATCCACCCATTTAACCCAATATAACTCAAATAAATAAATAACTTATTAAAAACTTTAAAAACAAAAATTAAAAAGTTCAAAAATCACTTTTCCTATACTTTCCTTTCATTTTCCCTTCACAATATTCATTTCTCAGCAACCAAACAAAGCCACAGAGAAAAAAAAAAAAAAAAATTTTTTTTTTTTTTTTCGGAGTCTCAAGTACACCGAAGGTCACAAACTAAACATCATTTCCAATTCTCTCACACTTTCTCAACCACCAACAGAAACTGTGAAAGAGTTACCTTCTTTCTCTGATGCTTCTGAGGCATGATATTGGTACGGATTGGATGGAGAGCAGCCTTAGCAGCCGAAACAGTGTCACTATGGATCATCAGCGCCGATCGATCGCTTCGACCTCTTCTCCCCGGACGGCTTTCCCAGCGCTGTCGGAGCCTGAGTCGCCGCTGTCGAAGACGGTGCTGAAGCCACCGAGCCAGAGTCAGGCAGGAGTTGGGTCCGCCATTTTAGATCCATCAGAGTTGTACCCAATGAATCCTGTAGCACCACTAACGTTTCTTTGGGAAATCGAATGACAAGGAAAAGAGTGGAATGGTGAACTCCAATTCCATCCCGGTTCTTTCTCAAGAATTTCCTTTTGTTTGGTTACTGAGAAAATTGGAGGAAAAGTGATTGGGCTTAGAAATAAAGAGGTTAAAGTGTTTGGGAAAGTGTTTGGTTATTGAGAAAATCTGAGGAAGAGTGAGTCTGAGATTGAGTCTGAGGTTTATTTAAGTTTTAAATTTTAGAAGGTTTTAGTGGATATTAGTGGGTTAATTTAATTTTAAATTTAAGATGGGTTTAATGGGTATTAGTGGATTTATCCATTTAGATCCATCTAATTAAATAACCAAATGGGTCTTTATCCATTTAACCTAAATACTCAAATGGGTTGGGTTAAGACTTATCTAAATAAGGTGGGTAATGGGCGGGTTCATGGATATGAATAAAAATTGCCACCCTTACTCCTAATGCGCTACATATAAACCAATTGCAAGTACAATATTTACTCATAACTTCTTATGTTTATTTTATTTTATTTTATTTATTTATTTATTTATTTTTTTACAAGATAAAGCTATACTCTAGTCTAATCTAAGTGTATATGTGCGTCAAGCTCCCTCTTGGAGACTTGAACCCTGGCCCTTGCCCCCCACAACCTACAAGCACCTATATTTGTGAAGTGACCATCGCACCAAGGGTGTGCGGTTGTATAACTTCTTATGTTACATACACAAAATTTGACCCCCTAATGCACTACAACAAGTCTGTCACTGTGCAATTAGTGTGTCCCCTAATGCACGACCAAAGTCGGTGCTCTATTTTTTATACGTGAAATGATGCCTTAATTAATGCACCGGAGGTGAAGTCAAGTCTCAAGGATTTGGATCGGTGCAATACCCGGGTGCAATTACACCACACCCACTCACATCAATTTTTACCACAAAAAAACATTTATTCATCACATTTTCTCTATCAAACCACTAGTTTTTGTGAAAAAGGTGACATTTTTCAGTTTTATCAAAAGTAGAGTTCAGAGATACAGTTTATCATAGGTTGCTTATTGTGGAGTTGGAAAATTTTAGCTCATTACTAATGTTGCTATTGTTCACTACTGACCTCTAGGCCTAATACCACTTTGGTCTATAAATATGGAGTATTGGGTGAAATCGTAGTTTCAAATCCCTTTTAATGCATGCATGAATTAATTACAAAGCCCAAAAAAAAGAGCAAGAAGATATTATTTTATGTAAAGACAAAGAAATTTCTTAGAGCTATATAATACTCATGAGATCTTGAGTACGAAACTTTATTTCATCATTTTGGGACCACCCTTAAGGGATTACTTCCTATAATAATTTGGTGTGTGTGGGACAGACTGCATATACCCACGAGAATAATTGAATACTAGTAGATGTCTAGGCACCCTTATTTGTCCAAAAAAAAAAAGAAAAAAAAAGAGAGTCTTTTGTAGTTATGAAATGTTACGAAGATCAACAACACAAACTCCCTTAGAAATTTCTCCAAATTTCTTTTATATAGAACCTTATGGAGAATAAACGCTCAATTATGAATATAAAGGATATAAACCCTAATAAGGATTTTCATGAATAATTAAAGAATAGATGGATTTTCTTGAATAATTAAGGAATGGATTAAGACTTAAGAGCCCTAGTTTACAACTATGATGGGCAAGCTAATCTAACCTAGCCTATATACACAGACATAGAATTGAGTGTACTGTAGGATTTACTATGTAAATCTGCCAAGCTTGATCGATCGAAAATTAGACTCGATTGATCGAAACTCGTGCAGATCATTTTTTCTGTAGAATTTTCAACTCAGCTCAAGCCCGTTTGATGTGTAGGGTTTTATGTTTTGGCTTAAGTATAAAAGGAAAAACCCTAGCCACGTTTTACTGTTGTTGCAGTTATTGTTTATGCTGTGTATGTGAATCTCTTGTGAGATCTAGAGGTATTTGCCTTCACATATACTTAGGGTTATCAAGAATCAAGATTATGTCAAGAGCTTGATGATCGGTTTGGTTGCTGCATAAAGAGCTTAAAGAAAACACAAGTGAGAGTACTTATGGTTGCTGTGAATCCAAGAAAGAAGTAGTCAGTGGACTCGGAGCTATCACGTGGTCGTGATAGTAAGTTTCCTACTCGAGGTAGCAATAGGATGCTCGTGGTCTAAGTTGCTATTATGTAAACTTCAATTCTTTCATAGTGGCTGTTTTACCTTGAGGATAGTTAGGTTAAATTCTCCCTAGGTTTTTTACCGGTTTGGTCTTCCTGGGTTATCATATCGTTGTGTTCTTTATTTTCCGCACTGTGTCAATGATATGATTTATATGTGTTAACCTAGATCTACATAATTTACCTAAGTTAATCACTTGGCGAAATAACTAGGTTAATCTGGTTGTGTTTAAGGGGTCTAAAAATGTACAAAAGGTATTGTGAAAACTTTTTGATATAGTTGATTAATTAATGATTATGGTTGTTCAATAGACATTCTTAATGAAATCACAAACAAAATAAGCTTAAAATAAAACTACCTCCTACTTGTATTACCACAATTTTTTTTTCGAAATTCTTCTTTGTCAACTTTAATTTTTGAATTTAAAATTTTCATATTATTGTTTTTTGTGGTTTCATATTCAATAAAAACTAAAAAGAATCTCAAAGTCGATGCAAGAGCTAAACTTGCTTATGAAATTTTTTGAAGGTGTAAGTCATAGGAGTAAAAAGCCTAATGACTTCAAAGTTTATGGTGAGCAACTCAGCATCCCCTCCACTTATAAACGTTTTCAATCACACGGTTGTTGGGATTAGTGGTGATGTTGTTATGTCCATAGATGCAAGTGCATTGGATACGCATTTATGTAAAACTAAGCTTGCAAGTATTAATTCAATAATTGTACCTAAGCTTATAAAATATGAAGATTTTAAATTATACGTTTATAAACATATAAATAAATAAATACATACATAATTATATACAAATACACACACAGCAAAAATAAAATAAAATAAAATAAAAAAATACTAACACACACAGCCACTATAAGCCGAGTAGAAGACTGTTTAAACTGTTGAGTATAATAATTGAGTCGAATAACGCTCAATTAGGCAAATTGGGGATCCTGTTAATTAACCTTATTTTAAGTAAAATAAATGCTATCAATTTTAATAAAATAATGCCACATGGTAACGATGAACCCTTAGTTCCTCCTAAATCTTTGACAAGTTGATGTAACCAAACAAGCTAACAAATTGATTGATATCAAAAGTTAGATAGGATTTAGACCCAAACAATGCCACGTTAAGTTAGTAATCATGGTTTAACTAGCCAAACCAATTGAAAGCCTAATTAATTGTCTGCCACTTGCGAGTGTGTGAAAAGAAGAAAAGTTGACATTAATCGGATAGCCCAAAACACTATTCTTTAGTGAAAAAACATAAACTATTTCACAATTTTTTTGTCAAAACTGTAACGTGGTAGACTATAAGTAGTAGAGAAAAAAAATAGTAAGTCTATATAAGTGAGAGGAAAACTCCTATAATTTGTCACGTTAGAATTATGGGGAAAAAAATGTAAAATAGTTTTTAGTCTTAAAACCACTCTTGCAAACAACCTATTACCTATTCTTACCTACCTACCCCTTGTCCTGAATACTATTATAAATACATTTTGCACATAAAAGAAGAAAAGTTGTGTGAAAAGGAGAGGGGCCGGTCAAAAAGAAGAAAAAGAAAAAGAAAAAGGAGAAAATGAGGGGAAAAAAAGTGTTTTTTATTGTATGTTATTCGATACTTTTTAAAACTAAACGACCGATCTTCCAATGAAATTGCATTCTCTAAAAGGTGATCAGACTACAAGTCAAGCAGAATGGTAGTTAGTGACAGAAGGAGATACAAGCTAACGCCAATAAATGAAAGAAGGATCCACCCTATATATTATTAGAATATACTCCTATGTATCTATGTTAATTAAAGTGTAGAAATTTTATTTAAGGTCCCCTTCACCTGGCAATAAATAAATAAGTGACAAAATTTAGGTATAGTATCTTATGTGTTATTTAACTAAAAAATACACTTTCATCCTATAAAAAAAATTTACATTGTTGAATTTTAAGAAGAAAACCTAAGAAACAATATCTAAATATTGTACCTAAGTCTTATCCATAAATAAATCATGTTCTTTATTGACAAATAGAATGCACTCTATATATTTCACATTGACAAATTTTTATGAAACCATAGAATTTTAATCAATAAAAATTATTTTAAAAAACAATCCTTCTTCAAACGTTCTGCACTCTATTAACGCACTTTATTCTATTTGCAATACTTTTAGAATGCAAATTTCCAATCTCCCAAACACAAAAAAAGTTGAATAGAGACAATAAACTCTTTCTTTCTCTCTCTATTATAGTTCTCTAGACAAAGTCATTACTAAAATCCAACATTATAACTTTAAAAAAATTATTAAAAAAATTAAATAAATATTATTATAAGCAAAAATCGCATTTAAAGTTGTCACTTTAAGCCTCAAAACTACATCAATCCGTTCGTAGTGACTGCCCCATTCCTGTAGACATGTTCCAAATAATTTGCAATTAATTTCCTTAGTATGGTCTACATGGAAAAGTAAGCAATAGTTAATATTGTTTCTACTCACTTCAATTTATTAGTACGGTCTGTATGGAAAAGTAAGCAATAACTTGGGTTTTGCCAGCTTCATCCGGTAAATGAGGTTTTTGTGTTAGAGCCTGTTTGGATAGGCTGTTTACAAAATTTTAACACGCGTTTTAGACAAAACGTGATTTGCCAAATCGTTTGGCTTCACAAAATCAGCATGTTTGCGTTTTCAAAATCTAGATTTTTCACGTTTACAAAACACTGCAAAACTTTGCTTTTTCAGAGACGCAGATGGGTTAACCGCTATTTTTTTCTTTAGAAAATAAAAATAGCGCAAATACGATAAGAAATACCAACTTTATCCCTTCCCCATGTATACCGTAACAGAACCTTGGCCGGTACAGGAATCATTCCGGCAATATCGGAGAGAATATCGAATTTTGGATACCGGATTTCTAAGAAATTGAAGGTCTTTGAAGAAGAATAAAACTCGAAGAAGCAGTTGAGGCTTTTGTGAATCTTCGAAAAAAAATTTCACCTGTCATTGCAAATCAATCAAGCTGCTGCTTCTTCTCATTTCCCTGATGCTACCTCATGAACTTCTTCTCCTTCTTTTACTTCTAGCAAGTTCCTTCTCCCCCACTTTTTCTTTTTCTTTGTTTTATCCGGCTGTGAATCTCAATGCGAAATTTTGAAACTTGTGGTCAGTGATGGGCAGTGAGAAAGACAAGTCTTCAAGTTCACTTTTTACCCATCCAAATGGTCATGTCACTCACGTGGCCTATAGATGGTGTATTTTTTATTCCCTTTAATTGTGTTATAATACTACTCTTTAACTCAAAAAAAAAAAAAAAAAAAGTACAATAGTATATATATATTGGTTATCAAAAATATATATACTATAATAAACTATATATTCTGTACATTAGTTAAATAGTATCAGATATTTGTCAACAATGATCGTTATTGGCTCATTGCTGCTAAGAGATTTTGGGAAAAAAACTTTACCATTGTTGGTAAAAGTATAGATTCTTTGATGAGGTTGAGAAAAAAAAATGACAACCTTGAATACTCACTTTTTTGAAACTATATGGATGACTTAATAACAACCCGAAGGGAGTAGCATAATTAGTTAGGGACCTTTGCCTCATGAAGTGGAGGTCACTACTGTTCCTCTTCTTTGGGGCCAAAACTTGTTTATCTTAAAAAAAATGGAGGACTTAATGACAACATTATCTATCTCCACTTTCAAGTCTCAACTCTTTGTCAATGACTTTGATGAGCTCTACTTATTTCATGATCTTAAATTTACTTTAATACTTGTTTGATTCCCTTGAGTTATACCAATTAGCTCTGCTTATTTTTTTTAGTAATTATTTTAATATAATTATTTTCCTAATCATTTTAATATCTTCCTCTTTATGGTTTTTTTTTTCAATTTTAAATTATATAAATTTCTCTCCATGATTCCAACAATGACAACATCATTATTGTTATTATTATTAATATAACTGTTAGGCTTAATTACATATTTTCAATAATAATTAAAAAAAACACTGATTAAAGGAAAAATGACAAAATAACCTTAACAAAATAGTTAAGTCATTTTTTGGAATTTACACTCTAAACAGCCATTTTTAAAACAGCTTATCCAAACACTTAATATAGCTTTAAAAATAAATAAAAAAAACGCATATTTTTACATTTTTACCAAACGTTTATCTGTGGTTTTTAAAATGATATTTTCAAAACGCACGTTTTTAAAACGCTCGTTTTTAAAACGCACCTTTATGAACAACCTATCCAAACAGGCCTTTAATATATATCCGTGAATATTTTTAGATCACAGAACGATTTAATTGTCACGTGATCATTTTAGTTGACTTAATGGTCATATGATAAAAGCAGTAAAGCACACCTAGATAATATCCGAACACGTAAGAAGATTCCTCTAAATATATATAACCAAAAATTTAACCAACCAAATATTTCAATCCCTTCTATAAATACCTCTCAATTCATTTGAAATCATTCATCCACTACTCCAACCATAGTGTAAAAGTTCATCCTTCATCCACCAACATAATGACATCCCTTTCAAACAAACCACTCTTCAAACAATTCATTTCATCTCTAGTCTTCTTCCTTCTTATTGTCGTCATCCTTGATTTCGTTTGTTCATCCACTGCTTCTGTTTCCTCTTTAACTTCTCCTTTCGTTTACACTAACAATAAGATTAAGGTAGGAGAAGAAAGAAAGGAAGCAAGGGCCCTTCTAAAATGGAAAAACAACCTTCACAGTAAAAGCCAGTCTTTCTTATCCTCTTGGGCTGGAAGCAATCCTTGCAATTGGGTCGGAATATATTGCCACAAGTCTGGAAGCGTCACCCATCTAAATCTTTCAAGTCACAGTTTGAAAGGTACACTTCACAATCTAAGCTTTCAATCCTTCCCCAATCTACTTAGTGTTGACCTTTCTTACAACTCATTATTTGGAACCATCCCTTCAAATATTGCTCACCTCTCAAAACTCTCAGTTCTAAACCTTTCTTATAATCAATTCACAGGGAGAATTCCTTTCGAAATAGGCCGATTGACAAGTCTTCACGTCTTTGACCTTGCCGAAAATCGTATGAGTGGCCTTATCCCTCAAGAATTAGGAGGGTTAACTTCTTTGAGTGAATTTGATTTATCCTCAAATAATCTCATAGGTACCATCCCTGTTTCTCTTGGAAACTTAAGCAACCTAACAACTCTATATCTACATGAGAACCAACTTTCTGGTTCCATCCCTCAAGAATTAGGAATGTTAAGTTCTCTTAATGACCTTAGGTTATCATTCAACAATCTCACAGGTACTATCCCTGCTTCTCTTGGAAACTTAAGAAACCTAACCACTCTATATCTTGGAAAGAACCAACTTTCTGGTTCCATCCCTCATGAATTAGGAATGTTAAGTTCTCTTACTGACCTTCAGCTATCAACAAACAGTCTCACAGGTACCATCCCTGCTTCTCTTGGAAACTTAAGCAGCATAACTACCCTATATCTTTGTAGGAACCAACTTTCTGGTTCCATCCCTCAAGAATTAGGAATGCTAAGTTCTCTAACTGACCTTGAGTTATCAAGAAACAATCTCACAGGTACCATCCCTACTTCTCTTGGAAACTTAAGCAACCTAACCACTTTATATCTTCATAAGAACCAACTATCTGGTTCCATCCCTCAGGAATTAGGAATGCTAAGTTCTCTAACTGACCTTGAGTTATCAACAAACAGTCTCACAGGTACCATCCCTGCCTCTCTTGGAAACTTAAGCAACCTAACTATTCTATATCTTCCGGAGAACCATCTTTCTAGTTCTATCCCTCAAGAATTAGGAATGCTAAGTTTTCTGAGTGAGCTTGATTTATCAGCAAACAATCTCACAAGTCTCATTCCTACCTCTCTTGGAAACTTAAGCAACCTAACTGCTCTATATCTTCAGAAGAACCAACTTTCTAGTTCTATCCCTCGAGAATTAGGAATGCTAAGTTTTCTGAGTGTGCTTAATTTATCAGGAAACAATCTCACAAGTGTCATTCCTACCTCTCTTGGAAACTTAAGCAACCTAACTGCTTTATATCTTCAGAAGAACCAACTTTCTGGTTCTATCCCTCGAGAATTAGGAATGCTAAGTTTTCTGAGTGTGCTTGATTTATCAGGAAACAATCTCACAAGTGTCATTCCTACCTCTCTTGGAAACTTAAGCAACCTAACTGCTCTATATCTTCTGAAGAACCAACTTTCTGGTTCTATCCCTCAAGAATTAGGAATGCTAAGTTTTCTGAGTGTGCTTGATCTATCAGGAAACAATCTCACAAGTGTCATTCCTTCCTCTCTTGGAAACTTAAGCAACCTAACTGCTCTATATCTTCTGAAGAACCAAATTTCTGGTTCTATCCCTCGAGAATTAGGAATGCTAAGTTTTCTGAGAGTGCTTGATTTATCAGCAAACAGTCTCACAAGTGTCATTCCTACCTCTCTCGGAAACTTAAGCAACCTAACTGCTCTATATCTTCAGAAGAACCAACTTTCTGGTTCTATCCCTCGAGAATTAGGAATGCTAAGTTTTCTGAGTGTGCTTGATTTATCTGGAAACAATCTCACAAGTGTCATTCCTACCTCTCTCGGAAACTTAAGCAACCCAACTGCTCTATATCTTCTGAAGAACCAACTTTCTGGTTCTATCCCTCAAGAATTAGGAATGCTAAGTTTTCTGAGTGTGCTTAATCTATCAGGAAACAATCTCACAAGTGTCATTCCTACCTCTCTTGGAAACTTAAGCAACCTAACTGCTCTATATCTTCTGAAGAACCAACTTTCTGGTTCTATCCCTCGAGAATTAGGAATGCTAAGTTTTCTGAGAGTGCTTGATTTATCAGCAAACAGTCTCACAAGTGTCATTCCTACCTCTCTCGGAAACTTAAGCAACCTAATTGCTCTATATCTTCAGAAGAACCAACTTTCTGGTTCTATCCCTCAAGAATTAGGAATGCTAAGTTTTCTGAGTGTGCTTGATCTATCAGCAAACAATCTCACAAGTGTCATTCCTACCTCTCTTGGAAACTTAAGCAACCTAACTACTCTATATCTTCAGAAGAACCAACTTTCTGGTTCTATCCCTCGAGAATTAGGAATGCTAAGTTTTCTGAGTGTGCTTGATTTATCGGGAAACAATCTCACAAGTGTCATTCCTACCTCTCTTGGAAACTTAAGCAACCTAACTGCTTTATATCTTCTGAAGAACCAACTTTCTGGTTCTATCCCTCAAGAATTAGGAATGCTAAGTTCTCTGACTGACCTTGTGTTATCAAGAAACAATCTCACAGGTACCATCCCTATTTCTCTTGGAAACTTAAGCAACCTAACCACTCTATATCTTCATATGAACCAACTATCCGGTTCCATCCCTCAAGAATTAGGAATGCTAAGTTCTCTAACTATCCTTGAGTTATCAACAAACAGTCTCACAGGTACCATCCCTGCTTCTCTTGGAAACTTGAGCAACCTAACTATTCTATATCTTAATGAGAACCAACTTTCTGGTACCATCCCTGTTTCTCTTGGAAACTTAACCAAACTCATGTCTTTATCAATGTTCTCAAATAAATTTCATGGTTCACTTCCTTTTGAAATGAACAATCTCACTCAGTTAAAAATATTTTCTTTATCATACAACCAATTCACTGGTCATTTGCCTGAAAATGTGTGCCTTGGCGGATTGCTTGAGAAATTCACCACCAACGATAATCATTTTATTGGTTCAATTCCAAAATCATTGAGAAATTACACTAGCCTTTTCAGAGTCCGACTTGAGGGAAATCAACTCACTGGAAATATAGGAGACAATTTTGGAGTATACCCACACTTAGTATACATGGAGTTGAGTTACAATAAATTTTATGGTGAACTTTCAACTAACTGGGGGCAATGTCAAAACTTGACAAGCTTGAAAATCTCTAACAATGATATTTCAGGTAAAATATCTTCTAAGCTTGGAGATGCAAGTCAATTACATTTACTTGGCCTCTCCTCAAATAAGCTATGTGGGGAGATTCCTAAGCAATTAGGTAAGCTAACTTTTTTGTTAGAGCTTAATCTTGGCAATAACAAAATTTTTGGACACATTCCTTACAATTTTGGGATGCTATCAAATCTAGTGCATCTTAATCTTGCCAAAAATAGTCTAAGTGGCCCGATTCATGAACTAGGAAATTGTAAAAACCTGTTGATCTTGGATTTGAGCAACAATCAGTTAAGCAAATACATCCCACTTCAAATTAGCAATATGGTATTTCTCCAATACCTTGATCTTAGCCAAAATTTTTTAATTGGAGAGATACCTCAACAATTTGGAGAATTGAAAGTATTAGAAGTTTTGAATCTTTCCCACAATGTGCTCTCTGGCTCTATACCTTCTAGTTTTGAGAAAATGTTAAGCTTGACCTTCATTGATTTGTCGTACAATCAACTGGAGGGTCCTATTCCAAATTTCAATGCATTTCGTGAGGCACCTATAAAAGTATTTAGAAATAATAAGGGCTTGTGTGACAATGCCACTGGATTGAAAGCTTGCCCTTCTACAATTAGCCACAATCCTCTTGTTAAAAAGTGGAATAAAGTTATGACACTGATTTTCATCCTTTTGGGCATTGTCTTACTTATATTTATCATTGTTGGAATCACATTATATATTCACTCAAGAAAGATGAAGATAGAAATTAAGCCAAAAGAAGAAGAACGTCAAAATATGTTTGCAATATGGAGCTATGATGGGAAAATGGTTTATGAAAAAATTATTGAAGCAACAGGGGATTTTGATGACAAACATATTATTGGTGTAGGTGGCCATGGAATTGTTTATAAAGCTGAATTATCTACAGGTCAAGTTGTTGCTGTAAAGAAACTTCACCCACTCTCAGAAGATAGTGTGGTCAATCTAAAAGCTTTCACTAGTGAGATACGTAGTCTAATTGAAATACGACACCGCAACATTGTAAAGCTTCATGGTTTTTGCTCACATCCACGACACTTGCTTTTAGTTTATCAATTCTTGGAAGGTGGGAGCTTGGAAAGGATACTAAACAATGATGAATTAGCATTGGAGTTTGACTGGGTAAAGAGAGTAAATGTTGTTAAAGGGGTGGCAAGTGCTCTGTCTTATATGCATCATGACTGCTCCAGTTCAATAATTCATCGTGATATATCAAGCAAGAATGTTCTACTAGATTTAGAATATGAATCTCATGTCTCTGACTTTGGCACAGCTAGGATTATGAGTTTTGACACATCTTATTGGACTTCATTTGCAGGTACCATTGGATACACTGCTCCAGGTATGTAATTTAAGTAATGTTGGCAACATTAAAATTTTCACAATTGCTAATATGACAAGTTGTGATTGAAGTAACATCACTTATACATAGACTTTCTTCTTCTTTTTCTTGCTTTAGATAAATTGATAATCAGGGGTGGGGGAATTTGAACGCTAGGCATTTCAGTTGGAAACATCAGAAGATGCCAGTTCAGCTATAAGGCTTTTAGCTTTTACATAGACTTTCTAACACCGCTCTTTTTAGTACGAATTATAGTATTTTAAATCACTAATTATGTAAAATATTGTGTCTCTAGTTGTATTCATAGTTGTCAGTATCATACGATACGAGATATGTGCCATACAATATATATCGTATTGTGTACAAAAAATTTTGTATCATAAGTGTTCATGAATCGTTATAGTATTTTAAATCACTAATTATGTAAAATATTGTGTCTCTAGTCGTATTCAAAGTTGTCAATATCGTACGATACATGACATGTATCGTACGATGTGTATCGTATCGTGTACAAAAAATTTTATATCGTAAGTACTCAAGAATCGTTCGATACATAGGTGTGTATTGTATAAATCGTATAGTATTAGTGAATCTTACATATGATGCATAGACATGTGGGTTTAAAATGAGTTTTTTTTTTTTTTTTAGGGTCAAAATTTGTGGTTTTATTTGATTTAAACAACTTGTTGTACTTTTTTTAACACAATTATTGAGAAAACAAGTTTTTAGACTTTGTTTAAACAAAAAATTATTGGGAAATTTAATTAAGTCTAATGAAATAACATTTGCATGAGTTTTTTCCCCCTCTTCTCTTTCTCCTACAAAATTTGGACTATACACGTGACAATTCACTTTCATATTTGCAAATTTCTTTTCTATGCTATGAATAATGTATTAGATAAAAATATAATTATTTTTTTATTATTGTTGTAAGTCTAAAAAGTTAGAATGCCAAGAAAAAAGTATAAAGAAAAATTTATTAGAATAAAAAAAATTTGTAAATGTTGATAATAATGAAGAAAATATCAATGAAAAAATAATTTTGCAAGATGATTAACATGATAATAACATTGACTTAGATAGAGTTGATTAGGCAAGACAATGAAGAGAAATTATTATTTTGGCTCATATATCATGTATTGTCACTTCTGAGTTTAATAAATTTGAATGTGTATGTTATAAAGTTAATCTCTATATATTAAAAAGATTCAGAAAATTAGTTATGACTTCAGAAACTGTCAAAAATGCCCCTAATCGAATAAGAAAATCTTTATTTCTAATAAATAAAAAAGGGTTAAAATTGCAATTCAACAAAATTAATAAATAAAACTACCAGAAAAACTTTTTTTCCTAAAAATTAGCACACATCACGTTTGAAACATTTTTTTCCTAAAAATTAGCACAACAGTTTACTGCCTCTTAAAATCCTAAATTCTAACTTCTTACAAATCTCTTCTTGTGTAACCTCACTAACAATAGACAAATTCAAATTTAAAAATTACATTAAACTCAAAATAAAAAAGAGTCTCACTGCATGTGTGGAGCGTGTGTAATGAGGCTAGTTTGATTTATTTAGTTAGCTTTGTTAAATATTATTACATAAGTAATCATTAAATTGGTTATTAATTGAATATATTCCAAATTTATAATGAATATACATTTTATGTATGTAAACCTATAATTTTTTTTTATGATTTTTTTATATATGTATATCTATAATTTTTTTATAATTTTATTGAGCGTTCGTGTATCTTAAAATACACGATATAGAAAAATCAAAATTCGATTTATAATATAATTCACGTTTTGATAAGAATGTTCAAATAGTGTGTAAAACACCTTGAACGTTTAGACCCCCAAATTGCAAATTACCAATTCAAGCTTCTTAACAAACAATGTGCGTGCGGAAAATGTAAATAAGCTAAAGCAGAATTGATAACATAATCTTAACCAAATAAAAACACATCCACAGCAGAAATTAAATGGCAAAGATTAAGGGAAGAGAGATGCAAACACAAAGACAACACAACGATGTGTTATCGAAGAGGAAACCGAAGTCTTCGGCGTAAAACCTCTCCGCCGCCCTCCAAGCGGTCAATAATCCACTAGAGAATCAAGTTGGGATACGTGAACAATAGAAGACCCTCCAAGCCTAATCTACCCAATGTACTTAAGCCCTCCAAGCTTCTTGCTCCAACGAGGTTGCACCAAACCTTTGTCTTCTCTAGCTTACCGGATTCCGCTATAGCCCATAGCAGCAACCAATATCAATTGGTCCTTTCCTAATTGCTTCCCATGCACCAAATAGCCTTCTCATAGATATGGGTATGATGAGAAACGGATTTGGCTAATGTACCTCTCAAGGATGTAACAATGGAGAGGGTGAGAATAGAGGAATTTGGAGAATCAAAGGATGAAGATTGTGGATGAGTCAATCTTGTTTTTCTCTCTCAAAATTCTCTTTGGAAGCTCTCTACAATACGTGGGTATTAGGGGTATTTATAATGGTGTGTGTTTGGAATGCGAAAGGTCAGTTTTTCCCAAACAGAGTGAACTGGCAACTTGGCCTCGCGACTTGACTGAGTCGCAAGTTTAAGTCACGAGATAACAGCCTAGCCAGCCTAGGACTTTTGTCCTGTAGTGCAACAGCTGGTGTGACTCTTTAGCTTCCCTGTATGCTTCGCACGTGCGCCTGCTTTGGCGACTTGACAGCCGCGAGCCAGTTGCGAGATCCAATCGCAAGGCCCTGCATGTGTGCACACTCTTGAGCATTTCTTCACACTCTCTCATACACTACCCTTACATGTTTTCCACCTAAATACAGGGTTTCTAAATGCTAAATTACAAGCAAATTGAGACGGAATAAAGCCAACAAAATGGTTTATTAAATTCAACCTTACAGATAACTATATTCGTATGAATGCTATTTCAATTGGTATTGTTTGCCTTCGAAAAGGCCTTATTGAAATGCGTCGCACTACATAATGTGATGTATAGTTGTTACAATTTGAGCTAATAGGTTCGATTGATAATTGTGTTTCAAAGGTTGAATTAATAATTAGAGTATTCTGCTTATTTATTGACGAAAAATGTATTTTTTGTAGCATCTTGATTGGCATTAAGGAATTTGGTAGTTGCAATCAACGATATTTTACTCAGTCACTTCATTCTTTTTTATTTGTGCTCATAATCACAATCACAATTAAAAAAAAGGTAATGTTTAAATTTAGTTAAGATTTTAATCTATTTGACCAAGTCTTTTTCCCCTTTTTTTTGGAATCCTTTTAGATGAAGTTAATTGTTCATAAATACCCCCAAATAATTCATGGTTAAAGAATCACATTTTACTTCGTGAAACTTTGTTTTCCCATTGTACAATTCTTTCAAACTGGATAATTATTTCTTATACGGCCTAGGTTCAATGCAAAGTTTTTAAGATGACATAGAAACCCACACCTGCTCTCTCCAAAAAATAAAAAAGTATTACCCTTAGAAGTTGCCTCCCCGACCTAATTCCAAAATTCTAATATTTTCAAGAGTTTAGTACTTCCAGCTTAACTTGTAGAGTTGTTCCTATATGAATATATATGTTAGTATATATTACGAATTTGTATAAACTTAAAGAAGTAGTACATGTACCACAACCAAAAGATTGTGTGGTAAGTTGAATTACTTGGTGAAAGAAGAATATAACTCTAATATTTTACTTTCAGAGCATGCATATACAATGGAAGTAAGTGAAAAGGGTGACGTTTACAGCTTTGGAGTAGTAGCATTGGAAGTAATTATTGGAAGGCATCCGGGTGATTTGATCTCATCATTTCTATCATCATCAATTTCATTATTGTCCCATGATGTGCTACTAGAAGATATATTGGATCAACGTCTTGCACATCCTTCAAATAGAGTTGCAGATAAGGTGGTTTTAGTGGCAAAGATAGCATTAGCATGCTTACACCCCAGTCCACAATCTCGTCCCACCATGCAACAAGTTTATCAGAAGCTATTAAATTGGAAATCTCCTTTCACAAAGCCTTTGCGCATGATCACATTAAGAGAGCTCATTGATCTCGGGAATTTGAATGAAGCTTCATAAGTGTTTACATATCTCATGTATGGTATTTTGCTTATATACATTCCATCCTCATGTAAAGTTTTAAATACTTATAAGGCCAATACTTCAAAAACTACAATTTACATGACTATTCATCTTCCGCAGCTTCATTGTTCATCTTCGACCCATCCAAGCCTCCATCTTACTGACCAAAGTTCTTCAACCCAAATGGAAGCCGAACTCTTTCTCTTTTTTGTGGTCCTAAAGCTCTTAAGGTGTGGGAAACATATTTGGTCAAGGTCAATCAGAACACTGGCTTCGAATTTATCATGGTATGTTCTTTGGGTTCCTTTTATTTTATTATAGTTCTTATTGATTATGTTTATATGAGATTGCCATTTGAGATGTTGTATCAAGTTCTAGAGAATTTGTTCTTTTCAAGTGTCTCTCTTCCAATGTCGTAGGTATCTTTCATTGTTTCTGATCACACAACTCATTGACAAGATAGGAAGAAAAACAGGACTTCTCTCCTTGTCACTATTAAAAACATGCCAAAAGTAATTCGTTTAGGCCTATGCCAATGTAAAATGGGATTCCGTACATCTAGACAATTGTGCATTGAAACTTTCTTCCAATGAGAATGAAATGAAAGAAACTCAAAAGATAAGGCTGAGGAAATAGGCAAAACTGAACTACAATGGGGAGCCTTAATTTAAATAGGCAGCAATGGAGGGAAGGGGTTCACTACTAGAGGCATGGGAAGCATTGCGCATGAATTACCTACTTTGATTGATTGAGATCCTTTTACAGCCTAGGTAGTTTTTTCTATATATATTTTTTAAGCTCAAGAATTGTAACAAGTTTTACAATAGATGTTTGGGGTGCAGGTGAACCAAGCCTAAGAAGATTGGAATACAAAAACACTAGGAGCATGCAATTTGTATCCAAGTTCATGAAAAATGATTTGCTTATTTAAAAACAAAAATTTGTATGAAACACATGGCTAGGCTTCGACAAGCTATCAAGACAAACTTAAAATGCCCTGGCATTTTTTTTTTATATGAATGGGTGGTATGAAATTGTCAAAAAATTTCTTCTATCCAAAAAGTCTTGGAGTTGGGATGATAGAATTTTAGGCGTGTAGAACTCTCACGTAACTTCCTGACAACTAGCAACATTTAAAGAATTTTCTTTAAATTTAAATCTTTTACTTCTATCAATTCCTGCCATGAGATTGTAGCTAGAAATTTATTCCAGGTTTGGTTGTTGTATTAGTGTTTTTGACCTTGTGGAGTTTTTCTTCAATTGGATTTTTTATTGGTTTTTGATAAATGGTTTCTTACTTACGGCCTCAAGAAACATTCATGGTGAATTGTTTGTTTCTTTTTGTGGAGGCGATCGTAGCTTTTTAAAGACAATGTTGAAGCTAGGATTAGATTTAAAGGATGAAGTCCTGGGAAAAGAGGTGGATACTAAATAAACCATAATTCCAAAATTAATTAGTATAAAAGGATATTAAGAAACTAAAACTATTAGAAATTAGATGCATTTTGCTTGTACTGGCATATTTGGAGTTACTTTGGGATTATGTGAATTTTGTTCATGTGTGTTCATATGTTTGGCCTCTAATTTGGTTTTAAGACCATCTTTGAACGCATTTGGAGCCTATTGGCATATTTGGAAATAACCTTAACTTGGGTCTGTTGGTTGGGCTTAGTTTTGATTTGGCATTTGAAACATTTGAGGCTTGAGAGAAGTCTCTACAAGGTGGAAAAGAATTTGATTAAAATTGGTGATCTAATAATTTCGCCATTGTGGAGAATGGTTGTAGTGTTTGGCAAAATTTGTAATTTTTGTTTTTGAATTAAGGAGAAATTATTTAATTAACTTGTCTAAAAGATTGTATGGCGAAGATTTGTTAGATTTTGCTTTATATTCATATTTTGAATATTTGGGGTTTGCAATTTAAGATAACCAATAGGGGCTTTGATGAAGATGACAGCGGATCTTTTTCTTTTCAGGTTTGTATTGAATTCAAGTTAAATTGGAGTTTTGTCAAATTTTGGCTTGACCATTCATGCGTGGCTCTAGTTTCACGCCTACATTAAATGCATATATTTGTGTGTACAGCAACCCATCCGTCGTTGTTCACTTTGGTTTCCTCTTGATAAAATATATATCTGATGCTCTCTTATTTGGTTTATGTGGCTAGTCTAACAATTTGTGTGTAGCAGAAATTGTAAAGGAATGGAGTGGCAAAATGCAAGTGTGAGAGATCTCTCTGAAGAGGGCTGTGTGAAGGAGACTATGCATTAATTTTAGAGAAGCAAAAACTTCTCCTTGTTTTAGGTGCAATATCGAGCTTTGTATTCAACACTGTGCTTTGTATTGAGAGAGAGTGCTTTTGTTAGGTTCTAAATATTTAGGATAAATGTTTAGATTCTAAATTTGTGATTGTGGTAAACCAAAAACAAAAACATGTCTAGTTTAGGTGTTAGACATTGCTCAAGATTGTTCAAGTCAAGATTCAAGAACAATTAAGCTGCAGAAAGAAGAGTTCAGATTCTATAAAGCTCAACTGATCAAAAGAAAGGTTCCACCGATCAAAAGTTGTTTTCTGTAGATTTTAAATCAGGCCCAAAGCCATGAAAACATGTAGGGTTTCAGTTCAACACTACAAGGCATAAAAGGAAAACTCTAACTACGTTTTCAAACTATTGGAAGTTTTGTGAGTTACTCCTGTGAGATTTAAGAGGTTTCTGTAATCTTCTAACTCAATAAGCTTCTACTGGAACAAGGTTTACAATCAAGAACTAGTGGAAACAAGTTGCTGCATAAAGATCAACTATTGATGGTGATCTAAAATCTTTGAGTGAGATCTCAAAGTCACAAACGAGGGTGTTTGTGTGCTGCAGATTCAAGATAGAAGAGTCCAAGGATTCAAAGCTGGACATGGTCGTGTGTGTAAGTTCTATATGAGATAGTTTTAGATTTTAGGGAGAAAATCTATTGTAAACTTCAATTCTATCATAGTGAATTTGTTTACCATGAGGATAGTTAGGTTAAATCCCCCCCAGGTTTTTTACCTTGAAACTGTTGGTTTCATTGGTTTTCCTGGGTAATCATATTACTGTCTTCTTTACAATTCCGTACTTAGTAATATGATTGCATGAGTTTAACTTAGATCTGAAAAATCAACCTAAGTAACTACTTGATTAATTAATTAGGTTAAACGAATCTGATTTATAGGGGTCTAAACAAGCAAACAAGTGGTACCAGAGTGAGTTCACTCTAATTAGATTAACTTCCTGAGTGAGATGCTTGATCCCTGCTATCATGGATAATATTAAGTGTCTTACAGCTTTTGTCTATGATAATTTGAATACAAAGGACTTACGACAACTCAAGTTTTTGTATAAAGTTTTGAAAAGAATTTATACTACAATTTTACCTTTTTTTTTTTTTTTTTTTTAATTTGGTTATTGGTATAGCTATACCTTTGAATTATGGTTTTGCTTTTAAATAATAATAATAATAATAATAATAACTTTGATTTTTTTAAAAAAATTTATAGCCGTAGAAGTATTAATGTTGTAAAGGCTTAGTAAAAAATTGAAAAAGGATCCCAAAAAACATCCATAAATTCCACATGATATTACTATTGACACTGGTTATAGTTTATACAAATAACAATTTTATAATGTTTTAATGCACATAAGGATATGCACAAGAACTGTCATTTGAGTGCATATTTGGAGCCAAAAGTCTTATATCTCAACTGGTTTGCACTTCCTAAAAATTGAGCGTCATAGATAATTTTCATAATAAAAGGATTTGGATATTATTAAAAAAATGTTCCTATATATCAGCAATTCCACAAATATATAATCATCTGAAAAGGTTTGGTACATGCAACTTAATGAAATAATAAAGCTAGACAAATAGAGTGATAATAAAAAATTAATTTTTTTTCTAAAAAAAAATCCTAATCCACTTAAACCATTTCATGCCCTGGAGAAGTTTTATGGGGTAGAACCCATTTTTGGCACCATGCATTCTGGCATATATCAGTCAAGTAACTTTTTCAACTAATGCTTCCTTCATAAGAGATTCCATTGATGGAACAACAGCAGAGGTTGCACTATGTAGTCATTCCTCAACTGGATCATTTTGCAGTCTTTTTTAGACCTATGTAGATGTTATGTTTCCATTAGCATTTGCTTTCGAATTCTTATTTTGAACAAAATATCGTATCCCTAAAATGAAAAATATTGCTTTAAAAAAACAAATGAAAAATATCAGAAAGATTTTTTCTTAGTCATGGAGAAAGAGTTTGGAGCTCAGTGACATGAAAAAAGAAAATATTCGACATCATTTGACGACTTATGTAAAAACAAGGGGCCTGTTTGAAGCAATTGGGGACCAAATCTTATACGGATCATGGGCAAACTAATGGGCCGGGTATGACTAAATCATATATGGATCAAGCCCATTCCATGACTGCTTAATTAAAGACTCAACCGCCTAAAGGGCCCAAATCCAATTGACTCACGTTTCTGCTATGATCCAACAGGTTGAACTCTATTCTCCCTATCAGATTATCTCAGCAACACAGACTGCATTCTTTCCTTCAGTTCCAGATACACTCGTCACGTGTAATGCTTTAATCGCTCTTAAAATCCTACGTTATCACAGGACCCATTATCACTGCTAATGTTGTTTGTAGTTGCTAGATTTCTTGAGGAAGTTCATATCATAGAATCCTTATCAATCCTACTTTGCTTTGTGAAATCAAGTTTCCTATACAGAAAAGCAAATTAATTATTAAAAAAAAAAAAAAAATCCATTTTCACTACAAAACTTACTACATTATATAGATTAAAAAAGACCCGTTAGTTAATAAACCAAAATTAAAACTCTAATTTCCATGTCAAAAAGAAAACCAATTTTGTTAATTTCAACCAAATTTCCAAATCATATTGTATTCCAATCACAATTAGATAATTCCAACCACATAAAGCCAATCAATAACAAAAAAAAAAAAAAAAAAAAAAAAAAAGAAAAAAGAATAACCTGACATTTTTAACCCAAAAAAAGGGACCTTTGGAGCAGGTGAACTAAGAGACAATATCATTGCCGAGTTTGTGTACAACCATGGAGCTATTCTGTAGCGTCATTTGGGTTCCCCACCAGTGAGAGAGGACTAGGAATATCCCTTCTCTCAATATTGACAGACCCTCCGCCAACAAAGCTCTTTGAGGATCACCACCTAAATCCAATGGAGACTCTCTTAGCCAAAACCCTAAACCTCAGCTTTCAATTTGGTTAGAATCATTCAGACCTAGCAAACGGTTGGTTGGTTGGGTCAGGTCAATTGGGTTGCAAGTAAAAACGAATCGAGTTAAAAATGGTCAATTTAAACTAGTTGAAAACAGGTTCGAGCCAATTGGGTTGCTGGAGGGTTAGTCAGGCCAACCGGTATTTTCACATAAAAAAAAAAATTAAAATAAACAAATTTTTAGAGAGAATGAGTTAAATCAATAAAGGAAAGGAATTGTACCTAATACCATTTGTGTTTTTTTTTTTTTTTTTTTTTTTTTTTTTTTTTTTTTTTTTCCTTTTGGTTAAGTACTTACAATTATTATTATATTATTTGTGTTATTATTATACATGCAAAGGGAAAAAAACAAAAAATATAAAATTTTCCATATCCTTCAAACTCTAATAGTTTTGAGCATTATTAAAATTCTTTACAGTTATGATAACAAAATCTTTCATGTTAATAACTTATAGTCAGAATGCTTTTAATTACAAATTTACAACTTGAAAGAAAGATTCTAAGGAGCACAAAAAAGTATATATTTTAAATTTACATACTTCAGATTCAGAATTCACAAATGATATGAACATTTTGGACCTTTTCTTTTACATTAGCATTTTTGTGCTGGTTAGACTCAGTGTTAGTAACTTAGTCTTATTATTTAACTTAGCATTAGACATATAGTAATATAGACATGTAGTTGTAGATGCTTTTTCCTTTTGTATTTGTTTTCCTTTTAATTAAATTTTTTTTTTTAATAAATGGGGGTATACCATTGCCACTGGTGGCTACTAAATGGCTAGGTAGTGCAAATGGAGTGCTTTGTGCTTTTATGTCTATGTACCTAGCACCTTGGCATGTAGTTGTTGATGCTCATTTTTGGGAAGCCCAGTAGAAGAAAGAAGCCTAGCAACATGGGTAGAGAAGAATTAGTAAGTGGATAGAAAAACCATTAAGCCCAAGTGGGAGGAATAATGGATTTTAGGCCCATAAAATAAACAAATGGGCCTTCAGGAAACAAACGGGCCTAAAGGAGCCTGGAAAGAGAGAAGTAGCAAACCCATGGGAAATATGTGATGTAAAAAAGTGAGAATGGATCATAGCAAGCCCGAAGTAATGCAAGTAAAGAAAGTAAGGGGCTGATGAAAAGTCCATAAACCCCAAGGATGAAGGATAAGGTAATTGGGCCAGGGAAGCCCAAAGAAATTAGTAAAAGCCCAAGGGAACGCAGAATTAGAAAAAGGGCCGAGGATGCCCAAGGAAAGCAAATGGGTCAAGGATGCCCAAAAAGAAATAAATGGGACACAGGAGCCCGCAAGCAATGTAATAAAAAAGCCCAATGACCATACTGAGTCATTGAGAATAGCAGGCCCAAAGAGGCCCAACAGGCTCGGGTCAAATAACATCACAGCAAGAATAGCATAGCGGTACGACAGAAAATGGTAGCAAGACTGTAGAAAAGAGCAAAAGAGTGGGTTGAAAGAAAAAAAGCCCATAATCAAGCAAAGCCCAACCCCCAAAGGGAGCAGGCCATAAAGAATGGGAAGTCAGAAAATAGTTCATAAGAAGTCAAGGATGGGCGGCAGAATGTGCAAACGAGCCTCTAGACCACGGCAAACGCATGAGCAGCGGGTAGGTTTTGGACATACGCAGAAGTGGAGCACGTGCAAAGCCCAGACACCATCGTCCTGTACCCAACCAATACAGGAAATGGTGAGTCATGGGTCAGAGGTAAGAGGGCATGGTCTGGCGGTGGGGAGAGGGGAAAACCTATTCTAAGGTTCCTGCTCAGACTCTTTTGGGGGAAATGTCTTACTGGAATGACATACCACCCAAAAAAAGCAAGGATGAGTTGGAACCACTAGGTGCATGCTATGAGGGATAGGAAGAGGGAAAGCACCCACACCGTAGCAAGTAAGAGTGCTATGACAAACAAACAAACAAAATATTCTTCTTTGTCTGGTAATGTGGAGTGGTATAGCCAGCACAGGTAAGTGGTGGTAGCTGGATGACTGACAAACCAGTAGTGGTCGGTAAGGACACCCAGACTAGACAAAAGTAGTTAAAGGCTAAAATAGTAAAATTCGGTCACAACAGGCATTATATAAAGGACCCTTGCCGTGGAAGTAGACAATCACGATGACAATGACGATCATGATCACGGTAATAGTAACCTCTAGGAGAGAATTGCAATATAAAAGCAAGCACTAAGAAAAGAAGAGAGAAAAGAATTAGAAAGAAGGAAAGAAAATAGAAAGCATAGAATGGCAGGCATGCACCAATAGGTTGATCCCTTTTCTCCCTCTAAAGCCCATGCTCTCTGTCAAAGGCAAAAGATTCATTTAGGCCCGTTCCCTTAAAGCAATTAATTTCTTCCTGGAGAGATTATTCACATTGAGGAAATGGTTCCCTTCTTGACTTCGGTCCTATAACATAACTTGGCATAGCAGACTAATATTTTCCTCTTTAATTCAATAAACTCATTACTATTTCTTCCCCACTTATTTTTGCTATTTTATGTGTGGGGAGCTTCTTGTCGTTGCCATTTATTTATTTTGTCTAAATAGCGAGCGTATTTCTTTTACTATCTTTATTATCTTTGCCTGCCATAACCTTCCTATAGCAGCTCTGCTTGTCATGGGTGTGTGGCCAAAGTTTTGGCAAACGGGGCGTAGTTTGTGCATAAGCCAGGCCAAGGTGGGTTACAATTGGACCGGTCCCAACTCCCTTATCCAGAACACTTGGGCCCAGTATGGCAAGAGGCAGCCCAGCCCAACATTACAAAAAGGCCCACCACAGTCGTCTAAATATTTTGTAGAAAAAAAAAGTTAAAAAAAAAAAAAAGCACAAGTTGAGTCATAGGTTAGCTGGGTCGAGTTAGGTTGGCTAGCAAAAAAACAGGCAGGTCATGGGTTAGGTTCGTATAGGGTCAGAAAATTTCACCCCATTTTGCCATGTCTAAATTTGGTATTCATCATTCAATAACACAAAAAAAAAAAAAAAAAAAAAAAAAAAAAAAAAACAAAACAAAACAAAAAAACAAAAAACAACAAAAAAATGTTGAATAAAATAAAATTCACACATATGGTTGGAAAAAGTTTCTCGGAAACTCTTCAAACTTTGCTAATATTTTTTTTTATTAAATGTGAATTTTGAAAATATAACCGTTGGATTTCATATTCTCGTTATATCTTAAACACTTGAAAATTTTCAAGAAGATTAAAAATCAATAGCTATGTCATCAATCAAATATTTAAATTTCAAGTTTTATGATATAAAATTGTGCGTAAAAAATAAGTTTATTGATCAAATAGTAAATAAAATATGATTTGAATGAAATTTTACTAACGTATTAAGAATATAAGGTATATGAAATCCAACGGTTAGGTTTTCAAAATTCACATCCCATAAAAATATTTAGAAGAAGTTTGAAGGGTTTCTCTTCAAAATAGTTTGAAGAGAAATTTTGTCTCATATGGTTATTAGTAGGGGTGTCAAATGGGTGGGTTTGGGGTGGGCATAATTGAGTTAGGTATATAAAACCCAGTTACCCATTAAAACCTATTTAACTAATTGCTTCTAACCAAAATCCAACCCAACCCAATTATTATGGGTAAACCCCAACTCACCCAATTACTCAATTACAAAATTACCAAAATGCCATTAAAGTGAAAACCCCAACACTTTCTTGGATTTCCTTTTCCACTCTCTCTAGTCTCCATTCTTGGGATTAAAAAATTCTACATAAGCACATCCACATCAGCAATTATATTAAAAATCCAAATAATTTTTTTTTCTTTTCTATTTTCTATCACTTTCTTGGCAACCAAACAGTGCAACAAATACAAAGAAATGTCATTTCAAGCTCAAAAATTTCCTAGAATTTCGAAAGCAATTGTCCGCTGCCGACGATGACACCACCGTTCCGGAGGACGATTTGTCGATTGAGGTCGTGGAGAGGCCGTTTATGAATGTTGCATTTTCCAAGACGGCATTGACTGTGGATTCGACGACGGGAATGATTGCCGGGTTGTTCTCCGGTATTGAGGTGGTACCGAGGACGACGTTGCTGGTGAGTGGACGCGCTGTAGTGAATTTCTGGTGGGGAGTCAGGGTTCCGGTGGAGGTGAAGAGCGTCGGTGAGAATCTCTAGGTAGGAAATGGGTGCTGTTCAAGGTTCTAAAATTCTCTACTTTACTTTTCTAATTTCTATGATTGTTTGCTGAGAAAATAATCCCTAGGAAAAATATAAATTTATACTTTGATTGTTCATATACTGCTTTCTTTGTTTTTGGGTACTCCAATGGATTCCACGAGTTCTAGATGAGAGCTAGAGAGAGAAAGAGAGAGAGCAAGTGAGAGAGAGAGAGAGAGAGAGAGAAGTGTTTGGAGGCTCAGAAAATGAAAGAAAATGAAAACCCTGAAACATCTGAGGGTTTTTTTTGTATTTTTTTTATTTTTTATGGGAAGGGTTGGGTTGAATTTGGGTATATTGTTTTTGGGTTAAATGGGGGCCTCAATGAGTTTTTAGTTAAAATCCAATAATCACTGGGTCTAATTGGGTTGATGCCCATTTAACCCAACTAATAATTGAGTGGGTTTGGGTTCAATTAGAGTGGGTGGGTTTGGGTGGGCAAATGGGTTTTGTGCTTTCTTTGTCAACCCTAGTTATTAGTAGTTAAAAAGGTGACGTGAATTTAGATAAAAATCAATAAAGAGTAAAAACTTATCAATTCAACTATTATGAAAAAAAAAATAGAGGATTAGATCAACAATTATTGGATCAGATAAAGAGTTATAAGATTTTTTTTTTTTTACTAAATAGATCATAATATTAAGTATTAACTAATCACAAATACATTTATTACAAAATAGCTCATGTTTATTAAAAGTGAGCAAAGGTTCCACCATAGACAGTGGTTCATTCAAAATATAGAAGTCTATTAAATGTACGGTGCCAATTTTATTCTAAACTATTGGCACATCTATTTGCTTCTTTGAATATATGAGTCATGGTAGAGTTAAGGAAGGCCCTTAGCAGGTTCCGACAGTCAGATAAGAAGGGTTCCAACATAAGGTTAATAGTTGACGGACTCGTAAACATATGAACAAGAACTTCAGCATCCATTTTTGCATTAACGTTATTAAATACAAACTACAGAGATCAAATAAGGTCATTTTAAGGCCCAGAGTTCTGCCTTAATACTAGAAGTGGTCCCTAAATTTCTAATGAAGCCCAATATCCAATCACATGCGCTATTACGAAGAACACCACCTCCACAAGCCTTTTTGCAGCTCCCAATGACTAATCCATCTATATTGATCTTCACCCATCTTGGCATTATGGCATGGGTTTGTTCCATTTCACTTGTGCCTGGGTTCTTGAGTCACATTATAAAAGGGGCAATCAAGTCAGGCATAAACCCTAAGAATCAATTTAATGGCTCCCAGAAAGTAAGAAGCAGCCATCTTTCCCACCATATATATATAGATCTAAACCAAAATTTACAGTTTCATTTTCTTGAATTCTTTTTTGTTCGCTCTTGACATAGACCTTCTCCTAATATTATTTTTCGCAATTATTTTCTAAACTTTAGAAAATAATTGGCTATGGTCTCAAAATTCTTGAATTTTTTGACATGCATATTTTCTTAACCTAGTTTCTCGTACTTCTCATTTTTTCTTGACCTATTTTCTCACAACATCATCTACTTCTAAGATCACCTCCGGAAAGTTTTAATTATTCTTAAACCATTTTTCACAATTTTTAAGGGTTTTAATTTTTTTTTTTTCTGCATTTACTCTTTCTCTTTGTTTTCTATTTTATTTTTGTTTTCTGATTTTTTTGGTTGTATTTATTCTTTGTTTCATTGGTTATTTGGAAACGAAAATATGTGTTATGGTTTTACTGGAAGGAATATAATGAGGATTTCTTTAGATTTAAAGTGGGATGATGGATGTGTCTTTATTAGAGAAGTTTGTTACATATTTAGCGTGTAAAACATTCCTGGAAAACAAAATTATTCTTTGTGTAGATCAAGGTATGTATTTTATAACTTGCTAGTTATTTTCCCCTTTAATTTTTCTACAAATGTAGTGGACCTCTAAATGCTCTTTTAGTTGCTTTTGGCGCATCATGAAGATTCATATATATGTCTAATTGAACATGAGGATCAGATGATGGCTTGATGGAATTCTCGTTTATGGAGAATTGACTCAAATGCAATTTACATTTTAGTCGAAAAAAAAATTAACACTCTGGCTGACTCACTGAATGCATTGGTTATTTTGTTGGCCCTCAAAGTTATTAGTATTGGTTAACTAATATACTAAATATATTAGGCATCTGGAACAAATGGATTGCACATTTAATTTTGATGTACAACCTTGTGCTGAATCAATTTTCTGTGCTTTTTTTAATCTTTTTTCTTTCTTTCCATACTACAAGTTTTAATAGTTCAATTAAATGCTAGAATAATACTTAAATGTATTAATTAATAGATACATAGACCCTTCCATAAAAAAAATAAAAAGATTTTAACCAAAAAAGTAAAAAATATAAACAAAGAAAAGAGAACACTAAGAATTTACGTGGTTCGGCTTTTGGCCTACATCCACAGGTGGCAACAACAAAAAATTTCACTAACAAATTTGGAGAATACAAAATAATGTAGAGGCATTCTCACAAAACTCAAACCCCAATACACACAAAATTATTCTCTCTCAACGACAAAGTTTACTACCTCCATAAAATGTTTGGGGTTGAATACAAAATTTGAGGCTAAACCAAAAATAAGTAGAAGATTTCCCTTCTCTTGAATTCCTGCACAGCCCTCATTAAAGTGGTCTCTCACTTTGACCTTTTGCCACACCTTTTTGTAGCACCCAACTTGTTAGACTGGCCACGCAAACCAAATAAGAGAGCACCATATATATATTTGACCAAAAGGGAATACAAATCATTTGTACAATTTTTTTTCTACCAATTTTCCACCATTTTTTTTTTTTGGTTGTCCACCAATTATGATATGTCACGTGTTTTATTTTTATTTTTTTTCCATTTTAAAATTTAGTTATTTTATAAGGAAAGTAAAAAAGAATACATGGTAAGAATTAGTATTTGATCAAGAAGAAACCAAAGTCAACAAAGGAGAATATGTCGTTATGCACAAAAAAGATATGCAATTAAAGCATGAATGAAACAAAAGTGACATATCTCCATTGTAGCTTGAATTTAATCAAACCACCCAAGTGAAAAATCCTCCTACACCTCCATCAAAGTCTCCATAGATTATCTCAAATTGCAACCCAAATCAATTCAAAATATGAATATAAGGAAAAATCTAATAATCTTCACCATAACTAAAATTCCACCAAGCAATCTTCCAAACAAGTTAGAGAAAGAATTTCTAAAATCCTCCTACACCTCCATCAAAGTCTCTATGGATTATCTAAAATTGCAACCCAAATCAATTCAAAATATGAATATAAGGAAAAATCTAATAATCTTCACCATAACTAAAATTCCACCAAGCAATCTTCCAAACAAGTCAGAGAAAGAATTTCTCCTTAATCCAAAAATGAAGAATTACAAATTGCACCAAGCTTTACAAAAATTATCCACAATGAAGAGATTTTGTAGATCACCAAATTTAATCAAAATCCTCCCTACCTTGTAGAGACTTCTCTCAAGCCACAATTACTTAAGGTGCCAAATCAAAACGAAACCCAACCAAAAGACCAAAGTGCAAATCATCTCAAGCTACTTCCAAATATGCCAATAGACACCAAATGCATCCAAAAATGGTGTCAAAACCAATTAGAGCCCAACCAAATGAACAAAAGGCATATAATCCCAAGCAAACTCCAAATAAAAACCTTTTTGAACTTATTGATTTTGGAGTTATAGTTTATTCAGTATCCACCTCTTTATTCCCCCCCCCCCCCCCCCCCCCCCCTCAACAAAAAAAAAAAAAAGCAATTTACCATGAATGCTTCTTGATGCAATAAGACAGAAACCATTTGTCCAAAACCAATAAAACAAAAAATCCTATTAACGAATAGCTCCAAAAGACCAATGCATGAATACCACAACCAACCTATAATAAATTTTTAGCTACAATCTCATGACTAGTATCAACAAAAGTAAGATCTTTTGAGCTCCTTCCATGTCATTCCCATGGAAGAAAGTTTCCCTGCATATTAATTCAATACTGACTGAAACAAAAAAAAAAAAAAAAAAATGCTTTCTTCTATTCAAAGCAAGAGTGAAGATACCTCTGACAATAGCAAATTGGGTCTCTTAAGAAGAACTAATTCTCTGAAACTTGATAACCTTATACAAATGTGTAGTGCCAATAAGGAAGACCTTCAGAATAGTGAAAAGAGCAATTTCTAAAATCTTAATTATATTTTTTTACAAATGAGGCAGATCTAGGAGAATAAATATATAGTACAATCCAATATGAATCTTTTCACAAAATTGGGGTGGCTTCATGCTGATCTAATAAGCAAAAAGTAAGCTTCCATTTTTTCCCTTCTCACCCTCTAATTTCTCAATATCTCACATAGAAATAATCTCAAATAAAAAAAAAAAAATCAATAAGAAGTATAAATAAAATAGAATGAGCCAAATGAACACACCAGAATAAGTTCAAAGACAATGTTCTGATTGACCTTAACCAGTTTGGTTTCCCACACCTTAAGAGCTTTTGACCGAAAAAGTAAAGTAGAAGAAGGCAAGAAAGAACTCAGCTTCCTTTAAACTTGAAGCACTTTTTTAGGCTTGTACAGGTTGAAGATGGTGTTCTTGTAGTACTAGATGAACATTGAAGCGGCCAAAGATTGGTGTTGGGCACCACAGTAGAGTAGAGATTCAAGCTTAAAGCCAACAACTGCAGAGGAAATGAACAATAATGCAAATCATGGTTTTTATTTTATTTTTTTATTTTTTTTAAGTTTTAGCATACTCGAGAATATGTAAACACTTGTGAAGCTTACATCAGATTTTTGAGACCAACGAGCTCTCTTAATGTGATCATGCCCAAAGGCTTTGTGAACGGGGATTTCCAAGTTGATAGCTTCCAATAAACTTGTTGCATGGTCGGATGAGAATGTGGATTGGTGTGCAAGCATGCCAATGCTATCTTTGCCACTAAAACCACCTTCTCCGCAACTTGCCCAATAGGCAGCGCAAGCCGTTGATCCAATACATCTTCTAATAGCACATCATAGGATGATGATGCAAATAAGGTTGATAGAAATGATGAGATCAAATCACCAAGATGCCTTCCTGTTGACACCTCATTTTGCAACCCGCATTTAACCTCTCTTGGAGGGTAAAAGGGTAATTTCGCCTTGGGAATATACATCTTGATTCTAGTCATTAGATCCTTAATCTCACTTCACCAAAATGATTTTGATGTTGTAACAATCACATCGACTGGTCATAAGCCCTAATCGGACCATCAGATTGAAAGTTATCATCAAATCAAGTTTTAATGGTTGAGATGCATTATTACAAATTGAGTCCGACTATATGTGATTATGAACAATTGATCCAATTGGTTATAATTATAATCAATTTGAGATTAATAATGTGTCATAATTTGATTGATTAGGACTACATTTTATGGTGAGGTTGCATACACCTAATTAATTAGATAATTAAACATTAATTATTCAATGACTAATTTGTATAATTATCTTTTAATTAGTGTAAATTTGGAACCAATTAAGTCTGAAATGGGAGTGATTGGAGCCATTTAATGTTAATTGGAAACTAATTTGGGACCTATTAATATTAATTGTGCTGAAACCATTTTCTAACAAATGACCTCTGCTCACCATTTCATCAATATCTCTTAGAATATTTTGAATCTGTGAATGAGGTTAATTTTCCCAGAAACTAGACATCCGTGACTTCAATTTAAGCACAAGAATGAGGCAATTCCAATCAAAATTGAGTCAGATATGATTTTTGGAAGTTTGATCTACAAGCTGTTACAGCAGATACGGGAAAACCGAATTTTGGCTTGCTCCTCACTCCCACCAATCTTTCCATTTAATGCACCAGATTTTTCCCAAGGCTAAAATGAGGTATAGGTTCATGATTCTTTGTCAACTTTCATTAAATGGCCTTCCATTCATATTTCTTCTACCACTACTATATAAATCCTCCCTCTCCTTCATTCCAGAGCACAAAAAAACCCTCTCTCTTCTCCTCTCTTGAGTTCTAGTGAAGTTGAGTAGTCTTGTCATATCTTGGTTTTCCTGAGACTCAAGGTATTGAGTGAGACTCACTCTTCCTCTCCTAACTCTTCTTTTCCTCCACTCTTAGGACCTCTACCAAGAGTTTCCTCTTCCACTATATGGATCTTGCATGAAGGTATAATTCATTTCCCTAATTGTTTTTTGTGTTTCCATGATGAGAGTTTAAGATTAAAGCATGATAGTAATAATTTAAATTCTCTTGAATATGTTTGAATGTTCTTAATTGTTCTTACATGTTCTTCACATTTTCTTGGTTGTTCATCACATGTTCATGCATATCACTAGTTTTAATCTAAAATCCACATCAAAAATATGAAAAACATGTTTGTTTAATAATTCTTTTAAATTCTTGAATCTAGGATATCACCATCCACACACATTCACTAGAATTTATTTTTCAATCCAAATGCAATGCTTAATAAACTGAATTAGGATTTATCACATGCACACACATTAAATTCAACATGTAAATTAATTGATATATTGGATGATATGATATGAATGTTGGCCACTATAGTCTAGAAGTCCGGTTTCACCAGGCAAGGTGGGTGCCTAACACCTTCCCACCTTGTAACATAGCCTCCGAACTTAGATCAAGGGTTAGTAAATCGAATGCTTATCCATGTAATTTTCAATTTTTAGATTGTAACTAGGAAACAAAGCCATGTACTTTATCTTAGATTGTATCTAGGACCAAAGCCATGTAATTTCCTATGATCAATGTAAATTCATTTTCAAATTAATAAAATGAGGAATTTTTCAATTTTGGTTTTCTTATTTATTCCAATAATTAAATAAGTGGCGACTCCATTGTAAAACCCTTAATCTAAAGGGGAAAATATAATCAGTCGAACCTCCATTTTGAGAGGCAATAACACGACTCCACCCATTCACGTGAGTTTGGCCCAACACGCCATAAAAGAGGGGGCCGGGGGCACGGTCTCTCACACTTCCCATTATTACTTCTAATGTGACTATTCCAAAGCTATAAACGTCGCACTTTTCACTTACTTTCATTGTATAAGCATGTTCTAAAAGTAAAAGATCGGAGAGTTTTACTATTCTTTCACTTTGTAGAAGCAAGTTTGTAATAACATTTATATTCATGTAATAAATTCCTTTGGAATTAGGTGGAGGGGGCAATTATAGGAATTGAATTATGCTAAAATTTTGAAGGGCAAATAAGAAAAAGGGAATTCTTTTCTTAGAGAGAGAAGGGGTGGGGCTACCTATGTATTATGTCATCTTAAAAAAAGTTCCTTGAACCTAGTAGTATTATAGGTAGTGCAAGAAAAATTTTAATTTAAACTATTCACCAAATAATTAAATCTAGTTTGAAAGAATTAACCAGTTGGAAAATGAGGCTCACTCTGTAAAATGCGATTCTTCGATAAGTACATTAGTTGGATGTATTTATGCAAAATTACTATGTAAAAAAAATTAAAATCTCAACAATTGAGATTAGAAAGAACATTTTTTTTATTGTAATAGTGATTATGACCCCAAATAAAGGAGGTGACTGTAGAAATTATCAAGGGTTGTGAGCTCCAATCTTGTATTTTTATTTTTTAATGCCAATCAAGATGGTATTGAAAATACTTTTTTTTTTCATTCCTAATCCAGCAAAGTATTATAAGAAAACCGTACACAACATTATGTAGTTAAACAAATTTTAAAGGACAAAGTTTGAAGGAATTTCCTCCAATTCATTAAGTTGTTATAAGACTATTCACATGTATTATTTAAATAAGTCACATAACTCATATAAAAAAGTTATGTGACTAAAAGTACATGCAGATAGCCTCTTTAATAGCCACATAGCTAGTTGGAGGAGGTTTCCTCAAAACCGGTTTGGAGGTAAACTTTTTCCAATTTTAAAAGACAAACAATGACAATTGAAATAATATTAATAAGACAAAAGACAAAACAATAGTCACAACACAAATATAGATGATGTGATTGTTGTTAATAAAAGTAGAGTTAGTAAGTCCATGTAAAAATTTATGTTACTTCAATCATAAGATTGTGAAAAATGTAATGTCCCTAACAATATACTTAACATACTTGGAGTAGTGTATCCAAAGGTGCCAACGAATGAAGTCCAATAAGATGTGTTAGAACTCATAATCCTAGTTGTGCCAAAGTCACAAACATGAGCTTCATACTCTGAATCTAATAGAACATTCTTGCTTGATATGTCACGATGAATTATTGGATGTGAGCAGTCATTATGCATATAAGATAGAGCACTTGCCACACCTTTGACAACATTCACCCTTTTAACCCAATCAAAAATCGGGCCTAATTCATTATGGTTTAGTATCTTTTCCAAGCTCCCACCGTCCAAGAACTCATAAACTAAAAGCAAGTGTCGTGGATGTGAGCAAAAACCATGAAGTTTCACAATGTTGCGATGTCGTATTTCAGTTAGATTACGTATCTCATTGGTGAAAGCATTTAGATTGAATACACTATCTTTAGAGAGTGCATGAAGTCAGGATAGGTAGCTTTTACAATATCGTTGAAAGGATAAGCACCAGGTTGAATTAGTAAATCACACGGTATTTCAATCAATGCTTCCCCTTCACTATTACCAAGTTCACCATCACCAATTTTCAATATCCATTCAGCAAATTCCCTTGCTGCAATATCACTTGGGTTTTGTGTCAACCTCATATTTATTGTTAGGATAAAAACTTTACAACTATTCCTTAATGATGACTTGTTTCTATCATAATCCAATTCTTCTAGTAATACTCTATTGTTACTTTGTTTGAGGAGTAATGCATTTGGATATGATATTGTCTCAAATTCATGCAAAGACCTGCCACTCTTTATCAAAATCTGTTCAATTTCACATAGTGCATAGTTCTGTAATTGAAAGTCATCAAGATGTAGGTTGTCATATCGCAAAACTGTTCTTTGACGATGCAGAATGTCCTCAGATAACAACTGCCAATTTGAAATCCATAATTAATATGGGTCTGCAACCTCACAAAAAATCAACATTGTAACAAAAAGTTCTCGTAGTTGCTTCCCTGAAGCCTAGTACGACGCATGATTCAAAGCTTTGTGCCACTCTTTATCATCATCAAGCAAACCAAGAGCATAACATGTTGATCTAAAAGTTGGATACACAACATTGTTTATAGTTCTCATTTCCTCAAATGATCTAGCTCCTTTAATAACATTGAATAGCATCTGCAAATAAAAACGTTCTCCACTTACAGGATAAGCATAATATATACGCCCAATACATCTTCCAGATTTTCTCAACTTCCATTCTTTGTCTCTTCTATGCCAAACCCATTTAGTAGGAAATTCAGAATAAGTCAATTCCCTTGCTTCTTCATACAATACATTTGCTTTCATCCATTCTGTAAATTTGCTTTTTCCGATATCTAGCTTGTCCACAACATTATTTAAATAATCAGTATCTTCAAAAACAATTGGTTGTTCGTCCTCATTATGAAAACTAAGTCTTTGAACAGCAGGCTCTCAGTGGTGAATTGCAAACTCGAATATCCTCCAACATGCCTCTATGGCAGACACATATCTACAATTTAAATATGTCTTAACTTCATCAGTATCTGTCATATGTTGCACTCCAATAGAAGAATCAATATGTAAATTTTCTTCAAGAATAAAAGTTGCACGATCAGGTCCTTTTGATATATATTTGAATAAGTACTTGATAGATCTTGAACGATTACACCACTCGACATTAATGTGTGCTTGAAATTTCACCAATAACTCAATATTGTGTGGAACTATAAATCGATTATCAAGTTTGACTTCATTTCTTTCAACAAATCTTCCATTATTCCTTCTTCTATAAATTGGGAAGCCATCTTCATCAACAGTGGTTTGCGAACAAAATTTTTTAGGGAAGTGCTTTGTGCATTTGTTTTCAACCATACAACCTGCCTTTAAATTAATAGAGCTTCAAGGACCGTGGACCATATATTGTTTGATAGCTTCATAAGCTAAAGTTTCTTCACTCAAATCTGGAATTTTTGTTGAGATAATTCTATCAATTTCTGCTGCTGTAGGTTGCTTGTCATCATGATGTAGAAAAAGTAAAATATGCGCATGAGGTAACCCTCTCTTTTGATATTCAACAGTGTAGACAACTGCCACCAAAACAATAAGTTAGTTACATTTATTTAGATTAATTATTAAGCCAAGTAGAGAAGGAAAAAAAATTTAAAATGTAAAGTTTAGAATACCTGCAATTACTTTCCCAAAGTGTTGACTATGCTTTAAATCATTTAAGAGTTGATCAAGCTTTATCTTGAACACTCTTGCAACCACATCAGGCCAATCTTCTACTTTCTGTCCTGGTTTCCTAGATAGGAAAAGATCAATTTCTGGCCATCTTGTGTTGCAAGTGAAGGTAATAAATAGGTCCAGATAACCTGCCCATCTACAGATCGCCATTGCATCTTGATAGTTTTCAATCATATACCTCGGACTTCTAGTGAAACTTGAAGGTAGAACAAATCTTTTGCCTAAAGATGCAGGAGTGGTATTTCCTCTCATAATTGCATCTTTCAGTCCTTTATACAATTCTATCCTTAATTTGTCTTGGTTCTGTTTTACCCACATAAGCCGAATTTCTTCAATACACGTGTAGGCATCTACATCCAATTGTTGAAACAATCTACCACCGTTTACCAAAGTATGTCCCTCATGTTCACGTTCTTGCAATCGATATGCATAGTATTCTCTCATTGTAACAGAATCAGTCGTATCAGATCTGATCCCATCTACATTACTATACAAAATACCGAGCCTAAAACCATCCTCACCATATGGGAACAAAAGGGGATATTGTAATGCCATGTATGAAGGATGCAACACATTAATACGTTGTAACCCTCCTTCTTTTAACTCAACAATAATATCGCGATGTGCATTCTCAGCACCAATATCACCAATTATAATTGCTGCAATTTCTGAACATGTAGACAGGTTATATTCTCTTCCATCTGTAGTTCGAGAGCCAATAAGTCGTAATCTTAAACGGTGAACATCGGTATCAATGAAACGATCTCTAGACATCCGAAATACCTTCACCAAAGTGTTTGATTCATCAAACATTTGGACCAATGCATCAACAATAGATGGATCAAGGTCATTATTAATTTTACCATCGCTAAAGACGTTCATTCTATGTTGAACTTCATTTTCAGTATCGTAGAAATATAATTGTGCAAATTGTGGATCCTGACCATCATTAGGAAGAAGAGTTCCAATTCTATGATGGTTTTGGCCATTAAGTTTGAAAATGTAAGGGTGTCTTCCATCGTTAATTCTACTATCTACTTTACCACCCATAAATGTCATTGCGAACATTGCATTGTAACTTCTGATTAGAGTTCTGAACGTTTTAGATCGTTGACTACCAAGAGGATCTAAAAGCTCATCAATAAGAGGAGGTGCTTTCCTAAGCAAAGGTAACTTAACCTTACCATCCATACAACAGAGAGAGAATTTTGGGTTCCTAGGCCTCTTAGATTTGACTATTCTCTCTTCATACCATAAAATTGAACCGCAATGCACGCATACATAAGAAGGCGAGCCGAAATTCCAAGGTTCAGTAAATTTTCCTATATGAATTTTAAAATATGAGAACAACAATAATGATGTAAACAAAAAATGAATGTCAATATTTTTTTCCTTGTAAATTTAAGTCATTTACTTAGAAATTCTTCACAATTATTGAATACATCTTCTACCAAAGTATCATCTGCATCATGGGTTAATGCTGTTCTATCCCTCTTATTTTTTTCCCTCTTTTCAGCAATGACCATTTCCCTGGATTTCCTAACCTAGGTAAGATTATTTTGTAAACTATTTTTCCTTTCATGTTTTTTCTTGCTGGATCGCCTCTCAAACATTAACATCCTCCTTTTTAATTGCGCTTGTCTTGCATTTTCCATTTTTTTTGAAAAGTCAGATATAAGCTGCTATAAACTGAGATCCTATAAAACATGTGTTTGTGTGTTATATAATTAATTATAATTATTTAAAATTCAGAAAACATGGCAGGTTTATATAAATGAAATATTACAAATTTTGAATCAACACCAAACAAACACTGGTAGGGATAAATGCAAGAGGCCAAAATACATATATAAACAATGTTGTTCTAATTTGCAAGAATGTTTGATCATATCTAAAACAAATTAATAAAGTAATAATTACACAGAGTTAGATTAGATTATACACACATCCAAGTAATGGAATTCATGAAGCTTTTAACCTACTATTATGTAATCTTCTATTCATAAAATAAATAAATAAAATAAAAGCATCTATAAGCACTCAATCCAAAACACTAGATACACACAATAAAAATAAATGAATAAACAAAATAAACAAAGCTAACAACAACAACATTTAAAAAACCCTGCCAAGAAGCTGTGCCTAATAGTTTTAGCAGTACAAAAATTAAAAGAAACAAAGTCTAATAAGCATTCTAGAAAATCAGAGACATATATCAATAAGGAGATAATAGTAAAATTAAATATCAAGTAGAAAAACAACAAAGGTGATCAGAGAAAATGCATTTCAATCTGCAAAAACTCTGTAATTAACATTAAAAACCAATAATTTTACTTACTAAAAATTACAAAATAACTTTACTCCAAAAAACATTTAGATCTTAAACCATCCATCTTACAAATATGGCTATTAACAAAACATAGAATACAAAACATTGGTGATTAGAGATAGATGATTAGAGATGGCACCACAAATATGGCTCTAACAGCCATATATAAAAGAAAAGCCAATAGGAAATAACAAAACGCTATTCTAAAAGGGAACCAAGTAAAAGCATTGTTAAATATTAAGTGAGTATATGTATATAGGCAAAGATCCCCTTAGGAAAAATTATTACAGCCCAACACAAAAAATCTTAAAAGAAAGCTACGACCTATTAAAAAAATCAACCCTTAATGGACACAAAGAAGAAGCTTCATCTTAACAGGGTTTGACCTTACAAATTAAATCAGTAATTATTATTGAAGTATAATAAATGGTCTTATTAGTGAGAGGACCCTTTGTAGCGCTAAGTAGTTGGATGTCAAATTTATTATTGGAAGCATGGAGAGGTTTTATTTTGCCACTTTTACTTTTACCAATTGCCCATCCCTATAAACATAGATCATCTAATGACTTAGATTGTCCCTGATGATAGTAAATAATCAAAGATTATAATCTGAGGCCAAAACTTTGAAAGAGAGAGAATAAACATCCGGATTTTTATTCAAATTCAAATAAAAAAAAATAGTAGTGTGGATGTGAAATAAGTAGAAGGGAGAATTGGCTGAAGAAATTAATTTGTAAAGACAGAAGCTGGCTAAAACATGCAAATCAAAACCAATTAAAACAGGATTACTATAAATGAACAAAATGTAATACTAAGTATGAGATAAGTAAAAAGAAAATCAGCATTCAAGCAAACTGTATTAAACTGTTAAATGGTTTTATCTTTCAATTATCTTGTCAATGTTCCTTTTAAATAAAGATGTCGGCTTGTTTTTTCAATAATCAGCATATGTAGAAGTCGATTTTATTTATAGATGGCCTTTCATGATTCTAGGATTCTGCCATTCTTGTCCATGCCGTAAGCATTAATATTCATAACAAATTAGTAAATAATAGAATACTCGAATTGTTTTTCCATGAAATCAAAAGACCAAAACGAACAAAAACCAAAAAAGAATAAATGCTATAAAGGCCACAAACCAAATATAATACCTGGTTTGAAACTGAAATTAATGATTACATAATCATCACTAATAGAAATTCAAATCCTTCAAAACCAACACAATGTAATCATTGAGCTACACCGCATAGCAAAATTGTACTAAAACAAATAAGCCAATTTAATTGCAAAGTCGAGCAAACATAATAATCAAGATGCATGGACTAATGTAAACATTAATCGAAGACAATTAGTGAATTAGTGGATCAATAGAAGTACGCAGAATATTGTTGTTCTTCGGTCATTCAGGTGGAACCAAGAATTAAAGAAATTTGCATAATATTTTATTAACTTTAAAAATAAAAAGTTTTTTTTCTAAAGATTAACCAACTAATTGAAACATTAATGTGCACACCACATAACAATATTTAATAAATAAATGGCAAACATGTTTTTCACTACATATATTCAAAGGCAAAACCCCATGACGCCACTCACAAAGATACTGGATTATGATAAATCAAGAAGAAAGCATCAAACGCAGGCCACTATGTGAAAATGGTGGAGGTACCAAATGCAGGTCAATAAAAGCATAGAATTTAAAAAAACTCATGACAGTTTTACAATTCAATAAAATACAAAATAAGAATTCATTGAATTTTAAAAAAAATGAACAAAAAAGCAGATTAAAATATGCAATTTAGAACCTAATCAAAACCAAACATTGTAATATGGTTTGAGTTGTAAAAAATATGAAAAATTGATTTAGTTTTTAACAATCTACTGGCTATTTCCCATATGATGATGGCAAAGAATTTGGCTTCCATTAGCCAAGGATATATAAAATAAATACTTGAAGCAAAATTAACATCAAACAGTAACACTTTTTGGCATAAACTTGAACTGGAAAGTTTGTTTTCGTTGTATACATAAAGATTACAAACACAAAAACCATCAATTTTCCCTTCTTTCTTAATTAATGTCAATCATTAAACCTATGTGTAGATCTGATTAGCTTTGGCCACAACCAATCAGTACAGACTCAAAAGTGCTAATAAATTCTCAACCAATTTTCCAGTGACTTTTATGAATAAGTAAAGCTTTAACTTAATTCCATGAACTTATAGATAAATATAGTCGCTATTATACTAACAAATGAGCAATTAAACAATTAGGAAATAAATACACCAAAACATTAAAACAAAGAACCATAAATTTTGCAAATGAAGAAGAATCCAACAAATTTAGACAATATGTATACATTTTGATGAAGATAGATTCAGCTCTTACAAAAGGTGATCTTGAACATTGAACAAACAATTATAATTATGAAAACAAAGAAAGTATTTTAACAATAAATAAACAAAAGACAGGTGAACAAACAAAACAAAATTGACAGATACAGACTAATACAAATTAAAGTCATACCTTATTTTAAATAAAGCTTACTAATTTAAAGAAATAGGTTCACCCTCTCTCTCAAGCCAGTTCTAAATTAGAATCAATCAAACCAAAATAACTACGTCTAAGTCATTTTCCTCAATAGACTAATAATGCAGTTTAAAAAACTGTTAGCTTTGACTATAATTAAATCATAATTAATATCAAACTTAAAAGGAATAAGAACTTTAGAAGTTAGAAGGTTAACTACTATTCAGCCATCCAAATATTTATATTTATTGAAAACAAAGAAATTGTATTTGTAAAGAACCTGTGATTGGCTGCAAGTATCTTCAAAGGGAGTTTTCTAAAATAGTAGAAGATGAACAGTTTGGTGCGATTCAACACCATTTTCAATTTCTTTTACCAAAAAACAGTAATCTCAAAAAGAATCAAATCTAAACCAAATACCCAAAACAAAAACAATTCTAACCCAAAAACCTTAGCTAAAACAAAATCTAACTCATATAATCATGAACTGATATAAAAAAACCAATAGTAAAAAAAAAAAAAAAAATTATATATCCACACATGAATCTATATATATTCATTCAATCTAAGGATATAAAAGCATACGAATGATGTCAAGCATATAATTCCATAGATATATCAGAATCATAACAAAAATTCTAGTGCTTCAACTATAACATGACAAAACAAAAAAGTTATATCATATCTCAACAAACCTAGCAATCTCATTAGCGGTGCACATCTGTAACCATAACTTTTACGAATCAAGTTTGTATCCATATAAAATTATATACATGCCAAGCCACAGTATCCAAAAATTGAATGAATATATCACATGTATCAATCACAGCACATAGTTTTATTGAGAAATAATTCTAAAACAAAATTATGTAGGAAAATTACTGCAGAAATTTGAAGAATCAATATTCTAGGGTTCTACATTCTTGTTCATGCCGTAAGAATCAATTTTCAGAACAAAGCACCAAAAGGAGAAGAATGAACACAGAATTGATGCGTACCTTTCGTCAGAATAGCGTCAATCTCTAACTTCGTGTCTCAAAACCTCTATTACGTTTGATCGTATTTAGGTTTGACGGATGCCGATTGTGATGGTCTAAGCCCGGTAGAATATGGCGGTGGTTGTTCATATGAATATCCATTGGAATTCACGGAAAACAGAGGAAACTTATAGTTCAAAAACAAAATTATGAAGGAAAATTACTGCAGAAATTTTAAGAATCAATATTCTAGGGTTCTGCATTCTTGTTCATGCCGTAAGAATCAATTTCACAACAAAGCACCAAAAGGAGAAGAATGAACACAGAATTGATGCATACCTTTCGTCGGAATAGGGCCAATCTCTAACTTCATATCTCAAAACCTCTGTGACGTTTTATCGTATTTAGCTTTGACGGATGCCGATTGTGATGGTCTAAATCCGGCAGGATATGGTGGTCTGAAGAGAAGAGATCGCTAGGGTTTTAATCGCAAAACAGATCTACAATATTCCGCAAATTCATGGAAACAGGGGAAACTTATCCTGAAATCTTAGAGAAGTTTAAAAACCGAATCCAAACAACAAAAACTCATAGAGAGAAAGAGAGGGAGAGAGCGAAGAATGTACCTGAAAAACTCAAAAGGGGATGACGATGGCCGGCTAAACGAATCTCCAGGGTAGCGCAAGTTCTTTTTTCCCCTCCTTAAAGAGTTTGATGTGAAGAGATCGATAAGTATTTTTTTTCTCCTTCCCTTTTTCTCTATCGCAGGATCGCTGGGGTTTTTTTTAGAGAGAGAAAATGGTAAGAAGACTCTGATGAGAAGATGCTAGGGTTTTTTTAGTTGTGACGTTTTTTTTTTTTTTTTTTTTTTAATATATACACCATCACTATTAAACGGTATTACCCTTGCAAATCAACATAAAGTATCGCTTTTTAAAGTGACGTCACTTTTCCTATTTGTCAACACGTCCTTAATTATAGGAACCCACTTTCTCTCAGCTTCTGCTATTATATATATATAGATATAGATATAGATATAGATATGAGCACTAAGGATGAAACTGACTTGCATTTTTTTTATTAGATACTCTGTTTTTTGTTGGCTGAATCACGAATTCATGTTTCTAATTGGTTGATGACTGACTATCTTTTATAATTGAAAACTTAATAGAAAAGTTACAATTGAGCTTGGCTTAAATCTTTAATTATGCCTGTTATTGATTTGATCTGTATGTTTTGGACTGAAATATCTTTTTTAACATTGATTATGAATTCTGGTTTATTGGGGTTTATTCATGTAATTGATTTTGGCCACTTTTTTTTATTATTATATTATTTTAATTTTAAATTTATAATTCTTTTAATGGGGTGGGTTTGGTTATTCTTTGGTTTGGATTACTGGGTGCATTTCCATCTGATTCAATGGTGTTTCAGTTAAGCTCATTTTGTAGTCATGTTGTTTTTAATTAGATTCATTTAATTCCATGGTTTTCTTTTTCATGCTATGTCATTTTACAATAGGGTATAGCACCATGAACTTATATTTAGATAGAGAGAATTAATTGGATTGTTTCGATGATTCAAAGGACTCCGACTTATGCTTTGATGAGATTTTGCATCTAGTCATGTCTTACACATTGCAATGATATGTTGTTTATGGCTGGGTTTTACCGTAAATGCAAGCTTGTTCGGTAGAATACTATGGTGCATAAATTTGAGTGTTTTCTTGTCTGTGGGGTTATAAATTGTTTTAATGGTGATGTAGGGATGAAACCAGAGGAGCTTGAATACTTCTAGGATTAAATCATGCATAGATGAACGCATAAAAGGATGGACGTCAGTTTTCTGTGCTCAACTCTATCTATCATTTGGTAAATGTGACCTTGTACCGTTGCATGAAATATGGTTCTTTGTAGGCTGGGTGTAGGGGAAATTTTATATTTGTTTCACCTAACAAGGGGATAATATGTCAGATTCTATTTCTTCAAGCAGTTTCTTATTACATGAGAAGCGAATGTTTTAATATGTAAATTAGAATGGAGATGATTTTCTTGAGTTTTGGAACCATGGGCAATTTCAGAATCAAGAGGCATTGATTCTTGTTTGTTTAAAGGGTTTTTGTTTGTATACTGATCTTTGCTACATTTTCATATACGTTTGTTGCTTCTTCAGTGTGTTCTCTCAATTATATTCTTATCTATACTACTTTAAATAAATGCAGATTCTTGAAGGACTTCTTAAATTGTCGGAAAATAGAGAATGTGCTGACTGCAAAGCTAAGTATGTACCTTGAAGAATTCAAAAGAGATGATCTGGATATTATTAGAAATTTTATGGCAAGGAGCCCAGAAGAGACAATGTAGATATTGTTCACTGGCAGGGTTCCAAGTACATAGAAAGAAATTTACTATATAAAAAAAAATAAAAAAAAAATCATTGGTTATTCCAAATATAAGCATGTCATTATTTAAGTACATTACTAGTACGAGTTGCTTATAGTGACTTTACTACTATGCAGAGGTCCAAGATGGGCTAGTGTGAATTTAGGCATCTTCATATGCATGCAATGTTCTGAGATCCATAGAAGTCTTGGGGTACACATATCAAAGGTGGGTTATCATTATTATTTTATTTATTTTTAAATTTATATGTCAATTAATCTATATCCATTTTCAAATTACAACCTTTCTTCGCAATAGGTTGATTTGTGTATCCAAAAATGGCTTTGGTTGCAAGTGTGGTCTGCTATGCTTGACACATGGCTTCCAGAACAGGTTGCATTTATTCAATGTAAGCTTGTTTATTAGCTCATGGGCTTGAATATATCTTGACTGATTTCACATCGAATTTAAGATTGAGAAACTACCTACAGATTTTGATTTTATCTTTTCTATGTAGCAATGGGAAATGAGAAATCAAATAGTTACTGGGAAGCAGAGCTACCACCAAATTATGACACAGTTGGAATTGAGAATTTTATCCGTGCAAAGTATGTGATAAGAGCTAGCCTTATGAACTTGTATCTTACATTATATCATTTTAGTGTATTGCTATTCTTTTTAATGTACATTTGGTTACAATTATAAGGTTATATTTTCTTTTTTATTCATAATAATTTCAGCACATTCTTCTAGGTTTGAAGAGAAGAGATGGATTGCAAGGGATGGAAAACCAAAATCACCAACTAAAGGGCAGGAAGACAAGGCTTCTGTGCATTGGCAGAGGCCTGGGGAAAGAAGTGGGCATGGCCATATTTCTAGTTCCGAAAATACGTATGAGGAAAGGAAGATCACTCGACCACCTAGTACTATTTGCTACAAGAATTAGCCTTCTTGTTCCACCAAAAGGACCTGAGCAGGTATCTTGATTTGTATTTCGTAGTTGATTACCATTTACGTATAATCTTTGCTTTCAAAGCAATTACCTGTATGGATAAGATGAACGAATTGAACATGATGACTTCTAAAGTATTACTTTATGAACCATTATAACCTTTTGGTCCCACAATACGTAGAGAATGCCTGTAATTTAGCTTTGCAGTGCCAGTTATTGGTGATGTCTAAAAGGGAGGCCCAAGGGGGGCCATGAGCGGTGAGTCCCAATGCCTCTCACGTTTGGTCATTTTACCTGGAAGTGTATCAAAATTCCACAAACTTACTTTAAATTTTTTAACCAAGTGCTCTACTGCAGTGTTTAATAATGTTAAAAATAAGTAAAAAATTGTAAATTATATTTATAAGCAAATAATTGTTGTACATTATAACAATATTATGCTCTGGTTTTCTACTATTCTCTTTGTGGATGTCTCAAAATGTTTATTCACTTTGAAAACCTGACCTGACCGTGCATTTATAACTTCATAAATTATAAAGTATTCAAAAATATCTGTTAGGTCATACAAATTATAAATTATTCTAGTATATCAACTGGTCATATTATGATCGATATCAAAACTGTCTCTAAATAAATCAAAGGGTGAGTTGGGAAAATATAAAATATATGAAAACCTGACTTGATTGAGTTTTTTTTTTTTTTTTTTTTTTTTTTTTTTTTTTTTTTTTTTTTTAAGCTTGCATTGCTTTTGGTTTTGTTGTGTATCAGTTTTTTTTTTTGGTTTTGTATTGCTATTTTTGTTGATCTTCTTGTATCAATAGCATGATTCACAGGGTCATCAAATGGGTTTTATAAGTACTGCTGATCAAGATGATTCTGTTATTTCATTAGATAGGGCTGACATACCCGGCATTTTCTTCCTAAAATGAACTACCCTTATTTGGCTTTTTATTCAGGTTTGGCACTTATAACAATGACTAATGGACGACACTTATTGCAGGCATCAAAAGAACTTTGTGATTAATGGGATCTCATGCACATTGAAGAGGACCGGCTATAGATTTCTGGATGGCAGATGTGAGTCACTATGTTTTTAAAATTTCCAATGAATTGGTCTTGAAGGTTAAAGATTATAAGAATCTTCTATTTTGAAAGGTAGATGAATAGTGTCAAGGGCAGTAGGCAAAGTAGTTGAGTTGTATTGTTTTTTACAATTTGTTTCAGGTTATTAAATTTTGATTAATGTGAAAGAGATCATCCAAATTTATTTATTTAAAAAAAAAATACTTATTTCAATGGTTGGGTGCCTGTGGATAAAAGTAATAAGCATATTTTAATCTACATTTATATGTATATATTTTGACGGTTATTAACTGTTGATAAATGTGTAATACTTTTTTCAACGGTTGCATAGGCCATAGAAAAATGTTCTTGACATGGTTTTTATTAACGGTTCTCTACGGTCATTCCAACCATTGAAAATATTTTTTTCGACGGTTTTTCATACGTTTTTCGACGGAAGAGGAAGAAGTACTAAAAATGATTCGTGAATGTTTAGATTTGATGTAGAGTGTATTATGACCATAGTTAGCTAAACAGAAAAAGATTTTTTTAAAGAGCTAAAATAGAGAAATTATACAATTCTAAATGTGAATGCTCTCAACCTGTTGAAATAAATATTAAGATTAAAAAAAAATCTTTTTTATTAACTTAATATTTATTCATAGTTCATGATCCATTTATAATCTATAATCTTTTTTTTTTTTTTTTTGAGAGATATAATCTATAATTTATAATTATATATAAAGTAAAAGTTTTGACTCTTTTGTTGTATTCTATTAGTTTTTACATATAAGTTTTTGAAAGCTTAAGTGTGTGTTTGGCATAGTTTAATTTTGTCAGCTTATTTTACTATTCAGCTTATTTTTGCTACTATTTATGAGTCCTACCACACTTTTTGGTACTATTCATGGGTCTCACTATACTACTTCAGCTAACTTTTATCTTTATCTACAGTACTTTTAGCAAAAAGTTTTCAGTTTCAACAAAATAAGCGGATCCCAAACAGACCCTAAATATTTATACCGTATGTTTATATCTTCCATTAAAATATTGTCATGTCATATTTAATTTAAATAATAGAGTAAATGATTTAATAATAAATATATACAAACATAATCATATAAATATCTATGAATAAATATCGTAATTGTCAAATTCTATATTTAAATATTAAAATCAAAATAGAAAGAAAAATCATATTTTGCTGAACTTTTCGATGCATTACAAGAATATTGACTAGTAAACCATTATTTTTAAAAGAAGCGATAGTAGCGTTTAGATATGATGATTTAAATTTGAGGAGCAAATGTTATTACAAGTTGCTCAATACAAATTTTTATTAAACATACATCATATTTTCTTACATTATTATTATTATTATTTTTTTTTTTTTGTAAAGTAAGATTTTATGATTCGACTTTATAGTGGCCAAAAGAGTTTGGGAAGCATTGGATATCAAATATCAATGGCACTAAATACTATTTTTATTTATTTATTTATTTTTTTTTTTTTGAGCTTCTTCCATCTAAGCAGTTGAAAAGGAACCGTGAATCCCAGGCCAAAATGGCCAAATACCACTGTTTTTGAAAATATTCTGCAATCTACCACTGTTTGCGAAATATTTAATAATCTATCACCTTTTTGAAACTTGATTTTGTGGAAATCGAGTTTTTCACGGTACTTGAGTTCCATGAACTCTAGTTCATGGAAAACTCAATTTCCACAAAATCAAGTTTCAAAAAGGTGGTAGATCTATACGTATTTTTCAAAACTTTTGTATATGGCCATTTTAGCCCCGTACAATTAATAGACTTCTTTATTTTGTATGAACCATGATTTGTGGTGAAAGATTTGATCTCTTTTGATTAAGTTGAGCTATTTTGGGAGTAATAAACATATTTGTGATGAGTTAATATTATGATCTATTTAATAAAAAAAATCTTATAACTCATGTTCCTATACTTTAATTCTACATCTGATCCACTATTTCTTTTCTTTGACGTATATTGGAATTTTTTTTAGCCCATTACTTACATAGTCAGTATCCTTACTCTAGCCTATTGTTGCTTACTTTTCCATAATGACCGTATTGAAAATGGGGCAGTCATCTAGAATTTTGCATTGTTTTCTAATGACTTGTGTGTAGTGGTAGACTTGGAAAACATGCTGGGTTGATTGGGTTGAAAACATTCCATCTTAAATCAATTAATTGCAAAACGGTTTGGGTTAATCAGGATATAAGTTAGGTCAATCTCGTTCTGGTTGAATTGTATTTTCACTTAATAATAATGTACTTATTTTCATTTTATTACAAATACAAGAATAAATAACAAAATAGTAAAAAAAAATAAAAGTTAAATCTTACAAATATTTTTACATTTATACAATCCAGAGTTCACAAATCTTGTCATCACCACAAAATAACGAGAGAAAAAAACTATGACCATAAGAAAATTGCACATGTTCACAACAAGCTATGGTATACCAAAGTAAAATGAAATAAAATTAAAATAAGATTATACCAAAGCCCACCACAACTTAAAACAAGGCTACTATAAAAATGTTGTGAGATTTTGTTGTATCCTTAAATTTTCATTATTGTAATATGTTGAGTAGAGGAATTTTTCTACAAATTAAGTTGTAAGAGGGATTGAGTTTGCCTATGAATACAACCATTACCACACCTAATTTCACAACTTGCTAAATTATGATATTGTGAGAAGTTTACATAAAATGGTGGATAGCACAAGGAAAAAAATGTCCACCACTCATAATTACGCAACTCAGTAGGTTGTGAAATTGAGTGTGTAACTAGCTATATCCATCATATTCGAGGATTCTTCTTCAACCCATTTAGTGGTTGTCTAGATTATTATTATTTTTTTTTTTCCATTGCTGAAATGAAGGTTTCTATATTTCATAATTCTTACTTGTCTCTAATAGGTTATGATGATCTTTGCAATTGTTCAATTGCTTTGTTAACTAACTGGTCATGCATGGGAATCAACTTGTCGTACATTAGAAGGAAGTATCTTGTTTGATTTAAAAAAAAAGATGGAAGTGTTGGTATAAAATATAGAAATAAGATTGACTTAATTGTTCTACTTTTTTACTTTCTTACTTATGTTGATGTGCTTTCAATTGTTTTGTTGACTAACTAACCATTAGGGTGGAAAGATTAACTAGCCGTGTGTTTTGAGAAAGGATTAAATGAGTCATGCTGCATTAGTGGGAGATGGGAAGGACTGACTTGTTCGAGCATCATGATTTGTTATTGAGATTGCATTTATTTCAAAGTAAAATTTTTTTTATAATAAATATTTTCAAGGGAACATTTTTTTTAGTGGTTAAATTGTGATCTTGAAAGTGTCCTGAAAAACATTTTCTAATGTTTGGTTTTTATGGAATATTAAAAAAAAAATTTATATTTTCATGCTGAAATAAAAGTAGTCCAAGAAAAAAAATTTACCATTCCAACATTTTATAGAGAATAATCTCGCAAAATTTAACACAAATAACACAAATTACTACCAAAAAAAAAAAAAAAACGTTTTGTGGCCACGTTTGTAAAACGCGGCCTTAGGTCCAAAAAACGTGGCCATAGGACAATTTGGCCTATAGCCGCATTTTTTTAAGCCGCGTTTTCAAATGTGGTCTAAACCCCGTGACTATAGGCCTAAGGGGGTCTATGGCCGCACTTTTTAAACACGGCCTAAGACCAAGACCTATGGCCGCGTTCAAAACGTGGCCTAAGGTGATAGACTATGGCCGCGTTTAAAATGCGGCTATAGGATCGGACCTATGGCCGCATTTAAAACATGGCTATAGGTGACAACTATAGCCACATTTTTTAAATGTGGCTATAGGACATATTTTTAGTTGTGTTTAAAAACGCGGCTATAGCCTTTTTTTTTTTTTTCCCTAGGCCAAATGGCTTAAGAAGGACCTCCACACCTGAGTTTAATCTTGCATTAGTCTCACATTATACTAATACAATAAACTCATGAGTATGAGATGCAATATAATAGTACAAGTTTATATGTATACATGTATAAAAATATACTTATTTAGGTTTGATATTAGATTGTTTAAGTTTGTAAATAAGTTCATAATATATCAAAATATTTTTTGTCATTTATTGATAATACCAATAGTTCATTTTATGGTAAAAATTATATATAATTTTTTTACTATACAAAGTTGGTGAATTTGGCTTTTATAAGTCTTCAAAGGAAAATGGTTAATCACACATGCGCTATACCCCAAAAAGACTGGTTATAATTGAGATTGTTTGTAGTTATTTAGAAAATCTAAATGACCTATTATATGCTCAATGTGAGCCTTATAACTAATTTCACAAAGGAAAAAGTGTTAATCACACATACGCTATACCCTAAAAGGACTAATCACAATTGAAACTCTTTATAGTTAGCTATAAAATCTAAATCAATCTAGTATATGTTCGATGTGGGACTTATCATACATAACCACACAAGACCCAATACCCCCGCGTTTTGTAGTGAATCCATAGTACCAACAAATCCACAATACCAAGATCTACTGTAAATTTCACAAAACATAATATAACAAACAGAAAATTCATCATTATTTTTTCATATACCTGTAAATATTGAAAATATATTCAAGAAACACTTTACATCGAAATAAACATGGCCTAAAATTGAAAATTCAAGACTAACATCAACATTAATTGGAAGATTGATTATAATTGTTGAACCATAGAAATAAGATAAGACTGCAAAATTCTCCAAAAATAATTGAGGAGTTAGTTAAAGTTATAAGATATGACTACAAATTCTCCATAGACAATTGAGGAGCTAGTTAAGTGCCAGAAAGAGTTAGTGAAGCATGTTGAATGGAGCTAAATATTCAATCCATTCATAGCCTTATTAGTATTGCCCCTGCACAAAATTCCACTAATATTAGATAGATTATTAGATTCAGAATAGAATAAAATAATTGAAATTGATCATGTTTTGATTGTTTTCCACAAAATAGGGGATGTATGCAATTGCAAAGTTGCGAACCAAAGCATAATTCTACTTTAAGAATAAGGCTCTTGGCATTATTTTTTATTATAATAATTTGATAATTTGATAGTTACAACAAATAGTTCTACCAAACCAATATGCCGTATTAAGCTTGCTCCAGTTGAATGGTGAATATAAACATATAAAAAAGAAAGAATGTTTAGAGTGGTAAAAGAACAGAATTTGAGATGTAGAGTGTATTATAATAATAGTTAGTTAATTAGAATTTTTTTAAAAGAGCCAAAATAGATAAATTGCACATTACTAAATGTGAATGCTTTTTTATTTTTTTTCTTTCTTTCTTTTTTGAACTTACTGCCTATTTGGATGGAGGGGGGAAGGAGGAGGAGTGGAGGGGAGTAAAGTAGAGTTGGCTAAAAATAAGCTAATTTTGTGCTAAATCTACTCTACTTTACTCTACTTCCCCACCCCCTCTCCCTCAATCCAAAAGGACTATTAATATTTATTCATAATTTGTGATCCATGTATAATTTATAGTCTATAATTTATAATTATATATAGGGTTTATTTGAGATCCGCTTATTTTGCTAAAACTGAAAACTTTTTGCTGAAAGTACTGTAAATAAAGGTAAAAGTTAGCTGAAATAATACATTATGACCCATGAATAGTACCAAAAAGTGCAGTGAGACCTATGAATAGTAACAAAAGTAAGCTGAATAGTAAAATAAGCAAAAATAATTTTTGCCAAACACATACATAAAGTCAAAAGTTTTGACTCTTTTGTTGTATTATGTTATTTTTGGCATATAAGTTTTTGAAAGCTTAAATATTTACACCCTATGTTTTATAACCTCCATTAAAATATTGTAATGTCATGTTTAATTTAAGGGAAACTTAGATATAATACCTTTTGTACTGTTCATTAAGTACCCCTTTTAAACTGCTGACACCTATCTAATTAAATAATTTTGTTAACACTTGCCAAATATTGTTAAAGGATTGTTGATTTAAAGAAGCCATTGGGTTCTAAGATTGAGCGTGAAAAATTTGAGTTTGTTGTCGATGTGATGCTCACGAGCCAATCCCTTTGCCATTCTTTGCTTGATTTTTATTAGAACTCTGAGAGTTTGGGTTTTAGAAGCATAATAGCCTTCAGATTCTTTTTGAGTCATGGCTTTTGAGATTGTGTGTGAGAAGTTTCAAGTCTGAGAAGCTATCAGGTTTTCTCATTGAAAGAGACGGTGAAAAAAAAGAAGAAAAAAAAAATAAAGAGACAATGTTAAACTCCCATTAATTAGCTGAGTTATTTTTGAAATTTAAGATGAGTATCTAAGGAATAGTACATAAAGTACTGTATCTAAGTTTTATCCTTAATTTAAATAATAGAATAAATGATTAAATAATAAATATATACAAACATAATCATATAAGTGTTTATGAATAAATATTATTATCAAATTCTATATTTAAATATTAAAATAAATGGAAAGAAAAATCATATTATGCTAAACTTTTCAATGCATTATATGAATATTGACTAGTAAACCATTATTTTTAAAACAAGCGATGGTTGCGTTTAGATATGATGATTTAAATTTAAAGAACAAATGTTTTTAAAAATTGCTCAATACAAATTATCATTAAACGTACATCACATTTTTCTTACATCAATTTTTTTGTAAGGTAAGATCTTATGATTCGACTTTTTATAATGGCCAAAAGAGTTTGGGTAGCATTGGATATCAATGGAACTAAACATGATTTTTCTTTTTCTTTTGGTGGGGCTTCCTCCATCTAAGCGGTTGAAAAGGAACAGTGAATCCCAAACTACTTTCAAGCATCCGCATATTCTCTGAATGATTTCGTTCCCACAAGCCATCTAACTTATTTGGCTTCACAAGAATAAATTTGAAGGTAACATAAGGGCTGATTGAAGAAAACATCCACTCCCATTGTATAAGAAAGGAGCAGAGTTTTTTTTTTGGGGGTATTTTGGTCATTTTTTGGGTTTGAGGGGTATTTTGGTAATTTTTATATTTTGGGGGTATTTTGGTAATTTTTTAGGTTTCGAGGGTATTTTGGTCATTTTTGGGTTTTGGGGGGGGTATTTTGGTCAGTTTTAGGTTTCGGAGGTATTTTGGTCATTTTTTGAGTTTTGGAAGTATTTTGGTCATTTTTAGGTTTCGGGGGTATTTTGGTTATTTTTTGGGTTTTGGGGGCACTTTGGTCATTTTTGGGTTTTGGAAGTATTTTGGTCATTTTTTGAGTTTCGAGGGTATTTTAGTCATTTTTTGGGTTTTGGGGGTATTTTGGTCATTTTTTAGGTTTTGGAGGTATTTTGGTCATTTTAGAGATTTTGGAGATATTTTGGTCATTTTAGTGGTTTTTAAGCATATATGGTGATTTTAGAGATATCAAGGGTATTTTGGTCATTTTAGAGGTTTCATGGGTATTTTGTTCATTTTAGAGATTTTGGGGATAATTTTGGATGTCTAAGGGTATATTGGTAATTTTGGAAGTGTAGGGAGTATTTGTAACATTTTAGGTATTTAGGGGTATTTTGGTAATTTTGGAGGTCAATAGGGTATTCAAGTAGTTTTAGAGGTATTTGGGTCATATTGTGTTAAATGGGTGGCTTACTAATTAAATGGGTTGGGTTGGTAATGGATAATTAATTTATATATAAATGGGTCATAAATAGATAAATGGGTAATTACACACCCAACCCATTTATGACCCAACCCATTTATGACCCAACCCGCCCATTTGCCACCCCTAAATGTGAGTTACCATCCCCTAGTTCTAGTTGATATAGTCTACCTTCCATTAGAATCCTTATTTATAGGAATGGTTCATTATTATCCTTATCAATACTGTATAGCAATCCTTATCTATAATCTTCCATTTATTTATTTATTTATTTTTTTTTTGAGAAGGCTACAATCTTTCATTTAGAATCTTGAAAGGAATAGATAATTGTCCTTATCTATAATCCACAGTTTTAAACATAGAATAGAAAAATAAATAATTTAAAACCTTAATATGAGACCACGTGACTTTTGGCGCCTTTGATATTTGGGAAACAATTAAGTAGGTGTTCCTAAATTTCGACAGAGTATATGAAATAATGAACATGGCTTACTCAAGACATGGTGATGTAGTCCTAACTCACAATTGAAGATTTATTGCAATACTCCTTTTGCAGACACTGTTTCAAAAGAATAGATTCATTTCCCAAATGCATAGGAACATCTCACAAAATTGCAACCCCCTTTGGAAAAAGAGTCAACAACAAAATTACTGTATGTTTCTTTACTTACAAGGGAAATCATGGAATGTAACGAACGAACGATTAATGGATTTCACGACTCTAGAAATGCAATTGCCAAAAATCTTTTGGGATAATTCACAAGATGCATAATAACTGGTTTGACAGTCCACTCACTTTGTTGCATTTCTACATACAGATGCTATGTAAACTGAAATGGACACATTCATTGCTAGTAAGCCTAAAGTAATTAGCATAATGCCCAAGTTAAATTACAAAATGTTTCTTTTGTCTTTCTCCATTCCTGCAATCATGCAATTATCCCCTGTTTGGTTACCAAGAAATAAAGAAAAGGAAAAGAAAACAAAGTCAATCTTCCTCAATTAAGCTATATACGTCTCAGCTCAATTAAAGGTGAATGACATTGATTCCCAAGCAAGTTATATCTCATTTAGTTCTCTTTTTTTTCTTTGAACACATCAAGCATAAATATCTAATTTTTTAGTATTATGAAAATAGTACCAATAAAAGAAATAACATTTGTAAATGACCTCTAATTCAAATTGCATGAAAGAACAAAAGAAAGTAAAGAATACTAGCCTCTAAGCATATAACAAAAAAAAAAAAAAAAAAATTCAAGTTTTACCATCTTTAATAAAGACCCATCCTTCATTCCCACCATAAACCTGAGCCAGAACCCATAAACCTATTTTTTGCTTTCAAAAAAAAGAGAAAACAAAAACAAAAACAAAATCAAACCCACATTTAAAAGTTCTCTGACAGTGACTTGAACCAAATCCTTAGGAAATCCAAAGGGGTGCATTGCTTTGAGCGCTGCATCCAGACGAATATCTCTCTGCAAAACAAAGTGTGAGAATATAAATTCATAGAGGAATCTAAATAAAACTGAGAGAATTTCATTGATCAAGAAAAGAGTCTTACAATCAATTGAATTGAAATACATAGCCTAATCCTACTTATATACAGTTCAAACCAAGCAAAATAACTAACTTCCTAATCTGGCGCTAAAAACTGTTACTAGAACCATCTAAACTGTACACGTGGCATCCAGAAATAACAAACTCTCTAACTGCCTAATTTCGTGGAACTAACTCCTCAAAGCTCTGGATGAATAGCTCATGATAAGGGGAACTTCTTCAATTACTTCTAGAAGGTCTGTGCTAACCCAGTTTACAGGTAGGCTCTGATGCTATCCTTGTTGCTTGGCTTGTGCACCTTTGCTCATCAGGTGCTGCACTTGCTGCTGCTTGTCTCGTGCACCTTAGCTCACCAACTCTGTTATGATGATCAGCACTGCCATCTGTAGTTTTAACAGAGAGAAAATATAGAATGTGGGTGTCCAAGAAATTAACTTAAGAAAAGAAAATGTGAGAGAAAGTGAAAGAAAATAAGTGGGAAAATAACAAAAGAGCAGAACCTTCTTGGACGTCCTCTTGGTCTTGAAGCCATTAATGATTGATTTCTCTAATTCTCTCTCTATCTTTCTTTTTTCTTTTTTCTTTTGGGACAGAGTAGAATATAGATAAAAAGTGTTTTCAATGGTTTGCAGGGACGGACCCACGTATAGACCAAAAGGGGCCCGGGCCCCCCCTGGGCCCAAAAAAAAAATTTTTGAGCAAGTAAATTTTTCAAAAAACAAAACAAAAAATGGTTGGGCCCCCCTACGAATTTTGCTCGGGCCCCCCCTCCCAAATTCTTGAAACCCCCCAGCCCATTTTCCGGCCAGACCTCAGCCCATTTTCCGGCCAGCCCCCAGCCCATTTTCTCCGGCCAGACCCCAGCCCATTTTCCGGCCAGTCCATGTAAAAAAAAAAAAAAAAAACACACAACACAGCCTTCAGAATCAGAGAGCAAAAACACCACAAAGAGAGCAAAAACACCAAACACCACACAGAGCAAAAACACGAAGGAAAAAAGAGAGAAAAAATTAAAAAAAATAAAAAAAAAATAAAGGAGAGGAAAGGGAGAGACTGAGAGACCCACCGGCCACCGCGGCACCGCCCACGCCGCCGAGACCCACACCACACCTTTGGTTGCTCGATCCACCCCCTCCGGCCTCCATTCACCCATTTGGCCGTTAATACCCACGCCGGCGAGAGCAGAGCGCAGAGACCCAGTCCACACCGGCGACTCCAGTCCACACCAGCGAGAGCCGAGACCCACACCGGCGACTGCTCGATCTGCTCAGCTCAGCCTAGCTTCGTCGCAACGCTCCAGCCTTCACAGTTCAGGTATTTACTCGGTTACTCCCATCTTTTCCTTCAACTTCAAAGTTCAAAACTTAATATTCTGCAAAAATGTTTGTGACTTTCACTTTGTGATCTGAGAATCTGAGATTGCCATTGCCTTGTGTTTTTACTGATGATGAGTAACTAAATGTTGGTGATTGTGAAATGTGAATTGAATATCTGAGAATCTGTGTTGCTGGCTTGCTGCCTGTGGAATTTTTTTTTTTTTTTTTTTGGCTTTTTGGCTTTGTCTATGTTTGTGAATTGTGACTCTCTCTCTTGTTTATATAGATAAGAGAGATGGAGAGAGACAGAGAGTAGAGTTTGTAGAGATTTAAGATTAGTTTTTTTTTCCTTTGTTGACTGTTAGTTGGGCATAACAGGGACAAGTGACTGAGTGAGGTTGGGCAACGGGCAAGTGGCAGGAAAAAAAGAAAAAAAGGTGAAGTTAAAAATTTTAAAAAAAGTTCTTGTTAGTAGTGCGGGGAATAAATTTAGTGTTGATGGTAGATTCTTTAGGTTAGTGGGTATAAATAAAGCCGACCAAGCACAAATACATAAATAAAGGCAAACTAAATACAAAAAAAAAACAAAAAAAAAAAAAAAACAAACAAACAAACAAATCATATATTATAGAAAATTGTCACACAAATTTAAAAAAATAACGGTGATTCTTATTTTATTTGTAGATCATGAAAAAATCAACTACAATGCTTGATTTTTTCAAAATAAAAGGTTCAAATTCTTCCGAAGTCAACGTGGGATTGCCAACAACTAATGTTGCTATTCCAATTCCAGAAAATGTGGATGCTCCGATTCTAGAAAATGTAGATGCTCCAATTCTAAAAAATGTGGAGGATGCTCCAATTCTAGAAAATGTGGATGCTCCAATTCTAGAAAATGTGCATTTCTCAATTCCGGAAAACGTTGATGTTCCAATCTCTCAAACACAATTTCAAAGAGTCGATCTTGATTCTTTGGATTATGATCCCGGAACACGCAAACAAATATGGGAATATCATGTTAATCAACGTGATGAAATTCGACGGGCTTACATTAAAAAAGGTCCGCACCGACTTCCTTTAAAGACATACCCAAAAAGTGGAAAGCACAATCGTAGCTTTCAAGCTTCTTGGTTTGGATTTAATTCAACATGGCTTGAATATTCTCCTACCACAGATGCATCTTATTGTCTACCCTGCTTTGTCTTTAATAATCCAAATGGGGTTGTGGGACAAAATACATTCACTGTTGGTGGATTTAGGAATTGGAAAAAAGTTGGGGGCAAAGATTGTTCTTTTCAATGTCATATAGGAAAAGATCCTAACTTAGCTCATAGAGTTGCCGAGCAAAAGTGTAAGGATTTGATGAACCAATGGCAACATTTACAAAGGGTAGTTGATCATTTCACTACTGAACAAATTGCAAATAATCGGTTGCATTTGAAGGCCGTCATTTTTACTGTTCGATATCTTTCCTTTCAAGCTATAGCTTTTAGAGGTCGAGATGAAAGCTGTAGTTCATTAAATCGTGGGAAATTTTTTGAATCATTGGGTACAATAACTTTTTGGAATAAGGAGGTTGCTGAAATAATAGAAAAAGCTCCCAAAAATGCAACCTACACATCACCTAGGATTCAAAAGGAAATTCTACATGTTTTCTCAGCCAAAGTGAGGAAGGCCATTCGGGAAGAAATTGGTGATGCAAAGTTTTGCATAATGGTTGATGAAGCTCGTGATGAGTCCATGAGAGAGCAAATGGCTGTGGTTTTTAGATATGTTGATGCAGAAGGCTTTGTCAAAGAACGTTTTTTTGGGCTTGTTCATGTTACTGACACTGCAGCTTTGACTCTAAAGAAGGGGATATATTCTTTGTTATCTCAATATTGTTTCGATATACAAAATATTCGAGGGCAAGGATATGATGGAGCAAGCAACATGCGAGGTATGTGGAATGGATTACAAGCTTTGATTTTGAATGACTGCCCATATGCTTATTACATCCATTGTTTTGCACATCGCTTACAATTGGCATTAGTAAAAGCATCAAAACAAGTTAATGCCATTAGTCATTTTTTTTCTTGCATTGCTCTTTGTGATCAAAATTGTTAATGCTTCATGCAAGCGCAATAAACAGTTGAAAGTTGCCAATGCTAATGAAATAGCACGTATGATTGATCTTGAAGAGCTTGAGACTGGAAGTGGACTTAATCAAATTGGCACTTTACAACGACCTGTAGAAACACGTTGGAGTTCACATTTTAGATCAGTTTCTAGCTTATTAAGAATGTTTAGTTCAACTGTTGAAGTTTTACAAAATATAATTGATGATGCAATTGATGGAGAACATCAGGCAGAAGCAGAGTCAGCTTATGAGGGTTTAACCTCATTTGAATTTGTCTTCATCTTGCATCTTGAGAAGGAAACTATGGAGATCACTGATAAACTTTGTCAAGCTTTGCAAAGCCAATCTCAAGACATTTTAAATGCCATGCATTTAGTTTCATCTACTAAAGCACTTATCCAAAAATTTAGAGATGATGGATGGGCTGGCTTACTCACCACTGTGATATCATTTTGTGAGAAGCATTGCATTGATGTCCTGGATATGAATGCCCGTTTTGTTCCGAGGCGAGGTCGAGCTCGTAATCAGCAAGATAACATTACAATTGAGCATCATTATCGAGTAAATATTTTTTATGCTACAATAGATTCTCAACTACAGGAACTAAATTATCGGTTTGATGAAGATGCAATGGAGTTACTTAGGCTTAGCTCAGCTTTAGAACCTCAAGAGGCATTAAAATCTTTCAGAAGTAGTGATCTTTGTTTGTTGGTAGAGAATTTCTATCCACAAGATTTCACAGATTATGACAAACAAGTGTTGAAGAAGGAGCTTTATCATTTTGAGCATAATGTAGTCCAGGATCCAGAGTTCAAAGAATTGAAAAGTTTATCTAAGTTGTCTCAATGGTTAGTGAGAACTAGAAATTCAGAACACTATAAGCTTGTTTATAGAATGGTGAGACTTGTGCTTACTCTTCTAGTTTCTACTGCTACTACAGAGCGAGCATTTTCAGCTATGAAAATTGTCAAAACTAACCTTCGAAACAAAATGGAAGATGATTTTTTGACAGACTCTTTGATGCTATACATTGAAAAGGATATAGCTTCGACATTTAGTTTGGATTCAATCGTAGATGATTTTGAAGATTTGAAAGAGCGTTGAGTTCCCTTTTCATAGATGATTGTATAAAGAAACAATAGTGTTTCACGCCTTTTGTTTTTGTTAGTAGATGATTGTATCTTAATATATTAAGAAACAATGATTTTTTGGTATTTGTCTTGGTTGATAGTTTATTAATATTATATGGATGCGTATTTGAAATTTTTTTTTTGCTTATCTCCGCCCCCCCCCCCCCCCCCCAACTTAAAATCCTGCGTTCATCCCTGATGGTTTGCAAAGGAAGCTATTGAGATTTTATCAAAGAGAATCAGATCAACATAAGCAATAATCTAGGTTATCGGATCACAAGAGAAGTTCTTCTAGGAAATCAATAAAATCTCGTAATATTTTCACAGTTCAACGAGTAGCCAGTAGACGGGGTAAAAATAAAATGAAAACAAAATTTATATACATAGAATCCCACCAGGTCCACAATTTAAAATCATTTAGATTTTCCTTTTTTTTTTTTGGGAAATGTAATAACCATAATTTTTGTCACAATTTGCTTATATGACAAGTTGTGAATGGTACTTTATAAGTGGTAGATTCACAGCTCTACCACTCACAACTTATCACATAAGTAAGTTGTGGTAAAAATTATGTTCCTAGCATTACATTTTTTTTTTTTTTTTTTATCTGAACTTTATCTGAACACACCGGAAGACTCGTATGTAAAACTTGGCTGCGTGTGTCTTTAGATAATGAAGTAGTTTAGTTGGTTATTTTGGCCAAACGTTAACTCAATTTAATAGTCAAGTCCCCATCAAAAAAAAAAAAAAAATTTAATAGTCAAGTCATTTGATCACTAATTCAATTTGCGTGTAATCGATGAAACCATAGGTCAAATAAAAAAAATATAAAAATAAGTTTAAGAATGCATTTGGATACTGCTTATTTTGCTTAAAAAAATAAAAAAATAATTTTCGAATCACTGTTCACACCAAAAACATTGTTCATTTGCCTATTTGCACTATTCATATTCCATGAACAGTGCAATAGGCGCTGGCTTAAAAAAAAAAAAAAAATGGTTGACACGTCCAAATGTAAAACGTGGACATGATCCAAATGATACCTAAGAAAAAAGTTGAAAAAAATAGGCATGCCTAAATTACTAAATAAAATTAATTCTAAAGCACTAGTCAAGTTTCACGTGCAACAATATTAAATAAATAAATAAAACATAAAATAAGGGCAAATTTTTGCTAAATAAATCTCAATCACATAACATTACTTAAAATTCTAGTAACAAAAATACTAAAAACACGTCCTATGCATATTGCATTCTCACTAGTTGCTCTAGTCTCATAAATTTCAATTTGAGCTAAAACCTAAAGCTCTAAAATCACATCCTATGCATATTTTTTAGAGGACTAATAAGAGTATTCACAGCAAAGCTTCTAAAAAATATAACTTATAACTTCTCAAAAAGCTACTTTATCTATTTAGCACTTCACTTATAATATATTCAACATTAAATGTTCTATTTTTTTACCACTTCCTCTAAAATAATATAAACAACTCGTGAAAATAATATAAAAAAAACAACCACAAAAACCTATAGACAACCACCTCCACCACCACTCCACCAGCCAAAACAACCATGGCAACCACAATCGATTGTAGAGGAAAAGAAAAAAACAAAACCAAAAGAAAAAAAACCATGACCCATCACCACCAGCCACAACCACAGCCACCTTCACCACTACCAAAACACCACTATGGCAACCATAACCCATTGAGAGGGAAAAAAACCAAGACAAAACCCTAATTCATCACCACCAGCCACAACAACCCATCATTACAACCACAACTAACTGCCACCTATCCACAAAACCCATACCCAAAATCAACCACCACATCCACCAACCCACGAAACCCATACCAAAAATCAACTACTGTTGTTACCATAGCCACCAATTCACGAAACCCACACCCAAAATCAACCACCACCACCACTACCACCAAAACCATAGAACACACAAAAACAAGGAGGAGAGAGAAGAGACCAGCAGTGAAGATAAAGTCATGGAGGAGAGAGGAGAGGGGAGAGAAAAAAGAGAGAACAGTCGAGAGAGAGAGAGAGAGAGAGAGAGAGAGAGAGAAATTAATTAAAAAATGTAGTAACTTGCTACAGTGAAATGTTACTAGTGGCAACTTACTACAGTAAGTTGCTATAAATTTTTTGAGTTTGGCACCACTAATAAATGGGCTTTTTTGGTGCTTGAGTTGTTAAAATAACTTTAAAACTATTTTAACAACTTTAGTGTGAATACTAACTGTAGGGACCCGATTTGGGCACCTCCCTCCTGGGATGAGTGGACCCAAGCCCAGGTAACCTTATACCATAAATTTGTAGAGAGTGGATAGAAGGACTAGGCATTAACGAAAGATACAATAGTTTGTGCGGGTTTACAGGATCATCAAGTGAGATTTGGCTAAGTGTTCTAAGGGAAAGTTCGTCCTCGGCCCAGTCCGAAGAGCTCTTCCCTGACTTCTAATGAATATAGGGGTTGTCCTTGAACACCCCGAAAACCTTTGAATCTTCTGAACCCATTTACTTCTGGGGGTTCGTTCTATTATATAGTCCTGTTCAGCTGATCTCTGCCTTCCACTTGTTGATCATTTGAGCCTGTGTCTGAGGGCTTGTTCCATCAGCCGCCTTTATAGACTTTCTATTAGTTGAAGTATTCAAGGCATCACTGTTCGCTGGTTAATTCTCCATTAATGCGGCTAGAGTGTTGGTTGCATACATTTAATGTGTGGATGACAGCTTCCTTTCTTCAATGTCAGCCTACCGAGGACATGGTCGTCCTCAGCGAAGCTCCTTGATGATTTGGGCCTCCCCTACTCATCCTCGAATTCTGTATTGTCCTCAGCATGGGCCTTGGGCCCGATATGGAGTGGTCCGGAGTTGCCAAATCTTTGGGCCCTACAATAGCCCCTCAAAATTCTGCTGCCCAGCTCCTCGGGCGAGGAGGAGGATTTTGATGTCCTCGGGTCCTTGCCCTAGCCTGGCGAATCTTGTCTTCCTGTCAGTGTCAAAATCCTTTCAACTGCTCAAGGGACGTTCCTGGCGTTTTGGTACTTGGGGGTATAAATACCCAATCAAACTGATTTGCCCATTCACTTTTGCATTCAAAAGACCTTGCGCACATACTTCGAATTCGATCACATCTCCAGCTGTACTTGCGACTTCCTTTAACACAAAAAACCTGCCCGAGGAGCTTTTCCTCATTTCTGTAAGTCTTCTTTCTGGTTCATACTTTTTTGCCTGAGTTCCTTGTCCTCTTATTCTTTTTTCTCTCCCCTTCATTTTCCCTGAGCCCCTCGTTAGTTCTTTAGGATGGATAGGTTTAAGAAGTTAGTTGAGTCTGAGGAGGCGATGGAAAAATTCGTTGTTGACTATAAGATTCCCGATACAGTGGGTTTGAGGTACTGTGGAGAAAGGGAGTGGAGTACGAGGAGAAAAGAGGGTGAGGTGGCGATTCCTAAAATCGCCTTTCTGGAGGGTGGTATGAGGATTCCCATAAGGCCAGTGATGAGGAATTATCTTAGGCACTTCAGCTTATCTCCCACTCAGTGTGCCATAAATGTATTTAGGATTTTAGGTTGTGTGGATGCCCTGAATGAGAAGATGGGGCTGGGGTTAACCCATCATGATGTAAACTAGTGCTACAACCTCCACCGCTTGAAGGGGAAGTCTTATTACATGAAGACGAGGGACGATAGGGTCCGACTCATCCAGTGTCTCCCTGAGTCCAGCAAGGGTTTGAACAAAGACTTCCTCATTGTGTCTAGAGAGTGGCACGAGGGCCTTCATTGTCCAACAGTGGAGGGTACACCAGGTGGGGTATTCAGACTAGGAGAGGGTCTAAGTTCTTATGTTTTCGCGCTCCGCTTTGCTTGGTTTTTGACAGGAACTTGCTTTCTTTTATGCAGATCCACGCGCTTTTAGGTGTCACTTCGGCTTGGTCAAGAAGGAGGATTTGCAAACCGTACTGAGGTTGGAGATTTTTGTGAACGAAGCCGACAATCAAGTTAGAGCCGCTCATGAGATCCTAGGATACAATCCGATTAAAAAATCGTTCCCAGCTCCAAAGCACGTGATCCGAGCTAACGATTCTCGGCTGCATAACATCACTGTAGTCGAGCACGAATTTCTGATCCACGAAAGGTCTCCCATTCCCAAGGGCGTACCGTTGGTGGGTACGTCTTCATCAGCTCAAGTTGTCGAGGCTGAAGGGGGAGAGCTAGGGGAAGAGGAAGTTGCTGACTCAGGTTCGTCCGAGGATGAGTTTGACGTGTTCGACCAATTCCGTTCGCCCGAGGACCCTTCTGGCGATTTGGGTGACCCTAGCTTAGTTGAAGCAGACTTTTTATTCGAAGAAGCCTCTCCTCGGTCGAAAATGAGTTTCAAGAAACGATCTCAGACGAGCTTGCTGGCCCTGATTGAAGGGCAGCCAGGGAAGGACGCGCCAGAGAAGTCTCCTCCTAAGCTTCCTCCTCCCCCACCCCAACAGAGTTCGTCATCTGGGTCCAAGCCCACCAGTCTTCTGCAGAAGAAGGATAAAGGAAAGAGGCCTAAGGGGGGCGAAGAGTCTGATCCTTCCCAAGGTGATGGCGACGCTCAGCAGCCATTGAAACAGCTGAGGGTAAGGCGCCGAGGTCAGGAAAAACAAGCCGCCATCCAGCTTGAGGCCCAGGCTTGGCTCCCTTCCCCCATGCTAGATGGGAAGCCCTTGACGGACAACGCCTCCCTCAGGAACCCTCAAGGGGGCGAGGGTGCGCACATGGCTAACGCATTGGGGAGGTCCTTGCTACTCCCTACGGACATGGCCCAGCTGGAGGCTCTGAGGAGTAAGGAGGTCTTCCTCGGCCTCAAACAATATTCGGGCATGGTAATTTTCCTGATCACTTGTGATTCTCTTGACTTCCTGTTTCTTGGCTCCTTATTTGTTGCGCGATGGTTTCAATTGGCAGGCTATCCAGGCTACCTTTAGATTGGAGGATATAGCCAGTAGCCAAAGCAAGGCCAATCTTTCAAAGGCGAGGGAGCAGTTAGAGGAAATGAAGAAGGCTCGAAACATCACCGAATCAGGCCTTGCTAGCGCCTAAAAGCAAGCCCTGTATCAAACTGAGCGCCTGCTTAAGGCAGAGGATCTACTGAGGGTCGCCAATGAGGAGATCGCGACCTTGGAAAAGAGGGTGCTTGAGGTAGAAAGGGCCAGAGGCGTTGTGTAGTCTGCCAAGGACGAGGCCTTGAAAGCCAAGGGAGAGGCTGAGTTGGCCAGGGCCGAGGCTAAGGCTTCCGCAGGCAAGGCAGCGCAGGAGGCGTACGAGTTAGGGGTAGTTGAGACAGAAGTTGCCCTCAGGGCTCAAGTGCCTGGGGTATGCAGGCTCTACTGTTCCCAGGTTTGGAGTGAAGCCCTTAAACAAGCTGGGGTTGAGGCCTCGTCCGACCTGTGGAAGGTAGAGAATGTATATTATCCCCTTGCCATTCGCGAGGCTACCCCTTCAAGCTCTAAGATCGAGGCTGCTTTTGAGGGAGTTAGGGCTGTTCCTGGTGAGGATGCCCAGGTTACTACTACTTCGGACGAGCCCACCAAGGAAGCTGATCCTCCTAGGGCCATTGAGACAAGCAAGGGTCCCACCGCAGATGTGCCCTAGGAGGCTGTGGACCCCTTAGCTAATGTCCAAACCCCCCACGTTGAGGATATATCTCTTCCAGCTGACCCTTCCCAGGCTGTAATCCCAAGCAGGGGTTATAAGGACCCAGAGACTTCTTCTGCCCAACCTCTTGAGGGAAGAGTTGAGATGGAGCCGAAGGAATGATCCTCCATTGCGCCTTTGCTTTATTATTATTATTATTATTTTTAAGCATTGTAATGGCGTTTTTGCCTTGTGTGACTCTTTAAAGATTCAGTGAAGTGCATATTTTGTCTTCTCTTATTCGTTATGTTTGTATTATCATTTTTTCTTTTTTACTTGTACAATCCTGGCTTTAATTGCGCTTCAGCTGACCACATCGATGCGTTAAGTGATGCTCATGGGCTTGGTCTTGAGATTCCATCGTAGGAAAGGTCACTATCCTCTACAGTGCTCATTATTAGAACCAAAGTGGTTAGCCTCGCCGTAGGTTTGGGTCCGCGGACAGTACAAGACCCTAGTTCTGTCTAATGCTTAGATCCTCCTAAAGTGACTAGTTTTTCCATAGGTTTGAGTCCGTGGACCATGTAAGACCCTGGTTCTGTCTAGTACTTGGATTCCTTTGAAGCAACTAGTTTCCCCGCAGGTTTGACGCCGAGGACCATGCAAGACCTTGATTCAGGCTGACACTTGGTCTTTCGTGAGTGAATGGTTTCTCCATTGGCTTGAGACTGAGGACCATGCAAGACCTTGGTTCTGTCTAATACTTAGTTCTTCTTTAGTAGTTAGTTTCCCCATAGGCTTGAGTCCAAGGACCATGCAAGGCCTTGGTTCTGTCTAACACTTGTCTTTTGAAGTAACTAGTTTCCCCATAGGTTTGAGTCCGAGGACTATACAAGATCTTGGTTCTGTCTAGTACTTAGTTCTTCTTTAGTAGATAGTTTCCCCATAGGCTTGAGTCCGAGGACCATGTAAGGCCTTGGTTCTGTCTAACACTTGTCTTCTGAAGTAATTAGTTTCCCTATAGGTTTAAGTCTGAGGACCATGCAAGACCTTGGTTCTATCTAGTTTTTAGTTCTTCTTTAGTAGTTAGTTTCCCCATAGACTTGAGTCCGAGGACCATGCAAAGCCTTGGTTCTGTCTAATACTTGTCTTCTGAAGTAACTAGTTTCCCCATAGGTTTGAGTCTGAGGATTATGCAAGACCTTAGTTCTGTCTAGTACTTAGTTCTTCTTTAGTAGATAGTTTCCCCATAGGCTTGAGTCCGAGGACCATGCAAGGCCTTGGTTTTGTCTAACACTCGTCTTCTGAATGCTTGGAGCAAGGGAGCTCATCCTCAGCGTTGGGGAGTCTGCCCTTAGAGTGATAGTGGCCTTAAGCTTGCTCCATCGAGAGGGTACCTTTCTTCGGTCTAACTTCTTCTTCCGGCGCGCTACTTTCAATTACAAGGCGTCTTTTGGGCTATTCGAGTAACGCGCTTGATGCTTCGGTGCGTGAGGCGCCTCCTCATTAATATCCTTGCAGATTTACGAGGATCCAGCGGTTGGTGAGCTCTTTAGAAATTGGGCGGAGTTAATACCTCCTGTAATTTTTCCTTAGGATTCTGTGCGGGCTGGCTTTCACCAGCTCTTGCCTTTTATATAAGGCATTTTAGGGTAGTTTTTTCTTCAAATTTTACAAACACTTGGGTTCAATAGGGGTGTTCAAGGCTTTGCCAAAATAGTGATCTGTGCTTAAGGAGATGGAGTGGCCCTGGAAAAGGGCGGGGTTAAGAAAGCCAAGCCCCCTTCAGGAGCCGAGGATGCCACCCCGGTCTTGGACGACACAATGGAGGCGAAATAAGCAGAGGCTAAAGACCCTCATTCTTTTCAACCTAGCCAGAGAGAGGACTCCCCTTGCAGTTTGGAGGGAGATCTGAAAGGAATGTAAGTCTCTCCTCCGCGTGCGGATCTACCGGCCCTCCAAATTGGTAGTGATTTGCCGGTGCCCGGTTGTCATGGGATTGGGAGAGAATCAAGGGGAAACCTTGAAATGGAACCGTCAGGCACCACAGGCTCTTTTTCCTTCTCTTTCAAAGTGCCGCCCATGCTGGTTGGGGAGCTATGGACGGCCTTAGCATAGGCCTGTCTCCGCCTCTCCCTTCAAGCTCAGCCTAGCTTTAAAACATGCCTGCCTAGGCCCTTTTCTTTTTCTTTTTCTTTTTAGTTTCAGCACAAGCCTGCCTAGGCATTTACCTTCGTAGTTAACTTTAGAACAAGCCTGCCTAAGCATTTACCTTCGTAGTTAGTTTTAGAACAAGCCTGCCTAAGCATTTACCTTCGTAGTTAGTTTTAGAATAAGCTTGCCTAAGCATTTGTTGTATAATGTAACTTTTCTTTACTTAATAAAGAAGTAGCCCCATTTTGTTTCTTTTACTTCTTGCATCTTTCATTTCTTTGTGATGATTGTCTTCTAAATGAGTATGTTGCTGTTGTTTGTGCTTTTTTTTTTCTTTTCTTTTTTTTTTCTTTTTTTTTTTTGAACTTGGTAGAAGTGTTGTTATTGATCTTTCCACATCAACCGTCGCACTTGCTAATCCACAAGTCCTCCCCACAGACGGCGCCAATTGTAGGGACCCGGTTCGGGCACTTCCCTCTTGGGGATGAGTAGACCCAAGCCCAAGTAACTCTATACAATAAATTTATAGAAAGTGGATAGAAGAACTAGGCATTAGCGAAAGATACAATAGTTGGTGCGGGTTTACAGGATCATCAAGTGAGATTTAGCTAAGTGTTCTAAGGGTAAGTTCGTCCTCGGCCCAGTCCGAGGAGCTCTTCCCTGACTTCTAATGAATATAGGGGTTGTCCTTGAACACCCCGAAAACCCTTGAATCTTCTGAACCCCTTTACTTTTGGGGGTTCATTCTATTATATAGTCTTGTTCAGCTGATCTCTACCTTCCACTTGTTGATCATTTGAGCCTGTGTCTGAGGGCTTGTCCCATCAACCGTCTTTACAGACTTTTTGTTAGTTGAAGTAACCAATGCATCACTGTTCGTTGGTCAATTCTCCATTAATGTGGCCAGAGTGTCAGTTGTGTACATTTAATGTGTGGATGACAGCTTTCTTTCTTCAATGTCAGCCTGCCGAGGACATGGTCGTTCTCGGCGAACCTTCTTGATGATTTGGGCCTCCCCCACTCATCCTTGGATTCTGTATTGTCCTCGGCATGGGCCTTAGACTCGATATGAAGTGGGCCGAGGTTGTCAAATCTTTGGGCCCCACACTAACTTATCTAAATAATAAAAGGAAAATTTTATGATACATATTTTTGTAAGGGTTTTAAAAAAAAAAATATATATATATATATATATATATTTTGAACACTTTGTTTTTTGGTTTTGACAATTGACATTTTTTAAACATATCTTACATATTTAATCTTAAAAAAGATAGTAATTTAGGTGAGGAATCAAATCCATTTAAGAAGAAAATTTTTTTCCTAAATAATGTGATGTTTTTTTTTTTTTTTTTTTTTTTTTTTTTTTAAGTACAAAAATTATTCTGGTTTGACTAAAGTTTATTCTCGTGGGTTGTGATGTTGTTGTTTGGGCTGGGTTGTGAATTTAATTTTGAAGGGGGGCTAACCTTTAATTTTCTTGGGCCCAAATTGAACTAAGAAGCACTATATATACCTTCTGTTTTTGGGAAATGTCAGGTGGGCCAGGGCTCTGTGTCCGTCTCTGTATATCTTCCATGCAAATCTATTCGACACAATTTCACATAAGGATTTTGTGTCCCGCCGGCCCGGTAAAAATTGAAATCAAACTCAAATTATGGATCTTGTCAGTGGACAAGTCAGACTGTGAAAATATTTAGTAAACAGGCATAATAAATTCTGCAACTTTTGTTCATAATTTTTTTTAAGATAAAGTTTGTTCATAACTTTGAGTTTGAATAATGTGATCTCACTTTTAATTAATGAGATCACCATTCACATATAATTATGAAATTTATTGTGTGATTAGACTTAATTGTTGGTAAAATTCAACTTATCATATACATTTAGTATATAATTTTAATTTAAAATTAATGTTACATACAAAGAATACTTATCAGATTCAAGGTTCAAATTCCCCTCCCCACCTATGGATTTAGTTTTCGTGAGTACGATAGAAAAATAAACTCATTTTATTTTTATTTTCATCTTTCTGCAAGACTCTTAGTTAAAGAGATATAACAGTATACATGATTTATTTCTAAACAGTTCAATACACAATGAAAAGGATATACCTTAATAATTTATTGTGAAACATGGTACGAGTGGTACTAAAAAATCATCCAAGTGCACAAGGCTCCTATAATCCCATTTCTTATTTTATGCATAACAATGTAATTCTGTTGTCTATGCTGTTTTTTTTGCGTAACTTTTATTTTTATTAAATTAGGGGTGTGTAGCAATCCATCAATCTGCCATAACTAATTTTATCACTTTGTTATTTTCAAGCAATTATCATTTCTTTTTTCTTCTTCTGATCAACTTTGGTATTCTAATCTTCCATTCTTACTCCCCTGGTGTGCAGCCAACACACATACAGACTATAATTAAAGACAAGTCCATAATAATATAGAAGGGTATGTTTCATGCTTATACAGAGACTGTCAAATGGAAGTAGTGTCCAATTTGCCATTTACACGCAATTAGCAAATGTAGTTTGTGATTATGTTGCATGCTTTTGCAGAGATTTTAAAACCTGTTGAGGACTTAGGTTGAATTCAAAAAATTAATTTGTAGTACCTTATAAATTATAATGAAGGCCTGAAATGTTGATCTATGGCTAGATCAATTCGATAATTTAGAATCCTTTTATGCTTATTCTTTGGTTAATGAAAGTGAAACCTAAAAGATTTATCTTTTAATTTTATTATCCTTAATTGTCTTTCCTGTCCCAATAAATTTGAGAATTCCTATGACTTGTTTAATTCTTTGTTGTTGTAGACCTTACAAATTATATGATGCTTCTTTCATGATAAACTTCACCACAGTTCATGGTCTAGGAATGAATGTAGCTTTTACAGAAGTGATTTTTATTTGTCAATGTAATTGACCCATTGTGGAGGTCAGGCTACCAAAAAGTAAAAGAAACAATTTTTAGTTCTTCAAACAAACAAAGTATACTTAATTTTTTAAATTTAACCAAGTAAATTTTATATGGAAAAAAATGCAGTTTTTCAAAGTATCTTTGTTTTATCGTTTTTTTTTTTTTTTTTTCCTTGGTTATAAGAAAATAATCTAATAATATGGTGACATTTCTTATAGACCGTAAATTCCTTCTTCTTTTAACCTTTTGCCATTTTTCTTTTCCTTAGTGTTTCTAAGAATCTAAATACATGAATAATTGCGTGGTATTATAATTTATGAAAAGAGCATCATGATAATAAAAGTAATCCTCTTACATTTTTCTTTTTTACTAAATTATTAATTTAAAAAAATGGTAACTTGAGTGTGGGCCTTCTACCTCAACGGCTTAAATGGCCTATTTAACTTGAGTCCGTTGAAAGAGATTTTTGCCTCTGCCTCAACACATTTTTATATTGATAAGGGTCTTGAGCTTTGATGAGGAGTGCTATGAGTTCCAAGTCGGCTAGTCGGATCCGTGAAATGACAAAATCTAGGCTCTTAAGTCCATTACATTAAGTAATAGATTTTCGGGCTTTAAGCTCATTCCAAGTAGTGGGCAATTTTGGGTTTTTAAGCCCATTCCATGAAGTGATAACTTTGGGCTTTTAACTTTTAAGCCGATCCAATGTACTGAAAAAGACCTGAGCCCACTTTTTCAAGAAATATAAGGACCTTTGGATGAAAGTCTAATCCATGTAGAGAAATTCTGGGTTTTTTGGGTATTAAATTGGTTTTTTTGCATGGAAAAGTATATTGGCAACCAGATTTGTCTTGGACGACGACTTGAGATCCCGGGTAGGAATTGGAAATAAAATTTAAATTTGGCCAAACCGATGGCTTCCAACCCGTGCTCCCATGCTAACCATCAAATTATTTTTTAAAGATAATCAATGTTATTACATGCAAGGAATAGCAATAGAAGCTAAACAACATTTTATTTTTAGGTGGGGTGGCACATTGTTTGTAGATTTCGTTTTCGTGAGTATGATAGAAAATAAACTAATTTTGTTTTCGTTTACACCTTCCTCCAACTACTCTTAATTAATGAGATGTGGTTGTGATTGATTTCTGAACCGTGTAACACACATTGAAAAAGGTATGCCTTTGCTCTCCATTTCTTATTTTGTGCAAAACAATGTAATTCTGTTGCTTCTTACATAACTACTTCTTTTTTCTTTCTTTTTTTCTTTTTTTATTTTTTTTTTATTTTTGGTACCTAATTGATTGAAATGTGTAATATTTTGATGAGTCTCGGTTGTTGATCAATATAGTCAACGAGCTCCCTTGGCACCACCAGCCATGTTTGAACAATATGGTGGTGGGCGTGGTGGTGCAATCACTATTGGTGAAGCACTTGAAGCCACTGCCAAGACAGCTGGGATAGAAGCCCGTGGACTGGAGTGATGCTGCTGCTATTCAGGCATTGAAGTTAGAGCAATAGGGTAAATCAACATAGTCCTAGATGGCGCTGCAGCCTAGTCAGCGCAAGTTCTAATGCCAGAGCAACAAGCAACGAGAAAAAGACAAAACTTGTCAATATTCTAGTAGTAATATATTAATTCACACTTATTTATATCTACTATTTGAAACACATATTCATAATTAATACAGAAATATCCACATTTTAACGTGAAAATATCCATATTTTAATACAAATAAGTAGTGGATGTATAATAATCAAAATCCTTAACTTTCAGGTGTGAGAATTGAAACCCTTAATTAGTGAAAGATTAATTACTAACAGTGCTCGACTTTGGTATTTTATATATGAAAACTTTTAGGTATTCTTCTAATTGGTGTTAATTTTTTTTTTTTTTTGAGAAACAATTGGTTAATTAATGACAAATTTAAGAGAGAAAATTAAAATTGATTTTTTTTTTGGAGAGTAAAAAACTGTTGGCAAGTATGTGTGTGGGGGTTTATATATAGACGAAACTATTTACTTACAATGTTCTCTATGAAGCTCCTTGTTGTTGTTGTTTTTTTTTTTTTTTTGGCTGGGTAATTTGTTATTGCGGGGGATCGAACCTCTGAGTTAGTAGTCACATAGGGTACCGGGTACCACTCAGGCAATTAGGCCTGGTGGTCTCTATGAAGCTCCTTGTATTACACGTACAAATCATTATTTTATAGTCATTACTGTATACTACATACTATTTTACAAAAAATGAATTTGATGCTTTTAATAAGTTTACAATGACAATTTAATCTGTTTCCTTTTCCTCCACAGGGCCCATGGATGAGCCCCCTTTGAAATGAAATCAGTTGCAGTCCACAAAAGGCCGATTGCAGTCAAGCTCATATTCAAACTTATCTTTTGATTAGCACTGTGGGCTCTAGTCACATCCACACATCTGTAATATAAATAAGCCTTTGCTCACAAATAGACCTGTTCATTTTGCTAGCCTACCTGGTTAAGGGCTGGTCTCAACCTAGATCTAGGCTTAATCGTGTGAAGGCTTGCACCTAGCCAAGTAGATAGGACCACGTGTTTAAACCTAGGCCTGTCTTTTATAGCGTACTCAACAGAGCCCGGCCTAAGCCTCTTGTTATTTTTCAAGGCTTATTGCACATGACTCATTTTGGATGATGCAGTTTTCATATAGTTTCATTTCTAGAGAGAGAGAGAGAGAGAGAGGTTGCAACTTCCTCTTAATAATAATTAAATAGTAAATACCAATATGCTATTGCATTATTGTAATAAAATTAAAACCTTTAGCACAATCCAAAAATAATGGGACACTATTACTTTTTCTTATTCCATGAGCATAACAAAAAGTCTATACAAATTAAAATTTCATTTTTCTAATTCTTCTTTTCAACCTTTAACCAAATAAAATGAAATTTACATAATTTTTTCATCCTTCAACTTTTTTCTTCTCTACCCTATCAACTTTTAATCAGTAATATTCTTTCTATCCTTCCTTGGTATTCTATCTTCCCACCTTTTTATTATCTAGCTCATTGGTGTAGTTTTGCCATATTCGATGGAAATATAACATTCTATTGAAGCAAATGAATGTATTCTAGCTCATGCAAATGCATAGAAGCATTTAAAATTAAACAATTTTTATTATAAAAATATAAATAATTAGACAAATTATTAAAAAAATAGTATTTAACACATGCATTAATGCATACATATAGATAGATTTAAAATTAAACACAGTTTTTATCATAAAAATATATAATTAGTCAAATTATTTGTTTTTAAAAGTAAACGTAATTAGTCACATATTAAAGTTCTTACATAAATTTAATACTACTTATGATCCTTTTTTTTTTTTTTTTTTGTTCTAATTTTTATTAAGATAAAACGTGTGGTAATTTTTATTGAGTATATGTGATTGATATTTTTTTTTATTAATTTTATAATTCATTAATATTAGATTCTTAGTATTTTGCACTCATTAGCTCACTTGACACAAAGATTAAAAAGCTTAAGTGGATAATTATGGTGTGGTCTCCACATAAATTTAGACGCAACGAAAAATTGGATTTTAATTTTAAATTTTAATTGAACTTTCTCTAAGTTTTTCCTATTAATATATATATATATATATATATTAAAATTAATTAAGTTCATTTTGTGGATCCAAGCACAATGATGGAGGAATTTAATAAAAAATTTGGAGTGGTTTTAATTCTGAAAACGAAAATTAAATTAAAAAACTAAACTTGAGACTTTCAGAGATTGATGTTTCCATTGATGAGCATTGAGCAAATGTAGAGGCAGCGTACATCATTGAGGTCTATAGCTTTTTTCATTGGGCTAAATTCATAAAAATCTGGCCTATCACATTCAATAATAAAATTTTAAAGAAATTCGGGGGGAGACATTCCGCACCGTTTTAGTAATTTTGGTATTAGTCTCAAACATTGATGTCCTCAACCATATAAAAAAAGATTTCTTAGTTCAGACCTTTTCAAAGATGAAAATGAAATTCTGCAACAGTGTCATCATCTTCAATTTAGTCATCATTTCTAATGCACGGCAAGTTGGAAAGTTGCCAAATGTATAGATGTGTGTTGTGAAAGGATTCTCATGACACTATCTCATGAGTCACCATCTCAGTCCAAGTCAGTCTTTCTTTCTTATTTGTCAAATGTTGCTTTCCCCTAATGCAGGGGAAGTTGGGCACAGCCAAGTAGTCCTTCTCTCTAATGCATGACCAAGTCTCCTTCACCCAAATACACGGCTAGAACAGTCCTTTTCCCACACGGCCAGTTAGTCAAGAAAACAATTGAAAGCGAAGCAAACAACATCACCCACTAGTCTTCAAAAGCCTTTTCACTAATGAATCATACGAGAGAAAATAAAAACAAAAACACAAAAACATCCAACAATCAAGTGTTCAAAACGCTTTGAACACCTATATTAGCTCAAAATAAAAAAGTATTCAATAGAAATAGTGCCTTTGCGACTATCACTTGTAAAGTTTTAAATTTGGTTCAAGCGTCTCTTTTTATAAATTGAAATAGAGTATTTTCTTATCAAAAATGGTTTGGTTAGCTAAGTTGTAAAGTTTCACAATTGATATATATATATATATATATATATTAATAAAAATAAGTAGTTAATATAAAATAATAATAAAAAATATTGTCTTAAACTTTTAGGTCAAGTTGTCTACTTATAATAGTCATCTTAAATTTTTTTTTTTTTTTTTTTAAATGGATAGTTACAACAGGGAGGATATTTCGACCATGGATGTCTTAAAAACACCAAAAGTGCTAACCCATCTTATTTGAACTAATTAGTATTTGTCAATACTGAAAATACTGGTGCCAGTAATAATTGACTTGCTATGTCAATAAAATATCAAGCTTGTTCATATATATAAGAATATGCCAGCACTACCTACCTTTGGCGTAATGGTCATTCTACAAGTATAAGTGCTTGTAAGGTGTGGGGGGGCAAGGGTCAGGGTCGGGGTTCAAGTCTCTAGGAGAGAGCTTTACACACATATACATTTAAATTAAACTTGAGTAGAATTTATATTTTGTATAATAATAATAATAATATGCTGATATAGTTTATAGGAGTTCTTTTTAGGACGCAAAAAATTTTTACAACCATTTTAAATTAGTCTACCATCTCACATATGGGTCATTAAAAAAATTTTAATTGCATATTGTGGTGAACAGGGGTAAGCTAATTTGAAATGTTGTGAAACTGTAGTAATTTTTTATTGGCTCCCTAACTTTATTAAGCCCATAATTCTTGAGGTGTTCGAATGAAAATGTTTCCAAAATGTAACTGATAAAGAGAGAGACTCGTGAAAATGACTACCCCTTCTTCTTAACCTATTTCATAAATTTTGCTTTCAATTTCTTTCCATGTTAAACATGGAAAAGTAAGCAATAGTAGGGCCAGTTAAGTCAAATCCTGTTTCTACTCACTTCAGTTTCCTCGAAAGTGAAATGATTCTTCCCTCTAATGCTCGGCCAGTTAGAAAAATGATGATATGGATTGGAGTGTCAAGTAATGACTAATTTATAAGGACCGATCAAATATTTCCTTCAACCCATTTGATAAGCAAAGTTCTTCGCACACCCAGCTATCTGCCAAATGAAATAAGCATTCCATCACCACAAAAAGACAGAGTAATGAAAGAATGAAAGGTAATTGTATGTTCAAGATTTAGCGCTGCTACGTTGTCAATATGAGCATCGCTGCCTTTGCCAACCCTTTCCTTGTCACTTCATGTTCATGGTCACAGTTTGAATTGGTCCTCAAAATGCCAATCGAGTATTGATCATGATCGGCTTACCAAGATTGTGACAGCTAACTAGTTCAAAGTTGGAAGCAGCTAACCTTGATAATTTCTACTGGCTTGTCCACCGCGTTTTCTCAAGGAGGGCAATTGTGTGATTTGGGCATGTGCTAAATTGGGTAAATAAATCATTTTATTTAATTTAATTTGATGATACGATTAATATTATAAATTTATTTATTAACCACAAGAGACATAAGAAAACAAAAACAAAGCATAAGAGACGTCTGCCATGGTAATTTGCCCCCAAAAAAGGAAAAACTAGTAAAAGAGACCAATTGAGGATCTGAAATTGGGATTTCAGAATGTCATAGAAAATACTCCAAGAATTCACCATTGCAAATAGGCACCAGGTACGGGAACGAGGATTAATTGAGCTCAGCAAACTTATTGAACACTTATTATAAGATTGAATTTTGTTATAGGAAAATATTTATAGCTCTGCAGGAAATGGTTTTGTTGGGCTAATTGAAGTCAACAAATTCTACCGCGTAATGCGCTGCATATAAACCAATTGCAAGTACAATATTTACTTATAACTTCTTATGTTACATACACAAAATTTGACCTCCTAATGCACTACAACAAGTCTGTCATTGCGCAATTAGTGCGTCCCGTAATGCACGACCCAAGTCGGTGCTTTATTTTTTTTTTTTTTTTGATACGCGGTGCTTTATTTTTTATACGTGAAATGATGCCTCTATTAATGCACAGGAAGTTAAGTCAAGTCTCCTTCACCCCCAAATGCACGGCCAGTTAGTCTTTCTCCTGTTCTCCACTAATATACATTACAAAACCAAGAAAGTCCTTCCCCAAAATACACGGCCAATTAGTCATATGTCCCTAAAGGCCAATTCGTCAAGAAAAAAATTGAGAGGACACCAAACATCATAAAATAACCTATTATTGACAAATGACAAGTAGGGAGTACTCTAGCCAATCATGCTTGAGAAAATAAATTTTTTCTCAAAGTTGAGGTTTCATATTTTTGTTTTTTGTGGTTTCATATTCAATAAACACTAAAAAGAATCTCAAAGTTGATGCAAGAGCAACTCAGCAACCCCTCCACTTATAAACGTTTTCAATCACACGGTTGTAGGGCTTAGTGGTGATGTTGTTATGTAGATGCAAGTGCACTGGATAAGCATTTACGTAAAACTAAGCTTGCAGGTATTAATTCAATAATTGTACTTAGGCTTATAAAATATATAGATTTTAAATTATATGTTTATATACGGATTTAGATATATAATTAGGTTTTTTATGGTTTAATTATAGTGGATTCTTTGTTTTCTACATTAAATTAACTCATTTGGTACAAAAATTAAAAAAAAAAACTTAGATTAAATAGGATACATGGCGCAAAGTTAAACTTTAATTGAAATCTAATTTTTACACAGAATTAACTCACTTGACACAAAAATTTAAAAACTTAGATTAGATGGGACATGTGGCTCAAAATTAGACTCTAATTTGAATTTCAATTTGAAATCTAATTAGATTTTCTCTCAGTTTTGCCTATTAATATATACTAGTATGTAATCAGTACTAACGCACGAGAATGATAAATTATAGTAGTGTTGTTGATGTTAACTTAAGTTATTAAATATATAAGACATTAGTTCGATCAGGACATTTAAAGGTACTAAAATGGTTTCTCCTTGCAATTTTCATGATATTGGCTATGCCAAATTTCTCATTATAGTGCTATTAAATATAAAATATTAAAAATCACAATTAGATACTACATATACTATATCAATTTACAATCACTATTCATGAAATTCTACTAAATACAACACAAAATAAAAAGAATAAATTGGCCAAATAGTATCTCCTATTGGGGATAGGTGCATGGAATCGTTAAGTTCAATTACAGTTTGTTACGTTCAAAATTTTTGCATACAAAATATTTTAATAAAAACAGTTTAAAAAATATACGCATTAGTTTAGAGAAAAAAAAATCACAGAAATAGCATCCAATAAGTGAATCTGCTTACCATTACATGACCAAAGTCTAACCCAAGTTTTGCCTGAAAGTCTTTCTATACCAAATAATACCTTTCTAGATGCAGGATATTTTAGACGTGGTTGATCAATTTATTTTTGCCATGAGAGAGGTACTTAGCAGCCAAATATGAGCACCATGCCTTTTTCTTTTCCATTAGAAATCTCTATAGCTATTAATCTTTGATCACCATGAAAATTTGCAAGCATGGAGAATTAATTCTGAAGGGGTAAGTTAAAATTAAAATTAATCAAGTTCATTTTGTGGATCCAAGCATATTGATGGAGGAACTTAATAAAAAATTTGAAGGGGTGGTCTTAATTTTGAAAACGGAAATTAAATTAAAAAACTAAACTTGAGACTTTCAGAGGTTGATGTGTTCCATTGATGAGCGTTGAGCAAATGTAGAGGTAGCGTACATCATTGAGGTCTATAGCTTTTTTCATTGGGCTAAATTCATAAAAATCTGGCCTATCACATTCAATAATAAATTTCTAAAGAAATTCGGGCAGAGACATTCCACACCGTTTTAGTAATTTTGGTATTAGTCTCAAACATTGATGTCCTCAACCATAGGAAAAAATATTTCTTAGTTCTAACCTTTTCAAAGATGAAAATGAAATTTTGCAACAGTGTCATCATCTTCAATTTAGTCGTCATTTCTAATGCACGGCAAGTTGGAAAGTTGCCAAATGAATAGATGTGTATTGTGAAAGGATTCTCATGACACTATCTCATGAGTTACCATCTCAGTCCATGTCAGTCTTTCATTCATATTTGTGAAATGATGCTTTCCCCTAATGCAGGAGAAGTTGGTCACAGCCAAGTAGTCCTTCTCTCTAATGCATGGCCAAGTCTCCTTCTCCCAAATACACGGCTAGAACAGTCCTTTTCCCTTATGCAGTCAATTCTTCCCTCAAATACACGGCCAGTTAGTCAAGAAAACAATTGAAAGGGAAGCAAACAGCATCACCTATTAGTCTTTAAGAGCCTTTTCACTAGTGAATCATACGAGAGAAAATAAAAACAAAAACACAAAACCATCCAACAATCAAGTGTTCGAAAAGCTTTGAACACCTATATTGGCTCAAAAATAAAAAAGTATTCAATAGAAATATTGCCTTTTGTTGGGGACATATTTTTATGTAATTGGTATATCCTTTGACAAAACGCACTTTATTTGTATTTTGATAAATCTAAATAAGTTCAAGATGATCATTTCAAGATGATCATTACAAATGGTTAAATTGAAGACATGAAGACTACTCAAGAACTGTTCAAGAAAAGTGCAAATTTGGAAATCTCGATACCTACTCGATAGAAACTCAATCTGTCGAGATTCATTAAAGCTCGACAGATGTCTCGATCGATCGAGCTTACGAGATATTCAGATTATAGCCAGCAACGTTTTTATTCTAAAAGGTTATTTGTTTATGGGTTTGTATAATCCTTATTGGACTAGGAAAACCTAAGGTTTGTGGGTTTGTATAATCGTTATTGAACTAGAAAAGCCTAAGCTTTGTGTAAACCTATTTGGAATAGGAGAGCCCATTAAGCTCCTATTTAAAGGAGGTCGAAAAAGAAAACCTAACCCTAGAGAGCTTCATAAGGTTTTCTTTTTGAAACCCTAGCCTCCTCCTACAGAAGAAAGAGTTCTTGCTGTGTTTCTTGTACGTCTTTGGGTTCTGTAACCAAGCAAAGTCTCTTACACCAACATTGAAGATCTTATTGGTGTTTCTATGTGAAGCTGCTGCAAATCAACTACAACAATCAAAGGATTACTGTGGAGTTAGTCACGTACTTGGATTCGTGCAAACGAGTAAGCCGCGTATTGGGATCCGCGCATCAAATTGGTTAGTCACGTACTTAGGAGCCGTGTATCAAAAGGGGAACTGTCACTACAGAGCAAGTCCAATTGGGTATTGAGGTAAGGGTTCAACTATAGGTTGGTAAGGTACTTGGGATTCCTTTACTTGTAACTGCTTGTTGTGATAATAGTGGAGTTTCGAGAGTGGTGACCTGAAAATCACTCGGTGGGGTTTTTACCGTGTAGGTTTTCCCCATTTGTAAACAAATCACCGTGTTATTTATTTTCCACTGCATATTTAGTTTATTGGTGATTTTTTTGTGCTACCACGAAATTGCATGTTAATTAACTTAATTAATCAACTTGGCTAAATTAATTGATTAATTAATCACAAGGGGTCAATTCGTTTGTGGCCTATCAAGTGGTATCAGGGCAGGCACACTTTGATTAGGTTAATCTTTGCTGTGTTTGATCCATTGACCCTTGTTGTCATGGAAACTCCTGATTGTTTTGATTACTCGAGTTCCATGTAAAATTTTTCACATTACTTGATTTTTATCAAATCGAGTTTTTCATTGAAACTCGATTTTCTAAAAATTGAGTTTCAAAATAGGGGCATTTTACTAGATAATTTCAGAATATGGACATTTTGCTACATCTTTTGGGCGAAAGGGGCAAATGCCTATTTTGGCCAATTAGTAATTAATAATATTGAAAGTAAAGGATCTTGTAATAATTTTGACTTTGCTATTTCAATAAAATATCAAGTATGTTTGCATACTTAAGAACATGCTTGTGTACAACACAATAAAATCTACAATTATTTTAAGTCAGTATACTACCTTACATATGGGTCATTAAAAAAATTTTGAATTGCAGATTGTGATGAACAGGTGGTAGGATAATTTGGTGTGTCGTGAATCTATTGTAATTTTTTTGTTAGCTCCCAAACTTTATTGAGCCCATAATTCTTGAAGTGTTTGAATCAAAATGTTTCCAAAATGTAGTTGATAAAGAGAGAGACCGGTGTAAATGACTAGCCCAATCTTCTTAACATCTCCATAAATTTTGCTTTCAATTTCTTTCTACCTTCAACATGGAAAAGTCAGCCATAGTAGGCTGAGACGTTTATGTCAAATCTTGTTTCTACTCACTTCAATGACCTCGAACGTGACATTTTTCTTCCCTCTAATGCATAGGTAGTTAGAAAAATGGTGATATATACGGATTGGAGTGTCAGGTAATAATGACTAATTAATTATAAGGACCGAATTTTTCCTCCAACCCATTTGAAAGCAAAGTTCATCCACACCCAACTATATACCAATTGAAATACGCATTCCGTCAGCCCCACCACCACAAAAAGTCACAGAGCTATTAAAGAATAACAGGATTGATAAAGGTAATCGCAAGTTCATATGCGCCAAGATTTAGCGCTGCTTTGTTGTCAACATGAGCATCGCTGCCTTTGCCATCCCTTTCCTTGCTGTCACTTCATGTTCATGGTCACTGTTTGAATTGGTCCTCAAAATGCCAATCAAATATTAATCATGATCTGCTCACCAAGATTGTAACTGCTAACCAACTCAAATTTCTCCCCATCCCTTGTAACTATCGAATTAAAAAAAATATATATATATATATATATATAACACATAAATTTTCATAAACCAACCATGTATTGGGATCAAGTGAGTCTCCGCCAAAAGAATTTAACCAAAATTTTATCCAATCAAATATTATATTCCCTTCTACAAAAATTAATGGTATGATAAAAGAAAAGTCACCACCAAAACCCGAGAATTGGACAATCTCATAAGACTGTCTTCTCACATACCCTCTCGACCGAGTCAATCCTTTATTCATGGCTCGTTAGTCCTTTCACTTAATGACCAGTGAGTAGAGAAAACAATTGAAAGGGCAGCAAACATCATAACCTATTAGTGAAGAATAGAGAGATACGAATTCCATGGTCAATAGTCTTCTCTCCAGAGAATCACATGTGAGAAAATAAAAATAAAATGTATTCAAATCCAACACGTAATACTCAAAAAAATTCTTTGATAGGAAAAAAAAAGTCCAAAAGAATTAGTGCCGACTATCATATGTAAAGTTTTCAATTTCGTTCCAAAAATCCTTTTTATATATTGAAATTAATTATTTTTATTCCAAATAATTATGATGTATCATATCTCAAAATATTCACATGTAAATGGTTTGGTAACTTTGATTAGCCAAGTAATAATTGTGGCAAAACACAAAAACCCTTGCGGAAACTCCTTAAATAGTTAATATAACATATAGAGACATCACTTAACCAAAAAAATTTAAGCTCAATGAGTATGAGCTCAACTATGTTATATTAACTACTAATTCTTCTTATCATTATTCAACATGAGACTTTAATCATACATGTATTGTGTACACCCAACACATTTCTCGTGCCATGGAACACATAAGCAATCAAGCATTCTATAGCATAGTAAAGATGTCATCATATGAATTAAAACAAATGATTTTTCATGTGATCATAGGAAGATTCAAGTCTTACTCATAAGCACCTCATTATTTAAAAAAAAAAAAAAAAAACATGATTTCACTTTTAGTCTTCAACCATTGCCCCTATCATTTCAAATGTTTCATTTTATTCCTTAATATTATATTCATGTGACAAAAAGGTCACATCGTGTGGATGGAAAAATTCGAGGTGCCAAATGGAAGGATTTAAAGTAATGAAGTGATGCTAATATGGATGCCACATGGCATTTACATATGTAAAAAAAAAAAAAAAATGAAATTACCCTTCTAACATGGATTTCTCTTGCGCTTTATTCTGTGACATTTACCTCACTTATGATTAGCTCCAACTGAAATTTTTGTTAAAACTTTAACGGAATTTGATGATTTGGTAATTGCCAACTTCAACTACTAGAAAAGAATAAAAAAAAAAAAAAAAAAGACTATTCTATTCCAATTTACACTGAAGGGCCTATAATCCTTTTACTACCAAAAAAAAAAAAAAACCTTCATAGACATAAAAAGATTGAGCTGAATTTTTATAAAAAATAAAAATAAAAGAAGAAGAAGAAAAGACCATTTTTGTGAGAAAATATTTTTTTTTTAATGAGAAAAACATAAATCCAGAAATTTAAAATTGAGCTAAAATGACTGTTGACTATGTTAAAGTAACAATTTTTTTTTATTAAATGATTTCTTTTTAGAGAATTCTAAAGTAATTGTATGGGCACAAATTGGCTCCCTAACCTAAGTGATGGACGAACTTAGGCCCAAAAAGCCAATACAATGAATTTGTAGAGAGTGGGTTGAAAAACTAGACTTTAATGAGTTGGATGACAAGTAAAATTGATTCAAATGACAAGAAAAGGAAAATAGATTGATCTAAACTAAAGAAAATCGTCCTCGGCAGAATCCGAGGAGATCGATTCTTATATATTTCTCTCAAGTTAAATTACAGATGCAGTTCTTAGTTGCTAAAGTGTTTTTCTCTTAGTTTTCCGATCCTCCTATCTCATTGTCCCTTTTGTCATTTTATACTATCTTCCCCTTGCATCTCCACCTTTCACGTGTAGATCAGATTGTAGGTGTTGATCCTTATCCCATCAGCACCTTCCTAAAGTCTTTAGGTAGTAGTTGTAAGGCTGAAAGTTATTGTTTAAGTATCACTTCCTTATTAATGCGTCCAGAGAGTTAGCTGCAGAGCATTTAATGCAGTGGTAGCAGCTTTTTCTTGAGACATTTCATGACCTTTCTCTGTCCTATTCTTTCCTGATACTTATCCTCATTCATAGAATGATCTAGAATGTGACTCTTGATGGCAGATCACACCCTCTAACCTCGGCTCTGTTCAACCGAGGAGGGATTCTTCCTCGGACCACCCTTTTGGATGACCTTTACTGGATTTCACCTCTTCACTTACTAACCCAGTTCCTCATGAAAGTGTTTACCATCCTCAGATTATTTAACGTCCTCGGATTGGGCCCCTGGCCCAAGATATACCTAAACATGGGCTCCTGGGCCTATCACCCCTACAATTACAATATAATTGGTATCAAAATAATCAATTTAATGTTTGCAACATTAACAGGGTTAGGTTCACAACCATCTTACATACACATAAATTAAATGACAAAATTTAATTACAAAATTGGTTGCAGTTTAAAGCTAAAACTTTACTCAATATTATTAACATTACTACATATTTTGAAAATCTAACCGTTGGATTGCATATTCTTTATGCTCTTAATACACATGTCAAATTTTGTGTCAATTGGATATTATTTGTTAGCTCCCAAACTTTGGAAAAAATGGGCATTTGCCCCTTTCGCCAAAATTTTTCAGCAAAATGTCCCATATTTGAAACTATTAGAGAAATGCCTCTGTTTTGAAACTCGGTTTTTAGAAATCGAGTTTCAATTTAAAACTTGATTTTTGGAAAATCAAGTTATAAGGAACTAAAAATTAAAATTTTTTTTTCTACTCGAGTTCCTTGAAAGGAACTCAAGTTCCATGAACTCGAGTACTTTACATGGAACTCGAGTTCCAGAATTTTTTTATTTTTAAATCCACATTTGCTATAACTCGATGTTCCAAAAATCAAGTTTTACATTTGAAACTCGATTTTTAGAAAATCGAGTTTTAAAACAGGGACATTTTCTAATTAGTTTCAGACATAAGGCATTTTGTTAAAAAGTTTGTGAGAAATAGGTAAAAACCCTTTTTGGCCCCTAAAATTTATTGAGCCCATAATTCTTGAGTTGTTTGAATGAAAATGTTTCCAATACGTAGCTGATAAAGAGAGAGACTCGTGTAATGACTGCCCCATTCTTCTTAACATCTTCCATAAATTTTGCTTTCAATTTCTTCCCGCATTCAAAATGGAAAAGTAAGCCATAGTAGATGACTACTCACTTCAATGACCTCGAACGTGACATTTTCTTCCCTCTAATGCATGGGTTGTTAGAAAAATGATGATATATACGGATTGGAGTGTCAGGTAATAATGACTAATTAATTATGAGGACCGAATTTTTCCTCCAACCCATTTGAAAGCAAAGTTCATCCACACCCAACTATATACCAATTGAAATACGCATTCCATCAGCCCCACCACCACAAAAAGTCACAGAGCTATTAAAGAATGACAGAATTGATGAAAGGTAATTGCAAGTTCATATGCGCCAAGATTTAGCGCTGCTTTGTTGTCAATATGAGCATCGCTGCCTTTGCCATCCCTTTCCTTGCTGTCACTTCTTGTTCACAAAGACACGGCCAGTTAATCCTTCCCCTAAAGACCAATCAGTCAAGAAAATAATTGAAAGGACACCAACATCAAACCTATATATTAGTGACAAGTGGAGAGGAACACGAATTAAAGCAATGGTCATAACTCTTCTCTAACTAATTAATTATACGTTAGAAAATAAAAACAAAAGGATATTCAACATGATTAGTGCCTTTTCGACAATCACATTTATCCATGTTTGGTCAGAATGAAAAATAGGAAAAGAAAATAGAGAGGAAAATTTGATTTTCTATTATTCTGTTGGAGTGAAAAATAAGTGAAAAGAAAATGAGGTACTAGAGTTTCCCACCATTATTTTTTAATCCAAATTAGAAAAAAAAATAAGTGGAGAAATAGCATTTAGAAAAAACAAATTGCAAAATCTTCCCTCATCTTTTTCATCCTTCCACATTTATATATTAAGAGTATAATAGTATATTACTTTCCCTTTTTTACTTCTTCATCCTCCATATCAAGCACACAGGGTGGAAAGTACATATCTTTCTTGTTCTCTCAATATTTTCAATCCTCTAACCCTCTCAATGAAAGTCTTAAAGTGTAAAATTTGGTTTTGCAAACCTTTTATATATTGAAATAAAATATTTCCATATAAAACGATTCAGATGTTATATATATATATATATATATACTAGTCACTAACCCGTGCGATGCACGGGAAAGTTTCTAAAAATGAGATCAACTCCAATATATATATATATATATATATATTGTATCATACATAAAATTATTGGATCCAAAGCAAGTTACAAACTATCCAACTTTACAATTAGAATCACTTGCAAGTTAGACTACAAAATTGGGTAAAAGAATCAATCACACGTTACAAACTGTCCAGATTTTTATTGGTAGCAGAATCACTTGCATGTTCGAATTTGGTCTCAATGGATCAAGTGAAATCCGTCATCTAGATATTCCAATATCAGTATAGATGATATGCTTTTGATTGGTAGGAATTAAGATAAATAACAATTACACATATACACATAACTCCAAAAAAATAAAATCATTTATTGAAGAAGCTCAAAAATGTAAATTTTGCCAAACAAAACGTCACATATAATGCATAAGCACATGTCTACATAACTTTTGAATCATCCAAGTGCATCAAAATTAGAAGCAACCTTTAGGCTTCTTTCCTATTTCAAGTGTCTCCTAAACAAAGTCCTTTTTCCTTCTCAGTTCTTTTCATCATTCTAAAACATAAAAATCACAATCAACATTGTAAGGACTCAATTTGTATTGGGCCCTAAACAATAAAATTTGTAGAGGATGGGTAGAAGGACTAGGCACCAACAAAGCAAGCAATAGGCGATATGAAATTCATGGCAATGTTAGCAAATGAATTTGACTAAGTGTTTTTGAGGATAATCACAATGACCTTGGTTAAATGTTTATGAGGATCTTTATAATGATTTTGGTTAAGTATTTGTGAGGATCTTTGTGATGATTTTGGTTAAGTATTTGTGAGGATCTTTGTGATGATTTTGGTTAAGTATTCGTAAGGCATGCTCGTCCTCGACTCAGTCCGAGGACCTTTTTCCTTAGAACTAACAAACATAATGACTGTTCTTGAATGCCCTAAAAAGATCCTCCCCCCTTTTCTGGGGGGTTCTATTTGTTATATATTCTCGTTTGGTTAATCCTCCGCCGTCCACTTGTCGGTTATCCGAACTCTGTGTCTAAGGGTTTGTCACATCATCTGCCTTTGCAGGCTTTCTGTTAGTTCCCAGCCGCCTTTGCAGGCCTTCTTTTAGTTGAAGTGACCAAGGCATCTGGGTTTGCTGGTCACTTCACCATTAAAGCGGCCAGAGTGTTAGTTGCGTACATTTAATGGGTGGATGTCAGCTTCCCTTCTTTAAGGTCGGCTTGCCGAGGACGTGGCCATCCTCGGCGTAGTCCCTTGATGACTTGGGCCTTTCCCATTCATCCTTGAATTTTATACTCTCCTCGGCATGGGCCTTAGGCCCGATATGGAGTGGGCCATGGTAGCCGAATCTTAGGGCCCCACAATAGCCCCTCAAAATTCTGCTGTCCGCCCTATCTGGCGAGAAGGAGGATTTTGACATTCTCGGGCCTACCATCTTGGCCTGTCGAGCCTTGCCTTTTCTTTTAGTGTACCCATCCTTTCAATTGTCCCTGCAACTTTCTTTAGCACAAAGGGTTCGCCCGAGGAGTTTTTTCCTTACTTTGGTAAGTTTTCTTTTCTCCTTAATCTATAATTTACTGCCTGAGTTCCTTGCTAGTTTTTCCAAGAGAGGTAGGCTTAAGTTTGTTATGCTTTTAGTGCTTATCTTCACTTGGTTTTCGTCCTTAGCAGGATTCATCGCTTAGCACCCAAGGGATCGGCTTTGCCGTAGGTTTGGACCTATGGTTAGTATAAAAGTCTATTTCTGCCCAGTGCTTATATTGCCGTATAGTGACTAGTTTCCCCATAGGTTTGAGTCTGAAGACCACGCAAGACCTTAGTTTTTCCTAGCACTTAATGTTTCACGCGGAAATGGTTTCTCTGTTGGCCTGAGTCCTTGGACCACGCAATGCCTATGTTTTGTCTAACATTTAGTTTTCTCATCTGATTTTAAGTTGTTAGTTTTCCCAGAGGCTGGTGTCCGAGGAGCATACAATGCCTAGGTTCTGTCTATCACTTAGTTTTCTCATCTAAAGTATCTGGTTTCCTAGAGGCTTGAGTTCGAGGACCATGCAATGCCTAGGTTCTGTCCAGTACCTAGTTTTCTCATTTTAAGTGGTTAGTTTCCCCAGAGGCTAGTGTCCGAGGACCATACAATGCCTAGGTTCTGTCTAATACTTAGTTTTCTCATCTGAAGTATCTGGTTTCCCCAAAGGCTTGAGTCCGAGGACCATGCAATGCCTTGGTTCTGTCCAGTACCTAGTTTTCTCATTTTAAGTGATTAGTTTCCCCAGAGGCTAGTGTCCGAGGACCATACAATGCCTAAGTTCTGTCTAACACTTAGTTTTCTCATCTGAAGTATCTGGTTTCCCCAGAGGCTTGAGTCCGAGGACCATGCAATGCCTTGATTCTGTCCAGTACCTAGTTTTCTCATTTTAAGTGATTAGTTTCCCCAGAGGCTGGTGTCCGAGGAGCATACAATGCCTAGGTTCTGTCTAACACTTAGTTTTCTCATCTGAAGTATCTGGTTTCCCAGAGGCTTGAGTCCGAGGACCATGCAATGCCTAGGTTCTGTCCAGTACCTAGTTTTCTCATTTTAAGTGGTTAGTTTCCCCAGAGGCTAGTGTCCGAGGACCATACAATGCCTAGGTTCTGTCTAACACTTAGTTTTCTCATCTGAAGTATCTGGTTTCCCCAGAGGCTTGAGTCCGAGGACCATGCAATGCCTTGATTCTGTCCAGTACCTAGTTTTCTCATTTTATTTACTATCTTATCTATTTATCCATAGCCATTTAATTCTACATTGCTATAATCTATAATAAACATTAAATAAATAAACTTTTCAAGCAAAATAATAGCAAAAGCATGCTGGGGTTGGGGTAGGAGAAAACCCTGCTCTGTTCTGCCTTTTCGTTTGGCGTGACTCTTCTGATTACGAGGCGTCTGTCGGGTTGTTCGAGTAACGCGTTTTGACGCTTCGGTGCCTCCTCGTTAATGAGGCGCCTCCTCATTAATGTCAGTTGTGGATTTACGAGGATCTAACGGCTGATAAGCCCCTTGGAATTTGGGCGGAATTATTACTCCGAAAATCTCTCCCTAGGATTTAATGCGAATTGGCTCTCACCAATTTTTGGCCTTCTATATAAGGCGTTTTTGGGGCAACCTTTTTTCTTCACACTCGACAAACATTCATCTTAAACTCTCCCAAAGATATTGCTCAGGGGTTCTGAAAAAAAAAGCAGTTTGAGCCCCACCAAATGATTTGGCCCTTGAAAAGGGCGGTTTTGAGGATGGCTAGCCCCTCTCAGGAGCCGAGGATGGCACCCCGACCCTGGACGTTACATTGGGGTCGGGGTAGGAGGGAACCGAAGATCCTTCTTCTTTTCAACCTAACCAGAGGGGGAACCCTCCTTGCTGTTCGGAATAGGACCCAGAAAAGACGTAATCTCCCTCTCTCAGATTTGGATCTGTCGGCCCTCCAAGCCGGCAATGATGGGCTTGGAAGGGAAACCAGGCAGAACCCATAGGTGGAACTGTCCGGTGTCGCGGTCTCTTCCGTCCTCAAAGTTGCCTTCCTTCATTCTTTTCCGCCTCTCTCCTCCTCTTTTGCTCCTCAACCAGCCTTCCTTTCTTTCTTTTGTTCCTCAACCAGCCTTCCATCCTCCATTTCCTCTTCTCTTACTTCCCATCCAGCCTTCCTTTCTTTCTTTTGTTCCTCTGCCAGCTTTGTTAGGCGTCTGTCTTTGTAGTTAGCTTTAGAACAAGCCCCACGGGCATCACTTGTAAGATATGTAACTTTTTCTTCATATATTAATAAAGAAGTAGACTTGTTTTGTCTCTTTATTTTCCGCATATTCTTGTTTCTTGTGATTGTTGACTTCTGAATCAATGTTGTTGTTGTAAACTGTATTGTTTTGATGTGTTTTTTTTTTTTTTTTTTTTTTTAAAACGTAGCTCTTGATTTTTTCACACCGACCGTCGCACTTGCTAGTGCACAAGTCCTTCCCACAGACGGCGCCAATTGTAAGAACTCAATTTGTATTGGGCCCTAAACAATAAAATTTGTAAAGGATGGGTAGAAGGGCTAGGCACCAACAAAGCAAACAATGGGCGATATGAAATTCATGGCAATGTTAACAAAGGAATTTGACTAAATGTTTTTAAGGATAATCACAATGACCTTGGTTAAATGTTTATGAGGATCTTTATAATGATTTTGGTTAAGTATTTGTAAGGATCTTTGTGATGATTTTGGTTAAGTATTTGTGAGAATCTTTGTGATGATTTTTCCTTAGAACTGGCAAACACAAGGATTGTTCTTGAATGCCCTAAAAAGATCCTCCCCCATTTTCTGGGGGTTCTATCTGTTATATATTCTCGTTCGGTTAATCCTCTGTCGTCCACTTGTCAGTTATCCAAACTCTGTGTCTAAGGGTTTGTCACATCATCTGCCTTTGCAGGCTTTCTGTTAGTTCCCAGCCCCCTTTGCAGGCCTTCTATTAGTTGAAGTGACCAAGACATCTGGGTTTGTTGGTCACTTCACCATTAAAGCGGCCAGAGTGTTAGTTGCGTACATTTAATGGGTGGATGTCAGCTCCCCTTCTTTAAGGTCGGCTTGCTGAGGACGTGGCCATCCTCGACGTAGTCCCTTGATGACTTGGGCCTTTCCCATTCATCCTTGGATTTTATACTCTCCTCAGCATAGGCCTTAGGCCCGATATGGAGTGGGCCATGGTAGCCGAATCTTAGGGCCCCACAAACATATATACATCTCATAAAATCCGTAAGCCTTTTTCCTTTTCTTTTTTTTTTTTAAGAAAAAAAAGTCCTTCACCCTTCTTAGTTTGACTACAAAGAAATCAAAGTGAATAAAAAACTTTTTTAAAAAAATAATAAATTAAAACTAAAAGGTCAAAGTTTACTTCTTTATGGCGTTTCACATAGAGTAGATACAAAACCATGTTTTTAATATGAGTTCAAGTTAATTTCAAAACACAAACAAGTCCAGTTCAATATAATGCAGCAAGAACCTGTGAGAATGAAACTACTACATACTTCAAATAATTGGAAAATTGTAAATGCAAAACCTCAGTCATGATTAGAAAGACATTATCATGAATGAGCTCTAAAGTATAAACTACCAAATAAAATTGAGTGGCATCATATTAGGATGATAGACTATCCTACATTAATTTTTTTTTTACTAAAAAAACATTCCATTGACAAATTGAAAGCACTCAAATAAAACTTTCATAAACAAATTCAGAACTATTGATTTAGAATCTAACTATAATCATTCATGTTGACTTTTAAAAGTTCTACAAAATGACAATGTTACAATAGCAAACAAAGAAGCAATGTCACCATGATACTTGAAAGCAATGACATACAAAATGCTAAGCACACTAAAGTAATCAAATATAAACAACAAAAAATGAAAAAAGAAAGACTCATTTCACACGTCTTAATATTTTCAATCTTTCCATGGTATATTTGAAAATAAGAATCCAAATGTTTAAATGTTCCTCATTTTTGGTTTATCTACAACGCTTTAATAGTACAAATACACAATATATACAACTTTTAACTACAATACTTGAAAAAACTTAAAGCAGAAACCTAATGCAACAAATATACAATTTCATAGAGGCAATAAAACAAAAATGATACATATAAATTTTCATAAACATAGAAGAATAGGTGTCATCCGTCCCATAAACACAAGTTGCACATTTCTTGTAAAAACATTCTGTGGCATATCTATCACTGTGACAGCCACCCTTAACTATATAGATTTTCGTCCATTTGCATAGTCCATTATGTGATTGTTTTGTCATTGTACCAGCCATCATACACACACACATATAGTGAAACTAATAGTAGCCAATTAATAAAACAAATAAAATAGCTATATAAAGATGCTTGAATCCCAAACATACTAAATAAAAACCCACAATTATTATTATTATTATTATATAAAAAAATTTAAAAAAAAACCAAAGCAATGACACAAAAAGAGAGAGATGGGATGGAATGTAAATTTAAACATCTTGTTTAGGCTACATGTTTTATGTTAATTTAAAATTTCCAAGATTCCTTGAATTTCATATGAAAAGTTGCTAGTCTCACATCAAGGAATTTAGTATTTTGAACATAATGTTGTAACAATGTTCAGAAAAGAGGAATTATGAGAATGAAGATAGCCTCACCTTGCATAATTAGCTAACATTACAACAACCCTATTTAGATTGGCTGGAATGAAATTGAATTTCCACAAATGAAATCCTGGCAACATATTATAAAATATTAAAATAGCAGTAACTAAAAGTCCGTAGCTATGAAATTTGGAGTTAGAAGATTGCATAGCAAAGATCACATGCTAAACTCTGTTTCAAAAATAACATAAAAAATGCCAACATTAAGATCAAATCAAGACACAACTACCAGCCCTATTTTTTTTAGAAGAACCTGCAACTATTTGCACAAAGCTACCCTTTATAACAATTCCTAAACCAACAACATCAGTATTTTGCAGAAAATGAACAGCCCAGTATACTTTAAATCATATAGCAGGTGGTGGATTCCATCTACTCATACCCAGCATTGGTAATAAATTAGTTTTGCAATCTAATTGTGATAGCCACCACTACAGTAGAATGTTATAAGTTATGGGGAAACGGGGACGTTTTTTTCTAGTAATAATATCTCACTATTTTTCCTCCAACACAAAGACAGACCTGATAAGGCCAACCAAATAAAGTGTGAGACTAAATCAAACCTTAATTAAAACTGAATCTAACCTAATTAGGTAAATCAAAACCAGCCAACCAAAATACCCAAAACTAAATTCTATTAAACGCCTTAAGGGGTCTGACGCTGGCAGGAGGTTGGACAATAATTTGGTTGTGCAAAGGCTTGAATCAACCACAAAGCGAATTAGTTCTGTGTTTAATGAGACTATGGAGAAAGAAGAGGATTTGTCAAACAATAGCCGTTGAGATTAAGTAATGAGCCCTAAACGTGCTTATGTTATGTATTGTGCGGCAATTCTGCAATCCAATGAAAGAATAAAAGAAATTACAATGAGGTGTAAAAATCACATGCCCAAACCTAATCCTAAACCAAAACCAATTCAAATTTCTCTCTTTGTGTCTTATAGATGCTCTCTAATCTCGATTGATTTATGTCCGTTTATATCTCTGGCAGTTTTTATTTTATTTTATTGTTCTAATATATTACTTATCCCAACTGGTTAGGAGATAGTGAAACTTAACAGGCAAAACTGAAAGATACAATTGTGTTTGTTCAGTGTTTTTAAAAGGAAACGTGTTGTACGTTTGGCCAAACAAAGAGACATCATGTTTCGGTGTTCTTTAATATAACGTGTCAGTCATTTGTGTAGCCATGTGGCGCAATGAGGTGTGGTCAACAAAAAGTCAGATGTTTCGGCTATTAGTTAGGAAAAATTATTGTGTACTCCTAGAGTACCATAAATGCGTACTCCCTCCTCTCACATGAATGGTGTATCCCACTAATTAAATTCATGGTGGGACCTACCATTTATGTGAGGGGGGGAATACGTATTTATGGTACTCCGGGAGTACCTAATAATTTTCCGTTTAGTTATTATATAGATATATATAAAGGCTCATTAAACTTTCCAAAACCTACAAATCCAAAACTAAAACAAAACAAGAGCTCTTTCTTTTACATTCCACTTCCCTTTAACTTATTTTGTATATATGGTAAAATATTATTTTCATCTCTAAAATTTGAATGAATTTTGATTTTATTCCCTAAACTTTATGTAAACTTTAGGAACGTATACAATATTTTAAACTAAAAGAATTATCTTAAATCGAGCACAAACCCTCCGTTACCCTCGGTTTTCTTTTCTTCTTTTCCCTTAGCCCTCAAGTTGAGTGCCCAACCCCATACTTTAAAAAAATTAAAAATTTATCTTTCTTCTCCCTTCCTAATCAAAAAATGATCTCATAAGATGACTCTTACATCATGTGAGACCTGCACGTCTGTTAAGCTTGACTAATATATTATTTCATTTTATGTCTTCAATTCAATTGACCAAGTTGGGACAAAAAACAAAAGTTGTGGAGAGCCGAAGACAGAGTTCAAGACATGAGTACTATCTAATGTTCTAAAATCATTGTCTAAAAATGTTAGATAAGAGAGTCATGATTTACAAACTCTAAAAGATCCAAACCCATGTTAGATAAGAGAGTAATTACTAATACCGATGGCCCTAGCAGTTATTTACATTAGTCTCTCTTTATCAGCTAAATTTTGGAACATTTTTATTCAAACACTAGGTCACTTAGGCAATGGCATTGGCCTAAGGCCCCTAAATGAAAGAACTCAAAGAAGGATCCACTCTATATACTGTTAGAATATACTCCTATGTATCTATCTTAAAGTATAGAAATTTTATTTAAGGTCCCCTTCACTTGGCAACAAATAAATAAATAATGTTCTCAATTGACAAATGGAATGCACTCTTTATATATTTAACATTGACAAATTTTTATGAAGCCATAAAATTTTAATCAATAAAAATTATTTTAAAAAACGATTCTTCTTCAAATGTTGGACTTACTCTATTAGTATTAACGCATTTTATTCTATTTGTAGCACTTTTAGAGTGCAAATTTCCAATCTCCCAAACACAAAAAAAGGTGAATATAGTCAATAAACTCTTTCTCTCTCTCTCTCTCTCTCTCTCTCTCTCTCTCTCTCTCTCTCTCATAGTTCTCTAGACAAAGTCATTACTAAAATCCAACTTTATTACTTAAAAAAAATTATACAAAAAATTAAATAAATATTAATTTATAAATATTTAAATCCGGTCCTAATGACTACCCCATTCCTGTTGACATGTTCCAAATAATTTGAAATCAATTTCATAGTATGGTCGCTCTCAAAAAAAAAAAAAAAAAATTCTTAGTATGATCTACATGGAAAAGTAAGCAATAGCTTTTTTTTTTTTTTTTGAGAAACAAACATACGCATAAGGGGGAGAGGGAAATGGGTTTTAACACAAAGGCATACCACAACTCCATTCAAAAGTCATGGTAACTTTTAAAGAAGAGTGGGACAAGTTATACTACACACAACGCACTCCCTTAAACAATGTAGGACAATTATCATTTTTTTTTTTTTTTTTGAGAAACAAACACACACAGGAGAAGAAAAAGCAGTAAGCAATAGTTAATATTGTTGCTACTCACTTCAATTTATTAGTACGGTCTGTATGGAAAAGTAAGCAATAGTTAATATTTAATTGTCACTTGATCATTTTAGCTGACTTAACGGTCATATGATAAAAGCAGTAAAGCACACCTAGATAATAACCGAACACGTAAGAAGATTCCTCTAAATATATTTAACCAAAAATTTAGCCAACCAAATATTCCAATCCCTTCTATAAATTCCTTTCAATCCATTTGAAATCATTCATCCACTACTCCAATTATAGTGTAAAAGTTCATCCTTCATCCACCGACATAATGACATCCCTTTCAAACAAACTGCTCTTCAACCAATTCATTTCATCTCTAGTCTTCTTCCTCCTTGTCGTCGTCATCCTTGATTTCGTTTGTTCATCCACTGCTTCTGTTTCCTCTGTAACTTCTCCTTTTATTCACACTAACAATAAGGTTAAGGTAGTAGAAGAAAGAAAGGAAGCAAAGGCTCTTCTAAAATGGAAAATCAACCTTTACAGTAAAAGCCAGTCTTTCTTGTCCTCTTGGGCTGGAAGCAATCCTTGCAATTGGGTTGGAATAAATTGCGACAAGTCTGGAAGCGTCACCCATCTAAACCTTTCAAGTCACAGTTTGAGAGGTACGCTTCACAATCTAAGCTTTCATTCATTCCCCAATCTACTCAGTGTAGACCTTTCTTACAACTCATTATTTGGAACCATCCCCTCAAATATTGTTCACCTCTCTAAACTCTCAGTTCTAAACCTTTCTTATAATCAATTTGCTGGGAGAATTCCTTCTGAAATAGGCCAATTGACAAGTCTTCACATCTTTTACCTAGCTGCAAATCGTATGAGTGGCCTTATCCCTCAAGAATTAGGAGGATTAACTTCTTTGAATGAACTTGATTTATCGTCAAATAATCTCACAGGTGTCATCCCTACTTCTCTTGGAAACTTAAGCAACCTAACCTTTCTATATCTTTTTGGGAACCAAATTTCTGGTTCCATCCCTCAAGAATTAGGAATGCTAAGTTTTTTGACTGACCTTGCGTTATCAAAAAGCAATTTCACAGGTACCATCCCTACTTCTCTTGGAAACTTAAGCAACCTAACCACTCTATATCTTAATGAAAACCAACTTTCTGGTTCCATCCCTCAAGAATTAGGAATGCTAAGCTCTCTAACAGTCCTTGACTTATATAAAAACAATCTCACAGGTTCCATCCCTACTTCTCTTGGAAACTTAAGCAACCTAACCACTCTATATCTTTATGAGAACCAACTTTCTGGTTCCATCCCTCAAGAATTAGGAATGCTAAGTTCTCTAACTGACCTTGAGCTATCAACAAACAATCTCACAGGTTCCATCCCTGCTTCTTTTGGAAACTTAAAGAACCTAACCATTCTATATCTTTATGAGAACCAACTTTCTGGTTCCATCCCTCAAGAATTAGGAATGTTAAGTTCTCTGATTAAGCTTGACTTATGTAAAAACAATCTCACAGGTTCCATCCCTACTTCTCTTGGAAACTTAAGCAACCTAACCACTCTATATCTTTATGAGAACCAACTTTCTGGTTCCATCCCTCAAGAATTAGGAATGTTAAGTTCTCTGATTGAGCTTTACTTACATATAAACAATCTCACAGATTCCATCCCTGCTTCTTTTGGAAACTTAACCAAACTTGTACATTTGTCATTGTTCTCGAATAAGTTGAGTGGTTCTATTCCTTCTGAAATGAACAATCTCACTCACTTAAAAGAAATTTTTTTATCATACAACCAATTCACTGGTCATTTGCCTGAAAATGTGTGCGTTGGTGGATTGCTTGAGAACTTCACTGCAAATGATAACCATTTTATTGGTTCAATACCAAAATCGTTGAGAAATTGCACTGGCCTTTTTCGAGTCCGGCTCGAAGGAAATCAACTTACTGGAAATATAGGAGATAATTTTGGAGTATACCCACACTTAGATTACATGGAGTTGAGTTATAATAAATTTTATGGGGAACTTTCAACTAATTGGGGGCAATGTCAAAACTTGACAAGCTTGAAAATCTCTAACAATGATATTTCAGGTAGAATATCTCCTAAGCTTGGAGATGCAAGTAAATTACATTGGCTTGACCTCTCCTCAAATAAGCTATATGGGGAGATTCCAAAGGAATTAGTTAAGCTAACATTTTTGTTAGAGCTTAATCTAGCCAATAACAAAATTTTTGGACACATTCCTTACAATTTTGGGATGCTATCAAATCTAGTGCATCTTAATCTTGCCAAAAATAGTCTAAGTGGCCAGATTCCCGAACTAGGAAATTGTACAAACCTGTTGGTCTTGAATTTGAGCAACAATCAGTTAAGCAAATACATCCCACTTCAAATTGGCAATTTGCAATATCTCCAAAATCTTGATCTTAGCAAAAATCTTCTAATGGGAGAGATACCACAACAACTTGGAGATTTGAAAATGTTAGAATTCTTGAATCTTTCCCACAATGCACTCTCTGGCAATATTCCATCCAATTTTGATCAATTGTTAGGCTTGACCTCCATTGATTTGTCGTACAATCAACTGGAGGGTCCTATTCCAAATTTCAATGCATTTCATGAGGCACCTATAAAAGTATTTAAAAATAATAAGGGCTTGTGTGGCAACGCCACTGGATTGAAAGCTTGCCCTTCTACAATTAGCCACAATCCTCTTGTTAAAAAGTGGAATAAAGTTATGACACTGATTTTCATCTTTTTGGGCATTGTCTTACTTATATTTATCATTGTTGGAATCACATTATATTTTCACTCAAGAAAGATGAAGATAGCAATTAAGCCAAAAGAAGAAGAGAATCAAAATATGTTTGCAGTATGGAGTTATGATGGGAAAATGGTTTATCAAAACATTATTGAAGCAACAGAGGATTTTGACAAAAAACATTGTATTGGAGTAGGCGGGCATGGAATTGTTTATAAAGCTAAACTACCAACAGGTGAAGTTTTCGCTGTGAAGAAACTTCATGCACTCTCTGAAGATAGTGTGGTCAATCTAAAAGCTTTCACCAATGAGATACGTAATCTAACTGAAATACGACATCGCAACATTGTGAAACTTCATGGTTTTTGCTCACATCCACAACACTTGCTTTTAGTTTATGAGTTCTTGGACGGTGGGAGCTTGGAAAAGATACTAAACTATGATGAATTAGCATTGGAGTTTGATTGGGTTAAGAGGGTAAATGTTGTCAAAGGTGTGGCAAGTGCTCTATCTTATATGCATAATGACTGCTCACATCCAATAATTCATCGTGACATATCAAGCAAGAATGTTCTATTAGATTCAGAGTATGAAGCTCATGTCTGTGACTTTGGCACAGCTAGGATTATGAGTTCTGACACATCTTATTGGACTTCATTCGTTGGCACCTTTGGATACACTGCTCCAGGTATGTTAAGTATATTGTTAGGGACATTACATTTTTCACAATCTTATGATTGAAGTAACATAAATTTTTAGATGGACTTACTAACTCTACTTTTATTAACAACAATCGCATCATCTGTATCCGTGTTGTGACTATTGTTGTGTCTTTTGTCTTATTAATGTTATTTCAATTGGCATTGTTGTCTTTTAAAATGAAAAAAGTTTACCTCCAAACCAGTTTTGTGGCAACTTCCACCAACTAGCTATGTGGCTATTAAAGAGGCCATCTTCATGTACTTTTAGTCACATGACTTTTTATATGAGTTATGTGACTTATTTAAATAATACATGTAAATAGTATTATAAATCACAACTTAATGAATTGAAGGAAATTCGTCCAAACTTTGTCCTTTAAATTTTTTGTTTTAACTACATAATGTTGTGTACGGTTGTCACTGTTTGAGCTAGTAGGTTTGGTTAACAATTATAGTACTATGCTGAATTAGGAATGAAAAAAAAAAAAAAAAAAAATCAATATCATCTTGATTGGCATTAATTAAAAAATAAAATACAAGATTGGAGGTTACAACACTTGATAATTTATACGGCCACCTCCTTTATTTGGGGTCATAATCACTATTAGAATAAATAAAAAAATGTTCATTTTAGTTTAAATTGTTGAGATTTTAATTTTTTTTACATAGTAATTGTGCATAAATACATCCAACCAATTTGTACTTATTGAAGAATCACATTTTACAGAGTACGCCTCATTTTCCAACTGGTCAATTCTTTCAAACTAGATATAATTATTTGATGAATAGTTTAAATCAAAATTTTGCTTGCACTACCTGTAATACTCCTAGGTTCAAAGAAAATTTTTTAAGATGACATAATACATAGGTAGCCCCACCCCTTCTCTCTCTAAGAAAAGAATTCCCTTTTTCTTATTTGACCCTCAAAATTTTAGCAAATTCAATTCCTTTGGTTGCCCCCTCCACCTAATTCCAAAGGAATTTAATTACTATATAAATAGAAATTTTATTACAAACTTGCTTCTACAATGTGAAAGAATAGTAAAACTCCGATCCTTTACTTTCAGAACATGCTTATACAATGGAAGTAAGTGAAAAGTGCGACGTTTATAGCTTTGGAGTAGTCACATTAGAAGTAATTATGGGAAGGCATCCGGGTGATTTGATCTCATCATTTCTATCAACCTCATTTGCATCATCGTCCTATGATGTGCTATTAGAAGACGTATTGGATCAACGACTTGTGCTGCCTACTGGGCAAGTTGCGGAGAAGGTGGTTTTAGTGGCAAAGATAGCATTGGCATGCTTGCACACCAGTCCACATTCTCGTCCAACCATGAAACAAGTTTATCAAAAGCTATCAACTTGGAAATCCCCATTCACAAAGCCTTTGGGCATGATCACGTTAAGAGAGCTCGTCGGTCTTGAAAATCTGATGTAAGCTTCACAAGTGTTTACATATTCTCGAGTATGCTATCTTGTTTGTGTACATTCGATCCTTGTGTATAGTTTTAAATTAATACTTATATAGCTAAAACTTAGACAATTAAAATTTAAAAAAAAAAAACACAATTTGCATGATTGTTCATTTCCTCTACAGTTGATGGCATTGAGCTTGAATCTCTACTCTACTGTGACTGTGATGCTGAGTGCCAATCTTTGGCTGCGTCAATGTTCATCTAGTACTACAAGAACACCATCTTCAACCTGTCCAAGCCTCCATTTCTAGACCTATCCAAGCCCAACTAAGCGCTTCAAGCCTAAAGGAAGCTGAGTTCTTTCTTGCCTTCTTCTACTTTACTTTTTCGGTCAAAAGCTCTTAAGGTGTGGGAAACCAAATTGGTCAAGGTCAATCAAAATATTGTCTTCGAACTTATTCTGGTGTGTTCATTTGGCTCCTTCTATTTCATTTATACTTCTTATTGATTTTTTTATTTTTTTTTTTTTATTTGAGATTGTTTCTATGTTAGATTTCAAGAAATTAGAGGGTGAGAAAGGGAAAAAAATGGAAGCTTACTTTTTGCTTATTATATCAGCATGAAGTCACCCCAATTTTGTGAAAAGATTCACATTGGATTGTACTATATATTCTCCTAGATCTGCCTCGTTTGTAAAAAAATATAATTAAGATTTTAGAAATTGCTCTTTTCACTATTCTGAAGGTCTTCCTCATTGGCACTACACATTTGTATAAGGTTATCAAGTTTTAGAGAATTAGTTCTTCTTAAGAGACCCCATTTGCTATTGTCACAGGTATCTTCACTCTTGCTTTGACAAGAAGCAAGAATTTTTTTTGTTTAAGTTAGTATTGAATTAATATGCAGGGAAACTTTCTTCCGTGGGAATGACGTGGTAGGAGCTCAAAAGATCTTACTTTTGTTGATACTAGTCATGAGATTGTAGCTAGAAATTTATTATAGGTTTGGTTGTGGTATTCATGCATTGGTCTTTTGGAGCTATTCCTTAATAGGATCTTTTGTTTTATTGGTTTTGGGCAAATGGTTTCTGATCTTTTGGAGCTATTCGTTAATATGCAAGAAGCATTCATGGTAAATTGATTTTTTTTGTTGGGGGGGCGGCGGGGAATAAAGAGGTGGATACTGAATAAACTATAAGTCCAAAATCAATAAGTTCAAAAAGGTTTTTATTTGGAGTTTGCTTGGGATTATATGCCTTTTGTTCATTTGGTTGGGCTCTAATTGGTTTTGACACCATTTTTGGATGCATTTGGCATCTATTGGCATATTTGGAAGTAGATTGAGATGATTAGCACTTTGGTCTTTTGGTTGGGCTTTGTTTTGATTTGGCAACTTAAGTAATTGTGGCTTGAGAGAAGTCTCAACAAGGTAGGGAGGATTTTAATTAAATTTGGTGACCTACAAAATCTCTTCATTGTGGATAATTTTTGCAAAGCTTGGTGCAATTTGTAATTCTTCATTTTCGGATTTAGGAGAAATTTTTTCTTTGACTTGTTCGGAAGATTGCTTGGTGGAATTTTAGTTTTGGTGAAGATTATTAGATTTTTCCTTATATTCATATTTTGAATTGATTTGGGTTGCAATTTGATATGATCCATAGAGACTTTGATGGAGGTGTAGGAGGATTTTAGAAATTCTTTCTTTGACTTGTTTGGAAGATTGCTTGGTGGAATTTTAGTTATGGTGAAGATTATTAGATTTTTCCTTATATTCATATTTTGAATTGATTTGGGTTGCAATTTGAGATAATCTATATGGAGACTTTGATGGAGGTGCAGGAGGATTTTTCACTTAAGTGGTTTGATTAAATTCAAGCTACAATGGAGATATGTCACTTTTGTCTCATTCATGCTTTAATTGCATATCTTTTGTGTGCATAATAGCATATTCTCCTTTGTTGACTTTGGTTTCTTCTTGATCGAAAACTAATTCTTACCATGTATTTTTTTTTTACTTTCCTTATAAAATAACTAAATTTTAAAATGGAAAAAAAATAAAACACATAACATATCATAATTGGTGACTAACAAAAAAAGAATGGTGGAAAATTGGTAGAAAAAAAAAATGGTATAGATAATTTGTATTCCCTTCTGGTCAAATATATAAATATGATGCTCTCTTATTTGGTTTGTGTGGCTAGTCTAACAAGTTGGGTCCCACAAAAAGGTGTGGCAAAAGGTCAAAGTGAGAGACCACTTTAATGAGGGCTATGCATGAATTCCAGAGAAGGAAAATCTTCTACTTATTTTAAGTTTAGCCTCAAATTTTGTATTCAACTCTAAACATTTTATGGAGGTAGTAAACTTTGTCTTTGAGAGAGAATAATTTTGGGTGTATTGGGGGGTTTGAGTTTTGTGAGAATGTCTATACATCATTTTGTATTCTCCAAATTTGTTAGTGAAATTTCTTGCTATTGCCATCCGTGGACGTAGGCCAAAAGCTGAACCACATAAATTCTTGGTGTTCTCTTTTCTTTGTTTATACTTTATATTTTTTTGGTTAAAATCTTTTTATTTTTTTTATGGAAGGGTCTATGTATCTATTAATTAATACATTTAAGTATTATTATAGCATTTAATTGAAAAATTAAAACTTGTAGTATGGAAAGAAAGAAAAAAGATTAAAAAAAGCACAAAGATTGATTCAGCACAAGGTTGTACATCAAAATTAAATGGGCAATCCATTTGTTCCAGATGCCTAATATATTTGGTATATTAGTTAATACCAATACTAATAACTTTGAGGGTTAGCAAAATAACCAATGCAGTGAGTCAGTCAGAGTGTTAATTTTTTTTTTTTTTTTTTTTTTTTTTTTTTTTTTTTTTTATGGGGGGCCTAAAATGTAAATTGTATTTGAGTCAATTCTCCATAAACGAGAATTCCATCAAGCCATCACCTGATCCTCAAGTTCAATCAGACATATATATGAATCTTCATGATGCTCCGAAAGCAACTAAAAGAGCATTTAGAGGTCCGCTACATTTGTATCAAAATTAAAGGGGAAAAAAACTAGCAAGTTATAAAATACGTACCTCGATCTACACAAAGTATAATTTTGTTTTCCAGGAATGGTTTATACACTATATATGTAATAAACTTCTCTAATAAAGAGACATCCATCATCCCACTTTAAGGCTCCGTTTGGGAGTTCATAAGGGAAGGGAATGGAATGGAATAATAATAAGAGAATTGAAATGAATGGAATGCATTTAAGTAAGGGAAAGGAATGAAATGGAATTAAGTAACCTTGATTGGATGTTTAAAATAAAAGAATGGAAAATAATGAAAATGAATGGAATGTAAGTAATCTTATTTGGGAGCAACATGGAGAGAATGAAATGAAATCATTTTATGACAATATTACAATTAAACCCCTATTTTAAAATAAATGGTTGAATACATATAGGGGTATTTTGGGAGTTTTAGTAAAAAATTCATTAAATCTAATTTCATTCCCTCCCATTCCTCTCAAATTCGGGAGAAATGAAAATTTGAGATCTTAAGGGAATAGAGATGAATAAGTGTTCTCTCCAACCATTCCATTCCCTCCCACGTAGGCCTCATTTGGGAGGAGGGAATGGAATGAAATGGAAATGAATGAAAAGAATCATTTTAGAATATTCTTCCATTCTCTTGTTTGGAAGTTTTAATGGAAGGAATAAAAAGCTCATTCCCTTGTTTGGGAGTTTAAGTGGGAGGGAATGGAATGAGCAGGAGAGAACACGCATTCATCTCTATTCCCTTAAAACCTCAAATTTTCATTCCCCTGAAATTGGGAGGAATTGGAGGAAATAGAATTAGATTTAATGATTTTTTTACTAAAACTCCCAAAATACCCCTATATATTCAACTCTTTATTTTAAAATAGGGGTCTAATAGTAATATTGTTATAAAATGATTCTGTACGGCACCCAACATCCAGGCCTGTTTACGCTCCAGTACGTGGGAACAACGTTTGGGCCCTGACCCTACTAATCCAAAGGGTCCGGCCCATAATTGTACATGATGTTGGTCCAGATTTCCCAGTGAGGGCCGCGCCGAGCATGTATCCCGAGCACCATGAGATGGGAGATGAGCGGAAGCTCTAGGTCTCACTTGCTCAGCGGTTCCCCGAGGAACGGAGCCGCCGTGTTGTTCACTTAGAGAGGAACCAAGTTCCAAGGCCACAATCACCAAACCACCCACTTACCTTTGATCATATTGGACCTCTCGCTGCACTTACAACAAAGCAATGATGGCCACCCCATTATGGAGGAACTATAAATATGAGAACAACAGGAGGAGAAGGGGTTGGAAAATACGGAGAGAGAGACAGAGAGAGAGAATATCAAGTTCTAAGGCTTTGAACTACCCATAGTAGGAAAACTTCAAACTCACAATACAAATAGATTGTAAGCCCAAAAGTAGGCAAGCCTATAGGCCTCGCTTTGGGTTCGTACAATTGGCGCCGTCTGTGGGAATCCTCCTGCGTAGCTATAGTTCAACCAGGACTCACGTGCAGCGGGATGTCAAGGAGAAGTTCCGAGAATGAGGCCGAAAGTCGCTCGGCAGGACAATCTCGGGGGTCGTCTTGGCGGGAGAGGAGGCAGAAGCGGCATGAAGATAGGAACGGCGAGCGAGAAGAGAGATCTGGTCTCGAGGAGGGGTCATACCAGACACAGCGACAGGCATCAAGCGCCTCAGGGCGTAGGCAGCTCAACGACAAAGACGAGGAATTGGAGTAGTTGCGCAGGCTAGTGAGGGAGTTGGAGTTAGAGGCGGAGGCCAGGCACCAAGAAAGGAGAGGCTACGACCAAAACAGGAGGGCAGGTCCGGGGGAAGATCGTCGTGATACAGGGTCCAGCCAACTCGGGTCCTGCTGACACAGGTGGCATTCCCGTTCTCAGGAGCACCATCATAACCGAGACCGTTCGCATTCGCGGGAAGCCCGCCATCACAGAGATCGCTCGCGATCATGAGGCCACGAGGACCGAGGGTCCGACTCGCCCGACAGGCAACAACCGTACAATGCTGCAATGGATGCGATGAGCTGCGCATTGCGAAGGGCAGCATGGTCACCATTCTCGGAAGATATCGAAAGAGCCGCATTGCCGAGCAAGTTCACACGCCCTCCGTTTAATACCTACGATGGAAGGACAGACCCGGTTGAGCACGTCAGTCACTACATCCACATAATGTCCCTACATTCTCACAACGACGCACTGATATGCAGGGTATTTCCCTCCAGCCTCAGGCCGACCCCTCTGAGGTGGTTCAATGGATTGCGAAAGGGTTCCATTCATAGTTTCGCCGAGCTAATCCAAGAATTTGGTGTACGGTTTGTGACATGCAGTTAAGTGCCGCAACTCGTGGACACTTTACTATCTATGAAGATGAGAGTAGGGGAAACCCTCCGTAGTTATGCCAGCCGGTCCTGGGAGCTTTATAATGAAATAGGTGGGGGGAATGAGAAAATTGCAGCAAGCACCTTCAGGATGGGGCTCCCCGAAGACTCCGAGCTACGAGAGTCACTGACAAAAAAACCTCCCGAGGATATGAGACAGCTCATGAGACGCATCGAGGAATATAAGCGCCTGGAGGATAATCGGTTACAGAGTAAAGGAAAAGCCCCTGCAGTAAACCGTTCTCGGCCGAGAGGATTCCAACCGAGATCTCGGAAGGATTTGAAGATGCACGAGCCATTTTGGCAGACTGGGGAAGTTAGTTTGACGTTTAAAGAGCCAGTGCACTGGATTCTAGAGAGAATCAAGAATGAGCCCTACTTCAGGTGGCCGAACAAGATGGGAGGTGACCCCTCTCGAAGGAACCAGAATCTGTACTGCACCTATCACAAGAACAAGGGACACACCACCGAACAGTGTCGGGTACTAAAAGACCATCTGGCGCAGTTAGCGAGGGCAGGACACCTGAAAGAGTTTGTGGTTGACAATGATGTTCGGGGCACCGACGCGACCACTCAACAAAGGGGGAACCCCCTGCCGCCGCCCCTAGGAGTGATTGAGATGATCCTTGTCCCCCAGGGGGATCCTCAGTGACAGAAAGGGGGGTGTTGACCGTTGCGCCAATGATGAGTCAACCAGGAGCAGAACCCACGAAGAAAAAGACCAAGCATGCTCGGGAAATGCTTGCCTTTGACGGGCAAGACTTAGAAGGAATAATACAACCGCATGACGATGCACTAGTGGTCACGGCTCGGATGGGCAGATTTCTGGTGAAACGAGTTATGATAGATCAAGGTAGCGGAGCCGATGTGATGTATCCGGACTTGTTTAAAGGGCTCGGATTAAAAAGTCAGGATCTAACAGAGTATAACACGCTACTTGTATCGTTTGATGGAAGAATTGTGGTCCCCGAGGGACAAATTTCCCTACCTGTGTGCATGGAGGGTAAAGAGGTCCCAATATCGTTCATAGTAGTCAACTCTTTCTCCCCCTACACAGCAATACTGGGAAGGCCTTGGATTCACGCCATGGGGGCTGTCCCCTCCACCTTGCACGTAAAGATCAAGTTTCACACAGAGCAGGGCGTTGCCGTGGTGCAGGGATGCCAAAGGATGGCAAGGCAATGCCTCATCGCGGCGAAAAACCTTCAGGCCCGGCGCGCCGAGCATAAGGAGACCGTCGAGGAACCTCCGTTATAGCAACTACAGAAACCCCGAGAGGAAGCGGGGGCTGAGGGCACCGAGGAACTTATAACAATGAAGATACTGCCGGATGTCGACAAACGTTTTCAAATAGGGGCTAGCATGTCACTCAAGGAGAAGGTGGAAGTACTGTTGTGTCTGATACAAAACGTGGACGTGTTTGCATGGAGTCCTTATGACGTGCCCGGGGTTGACCCCGAGTTTATCACCCATAAACTTAACGTGGATCCGTCGTTTCCTCCCAAGAGACAAAGACCGAGAAGAGTGGCTAGGGAGCATGCGAAAGCCGTGGAAGTAGAAGTTCAGAGGCTTAAAGAAGCAGGGGCGGTAAAAGAGATCTTCTTTCCGGAATGGCTGGCGAATACCGTGGTAGTGAGAAAGAAGAACTGCAAATTGAGGGTATGCGTGGATTTCACGGATTTAAACCGAGCATGTCCGAAAAACCCGTTCCCTATGCCGAAGATCGATCAATTAGTAGATGCCACCTGCGGACACCCGAGGATGAGCTTCCTGGACGCCTTTCAAGGATACCATCAGATAGCTCTGTTAGCCGAGGATCAAGAGAAGACAGCATTTATAGCTCCCGATGCCAATTACCACTACACCGTGATGCCATTCGGGCTAAAGAACGCTGGAGCAACATACCAACGGATGATGATGAGAATGTTCCGCGACAAAGTTGGCCGAACAGTCGAGGTTTATATCGATGACATGGTGGTTAAAAGCAAACAGAAAGTGCAACATGTGGAGGATCTTAGGGAGGTGTTTGAACGGCTGCGGCAGCATAAGTTACGCCTAAATGCAGAAAAATGTGCTTTTGGCGTGGGAGCTAGGAAGTTTCTAGGGTATCTGATCTCCTGCCGAGGAATTGAGGTTAACCCAGACCAGATAGAGGCCGTGAAGCGTCTCAAATCCCCGAGCAATCCAAAGGAAGTGCAAGTCTTGACAGGAATGCTGGTCGCCCTCAATCGGTTCATCTCCAAGTTCTCGGACCGATGCCGGCCATTTTACCAACTTTTAAAGAAATGGAAGGGGTTCCAATGGAGCAACGAGTGCAAGGAAGCTTTCCAGGGACTGAAAGAATATTTATCACAAGCGCCGGGATTGGCAGCACCAGAGCCCGGAGAAGATCTTTATATGTACCTCTCGGTTTCCGAACATGCCGTAAGTGCCGTATTGCTAACAGACAGGGGTACGCAACGGCCCGTGTACTACGTCAGCAAAACTTTGGTAGACTTGGAGACTAGATACTTGCCCTTGGAGAAGTTGGTATTGTCACTCGTGCACGCTACAAGGAAGTTGCCTCAGTATTTTCAAGCCCATACCGTATATGTATTAACGCAGTACCCACTGCAGTCATTGCTGAAAAGATCTGACTTTAAGGGGCGAATAGCAAAGTGGGGGACCCGGCTGGGGGCTTTCGATATACGGTACAGGCGGAGAAAGGCAATTAAGGGCCAAGTTCTGGCAGACTTTGTGGCCGAGTTTTCACCCCGAGCCTCACAAGAAATGATCTGCCAGCTGGATTGTCGTCCGTGGAAAGTATACGTGGACGGTGCATCCAACTCCACGGGGTCCGGCATAGGGGTGGTCATGATCAGCCCCGAGGGAATAAAATTGGAGCATTCGCTCAGACTGGGATTCAAGGCTTCCAACAACGAAGCCGAATACAAGGCCTTATTAGCCGGGCTGAGGGCAGCCTCGGGAGTCGGTGCTCGGAATGTGGAAATATATTCTGACTCACGATTGGTGGTTAATCAGGTCCAGGGCAAGTTCGAGGCCCGAGATCCCCGTATGAGAGCATATTTGGAACAGGGAAAGCAGGCTATGTCAGAAATTGGCACCGTAAGGTTGGTACAAGTGGCCCGGACACAGAATAGGCACGCCGATTCCCTCGCCACTCTAGCTTCATCAGTAACGGAAGGTATACCTCGGCTGATAAGAGTAGAGCTGGTTCTAGAACCGAGCATCTCGGCCAACAAAAACTCATATAGCTCGGGGATCGGTATCACCTCGGTTACAACACTTGGGCGCAGTTGGATGAACCCCATCATTGAATACCTAGCTGAGGATAAACTCCCACCCGATGAAAAAGAGGCGGCTAAGATCCGCAAAACAGCCTCGAGATATTGGCTATCGCCAGACAGGAAGCTGTACAGAAGATCATATGGGGGGCCGTATCTTTTATGCTTACACCCCACGAAGGCAAACGAGCTATTAGCCGAGCTCCACGATGGAGTGTGCAGCAGCCACGTGGGGGGACGGTCATTGGCACACCGGGCAATGACTCAAGGGTTTTGGTGGCCTAAGATGCAAAGGGACGCCGTCGAGTATGCCCGTAAATGTGAGCAATGTCAGAAATATACGCCTGTGATTCACCAGCCGGCCGGCTACTTGAACCCAGTTAGTAGCCCATGGCCTTTCGCACAGTGGGGGCTGGACATACTCGGGCCATTCCCCCGAGCAATAGGTAACCGGCGGTTTGTCGTGGTAGCCGTGGACTATTTCACCAAGTGGGCAGAGGCAGAGGCTTTGGCTAACATCCGGGACACGGACGTAAAGAAATTTGTATGGAAAAATATAATTACCAGATTCGGAGTACCGAACACCCTCATCTCTGATAATGGTCTGCAGTTTTGCAGCAGAGCTTTCCATGATTTCTGCAGAGAACTCGGCATCAGGAACCGGTATTCCACTCTCGCTTACCCTCAAAGCAACGGCCAGGCCGAGGTGGTGAATAAGGTAATCGTAAATGGTCTGAAGAAAAGATTGGATGGAGCAAAGGGGAATTGGGCCGAGGAGCTGCCTAGCGTCCTATGGGCTTACCAAACGACGCCCAGAAGATCAATGGGGGAAACACCATTTTCCCTCACTTACGGGGCCGAGGCTGTAATACCGACCGAAGTAAGCCTGTGTAGCGGACGAGTATTCGGGTTCAATCCTGACGTGAACAATAGCCTACTGATTGAGCGTCTGGACAGGTTAGAAGAGTACCGTGAAGCTTCGACTATACGGCTCGCAGAGTATCAGCAAAAGCTTGCCCGAAGATATAACTGCGGTGTAAGAGCGAGAGAATTCAGCGCCGGGGATTTGGTGTTGAGAAAGGCTGTGGGAAGCATGCGAGACACGAATTCCGGGAAATTAGCACAGACCTGGGAAGGGCCGTTCAGGGTTACAGCCATCGCTGGCTCAGGAGCCTATTACTTGGAAGAACTGGATGAGAGGCCGCTACCCCGACCGTGGAATGTCAACAATTTGAAGAAGTTTTACCACTAACTGGTCACTTACCGGGTCCTAAAGCAATGCGAAATATTGTACATGTTCGGACAATAAAAAATAGCAATGTTTAAATTTACAAATTAGCATTGTCCCCGATAACCAATTCATTATTACCGAGCAGGTGGTAACCTTAAAAAATTTTCCTAAGGACAGAAGCCTGCTGCCTAGTCTAATCTATATTGCCGAGCAGGTGGAAACCTTAAAAAACTTTCCTAAGGACAGAAGCCTGCTGCCTGGTCTAATCTATATTGCCGAGCAGGTGGAAACCTTAAAAAACTTTCCTAAGGACAGAAGCCTGCTGCCTGGTCTAATCTATATTACCGAGCAGGTAAAAAACCTTAAAAAACTTTCCTAAGGATAGAAGCTTGTTGCCTGGTTCAATCTATATTACCGAGCAGGTGAAAACCTTAAATGATTTGCCTAAGGACTGAAACCTACTACCCGGTTCAACCTACAATACCGAGCAAATGGAAACCCTAAATCTACCTAGGGGCAGAAACCTAATGCGCCAAGCCTTTCAAAGGCAGAAACCTAATGTGCCAATCAATATATCACTAAGCAAGATGGCATGCACGGCAAATGACGAGTCCAGATTCGACCACCCAGATCACTATAGTCACAAAGCAAACACAATGCAAAAACCTTGGCAGAAAAGCATAAGTAAAAAATTCCCCGTCCATAAAGCACCATGCAAATTCAAAATGACAAAACAAAAAAAATAAATTGTTCAGTCACCACAGCCCGATGACGTGGGCAAACCAATTAAGAACAAGAAATAAAACTATACTAAGGCAGTTAAAAAATTAGCAAAAGGGGCAAATACTTTTTGGCTGCTTAGGAGGAAGAGTCTGCAGGTTGCACGGTGGCTTCAGTCTGCACAGGGTCATGAACAAGCTGATCACTAGAGCGGAGTTGACTAGCCACCTCGGTTTCCTCCAGCTCCACATGAGCGTCAATCTGCTCTACCAATTCCCTCAGACTGGTCGTTTCCTCCTCGTCAAAGGGCCCTAGAGGAGCTTCTTGCACTGGGGCAGAGACAGGAAATGGAATCTGCGCAACGTTCCTCAAAGGGGAGTCCTTGGGAACTCCCATAGCTTGCAGAGCAGCCATCTAACCCTCCTGGAAGTCGAGCTTTTGAGCATCCCTTATGACCGGTTCCGCCGATTTCTCAGCATCGGCGAAACCTTCATTGTACCACTTGCTCTCACTCGCCTCTAAGGCTGCTCGGACTTCGGCCAGCTCCTTTTCCCGAGTAGTCCCCAAGCTCTCGGCTTCCGCTAGCCTGAGCTCAATGTCCCCCATGCTAGTCTACAGCTCTGCATACTTCTTCTCGGCTTCCGCCTCGCCTTTTTGGCCGTTGCCGCCTTCTTTTCCGCCGTCGCAGCAGCCACGGCCTTCTCCTTCGCGTTGGCATCAGCCACGTCCTTTAGAGCCCTTTCTCAGCCAGCGTCCTCGGCAAGATCGTTGACGCGTCTATCCAATATACATGCCAACTACGCGGCCTGATAATGTAACAAGAATGGGAGCCCAATCCCAGTAAAAAAAAAAAAAAAAAAAAAAAAAAGAGGGAAAAGTGAAACACAAATTGGATTTACTTACCGCAATGGTATGCCATTGTAGTCTCCGCACCATGGACTCATCCGTCCCCTCCACGAAAGCCCGCACATCCTCGGGAAGTAGCAAGCCGCGCGCCAACGACTGAGCGACGTGACTGCCTGCCCCCTTCGCCCAAACATGCACGCTTGCGTCCAAGGGAAGAAGTTTGCCGTCTAGCATGTACGAGGGCTGCCAGGCGGGCACAGCACGGGAAGTGGATGCTACATTCGTCCCCGTCTGGGTCGTAGGCTCCCGGATTACTATACCACTGGAAGGCCGAGGAGGAGTCTTCGCAGGTGCCGCAGGCGGAATAACCGGAGTCTGCTCGGTTGTGCGTTGCCTTTTTCTTTGCCGGGCAGGAGCTACCGGCGGAGGGGGAGGGGTTTGGCCACGGCCGTGGGATTGTTGTTGCTGTGTTGCCTACCCGGCCCCGGGGATGAATCGGCTGATAGTCATTGTCCTTCGAGTCACCATCTCTCCAACTCGACCTTGCTCGGGCTCGGCAACTACTTCTTCAGCTTCTTGAGGAGGGGCCCCTTGATCAACTGGACCTTCTGGTTGAACGAGTGCCTCTTGCTGGATCTGGTCGTGTGCGTGCTCTCAGCGGGCTCTGGATACGCGCTCGGCTGACTCGTCACGTATTGGTTGACGCTCGTCGGAACAAAGATACCATGGACCAAGATCGCGGGCTTCTCCTACTGAAAACTTGGCGGGAAGAAAGCTCGGATGCCGAACATTGACGTAGGATAAGAGGGGGCTATCAACTAATAAGGCCTGGCCAAAGGCTTGCCAGGTGGAATACACCGGGGTTACTCCGAGTATCAAATAGGACGCTCGGAGTTGTCCGTCGGTATGAACGAAGATCTCGGACCGAAGCACGAAGTTTAAATCACGCACGTGCACGACCCTGATGTTCGGGACGAACACTCTACCGTCTGCACATACCAACACAGATAAGTGTTAGAATAAATAAAAAGGTTTCACAAAGAGGAACAATTGTACGATCAACATAATAAATGCAAAATGAAAATGGGTCAAATGAACAAGACGAACCCACTTCGCGCCTGGTGAGGGGGCAAGGGAAGTCACCGGCAAACCAATTGCCGCGCACCCTGACGAACTCCCTGGCAGAGTTTCTATTCGAATCAGGCAGGCAGGAGATCAGCCGTACCCTCATATCCCTTACTTTTAAATAATAATTAGTTTTCTTTGCCCCACATAAGCTATACATATGGTTTATGTCGTGATGGTCTAACTGCAAATCGAAAAGCTGATTCAGACGCCTCACACAACTCACCACCCGATAAAAGTTGGGAGGAAGCTGGTCGGGGCATAGTCCGTAGTACCTAAGGGTGTTGACTAAAAGGGGATCTATAGGAAACCTCACCCCACCCTCTAAAATTGCCATTAAGGGAAAGAAGACAGTGTTTCCCCCTCTGTGAAGAGCCATTTCACTCTCATGGCAATAAGCTATCTCGACGTCACTAGGAATATCAAAGGCCTGCCTGAAAGTGGCCAAGGCCGCTTCCGTGTCTAGGAGATACGAGTACCCCATCCTAAAAACTCTAGGAGAATAATGAATGAAAATATGAAGGAAAAAGGGGGGACTGTAAAGAACTTACTTGGGTTCTAAGGTGAAGGAGGATTCTGGTCTGGAGTATAAATGCGCGGATGAATGCACGGCAGAGAAGGAAACACAGTAAGATGAGAGCAAAAAGTAACAAAATGGTTCAGAACAAACCTTATATAGGTGATCTCTGGGATGAGCGCAGCAGTTAATTAGCCGTTATGAGGATTAATTAGCAACCGTTTCGATTCCCGTGCCAGCTAAAGCCTGCGCCGCCCCGGTTCACAAAGCGTCAGGTAATAATGATGGCTTATCCAGACGGCCAGAGTTGACGCACCTTTTTAGGAGCAAATTAATGACACTCTGAGGGATCCCAGGCGTCAAATCCCCGAGCATCCACAACGTACAGTCTCTTGAAGTTCCTTGATTCACGCCGAGCGCCGGACATGAATCAAGGGGGGGCTATTGTACGGCACCCAACATCCAGGCCTGTTTACGCTCCAGTACGTGGGAACAACGTTTGGGCCCTGACCCTACTAATCCAAAGGGTCTGGCCCATAATTGTACATGATGTTGGTCCAGATTTCCCAGTGAAGGCCGCGCCGAGCATGTATCCCGAGCACCATGAGATGGGAGATGAGCGGAAGCTCTAGGTCTCACTTGCTCGGCGGTTCCCCGAGGAACGGAGCCGCCGTGTTGTTCACTTAGAGAGGAACCAAGTTCCAAGGCCACCATCACCAAACCACCCACTTACCTTTGATCGTATCGGACCTCTCGCCGCACTTACAACAAAGCAATGATGGCCACCCCATTATGGAGGAACTATAAATATGAGAACAACAAGAGGAGAAGGGGTTGGAAAATGCAGAGAGAGAGACAGAGAGAGAGAGAATATCAAGTTCTAAGGTTTTGAACTACCCATAGTAGGAAAACTTCAAACCCACAATACAAATAGATTGTAAGCCCAAAAGTAGGCAAGCCCATAGGCCTCGCTTTGGGTTCGTACAGATTCTATTACATTCCCTCCATGTTGCTCCCAAACAAGATTACTTACATTCCATGCATTTTTATTCCTTTCCATTCCTTTATTTTAAAACATCCAATCAAGATTACTTAATTCCATTCCATTCCATTCTTTTCCATTCTTTTCCCTTACTTAAATACATTCAATTCAATTCCATTCTTTTCCATTCCCTTATGATCATTTCATTCCATTCCATTCCATTCTTTTCCATTCTCTTATGATCGTTCAATTTCATTCCTTTATGAACCCCCAAACGAAGCCTTAAATTACCAATTTAACCCCATATAATATATATAATAAATAATATATAATATATAGAAATATAATAAATATTTTGTTAATATATTATTTTATTTTTTCTTTAGAATTATAATCTAAATATAAATATTAGAATATAAAAAAAAAAATTGAACTAATAAATAACACAAATAAGTACAAGGGAATGGGCTTTCCATTCCCTCCATTAAAACTCCCAAACAAAGGAATTGAAGAATATTCTAAAATTATTATTTTCATTCCTTTCCATTTCATTCCATTCCCTCCTCCCAAACAAGGCCTAAATCTAAACAAACCCTCATTATATTCCTTCCAGTAAAACCATAACACAGATTGTCGTTTCCAAATAACCAATGAACAAAGAATAAATACAACCAAAAAAATCAAAAAACAAAAATAAAAAAGAAAACAAAGAGAGAGGAAATGCAGAAAAAAAAAAATTAAAACCCTTAAAAATTGTGAAAAAAATGGTTTAAGAGTAATTAAAACTGTCCAAAGGTGATCCTAGAAGTAGATGATGTTATGAGAAAATAAGTCAAGAAAAAATGAGATGAGAAACTAGGTTAAGAAAATATGAATGTCAAAAAAATTTCAAGAAATTGTGAGACTATAGCTTTAGAAAATAATTGCGAAAAATAATATTAGGAGAAGGTGTGTGTCAAGAGTAAACAAAAAAGAATTCAAAAAAATGAGAAAAAACTTAGGCTGTAATTTCGGTTTAGATCTATACATGGTGGGAAAGATGGTTATGTCTTTACTAAAGACGCTTCTTACTATGCCAAAGGCCTTGTAGCTGAATTGGCATCTCTTCATACACAAAGTGCTTGGGAGTCTAGAGGGAAAATGGTTCGAGTTGCGAGGTTAACAGCATGTTATAATTATCTCTTAAAAAAAAAAAAGACGCTTCTTACTTTATGGGAGCCATTAAATTGGTTCTTAGGGTTTACGCCTGATTTGATTACCCTTTTTATAATTTGAGTTACCATCCCCTAGTTGATATCGTCTAACTTCTATTAGAATCCTTAATTATAGGGGTAGTTAATTATTATCCTTATCAAAACTTTATAGCAATCCTTATCTATAATCTTCTATTAGAATCTTGAAAGGAATAGATAATTATCCTTATCTATAATCTACAGTTTTAAATATAGAATAAATAAATAAATAATATAAAACCTTTTTTTATAAGTAATAATATAAAACCGTAATATAAGACCACGGGACTTTTGGCACCTTTGATTTGATGTTGTGGTTTTTTTTTTTTTTTTTTTTTTTTGGGTGTGTCTTTAGTGCATTTTAGCACTCTTAATATGAATGCTTTCAAGGTACAACATGTTTTATTACACAAAGCTTACAAATTAATATGTTAATGAATGTGATTAGTGGCTTCAACCACCACATAAATAAATATTTGGATTGCCTTTTTATAATCAATAACACATCACCGCCATGCACCCTTGACGTGATGGTCACTCCACAGGTATAAGTGCTTATAGGGTGTGAGAGTAAGGGCCAAAATTCAAGTTTCCAAGAGAAAGCTTCACATATATATACACTTAGATTATATTATAATAGAATTTCTATCTTGTATAAAAATAAATAAAATAAGATAAAATAACACATCAATTTGTACATTCACTATAATAAAATTTGTAATACCCATAGCACTACTCTTTAACAGCAATTAATAGTTTGACAAAAAATAGAGCTTGGTGCTATAGAATGCACATCAAAACTTATAAGTATGTTACTGGAGAGCAAAAACAATATCACATTTTAAGACACGACAAAGGAATTTGATGCTCTTAGTAAGTTTTCAATGGCAATTTAACCTATTTCCTTTTCCTCTATAGGCCCATGGATGAACCACTTTTCAATGAAATCAGTTGCAGTTCACAAAATGCCTATTACAGTCAAGCTCATGTTCAAATATGTCTTTAGAGCATTGCGGGCTCCAATCACATCCACACATCGACAATATAAATAAGCCCTTGCTCACAAATAGACTTGTTCATTTTGCTAGCCTACCTGGGTTTTAAAGGCAAGTCTTAACCTAAATTCGGGCTCCATCATGAAGGCCTACACCTGGCCCAGTAAATAGGACCAAATGTTGAAACCTAAGCCCTGTCCTAGCTACTCCATGGAGCCCAGCCTAAAGGTGTGTTTGAATACTGCTTATTTTGCTAAAAACTGAAAACTGAAAACACTGTAAAAAAATAATTTTTAAATGAGTGAATAGTGTCATATGACCCATTTTTAATGAAAGTTTTGTTAAAAAAAGAGGTTTGCTGGTCCTGTGAACAATGCACGAGACTCATTGGAACTCAGTTAACACAACCTTGACTTAATAATTATGGAAGCAACTTGAAATCGTGGGTTGAACCCACATTTTCAATTGAAAAACACTTGTGTGTAAATATATACGTGTGTAATAAGTATTAGCCTAATAATTAAGTACCAATAAGCTATTGCTTTGTTGTAATAAAGCTTTAAGCAAGATCCAAAAATAATGGGAAACTAATACTTCTCATATGCCATTAGCATAACAAAAAATCTATACAAACTAAATTAAAATTTTCTCATTTTTTTTCAACCAAACACAAGGAAAGTTACATCATTTTTTATCCTTTAACCTTTTTCTTCTCTATCCTGTCACTTTTTAATCATTAAATTTCTTTTTATCTTGCATAGGTTTCTATCCTCCCACTTTTTTATGATCTAGCTCATTAAGCAATTTGGCTATTCTCTCTGGCAATGGAGCTGGTGTTAGTTGAACTAGATCCACCTCCTCATCATTGCTAATCCAGCCATGGTAAGGTCGGCATCGCCTTCAGGTAGAAAGACTATCAGGTAGTGGGGATTGAATCACATGTGGAGGTGACTAGGCAAGACTGTTCTTGAATCCTGAGAGTTTCAGCACCACCAGAACTTGCAGCTCTTAGGAGATAATACCCACTGTAGAGAGGGAAAATTTCCGACCTATCATAAGCTGACACGTCACACTACCAAGTCCACAAAATACAGTCAATTACAAAGTGCCACGTATTGCTGCTAGGGTTTACTATTGCTGTTCAGAAGCCAACAGAAATTTGCCAAGTGTCATGTAAGAACCAATCATGCATCGGCTTATGTAAGCGATGACCCAAGCAACCTCGCACGTGTAAGCGATGACCCAAGCAACCTCGCACGTGTAAGCAATGACCCAAGCAACCTCGCACGTGTGAGCAATGACACAAGCGAACCAATCAGATTGTGACATGTGTCACCAGTCAGACTCTGCCACGTGTCGCTCATCCACCCCAAAACTCCTATAAATAGAAGCCTTCCTGAGACATTTAGGAGGACATCAAGCCATCTGAAGCACAAGCAGCATCGAAGAAGATTCAGAAGTCCAGAAGCTCTGCCGGAACCAAGCTCTAAAGCCTCCAAGAACTTCAAGAACTACAAACCTTCGAATACAAAGAACATTCGAAGAGAAATCATCAAAATCATCCGCCTAGATCCAAAAGTCTGCGGGAATCAAGCCTAAAGTGTCCGAAAACATCAACAAACCACAAATCAGTGAAGCTCTACGGATTCAAGCCTCTAAAGCCCCGAAGAACTTCCACCATAAATCCAAGAACACGAAGAACACACGAAGAACACGAAGAACGGGAAGAACAAAGAATTTCTAACAAGCTCATAGCCAGAGATTCATTGTAATTATGTTTTAGCAATCTTCGATCCATCCCTCAACCAAATTGAAGGATATTTTGTGTTCAAGTCATAATCATATTACTATAAATCCAAATCAATAAGTCTTGCAAGGAGATCGAATCAGGGGATCACTCTTTTGTAAACACAGAGAATTATACCACAATCATCAATACAAATTCGCATTTGTGCAACTATTTTACTTGTTTGATTTATTTCAAACTGAGAAATTTAGTCATCTACACCCACCATCTGCAAAATAAGAGCATACATAACATGATTAAAGTAGCAAAGATGTTCTCATGCAATTTATTTTTGGGGTAATGTCAGGGGGCCAGGACTTTGGGTCCGTCCATGAATATCTTCGATGTAAAGTCTACTTGACACACAACATTTCAAAGATGCCTTTTTGTATCCTGCTGGCCCGCTAAAATTTGAAATCAAACTCAAATTATGGATCTAGTCATTAGATAAGTCAGACTGTGAAAATGCTTCGCACAGTAAATTCTACAACTTTTGTTCGTAACTCTTTTTTGTTTATACTAGTTGCTAACCCGTGCTGTGCACGGGAACCTATCTATTTATGAAGTAGATTAAAATAATTTTATAAAAAATTTAAGAAATTACACCATTGCATGATTTGCTCTTGTATGACTTCAATTTGTGTTACAATTTGATGAAGAAGTCATTACTTAAACTTACAATAGCTTACAAAAAATTTGTCAGACAGTTTCAGATACAGCAAAAAAATAACTTAAAAATTTTGATATTAAAACTTTTGAAAGACCAAAATATATTAAAGAATCAGATGATTCACTGCTACATGAAAAATATATATATATATATATATATATATTAAAAATTATTGAAACAAAACAAAATATACATGACTAAACAATAGAGAAATATAAGAGAAAGATGAGTTACATTCAAAAGAATAATTTCAATTATTGCAAGCTTTTTTATCTTGTAAAAAACGACTAGAGAGAGTTTGTTAGTTCATGTTCGAAAATTACTTTTTAAAAATTACATGAAAAACCATAAAATAATTTTGTTTAACAATATAGAGAAAAAGAAAATAACATAAAAAGAGCTCATACATTTACTCGGCTTTAAAAAAAATATATATTGGGGTTTGCTTTGCTTTTAAAAAGATAGAATTTCGCTCCTTGTTAAGTTTGGACTAAACATAAATAATTTTAATTTTATTTAAATATTGTGCTAACGTGGAAAATTGTTGAAGTTTCCGAGGTTTTGGCTATATATATATATATATATGATTAACCTCGCAAATTTAAAGATAAATTATCAATGTTTGAGTTTGAGTTAAAGTTTGACTTGTTAGAGAGATAGAGTTTCACTCATTGTTAAGTTTGAATTAAACAAAAATAATTTTGTTTAAAAAAAAATGATAATGATGAGTTTGAGTTTTAGTTGGACTTGTTGCAAAGATAGAATTTTACTCCTTGTTAAGTTTGGACTAAATAAAAATAATTTTATTTAAATAAAATGATAATTTTATTTAAATATTTTTTTAAAAATGATAATGATGAGATTAAGTTTTAGTTGAACTTGTTACAGAGATAGAATTTCACTCCTTGTTAAGTTTGGACTAAACAAAAATAATTTTATTTAAATAAAATAATAATTTTATTTAAATATTGTGCTGACGTGGAAAATTGTGAGAGTTTCAGAGATTTCGATTATATATATATATATAGATAAGTTTGTTCGTAACTTTGAGTTTTAATAGTATGATCTCACTTTTAATGAGATCAAAATTCACATATAATTGTGAAATTTATTATATCATTAGACTTAATTGTTTGTAAAATCAACTTATTATATCCATTTAGTATATAATTTTAATTTAAAATTAATGTTACATATAAAGAATATCCATCAAATATTCAAATTTAGGGTTCAAATCCTCATCCCCATTTGTGGATTTAGTTTTCATGAGTATGATAGAAAAATAAACTCATTTTATTTTTGTTTTTATCTTTTTCCAAGACTCTTAGTTAATGAGACGTGGCAATGCACATGATTTATTTCTAAATAGTGCAACACACAATGAAAAGGATATGTTTTAAAATTTTAGTGTGAAAACATGGTAAAAGTGGTACTAAAAAAAAAATCATCCAAGTGCACTAGACTCCTATAATCCCATTTCTTATTTTATGCATAACAATGTAATTCTGTTGTCTATGCTGCTTCTTTTGCATAACTTTGTTTTTTTAAATTAGGGGTGTGCAGCAACCCTTCAATCCTCCATAACTAATTTTATCACTTTGTCATTTACAAGCAATTATCATTTCTTTTTTCTTCTTCTCATCAACTTTGGTATTCTAATCCGCCATTCTTACTCACCTGGTGTGCAGCCAACACACACACACAGACTATAAATCATAACAAGCCCATAACAATATAGAATGGTATGTTACATGCTTGTGCAGAGACTGTCAAATGGAAGTAGTGTCCACTTTGCCATTTACAAGCGATTAGCAAATGTAGTTTGTGATTTTGTTACATGCTTTTGCAGAGATTTTAAAAGCTGTTGAGGACTTCGGTTGAGTTCAAAAAATTAATTTATAGTACTTTATAAATTATAATGAGGGCCTGAAATGTTGATCAATTCGATAATTGAGAATTCTTTCACGCTTATTCTTAGGTTAATGAAAGTGAAACCGAAAAAATTCACCTTTTAATTTTATTATCCTTAATTGTCTTTCCTGTCCCATTGAATTTGAGAACTCCTATGACTTGTCTAATTGTTTGTTGTTGTAGGGCTTCCAAATTATTTGAAGTTTCTTTCATGATAACCTTCACCACAGTTAATGGTCTAGCAATGAATGTAGCTTTTACAGAAATGATTATTACTTGTCAATGTAATTGCCCCATAGTGGAGGTCAGGCTACCAAAAGTAAAAGAAAATACAATTTACTTTTTCAAACAAACAAAGTATACTTAATTTTTTAAATTTAAACAAGTAGAATTTTATGTGGAAAAAAAAATCACTTTTTCAAAGTATCTTTGTCTTCTCGTTGTTTCTTATTTTCTTAGAATCTTAGTTATAAGAAAATCAGTTAATAATATGATAAAATTTCTTATAGATCATAGATTCTTTCTTCTTTTAACTTTTTACCTTTTTTTTTCGCAGTGTTTCTAAATACATGAATAATTGTGTGGTATTATATAATTTTATGAAAAGAGCATCGTGATAATAAAAGTAATCCTCTTACATTTTTTTTTTTTTTTTTTTTTTTTGTAACTTCCCAGATCAGTCTAATTAATAAAAATAAAAAATAAAAAAAATAAAAAAAAAAGGGGTAACTTGAGTGTGGGCCTCCCCCAACGACTTAAATGGCCTATAAGTCCGTTGAACGAGATTTTTGCCTCCGCCTCAACCCATTTTTATGTTGATAAGGACCTTGAGCTTTGATGAGGAGTGCTATGAGTTCTAAGTCGAATATGCGAAATGAGAAAAATCTAGGCTCTTAAACCCATTCTATGAAGTAATAGATTTTCAGGTTTCGAGCTCAATTTGTGTAGTGGAGTTGAACTTTGGGCTTTTAAGCCATCCCTATGTAAAGAAAATGACTCGGCCCCCTTTATTTCAAGAAAGACCTTAGGCCGAAAGTTATAATCCATGTAGTTTTAGAAAAATTCTGTGTTTTTTAGGTATTAAATTGGTTTGGCTTGTGGTCTAATATTTTATTGGCTAAAATGTAAATTGCATACTCTAAGTTTGACTAAAATTCATTTAAGTTCTCTAAGTTTACTTTTGTTTAATTGAATCCTCTAAATTTCAATTTATTCAATTCAGTCCTTTTTGTACAATTCTGTTAAAATTATTTTCAATGTTTTTTCATATATTTTTGTGAAAATTTTATGAAAGAGCATTGTAGTAATAAAAGTAATCCACTTTCGATTTTTTTATTCTTTTTTTATCTTTCTACATTAATCTACTTTAAAAAAAAAAAAAACAAAACAAAACAAAACTCGAGTGTGGGCCTTGTAACCCAATGGCGTGAATGCCCTATTTAGTCCCCTTGAATGATATATTTGCCTCCCTACCCTCAACCCATTAATTTTTATGTCGATAGTGTCCTTGACCTTTGATGACAAGTGCTATTATGAGTTCTATGTTGGATCCGTGAAATGACAAAATCTAGGCTCTTAAGTCCATTACATTAAGGAATAGATTTTTGGGTTTTGAGCTCACTTCATGTTGTGGGGAAGTCTGCGGTTTTAAGCCCATTCAGTGAAGTGATAACTTTTATCCTATGTAATGAAAAAGACCTGGGCACATTTTTTCTAGAAATCTAAAGACCTTTGGATGAAAGTCTATTCCATGTAGCTTTAGAGAAATTCTGGGTTTTTTTCAGTATTAAATTGGTTTTGCATGTAAAAGTATATTCGCAACCAGATTTGTCTTGGACAACTACTTGAGATGGCGGGTAGGAACCGGAAATAAGATTCGAATTTGACAAGACTGATGGCTTCTAACCCCATCAACATTTAAGGTGGTAACCCCGTCTCCACAATATCAACGATGGCAATAGTGAATAACCTCATTAATTCAAATACAATATCATAGCGAGTGTTTGTGATTGATCACATATATATTCCTTCCCCATGAAGTAGAGGTTATTAAAACCCATCCCATTGAGCAATAGATAGGTGCAAGACATCCAAATTTGGGCATACACAAACACAGGCTAATATTTGGTAAAAAGTGCATATTAGATGATCTGAACCCAACAATTGAGTTCCTTTCATGGACAATCATCCAATTACTCACAAAGAAATAAAATCTAAAAAGCAATTTGAGCGGTCAAGGTATGTAATGAAATCAAAACTTTCTTTTGGAGATCTTGTTGAGATATACTACCTACTAAAGGAGAGAGTATTGTGTCAAATTTATATGAGGATTTGAGGATCATCATTCATGTGAGATTACAAAATATCATGTTATTGTATTCTAAGATTATTAACAAGTACTTTCTTTTTTTTTGCTTTAATCAATCATGTATCTTATTAAATTCATGTTTTCCGAAATACTTTCACAATGATTAGCATTATAAAGTTTTGATAGTTACCCAGTGTATGTGAAACACACAATGGCACACCAACTAGATCTAGAATCATATTTTGAAAACACAATTTCATCATCTCATTAGTCATAATAGGATTTTTAAAAATGTGATTTCACAGAGTGTGTGAATGGTAGTGTAATAAAAATTAGTGTTATAACTTATAAACTTACAATTAAGAATTCAAGAAGGAAATAAATTTCAAAGTCAAATGGAATTGTATCAATCATGCCCACAATTCCACAAAATTTAAATAAGTCAAAAATCAAAATTATACGACCCTTAACCAGACTCAGCCTCTATTCACGCAGACTCAGTCACCATCTTTATGCCCAAATGCCACTTGTCATCCACCACCTCCATCAACATAAACCCTCTTACCCACAAAACACTTTGGGACCAAAAGTACCCCTAAGAATTCGCCAAGTGTTCTGCCAAACCCAAAACTCTGTTCCAAATATTGCCACCTTTCACTTCACAGAAACCCACGTGTCCAAAAGTTGCATGCCCCATGCACGTATAATAATCCCAAACCCTCATATTCCCTTCTCTCCTCTAGCCCATTTCACTCTTTAACACTTTTTCGATCTAGACTAAACTTCTAATTTGAACCCAGAAATCAAAACAAACAAAAAGGTAGAAAGATGAGCCAAGAACAGTCACAGAGGTCTGAGCAAGAACCCACCAAATATGGCGATGTATTCCCAATCCAATGAGAACTTGCGGAGAAGACAGTGACACCAGGCGATGCAGCGCTGATGCAGACGGCGGAGAACACCATACTTGGGCATATCCAGAAGAGTGGTGCAGCCGCAACCATGCAATCGGCCGCCATGCGCAACGAGAGGGCTGGCCTTGTGGATCATAATGATATGAATGATGATGCAGGCCTTGGTGGTGTGAGTATCACCGAGACTGATCTTCCTGGGAAGCGTGTAATCACCGAGTCAATCGGCGGACAGGTGATTTGAACACAGTTTAATTTTATGCACATATATATCTTCCATGTATAGTGTGTTATATGATGTCATGATGTGAGTCTGTTTGATATACAAAATTTTACAGGAGTCTTATGTGTCCTGCTGGCCCCCCTAAAAACTGAAATCAAACTCAAATTACTGGTCCAGTCATTGGGCAACTCTGAGTGAAAAAAAAAATTTAGACAGGCACAATAAATTCTACAAGTTTTTTTTTTAAGCATGTAATTGTGAAATTTGTCTTGTCATAGACTTAATTGTTTATAAATTCAACTTTTTAAGTCCATTACTAGATAATATCATTTTAAATCTAATATTTCGTACAAGAAATACTTATCAAATTCAGAGTTCAGATGTTTTTGAACTCTTCCTTTCCTATTGTAATTATCAATTTTTTTTTTTAATTCTTACATAAAAAAAATTAAAAAAATAAACTCATATCAATTTTTTTTTAGATGTGGCGCTTTGTGGGTTTTGTTTTCGAGAGTATGATAGAAAAATGAACTCATTTTATTTTCATCTTTACCTTTCTCCAAGTACAGTTAATGAGATGTGGCAGTGATTGATTTGTAAACAGTGCAACACACAATAAAAGGATATACCTTAATAATTTAGTGTGAAAAGAGAGAGGGGGAAGGATCGTCGAAGTGCACTAGGCTTCCCATTTCTTATTTTGTGCATAACAATGTAATCCTGTTTTCTATGTTGGTTCTTGTGCATAACTTTTTTTTGGAACCTAATCGATTGAAATGTGTAATATTTTGATGAGTCTAGGTTGTTGATCAATACAGCCAACGAGCTCCATTGGCACCACCAGCCATATTTGAACAATCAGGTGGTGATATTGGGCGTGGTGGTGCAATCACAATTGGTGAAGCACTTGAAGCCACTGCCATGACAGCCGGGCAGAAGCCGGTGGACCAGAGTGATGCCGCTGCTATTCAGGCAGCTGAAGTTAGAGCAACAGGGCGAATCAACATGGTCCCAGGTGGGGTTGCGGCCGCAGCCCAGTCAACTGCAAGTTTAAATGCCAGAGCAACAAGCATCGAGGAAAAGACCAAACTTGCCGATATTCTAGCGGTAATTTCACAGATAGATTTAATATTTCACACGTCTTTAATTAACACAGAAATATCAACATTTTAATACAAATAAATTGATGTGATAAAAAAGAGAACTAAAATTGTGAATGTGTGAGAATACACAATGTATTTGTCACTAACGTTGTTACTACCAAATATATATATATAAAAAATTGGGTATTATTTTAATTGGTGTTAATTAATGAAAAAATTGAGGGAGAGAAAAATTAATATCCATTGGAGAATAAAAAACAGTTGGCAAGTATGTGTGTCTGGGTCTCTATATAAAGATCCAAATTACAATGTTCTCTATAAGCTCCTTTTATTACACGCGCACAAATCATTATTTTATTTTGGTCTCTGTATACTACATACTATTTTACAAAACACAATATTTTATTGTCTTTTGAAGTTACAAACACTATCTAATTCTGATGAGTTAAAATTTTGATCTCAATTGTTTAAAAGATAATATTATGCTCACATTTGGAGTGTCTGTAAAAGAATGATCCAGTTTCATTAAATTACAAGTTAATGTTACCAAGTCATACGCATTTGATCTACTAGTAACCTTTTAAAAAATTTTAATTTATTTCTTAAACTCGATGTAAAACTTCACATCAGTGTTACCATATCTTTGTAGATTTCACTTGTAAAACAAATAATCCAAAGTCTGATATGTCTTTCACAAAATAAGAAAATTAAATGAAATTTGCTTTTTTAAATTTATTTGCCGATATTAAAGAGAGTTTCATACCAATGGTGAGTGCTAAATAACACCATTTTTATGCATGCAGGATGCAACTTCGAAGTTGCCATCTGACAGACCAGTAACACGCCGAGATGCCGAGGGGGTGACCGGTGCAGAGATGCGGAATGATCCATACTTGACCACTCATCCTACAGGCGTGGCAGCGTCCGTGGCAGCAGCTGCGGAATCAACCAGAATAAATTAGCATCTCCTGGGAGAGAGGCTGATCAAGGGGTTTAAACCAAACAAATTTTTTTTTTTTTTTTTGGATTACTGCATGCCTCACTTGACTTATGTTACTATTGTGGCCGTAGTAGGTCTTTTTTCCTTTTTCTCTCTCTTATCTCCTTATCTCATAATCAATGAGTATGAATAAATTGAGTTTTAATCAACTAGTTAAAAATCTCATCTTTAGGTTAGTTTTGATGTAAGCCCAAATTCACAACTCTGGTATATTAGGATTTTGCTAATTATTTCCACGTCCTTCTAGTTAAACACCTTTGGATGAGCAGAAGGTTCTACCATTTTGTATTGGGGTCTATTAATTCCACTACTAGGAGAGAGGACTCTGACCTGGTCTGAGACTTAAGGTAGATTAGTCACCCAAATATACCAACAGTGTCTCCACCACACATGCATGTCCCCCTAGCTTTCAGTTGAATCTCAAGACAATGGGAATTTGCACAGTACTTGGCTTTGAAAATCTTGACTGGAAGGGATTATGGTCGTTCTCATATATACCTGTCAACCTGGCTTTGCAAGCTTAGAAAGATTGAGCATCGATCCCACTTCTCCCCTCCTCTTAGATTATATTTTAAATTCATTGATGATATGTTTGGATGAATACTTCAGCCTCCTCTCCCCTCTCCTCCCCCTCCAGGTGGTTAGGTTCAACAACCTCCACCTCCTCTAGGGTTGTGTACCAGGGTGGCTATTGAGCTCCTACTCAAAGAACTCTTTTTAGAAATATAATTAATATTGTAGATAAGTTATTTGAGAAGGTTCTTCGGTTATTTACTAAGAAAGAATGATATTTAGGACAACCCGATCTTATTATTGGGGGGAAGTAGTTAAAGATGTTATGATGTAAAGTTTTTTGTCGTCGAATAAAAAAATTTGAGATTTAAATTCCGCCTATACCAAAAACTAATATTAGATCATTATAAAGTGGACGGCATAAGTTGAAATTCTATCATATCTATTAAAAAGATTGCATTATTAACTAGGTTGAAATTCTATCACATCTATTAAAAGATTGCATTATTAATCAATTTTTTATTATAGATGCTTGAATATGGATGCTTATAAGGCAAGTAGAGCCCTGGATTTGGTTCCTTTTCATCGATTGAGATGCTGCCCCCAAAATTGTAAGCTTATGAGATATCGTCAATGACAGTTGATGCGTTGCAATAAATGTTGACACGAAGGAGTTATTGGCAATCGCCGATCAGCTTACTCTTCTTTTAAAAGAACTGTATCAACCGATTGGTCAAGGAAAAGTTCCCTTGGAGAGGCAGCTATGACCGTAAATGACCCTCCTAGATTTGATGACTAAGGAAGGCTAATAGTCGACACCCATTAAAAGGATTCTGAGGTCTTCCCTGGAATTTGGGCCGAAACTTATTTCAGGTGATAGATCTCATTAGATCCACTCTAATGAGCCTTAGAAGATGGACTTTGCCACGGGCCCAAAGGCTCCTAGGATGATCCAAACTCCCGTCCTTTTTGGGCCTGCTAGGCTCAACCACCTCCTTATACATGGCAAACTAAGGCAGAGCGTCGCTTGGTCTGTGATATAATCTCTGATGAATGCTAATAAAAATAAGTTGATGGTGTTTCTCTTCGCAGACCAGTATCGAACACATTCCACAACATTGGTAAACTGGATGACATTTCATAGATCCAATGTCGTTCTTAGGGATTACATGTTGCTCATTGAGTTTTAGATAAGAGAAGGTTGGGCTGGCTGTCTTTGATTGATGGCTGTCGCCATCAGTTATTCGTTTACTCTTGTTCGCTTTATTTGCACATTTTCCTTGCATGCCTTGACATACCCTCAATTGCATATCATATTCAGTTGAGACTTTAGTATTTTTTTTTTTTTTTTTTTTAATACAGTATATACAGAAGTACGTACATTAAGCGTGCAAAGAACGTTTTTTTAGGATTAAGATTTTTTGAAATATTAGGATAACTTCCTTGTTCTTTTCAATAGCTATCCTCATTTTCAACACTATTTACTAAAGTTTTGAATAGGGTACCCCTTCTCTTCTTCTGTTATTCTAAACATCAATGCTCCGCCATCCAAGAGAGACGAGAGAAAAAAATACATGATATCAAAACTGAACCCAAAAGATAAACAGTACTGAACAAAGTGCAGCAAAACATAATCAACTCAACTAAAGCAGGATATTCATGATTATAATTTATAAACTCCAGGGTAGCTTTAAGCTTTTATAAAATTCAATATTGTAGCAAGTAATTGTGAAGCACAGAAACAAAGTGAAACCTCAGCTCATGCTCAATTAATTTTTAATTTGCACTGTCAACTTACTCAAAATTGAGCTAGTTGCAAGCTTTCCAAAAATATTTTTCTTTGAATCGATAGGACTGTATACATCTCTTGCATGCAAACAGAGGACCAATAATGCTAACCTCATGCTCACAATTCAAAAAAAAATCACCACATCATATACAACAAAATTGATAATTTCCCTATAATGTACAAACTACTATACAACTCTGAATATTGGAGGATGAGAAAAATTCCTGACCTAAATCTTCTATAAACAAATAACGTTGTGAGGTGACTGAGGTTTAAATCATTTAAAAGTGTATTCTTCCACAACTCAGCTGGCTAAGCTAACCTTTTCAAGTGCCAATTCTCGTGTGATGAGCCTGAGAAGTACTTGCACTAGCTCTCTTACTCGTGCTTCCCTGTTCATCAAAAGGATCAAAAGTATAAGCTACTCCGTGGAATCATTAATTCATGTTTAATTTCTTATCATAGTTCCAGGCAGATCATGATAACTTTTAACTTTTGTATATATTGTGGCCGAGGTATATCGTGGCACCTTACTGGCATCATCCTTTTTCATACCTTATAAATTCTCCTTTTTTGACATTATTTCAAACATGGCAGATATTCTAGTTTTTTAGTGACTAAATTTTTTACTGAAAGATACTCTCTTACCTTGATACAACAAGCTCACAGAAGGAGGGAAATAGAACAAGCAGATGAGGACGCTTGTCTTGACTTTCCTCCTCTGCTAGGCCACTTTTCAAGTGTGGATGCAAAGGAAGGATGGATGCTGTGTCTGAATGAATAATCAGACGTGCCAGTTCTTGAAGGACAAATATTATTTCTTCGAGCCTAGCTGCTGGCAACGGGCGTTCACCTGCAGGAACAGTAGGATGGTTCACAGGTTCAGAATAGAATAATCTGGAAGGTGAAATGAACATTAGAGGAACCCAACATATTGTAAGAAGACACGCACCTAAGTCATTCTCATCAGTGAGAAATCTGTTCAAGATGTACTCACATCTGGTCACGAGCATCGTGATTGAGATTTTGCTGACTTCAGATCTTGTCAAATTCCAATGATTGGTTTCTTTGCTGTAACTGAGGTACAGATAGTAGTATGTGAAATTTGGAATAAAAATGCATTGGAAAACAGAGCTTTGTAGATTTCTAAGGATGTTTCAATTGAAAGTAACAACAGAAGGCTTTAAAAGTACAGGGTTTTGAGGTTGCCTACAAGTTTATTCTAGTTGATGGAACTGACCAATCACTGGCATTTATTTCGTTTAAAAGATTAATATCATACTAAATAACTTCATGAGTCACCTGTTGTGACAAAAAGAATGGCAATGGCATTCAGGTTCCAGTAAAGCGGCTAATCAAGAATATCAAAGACTGGAAGTCCGGAATTACCCCGAAGACCAGAATTTGAACAAGTTCTCTTCATATGGTCAACCATTACATTAGATATCAAAGCGATATGACACTCAATGTTCACATAATTAATTATTGAAAACTAATATGTCAAGTAAAGGATAAACCTCTGTAATAAATTACCTGCTCAAGGTAAATAACTTCTGTAAGCAAGTTAAGGAAAATCTGCTACAGTGGGAAGGCATAAGTTCCACAGTCTCAACAGGCAACGAGCATGTGCGTGACGCACAACGGTCCAAGGTGGATACTAGTCGTTGCAAAATCTGTGAATAACAGCGACAGTATTAGGAGGGGAAGATGAGCCAATTTAGGAAATTCCCAACATCAAAGACCATAAAAAATTCAGAAAAATTCCATGTCTGATCTGGAATGCTAAAATTAGATGGTCCATAATCATCTTGTCACCTTCATTTTGCAAAATGTACCCCAATCCCAACCCCACTATTTAACAACAGGGCTAAGGCCCAGGGATTTACAATCACTCCAATCTAACCACTACACTCTACATATATTCACAGACAGTTTTGGTCGCATAAGTGGGTCCAGTATATATATATATATATATTTGATGATTGGGTCCAGTTAGCTCAATTGATAGTATCTTAGCCTAATGATAAAGAGCAATTATCATGGACCAAACGCCATAGGTTCAAATCCTATCATATCCATCAGAACATTTTGGTTAAATAATTTCTATCTACCATAAAAAATAAATAAATAAATATATAAAACAATAGGAGAGGAAATTACATCTAAAGGTGCATCAATCGGAGACTTAAGAATGTTGTCACCAAGAATGTTTAAGATGGTCATCTCAAGCAACTCATCGTCCTTTTGTGCTACAGGTGAGAGAGAATTGGAAGGAAGAGCTCTCCCACAATATCCAACGAAGAATATTTCATAAACATCTGCAACTTCTTTCCAGATACGCGTTCTTGCAGGTTTACTGATACTTGAAATTGGTCCACCAATTAAGGATAATCTGCTGACATCATCAACCAGAATGCGGTTGAAGCCTGCAACAGCTAATCTCCATAGTGCACCGTCTGGATTGTCCCTCCTGGTCATCATACACCTAAAGCAAACAACTGATCTGGTTAAGCACTTGCACAGGTAGTCTGAATCCTAAAACAAACATGGAATACATAAGACAGTTATTAAAAAGGATGATAATAAGGGGGCATGGCACTTAACCTAATGTATATTATCAACAATTTAGTTGTACACGTTATTCATTGAATATATTGCATCAAATACGCTACAACAGTCACTATAAAGGAAATGTGCTGTCATTGTTCACACATGGCCCATCAATTACTCATCCATGTCATGAAACGGTAAACACCATGCAGAAAAATACTTGACAGTGTCGTTAAAAGAAGCCAGAATAGACTATCTTCAATTAATATACAATGCTGCAAGTAGAATCAGATTCTAATAGATTAACCCCCTATAGTTTATTCATTAACCTTTTATGTAAAAACCACCACTTCTATAAAATAGTGTGATTGGAGTACAAAATCAGCATAACAGATTACAGTAGTTAGTAGTACCTTCCAAGACTTTGAATTAACTCGGGAAATATGATATGCTTTTCAATTTCTGGAGCCTGTAGAAAAAGATCTACCATTACAGGAACAAGCTTTTCAGCAAACAGATAACTCGGGATGCCTTCTGTTAAAGCTGTTGTTGATCCAGAACTCAGAGATGTAGCTTCTACTTTGGATAGGGATATGGACATAGTACCATTAGGTATATCATTTTTTATCTTCACGTGGGCATCTGTGAAAAATGAAGGCATGAATTTTAAACCTTTTGTTACTAAAATCAAACTAAAGGTTCCATCAAGTTTTTTTCATACCTGGAATATGATCACTAGTGTGCTCTGACTCATCTTCCTCATTTTCTAAGGGAGACTCAGATCTTGGAAGATACAGCAAAAGCTCCCGAAGAAGAATAAGCCACATTGAAGAAATGTCCTCAGTTGGACATAACAAAGGTAAGATTTCCAACACAGTGCGTAGTACAGGTGGAACATTTCCCTAGAGAAGCAACATAGAATTCAGGGGAAAGAATTTCATATGTAGAAATTCACAAAAAATAGTATTATATTCTCTGAGGGTTCTTGTAACTAGTAACACCACTTGGATAAAAATGGTTACATGTACATAATAATTCTCTTTCCTAAGCCCACACAGCAAGGTAGAGGAAGAGCTTTATGAGAGGACCACAAGGACTCTTACTTTTGGGAGGCAAATTCATGCTCTATACTAGACTGGTATGCCAAATTGGTAAGCCAACTTATAATTCACCTCTATGCTTAATTTCAAATGTTGTTTATCCCAGTTTCATTCCTCTATTTTATTTTTTGTTTTTTTCTTCTGACTTCCCTTCACTTTTTGTAGAGAACATAAGACAAAGGTGAAGGGAGCTGTTACAAAACTATAGTACTACACTTCTACCATATAAAACACAGACCAAGACCCAGTTTTAGAGTATAATTCAAACAGCTAAACCAACAAAACTTGCCAAGAATACATGAAAGTACAGAAAATGGTAATACATGAAGGCCGAAACAGATTCCTACAGTGAATTTCTTTATGCAGTGGACCCATGGGATCCTAAAGAAACCCAGGTAATGTGAAAGAAAATAATTATTTAAGGAAGGGACATGGAAATTGGTATGGGCCATGTATCACATTCCATTCATGTAAAGCACTGAAATTACTTGTTGACATCACAAACTCAACTTATGTAAAACCAATAACTCTCAAACAATCTCATGTGCTTTCTCGAAGGTGGCAGAGAAATTATGAAGATCCTTCAACTTTGCAGAAGAAAATGAACAAGAAATACTTGCTACAGTGCAATTAAAAAACCAAACCAAAATACAAAAACGCACAATAACAAGGAAATGGGTTCAGTGCGAAAGTTTTACTTACAAATTCAGATTCAAAGTGATCAGTAGTTATTATGGCTTGCTTAACCGCCAAATCTATGATTGCTAGCAATTGTGTGTACATGCTATCATCAAACATCCTTTGTGCTTGAACATATAGTTCTCCTGTTTGTACAAATCAAGAAAAACATAAGCACTCTGAAAAGATGGTTCAACCACAACTACTGTAGTAGCTAACATTAACAGTCTCCTTAATTACATCATAGACAGACTCTGCTTAGTTCTTAGGATATATATCTAATACCCCATTTCCTTGCATTCGAGCTTGGTGTAAGCACAGACAAACATGGATGCAGGGCACTACACAATTGACACAGTGAAACAACATTTTATAAAGACTAGGACATGAAAGGAAAGAGACACGGTAATTAATTAATTAAATATATTTTTAGGTATATTTATATATCTTTAAGCATACTTTAGGTTTTAGGAATAATAACAACAATAAAAATGTTTGAATGTTTTGTTTTTGTATTTAAATTTAATAAAAACCCCAGTGACGCATGGTAGTTTTAGCTGCAAAACAAGGTTTTTTGGTCAGTAGACACAGCCAGTGCTCCATTGAACTTTGAAAAGCCTTTGTGGTTTTTAAAAATTAAAAGAAAAGGAAAAATACAATTTGGGCCAACAAATGGTAGCCAGTCCTTACAAGAGCAGGTGCATGACCACTATAATTCCATACTTATACCAAAGCATTTTGGTCCCTATAACTTCATACTTTATAGCAGGGAATTTCAGTCCAATGGGGAATCATTCACAAGTCCAATGCCCCTCAATGATCTCTCCGATCTTTCTCAATCGACTCCTCTCCAACTTCCTTGGAGAAATTCATCTTCCTCACATCAGTCCCTTAGGTCAATGCAAGAAAGTTTTGGAGCTTGAGCTCATCAACCATATAAAATGAAGGGATCTTTCTATGTAGAAAACATGAACACCCCATCATCCTAGGCACTCTGTCGCATGCAATCAGAGATCTGATGGCTGGTCATGAAAGTGTGGTGTCATGACCATGTCCAGAATAGAAATTACTTTTTTCTCCCAATATGCCACAGAAATGCATGCAGACGTGTCCCCAATGTATTATTGTCCGATAAAGTTGCTGTGTCTGTGCTTCTTACATATTATGCGTGAGCATTCACAGAATCTAACAAAAAATCCAAGTTGAATAAATGCATTACCAAGTCCATGTAAAATCTCCTGCTTGACCTTGCTAGCTGCATTTTCACTGTAGTTTGGTGACTTCTGAAGAACAAACTCATAAGCATCAAGTACTGAGTTAAGGTATGGTTTCGGCAAGTTCCCCTGATTCACGCAGTTTTTTCAGTGCTAAAAATGAGCATATCTTATTGATGCTACTCTTTTGTATATATATTAATTAAAATTCAAAGAATGCATCATTGATGATGTAGAAGTTTTAGGAACACGTTTTTTTTTTTTTTCAATGTGACAAACATATTTTACTTCTTACAAATAAAACAGAAGCTCTAGATCTGTCAGCTTGATGATTACCTTAAGAGAATGAGAAAGAACAGTTGTCTGTAAGCAATTAATTGCTGCAAGAGCAACCTCTTTACTTCCATTTAAAATGCTATTCTTTACAAAAAGAAGCAAAGTTTCCCATCCTGCAGAAACGAAACATGATCTGATGTTTGTGGTACTCATAAAAAGAAATAAAAAATGAAAAGAAAAAGAAAGTACAATAAAATGCATGATACAGAAAGATTTGAAAGTGAACCTACCTGACCAGAAATTGTTTAAGATTCTGAGAAAAGGAAAGAAAGAACGTAATATACGCGCTACTCCACCCAGGACCAGTACAAGTGTCTCATCCCACTGTTTCTGAGCTGTGTTTCGACTGCAAATTCATCAAATATAAGAATATGTTTGCATAATTGAGAGAGATAAGAAAGTTTCCGAATCAAGGTTAAGGTTCTAAACTTCATTTACCTATGATGTATGAGCATGTGAACTGCTTTTCCTCCACGAGTTCCCAGTTCTTTCCCATGCCATTCATCTTTTGATGAAGTAGCAGCCTAATATATTGGGGAGGGGGGTAGGGGGGTAATCAAAATAGATTAGCACAGACAGTAAAAAAGCTCTGGACTTAATATTAAAATACCAATTCAGCTTACCATGTGAGAAGCACGATCTAATGTAGGGAAAACATAATTCCAAAGACAATCCTCCCACATACTTCTTGATAGTTTTTGCCCATGACTTCCGAGAGTTTGAAAAAGTGTCCTGACAGCTGAATTCCTGACCTGCAAAGTAGAATGCATTTAGCCATGAATTAAAAAATTATTTTATGAAACAGCCACAACAGTGTAGTTGCTACACAAACACCTTCATTGGAGGCAGGAAATGTAGCCAACATGCAAAGATAAATGGAAAAACTGCAACAGATAATACATAATTATGCAATCAGAAGTGTAAGAGAAAGTTGTTTAAAATCTGGAAAAGCTCAACTTTCAACCTCTCTGTTCTGACTACTCTTCAGCTTTTATCGGTTGCACAAAGTGCTTTTTTATATGATGACAAACACGCACAGAATTTGCCAAAAGCTATTCACAAAAGAGAAGAGCTTTTGGCTCACTATATTGCAACACCAAACTAGGCCTAAATATTCAGATGATAAAATATCTGACAAAGGAAACTTAATAGCACCCTCAAGCAAACTGAACTAATTTTAAGCCATTTGATGCAGGGCATTTCAAGCAACTATATGCCTATATCCTAATCCACTTGTAACTAATTAGTCAGTTAGTTAGTTAGAAGATTTCTTAAGCATTAGCCTATAGGATTTAGACACTTGTCAACCATCTAGAGGCTACCAATGCCAAACAACTAGTATAAGTAGGAGAACGTAAGCTCTTTGTAAATCATTTTTGGTAATTGAATGAATTGTTAGCCTTTGTGTGCTATTTGGAACTAAGCGTTCTTGCAGAGGTACTTATCCACCTATCAATTTGTTCTAAGTAACTCAACCCTTTCATTGTTTCTAAACCATACACAAACAGCCCATCACATCCCCTACATCAAATTGATATCAGAGCTTGAGATCCTTGGGATTCAAGTTCATTTGCAATTTGTTTCTTCATTTTTTGTCCCAGAACCTATCAAGATTCAGTCTTGATTGCTTTTTCTAGCCTTCTCTTACTAAAACCAAAGACTTCATATGTGCTAGCAATTAGTTTGTAGTAGCAAGAAGCCAAGGTGTTTGAGAAGACAAGGAAGGATAAGGGCAAGAAGCAAGTTGTTCTTGTAGTAGAGAAAGATGATATTGCAGCCAATAGACCAAGGTGTAAAAGGGTTCAAAATGGCTTAGAAGCTGAAGTGGAATTGTTGAGGAGGCAATTACAAACCTTGACTGAACAACTGAGAAGAAATAGGAAACAACAACACAATCAGCACGATGTTGCAGGAAGTGCAACTTCAAATGGGGGGCATTATGAGCAGTTCTTTGTTCATATTCCTAAGCAATAACTAGAGTTGCATCCTGTGATGGTTCAACCAAAGATGCCAAACCAGAATTGGGAATCAAGGTTTGAGATTGGATACCCTGAATTTGATGGCAGCTTGGATCATGAGGAGTTTGTGGATTGGCTTAGCCAAGTTGAAGAGATCTTTGCTTGTTATGATATCCCAGAATCCAAGAAAGTTAAATTTGCAACAACTAATTTGAGAGGCAAGGCAAGATCTTGGTGGGAGCAGTTGAAGATTCAAAGATTGAGGAAAGGAAAAACCAAGATTCATACTTGGGAGAAGATGAAACAGAAGCTTAGAGAGCAATTCTTGGCTTACAACTACAGCCACACCCTTTACAGCAAAGTGCAAATCCAAGATGTCCATTTCCTCCAAAACGGTTGGACTGTTTCAGAAGCTTTCAATAGGGCAGAACTGATTGAGAATCATCAAGTCAAGGGAGCACAATCAGTTCTTTTCAGTTCTAAAATCAATGCTCGAAGTGGTGATGCAACATCCAACTTCACCAAGAAGGTTGAAAATGGATCAAATGTTGCTAAATCAAGTAAGGCTTCCAAGGTACCAGCCAAGAACCAACCTATTTTGTCAAAGGGTGAAACCTTGGTTGTTGAAGACATAGAAAATCAAGACTTTCTGGTTAAAGAGTTAGAAGACATTGGACATCTTGTTTCTAAAAGCTACATTGAAGAACAGATTGGTAGGGAGGACAAGAATTGACTGAATGCATAATAAGTATGGTAGAATCTATGCACAGTCAGTATGTGGAAGAACGAGCAAATGCTATTGTTAAGGAAGCAAATGACTCTCCATTAGCAACAAGGGTCATGCAAGTTCTAAAACAAGAAGTGGAGGATGATAGACAGCATAAAGTTTATGTTCTTTGTGAGGAGGTAGCCATGAATGGGTTCCATCTTTTACATAGATGTGAAAAATCATATGAAGCTATCATGGGCAGAAGGTGCAACACACACAGCATGTAAAAAGTTAGTGCATCTACACTCCTTGCAACCAAAGAAAGGGAAGGCAAGCCCCAAGCCAATGGTTAAGATGAAGAAGGTTGAGTCACCAGTGAAGAATAAAGCCTAGTAGTGTCAAAATATGCATGATTGATCATTAGCAAGGCAAAACACTTAATGTTCAATTTGGTGTAAACGTTTTACAATTGAAAAGTCAACCAAACTTGTGAACAAGTTTGCTTTCAAGAAAGGGAGTCCTCTTAATGCAGATGCATCTACATTGGTGTTTCATTTGTGTGGGACTTGGCTGTGCAGAAGCAGCAGCCTTTGGTGTGCAACAATAGCAGCAAACTCATCATACAAGGCAATTGTATCATCCTATAACTTCATACAAATCATGTGGCAACCAAGAGCACTTGAGGTCAAGTGCTTCTTAAGAGGGAGAGTCCTAATGCAGGGCATTTCAAGCAACTATATGCCTATATCCTAATCCACTTGTAACTAATTAGTTAGTTAGAAGATTTCTTAAGCATTAGCCTATAGGATTTAGACACTTATCAACCATCTAGAGGCTGCCAATGCCAAACAACTAGTATAAGTAGGAGAATGTAAGCTCTTTGTAAATCAGTTTTGGTAATTGAATGAATTGTTAGCCTTTGTATGCTATTTGAAACTAAGTGCTTTTGCAGAGGTACTTATCCACCTATCAATTTGTTCTAAAGTAACTCAGCTCTTTCATTGTTTCTAAACCATACACAAACAGCTCATCACATCCTCTGCATCACCATTAATACTCTCATGATGCTATAATTGATAAATCATCAAGCATGTTCTATTATGAAAATAGGAGAAGCGTCAAAGAAACAATATCTAGGACATCAGTTACTGCAACATTAGTGCCATCAATTGGTGTATTATGGCCTTGCTTTTTAGATCAATCACCAATAAAAATGGAAAGACATTTTATTAGTACTATTAAATTACTGATTCTCCCAAAAACTTAAGTTATTAAGAGATGATGAATTTAATTATTTAACCACATAATTCTAACACTCCCCCTCACATATGGGCTTAAACTACCTTTTAATAGGTGAGGCCAACACGTAAATGAGAGGTAGAGTGCAGGAGAGAGGGATCAAATTTAGAACCTCCTACTCTGATACCATTAAATTACCAATTCTCCCAAAAGCTTAAACTCTTAGCAGATGTTGGATTTAATTATTTAACCACATAATTCTAACAAGTACAAAAAAATTCATTATTAGAGACATGATATCCTACCTCTGGCCTCTCATCAGCTCCAAGCTTTTGAAGTAACGAGAAAACAGAGAACAATAATTTGTCACTGTCAACCATATTTATCAAGGGAGTTTGGTCATTCACATTATCAGAAATGACAAGTGGTTGTTCTTCTTCATTTTCACCATCCATTTGATTTGGAATAGAATGCACATCTGAAGTTCCAGAAAAGTTACACAAGCAAAAACAAAAGTCAAATTTTATGAATATACAGAAAAGGCAAATTATGCCCTAATAAGTTTACAAAGGCAATTTAACCTGTTTCCTTTTCCTCCACAGGCCCATGGACCAGCCCCTTTGCAATGAAATCAGTTGCAGTCCACAAAAGGCCTATTGCAGTCAAGCTTATATTCAACTCTGTCTTTTGAGCACTGTAGGCTCCAGTCACATCTACACATCTGCAGTATTCAGATACATACTGGTATGACCAACAGGTTTTTAACAGTGTTACTCAAAATTCTGCATTTTGCAATGAAACCATATCTTAAATAAGCCCTTGCTCACAAATAGACCTGTTCATTTTGCTGACCTGGCTGGGTTTAGGGCAGGACTCAGCCTAGATTCAGGCGCAATCAAGAAGGCCTGCACCTGGCCCAGGAGATAGGACCTAATGTTGAAACGTAGGCCCGGCCCTAGCCTGCTCAATGGAGCCCAGCCTAAACCTCTTATTTATTCTTTAAGCCTAATGCCTACACTGAGGGAGAACACTTTTGCTTCTTTGCTCCCTTTATACTCACACCCAAAAATAATAATAATAATAATAATAATGCACAACATAATTCATTTTCAAAGATACATTTTTCATAGTTTCATTTCTAGAGAGAGAGAACTTCAAGGTTGCACCTCCAGAAGGCTTCAAAGGCATTATTTATGGATAGGGAGAGGGGAAAAGGGAGGAGGAGGACTCAATATATACCCTCAACAATTTGTTTATATTTGCTGCCTAAGGCTTTAAACCCGACCAGCTGCATGACCGCACATATTTGCCCAATCCCGTGAAATGATAGCCAGGCTTGTTGTATGGGGTGTGCCACCTGACCCATGATCAAGTTGACTTGCCAAAGAATCAGTTACGCATGATGTCCTAGGGTTCTATATTTTGCAACAATTCATCAATTGCAGCAACAAAGGACCACACGGAGATGAGAGTATTTACAAATATCAACAGTTAAACTAATGTACTATCAAATTTCAATTCTGATGTCATAGTTTCAACATCTGCCCTTAAATATGGTTGTCCCTTGGCCTGCTTGGTTTCACTAAATTTTTGCACATTTTGAAGCATGGTATTGTTTATTCCCTCCATACACATGCATTGAAATTTTCTTAAAAAAAAAAAAATTTGAGATTAGTGAAACCAAAATGAAAGGCTGTCTCAGCTGAGAACACTTTGTGGTGTACATCATTCTCGCCAAGATGCAAAATGCATGCCAAGGCAATAAGATGTCATCACACAAAGAATTTAGAGGATTTCAATTTTGCATGTGATACCAAATTATATGTTTTTTTTATATACAAGTAAGAAAGATGTATATTCATAAGGCTAGTTTATGCATGAAAAGCACAAAGCAAACCAAAATTTACAAAGAAAAGAAAGAAACAAAAAGGAGAAGAAAACAAAGAAGAAAATTAATTACAAAAGAGGAGAGAACAAAGGAACAAAGGGAGAGAATCACTAGCTGTGAGTCTCCAAGCCCAAGACCAGTCAAATAGAGATAAACTAAAAGAAGCAAGCAACTGATCTCTAGAGTTATCCAAGTCCTCAAAAGTCCGCCAACTCCTTCCAAAGACACCACAATTTATGCAAAAGGCTAGTTTATGCATGAAAAGCACAAAGCAAACCAAAATTTACAAAGAAAAGAAAGAAACAAAGAAGAGAAGAAAACAAAGAATTTATTGATTACAAAAGAAGAGAGAACAAAGGAATAAAAGGAGAAAATCACTAGATATGAGTCTCCAAGCCCGAGACCAATCGAATAGAGATACACTAAAAGAAGCAAGCAACTAATCTCCAGAGCTATCCTAGTCCTCAAAAGTCCGCCAATTGCGCTCTTTCCAAAGACACCATAATAAGCACAACGGAACTAAATTCCAAATATTAGACAAGTGCTTCTTTAACTAATTCCACCAACCAAAAAGCAATACCAAATTATATGATTTAAACATCAATAACATCATAACTTAAAAATGGAAAGTCAGAATTTTGCACATACATACATGCATTTAAGAAAGACATTGAAATAAAGAAAAAGTTTTTTCAAACTTACATTTTAAACCATGGGGTTTGAAAATGTAACAAATTAAACCCTCGGCCCATTTTAAACCCCTAACACAATGTGGATCCACTTGAATTGGGTTGAGGTTTAATTTGTTTCTTTTTAAGACTATAGGGTTTGATTTGTTACACCTTCTAAACTAGCAGGTTTAAAATGTAATTTTCCCAGAATTTTTCAGGGAAAATGTAAATTAACTAGTAATAACGATGACAAGTTTAGAATCTTACACATGAAGACAGTCTGCAGGTATGCTTGCAAGTCCATCATTCATAATGACTCGTAGGTTCTGCAGGAAAATACAGAATTCAGAATGGGTACATAGAACAGATGGAACCATTATACAATAAAAACAATAATAACTTCAAACGATTTCATTCACACTAAAACAATAATATTAAATAAATGCTCCAAGATAAACTGCATAAACGCATTCTAAAGAGCAATCACAATAGCTACAATGAGCTCCGGCTCAAATGGTACTTCCTCCTCCTACAAGAACAGGTGGAGGACGAAGTAGTGGGTTCAAAGCCCACTATATGCATAACTTACCAATGACTTTCAAGTAAAAAAATAAAAATAAAGAAAAAAGCAATCACAACAGCAATGGAATATTGACACATCAGTGCAAGAGAAACAACAATTTTCAATAGGACTTGGGCTGGTCATGCTTCTTTCCTTAAGCAGAAAATAAGTGCCTTTAAAAAGCAAAAATGATGTTTTTGCATGTGCATTTTCTTTCATGTACATTTCTATCTGTGTGTAGGCATACATATGTTTGTTAATCTGTCTATGCATAAACTTGGCCAAAAAAGAGATTATGAAATCAACATTGTGTCTTGCAATCAAAGAATTCTCACTAAGATCATTTCTAACCTGAAATCCTAGAGTGACAAGATCCTTTTCTGATACATCTGCTACAGACCTTCACAGAAAAGAAAGTTAAATGGATCAAAATAACAGAACCAGCTACCAGAAGCATATAGTAAAGTAGAAGGCAAACCTCAACATTTCAAGAATATCAGGCCAACTGTAGTGTAACTTTTCTCCATGCCTCTGAAAGAAGTTTGTGAGAAAAAATTAAGAGAGTAGGCTGAGAATTAAGACAGAATGAAAGCAAGTTTAATTTGTCTCCAGTAGTATCCATTACCTCTAATACATGCAGAAGAATTTTCAAAGAACCAGCACGAACATCAATGTTTTGAGTAGAAAAATAAAGAACCCTCAGTGGAGATATGACAGAACATTCAAGTGATCTCAACTCTGCCAGCCAGGTTTCCATCTAAGATGGAAAGAAAGAGAGAGTCAATGACAACCAATCCCCATCTCTATATTCAATAAAATTCCAAACTGCAACTGAGAAGAGGTGAAATTTCTCACCTCCTGAGATTTATCGTAGGGTCTGGATGGTGTATTTTCCTGGAACTGGTCCGAGCCTAAAACAGCACATATTGATTGATCCAATGCATCAAGTCCCATATTTCGTAAATTCTGATTAGAATTTTCTGCAAGCTACAAAATGTTTTGCGCTGTCAAGAAAGATATAAATGGGGCAACAATCATATAAAAACTAAATCAGTATTAAAGATCATCACCTCAAGAAAGTGGCCAACTACTTCATCCCACAATGGTTCGACTCCTGTAATACAGTAGAAAAATTCAGAATGAATCAAATAACAGAAACTCAAATCATACCACATGCATAAAACGAATCTATCTACATAAAGTCATTAATAATTTTATACAATTTCCAAAAAGAAGCAAAGAGAAACATTTAACAGAGGTAATAGTCAGCAAACTGTTACACCAAAATGATGGAACAAAGTGTGGAACATGACAACAAAAGAGAAATGAAAACATGCAAGTGAAGTCGATCAGGGACCATCATTTTGTTCTCTCCAGCAAAGTCCATGGGCAATACCATGTTTAATATGTCAGAATAAGCAGGTTGAAAATCAGCATTGAGGTTGAACAGTAATAGCAAATAAGCCTATGGAAAATAGTCAAGGAACATTGGAACAAGGGCAGCGGTAGGTCTGCCATCATATCAGAGACCGAAGAGGAAGAACCAATGGCCTCACCAGTTACAGCCATTGTAAGGTTTATTACCCTATTTTTTGGGGAAAAAAATGAAACGTCGGAAATTAGTCAATGACTTGTGAATTTTCTATGAAGCCTCAAGAGTGCCTTTTGTTTATATACTTTATACATACATATATACTTTTTTTATAGGTAATAAAAGTTCTATTGATAAGAAAAGTACAATGTCTTCATGATGGTAAACCCACTGCACTTGAAACAAATACAAGCAAATCAAACGGAAGAGCTAACACAAATAAGGAAATCAGATATGGAAATAGAATGAGTAAAACCCCAAATACAAGACCACTCAAACAAAGTCTTAGCTAACAAAGACTTCAGCAAATCTATGGATCTCTCAATGTCTTCAAATGTTCGGGCATTGCCTTCCTTCCAGAATAACCACATAAGACTCGCTGGTACCATATTCCAAACATTTGAAGAATAAGCCCCCAACCAATTCCCCCATGCAAAAAGGAGAGAGACAACTGAATTTGGCATCACCCACTGAACCCCATACATATATATATTATACACACACACACACACACACACTCACACACACATTATATATATAAAATGTTTAATTCAAAGGCTTTTAACAAGAATTCAAGCATGACAAGTATGTAGTGTAAAGAGGGCAGAAATTACAGTGTGCAAACAAGCAACATCCTCTGTTATCTTTACCTTACTGATTAGAAAACTATGTGCAAACCATATTTGTAATAAACATATGTAAACATTGAATTCAAAATCATTGGCATCACATACTGTGAAGATTATTAACAAGTATGGAAATCATTCTTTCCACTGAAAAACTGATACTTCCAAGTTTTTGACATGACGACGGTCCAAAAGCAGTTGCAGTCGCAGCCACACATTGATGTGACAGCTGGTGTAGTGCAGAAATAAGAGACTTAACAGCGGATAGGTGCATCAGTGCTGAGCTCTCAAAAAGCTTTCCATACATAAAAGGCAGAAAAGGGTGAAAAGAAAAGGTTAGAGCCTGTTTCTTGTAATTGTGTAAAATAGAAGAAAAGTAAAATGCAAAGAAAAGAAAAAATAATGAAGAGCCCTCTTGATGCCCATTTCTTATGACGAGGGGAAAATAATTTGAAGGCTGGTTGTTTTCAGGAAACATTTAGTGTCCCTTTTACACACAGGTCCATCAACCACTAAAAAGGGCAAGAAAACAAGAATACTCAAAATGAAAAACCAAATTATTTAAAAATGGTTTAAGAGCTAATAAACCTTCAATTCCATTGCCAATGAGGTCTTAACTTGCTTTCCTCACCTGAGAATTTAAAGAAGAGAGAATATTGAAGTCACTGTATTGACCAGATGATTCTCTCATAAGCTTTGGGACGGCCGAGGAGACCTCCTACAAATATAATATTGATGTCCTTGTAAGCTTTTATGACAGCTAAAATCTGTTAGATTAACACTACTTTGAACAAGAATAATTAAGCATTAAGAGGAATTAACTCAGACCATGAGGAGCTATATGGGGCCTAATTGTAGGTTACATGAGACTGGTTCATCATGTATGTTCCAGGCATATGATTTCAAAGTTCTAGTTTCCTACATAAAGCAAATATGATTCGATTCTTAATGGCAGAATTTTATATTAAAAAGATGTTTACCAAAATTACCTGTGTGGTGGCATGTGGCGAATGAATTGCTCGGTCTAGAGCTGCTAGAGTTTCTAATACCTACATTTAATATTCAGAAAAGATTTAACATCGTATGAATTATTTCTAATTGCAGGAAAATTTAACAAGTTAGAGAACATACCAAAACCCAGGATGGTCCCAACACGTTATGCAATCGATGAGCAATGTTGAAAAGAGTCCTTAAGGCCTAAATTGCAATAGCATTTAAAGTCAACTCTACAAATAATTGTTTAACCGGATATTTGCAGGGAAGCCATTCTATTGAGAAATGAACAGTAGAAAAAAGATTTCATCCTCAGTAAAGGGTACAGGAATTAAATACCTGCACATTCTTAGGAGTAAGTATCACACTGTCCCTTTGATCAACCAATGGTTCAGAGCGTTTTGACCCAGGAGACTGCAAGGCACTGCTGAAATCTCAATTATAATCCCATTTTCAACATTATGAGGTTGCTTAAATCTTGAAAGTAGAAACTAAAACTATAAATATTTGAATTAAAGGGGCTAAGCTAGAAAATTATGGTGTAATCAAAACGAGGATTGAAAGGTGAAAATTTTTGAAAGTTTAACAAAAAGGTACCGCATTCAATAGTCAATAGTCTGCCTGTCTAGTAAAGCAATCTAAAAGATATAAAACTAGATTTTGTTTCCAGCCACATCAACACGTGTAGAAACTAAACATCACACAACAATTAGAATCCCTTAACATGACAAGATAAGAAACAATAAATAGGAAAATATTTCTAAAAAAAAATCAACAGTCAAGGATAATGATAATATAAGATAAGGGTTCTCATAATTTAGCATCCTACATGGTTTTACAAACAAAATGAAATGAAGTGAGGCAAACTTATAGGTGTCTTACGAAATGAAACAAAACGTAGGGAAGTCGATAGTGAATAAAGGCAATAACAATTAACCTAACCCAAAAAAAAAGGCTAAAATGAAAAGATTTTTTTTTAAAAGTAAAAAGAAAATAATAATAATAATAATAATAATAATAATAATAATAATAAAGAAAGTATAATCATAATATGAAATATTGGAAGCCTCCATAGCCAATTGTTGGTGGGCATCCTTGGTGGGGTTGACCCTCCACACGGTCTGGTGAGAACGGCTAGAGCTTATGTCAGACCGGCGCCCTGCCCGAGGGTGTAATATAGCCATAAAGGCCCTCATTTTTTTAAACCAAAAAAAAAAAAAAAAAATTGGAAGCCACCAAAATGTCAGCAAATATTACAAAGGAGTAATATAAAATGAAAGAATGGTAATATCTCCTTTTTTCAGCTTCATTGGGGAAATTTATAGAGAAATCTGCATAGATTGTTTACAGCTTAATACCTCCTTTTTTCAGCTTCATTGGGGAAATTTATCGTGAATTTGCAAAGAGATGCTAGAAAAGAGTTTAATGGCTCTACAGCACGAAGAACCCCGCAAGCCTGTGGAGCAATCATACAAACTGTCATCATCGACCACAGGGTAACTGAAAAGGAATTCTTTTATAAAGATTAAAGCTAATGATTTTAAATCACCAATAATAGCTCAACCAGAATCATGACTTACTAAAATGCTCTTACTCTTGAAATAAAATAAAACCAATATGACAGCCATGATTATGAGCTGAATCAACAGGTTAAAATTTAACTTACCTGAGTGAATGCCTGGTATCCCTTCAATATTTCTAATACAATAGCCTCTCCTTGTGACCTTCAAAAATAACTTCAGGTTAGATACACAAAAATCCAACTTCTTTTTATTTTTTTTGTGTAGATAAGTAATAAAATACATTAAAAGAGCACAAAGTGTGAAACTTTAGTACATGGGAAGTATACAAGAGACAATGTAAAGAAAAACAGCATCTAAAATTCAACAGATCAGCTTTATTAAGACTAGGAGATCCTTTAATAGAAAAGTTCACCAAACCTTGACAAAATAAGGGATAGTGCATCAAGTATGGTCAACCACAATGAATCAACCATTGAGACACAGAGAGCAGTGGTTTTCCCAGTACACTTTGCTGGTGGATCATTATCACATCTGGGAGATTCAAGCTGGGAACCAAGAAGGAATAAGCAATGTCAAGCACACAAGCATATGACATGTTCCCCAAAGAATATTAAGAGTGGAATGTAAAATAAATGAAAACTATACACAGAACTACCTCCCCAACTTCCACAGCTTCGTCTGTCAAAGTAGCCACTGTAAAGACCACACCTAACAAACCTTCAACTGCCAAAGTTATTGAATGGGCCTCACTAGCAACCAGGACTGCCGCATTGGATGCATCATTATCTAAACTCCACTCAATCCCTGCAGAAAAGTACATAATGTCATCTTCTATGAACATCAAGAATTGATTTGAGTTGAACCCCACGAGACCAAATAAAAAAATAATTTCAAAATGTAAATGCATGCATTGAAGTATTCCATAGGTCAAAAACTTCCCCAACTTTATATCCCCCAAGTATAATAGAAATTAACTCACAATCCGTGTTGACCATATTAGCTACTTAACCGGAAAAAAATAAAAAAATAAAAAAACTTCACATTAGCCACTAGATCATTGTGATATTAAAAGGCAACACTACAAAACCTCCTCAGGTAACACCATTGTAGATTGACATTGCTTCTAGATTAAAGAGAGACTATATGTACTGCCACAAGATATGGGTGATGTCAGTGACAACTAATTGATTACCTTTAGCTTTGCTGCTGAACATCCCTGCAACAGCTGCCAGGCTCTCTTCACTTGTCTCTAGGACCTAGAGCATTAAAATTTAAATTAGTCAAGGAAATTAAAATATGCCTACTACCACACCATCTAAAGGACAAATTCTCAACTCTAATAACTGAAAACATGTCTTTCTTTTATGTATAAGCAATATAATTTTATTGAGGAAGAGAGGATACCCTATGCACACAGGAGGCGTACACAAAATTCTCCTATATATATATATATATATATCTCTGGATGATAGCAAGAGCACCAACAGAGTATACCAAAATGTGGGATGAAAAAACCTAGCTATAGAAATTCATATAGGATTTGGCAAGGCAATCCTTGGAAGTGATAAGTTGCATGGCTAGAGAAAGGGATTACAACATGGGGTGGAGAAGAGATTGCTGAAAATAGATTACAGATGGACATGGAATATGATATTTAAATTTGGGGTAAAAAGCTCATGAACAACTCACGATTAAATTGCAATGAGATTTGGCAATGGAGAAAAGAATGAAAGGTCATATGCTATATGATGTACTAAGAAAGTACAGAATTGCATGGGAACACCAGTCAATCACAGCAGTCTTGAAAACCAGAAAACATGTAAAGTAGCTGTTGAAGACCATATTTAGAATAGAGTTAGCAATTGCAAGCCAGAAAACATAGCCCATGATCAGAACACTCGATCTCTAGCGAAAGTCAAGACATTCTGAACAAACTTAAATTAATTTGGTTTTTTTTCTTTCTTTCTTTCTTTTTGTAAGCCAAACATGAAATCTTCAACACAAACACAGATTGTCTTCAATTCAGCCTTTCTCAATACAACGAATAGACACCCATACCCATGATGACGAAGAAAATAAACAAAGGCCCTGCAAGTTGCAAAGTAAAGAATACTCTAAAATCTTACCTGCACACTCGAAACAACTCTAGCCAGAGCTTTAATCATGCCCTCTACAACATTTGTATTGTTGGGATGCCTACAAGGCAGATGAAAAAGGCAGTGGATAACACATAATAATAGTTTATAGAACTTGACTTCTTTTGAGGAAGAATGACCAAATATAACTTAAATATGACATGGTGATAAATTGGACCTTTACAGGCATATTCTACCCTTGAATCAGAACCAAAATGACAGTAACATTATCAAACTTTTCTTCTATAGATATATGATTTAGAGAGAGAAAAAAATCATTGTTCAATCTTCTCAATACTTTCTTGTTCTCAAATCAGATGAACAGAATAGCACATTCACACACTTGTCAAAAGAAGAAGAGAACATGCACATACAAGTCAACTTGACTCAACAAAGCCTAAAGCGGTATGAGTTCAGCTACATGAATTCTTTTTCCCATTCAGCTCCATCTAAAGTCATATTCTTTATGTACTAGTCATACGCAAATCTCCTAAATATATAATCTGTTCATGGTTTTCACCTTCTTGACTGCAATATTTTGGTCCCATGATATCATAAAATCAAAGACTGCAGATTATTAATGTCACTGTTCTTTATGAAGAATTCATGTTCATACCATATATTGAACCACTACCCCCAGGCAAGTGTCCTGCTTTCTATATACAGCTTGCAAACAATTTAGTTGAGCTAGATTCGTGTGGAATCATAAATTGTATGAAATCCACTATTCAGAAAAGTCATCATGTCAGAATCAGTAACAAGCCACATAATTTTCCTTCCTTATTATTTTCTTTTTCTTTCTTCAAAATTCTTGCAACATTTCATGCCTGACAGCCCTAACCCGAGTCACTCATGAAAAGTGAAATATTCTCATTTCTCGCTATCAGTAATAATTATTAAGATCATATGGTTTAAACTTCATCTTTCTATCAAGACTAAGGACTTAAATAAAATCCATAATTAAGTGGCAAACAACTTGGCGACACTTAAAAAGTATGGATAATCAATACAGGAAGAGTATAGTGACAATTACTGAGTGAATTCACCAAATAGCTTCTTTTTTATATATTTAGTAAAAACTTCATTAAAAAGGCACAAAAATGGGTGCAACCCTAGTCCATAAGATGTAAATCTGACAATGGCTCATTTCACTAAATAGATACTTGTCTCCAAGCCCTTCTATTCCAACCTTTCCAAATTATTTCAAATTTCAAAACCAGACAGGGCAGCAGAAATGTGCAGGTCAGGATTGGTTATCTCTTATTATTACAGCAGTCATGTAGCTGATTGTAATTAGTTTTTAAGGCCGTTTTGCCAGCTTTAAAATGGTCTTTCTTTCAATCATTCTGATTTTCTTATCTTTAAGACTAAGGTTTTCTGCCTTTTATTACCTGCTCCCTTGACTTCTTGAAATTACATAAGAATACTCATTTTGTTGTTTTTAGAGGCTTCCATGCTTTCAATGAAACTATAATTTTGATCATTTTGGCTAGTATTAGTAATAGAAAACTAATCATGGTGCCAATGCAGAGGGCTAGAATCAACATGTCAACTTAGGTAAATACTCAATGTGCATACTGTTGATCATTGCTTCTGTTTTGTTGTTCCTTCTTATCTTATGAATTTAGGTGAGAGAAGGGCTAGGGGGTTAATGAATCTATGTGACAAACAGATCACAGCTAGTGAACTTACATGTCAAAGTTCTGGAAAAGAACCCGCAAAGTCCGTGCCTCCACACAAAAGCCCTGTGAAGTTCCATAAATTTTGATTATCATGAAAAATATATATATATATATAAATATACTTAAACTGCTGAATATTTCATACGCAAAATATGAACATGCTGCAACATCAAAATTACCCTCAAGATTTCAAGAACAAGAATGCGATGCCATAATGGCAAATCAAGAAAGATAACCTTCACTAACATACTAAGGAAAACCTGCATTTAAGAAACAATAAAAAAAATCTCATTTAGTTGATAGTGGTAGATTCAAGTAGACAGATGCAATTTCATTAAAATAAATAAAAGGCATGAAAATTATTGAAAAGAATGTCCTATTTTTAATCTGGTACTTTATACATTTCAGGGGAAAAATAAATGTAATTGTTTCAATTCTGTCCAGTAAAAACTATATGGTTCAGAATCCAATTCAAGCTCCCAGGAATTTCCACTCTGTTTGATATGGCCATAATGTAATACAACAACCAAGCCTTAGTCTCAAAATTTTAGTATGGAACCTCAACTTACTAATCAGGGTTGGCCACAAGTATTTTCAAGCTATTAATTCCAAATGTTAGTTTTTTTTTTTTTTTTTTTTTTTTTTTTTTTTTTTTTAAGGTAAAGTTAGATAGAGATATCGGGCATCCGGCAACTGGCAAGTCAAAGACTCAAAAGGGCCACAGAAAGTGGCTCTTAGGTTGGCTAGCAGCCCAGGGTAATTTCCAAACGGTTGATAACCTAAGAAAGCAGAAGACTATATAGATTAGTGTTGCATGTGCAAAGTCAGTGGTGAGAAAGTGAATTATCTTTACTGTGGTGTTTGGTCACAGAAGAACATTCATCATTTGTCTATTTTCTATTTGGGGTTATGTGATTTTTTTTTTTTTTTTTTTTTTTTGATAGTTATGGAATTGCCAACATGTGAAAATGACACTTTAGTAGGCTTTGATGAGGTAGCCTGATTTGGAATGCAGTTCCCTTATGTCTCAAGCATTGCATATATTTGCATTTCAAAGGGATATTGTTAAGATGTTGAGCTTGAGATTGTTTTATGATTGGATATTCATGTCTAGTAGCATTTGTTTTTCTACGTTTTGGTGGTTTCTGATTTGCTCAATTTAGGATGCATTTATTTTTTCTTTTGTATTTCTCTTATATAATTCTTGGGCTATGCCTTTTGCACTTTTTAAAAAGAATTTCTTCGGTAAAACTTAGTTGAACATATTTGAAAATTTTTTACAAAAACATTGCTGAGAGCTTCACACACACACACACACATATATATATATTATTATATATTATTATTATTATTATTATCATTATATATATACATATATATCATTCACATATAGAACACACCTCACATTCAGTGATAAGGGATGAACTGTAGAGCCTGATAATATGAGCAACTGACCGCAAAACCAAGCGGCGAAAATAAGGTTCTCCTGCTTCTCCTTCAAGCTGATTAAACATTTAATACAATTAAGGAAAGAGAATGCCAACAATGAAATTCTTCTTGAGATGCAATACATTACCCTTGATGGATCAAAAGACTAATTACATGTTTCAGAAGCTTAAATACCTCAGAATTGGTACGAATTGAAGTCATTAGAAGTGAACATATCTGGTGCTGCAAAACCTGTTGAGTTCCCACACAATCTTTTCGACTATTATAGTTTACAAGCATGTTTAAACAAAACTTCATTAAAAAATTAATTTTAGTTAAGAAATTTTTATATTTACCTGCTCATAAGGAATCAAAGTTCTGAAAACAGCCACATAATTGGACAAAATAAATCTGCAGGTCAAGCATTAAGTACAAGTAAATAAAGTACAATGACACCATATTTGGGCCAAGTATCAAATGAAAAAGGCAAATTAAAAAGGTTCAATTGATGAATAAGGAATCTAAATGTCAGAATCATAGTTAGTATGCAGTAATCTAGTAATTGAACATAACATAGCACAAGCATATCCGCCAGGCAAGTGCCAAAGCAAACTATAAAACAACAGCAGAAGTATGTGAGTTCTTGAGGTTTGAAAGGAGATACATTTTTTGTTGACTCCTATCCTCCATTAGTACAGTGTACACGGAGGTTTGCATGTCTTTTTTTATGATAATTGAATAAAGTTTCATTACTTGTCAAATAAATAAATAGAAAAATGGAGATGCTGCATATGGTCTTCTCTATACACTGAGTAAAGTCAGGATCCACTTACAAGCTTTTGACTAAAAGGATTTCACAGTATCAACTTCAATATCATTTTCTTAATAACTATAAATGTTCATATCACTATGCAAGCTGGGCCAGTGAAATACCATTGCACCCGCTTTGTTGATCAATATTCCCTTTGTCCCATAATAAATGTCCTATTTGAACCTTGCCTTCACATTTTTTATCGAAATTTTCCATGGTCATCCTTGGTAAATTCTTTGATGATTGAAAATTAGACACTCATTTTGTTTGTTTTAATTTTATAGTTAGGGTATTATGGGAAATACAATGTCACTTTGACTCTCGCTTTGCTTCATGACATTCCTTGCCTCAAGGATATTTTTGTAAAGTTGGAATTACAACACTTTCTGATTCTTTATCTTCTTATCCCAATCTCTTTCATTTTACTTATCTCCAAGAAGAAAATAAATATTTTTGGTAAGTAAATAAGAAAAGTACACCAATTTCTTGAAGGATGCTTAAAATTGAGTTGATGTGCACTCCACATCTTCAAAAGTACGCCAATTTCTTTCCCTTCACTCCATATAGCCCACATCAAAAATAAAGAAGTAAAATTCCAGATATTTAAATTAGGTCCCCTACTCTGCCACCCACATTACAAATCAAGAACCTTCTTCGGTAAAACCCACTAAACCCCAAACATCTTGAATATCGAACTCCACAACTAAAAGGCCACACTACAATGAATCAAGAAGTGGTCCATGATCTCCCCGCTACAATAGCACATACAACACCAACTCATCATCAAGTAACCCCTCTTGATGAGGTTCTCAGAGGCAAGAATTTTCTCCCAAGCAGTTGTACACACAAAAAACAAAACACCCCTAGGAGCCTTAGCCCTCCATATATTTTGGAGAAATTACACTTTATCCCCCTAAAAAATATGCTCCCCTTTACACTTACCCCCCTAAACTATGAGAATGTACACTTTACCTCCTAAATTATACACCCTTCTATACTTACCCCATATACTAAACTATGAGAATGCACACTAAAATAACATTTAGATAAGCCCTACTTTTGCAATTTTAACACAAATATTGCAAGTCTTTTTTTTTTTTTGGATCAGCTAGATATGAGTACTTCCATCTGCCTTTCTTAGATCTCCAATATTCATAATGCACTATGACTAATTAGTAATATTAGTTAATAATTTAATCACTTAATGACTATATAATTCTATAAGAACTAGTCTGCTATGTTCAACATCAACCACTAAAATAACTAAACTTTTACCACAAATATAGTATATCATACTTTTTTTTTTCATGAATGAGCTAAGGATATGAGGACATAGCAATATTGTAATTGATATGAAGCAAATATCCAAAAGGGAAAAAGTAGAATAAGAATAAGAAGATGGGTGGATTACTGTTACAAGGAGAAAAAATCAAGAAAAAATAAAAATAAAAATAGAGAAGAACTAGAAGGTTGTGGGTTCTCGACAAGTAACACTCAAAATATATATATATATATATATGGATAAGTTACACTAAAAATATGCCAAATCAATGGTTTATATCACTAAAGCCAAGATCCTATAGTTTTAATTCAGTTTTTTTTTTTTTTTTTTTTTTGAAAAATGAAAAAATAAAAAGCACCAAAAAAGCATGCTTTGAGCTTTTTGAAAAAAAGGAAAAAAAGCGCACCTAAATCATGCTTCTTTGAATGAGCTTGGCTTTTGAGGCAAAAAGTGCTAGAGCCTTGGGGCTTCACACTTTGAGCTCAAAGCGCGCTTAAAGCGTGCTTTTACCAACACTACTTTACCCCCCTATACTATAAGTATAACCCTTTTAAACTTACTTCCCTAAACTACTACCCATGGGATGGGTGCAAAATGTTACACGAGTAACAGTTTAGAGGGTTAAGTGTGCACTCTCATAGTTTAGGGGGACAAGTGTTACGTGTGTAATAGTTTAGGGGGTAAAGTGTGCATTCTCATAGTTTAGGGGGGTAAGCACATAAAAGGGAGAATAGTTTAGGGAGTAAAGTGTAATTTATAAACATCAAGGTATAGATTTCCAACAATAGGTGGTAGATAAAAAGTATGGTAGCATGTGGAGAGAGTGATGTTTAAACATAGTTAATGGGCTATGTGGTTTTAGCTTACATTAAAATATAAGGAAAGTTGGAAAAATTTTTCTAGATTTACTAGATTTGAGGTTGGTGAGGGTACTCGAGTTAGGTTTCGGCATGATTTATGGCATGGGAAGGCATGTCAAAGGAGGTTTTTCCAAACTATATCGTACTGCTCAACATAGAGAGGCTTCAGTGGTGAATCACATGGATGTTGTAATGGTAACTTTCATTGGAATATCAATTTTACTAGAGTTGTGCAAGATTGGGAGTTGGAGAAGATACATTGTGTTGGGACCCTTCAAATCACCAAGTGTTTGAAGTTAAAACTGACAAAGGCCCTTCTTTCCCTTAGAAGAGCATTTGGAAGCCCAAGGTTCCAACTAGAGTGGATTTCTATCTTAGCATGGATTGTGACATTAAAAAATCCCTTTCTTATTGGTAAGAATGCAATATTATTGATAAAGAAACAAAACCTTGTGCTCACAATAATGAACAAAAAGGATCATAAGAATTGTGGCATAAAAAATCCCAACAATGGATAGTTTGAGGAAACGCCATATAGGTGTAGTGGGAGATTGGTGTTGAATCATGAATGTGTAAGAAGCTCAAAGAGACTATTGATCACTTGCTTCTTCACTGTGTTGTTGCTAGAGAGTTCAGGGCTGTGGTTTTATGCCTAGGAGTGTGGCTCAATTGTAGGCCACTTGGCTTGTAGAAAAGGTCGGTTTGGTCATCATCACAATATGGAATGCAACTTCTTTTTGTCTCATGTCGTGTACCTAGAAGGGAAGAAACTTTAGAAGCTTCAAAGGGTATGAGGAATCAATTTTGGACCTGAAGCTTTTGTTGTTGAGGTCTTCATATGATTGGATAGCTGCCACCCCACATTTTCTATTTTGAAATTACTTGAGCTTATTGATCTTTGTAATTTTAATTGACATTCAGTTTATTTCTTGTATGCTTTCCATGTACATGGTTGCACCCTTTTGCACTCTTTTAATAAATTATTTATCAAAATTTCTGAAAGTACCCAAGATGCATGAATATAGCACTGAAATGAGAAAGAACATTTAATGACTATTTGTAGCAAAGGCTGAAGAGCAGATTGGTCAAGTATCTTTCATGATTATCTAGCAACCTCGGTGACTCACTGGTGCCTGCAACTTAAAGAAAGCATTAAAGGCAGAGAGACTTCTTACTCAAGTATATCAAGCACAAACGTCCGTTGAAGAGAATTGACACGTAACCAAATTGCCTGCAGGATAAGATCAATAACATCATTCATTAGTTAGGAATTGTATTGAAACAATGTCACACTGACTGATACTGCAATAATATTTGCACAACATATGGAACCATCAACACAATCGAAACAGTTTTATTTTTATTTTCTTGATTAGTAAAAGGTTTATTGATATCAAAAAGGGGGAACACCCCAGTACACAGGGAGTGTACAAGGGGTCAAACAATCAAGAACAAAAATTACAAGAATCTAAGAAATCAAGAAAAGATAAAAATAATTGATTCCGCAAAGCAGCCAAACAGTTTTATTTTTATTTGGATGGGTATGGAATGATTAACACAATAGAAACAGTTTTTCGGGTCTAAAGATAAGCCTAGGCAAGTCAGAATTGGTTCCGGTTGGGGTAGTCCATAATATTGACCTATTGCTGATTGTTCTTGGTTGCAAGCAGGGTTCTCTTCCAATGAAATATCTGGGTCTTCCTTTGGGTGCTAAATTCAAGGATAAGACTATATGGAATCCGATTCTAGAGAAAATGGAGAGGAGATCGGCGGGTTGGAAACGCTTATATTGATCCAAGGGAGGTAGAGTCACTCTAATCAAAAGCATCCTATCTAATTTACCCACTTATTTTCCATCTTTATTTCCTATACCTACTAGTGTGGCTAACCAAATGGAGAGGCTTCAGCGAAATTTCTTATGGTGCGGTTTTGGTGATGAACCTAAAATTCATTTGGTTAAATGGGCTACTATTTGTACTCCTATTTCTTTAGGTGGCTTAGGGATAAGGAAGATAAGACTTTTCAATGAAGCTTTACTTGGGAAGTGGCTTTGGAGATTTGGGATTGAGAAGGATGCCCTTTGGAGACGAGTGATAGAGATGAAATATGGATTTGGGGGGGGGGGGGGGGGGCGGGGCGTTGAATGGTCCTTATGGTGTTGGTTTATGGAAAAATATCAGTCAGGGATGGCCTTCTTTCTCACGCCATATTCTGTATGATATTGGTGATGGGTCTAGAGTGAAGTTTTGGCAAGACCGTCAGTGTGGAGAGACATCTCTTGCTGTTAGCTATCCTAACTTGTTCAGATTTTGCAGGAATAAGGAGGCCAGTGTGGCTAAGCTTATGAAGTCCTCCAATGGTGTCCTCTTTTGGGATGTGAGCTTCTTTAGGGGTGTGCATGCTCCGGAATTACAGGCTATGCCAGGCTTTATGGAAACCATATATGGTTCTTCAATAAGGGGGTTTAGTGAGGATAAGATGTGTTGGATACTTAGCAAAGATAAGGGGTTCATGGTTAATGATTATTATAGAATTTTTGTTGACCCTACTATCTATGGTTTTCCTTGGAAAAGTATTTGGAAGCAAAAGATTCCCTCTAAAGTAGCTTTCTTTGTTTGGACTGCTGCCTTAGAGAAATGCTTGACGACTGATAATTTACGAAAAAGGAAGGTGTGGATTTTGGATTGGTGCTACATGAGCAAGAGTAATGGTGAATCGGTTGACCATCTCTTCCTTCATTGTCCTATTGCTATGGATCTATGGTTTATGGTTTTGGGTTTATTTGGAGTAACTTGGGTTATGCCGTATACTATTTTGGGGCTGTTAGGGTGTTGGCAAGGCAGCTTTGGTCATCATCGAAATGGTTATATTTGGTCCATCGTTCCTCATTGCTTAATGTGGTGTCTTTGGAGGGAGAGAAATAGTAGATGTTTTGAAGATATTGAGAGATCTATTCCGGACCGAACCTCAAGCTATTCTTTTTTAGAACTTTATTGGATTGGTTGTTTGCTTTGCAAAAACAATCATTCCCCTCTTTTATTGATTTCCTAGATTCTTGCAATTTCTGTATTTGATTTGTTGACCCCTTGTACACTCCTTGTGTACTAGGGTGTTCCTTTTTTATATCAATAAAACTTATTACTTATCAAAAAAAAAAAAAAATTATAACATCAAATATAAAGGTCTAGTTAGGAACACAATTGACTAGTTCCACATACAGATCCACCTGCAGCAAGTGCTGTCAGGTCTTCAAGCAACCGAAGCCCAAGCTTGCCAGCTTTACTCATGGTCTCCCTCATCAATGACAGCCCTCCAGAGACAAATTCATTCTCCAATGACCTGTTCATGTTCAAGTCAGTTTTATGGATACAATAGAGATCAGTTGTTAAATATTTAGATTTGAGACCATGCAAGAAAGCAGGTCAATACCAATGTATGCATTACCCTTCTCATACCCAATCTACTTTGATCATCACTGAAATGAAGAGTAAAAACAGACCCACGGGCAGAAAATTATTTAAATTTTACCACAATTTTGACTAGATAGATACAGAAGCAGAAAAAGTTGTGGAACATATTCCTCAGAAATAACATACTCTGAACGGTTGATGCCACGACTAACATCACCAGTAACTGTACCAGTGCGAGAGGTTTGACCGCCAGAACCAAATTTGCTAGTAGGAAGAGACTCAGCACAAACCACATGATCAAAGATCAGGGCTACCGCTTGCCTGAATGTAGCTGCAGCAGTGCTGGATAACATGAAAATGAAAAAAATATTTCCAGATGGAGGACAAAACACTTAAAAGATGCATAGTGAAAAGTCCTCACAATACTTAATATTCTTATAACTTTTTCTTTTTTTGCTCATGAATATTCTTATAACTTATCAACATATATATTCTTATACAACAATACTTACTTCCGCACACTATCAGAGGATCGATTACTTTCAAGAAGCCGAAGACAGATGCCAAGAGCTTGAGCTGTATTCTCCTGAGAATTGCAGAATTTGATGCATGAAAGTTCCATAATATGCCCCGCCATAACTCAAAATATATGCTGTCATATAAAGCCAATCCTGAGTTGGTGTCACACTTCCAACCCAGCGACTCATTGCAGAATAGAGACCAAAATTATCCACATTATTTTTCCTACACTTCCCCCAACTACCCTCTCTCTTAGCAACTGCAAAATACAGTTTTCTCTCATTCGCTTTCATCCCATTAAGACTCCCCTTTTTTAAACAACTTTCAGTTGACAAAATACGAATAGCATGCAATACACTCATATTGCATGTGCCATATGAAAAGGTGAGGTCAAAAAATACATGGAACCAAATTCAAGCTTTAGTTAAAACAGCCAGAAAAATCCTTCACAAACAGCCACTTTTATTGCATGTCATCAAAAGATAACTATATTAAACAATGTTCATCAACTTGAACTGAATAACCAGCAACATACCCAAGGTAAAATCTATAAAGACGCACATCTTCAAAATCATGGGGAAATGTTGGGCAAAATTAGTGTGCTAGATATTTGTCTAAGAAAACCAATAAACAACCAACTTTGCAGAATTACTTATGCGTTCAAGGCTTGTTAAAAAAAAAATGTCAATAAACACCTAGTGCCTGTTTGGTTGAGCGTTTTGAGCCCACGTTTACCATTTATGCACATTTAGAAAATGCTGAGACGTTTGGTTGAGCCCAAAACGCAACTTTTTGAAAAAAGTTGCGTTTTGGGCCAAGGCAAAAACTAATCCAAAAACGCGCAACAGATATGGAGCATCAGAGGTCCATAAACGAAGGCAAACGCGCATAATTTATCCGTTAGGTTTCCTGTTTACCAAATTACCCTTGCAGATATATATACCTCAGTTCTCACACTTCTCTCGTCTCTTCTCTGATTTGCCGTCAAGCCTTGGGCTCTCTCACTCTCACGCTCATCTCTTCTCTGCGCTGCAATCTCCATGGTAAGTGAGCTGTGAACCTTCTTCCTCTTCCTCTTCTTCTTTCTTTCGTCTTTCTTCAAGTGCCCGTTTCCTCTTCAAGTGCTTTCTCATCCGTGCACTGAAGTGTTTTTTTTTTTTTTTTTACTTTTATTTATGTCTAATCTACTAATATGAGAAATGCATTTTGAAGGTAGATATTTGATCAACAAAACACCAAGAACACCGATCTGCTACCAAAATACCAGGTACCAACACGGATCTTAATTTTTTTTTTTTTTTTTTTTAACCGAGTGTGGGAAAAAAAATTTTAGCTAAAAAATTTTCAGTGCTACATGCTTTGTAATTTCTTGCCGGGTACTAAAAAATTTTCAGTGCTGACATGCTTTGTAATTTTTTTTTTGTTTTGTGGATGCTCTGTAATTTCTTGCCGGGGTACTAAAAAATTTTCAGTGCTGACATGCTTTGTACATGATAAAATGGGTTTGTTTGGGTTTATTTGTACATGCTTTGTTCGATTCTGCTATACAGGCAGTATAAAATGGGTTTATTTGGCATGGGCATAATTTGTACATGATTACATGGTTGTTTTGGTATGTTTTAGTTTAGAAAAATTTGTAGCTTGAAGCTTTATGGTGTATCCTAGTTTCTAAATATTTTAGTTAATGGAAATTATGTCTCTCCTTCAATGCCTTAGTCTAGTTTCGTTGATTCAATTTCGATGTTTATGATGATTCCTCTTAATGTGAGGCCATTGAGCCATTAACTATCTTTTATAAATTGGGGCAGATTTAAATTATTGAGCAGTGACCTTTGTTTTGGTGATATGTGTGATTGAAGTTTGAGTGTAGACAAATTAAAAATGCTTATTTGTGTTTGATATGGGGATGTGTTAGATTCTTTTTTTTCTTTTTTCTTTTTTTTTTGAAGTTGAGGATTTTGATTTGTCTTTGGGCTGATTTTAACTATAGTGTTTGACAAATTATGGTTGCCTTCAAAATTTTGGAGTTAGGATTTCGTTGTAAATAGTTAAAGTGGTTAAAATTTAGATATAGCCCGTATGGTTATGGACAAGACACCATTTGCTGATCATATTCATCTGAGAAGTACATCTGGAAATAAAGATTGCAATAGTATTAGGCAAACTTCTTGCTCCAATACATCTACAAGCAAACTTAAAGTGGTAGGTGTACAAAACCCATTGCAAAAGACCCTTGTAACAGGTCTTGTGTTGGTTAATACATCAAAATGAGGCTCACAATAGTAGGATGGTGGAAAATCATTTAGTTCTCTCAAACTGTCTCAAGAAATTCATTCTTGTGTTGGCTAGTAATGAGGAACAAATTAGGCAATTTAGAAAGAATGTTGCATTGGGTTACACAGTACATCATTCAAATTGTGTATTCTACAGGAAAAGTCTCTAGAATGTTGCATTGGCTGCTGTGAGATTTTTTATATTTTAATTCAGCATTAAATATTTGTAATTGCTAAATTATGAATTCTATTTTTTGCATTTCTTATGATTGGTTAACTTTATAGATGGGTAAAAACACCGCTTCCAACCCTAAGGAAAAAAAGGCTAGAGCATTATGGGATATTAATCCAAGCTGGACAACTACCTTTTGTAACCTTTGTGTGGAACAGATTCAACTTGGGAATAGATCAAAAGGTGCTGCCTTTAGTACCAAAGGTTGGACTACTCTAGTAACCAAATTTTGTGATGAGACCGGTCAAAACTATGATAGGGTTCAATTAAAAAGTAGGTGGGATGTATTAAAAGGTGATTGGAGAGTGTGGGAGCAATTGAGGAATCTTGACACAGGTTTAGGTTGGGATGCAGAGAAGGGAACAATTCTTGCTCCTGATGATTGGTGGACGCGGAAGTTGGAGGTGAGTTGAGTATTTTATTAATATGTAGGTAATTGGAGATAGTTTTTTTATATTATTGTTATATGATTGAAATTACAATTACATTTTGTAGGAATTACCTAAAGCTAGAAAATTTCGAGAGAAAGGTCCAGAAAATCTAGATCAACTTGATATAATGTTTAGGGATGTTGCAGCAACTGGAGTAGCTGCATGGACCCCTTCTTCAAATACACTCCCTCCAACAATGCTACAAGAGGGTGCTGGTGATTCAGATGGTAGCTCCGAATTTAAGGATGATCGATGTGACATGAGTTTAAACATTGATGGTTTGCAGCAAGGACATACTAGTCAATCACGTAGTTCAGGACAAAAGCGAACTAGTGAATCAATACCCTCACAGAAGAAAAAGAAGAAGATAGGAGGAGCTGCAATGTTGGACAATCGTATTAGTCAATTAGTAACTGTATGTCAGAATAGGCATGAAGGTACTTCTCGAGAGTCACCAAGTTCAATTGATAATGTCATGGCGATTGTGAGAACACTTCCTGGAGTGGATAGTAAGTTTGCGATTCAAGCTTCCATTATCTTACTAAAAAGGTCATGTAGGGAGATGTTCCTAGCTTTCAAGGAGCCAGAGTCACAGCTGGAGTGGCTACAAGAAATGATTTGTTTGAACCGCAAGAAGTGACCAACCTTAAACTATGTTATGTGATATTTAGTATTAGCTATGTTGTATTAGCTTTCAATATGTTATGTTGTATTAACTTTAAACTATGTTATGTGATATTTAGTATTAGCTTTGGACTACTATATGTGTAATATAATATTAACTTGATGTTTTGAATTGGGACCTATTGTTGCCTTTTGTTACTTTGTTGATTATTATGTTGATTTATATTAAGTATTAGCAATGGTTGATTATTTATTACTTTGTTGTGTAGCGTAAACTAATATGGATGATTATAATGGTACTCATGAGAGTGGCCATTTTATGGAACTATTAATGGATGGGGACTACAGAAATTACTGTGATGATAATGATGATGGTGATTATAACATTGCTGACAATAATAATGATGGTGATAACAATGATGATGATGATGGTGAGAGTAGTAACAGTGATGATGATAGTGATAGTGATTCTGCTGATGATGATAGTGATTCTGATGATGATGATAGTAACAATGATTCTGATGAGGAGTTTTACCAGCTTGTGGCAGTTACTTGTGAAGCAGTTGTGACATATTTCAATAAATACATTAATAAGACTCCTTATTATGATTCTGAACAAACAGGGTGGGCTTGGGTGAGACGTTGTATGGAAGGTAATGAGAAATTGTGTTACAACATGTTTAGAATGAAAAAGGAGGTGTTCCAAAATTTGTGTCAAGTTTTACAACATGACTATGGACTTCAACATTCAAGGAATATAAGATTAGAAGAGTCAGTGGCAATCTGTTTACTGATACTTGGTCATGGAACATGTAACCGAATGGTTCAAGAAATATTTCAGCATTTAGGTGAAACCATAAGTAGACATTTTGAGAAGATGGTCACTCTGTTGGGTGCTCGGTTTGCAGCTGCATATGTAAAGCCTTCGGATCCAACTTTTAGTGAAGTTCCAACCAAAATACAAGACCATCCAATTTATTGGCCACATTTCAAAGTATGTGTACTATTGTATATTTGAATAAATGTTATTGTCTATAAGATAATTGTCATGTGAAACTAAAACTATTAATGTTTTTATTAGGATTGCATTGGTGCGATTGATGGCACACATGTGGTAGCGATTGTACCTACTGAGAAGTCCATTCCATACTTTGGAAGAAAGGGATATCCAACCCAAAATGTAATGGCTGCATGTGACTTTGATATGTTATTCACATTCGTTTTGCCTGGATGGGAAGGTGCAGCACACGACACCCACATTTTTCTTGATGCTATTCGTAAACAAAGTAACAACTTTCCACACCCACCACCAGGTTTGTAATTGGTTAATCAATTGTTCATTATAATGACACCTTGTGTGTGTGTTTAATACAATTGAATTTTTTTTTTTTTAGGAAAATATTATGTAGTTGATTCTGGATATCCAATGATGAAAGGCTATTTGGCACCATACAAAGGGATATCATACCATCTTCAGGACTTTCGAAGGAGAGGTGGAAACCCTAGAACTAGACATGAAAATTTTAATTATGCTCACTCATCTCTTCGATGTGTGATTGAGCGCACTTTTGGTGTGTGGAAGAATAAATGGAGAATTATCAGAAACATGCCATCTTTTCCATTCCATATCCAAATACTTATTGTATCTGCTACTATGGCTCTTCATAATTTTGTTAGACTAAATGATAGGGATGATAGGAGCTTCATAAACGTCAATCGAGATTCAATTTCTAGAAGAGAACATAATAGTGAAGCAGGTAGCAGGTGTGAGCAGAACACAGGATCTTTAACAGACCCTGCGATGGTGGTTCTTCGTGATTCAATTGCTAATTCCATTTGGGAGGATAATAATTAGTAGTTGTCTTTTTATTTTATTTTATAATATCATGTAGTACAATTTAAACTTGGGTTATTGGTATGTATTTTATTATCTTTTTTATATTTTTGTGTTGTACAATTTAAACTTTGGTTATTGATATGTATTTTATATCTTTTTACATTTTTATGTAGTACAATTTAAACTTGGATTATTGGTGTATATTTTATCATCTTTTTACATTTTCATTTTGAGTTTCATGATGATGAAAATTATTTAGATTTAATTAATATTAATAAGAAGTCATTAATGGTAATAACAAATAATTATGAAACTAAAAAATAAAAATAGCTCAAACATTATTAAAATAATACCAATAATATATTTATTATTATTATTATTATTATTATATGAAGTAGTTTATTAATAAGTATGAAATAAACTCACATAAAAAAAAAAAAAAAAAAAAGTATGAAATAAACTCCCTTATATATGCATTGTCCTTTTTTGTAATTTACCCCTCAAAATGCCACTCTTATAAATGCTAGCCAAACACTCAGCTTTTTCAAAAAGCACTTTTTAACAGCTTTTACCAAACACTCAGCTTTTTGAAAATGCACTTTTTCATTATGCACTTTTTAAAAACTCTACTTTTTCATTATGCACTTTTACAAAAAGCTGAACCAAACTCACCCCTAATCGAAAGGGTCTTTTTTGTCAAGTCTGTCAGTTTATCAGTAATTTTATAATGATATTGGGGGGGGGGGGGGGGGGGGGGGGGGATAAGTATATAAACATTATCTTATACCTGCTAGTTATCTAAATACAATAATTTCCAATTATTGGTCAGATAATTTAGCCCTGTATAATCAAATACAAAGCTATTTCCATTACTTTTACTATCCACAGGAAAACACCCACAAGTGCAAAATCTTGGGATAAGCGGCTCATAACAGAGCTATTGGGTTCATAAACTAGAGAGCAGCTGCACTTTATAAATTAATGCACATATGAAGGACTCTTCTCAAAGTGAGTGGAATAAGAGTATGTTAATTTTCATTTGCTTTCTAAGGCAGTTATGAATGAATCAAATATGCAGCACAACATTCCAAAAGGCATGTTTTTTCTTCATTTGTACTATTTTTTCAATATGTCCAACTGGAGCACAGTCTGAATAAAGGCAGATTTGCAGATAAAATTTAATCTGAACCATAGCCACTGCTTGGCAACACATTTATAGTTCATACTAGGAAGATCAAGATCAAACCAGACACAGTGATTACCTCATTTTCAGGATGTAAGCGTGATTGAAATATTATTAATATAGTCTGAAGGGTCTTGAGTTGAACACTCTCATCTGACATTTCAGCATGCTGCACAAAGAAGAAAAATGCATGTAAGATTTCACGTACAAAACTGATTGCTCAACATTACAAGATTGCATTTCACTTTTTTGGGCAAAATTATCCCCTTTGTTTTGGCCTAATCAAAATTAAGTCCACAAATTTTTTTTTTTTTTTTTTTGATAGGTAACGAAAAACTTTATTAAGAAAAAAATAGCCAACCCGAGTACATTGGGGATGTACTATAGGGGCAAAAATCAAGAACCAAAATTACAATGATCAAGTAAAGCAGGAAGAGAAAAACAAGAACAATGCGACGAAGCCACACTCCAAACAAGAAGAGTATGCAAGAAGAAAGACTTAATCTCTAGTAAGGAGCACTCACATCCCTCAAAGCATCTAGCATTCCTTTCTCTCCAAATACACCACATCAAGCAATGCGGCACAAGTCTCCAAAATACTATATTGCAATGTCATCCAAATTTACCTTGCCAAGACTCAAACACCTCAAGTACCTTAAGTGGCATAACCCAATGGAGTCCAAACAAACAAAACACCAAAGACCACAACTCAGAAGCTATGGGGCAATGAAGTAGAAGATGATCTACTGACTCCCCACACCTCTTACACATATAGCACCAGTCAAGAACAATAATACTCCTTTTGCGAAGATTATTAGTTGTAAGAATATTACCTAAATAGGTTGACCTTGAAAAGAAAGCCACCCTTAGAGGGACCTTCGATTGCCACACCAACCTCCAAGGGAAAGAGATAGTTGGGGGGTACAAAGAAAGATAGAAACTTCTAACCTCAAAACCTCTGCTCCTTGCTGGCTTCCAACAAACCTTATCAGGGCCAACCCCCACACTTTCCTAGAGTAAACAATGGCCATAAACCGATCAAAAGAGACTTCCTCCCAATCCTGCGGTAGACGAAGAAATTGAAAATTCCAATGAATTCTCCCACCAGTCCAACACATAACCTCTGTCACTGAAAAATCCCTTGCCCTACTAAGGAAATAAAATCTGGAAAAGCTTCTTTAAGGGTACAATCCCCACACCACACATGCTTCCAAAACTTCACTCTAGTACCATCCCCTACATCAAACCATAGGAGTTTAAAGAAGTTCAGCCAACCAATTCTAATAAAGCTCCAAAGGCTAACACCATACACACTTGTCACCTTTTTCATGCACCAACCACCCCATTCATTCCCATATTTCGCCTCTATAACCCTCCTCCATAACGCATCTGTCTCTAACCCATATCTCCACAACCACTTGCCCAACAAGGCAGCGTTAAAGCTCCTCAACCATCTTATGCCTAGCCCTCCGACTTGCATTGGCTTACAAACTTTAGCTCATTTCACCAAGTGTAACTTAGAATCACCACTAATTCCACTCCAAAGAAAATTTCTCTGTAATTTCTCCATACGATTAGCAACCTTCCTAGGTATAGGAAAAATAGAGAGGAAATAAGTAGACAAGGAGGAAAGAGTACTTTTAATAAGAGTAACCTTCTCCCTTTAGATAAATAAAGCCTCTTCCATCCTGCTAGTATTCGTTCCATCTTCTCCCAAAGGAAGTCCCAAATATTTCAACAGAAGGGAAGAATGCCTACTACCCAACAGCCCCATGAACACATGCAGATTACGTACCTCACCAACTGGCACCGACTCTGATTTCCCCAAATTAATTCTTAACCCCGAAACCTCCTCAAATCTATTCAGAATCTCCCTCAAAGTAACCAACTGATTAGGGTTAGCGTCAAAAAATAAGGGTGTCATCCGCAAATAAAAGATGAGACACCATCACCGAAGTACTAAGTGTAGAACCTACATAGAAGCCCGAAAACTATCCAGCAGCTGTAGCCATATCCAACATACAGCTCAAAGCCTCCATAACAATATCAAGAGCAACGGAGATAGAGGAACCCCTTGCCTAATCCCCCTAGAGCTTCCAAAAAAATCCTAAGGACTCCCCATTAATGAAAATGGAAAATTTAACAGTAGAAATGCAACACAAAATCTATTTCCTCTACTTTTTTGAAAACCCACAACACTGCAACATATACATTAGAAAACCCCAATTCACATGATCATACGCCTTCTCCACATCCAACTTACACAACACCCCAAGAATCCCTATCTTCAATCTACTATCAATACATTTAGAAGCAATTAACACAGAGTCCAAAATTTGTCTACCTTCAATAAATGCATTCTGAGGATCTGAAATAAGCCCATGTGCTACCCTTCAAAACTGATTAGCCAACACCTTCAAAATAATCTTGTACATCCCACCAACTAAACTAAATGGCCTGAAATCCTTGATCTCCATAGCATCTGCCTTTTTAGGAATAAGGGCAAGAAATGCAGTATTAAGACTCTTCTCAAATACAACTTGAGTATGAAAGTTCTGAAAAACTTCCATAATTTCTTTTTTCAACACACTCCAACAAGACTAGAAAAAAGCCATGGAAAGTCCATCTAGACCAGGAGGCTTATAGCCATTAAACCCATGGATCACCCCATATACCTCATCCTCATCAAATGGCCTATCTAACCAAATAGCATCCTCCTCAGAAATTCTAGAGAATTCCACGTCATCAAGAACAAGTCTATTAACCACATCTTTGGAATAAAGTTGCCTATAGAAGCGAGAAATACACTACGATGACTTCCTAATCCGATGACAACTCTCCATCCACCATAAGCTTATCTATGGAGTTAAATCTTCTGTTGGAGTTACCTATACGATGAAAGAATTTAGTATTCCTATCTCCTTCTCTAATACAAAGTACTCTAGATTTTTGCCTCTAACATATTTCTTCCAAAAGAGAAGCTTTTTCAAGCTCCCCCTAAATTCTCTCCAAGTCTAGCTTCTTCTCCTCCGTTAAATCATGACTCTCCTCTATAGTTTCAAACTTACTAAGATCCTTACACAACTATTTTTCTCATTCTTCTACATTTCCAAATACCACCACATTCCATTTTTTTCAAATCATTTTTCAACGGCTTCAATTTATTTGCCAATATAAAACTCGAAGCACCTTGAAAATGATAGGAATTCCACCAAGAACGCAGCCTTTCCACAAAGCCTTCATCCTTAAGCCACATGTTCTCAAATCGAAACAGCCTTCTACCCCTATGCTGAAAGGATCCACCCTCTAGGACAATTAGAAAGTGGTCTGATAAAAGCCTAGACATTCTTCTCTGACACACAATAGGAAACTTAGCCTCCCAATCTACAGTGAACAAAAATCTATCCAACCATGCCTTTGACTCAACTTCCCTAGAATTAGACCAGGTAAAATTTCCTCCTTCTAGGGGGATGTCAATTAGACCTTGCTCAGAAATAAAATCAGAGAACTCACGCATAGCAGCGACAAAATAGTAGAACCAGCACATTCGAAAGGAAAACTTACCACATTAAAGTCACCTCCCACACACCATGGAACATTCCACCAACTGCTTAATCCAAACAATTCCTCCCATAACAACCTTCTGACACTCACTGAGTTAGGTCCATAAACACAAGTAAATGCCCAAACAAATTGGTCAACCACACTTTTAAATTTACAAAATACCAAAAAGCTTCCAATTGCTTCCTCCACTTTATCCATAACCCGCATGTCCCACATCAGCAGCACCCCTCTAAAAGCTCCACAAGAACCTAAATATGACCAATCAACATGTTGGCCACTCCACAAACTACGAATCACAGCTCTAGTTATTAATTCCATTTTAGTTTCTTGGAGACAAACCAGATCTGGCCTCCAATTCCTAGTCAGATTTCTAACCCGAAGCCTTTTATCCTGCTCATTCAACCCTCTAACACTCCAAGAAATAATCTTCAAATTCATTGATAAGCCACAGCAGCCCTCTCACTACTTGCACTCCCTGTAGATGAACCATACTCAGCATTTAGACAACTCCTTAAATTTTTCAATTCTCGCTGACCTTTCTGCCCTGATATTACCAACTTCTTCTGATCACCCACCACATGTTTATTTTTTTTCCTAGCCTCTATTACTAAAAGCAGTCCCATTATTTGCTCCTTAAAACCTTCCAAATACATTCCCACAGATTTCCCAAAAGCTTTAATCTGATTGGTTGCCCATTGGAATAGATGATGACTCTCAATATTCTCCTTACACCCAATCTCCTTCATAGGATTATACTCAAGCTCCAAAGGAACTTCTATGGCCAAAGGGAACACAACTAAAGACTCACCACCTTTCTCCCAAATCATCAACCTTTCATCGAATTCCCAAAGCTCATCCTCTGACCCATTAGCAACAAACATAGAATCTACTATTTTGTCACACTCATCTACACTACTAACAATATGCCCCTCCTTGATAATAGAATCATTACCTATTACAACTTCCCCACCCACAACTGAACAATCTGACTCGCTTTCTAGAGACTGATACAGCAATAGAGGAAGTACAATCTACCTTCCATCATGCAATTGCAACATTCATTCTTTGAAATTACCCCAAGTTTTATCCAAGTCTCCAACCAATTCCCTAATTGTGGAGCAAGGATGATTAACCCCCTCAAAATTAGAAGACCCAAAAACGTTAACCAATCCTTTCAAACCCCACCAAAACCTCACCCTCTTCTTCTATCACAGCCTGAGCTGCAAGAGCCACTGCCACTAATATTAGTGGGTCGCGAGGAGGTTGGGCCCATACTATTGCCAAAATCGACTCGATGGAAGCCTAAGACACCGCCACTGGCAAGATCAGCTCATTGTGTGACTTGGAAGGCCAACTCGGGCTCATCTAAACACAATAGCCACCACCACCTGGGATTTCTGGCACCGATAATGCAATTTCCATGACCATCAGAGCCCGAAACCATCTCAAGTCGACCCAGTGGCGAAGGCGAGACCACTGAGCACGCTGGCTGCATCATGGGGCTTTATCCACTCTTTTCTGGGCTCGAGTCAGTGGAAGATGAAGTCTTAACTCCATCACAGACAAATGGGCCTAAGAGAACTAGGCTAGGTTTGTCTTGATTTGTCTTAGAATAGTCACCTGCCTCAAAACACATGGGCTTGAAAAAGTCGGTCCAGAAGGACTTTTAAAATTGCCCATTAGAGGTAAGTGGGCTTCCGAAGGTTCCTGGCCCATCCCTACAGGACCTAACGGTTTTATATTTCTTTCCCGTGACACCCAATTAACAGCACGTTCACTACACTTATAACAATCCCAAGATACCCACCTCTGTCCATTCTCATTCACTTCCACAATTAGCCCTTTTCCTAACCAACGTGATCTCCTAATATCTCGCTCCTTCCCAGCAACAACATTTTTTGAATTCCAATTAAACCTTAACGGGAATCTGTGCTTATTTCCTTCCTGGATTTTCACCTCAAATTTATTATTCCATTTAGTATCATGGTCTTTCCCCTCCACCCCACCCATAGCAGTCAGGGAAGATTTGCCAACCTAAGCTTCAAAAACCACCACCTGTGTGCAATTTTTGTCTCTCGGAGGATCCACTTTTTTCTCTACTATTCTATCCTTGTCCTTCTCTCTGATAATAGGCTGCTGTGAGTGCTTCACCCTTGCCTACACAGGGGATTTCCCCATTTCCACAAAGGACCAATAAGAATTAATCTTCGAAAGCGACTTAGACTTGTACAAAACAAATTTCGGGCAACCCAACACATATTGGGAAGGATCCAACATTCTTCTTAATTCAATCCCAAAAACCCGCCAACCTTGTTGCACCTTACCTCTAGGGATAAAAATAGATCTCCTCCTCCCGACTACTTTAAGCTCTGACACTAATAAATACTTACTAGAAGAGTTGGAACTCCGTTGCATTGTGTAGGCAATATCTCCTTCCCTGAGCGTGTAAAACTACTTAGGATTAACCCCAATCACAATGTGTTCCAAGTTATGCAATTACCAACTTGCTACCATCTTACCCATAAAAACTAATTGCATAAAATATTTTCCCCATTCAAAAATCTTAAGCGAGAAAAAATTCCCCCCTTCCTCAATCACCAACTAAAACATCTTAGATTCAATAAAAAAAATTGCGAGATCCACCTATATCAACCCAAAGAAGTAGACGAAAATAGTATTTGTGACTAATTCAAGGTAATCAGGCCTTTAACAATCACCATGACATGAACCAAAATGTTTTTATCTTTGTTTTAATAAATACATAACAATGAAGGTGCTGCTCCTCTACGTAAAACTTGGCCCAAAAACCCGAACTTTTTTGAAGTCCACAAATTTTCAATTGCTACATTTGACTTCCCTAAGGTCTGGACTAAAATGAAATCATTAAGAGTCCCATCCAAAGACCCATCAACTTAATCCAGACTTTAAGGGGTATGTAGCAATTGAAAAGTTTATGAGACTAAACAACAAACCACAAGGGGTGTCACAAGGTCAATTTTTCACTCAAATTTTGTACTTGTGATGGCCCTAAGTCCCTGACTTAGTCTTAGCCAACACCACACACACACTGCAGTAATACTTAAAACTAATTCTACAAGGATGTTTAAACACACAACACACACAATATTTATAGGGAACCCACCCCCAACCTTTATTGCTTAGTCTCAAGTACAAAGGAAACCCTTTTACAAGCCTAGAGAATTACACAAAATTTTCCCAAGGCCAAATACACTCTGCTGTTGACACCCCCAACAGCCTTAAGGTTAAATACACAGAATTAACTATTATGTAACTGCCTAGTAACAGCCTGGGTCTTAGACATCTGCCACTTGTATTCTGACTTAGGACACCTTCAACTGATGCTATCTTAGCCTACTCTCCACATTTCTAGCCCCTACACAGCAGGTCTGATTATCAGGAAAGCTAGGAACTACTTAGTAACTACCACTGCACATGCTGCACATGCACAGCCCATGTCTCAGCAAACCATGAGGCCTCTGCCCATCCTCCAGCAGCCCACTCAACATGTTCTCACACGTTATAAGGAGGCTTAGCCCATGCTCAAGGCCTCCCATCAGCACTACAGCCCACACAGCATGCCCACATGCAGCACACAAATAACTGCCATCAGCCCGCTAGCACTTATCCATGCATCCAGCCAGCCCCCACTAGCCCAATGCCTTGCACATAGCATTTAATCATCACAGCAACCTAGCTCTGCCTTACACTCAAGCCACCAAGCCCACACACAAGAAACCAGCAACTAAGCCACTAATGCCATGCACCACCACATAAGGTCAGCACCACCTGCTGTTGCCCATCATCACAACCATCTCTACCCACCATAGCCCTCCTCTGCCATGGCCTTGGGGCATCATATAGAGCAAGGTGCCTCCACATATTGCCCCTCATCACTGCTCGTCGATCCAACTCGAGTAGGGAGACTGGGCAGGTCCCCCTCAAATAGCACTTAGGAGCATCACTAGTCAGGCATGAGGAGCCATGAGTGTGTTGAGAAAACATGAAGCCAAGTAATTGGCCCAATGCTGCCTAAGCACCCTCATTCCTCATGCCATCATCAGCAACACGTAATGCTCCTAACAAGGGGGTTAGTTGTAATTGAAAGTTTGTCCACAAAACATAAAATCTGTTAATTTGTATGGAACTTTAATGATTTCATTTTAATCCAAACTTTAGGGGGGTCTATCAAAAGCTATTGAAAGATTCAGTACTAAATTGGGATGAACAAATGGGGGTTAAATTGTAATTTTCTTTTATTGGTAAGTTATACGTGCATCCAATGAGTTTGAACTCATAACCCTACCCTCTACCCATTCTTGCAGAAGGAGGAAATGTTGTGACTCATTGACTAATAGCATTACATAGATTATAATACATACACACAAATATTACAACAAGAACCAAGCCTTAGTCCCAAAACTTAGCTATGGATTCTCACCAAAATAACCAAGGTTGACCACACGTATTCTTCTTTGCTATTTTGAGTGTGATTGGCACGAGCTTATAAGCTCAGCTTTTAGTTTTTAGCTTTTAAGTACTGCTTTTTAAAACCTCACTTTTTTCCGCCTTTTCTCACATTTTCAAATTTTTTTCAAGGTACAAGCATACTTTAGCACACTTTCAGCAAAAAATTTTCAGTTTGAGCTAAATAAGTTGTTCCTCTATGTTTATAATTCTATTAAACTTACATTCCATGCATTCTAATATTAGTCCTACTTAGCCAAAAAGCCTTTCGATTCTATAGCATCTCTACAAATTTCTAACTTAACATTGACTCCATGTCAAGTTTCATCTAAAAAAATCATACACCACAAAATCTCATCCAAAATCAATCTAGAGAACTCATCAATCACAAATGCAAAGAGGTATGGACTTAATATCGATCCTTGATGCAAATCTATAGTAATATAAAACTCAAGTTTCTAACTTAACATTAACTCCAAGTCAAGTTCATCCACTAAAACTATTATCATCTTCAAAAATCATAAACCATGAAATTTCACCCTAAATCAATCTAGAGAACTTATCCATCACCAATGCAAAGAGGTATGACTTAATATCGATCCTTGATGCAAACCTATATTGATATAAAACTCAATTGTGATGCCTCCACTTATTCTTGCACCAATTATAGCTAAATCATACATATCCTTAATAAACTTAATATACTTTTAGAGGAAATATTTTCTTTTCTAAAACCCATTACATTACCTCTCCAGATATCTTATAAGAAAATTCTCATTAAAATGCCCAACATGACCATAGGGAATTCATACCTGAACTATCATCCTTATTTTGCATTATTTACCAAGAAAAGTAGAGAACAACGGCATCCTTTATGATGCCCCATGTTTGTGGTTCAAACCCCACCTCCCCCTCCCCCACTATCTACCTATCAAAAACAAAGTAGAGAAAAATCTTTACTTTTTCTATGTAAAATGAAAATATACCATGTTTATTCTTCAAGCACCACTATAGGATATGAATGAATATACATATAGACTTGGAGAGGGAAAGGAGCATGGATTAGATTCCAGCTTCAAATCTTGACTAGAGGATTTCAGTAAAGCAAATATTTACATAATTTCTAGTACACTTCCATATACAAGTTGCTTCTTTTCTCAGTAAACCCTGGATCTCTCATTAGGAAAGACCAAGACGTGCAACCCAGTTGAGCTACAAGGCTCTTGCCTACAAGTTGCTTCTTTTCTATCCCTTTACATCCATCATCTTCACAGTACTTCCTCATTTCAGATTTTTAATTACAAAGAGAGATTGGTTTTTCTTCTCCTTGCTAAGATAATAAGCAACAACATATGATTATACATGGATGCCAAGTTTATGATCAATTCTATTTCTCTGGTTTTGAGTAGTAATAAAAATCAACTAACTTTATAATTGCACGCTGTAATCAAATAAGCAAAAAGAAATGAAAAGATTCTTGTAACTTTATTGACCAGAAGGGGAACTCTGACAAAGTGATCGCTATATTTTATAAAGATGCTGCATTCATTTATTAAAAATAATTATCTGAACAAATCCACTTAAGGTGTTTTGAATTCAAATTACAATTGTATTACGAATTACGATGCAATGAAACTTGTTTTCAAGAACTATATAATTAGAAGTAACATACATAAGAACTTACATTTTTAAGGGTTGCAAGTATCTCTTTTAAGGCTGATGGAGCAACCGCATCATGAGAAATGAGCTTTTGTAGACATGATAGCGAAATAACACTCAACTTGACAGTTCTGACCTCACAAGCCATCAAAAATATTCGTAGAATATCCTCATTGTGAGCTATTTCACTGGGGCTTGATAACAAACGAAGCTGCAAATTAACAATAAAAGAGTAGATACATTTCAAACTCAGCCTCTGCAAACATCCAGATCAATGCCAATGAAGGACTTTTTTTGTGGGTTTGACAATCTCCACAGTAATGCATGGTATGAGCTGCAAACCATAACTATGAAAACTCTTAAGATTAACTATTGAAATTAGCCTAGTATAACTGCAAGAAGTACAAATTAGGATAGATATTGTCTTTTGTTTTTCTTGAACTTGTTGTATCTGTTTCTTGTTCAAAGTGTTCACCATCATGAACATGATGTTCAGTTTTTTCAATTAAAGTCTTATTACCTATCAAAAAAAAATTAATATTGTTTTTTGTTTGCTAGCATTGCAATCTGTGTAAGATGATAAGCAATCAATTTTGTTCAGAACAAGAATTGAAAGAAAGTAGTATAATAAAGGCAGAAAAATACTCAGACACCTTCCTTTTTCTAAAGGTTTCAAAAATGCTTGTGGTGTCACCATTTAAATTTGGCTGGCACCCAAGTCAACATGTTCTAGCTCAAATGGCACTTCATTTTTTTCCATAAAATAGAGAGGATTGAAAGGTTGTGGGTTCAAGAATCAAGACCCAGTGGGTGTGTGTAACTTACCAATCAAAGAAAAGACATCCGTTACCATGGGCTTCAAGAATTTTCACCAAGCTAACAAGGAAAATGGTTGAGGAAGGGTTTTTGTTTAACGAGGAAAATGGTTCAAGAATCAAGACCCAGATGGTGTGTGTAAATTAATTTTCCTTCCTTTCTGTTTTCTATTTCCTTTCTTCTTCTTTTTAAATCCTTCCTAGACTAAATGGAGAGACAAAAATATTGAAATTCAAGCTCAACTTTTATGAGTTACAGCCCAAGAATACCAAAAGAACCTTGCCAGCACCCCGTGGTGCCTAATATGAATATATTTCTAGTTGGAGCTGAATTAACTATTTGGGACTATAGAAAAATAACCAAAAGGAATAAAACCACCAGTTTCATTTTGTTTCTCTCTTTTCCAACCAGCTTCTCTGCAACCAAACACACCATAAACCATTTCAAACTCAGAACACCAAGTTTAAAATCTCAGCTCAACCAAAAAGCAACTCTACTGAACCCAATCCACAAACAGATATATTTCCCAGTCAGTAACACAAATATCAAGGTTCCAATTCTTGCCACTTTTTCTCTTCCTCCATTTTCTACTTAACAAACACCACAGTGATGACTCTCTCTCTCTACCTCAAATCAATACTCCAAATTAACCTACCAATGAATCCACCATTCACTTCAACCATTCCAATGTCATTTCCTAATAGCCCAACTCCAATTCCAAGAATTATACTCAATTTCTAGCAATTAAAAAAACAATTTGTTCACCACCTCAAACAGATATTTCCCAGTCAGTAACACAAATATCAAGGTTCCAATCCTTGCCACTTTTTCTCTTCCTCCATTTTCTACTTAACCAAACACCACAGTGATGACTCTCTCTCTCTCTCAAATCAATACTCCAAATTAACCTACCAATGAATCCACCATTCACTTCAACCATTCCGATGTCATTTCCTAATAACCCAACTCCAATTCTAAGAATTATACTCAATTTCTAGCAATTAATAAAACAATCTGTTCACCACCTCACATACATACATGCACAATTACACCTACACACATGCATACATACATATAAAATTATCTCTCCCCCAACTCAATACTCCAAATTAGCCTCCCAACAGATACATCATTCATTTGTACAACTCCAATTTCATTCCCTAAAAACTCAATCTCGATACTAGGAACTATACTCGATTACTAATTATATAAACAGCATGTTCACTAACTGTTAAAATAATGATTAAGTGATTAAATCCACCATTTCTTAACAATTTAAGCTTTTGCGATAAGTGATAGTTTATCTTTTTTTTATAAATAAGAAATTTTTTTGATAAAGACTACTTCAATGAGCAAGGACATGAAGTAACCAAAGAATTACAAATAAAGAAATAAATAAATTATGTACAAAAAGATGAGGAATCTAGAAATATAGCAATAGAATCAAAATGAGTATAGCCACCATTTCTTAACAGTTTAAACTTTTAGGACAAATGATAGTTTATCTTTATTTGTGTATATATGTGTGTGTGTGTACAAAAAGCCAAGGAAGGAATCTAGAAATGTAGCAATAAAATCAAAATGAGAATAGCCCCATGCACATGACCAAGCAAATAAAGAACTAGAAAAAGATGCTAACAATTGGCCCCCTGTGCACTCCACATCTTCAAATGTAATCAATTAAGTTCCCCCCAAATAGACCACATGAAAGACAAAGGAACCATGTTCCAAACAGCCAATGAATGTTAGCCAATTCCTAAAGAGTATGAAATTTTTTTTTTTTTTTATATATCAATAATTGAGAGTGAAGGGATTTGAACCCTACCTATATGTTTCCGTTTGAAACACTAGGAAGTGTCAATTGAGCTACAAAGCTCTTGGCAAGTGATAGTTTATCATTGTATCATACCAAGTGTTACTGAGTTTAAAGCTTTTTTCCATCTACCTCCCATTTAAAAAGTTGAAAACCCTCCACTTTGAGTAGTACTTAACGATAGTTAAGTAATTAAATTCACCATTTCTGAACCGCTTAAACTTTAACAGTAGTTTATCACAAACTCACATAAAGACACCCAATAAGCTCTCTAGCTCAAATAACACTTCCTCATACAAGAATGGGTGGAAGGTCAAGCCTAGAACTAAAACCCATTAAATATGTGTGTAACTTAGCTATCAAAAAAAAAGAGAGAAATACATAAATAAACGCATACATAGACATAACACTATGACTTTACTCAAATCAATATTCCAAATTAGCTTCCCAATGAATCCAATCCACCATTCATTTGAAACAATTCCAAAGCCATTTCCTAAGAACGCAATTCCAAATCCAAAGCACTACATTCAAACCACTACCAATTAAGCAAACAGCATTTTCACCAACTCATACATACATACATCCACAATTGCACACACATACATATATATACACAAATTAAAACATATATGAATGTGCGAAGGGTGAAAGGAAGCTGGGACCTTCAAGATGGCGTGCTCGGCGCCGTCTTTGACAGCGGGGTATCGGCGGCGAGCCTCGGCGGAGAGAGCACGGAGATCTGATTCCAAGACCGCCATGAAAGCCATCTTTGAAGCTCTCTCTCTCTCTCTCACTGGTTTGGTGAAAATGGAGTGAATTTCTTTTCTAGGGTTAGTAGATAGATGGCTATGAAATCAGGAAACGAGACGAAACCATCAAGATCGAAGAGAATGAAAGTTACAGAGAGACTCAGAGAGCCTTGCACGTAGTTTAGATCTTGAGCGACAAAGAGAGAGAGAGAGAGAGAGAGAGAGAGATCCGTTGTAACACGTGCGGGACACACGAGTGGGATGTGAAAGAAGTTGTTGGGCCTAGAATCAGACGATCTCTTGACTTTGGACAAGAGCGTTGATTCTGTATATGTCTAAATTACAAAAAGCATCCAGAGGTCTAGCATATATCCATGTACTACCAAAACTTTCCAAAAATATCTGATTTAGCTCTCTTAAGCACAAACGGTCATTTTGAGACTACGGTAGCGTTTGGATTTAACGTTTTCTGCGTTACGTTTTATGCGTCTGCATTTTTTTTTTTTTTTTTTTTTAAGTAGTGATGGTTGACTTTAGGAGGTCCGTGCACTATTTACGGGACTTATAAACTTCACTTTTCAGTAATTTTTTCATTAAAAATAGATCACATGGTACTATTTACACATTGAAAAATTATTTTGCTACAATATTTTTAGTTTTCAGTTTTTAGCTATATCCAAACGAACTTATGCATCTGCGTTAGGATGAAAAATGAAAATTATTTTATTATTCATTTTATTTTTGTTACTATTTATGGGCTCCACTGTACTTTTTGCACTATTAATGAGCTCCACTGTACTATTTCAACTAATTTTTACCTTTATTTATAGTACTTTCAACAATAACTTTTCAGTTTCAGCAAAATAAGTGATATCCAAACATACCCTACATTAAATTTTTGTTTAATTTATGTTTTTTATTTTACATGACCACTTTACAAAAACACACATTAAATTTTTTTTATTAAAATATTTTTTCATTTTTTAATTATTTTTCCATCTTCACACATCACAATCACAATCACAATCACAATCACAATCTACTATCTTAATTCATCATCAAGAAACACAAAGAATAAATAATAATAATAATAATAATAATAACTAGTCGCTAACCCGTGCGATGCACGGGATAGTTAAATAAAATGACAATTAACCAACATCACGTTAAGGTAAAAGAATTAATGAGAGACTGATTTGCCCACCAAAAATTTAAAAGAAAAAAAAATTGATATAATAAAATCTAAGAAATTTAGAAATAGAAAATTAGGTTAATAATATGCATATTATAGAATCCCCAAATTCTACTTCAAAACCAAACAAAACCCTTCAAATTCAAAAAATTCATATATAATATACCAAATAAAAATTTACCACACCTTGGGTTGGAAGACATAGGTTGCAGTTTTGATTTTTCTCCAAAAAATAGAGATGCTTCATCTGCTGTATACAATATAAAATAATTATTAGAAATTTCAACCCAAAAACCAAACCCACAAAACACTATCAAAATATAGAGATTAACCCAAATACTTAGAAGAAAATAAATTCTAAACATAACAAAACAATAAGATAGAATGAAAATTTCAGGCACATATGAAAGCAAATAAAAAAGATAAAACCTACGTTTTTTTTTTTTTTTTTAGTTGAATCTCTCTCCTTCTTATTTTTTTAATTTTAAAGTGAAGTTAAGTTTAGGATTTTGAAATGGTAATTGCTAGGGTTTTAAGGAGAGAAGAGAGAGTCCTACCAGGAGTCTAAATAATATAAACAATTCAAAACATGGAACATTATCAAATTTATAACACCTAATTCCATTATCTTCTACGTTGAATCCAAACAAATAATTAATTGAAATTAATCCAAACAAATAATTAATCAACAAAAATCAAAGCTTTAATAAAAAAACAAAAAATCACATGAACCCAAATAAAAATTCTCAATAAAGCAAGAACATATAAAAATTTACCACACCTTGGGCTGGAAGACATAGGTTGCAGCTTTGATTTTTCTCCAAAAAATAGAGATGCTTCATCTGCCATATGCAATATAAAATAATTATTAGAATTTCAACAAAAAAACCAAACCCATAAAAACACTATCAAAATATAGAGATTAACCCAAATACTTATAAGAAAATCAATTCTAAATATAATAAAACAATAAGATAGAATGAAAATTTCAGGCACACATGAAAGCAAATAAAAAATTTGAGATGGTAATTGCTAGGGTTTTAAGGAGAGAAGAGATTTTGGTATTTTTATGCAAAAAACGTTATTTTAGGTCTATGTGATTTATTTCCTTGTTTTTAGGCTCTTTTAATGTTTTTTTAGGTCAAATTTGGTTCCTATTATGGTTAGGTATTAATTAGGGCTTATTTTAGAATATATTTTCTTGTCCATCAAGTTTTATGAAGCTCTTAAATAGGCCTCCAAGTTTGTATACGTTTTTCAATAATATTGTTATAAGATATAAAACCTAAAATAAAAAGAATAAAAAATAAAAAGAAAAAGAAAATAGTGATGATGTGGAAAATTGTGAGAGTTTCAAAAGTTTCGGTTTTATATATATATATATAGATAATAATAATAATAATAATAATGCATATACACAGCTACAAAAAATAGACTATAAATGCATAACTTTACACGAACAAATATGAGCAATTGGCCAAACTTTTGCATTTACTCCATTTTAAAGCAATTGCATAAGTGGGTCTAAAACTTTTCGTCTATTTTACAAAAAGAACATACTTTTTTGGTAAAAATCCAAAATTGACTCTCTAACTTTCATCATTTGTCATTTTAGTTCTCTAACTTTTATTTTTGTTATTTTAGTCCTCTAAATTTCAATTTTTGTCAATTTAATATTTCGTTAGATGTTAGTTAAGTAGTGTCATTAAGTGAGTCAAAACGACTCCGTTTTGCCTCTATTTTTTTTTTTTTTTGGAAATAAAAAAAAAAATAAAAAACTGTTATGAACAAAAAAACACTGAAAATTGGGGGAAAACCCAAACCCCTAACTAAAAAGTTTGGGTTGGCAAGGGATTGAGACCGAGATTGAGAGATATTTGAGAGAGATACCGATATGAACTTTAGCTATTTTTAACACCAAATCAAGCTCAACCTTCCCAACCAGCTTCAACCCATTCAACAAAACCTTCATATTGCTCGCAGAATCAACCTCCTCCTTCGCTAAAAACCCATCCCCGGAATCCATCGAATTGAACACCGCCACCACATCAACCTTAATGGCCTCACACAACAATGGCACAACCGCATTGGAAACTGCCAACAGTGCCACTGATTCGTGATCCAACAAAGCAGAAACTCCAAATGCCAATGACAGTCTATCAAGTGCAGAGGAGTCGAGTCGTAGTGAAGTGAAGTCGGTGGCAATGGCATATAGTGTTGGATTAGGGACTTGGAATGTTGGTTTCACTTTTTTAAGATGATTTGCATCGGAACCCTCACTACGCAATGGAACATCCTGGCGTTTAGATTTTCTTGGTCTCTCAAGTGTAACATTCACCTTCTTTTCTTCTTTATCTTCATAACTGGGATTAAACATAACCTTTGGAAAAGAATGTTTAAGTTCTCCACCTTCTAGTTTCCTCCAATAAAGAACATCCATCTCATTTTCATCAACAATCAATACTTTCACATTTCCTCCAAGTTTCATTATCTCAGTCTCTCTCTCTAATATCTCTCAATTTGGATCTCTCTCTCAATGCCCTGCCGACCAAACTTTTAAGTTAGGGATTTGGGTGAGGAAATGTGCAGAATGACTATGGGTGAGAGTTGTATTTGGTTAGTTAGACAATGCGTGAAACTATTAAGGAAACTAAGCATCTCGAGTTTTAGAAACTCGAGATACTGTTTTTATTCTCACTCCACCGCGTCCGGACCAATTGGTGAGGTGGACAAGTTGTCCACTTGGATCTCGAGTCTTTAAGACTCGAGTTCCCTAAATCAAAACTCGAGTCTTACAGACTTAAGTTTTACTGAACAGAAACGAATATCCTTTAGAACTCGAGTCTTAAAGACTCGAGTTTGCCTCAGCACTACTCACACGTACAAACACTAAAAAACAGAGCATAAAAAAAAAATTAAACACAGAGCAATAGACGTATATACAGTCAGCCTCTCATTCACCCATAACTCTCACTCTATCACTGAACACATTGCCTCTCACTCCCTACAGAGCAACAGACGTAATACACAAGCCTCTCATTTACCCATAACTCTCACTCTCTCACTCACCACATTGGCTCTCACTGCTCTTCCCTCTCAACAATTTCATATCTCAGGTAAGGGTTTTTTGATTTGATTGTTATTGTATTTGGGTATTAGTTGTCTATGGGTGTGGTGCCAAAGATTTACCAAGAGGAAAGCAATATATACCCTTTCATTTCATTGTAGGTGAATCATTCAAATTTTCCAGTTTTGCCTTAAAAAAGAGACCTTTACTAAGCTACAAAACCTTTGACATCTTATATCCTATTAAATGATTCTTTTATATAAAAATCAATCTGTACACATTTGTTCTTTTAATTTGTTCTCTTAATTGATTCTCCAAAAAAAAAATTGTTCTCTTAATCAATGCCTCAGGATACCCATTAACTAGATAATTATCATAAATTTCCTTTATATACATACACACACATACACACAACAACATTCATTTAAATTATGTTTTCGCTGAACTAGTATGCCCTGCATCAAGTGTGCTTTGTGTATGTTCCAGATGTTACTTGTATGATGGAAAAAAAAGTTTCCTTTTGGTTAACTGTTATTCACTTATTATTTTTGGCTCACCGTTTGTGTCTCACAAGTTGTTTATTGGCTCTCTTACAAGCGATTGCATCCTTGTCACTAATTTTTACTGAAAGTTTGGATCTGGGCCCTTGCATTTGTCTCCTCTCATCTAAATTATACCAAATTTTAAATATAGTTGTACTACAGCTAAAATTTTAGAAAAAAATGTTCAGTTTGTATCATGAAAATCAAATTAAAAAAATTTCTTGGTCGCTTCTTTTTATTAGACAGTTAATGACTTGCTTGAAGTTTCTTTTAGATCAGGGAAGTTTAAAATGTTTTTTAACTAACATGGTAACTTGACTTTAACAGGTTCACAATGCCTGAAATTGATATAATCCTATACCACGGTGGTCCGTTGAAGAATGCCAATGCGAACAAGGGATTGCCATTTGAAGGGCCGGGTATAAAGAGCTATTATACCCAAATTGATCGTAGGTTCAAGACCCTTGACGAATTGAAGATGATGGTTATGGAAGAGTTGTGTGAGAATCCTGCTGTGCACAACATAGAAATTACTTATCGTATGCCAAATGAAATCCTGAAGCACCGAATTAATTACAAGTACATGGCGATAGAAACAGACAAACATGTGAAGATCATGTTTGACAAGTTGGAGAGAATACCTGAAGTAACTAACATTGAGTTGTACATACAGTTGAAGCCGCGTGCAGAAGTTGGTATCGACGAAATTCAACAAACACAAACAAGTTTACCGGTTACAGTTCCGGATGCTCAATATGAATATTTTACACATGTAGAGCATGATAATTTTCATGCCGATGATAATGATGATAATAAGGATGAGGATGAGAATGATGATGAGTATGAGGATGACGATGATGATGACGACGACTATGTTGATGGGAGTACTGCCATTGATGATGAAGATTTTGATGATAGAGATGAGATTGAAGACAGGATTGAGAGAGGGGACTTTAGGGACTTTAAGAGGGACATTGATGATGATGAGACATTGGACGGTAATGAACCTAATGCAGACAATGTTCTTAGGGTCCAAAACATTACGGACACAATCCCTGCCTATGCACCTCCTGCTTTGTCATTTTCTGCAAATACTTGGGAAAATATGGTTAATCCTTCACATATGGAGATACCATTTGTGTCTACTTGGAGAGAGATGATGAATTTGTGCAAAGGCTTGACTTTTGCCAATAAGGTGGAGGTGCAGCGTGTATTAACAATTTGTGCCCTCAAGGAAAACAAACAGTATATGATCAGTAGGTCGACGATGACAAAACTTTGTGCAAAATGCATGGATGAGTCATGCAGGTGGTATGTCTGCGCAGTCATGAAGCCCAATCTCCATGGACTATGGATGGTCACCGTGTACAAGGGTCCTCACACGTGTATACGGACTGGGGTGCGAAATGATGGTAGAATGATGAATTGTAACTTCATTGCATCAGACATCCTTAAGAAGTTAAGTGAGGATCACACTACTCCAATTAAGCATCTTAGATCTATGATAGAGTCGAAATATGAGGGCCATAAGCCTTCTTACTACAAGGTATGGGATGCGAAACAAAAGGCGATTGGGAAGCTGTTTGGGAATTGGGAAGAGTCTTACCAGAGGTTGCAAAAATTTCTTATGGCATATATTGATATGGATCCGACTACCCAAGTGTTCTATTGTACGACATCCACCGATGAAGATGACACCGTATTATTGAATTATGTGTTTTGGTCTTTCGGTCCAAGCATTGATGGATTCAAATATTGCAAGCCAGTTATCAGTATTGATGGGACCTATCTGTATGGTAAATATCAGGGAAAGTTGTTGGTTGCAATGGCAACCGACGCTAACAATAAGGTATTCCCTCTTGCCTTTGCTGTTGTGGATTGTGAGTCAGGGTCCAGTTGGAGGTGGTTTTTACAATGCCTCAGAGATACGATTGGCCACGTGATACCCGACGAAGGCATTTGCATAATTTCTGACCGACATCTCGGTATCAAAAATGCCATTGCAAACTGGCCTAAAGGGGATGATGGAAGAACACGAGTATATCATAGATATTGCCTTCGACATGTTGCTAGCAACTTCAACACACATTTTCAGAACTCGACTCTAAAGTCAGCTTGCTTGAAAGCAGGATATGCTACTCAGGTAGTCAAATTTGATACCATAATAAAGTCCATTAAGCAAGTGGAAATGGAGGCCATTCGGAATAAGAAGAAGGTGACGGGGAAGGATGGGAAGGAAAAGAATCAAGATTATCTTCCATACACATACCTAATGAGCGAGTCTGTGGATATGTGGACCCAATCACATGATGGTGGAAGACGTTTTGGGGCAATGACAACCAATATATCAGAGTGCTTCAATGGTGTACTTAAAGGTGCACGGGGCCTTCCTATTGCTGCGTTGGTTGAGTTTACTTGGTCCAAACTTGTTGAATATTTCCACGACCGGCACAAAGAATACCTTAATCGCCTGTCAGAGGGTAAGAAATGGAGTCAATATGCCTTTGACAAGTGGGAAGGAAATAAGCTTAAATCTGAGAAACACTATCTCAAGCCATTTAACAGTGAACAGATAATATATCAAATAGTTACTTCATTCACGTGTAGCGTAGGAGGGGGAAACCACAGTTATGAAGTTCGGATACGGGAAAGAACATGCAATTGTGGGAAATGGCAAAACATAGGGATCCCGTGTTCACATGCAATTCGAGTATGTGACTATTTGAATATTGATTTGACCGCATATATTCACCCATATTATGGTTTGGACAATGCCCTTAACACTTATCAGCATGCATTTGTGATTCCTAAGTCACAATCATTGTGGAGGGATCCCATGGGGCCAAAGGGTTGCCTAATCCAGCATTGTTGCGGGCCAAAGGTCGACCAGTGAAGTCAAGAATAAGAAATGAGATGGATGGAGTGAGGAATAAGGATCGAGGCTCGGGATGGCGGAGGGAGGATGCAGATTTGATAGAGAGTCAACCCAAGCAAACATGTAGATTGTGTCATGCTTCCGGGCATAACCGTAGAAAATGTCCGCAGTCCCGTGGCGCTTCCACAAGCAGTAATGTTCCACAGTAGGTAGGTAGATTGAAAAATATTATGCATTGGTTAAATATAATTGTTGTTCATTCTACCATTAACTACTGTTTTTACAACTTCTCTCCTAACGTGATTAGTCTACGTTTTGCAGGCATGCTTCCATGGACGCCGTTTTTGTTGTGCGAACTGCTGATCTTAGGAAAAGTAACTACGTTGTATTGGCACATTTAACTTTTTGGTTTTTGTTTAATGTACTTATAATTCTCTACCCAATGTACCTCTATGAAGATTGTGATTTGAGTAGTACGGTTAGAATTGCAAATTAAGGATGGTTGCGCATTTTTAGAATGTTGATATATTGAGAATGCCTTTTTGTTGTGATGCAAATGTATTTGCATTGTAAAACTATATTTATGAATAGAACGTAACAGTTTCTATAGCTTGGTGCGAGAACGGCTTTTGATGTAATGGTTGTGCATTTACATTCTCAACTTCTTTGCCTCTCAATGAGTGTTAGATTACATTCTCCGCTTCTTCATCTATGTTTCTCAGCAGGTGCATTTACACATTTCAGTTCCTGATTTGCCTGCAAGTGCAGGAAAAAAAAAGGGCAACCAATCTGCCTGAACAGGGGAGTTGCCCAAGTAAAAAAAAAAAAAAAATTTCCCAGTGGAACTCGAGTTTATAAAACTCGAGTTCCACTGGGAAAAACAGAGAAAACAGGGCAACCCCTTCTGCTTGAACAGGGGAGTTGCCCAAAGTAAAAAAAAAAAAAAAAAATTTCCCAGTGGAACTCGAGTTTATAAAACTCGAGTTCCTTTAGCGAAACTCGAGTTTATTTCACTGGGCATTTTTTTTTTTTTTTTACTTTGGGCAACTCCCCTATTCAGGCAGAAGGGGTTGCCCTGTTTCCTCTGTTTTTCCCAGTGGAACTCGAGTTTTATAAACTCGAGTTCCACTGGGAAATTTTTTATTTTTTTTACTTCGGCAACTCCCCTGTTCCCAGTGGTACTCCAGTTTCTTAAACTTGAATTTCTCAAGTATTATTACCTGCATAAAGGTATCTGTTTGGTTAAGTGGTGGAGTGATTGCTTCATAAGGATTTAAATTTTCTCGTACCTGTCTCTTCCTCTTTATGTTGTTGTTGTTGTTGAATATAAATGTTCTTTTCTTTTATTTCTTTTTTGTTTTAATTACTACATTTTGATTTAGCTTGGGCTGCATGTAATTTGATTTTGTGTGGGGGTGATTCAAAAGTTTGTGTCTATATATAGTTTGTCAATGTGGTTGTCAAACTATGGTTGTGTCCTTTTTCATAATAAAATTGCTGCAAATTTCTTTTTTTTTTTTAATGTTTTTAAAAAATAATAAATAAATCAGCTGGCCTATGTACCATAAGAACTATATATGGAACTATGGAAGCATAAAAAAGAAGCATCCAACTTTATTTAACCAGGTAAAAGTTGGCACTAGCTTATGCACTACTTTGTTTTTCTGCAAAACCAAGCCCCCGAAGATTCCGGTGCATTAGATTTAGAAAGTCAGTCAAACAAAAGCATGATTTTTCATTATTCTTTTTCAATCAACAGAAATGTTCAAATAAAGTTTTACAAGATAAAAAGTATACTGAGGATAACTTATATTAAATATATACAGCAACAGTTTGTCCATGTAAGTTCAGAAATCTACTCTATAAGCAATGAACTCTGTGCATCCATGCGTTGAGATGAAATCAATATCATCACCAATAAAGTATAGAAACTTGAGTCCCATGACCAATACTGCCAAGTTGAGCAAAAGCTGATGGTGATTGCGTATTGCAACATTGCTTCTTGCCCCCAATGATGACTGGCCCACCTTCAACCAAACCCAGGCTTTGTAATGGGCAAGAGTTTGGAGTGATTGTCAGAAAATCAATTGAAGAAAGAAATAAAACATCAAGAAACCATTGGATATTAGAAACTTATAATAGTTACAAGTTTTCATTTTTTTGGTCTTTGTCTTGCAAGGATTGGAACACCACAGGCTGCAGGAGCATGCTTCCCCTCTTTGTACACAAGGTTCCCTCTTACAAAAGTTGCCAACACTCTTCCAGACAGTTTTGTGCCCATATAGGCTGAGATACTCTATATAAAGGAGCATGGGAACATTAGTGACTTCAAAAATACTGATTGCAAAAGATTTTATAACAGGAAAATCTCATGTACGAAAGAAAGATATAAACAAGTGAAACAAGTCAGACATTATCTTAAACAAGTGAAACAAGTCAGACAACTCCCACTCTATTTTTATCTGACGGCATGGATTATCATTATGTTTTGTGATCATGTCCAGCTGACTTGATTCAATTGGATGCAACTTGTCCAATATAAGGGTTATCAAGGCAGACATTATCTTAAATTTTATTTGATATTACTTTCTTCCCATTCTTGATGATATCCACTCCAAAATGCCTGATTATTTGATTCATTTAAAGGTCAAGAAGAAGATTCAGATCAATGGATGCTGACACTAAATTTCTAAATGTGGAACTAGTTTCTATTTAGAGTTTCAGACTTTTATTAGTCTGTTTCTGAATCATATACATTGGTTAGTGTCAATTTTTTTTTTTTTTGAGAAGAAGGTAGCTAGGTGTCGATTAAGTGGCTTAGTCTGTTGGCATTATTTATGAAACACATACATAATGTTACTAAAAAATTGAAACCCAACTTTACAAAGCCTTCAACTAACTTCTAGTAGTGGTTAGTGAAATAATTTCCTCAGCCTAAAATCTGATTTTCTTGTCTGCTCATCCTCGAATGGTTGAACCCATGACTTAGGAGCCAACGTGACACAGTTGACCATTCAATGCTCTATGCAAAATGGTACATATTTTAGCAAAAAATTTGGAATGGTGACTCATTGTGGAGATTTCTCTTGATGGTCACAATATTTAATATAAAATGAAAAGAAAGACTTAATCACAGCCAATGTGTGCGTGTGAGAGAGAGAGAGAGAGAGAGAGAGAGAGAGATTTGGTGAAACAAAAGATAAAGATTAAGTAGACAAATTCCAACACTAAGATTAAAGAAAGGAGACCAGTAGACCAACATGTTACAGCTGCCATAAGCTAGTCGAAAACAAAAAACAAAACACTGCAAAATATATAATAAACGAAACCTAAACCCCAACAAAACCAATGCTAAAGATACCTTTTACTGAAAATGTGTTGTTACTTCAAAAGGCAAGCACCGTAGTTTGTGAAATAAAACATAATTAACAAATGAAACTATATTAAAAAACAGAAAGAAGTACAAATAGCCCTAGAGAACTACATTAGCATGGACTTTAGCAATTTACACTTTAGAAGAAAGATATGAAGAAACCTATAACAACTAAAGGAAGAGTCAAAATAAAGATCTTGAAATTGAGGCTCTTGTGGAGAAAATACTTTAGGTTCACTTGCTTTAGATTATTGTCAATTCATTGAATATGAATATTATTGGCTGACATAGTCTGAGACTTGAAAGGACTGGTTGGTGTGGAAATTTAAACACATTTCATTATCCATGCACTACCCAAAGTTCAGTAAATTTCTGTTTACTTGTGATGTGTAAGCTTGTCTGTATATAAGACAAGGTGTTATCTTGTGTAATGATTGCAGGTAACTCATACCTCATATTCTGTGGGGAAAACCATCACCTCAAGCTAGTGAGATATGCCATCAATTTTTATGTAGGGGAATGGTATATTGGTATTGTTATTATTATTGCTAGTATTGTTGTTTTTATTATTATATTTTGCAATGGAAGATGTTAAAGCAAGTCCAAAACAATGGGTTCTTTACATGGAAAGGTGTGGGACACCTCTGCCACAATAAGAACTCAACCCATCACTCCCTAGTTGTCCATGCTAGGGAATTTGACTAAATCTTTTCCTCTTCACAATTGCACTCCCCATATAAATACCCTTCACTCACTCCTTCCCCTTTAAAACCAAAACAAACTTGCACCACAAGTGCAGCTTCTCTCTCTTTCTCTCACAACTCTTTGTTTCTTCTCCATCTTTAGCTCAAAGAGAAAGCTAAAGAGGGACAAAGAAAGAAAGAAAATAAAATTTTTTTTCTTGAAATATATAGGGAAGCCATGTTTGTCTCAAGGAGTCAAGTTGTGTGTCTCTTGCTGATTTTTTTAAGTATTTCAGCTTTTCACAATGGAGTTTTGGGAGCTAGATATCTAAAAGAGGAGGATAGTATCAAGAACCCTCAAGTTTCTAATAGTGGAAGCTCTAAAAATGAAGTTGAAAGCTCTAGGTTCATAAAATGAAGTGAAACAAGTCAGGAAAATCTCATGATCACAAAACATAATGATCCAAACTTCATGCACAACAACGTTGCAGGGTTTAAATGCTTAAGAAGATATACTCTAGGTTCATAAAATCTGAAAGCAAATCAAATGGGAGATGCCTCAATTAACCTTCCATGTGAAACAAGTCTTTCACACAAGTCATAGTAAAGATATCCAGCAAGGAACACAGATTGACTGGGCACAGGAACCTATAATAAGAGTGATAGACATAATAATAAGTATTCTTTATTGGGGATTAAAAACCAAAGCAGCTACTTGAGAGGTTCTTACACTTAAAATGAGTTGAAATGCAGCCTCTTTAACTTCATCAACTGTGATACCTGATCTGAAAGTGCTCTCAAGATTGCAAGAGGCCTGGGAACTTGCAAATGAAAATGAGAAACTCTGTTCGAAGCCAACTAACAGGGGATGCAACCCCTTTAGACAGCATATCCAGAAATCAACAGACTTACAAAGGTCACCATACTGCTCAGATAAGTTAATGATTAATGCCTCATTTACAGGTGAAATACAAAGTGCATGGCTAGTCCTTCTACTTTCCCATAGTTTGGGCAAAAAATTCTCCAGTGGAACATTCTTGCATTTGAATAATCTAGTCATCAGCCTATATATGTCGAGGTGAAAATCCATGCAACCCTGAGAATATAGAAGAAAAGAACGCAATGTTGTGAATAAATAGAAGTAATGTCACAATTTTTTTGTAATCTCACAATTTTTTTTTTCTTTTGTACAAACGAGATTTTTTTGGCAAGTATTTATTCCTAAAAGGTCAGTCAGTTCAGATACAGACATGCAAACATGCATAAATGCATGTATAGATGAAATTTCAGTTTGCAATTAAGAGTTATATGCTCACAAGAAGTAATCTGGCATTGTTTCTAAATTCAAATTCACGTTTCTAAATGTCCAAAATCACGTAAAAATGATCAACAATTATAGAATCATTACGCGCAATATGATTTGCCCAATACTCATCGGCAACCTCTTCATCAGGTCGGCCATCAGCATCCCTGGTCTTCATATAAGGTTTGTGTTTGACGCGATTCAGATCTTCGTGAAGACCATCTAGCAAAAATGCTAAAAGCTCCTGACAAAATAACAAACCATTTTACTGATGCAAATTGCCTGGAAACCATGGAATGAATAAAAGCTTCAAGTCAAGCACTAAACCTGAGAATCATGCTGATTGTATCCAGTAAATTGAGGTGCAAAGCGAGCAAGCTTCGCTTTAAAGGATCGAGGAGCAACTGGTGCCCGTCCAGGTGCCCACAGCTTTCGAAGTAACTCACCGAAAGCTAGAGCTAGTTCACCCTACATAATGACTACATCAATTCACAAGAATAATAGCATAATAGCACTATTATCAAGTTATACTCATTGTAGAATTTTCATCAACAAATTTATTTCAATAGAAAGAATATCTACCAGAAATAAGTGTGACATTTTGTTTTTGATAAGGAAAGAAAAATTATTGAACCAAAAACATAATCCCATGTACACCAGCTGTGTACGTAGGGAGCAGTACATTCAAACTTTCAAATTACAATGCTCAAGCATATCTAATAAAGAATAACAAGGAGGATATTTGAAGGCAACACTTCAATCCAGTAAAGTGAGAAAAAAGAGAGATTTAATCTCAAGAATGTCCGTTCACTTCCCTCAAAACATCATTCAGTTCATGCCAAGGACACCACATAATGCAATGTGGCACAACCCTCCAAAAAGCTCTATTTCGATGTATACCAAAGGTACCTTGCCATGCTGCCAACAAATCAAGGACTCTCTCTGTGGCATAACCCATAGAAGACCAAACAAAATCCACACCATTGCCCATAACTCATAAGCTATGGGATAGTGAAGAAGCATATGATCCACCAACTTCCCACTCTGTTTGCACCTATAGCACCATTCTAAGGAAATAATACTCCTCTTTCATAAATTTTCTATAGACAAAATCTTCCCTAAGGCAGCACTCCATGAAAAGAGAGCTATCCTAGGAGGAACCTTTGATTGCCACACCAACTTCCAAGGGATTGACATGCCAGTAGCTGGGGAAAGAGAATGGTAGTACCCATGCACCTCAAAACCCCGACTCTTGACTAGCCTCCAACAGAGGTTATCAAGACCCTCATAATAATTCGTGCACAAAGCACACCGAGAATGAGAAAACATGAGGCATCAGGACTTGTATTTAACAAAGCCACAAAGGGTACTGGATCTTAATGGAATTGTAATATTTAAAAAAATATCAAATAAAGGCACCTTGAAGACCAAAAATTATTTACAAAACTATGGAAAAGAATAAATATATATGGGAAAAACAAAACAAAATAAAACAAAAAACCTACATACTGATCCAATAAATTCAACCTACGGTGCCTTGGACACCAAACTCTAGCTTTCACATAAAATCTCAAAAGGCTTTATAATCATTAATCAGGCATTGATAAAAAAGATCAATTTTTCCTTGTCTTTAACTTTTTTGTATATAGGTAAGTTACACATACACGCAGTAGCTTCCCTCTGTGAAGATCCATTGTCCTGAATAGAAGTTCTGGAACCAGCCAGTGCAATACCATTCACATGGTTAAGGACCTCCACCAGAATCTGTTTTAAATTATTAAAGAACAAAAGAAAAATGTCTGTTAAAAACCAGAAAAAGTACGGCATTAACTAGATGGCCATCATCAAATATATAGAAGCCAGAAGGAAAAATAGCCAAATGATTATTATAGGGGGTGAGGCTATTTCATCTTCTACTGTATGTGACTTTCTCAAATTTTAATGCATACATGTACTACATGACTGTCACTGTTTTGGTGTTTTTGTAACAGTGTGTGCGCTCATGTGTAAAGATGACTCTACGGATAATGTCTTCAGCGGGAAAAACACCAACCATGACAAAATTAATACAAATTACAAGAAATAGATCATTTTATGGCAAATGCACATTAATAAAAAGGCTTCATAAATAGTCTGCACCTCATGAAACTAAGTGTTCAGATGTTGCAAGCTAATGTCGGGCAGCATCAGTGTTGGTAAAAGCACAGGGCGCACTTAAGTGCAACGGCCTCTTGGAGCCTAGACGCAAAGCACAAGCATGCGCCTAATTCAAGTGAAGCATACGTTCTAAAAGAATAATTTAATAAATTTAAAAATAATTAGTAACGAGAACTACAACAATCAAATTATCATATTAATTGGAAAGAAAAAAAAAACATTTATATAAGCCCTACTTTTGCAATTTTAACACAAAAATTGCAAGTCAAGTCATTTTAATTTTTTGGATCACAGATATGAGTACTTCCATGTAATATCCTTTCTTAAATCTCCGATAGCCATAATTCCCTATGACTAATTACTAATATTAGTTAATAATTTAATCACTTAATAATTACAAGTTTTTAAGAATTAGTCTACTATGTTCAACATCAACTACTAAAGCAACTAAACAATTACCACAAATATATTATATCATACTTTTTTTTTTTCATGAATGAGCTAAGAATATCGGGGGGAAAAAATGAAGAAAAAATAAAAATAGAGAAGACCTAGAGGGTTGTGGATTCTAGCACAAGTCACACTCAAATTTTTTTTTTTTTTGATAAGTTACACTAAAAATATGCCAAATCAATGGTTTATATCAATAATGTCAAGATCCTATAGTTTTAATTCAGTTTTAGTTTTCTTTTTTCTTTTTTTTGAAAAATATAAAAAAGCTCAAAAAAGAGCGGTTTCAGCTTTTTGAAAAAATGCTTTTCTTGTGCCTAAATCTTGCTTCTTTGAATGTGCCTCGCTTTAGAGGCAAAAGGCATTGGAGCCAAGCCTTGGGGCTTCACACTTTACACTAAAGTGCACATAAAGCGTGCTTTTACCAACACTGGGAGGCATGCTAACCATCAATAGAGAGTTGTCCTGTATACCACAGGTAATGAGCACCAGAGAGTGACACAGCATAAATGAGGCAACTAAGATTATAACAATTATGCTGGGGCTGCATCAACATGACTATCAATCAAGGGACATCTGGTAATGAGCAGCAGAGAATGATAGAGCATAAATAAGGCAACTAAGCTTGTAACAATTATGTTCCGGCTGCATTAGCATGACTATCAAGGGACATCTTTGAACAATTAATAAGTTGCATTTCGCCTTTTTTATTTTTGCACTGGGTGTGTGGGGGTGGGGGTGGGGGTGGTGATGGTGGTGGTTAGGCCTTCTTGTATACTTCCAGTTTACATGGCCTTTGCCCTCTGTCTCTTATTAAATTTATCTCAATCAAGGGGAGAAAAAGAAGCACAAGATACTTCTTTTAGAGGCTCTCTGAGCATTAAATACCACTTGTGATTATAATTTGAAAAGAATGTCAGCATAAAAGTGAGGAAAGGCATTATTTGGGACACTTCAAACCTCCAAGAACAAGACCACTTGCCGAATTGACATCAACCACATGGCTCACTGTTCTGTTTTTGGCCTTACAAATAATGCAATAAATATATGTTCACTTATTGAATGTATTATTAGAAATTTCTAACACAACAAGATTATTGAGTAAGCAACCTTAAGTGTAAGACTGCCTTCTAAGCACAATTTAAAGGAGAAGGTAAATTCAAAAAAAAAAAAAAAAAAAAAACTTTCAATGCTCACAAAAGCAAAGAAGAATCTTAACTTTGAATCACCAAAATCATTTGACAACCATTTTTTATTGCAACCTAAATGACCAAGCCCTATGAGCATCTAGATCAAGAATTTCCTCTATCTTAAGGAATGCATGGACACCAACAAGACTTTTTTCTAACAACCACCTCCCTACCACATCAACATTAATCACATTAATCTTAAACCTGTCAAAACTTTATATCATTCCGAAAATATCATAAAACCACAAACTAAACAGTCTTCTATAAAAAAAAGTCTTCAAAAAACCAAGCACTCAGGTTTCAACCATCCATCCATTACTTGCTCAAAAGAGGAGGCGCATTATGTGGGATGTTTCCAACATCCAGGAACATGACTAGCCTAATTGATATCAACTGCATGGCTCACTGTTCCGTTTTTGGCCTAATATAGAATACCATAAATAGTTTTTCACTTATTGAATATATTTTATTACAAACATATATAGTAAGCAACTTGGAATTATATGAGAGCCTTCTAAGCACAATCAAAAGGACATGACAAAAAAATTAGCCTTCATCACTCACAAAAGCAAGGATGAATTTTAACTTTAAGAACTGCACCTTAGATATTCAACAGCAATTACATCAAATGCAAAATCTTATTTCATATGCTAAGTGACTTCTTTAGAGAAAACATAGTAGTCATAAAAGGATAGCGAGTGTGCAATGTAAACCTACATCCTGATCCATCTGTACATTGGCATCATCAAGCGTCTTATCCATGTCATTCATCAACGCATGTTTTCGACGGCCATAGTAATCCCAAATGCACACCTGCAACAGAGTAATACTCCTGAGACTGAAAGAAAAGATTCCCAAAGAAGAATATCTATCAAAAATAGACTACAAGTTATACATGTAGGTAGGATATATAAAGTCTTTACATGTTCCAAGTTAAGATCAAAAATTTCACAGGCTTTCCTATGAAGCTCTCCAATGGTTTCCTGCCCACCAAGTTAATGACACAATTCAATATGCTTATACCTTGTAACAAGAGAGGTGCAACAGGCACTAAAAGTCATATAAACAATGAGGTGTCAATATCATACCTTCTTGCTTATTCTAATAGTAGAACGGTCACCTTTTGGCATCACATGTAACTGAAGACGCAGAGGATACACCTCAACAGCCAACTCTGTCTGAGAAAGACCAGAACTGATTACTTTCCGTTCTAGCGTTGGACCACCTCCATACCTAAGACACACAGAAGGCTATAATTGTCTCCTTAATACTTCATGTAAATGATAGACTAGAAAATACAAGAAGTAGTTTTAACAGATTCATCCATTCATATTAAACATGGGTAAAATATTTAGTCTTGAAGTTTAAGGATGGTTTCAACCTGGTCCCTTTAAATCTAAAAGTTGCAATAAAGTTCTTAAAATTTTTAAGTTATTACTGTACCATCATTCTGTCAAACAAAGTTACAAATCCAATGGAAATTGCTGATTTGGCTACTTTTGGCCGATATGACACATGGCATGTGCCACATCAGGAAATAATAAATATTTTAACGTTTAATTTTCATCTTATGTATTGAATAAAAATATAAGTTTTTTTTTTAATTAAAAGAGGTACATAATTTCTACTAAAATTTCAATTCAAATGGATAAGGCATTGAAAAGATAAGGTTGTGGAAGGAAAATATTTTTTTGGTTTTCCCTTTTTATTGTGTTTTAAATTTAAAGGGAAGGGAGAATAGATGAAAAAATAGAGAGCAGTGGGTGACAGAGGCAAAACAATGGATTGATATATATATATATATATATATATATATGACAAAGGAGAAAAGGAAAGAGATTGAAGAAATCCAGGCAAGAAATGGAGACAATGGAGAAATCTGGAGTAAAATAAACGGAAATGGTTCTTGACGGACGCTTCTTCTATGCAATCTTTTCTTTTACCATTCAATTGCATTCACTTAATCAGGATGAAAAAGAGAGACACAGATTTGAGAAATGAGTCAAGGCAGATTTTAATTTGGATTTCATAAATCATTCTGAGGAAAACAATTTTTGGTGATCTTATCAAAAAAAAAAAACAATTTTTAGTGATCCACTAAACTCTAGATCCAACTGAGAAATCATTCCAGTTTACAGTTTTTCCTAACACATCAGAACATTTCAAACTTTTTTTTTATCTTTACCCTCAATCAAGGAAAGGCTAACATATCTTACATTCCAAAGATCATTGACACTATATCAGTGGTGTCTTACAGCTCAAGAAACTATTTTCTCATTCTAGTTTTTCTAATAAACCAGAAAGGAATGCTACGAATTTTCTCCAGCATTCCTTCATAAAACAAGACAAAAAGTACATACACTGATTGATCAAAAAGTAGCCTGCTGATATTTTCTACACATGATGTTAGTATTTTATTGTAATAGCAATCATCATAAGAGAACTAACATAAAATATGTTGTTAACCATCTTCATTTAATATGAAATAGCATAATGCTAAGAATTACAGAGAAAAAATGGATATATAGAATTATGAGGCAGGACGAAGTGAGAACAAGCACATGTATACAATGCAATGATAATTTTAGGCCAAATATAGAGTTCATTATAGGTAGTTATGCAAAGTACCTCCCAGCTCCAACCACAACCATCTTTTGGTGCACAAAATCAGACAATGGTCGACCTTGGGCTCTCACAGATCCTAAAAGTCCTGCAAGTGCAGCACCAGCAGTCCCCTATAGAACATCAAGTCAGCACAAATATTGTAATAGATAAGGTACCCTTAATATTCCCAAAGTACTCTAAATTACAAGATTCAATTAATACCTCATAAGCTAGCCAAAGGTCATGGAACTCCACCAACTCACCATCCTGAATCCCATCAGCCAATAGCAGTTTACGCTTCCTTCCCATCTCACATCTCAGAACATTCTTATCACCATCCACCACATAATAACTGTACTCACAACCAAACCCACTTGGGACTGCAACATTTCCACTCCATATGAGCTCATCACCTTCATGAATGGGGCTCAGCAATAGGCCTACATTGCATAATTTAGATCATTCATATAACAAGAAATAAAAAAGGACCAACAAGGTTCATTCTAATATTGAGAAAATACACAAGATAAATCTTGCTATTGTATAATTATTTGGACCACGAACAATTTTGTCCAATGATTCATCAGAAATTTACCTCTTCATTTATGTTTTTGAAGGTTCACCAATTTTGCGTTTTTTAACCCTCGTGTAATGTTTGGGCGGGGGAGGAGGCTGCGGGGCATCATCCTTAGGCTCGTCATTGTGCTGCAAAGACATTAGATGCATACAATCAATATTCGGTGTAATAATAAAAGTAAAGTGAATTGCAAAATAGGCCTATACTTTGTAAATAATGTTATCGTACCATAGAGCTGCCTTTGTGTCCTATTTTGTGTCCACCTGTCCCACAAGTGGGTGCTCTTCTAGCACGTTGCAGTCTACCTCGTGGGGGTGAGGGCTGAGGAGGGGGATTCCCCTCCGGTACATCAGTATCTGGCTATGAAATGTTAGTCCCAACCGGAGGTCCTAGAGGGTCGGATGAGTCTGAGGTAGGTGGGTAATGATGCTCTGTGTAGGGGCTAGGAGTGGGTGCACTAGAGCTGGTGGGTAGGTATGAGGGAGTCGCGGGGTACAACGGAGGGGTCAACTGAGAATGCATATCGAGATCGAAACTGGGCTGTGAAGGTGGGGTGGGTGGAGGGATCTCGGGGTGGGGAGATGCGTGCAGGATGGGTGTCTCATGAGTACTTACAACCCGAGGGGTTGTTGCACGTCGACCACGGCCCGTAGCTGCACTTGTGCTTGGGTTTGCTGTATCAGGCCGACCACGGCCCATAGCTGCACTTGTGCTTGGGCTTGTTGTAGCAAGCCGACCACGACCCCTAGTTGCAGTTGGGCTTGGGCTTGCTGTAGCAGGCCGACCACGGCCCCTAGCTATGCTCGTGCTTGGGCTTGCTGTATCACGCCGAGCACGGGTCGGTGTAGTTATGGGTGCTGCACTTGTGCTTGGGGCTGTAGTAGTTGCTGATTCAGTCCCAATGGCTACAGGATCACCACCAAGCCCAGCCACACTATATAGGATGCGCCGAACATGGTTGTGTTCTCGGCTGCCTGAAGGAAGCCAATTCAACAACGCTAAATGACTTTCAATCTGAAACAAAGAAAGAACCAGTACAATCTGAATTTTTCACATTTATGTAACAATTATATAATGCATAATATGGTACTTATTACTCTACTTAAATAATCATCTAAAGTAAGAACTGAAAGTTTTATTATGAGTCATGCAACAAAAACTCTTTTTAATTGGATGTCAGTCAGATCAAACAAAATTTGTTGAAAGAAGAAATCAATTGATTCTACGTTCGTACATGTACTAAATAAAAAACAACGCAAGCAATAAAATATAAGTAGAACACGTTACCAGCTGATGTAATCTAGCGCTGTTGCGGTCGACATACTTTACAGTGACCGGACGGTACCATTGGTAATAGTCATGATCGCGGTCCATCTCACCAATCTGAGGAGGTGCATGGCAAAGTCGTCGTTCTCTGCTATTCCATGAAATGATATATGGTTCATGCTCATGCCTCCAATTCGTCTCAAATTTCCCACGCAAGTCTATTCTATGCAACCTTTCATCGTACGCAACATGATCAGGCACCCCTTGCGCCAACCCAAACTGTTGAAGGACACAGTCCGGGTGGTGTGTCTCTACTATGCAAAAACACACAAGCGGCACCCTTGCTGTCCACGTACCCCTCCCTGCAACGCAGAAGTCAGGAAGGTGGACGAAGTGTGCCTCGTATGGCTGCCACATAATCTACAATAGAAACAAAAAACAATTATCATAGCATCTTCAAATTTGAAACAAGGGAGAATACATAGATACAAGGAAAAACAAAAATTAAAACGGAAGATATGTTAAAGTATGAAGCAATCATATTCTTAAGGAAAATTAACATAACCGAACAGAATATTTGAATATTATTACCTGGTTCGGCTTCATTGTAACTAATTGCTCACGATAGTAGACCAAGGCCATCCCGGATGGCCTACTCTTCGAGCCTGGCACCCGCACCCCACCTACAGTTATGAGCGAATAACATAAGATAAGTAGCTACTTGATTACTAAGAAGAGTACATTGCATAACACACTAAATATAAAAAAAACACTTACTTAAAGGCAAGTGGAGCATATGGCCACGGGCCGTAATCACATCCAGGTGGGGGCTCTATCCTCGGGCACAAGAAGGGCAACCTTGCCCATGCCCAATACTGGACCAAGGTGCATGCCCCACCAATCTGCGATGCCCCTTTCTCGCTTGCCCGACACAACTCTCTGTACAACCAAGCCAGGCAACCACTGCCCCAGCTATACAATGACGGATCATGAAGGTTCCGCAGTTGCTCCAAAAACATCAGATGCACCCTATCTCCCGATTTGTCCATAAAAAGTTTATCCCCTAGTAGCGCTAAAATATAGCAGCGGCATACTTGTGTATCTGAATTTCCGTTGCGTCATCAGGCAGTGGCGCTGCAATGGCCTAAATAAGGCGGCTAATGAGAATTCTTTGCCCCAACAAGGTTTTGTTGTCATCCGCCGGAGTAAAACCAAGAAACTCCGTGCAAACAGTTCTCCAAGTTCCATCTAACACAGCAGTCGGCCCAACCAAGACCTCACCGTCTATAGAAAGTCCGAAAATGACCTCCACATCTTGTAGGGTGATTGACATCTCACCGTGTGGAAGATGGAACGTATGAGTCTCCGGCCGCCATCGCTCAACTAGGGCCGTTATAAGGCAATTATCTTTCTCTCTGGAAGGGGCCCTAAACAATCCTTCAAGCCGTAGCAACTTGATAATGTCAATCACCCGATTATCTCGCATTTGAACGTTTCCCATCTCCTTATTGCGACCACAGCACGTAAGTTCGCCCAGGTCCTGCAAAATCAATAAAAATTATAACAGTTGTTAGAACTATAAATACAACTTTGAAAGAACTTGCTAACTAAAAGTCAAAGATAACGTAAAAATTAAAGCAGTTGTTAGAACTAGATATTTCACCTCGCCATTCCAAATGTCCTCTGATCGATGATGTCGTTGTCGCGTCAACAATGTCCCAATACTAGGACCAGGCTCCAAGATCTGTGGCTCGTCATCAATCTGAGGCTCCATACTACAAATAGAAATGATACATCCGAATTCCAGGACTTAGATAATCCATATTAAATTTCTTTGCTCAAACTTTCCCAACATGCAGAAACTTAATTCAAAATATAAAGGAAGGGAAGGGAACATAGTACATTCCATTGTGTCATACTACATATGAGTCTTATGATCAAAGAGAGTGAGTATTTTAGTACTTGTACTCATGAATCTAGGGGATAATAAATCCAAAAGAGAAATTAAAAACATAAGTAAAAGTCCAAACTCAACCACATAGACAATTTGCAAAGGAAGTTGCATGTCCAAAATACGGTGATACACCGGAGTTAAACTTATAATGATTCCCAAAATAAATTATCATCAATAATTCCAAGCTGCACATTTTAATCACACCCAGGTAACTTAAGTAATTGAACTGCAAAACTTATGCACCTATTGCATAGACAGAAAAATCTAAGTAATTGAACTGCAAAACTTATGCACCTATTGCATAGACAGAAAAATCTAAGTAACTGAACTGCAAAACTTATGCACCCAGGTAACTTAAGTAACTGAAGCATGTTTTCTAGATATTGTGAGAAGTTATTTTTGCTTAATGGTTAAAATTTAAGTATGGTTACTTGCACTCACTAACTTTAGGAAACAAAAGCTTCATATAACATTCAATTACAAAATTTGCATTATTATTTTCTTCACCCACGAGATTTTCAAAATATTTCTTAAGATAATCACCGTATAAATGTTTGGGTGAAGTTCCATCTTTTTTTTTTTTTTGCATTGATTATGTGTTTGAATTCTTTCTTCTTCCATGAGAGTGAAAAATGCACCACATGTGCAATTAGCTAACCTTATTTTAATGCGTTCATTGTTAGGCACCAATCAACTCTGAATTCTCAACATGTTAATTGGAGTCAACACAGTTAAACAATTTCATTTTTCATTCATCCAATAATTTCCAACAAGATCATATGAGGTTTTTTCCTGACTAATGCTAGGTTACTCTCTTTTTTGCAGATTAGATGACAAGAGCAACAAATATCATCTCACAGCACTGTGAGGTCCACAACCTTGGAGGACTTGTGCTTTTGTTCAGTAGAGTGGAAAGTCACTAATCCCTCTAGTCAAAAATCTCTCTTCTGTTTCTACCTCTAGTTCCTGTAGATTTCTAATAAGACCACCCTACAATTTCACAGTGAAAAATAAATCCCTTATCTTTCAAAAATAAACTTTCAACATGTGCAAAATTCTCCTCTCTACCATGCAAAAGAAGATTTTGTCATTTCCTCCAAGGTGATCATGGCAGGCTGGCTAGATTTTTTCAGTTCAATGTTTGGAAAATTTCAATGAAAAACGAAATTCTGATTTCAATGACATCTATGTCTACAACTATAAACCAATTTTAAACAAAACCCAAATGGGCATGTATCAAAAGCAACTGAAAACCCAAGTACATCCACAACCCAGAAACAAAAACAACAGCAACAACAAGTCCTTCAGTCAAAATAAGTTCTAACATTTACATTTCTAACAATGTGTAACCCACCATGCAAAAAGCCTAATTCTATAACATAAATTCAGCAAAAGAGGAACGGAGAACTACCTAGCAAGCGAGATGAAGAACGACGAAACCGAGATGGATGAAGAACGAAGAACGATGAAACCGAGATGGATGAAGAACGAAGAACGACGACAGCGAGATGGATGAAGAACGACGAACAGGGTAGCTGATTTGGGAGTGAGAGTGACTGGGATTTGATTTGGGAGTGAGAGTGAGTGGGGTTTTGAAAGTTTGAAAGTTTTAGCGTGAGTGGGATTTTGAGTCTGAAACTGGGTTAATAAAAAACGCTAAACAGAACTTGAGTTTTAAAAACTCGAGTTCCTAAAGATATCCATGTGCACACCTCTGTCCAGATCAGCAAATGAGACACCCCAAAAACGAGTTTCTAAAACTCAAGTTCTAAACAAATCTCGAGTTTCACAAACTCGAGATGCTATTATTACTAATTGTTTGTAAACCAGCCAACTAACAAAATTCTTGGCAGAGTAACGTTATTTGGCAAGGGAATTCGGATTTAGGTTTTCCCCCAATTTTTAGTGTTCTCTTTTCTTTTTTTTTAATAACAGTATTTTCTATTTTTCTTAATTCCAAAATTATTTTTAAAAAGCCAACACGGCGTCGTTTTGACTCACTTAACAGCACCACTTAACTGACGTCTAATGGAATACTAAATTGACAAAAATTGAAACTTAGAGGACGGAAATGATAAAAAAAAAGTTAGTAGACTGAAATAACAAAGGATGAAAGTTAGAAGGTCAATTTTGAATTTTTGCCTACTTTTATTCTATTTTACCCGATCACTTTTACAAAATACCTGCATCAGTTTATTTATTCTAAACATTTATTTAATAAAATATTCATCCTTTAACATTTTTTATTATTTCCTCCACACTCCTCTTTAGAACCCTCTCACTCACTGCCCCTCTCTCTCTCTCTCTCTCTCACAAGCCCAACACAACCCAAAATCACGAACATCTAGCCACCATCAACGATCAATCCACACCCACCATCAACCCATCCAGCCACCATCAATGAGATCAACCACCATCCTTAACCCACCCAGTCACCATCAATGGGATCAGCCACCATCATCAGCCTACCTTTCATCGAGCAACCATCCTCCGAAAACCCAAATTCAAAGAAATCTCAAACTAGCCAAATCCACTATACCCGAAACCCCATTCAACCCATTACATATGAAATCAAAATCTAATCCAAACCAAACACATGCAAGCAACAAGTTTACCCAACAACATCATCTTCTTCTATAAACTACCCAACAAAATAACTCAAATGATACCCAAATCAAAACCAAAAATCCAACCAATCCAAAAACAAGTTTACAAGAAAGACAGCAACATCTCAAACTTGACATAACCTCACTGCCCCCAGCATCGCATCGTTGCCAACAACCCAAGCAAGCCCTAGTTGTAGCAACCCGCTACTAGCACCTCCGATCCCTTCCTACTTGATGTCGCGCAATGATGGTTAAGGCTAGGCTAGGCGGTGATTTTGTTCTTGGGTTGGGGTAGTGGTTTTGTACGAAGAGAGGAAGAAGACAAAGGGGAATAGGAAAGAGGAACGGGAAGAGAAAATTGAGGAAGAAGTTAAGTAGAATGAGTCTGTAATGAAGTGAAAAAAAAAAAAAAAAAATTAAAAATGGTTTACAAATGAACAGTAATTATGCATATATGCACAATTATTGTAGCAAGATGGTATATTTACACATCTTTACACCTATTGATGTGGGTACTTTTTGGCCCAAAATGTGTATGTATTGCCACTTTTTGTATTTTAGACTCACTAATATGAGTGCTCTTACATGGATTGATGTAAGTGCTTTAATACTGTTTGAAAATTATCTTGCTCATTTGCTCTCTTCTCCATATTTGAGTTGTTATTTATCTACCATCAATTACCCTTTTTTTTAGAAGAATCAATTACCTAGGCACACTATTGCGTATATAATTGTTATGATGCAATTATTGTGAGACGAGCAGTAAAGACAAGGTATTAGAAGGGAACAAATGACTTGTTGGAGCAAGGAACTTTCAAAAGATGTCAAGTGTTATTTGTACATCACATGAGATATTAAGTGCAAGGGTGTGCATGGATTGGGTTGGGTCGGGTTGAGGAGTTTTTTCAACCCAACCCACTATAGTGGGTTAAAAAAAATTCAATCCAACCCAACCCATCACAGGGGTCCAACCCAACCCACGTGAATCGGGTTGGACCCATGGGTTGGACAATTTATTATTATTATTATTATTATTATTATTAAATTGAGTATTAGAATAACACCACTACAAAGAGCAAATTTATAACCAAATAATCATCAGCATAACATCAAACAAACACAAACTATATGAGAAGAACTTAGGGTTTGAGTTTTATTTAGGAAAATGGGCAAAAAAGTGAATAACAAAATTATATAATTTTTCTGACATATTTTAAAAAATTTTAAAATATATTAAAGACAAAAAACTCATTTTCGTCCTTACATTTTCACGCGAATCCCATTTTGGTTCCTAACTTTTATTTTCACTGCTTTTAGTCCTTATCTTGAAAAACGCGTCTCGTTTTTATCCTTACTGTTACATCAGAGACGAAAAATGCACACGTGGTAAACGGAGTGCACTGTTGGCACACTAAAAGCTGACGTGACCATTAAAATAATAATAATAAATGTTATTTGGCATTAAAAAATGCCATGTCAGCATCTAAATTAAAAAAATTAATTTATTAATTTTAACTAAATAAAAAAAATTAAAAATAGAATTAAAAACTAAAAATCATATGAATTGAGATCTAAGTGTGCCTTGAACAAGAACACAAACTCAAATCAAAGAACACAAACCCAGAAATTAGAAAAAAAAAAAAAAAAAAACCAACAAACAACCATTCAACACCGAATTCTCCAGCAAATCACTAATCCACATGATTTTCACAAAGTCCATAATCGAATAACTAATCAGCCATACAACACTAAATTCTCCAGCAAATCAAACCCATAAACCCAGTAAACAATCTAATCTCCAACAAACCCATAAACCTATATTTTCTTAGGAAACAAACACAAAATAAACCCAAAAAAATTAGCTCAAATACAAATTCATAAATCCCAAAGCCCCCATTTTCTCAAACCCAACAAAATCATCAAAGACCCATAACAGGCCACACCCAAAATCTAGGTTTGTTTTCACTCACTCTCTCTGTAGCAATTGCGAGTGAGAGAAGTTTTGGTGGGGTTTTTTTTTTTTTTTTTTTTTTTTTTTTTTTTTTTTTTTTCTAGGTTCGATCGGAGGAGGGATGGTGATGGCTGAGAATGATCAGGAAGCGAGTGGTACCAAGTCAAAGTTGAAGTCTACCCGGTGGCGGTGGCGATGAATGGTGACGATGTTCCTCCTCCTTCTCTTGTAATGATTGTAATGATTGGTGCCTTGCCTGATTCTTGGCTAGCTCTTTCCGATGCGGCCGCAGTGGCGGCAACGGGAGGAGTAGCCTCAAAGCCTTGAGGAAGAGGTTGGAAAGAGAGCCAATGGCGTCGCAACAGGCGGTTCGGGAGTTTAGAGAGAGAAGTCAGGATTTTTTGCTTCAACTCCACCATTGCTAGGTGGGTTGATATGGAGGGAGACCTTGTGTTTTGCTTTGTGGCTTTTGGATTGGATTTGGGTTCTTGGCTTCTTGTTGTTGCTATTGTTGGGATGACATTTTTTAGAGAAGAGAGAGAGAGAGAGAGGTGTTGTTGGTGTTGTTACATTTGAGATCTTGGTATTGTTTTTTTGAGTGAAGGAAAGAAAGCGTGTGAATGTGGGTGTTTTTTTCTTTCTTTGTTCTTAGATTTGGAATTGTGTCTTTGTTGTTCTTGTTCAATACACACTTAGATCTCAGGGTTTGGCTTTTTTTTTTTTTTTTTTAATTTCTGGGTTTGTGTTTTTGGATCTAGGTTTGTGTTCTTGTTGTTTTTATTCAAGACATACTTAGATCTCAATTCATATGATTTTTAGTTTTTAATTCTGTTTTTAATTTTTTTTATTTAGTTAAAATTAATAAATTTTTTTTTTATTTAAATGCTAACGTAACATTTTTTAATGCCAAATAACATTTTTTATTATTATTTTAATGGCTACGTCAGCTTTTAGTGTGCCAACAATGCGCTCACGTGTGCATTTTCCGTCTCTGATGTAACGACAGGGACAAAAACGAGCGCGTTTTTTAGGACAGGGACTAAAAGCGATGAAAATAAAAATTAGGAACCAAAGTGGGAATCTCATGAAAATGGGTTTTTTGCCTATATTAAATATAGGTGGGTCGGGTCTAGTTAGGCAGATTTATAAATCTCATGACCCGAACCTAACTCAACACAATGAAAAAATAAAAAAAAATAAAAAACATGACCCAACCCAACCCACCGACCCTTAAAAACCAACCCAACCTATGGGTTGGGTTAGGTCGATTTTAGTGGGTTTGTGGGTTTGCTGCACATCCCTAATTAAGTGAGACGCGTAGTCAAGACAAGTTGTTGAAATGAAGTGAAGGACTTTAATATCTTAGAAAGTGAACGAGGCTCGATTGAGAGAAATTAAAATAAAAAGATGTGCATGAGATATTAAGTAAGATAAGGAAAATGGCAAGAGGTTGTGGAGAGAGGGAGAGAAATGGCACTTAGTACGGGCATTTTTGCCTATTATGCTATTTTTGTAAACATATTAGTTATGTGGCTAAAAATGAAACATATTAATTATGTGCCCTTTTTTAAAACATAAGTCTATGAAACTCAAGTTCCAAAGAGGTAACTAGAGCCTTAGAGTCTTGAGTTTTCACATTGGAACCTAAGTTTTAGGGACTCAAGTTCCAAATGAGACCATATAATCAAGGGCAGAGTTAGGAATTTGCGTTTGGAGGAGGGGGGAGGTAAAACTATCATATTGATTCTAAGCCAAATGAAAAGTGGGTTTTGTGGAAGGCGAGTACTAGAGAAAAGTAGTAGATTTACGAAGGAAAGGGATTAAGAGTGTCAAAAAATAATGAGTGTAAATAAATAAATGAAAGAAAAAAAAAAAAAAAAAAGAAGAAAAAGAAGCATGGCGAACGGGTGGTAAAAAAAAAAAAGGAAGAAGAGATGTGAAAGTTACAAAGAGTGCACTGTGAAAGAGATAAAAAGAAGATAAAGTAGAGAAGAGAGGAAATTTGTACCGAGAATTGAGAAAGAAAAAAATATATTTTCAACAAAAAAAAAAATGTTTTTTCCTATGTGGCAAGTTATGATTGGTTGTCTATTCCCATAATAGTCTTATATGACAGACTGTGATTGACTGTCTATTACTATCACATGAATCACCATATTTTCTCCACCAGTTACAGTCTTCCACGAAAGACAATTGTGACAAAATATATATAAAAATGTGTGGTATTAGTATTATTGAGAAAAAGAAAGGAAAAAAAAAATAAAGAAAATATTAAGTAAAGCTACAAATGGGCAAACATTCACATGGAAGGTAGATTTGTTTATAAATGCCATTACACCTTTTCTTTTCTTTTTTCTTTTTTTTTTGCAAAAATGTCTCTTTTGTTTTTTATAAACAAAGATATGAGATGTTCAGGAATAGAAAAGGACAAAACAAGTGCAAAATTAAGATTTTGGGAGACAAAATTTGGCTAACATGTTGGAGGAGGGGGCCAAAGCTTTGTTCTTTGAGGGGTCAGCTCTTTAAAAAATATTGAGTGGGTTCTATTTTTATCTATTGTTAGAGTGTTACTAAATGAAAGAAACACTTTTCAAAAATTGTTAAATTAGTGAAATTAGGTGTTGGAATTACTAAAATTAATGAATGTGGGAGTTTTATGCAAGAATGTTAATGCATGTTGCTCCTCTCTCTTCTTCTTATCCCACTTGTCTTATATACATTGAGTCTCATTTGTGAGATTTAGCAAAAAGTAATTAGATAATAACTCGTAATAGTTGATTAGCTAATAAGATTGGGTTTCACATTATGCATCTTGTGGCAAACTCGAAAGTGGATTTTATGGGTGCTTGAACTAGCTTGGTTTTGCACCAAATGAGAAAATCTAGTTAATCTAGTTCAATTTGATTTGTAACTATGAGGGAATGGTGACTTCTAGATCTAATAAATTTGATAATTTAGGACAACGAGCATTAATTGTGATAAAGCTAACAGAGTTGAATTCAAGAGTGCGAGTTTTTGTAACTAAGTTGTAAAATTGGAAGCTCCATTACCAATTTGTTGTAGGAAAATGCCTTTAAATAGCATTTCCATACAAGACTGATTATGAAATATGCACTTTTAAATGATCTCCAAAACAATAGCAAGAAAAAAAAGAGAAAAAAAACATATTCAAACACACAAAAAAGAGCACCAAAGATTTATGTGGTTCGACATTTGACCTATTTTCATGGGCAAGACGATGAAAATTTTCTCTAACAATTAAAGAGCATACAAAATGGTGTAAAAATGTTCTCACAATACCAGAACCTTGATATGCCCAAAACTTACTCTTATCACAAGTAGAAATCTCTCACAAATACAAAATTCAAAGCAACACATAAAACGAAGAAAATTTACTGTCTTTTCTCCTAGAATTGCCTCAAAGCCCCATTCACACAACCCCCTTCATAGAGGTTTCTTTTTCTCAAGTTTTACCATATTTGTATTCGTAGCCAAGCATGATATATATGTTTTAGTAAGAGAACCAATGTCCTATGAGAGAAGTGTTGTCACCCACGCAAAAGAAACGTTTGCGATTTAGTAAAGGTAAATTAAAAAAGTAAAAACAAGTGGAATTGGATGCAATAGCAATAGTTTATCTCATTAATAATGCTATTGTAAATCATTCACTTGAATCTCTTCTCATTGATTGTAAGACTCTTTTGAAGACCTTCTCTAATATGTAGACTAAGCATATCTATCGGGAAGCAAACCGGTGTGTAGATGCAATGTCAAGACTTGGTTGAAAACCTATCTCTTGTGAGGGGGAATCTTCTAACCCTTGATAAGGAGAGTGTATTTTATAATAGTGATCTGACTATTTAATGAGGAGTAAAGTGAGCATGGAAGTAGAGTACGCTCGAGAGACACAGAGTTCAAGTGAAGAAGAGGAAGTGCTTGAAAGAAGTGTTAAGAAGTTTAAGGATGGCAGTGGAGAGAGGGCTTTCACCTAGCCACGAAAATAGGTTAGTTACAAAGACAATCTAATAGGAGACATCCTAGGAGCATATGCACAGGCCTTCCGTTTTGATAGAGAGAATGAGGAAGAGGAGGTATCAAACATAGAGGTGGAGGAACTGTCTAAAGGAATGGTTTGAAGTATCACTCTCTAAAGAGACTAAAGCTTGCATTAGAGCGCCTTGGTCCAAGGCATTGATAATGAAAGTTGGAAGGCTCAACTAAGGATCAACTCTTTCACGACATCTAGCTCTAGGGGAAGCTACACTAGGTTGTGTATTCAAGTAAATTTGGATAAACCACTGATTAATACAGTGAAAGTCGGAAGGCTGAAATAAAAGGTGATGTATGAAGGAATAAGTTTCTTATGCTTTTATTGTGGACGTCTGGGACATAAATAGGAAAGTTGTTGCTACAGATTTAGCCTAAAGTGAAGGATGCTGAAAGTGACCTAGCCATCACTAACCCCCCCTAAGGAAAACCAAGTGGAGGTTATGTCAGAACCTAACTACGGTGCATGGATGATTGTAACAAGAAAGAAAAAATCAATTAGAAATGGACGAACTCGTGGGACCAGCCAACCACCTTATCAGGGGGGGTAAAGCAACTAAGGGTAATATGGTCATTATAGGAGAAGAAGTAGGGCCTAGTACCTCAGAGAAGCAGTTGATAAGGACCACACAACCCTATTATGTCTAATCAAAAACCTTGAAATTGGTGGAATAAGCTGAATCCAGCGAAGATAGTGATACCCACATGCAACCAAAGCCAGAAGCAACTCTTGAGAATAAGATGGAAATCTACTCATCTCCCTTAAGCAATGGGAAGAAAGGGATAGAAGCCTTAGTAGCCCGACTCCTAAAGTTTCATAGGGAGAAGAAATTGATAAGAACTAAGAATACAAAAGGTTTCAAAAGGTTTAGTTTAGCTATAGGGAGTAAAACAACCACACTCTTTAGAGCAGTTGAAAGTTTTCCAAAGAAAGAAAAAGAACCCAACCACTCAAACAACACCCAACATGACCAGGTCATGGTGAACAATGTGGTATAGGAATAAGGCGATAGTGTTATCAGACCAGATGATAGCCTAAATAAGAGTAACACTAATAGACATGATGGGTTGGTTCAAGGAGGACCTCAGGGCAGCGTGGAAGCACTTGTTCCTAGTCACTCCTTCAAGCATCAAAATGAGAAATTTGCCTTTGGATCATCCAGCATGGGGATTAACTCCAAACCCATGATGGAAGTTTCTCACGAATGCACACCTAATAACGGAGCAGGAAGCAAAAGAGTTGAATAGGCAAAGAAGGCCCTAAGTAGTGCTACACTTGGACGAATCAAGTTGGTTGGTTCAAGAGAGGAAGGCCATCGACTTCAGGGGAACAATAGCTTCACACATGGGTAACATGCCAACAATGAAGCTATTCTAAATTATAGGCCCAGTTCGAAATTGCGACCTATTGATGTGTTGTGGGGAGGACATTTAGGGGATCTTGAAGTACATAGTGCTATGGAAACCAAATTAAGTGGCTTCCAGAGATATTTTGAGGAGACTAGGATGGAGCATGATGGAGGCAGTTGTAATGAGACCTAATCCAATCGAGGTTCCAGTTAGAGGATTTGTCAAGATGATTATGCTTCTCTGGAACTATAGGGGAGCTCTAAATGCTGATTTCAAAAGAAGAATTTTTGAAATGGTAGTGAATCATCATCCATCTATTATGGTGATGACGGAGACAAGGGTAGGGGGAGATAGAGTAGAAAGAATTATTGAAGGACTACCTTTTGATGGTTTCTTTGCCACTAACACTATAGGCTATGCGGGAGGATTATGACTACTCCGGAAGAAGGAGGAGGCTGACATCTTCATCTTGGCAACTACGGAGTAAGAAATTCATGTCATGGTGAAGGTATGAACATTTAATTTTACTTGGTTAATTTCATTTGTATACGCTAATCCTCGAATTGCTGAAAGGAGAATATCATGGTTTAACCTGTCTAAAGTAGCAAATTTGCATGATCTCCCTTGGTTGCTGCTTGGAGACTTTAACGAAATTCTAAGTGAGGAAGACAAATTTGGGGGCAGAAATATCAATCTAAATAGAGCTATTGAATTTAAAGAGTGTATTGATTCCTACAATCTGCTGGATTTGGGATTCTCAGGACCAAAGTTCACTTGGTCCAATTGAAAATAAATTTCTGACTTGATTCTGGAAAGGTTAGACAGATGCTTTGCCAACCCAGCTTGGCATATGCTATACTTTGAAGCCTCAGTTACTCATCTACCCAGGGTATTCTCAGACCACTGTCCTATCCTTATTGAACTAGCTAAACCACACCCTGCCACTCGAAACAAGCCATTCAGGTTTGAAACTATGTGGCTCTTACATCCGGAATTCCTCGGAATGGTCCAAAGTGCTTAGGATTAGCTCCAGCCTCTTGACACAACTATTTTAGGTTTCACTTGGGAAGTCAATAGATGAAATGTGGAGGTGTTTGGAAACCTCTTTGCAAGGAAAATGAGAGTCATGGCAAGATTAAATGGGGCACAAAAGGCACTAGCAAACAATCCGAATGATTTTATTATTCAACTTGAAAAACAACTCATTGAGGAGTACTCTTTAATCATGTTACAGGAAGAGGAATTCTGGGCACTCAAATCGCGGCTAAATTGGGCTACCTTTAGAGACCGCAACACCTCCTTCTTCCATGTCTCCACGGTGGTTAGAAGACACAAAAATAGGATCAGATGCATCAAGGATGCCATGGGAGAATGGATATCTGATGAGGAAGAAATTAAAATCCTTATCCACAATAGCTTTCTTAAACTTTTTCAATAGAGCTATCGCAATCCTCTAGGACTTCGGGAGTGGCACAATTTTCTTGTGCTTTCTTATCTGAAGAAGACAAGGAATATCTTAATAAGGAGGTCACATATGAAGAGATTAAAGATGGTTTGTGGTCCTTAAAGCCCTTTAAGGCTCCAAGAGCGGATGAATTATATGCTAGATTCTTCTAGCTCTTTTGGCATTGATGTTAATGAATATGCTAAGAGGTAAAGAATATATTCAACATAGGGGTCGTTCTAGAGTATTTGAACAAGACTTTGTTTGCTCTTATTCCTAAATACCAAAGCCCCAAGATGATTAGTAACTACAAACCTATCAGTTTGTGCAACTAAATCTACAAAATAGTTACTAAAGTCATTATTGCTCGGATTAGACCTCTCCTAAGCAATCTAGTCTCCTCAATGCAAGCAGCCTTTGTCCCAGGCAGAAAAGGACTTGATAATGTCATTATTGCTCAATAACTTCTACATTCTATAGACACCAAGAAGGGGAAGACAAGACATATGGCCATTAAAGTAGACATTGAGAAAGCCTACGACAAGCTTGAATGAAACTTCATTCACAAAGTCTTGCAAGCTTTTCATTTCCCTAAGCAGCTAATCAAGCTTATAATAAGATGCATCTCATCCACAAGTATATCTATCCTCTTTAACGAGGGTGCTTTGGAAGAATTTTACCCCACGAGGGGCATCCTCCAAGGTGACTCGCTATCTCCGTACCTTTTCATCTTGTGTATGGAATACTTAGGAAGCCTTATTGAAAAAGAGTGTATGGAAGGAAATTTGATCCATGTCAAAGCATACAAGGATAATATTGGAATATCCCATTTATTTTTTGGCAATGATCTAATGCTATTTGCCAAATTTAGTGAAGAAAAAAGTGTAAGTATCAAGAAAGTCTTAGACTACTTCTGTGCTGAATCGGGGCAAAAGGTAAGTGTAGAAAAGTCTCGGATCTACTTCTCTCAGAATGTATCCTCGAATTTTAGAGAAAAAATATGTGAGAATATTGGAATCCATGCCACCAACAACATTGGGAAATATTTAAGTTTTCCCCTCAACACAAAGGAGCAGCAAGAAATCAATATAACTTTTTCTTGCTGAGAGGTTAATAAGTAAACTCTCGGGTTGGAAATCAAAATTCCTATCCTTTGTCGGCAGAACAGTTTAAGTGAAATCAGTTATGTTCGCTATGCCTAATTACGTGATGCAATGAGTGGCACTTCCTAATCACCTTTGAGAAAAACTTGATAAGATTAATAGAGATTTTCTTTGGGGAGCCTCTTCATAAGGAAAAAAGAAAATGCATTTGGTTGGATGGAACAAAATTATAAAACCAAAGGAGCAAGGTGGCTTGGGTATTCAAGCTTCAAGAGGAAAAACCTTGCACTACTTGCCAAGCTTAACTGGAGGATGTATCAGGAGAAGGATGCATTATGGGCAAATGTCATTTTGAAAAAACACTGCTCTTAGTCGAGAAGGAACTTTAAAGATCTAGATAAACTCCCTTGTTTAGCAAATTGGAAAGCTATCCAAGCGGGATTTCCTATTTTCTCCAAAGGTGTCTATTGGAATATGGGTAACGGATTGGCAATTAAATTTTGGACAGACAAGTGGATGAGAGGAGTTTTGCCCAAGGAAGTAATTGAGGGACCTCTCAACAGATCGGATAGCACGATGACAATGGCAGACATGATCCCAGGAAATGAATGGAAATAGGAGGCATTATCCTTTGAGCCTCCTACAAAATTTTTGGATAGAATTAAAGCCACTCCCATCCAGATGTTTGGGAGTAAGGAAGACACAATAAGCTAGAAATTCTCATAGGATGGAGAGTTCAATCTGGCTTCAACTTACCTCTTAGCAATCTCGAATGATAATCAGAGCAACTCTTTTCTAGGTGAATGGGTTTGGAAAGTGTATACATTGCCAAAAGTATGCTCATTCCTATGGCTCTACCATCATAATAGTGTCCTAGCGAGAGAAATTATTGCTAGCAAAGGTATTGATTGCGAAAGTGTCTGCCCTTTCTGTAGAAACTGCAATGATACTATCCTTCATCTTCTTAGAGAATGCCCTTATACTATGCAAATTTGGAGGAAGATTGGAATAGTAGCTACAATGGAAGTCACCTTCTGTCTAGACTTGTTTCAATGGCTGAGAGCTAACTGTCAAAGCAGTCCAGATATCCTCTCTAATGGCATACCATGGAAAACCTTATTCACCTTCTCTGTTTGGGCACTTTGGAAACATAGAAATAGGGCCGTGTTTGAAAACACATTGCTGAACCTAGATCTGCACAATACTTGCATTAGACAGGCTATGGATTATTTTTTCTGTACAGGTAAATTTCTTCGAACCAAGAGGATGGGGACAATGCAAGCCAAGGGTTCAAACCCCGTGAGGGTTGGCATAAATGGAACACCAATGGTGCTTCGTTAGGAAATCCTGGGAAAGTAAACGAAGGAGGGCTGATCTGAGACCATAGTGGAACATGGATGAACGGTTTTAGTCGCTGCATAGGCAATATCACCAGTGTTATGGCAAAATTCTGGGCACTAAGAGATTGTTTGCAATTAGCATCTCAAATGGGGATCTCACACCTAGAAGTTGAACTAGATGGAAAAACTGTTGTAAATCTTGTGCTATTTAACTCAATGCCCAATGGAGCTTATTCATCCCTCTTGAATGATTGCAGGTTCCTGCAAGTCAAGGTGACTCATATATTTCGGGAAGCAAATAGATGCGCAGATGTGATGGCAAGGAGGGGATGCCTACAACTGTTATTTAATGATCCTCCCTCAACTGATATTTCATCTTTTGTTGTATATGACGCTAATGATATGTATTATGTAAGGCGCTATGCCAACACTATGCCTTTCTTGGCTTCTTAGTTTTCAATGAATGGCCTTTTGGCCAAAAAAAAAAAAAAATCTGACTATTTAATAGTATGATATGCCTTTTCTACCCAAAAAAAAAAAGCTGCAAGCAAAGAAGTCTAGGCCAAAAGCCAAAGTCACCCCTTGCAATATATTTAAACCAAATCCAAACATCAAATTTTATGGGTTATATACCCATGGGATGCATGTGTTATGTGTACCAAACTTAAGGAACACCTTAATTCAAGCCAATAATTAACAATAATGATGCCACCTAGCAGTTTAAAGAAATTTCCTCCAAATTGGGTTAGAGCTAAAGTTTGTCTTTACTTTCATGGCCATCAGTTTGAAGAAATGTGGATACCAATTAACAATGGTGCTTATCTCAATTTTGAAAGAGGAAAACAGGAACTACAGTTCCCCATATTCATCGTCGTAAATCTTGGCCTATCATTCTCGAGGCTATTTTGGACGGCCAATGTAAAAAACTGGATTTTTTTTAAAAATAATTATAAAATCCAAACTATATTATTAGTTAGTCATAGTTTGAAACTATTTTGGTTTCTAACAATTCGACTCTAGTGGAGTCGATTTTGGTGTATAAATCGAGTATATTGAACTTGATTTTCCATTGCGCTTGCAGCTGAGCTGGAAAAACTGTCCACGTAGGCCAATAGGCCGGAAATCGAGCCCAAAGAGGTCGCTTCCTATACACTGAAATCGAGTCCAAGGGACTCGGTTTAGTTTAATGGAAACCGAGTCCTACGAACTCGATTTCAGTTCAGCCCAACACATCTCAAACTTACCCAGATTATTTTTTTGTTCTTCCCTTTCCTTTTTTTGCTCCAAATGCCGAACCTCTCCACTTCCAAGTCCCCAAAAACCCATGAAAAAAACAAATCAAAACCACACATCTGATCCGATTTCTTGCTGGATTTTTGCGTCGTTGATTTTTTCTTCCACTGGAGCGGCGGCGAGAAACCACGTCCAATCCAATTTCCATCGCTAGGGTTTGGTCAAAATCGGTGCCTGGGTTGCTGGGTTTGTTGGGTTCATCGTTGCTGGGTTCATCGTTGCTGGGTTGTTCTTCTATGTTTGCTGGGTTCATTTGTTCTTCGTTTGCGGGTTCGTTAGTGGAAGTGTTGGTGGGTTGTTCTTCGTTTGCTGGGTCTGTGTTTGCTGGGTTCATTTGTTCTTCGTTTGCGGGTTCGTCAGCGGAAGTGTTGGTGGGTTGTTCTTCATTTTTATGCATAGAAATCGAGTTCAGAGGACTCGATTTCTATGTGTAAAAACTGAGTCGAACGCACTCGTTTTCTATACATAGAAACCGAGTCCTCTGAACTCGATTTCTATGTATAGAAACCGAGTTCATTGGACTCGATTTTTATACATAGAAATCGAGTCCTCTGAACTTGATTTCTAGCCTACGTGGACTTTTTTGTCCACTTCAGCTGCTTGCAAAACAGGAATAGCAATAGTAAAATCGAGTTCAGAGGACTCAAATTGTTAGAAATGAAATTAGTTTGAAACTTTGTCTAACTAATGATATTGTTTGGGTTTGATGGTTATTTTCTAAAATATTCCTAAAAAACTCAAGTCATGCGTAGTTTTTGAAAACTCTTAAAGAGCGTAAATGAAAAGAAGTTATGCAGATAACAATTTCTACTCGCATTTGTTCTGTGCTTTCATTTTAAATCTGTCACAAGATATGTAATTTTTTTAACTGAAACCCCAGCACCGGGATGCTAATATAATCTACTAGGAGAGGATTCAATCCCGACTTTGGTTCGCATGATGAATCAACTAAAATACACAAGAAACTAGGGTGCTTCTATCCTTCAACCTTATGCTGTCTTGTCCCACATGGAATAGAAACAAGTGGAGAGGCTACCGTGTGGCGGTGTGAGTGGATAAAAGAAGAGCAATAAGCCTCTTAACGATTACTTACCTGGACGGGGTCAATGGTTGACCAAGAAAGCCCATGGCCTAAGCTTGTGACTTCCATTGCACTACGGAGGGGTGCTCGCTTAAGGTCTGTCTAAGTGATGGAACCTACGTCATAATTTGTTGCAGTGGGGGCCTGCGTCCGCGCAGCCCCTATCCATAGCTAGTTCAAAATTTTCTTATAGGCATATCCTGGGCTTTGTGTGTATTCGACTTATTAAGGTAACTCTGATAATCGTGGAATATATGTTGGGCTTGTAAGAATAAGTTATGAAGATAACTGTGTTTCATAGTTCCACGTGGTTGTAGAAATTGGGCTTCTCGTCCGTTATTCCTACTTTGGTGCGAAAATGGGTTTATGATCACCTCCCACAATCCAAAACATTTGCAAAATAGAGAGTTCATCCTTGAAAATAACAAGTCCGACGGTATCAATTAATAAATTGGAAAAATAATTCTTCGCTCATCTACGGGACATAGAGTTTATTGGAATTAAACTTAAAAAATAAATAATATTGGAATTAAACAACCAAAAGATGCTCCGACTCAATGAAATTGACACCTATAAAAGCAATTTGATTGTTGTCTTCTTGTCATTATGTGCACATTTTAAGGTGTAAACTTCTGATTCAATGAGATCTTTCAGTCTTCATAAACTATCAAATAATCAAATTAAAGGGGCTTAAAAATTTGTACGAGGATTTGAAATCATATTAGATTAGATTACTCCATGGTAAATTAAATATAACACCAGATCAAGCAATCAATATCCACTAAATTGAGGTTAGACTTATAATGGCATTGGTAGTTCAACATTTTTTTTTTTTTTTTTTTCATTTTGAAGTTCATCGAGTGCACAAGTTTCACTTTCACTGCGAATAATGACGGGCCTCTCATACCAGTTAGCAAAAATATATACTATATGGTAATAGGACAAAGTTTAGTTACAAAATTAATTGTAGTCTAAGACTATAACCTTACTTAATATCTTTTTATTAAATATGAATTTTGACAAATCTATCGTTGGATTACTTATTCTTATTATGTTCTCCATGTTTGCAAAATTTCTAGAAAATTATAAATCAGTAGCTATGTCATCAATAAATTGTTTAAATTGTAAGTTTTTGTAGTTTAAAATTATACATAAAATATAAGGTTATAGATCATGTAAGGTCCGGATTTCGTAGCCTAGGCCCAAAACAATAAATTTGTAGAGAGTGGGTAACAAAGTTAGGCTAAAATGTAAATCTATCAGTGATTAGGTGACATAAGGACATTTGAAAATTAAACTCAACTCAAGTCTGAAGAGGATTGTTCTTCATTCAAAGATGGGTATAATTCTTAGAATAGTTTCTTACAAAAAGTTTTTCTCCCCCTTTCTTCAGCGGCTTCTTACACTTATATATTACCCTCATACTCCATCATCACCGTCCACTTGTTCTTTATTTGAGCCTTCACTTGAGTACATGTCATATCAGATATCTACTTCAGATCTATGTGAGTGGTGGTAGCTAAGATTGCACTGTTCAGGGATTTTCTCCACATAAATGCGGCCAGGAAAGCTGCTGCAGTGTATTAAATGCGGTGGTAGCAACTTTTCCTTTTTAGATATTTCTCTGCTCTCGTCATTTCCAGGCATGTCCAAAGCTTGTCTTTGTCGTGGAAGTAGTGGGGCAGACCATTCGGACCTTCAGGATATTTGTTTGATCAGGTCTCTGTCATCTGAGGAGAATGACGTCTTCGAACCGATATGGCTCTCTTCGGATTGATCCTATCATTCATTCCCAGCTGCGCTTCCTCCACCAGGTCTCGTTCCTAATCCCCTTTTCCTCTTCGGCACATAGTGATGTTCGAATTGGGTTCTAGGCCCACCACATGGCGTTGGGCTTCCACACCCACAGATCATATAGTAAATAATATTTGATTGACACAAAAGTTGACGTATGTATTAAGAGTGTAAAGAACATGCAATTTAACTGTTAGATTTTCAAAATATGCAGTAATATTTATCTATACTATTATTTAAGGGGTTTCCTCTGTTTGGACCGGATTTTTTTTTATTCCAAAATACCCTTACACCTGGACAAAATTGGAAGACAATCGAGTAAAATTATATTTCTAACTTTTAAACAACCCACTACAGAATAACTTCACATCCACTAAACCACTACTAAAATTTAAATTTGCTACAATCACTCCTATTAAAATACGGCAATGAACTCTTCTTTTCTTCTTCTTTTTTTCTTATTTAAAAAAAATTCTTTTGCAAGATCTCCTCTTTTTCCCCTCTCATTCAAGTTTAGTTTTAGTTTTTATTTTATTTTATTTATTTTTTAATTATTATCCTTATCCCATCATTAAAAAAAAAAAATTGCAAGATCTTTTTTTTTCCTTTCCTTCACGTTAAGTTGGTTTTTTAAAAAAGTTGGTTTAAAAAAAAAATAAAACCCTTACTTATTTTTCCCTTGTCCTTATCTCTCCCCCCCCACCCACCCCCCCCAAAAAAAAAAACTCCATTAGGAAAAGTCTCACTCCACGTTAGAGCTGTAAATGAACCAAATCGTTTATAAACAACTCGGGCTTAGCTCGATAAAAAACTTGTTCATGTTTGTTTGTTTATAAACAAGCCAAGTTTAAGCTTTAGTTTTAGGCTTGTTTAATAAACGAGCCGAGCTCAAGTAAAAAATATTGTTCATGAACAAGCTCGTGAATACCAAGACTCGATATAAAAGTAACAAAACAAGTTGAGCATAGGCTTATTTATGAGTTTGATAATAAAATTGATATGAGCTTGACAAGTAAACTCATATCTTTCTAAAACTTTAATTAATTATAAGTTGAGACCACTCATCCAAACCAAATAGGCTAGATAATAAACTTGATATAGGCTTGATAATATACTTATGTTAGATCTCAAGCTCAAAAGCATGATATTGAGCTTGAGTTTGGGCTTGATATTGAGTTCGAGCTTGGCTTGACTAATAAATCAAGCCAAGCCAAGCTGAGCTCAAGTTTTTATACTTTATAACAAGTTCAAGCTTGAACATTATTTGTAGACTTGTATCATGCTCAAACCAAGCTTGAACATTCTATTTTTACTGTCGAGCCGAGCTTGAACATTCACTACTCGACTCGTTTACAGCCCTGCTCCATATGCAAAACCAAAACCACCCTCCCAACTTACACAATCAATTGCAATTTCCTTGTAATAACTTCCTACTAAATATTACTAACAGCCCAGTAATAGTGGTTACTAACCACAATAAACTTCTCCTAAGCTCAAGCACTGTATTTTGCTATCGAAATTTTAATGAAAAAAATATATTCAAGCATGGCATTTTTTTTTTCCCAAATGAATTCCAACTTCTGATTAACTCTTACTCAAGTCTAAAACACAGTTCCAATTAAAATTCTTTTTTATTAAAAAATAATAATAAATAAAAACATTAACAATTATCCTTATCCCCTTTTCTCTCACCTTTAAATTAGGACTCAAGTTTTTAACTTCAAAATCTTTGATTTTAGATAAACTTCTCTCCCACTCCTACTATTCAAACTAAACAGTTTTAGTTCAAATAGTTCCCACGTAAGCCACTTCAAAATTTTACTTTTTTTTTAATAAAAAAAAAATCTCTTCTTCTTTATCTCACTCTCATTATATAAGCACACGCTATCTCTATTTATATATATATTTCACGTCTCTTTTCAGGTTCTTTCTATAGATTTTAGGATTTCATCAATTTTTTGCTCACTTCATTATTATCTGAAATTTTAAAAAAGGTTTGTTTCCTTTGACAATGTTGAAATTATTAATTTATTAGTTTGTATATTTTTGTTTTCATAATTTTTTTAATTAATCTTACCCCCTTTTTATTTTATCTCTTCTCCTTTATTTCTTTCTCAAGTCTTTTTTCCAGTTTATTTCCACAATTCATTGTTTTGATACTCTCAGTCTCAACAACAGAAATCAACACTTAAATCATTCCAAATTTGCACATATCCAATAGAGTAAATTTCTCATTCAAAAAAAAAATCCCATGTGATGTATATTATAAATTGTTTTTTTGGTGAGAGGGCGATAAAAAAAATTATTTCACCTACAAACGCTTAATTTCATCACACTCTTATATTTTTAAAATAGAAGAGCCTCTGAGCACGTGCATGAGTGCGTGCTTAAAGGCTAGTTTTATTAATTAGGTTATAGCCTTATGTAACAATTAATTTTGTAGTTAAATTTTGTCAAAAATAATAATGGAGCCAATTGGGAAATTTGCATGTAAAAGTTACTGTAGAGAGGACCATCTTAATAAATTGATTAAATTCACCTTCTTGGCTCAGAAAAAAGAGAAATTAAAAAAGACAAAAAGAACTTTCATAGTCTTGAATGGCTGGCACTAGTGTTTGGTTTGCGTTTTTCAATGGCCACACATCCCACATCGTAAAACGAAGGAAAAGGAGAGGTAAGCGCATAGTATTAAAGTGAAGCGTGCGACTCATAGCACCATACTTACCTGGACGGGGTCAATGGGTGATCCTTAAGGCCCATGGCCTAGGGCGGTGGCCTCCATTGCACATAAAAGGAGGGCCGCCAGCCTAAGGTCTTCGCAAGTGGAAGAGCCTACGTCATTATTTGTTGCACGCGCAGCCCTTGCTAAATAGTTAATTATTATTTTAGAAGTGCTAAATAGTTAATTATTATTTTAGATACTTGCTGTTAACCTGCTAAATAGTTAATTATTATTTTAGAAACTTACTGTTAAAATTTAAACGTATTTGATCTATATATGTGTAGCCCTGTTAAATTGTTCTTGTATGTATGGAGAAATGATATATTTATATTAATATTTAGCATCTCTCTATTTTATATTTTCTTCAATTAAGTTAAATTAAAATATATTTTATAAAACTTATTTTAGCTAAATTCAAATCGATGGAAATACCTACAAATTAAATACGACCCATCCACTTAGGATGTGAAGGTGGTTTTATTAATTTTTTTTATTTACAATTTAAATTAATTTAATTTAATAAAGAGTAATATATTTTGTAATTATATTTTTATTTATTATATAAAAATCATAAATGTAATATAAGAACAATTATAAATATAAATTTTGGTACATAAATTTTGTTGTACCAAAATGAAAAAAATATAATTTTTCTCAAAAATTCAAAAGGTAAGTTAACGAAAATATTCATTTTTTAATAAAATTTATTTATAACATTTTGTGAATCATTAAAAAGAATATAAATTTTGAAAATTATTCTTTTAGTTTTAAACAACCTTTCTCAAACCTTATTTTTTTTGCCTACAATCCAAAATACCAAAAAACGTAACTAAGAAAATTAATAAAATTAAACAATGATAAATTGGAGCAATTAAGAAAACAATTTGTGTTGATAATCTATTAAGGTTATTTTCTTTGCAGAAATTGTAATTTCGTCCACCCAAAACATATTATCAAATAAGTAATTATTAGCAAAATCTAAGAATTAAATTTTTATATAAGCATTGTTATAAAGTAATAATAACAATAAAAATAAAATTGCAAAAGCTAAAGTTTGCCATCCATCCGATTATTTTCATTTGGCTAACCTTTGCTTTTTACTAAATAAATGTCATTACAGAGAACTCCACCACAAAGGATTAAAAAATAAACAAAAATTAGTAAAATCTCATAGTTTAACATCTAAATTGAGTACTATAAAAAATCATGCTATGTAATAGAATAATATTATATTTTTATATGCTAGATTTATTTTCATTTGGCTAACCTTAGGGCTAAATTTTATCATTTTTTGGGTTTTTGAGGTATTTTGGTAATTTTTTGGATTTTGGGAGTATTTTGGTCATTTATTAGGTTTTAAGGATATTTTGGTCATTTTATAGAAATTTAGATTTTATGTTGTTTATTTAAATTTTAGATGGGTTTAGTGGGTATTAGTGGATTTATCTATTTAGACCCATCTAATTAAATAACCAAATGGGTCTTTACCCATTTAACCCAAATATTAAATGGGTTGGGTTAAGACTTATCCAAATAAGGTGGGTAATGGGTGGGTTCATGGATATGGGTAAAAATTGCCACCCCTAGATTTGGACAAAGTTAATTTTGTCTATACACAGTTCACAATGAAGTTTTAGACTACTAAAATAGATTGAATTAAAATTTAAAATAATTACTCTAAATAAAAATAAATCTAGGAGAACTAGGGTTTCAAATCTCTTTCACACTTTGTAACAATTAAATTATGAATAAAATTTTAAAACACGTGTATAATTTTAAACCATTACATGAATTGAAAATTTTAACTACTCAAATTTGAATTGGATATGGAGGAATCCTTAAAAAAAGAAAAAGAAAAAAAAAGAAAAAAAAGAAAAAGAAAAGGTGGTCAAGAAAAAACAGTTAGATTCCATTTAAGATATTCCATTCTAGCTCCTAAAACTAGACCTAGCAAACAGGGGTGCACATGAATTGGTTGGACGCTTGGACTTTGGACTTTGGACTTTGTAAAGTACTTGGACGCTTGGAGTCATGGAATGTTTATGGGAACAATTGGACACTTGGAGTCTTGTTATCGAGAAAACTATGGGAAAAAAAATGTGTTGAGTAAAAGTGTTTGAGTCAAAATTTTCAATTGAAGATGTTTAGGGGATGTTTGGATTTCATGTTTTCCATCACCCATCATTCTGTTTTCATCACTCATAACTCAAAATTGGTGGGTCCCATGACAGGAGGGTGTGTTTGGATTTGTTTTCAGTTTTTGTTTCCATCACTCAATTCTCTGATTTTTGAGTGATGAGTTAGCAAAATTGAAAACAACTTTTGAGTGTTTTCAAATTATGGAAACTAAGTTATGATAGCATTTTGGTAAATATACACATATTTGAGGGACCCATGGTCAAAGAGTAGTTAAATTTGGTCAGACCTTTTGCTCTCTCCAATACGCGTTATCTTCTTCTTCTTCTTTTTTGTTCTTTCATGCTAGGTCTGAGCTTTAGTTTCTCTATTCTCTTCTTCTTCTTCTTCAATTTTTTTTTTCCATTCCTTTTCACTGGGTTCAATGAGTTTGGGTATTGGGGGTTGAAGGAAAAAAAAAAGAAAAAAAAAGAAAAGAAGTAAAAGCTGCACCAAATCAATCCGTGATTTCCATAAAAAGTAAAATTTTATGAGTTATCAAAGTTAGAAACATGTGCGAAACATGCCACTTTAGGAAGTTGTGGTGTTTTCAGTGATAATTGATGAGTGGTGATATTTAAGTGATAAGTGAGCATTTTTTGAAATCCAAACAGCTCCTAAAACAATGTATTTTGAGAATACATTTGGATTAGTTTTTAATTTTTAAATAACAATGCTAAGTGATGTTTTAAATATACTGAAAATCATGGGACCCACATGATTTGACCAAACACTCCATCAATGTCAACTAATGGATCCTCTTTCTTACTTTTCACTTTCCCCTCTTACTTTTTCTTTGCCTCACTTTTTATAAACTCATGCCTATTAATAATTTTATTGTATGTCATTACTTTAAAAAAAAAAAAAAAAATTCATACACATGCAAACCACACATTTATGTTTTTATTTTTTTATTTATTTATTTTTTTCACTTTTTGAAAACATTTTATTAGAAACATGATATCAAACACATTTTTTGCATTATGAATATTTTATTCATGTATTTTCACAATACTTTTTAAACCACAACTTTCATATCATTTCAAAATCTGTTGTTTGCAATCACTTACTAAACCGCCCTTAAGTGCTTTAATGAAATTGACTTCTCCTGTTCACATGGAAACACACATATGGGAAAGGGTTCTTCACATCACATGCACCCTTGGGATTTTTTGCTTAGGAAATACACTTATTCACATGGGAAACAATTCTTCTTCAAATTTTGGAATTAGTATAGGACTATAGGAGAATTAATTTTTTTTTTTTTTGAAAGGTATTCTCTCAAAGACCAAATTATGTATGGATATATCTCATATAGATTCCTGAGAATTTTGAAAGATTGGTTTTAGTTTTTCCTTTGTATTAAAATCATTTTTCATCACTTAATCATTTGCTAGTGCACAAATCCTTTCCCACAGACGGCGCCAATTGTAGGGTCATATTTCGTAATGGGCCCTCTCAATAGGATTTGTAGAGAGTGGGTTAAAAAGGCTAAGCACTAACAAAGCAATGAGAAAGTGATATCAAAATTCCTCGGAACGTTAACGAAGGCCATCATCTCCTGAGAGTCTCTATAATGAGTTTTCTTTAGGTCCTTCCTTGAGGGTCTTTGATTAAGTGTTTTTTAGTATTTTTCTTGTCTTCGGCTCAATCTGAGGATTCTGTTCCTTCAAAACTGGCCCCCCAAATCCGGGTCTTTCCCTATGTTAATGGGAATACTTTTGGTTATATAGCCTCGTTTTAGTTAATCTTAGCCGTCCATTTGTTGGTTATCTGAACTCTCTGCATAAGGGCTGTCCCATCATCTGCTTTTACAGGTTTTATGTTAGTTCTCAGCCGTATTAGCAGACTTTTTAAGTTGAAGTGACTGAGGTATCTGGGTTTGTTAGTCATTTCGTCATTAAGGTGGTCAGGATGTTGGTGGGATACTTTTTAATGGGTGAGGGATATTTTCCCTTTACTAACGTCAGTTTGCTGAGGACATGGGCGTCTTCGGACAGGCCCTTTTGAGGGTCTGGGCCCATCCTTCCTATTTTCAGCCTCTATATTCTCCTTGGCACGGGCCTTGGGCCGGCTGTGGAGTTGGCCATGAATGTTGACATTTAGGGACCCACAATAGCCCCTCAAAATTCTGCTGCCCATCCCCTCGGGCGGGGAGGAGGATTTTGACTTTGCCGGCGTATTTTCGTGCCCTACTGAACGTTACCTCTCCGTTAGTGTTATCGTTATTTCAGCGGCTTTTGTAATTTTCCTTTCGGCACTCAGTTTCTTGTGATTTTCGTCGCTAGTAGGGCTAGTTTCTTAGCATAAAAGAGGTGAGCGTAGCCGTAGATTTGGGTTCGTGGTCAATTCAAAGGCCCTGGTTTTGCCCTGCGCTTATACCGCCCTATAGTGACTAGTTTTGGTATAGGTTTGGGTCCAAAAACCATACAAGACCTTAGTTTTTCTTGCACTCAGTATTTAGTGGAGTGGTCCTCCCGTCGGCCTGAGTCCTTGGGCCATACGGTGCACAAAATTTGTCTAAGACTTAATTTTCTCATTAAAAGTAACTGGTTTCACCAGAGGTTGGTGCCCGAGGACCATACAATGCCTTAATTCCATCCAGTACCTAATTTTCTTATTTTAAGTTCGTTAGTTTCCCCAGGGGCTGGTGTCCGAGGACCATACAATGCCTTGGTTCTGTCTAACACTTACCTTACTCATTGGAAGTAACTGGTTTCACCAGAGGCTGGTGTCTGGGGACCATACAATGCCTTGGTTCCGTCCAGTACCTGATTTTCTTATTTTAAGTTTGTTAGTTTCCCCAGAGGCTAGTGTCCGAGGACCATACAATGCCTTGGTTCAGTCTAACACTTAACTTACTCATTGGGAGTAGCTAGTTTCACTAGAGACTGGTGTCCGAGGACCATACAATGCCTTGGTTCCGCCCAGTACCTGATTTTCTTATTTTTAGTTTGTTAGTTTCCCCAGAGGCTGGTGTCCGAGGACCATACAATGCCTTGGTTCTGTCTAACACTTAACTTACTCATTGGGAGTAGCTGGTTTCACCAGAGGCTGGTGTCCGAGGACCATACAATGCCTTGGTTCCGCCCAGTACCTGATTTTCTTATTTTAAGTTTGTTAGTTTCCCCAGAGGCTGGTGTCCGAGGACCATACAATGCCTTGGTTCTGTCTAACACTTAACTTACTCATTGGGAGTAGCTGGTTTCACCAGAGGCTGGTGTCCGAGGACCATACAATGCCTTGGTTCCGCCCAGTACCTGATTTTCTTATTTTAAGTTTGTTAGTTTCCCAGAGGCTGGTATCCGAGGACCATACAATGTCTTGGTTCTGTCTAACACTTAACTTACTCATTGGGAGTAGCTGGTTTCACCAGAGGCTGGTGTCCGGGAACCATACAATGCCTTGGTTCCGCCCAGTACCTAATTTTCTTATTTTAAGTTTGTTAGTTTCCCCAGAGGCTGGTGTCCGAGGACCATACAATGCCTTGGTTCTGTCTAACACTTAACTTACTCATTGGGAGTAGCTGGTTTCACCAGAGGCTGGTGTCCAAGGACCATACAATGCCTTGGTTCCGCCCAGTACCTAATTTTCTTATTTTAAGTTTGTTAGTTTCCCCAGAGGCTGGTGTCCGAGGACTATACAATGCCTTAATTCTGTCTAACACTTAACTTACTCATTGGGAGTAGCTGGTTTCACCAGAGGCTGGTGTCCGAGGACCATACAATGCCTTGGTTCTGTCTAACACTTAACTTACTCAGTTCAGAGTAGCTGGTTTCCCCAGAGGCTTGAGTCCGAAGACCATGCAATGCCTAGGTTCTGTCCAGTACCCAGTTCGAAGTAGCTGGTTTCCCCTGAGGCTTGAGTCCGAAGACCATGCAATGCCTAGGTTCTGTCCAGTACCCAGTTTTCTCATTTTACTTATTATTTTATCTATTTATCCGTAGCCATTTAACTATATACTGCTATAGTTTACAATAAGCATTAAATAAACATACTTTTAAGCAAAGTAATAATAAATGCGGATTGGAGCTGGTGGAGGATAAGACCCTGCCCTGTTCCGCCTCTTCGTTTGATGGGACTCTTCTGATTACGAGGCGTCTCCTAGGTCGTCCGGGTAACGCGTTGTGACGCTTCGGTGCCCTCTCTTTAATGAGGCGCCGCCTCATTAATGTCAGTCGTGGATCTGCGAGGATCTAACGACTGTCAAGCCCCTTGGAACTTGGGGCAGTATTATTGCCTCCGGAAATCTCTCCCTGGGATTTATTATAGACTGGCCCTCACCAATATTCCGCCTTCTATATAAGGCGTTTCTAGAGCAACCTTCTTCTTCACACTTGACAAATTCTCGTCCTAAATTTCTCCCAAAAATACTGCCCAAGGGTTCTGCAAGACATAGCCATTTGAGCCCCTTCGAATGAATTGGCCTTGGGAAAGGGGGGTCCCGGGGATGCACAGCCCCCATCAGGAGCCGAAGATGGCATTTCGACCCTGGACGTCTAGTTGGGGTTGGGGTAAGGTAGATCCGAAGATTCTCCTTCTTTTCAACCTAATCGGAGACGGAGCCCTCCTCGCTGTCTAGAGGAGGATCCATAGAGAACGTAACCTCCCTCCCTTGGGTTTGGGTCTCTGACCCTCCAAGCTAGCTACGATGGGGGTGGGAGGGAAACCAGGCGGAACCCAGAAATGGAACCGTCCTGTGCCGCGGCCTCTTCCGCCTTCAAAGTAGCTCTTCTTCCCTCTTTTCCCTTTTATCTCTTCTATTTCCTCTTCTCTTCCTTCACCCCCAGCCTTCTTTTTTCTATCTTTTGTTCCTCTGCCAACTTTCTTTTCTATCTTTTGTTCCTCTGCCAGCTTTCTTTTCTATCTTTTGTTCCTCTGCCAGCTTTGTTAGCCGTTTGGATTTTGTAGTTAGCTTTAGAATAAGCCCCACGGGCACCGCTTGTAAGAGATGTAACTTTTTCTTCATGTATTAATAAAGAAGTGGACTTGTTTTGTATATATTTTTTTTACTTTCTGCATACTTTTGTTCTTGCGATTGCTGACTTTTGAATGAATGTTGTTGCTGTTGATTGTACTGTTTTGGCGTTTTGTTTTTGAAAGCGTTGCTTTTGATTTCTTTATACCGACCACCGCACTTGCTAGCGCACAAATCCTTTCCCACAGACAGCGCCAATTGTAGGGTCATATTTCGTAATGGGCCCTCTCAATAGGATTTGTAGAGAGTGGGTTAAAAAGGCTAAGCACTAACAAAGCAATGAGAAAGTGATATCAAAATTCCTCGGAACGTGAACGAAGGCCATCATATCCTGAGAGTCTCTGTAATGAGTTTTCGTTACGTCCTTCCTTAAGGGTCTTTGATTAAGTGTTTTTGAGTATTTTTCTTGTCTTCGGCTCAGTCCGAGGATTTTGTTCCTTCAAAACTGGCCCCCCAAATCCGGGTCTTTCCCTATGTTAATGGGAATACTTTTGGTTATATAGCCTCGTTTTAGTTAATCTTAGCCGTCCATTTGTTGGTTATCTGAACTCTCTGCATAAGGGCTGTCCCATCATCTGCTTTTGCAGGTTTTATGTTAGTTCTCAGCCATATTAGCAGACTTTTTAAGTTGAAGTGACTGAGGTATCTGGGTTTGTTAGTCATTTCGTCATTAAGGTGGTCAGGATGTTGGTGGGATACTTTTTAATGGGTGAGGGATATTTTCCCTTTACTAACGTCGGTTTGCCGAGGACATGGGCGTCTTCGAACAGGCCCTTTTGAGGGTCTGGGCCCATCCTTCCTATTTTCAGCCTCTATATTCTCCTTGGCATGGGCCTTGGGCCGGCTGTGGAGTTGGCCATGAATGTTGACATTTAGGGCCCCACAATATATAAAACATTTTTAAAAAAATTTATTTTTATTATTTTTTGAAATACAACCTAACATTTTGTTATTAGGAACTTGCTAGCGTCTTATTTTCAATTTATAAAATGACTAATTCACTTAATCTTCTTGTACTATAATCAAATATCAGTAGAATTATCAATTTCAATTTTGAAAAATCTTTTTCTGCAAAAATAGTTATTTCAAGTACTGTAAATAAAATTTTGTAAACGTGAAATTTTTGAAAAAAATATAGTTTTTAAATATAATCAAGAATTGCAATATTACATGTTTGAATGTTGTTATGATTGTTTTCTTTATTATCTTTCTATTGTATTATGCATTATTTTTTGTTTAACTCTTTTTAATGAATATTTTTAAAGATCATTTGTAAGGTTTCATCTATATACTTTATTATATTTTAAATTGCTAGTAACAAATTTATCACAATATCCTGCTTGAGATTCAACTTTTCTCTCTCTCTCTCTCTCTCTCGTTTTTATAATATGAATTTATATCAAAGGCATTATTGCAACTTTACTTAACAATAGAATCACCGGATAGCCTTAACACAACTTAATAAATTAATACTTACCAAACCAAGATTAATTTTATATAGAAAATCAAATATCATGATTCAAAAGTAAAATTTAATAAAGGAGACGGAGATTTGTTATTATTTTTTAGAATGAGTTTTAATTTATGGATAGCTGAAATCTAATTTTTAGATTTGATTTTGGCAGAGAGAGATTGTTTAATGTGTAGTTGGGTGGAAGATTGGGTACCTAATATTGACAATATTTTGTGTGAAAAACTAAATTACAAAAACTGAAATCTCAAGTTGTTATGAGAAAGATAATCAATAATAATTCGGCGCATTGAAAATTATTATTATTATTATTTGTAAAAATCTTTAAGATTTCAATCGGGTTGAATTTTATTGATTTAAAAATTTGGGAGTCATTTTGGAGGTAAGGGAAAGAGTGCACAATCTATATATATATATTTTTTCTTTTTAGTGAAAGTAATTATTGACCCACAATTTTAATACATTTTTCTAATAGAAGTCCTAGCCAATGAACTAAGTGACCTAAGGCTAATGCCAGCCTTGGCCACTTGCTCCTGTGAATGGTATGCCACATAATCTTAATAACAACCCCAAGTTTAATATACCCATCGCTGTTAATTTGCCAATTGTCATGTTCATGAAGTTTAAATCATCCTTCAATAAATGATTCATTATTACTTATAATATCTTTTCCTAAGATTGCATGTATGAAGAGTCAAATTTATCTTTCATCAGAAGATCTCTTCCAAGATTGCATGAAATCTCTCTCCTTCTCAAAAAAAGAAAATAAAGAAAATAAAAAGAAGGATTGCATGAAATCTTGGACTAAAGTGCATGATTTAAATCGTCTGTCAATATATGATCATATGTTAAGATTTGCAACTTGCAAGTATGAAGAATCAAATTTATGTTTCGTCAGAAAATCTCTTCCAAGATTGCAAGAAATCTTGGGTCAATGTTGTTGTAATTTTTTTTTTTTTTTTTAATTCAGCAAAAAGAAAAGGAACAAAAGTTTTATCATAAATGATTTATGCAATTAAAAAAACGCCTGGTTTCATTTTGCTCGACCACCAATCAATATCAATTTATATATAAAAGCAGAGACCTCATGTGAGAGTGCATGAGGTCCTGCCACGTGGCACTTTAATATTGCATTTAACTTTTTTTTACCTTTTTTCATTAAGTTATTTTTACTGTTACTCAATAAATCATAGTAACTTATTTTTACTATTATATAAATTTAGCATTTTTTACCTCTTTTTATTAAGTTTTTTTTTTACTGTTACTCAATAGATCATAATAACTTATTGCATTTAACATTTTTTACCTTTTTTCATTAAGTTTTGTTTACTATTACCTAATAAATCACAGTAACTTATTTTTACTATTATATAAATTTAGCATTTTTTACCTCTTTTTATTAAGTTTTTTTTACTGTTATCCAATAGATCATAGTAACTTATTATTACTATTATATTGATATGAGTTGTTCTTGACAATTAGACCAATTAGACCAAAAGTTATTCACAATAAAATTGATTACCTTTTAAAGATAGACCAAACCTTATAAAAAACTCAGACCCAGTTCTTACCTTACATATTATGACCCAAGTTTGACCATTCCCACATGTAAATCAAAACAAAAACTCTTACCCTCTTACAAACTCTTTTCTTCCTCCCCCACGTATAGATGATAATTCTAGAAAATCTCATTCTCATGAAATATCTCTTTATTTTTCCTCAATTTCAATTCAATATGCTTTTGTCTATTAATAATATTTTATGCAATTTATGCAGACAAATTCTCTGTCATCGACCACTGCAACAAAAATATATATAAATCTTGAGATCCCTCAGGTTGCTGAAATAATTGACAAATGCATATTTCTAAAATTTATAATAACAAAAAAGTCTAATAAAGAACATATATTATCTCACAAAATGCCATTAACTTAATATTTTCTTTAAAAAAATTCAATGATAGGAATGGTAAAAAACATGATCCTATACAAGAAATACCAAAAATACATGCAAAACAATTTTCATAGGAGGATTTATCTTTAAATAATATAAAGACAATAGTAAAGATAAAATGCATTGAATGAGATCCTACGAAAAAGGTTTGTTAATTATTTCAAATTATACTCATCATTTATGTATAAAAATAATAATAGATCATATTATTTATATTAAAAAAAAACATATTAATTTCAAAGTTCATTACAAGATGTGAATTACTAGGGTATTGCAATATAAGTAACATTAATACAACAATGGGTTGGAATTACATTTTGTGCGTACTTTGTGAAAGGAATGTCAAATTACAAACAGGATCATTTTGGTGTGCAAAATGTAAAACAAAAATAAATCTTTCTATCCCAAAGTTAGAGGCACTCACATTAACTACATATTCTTCAAATATTTATAATATATTTATCTCACTATAACTACTATATATATACAATTGCAAACTACTTTAGATACAGGATTCGAATTGAAGTTTGTAATGCAACTAACAAAACAAAGTTTGCGATATTTGATCGAAATGCTGAGAAAATCCTAAATAAATCTACAAGATCGAGATCTTGCTGAAAAATAAACTAAGGTACAACTTATTTAAATTATTGTAAAAATATTGACATTGGAGAAGGAATCTCACGTTATTTGAAAAAAAAAATAGAAAAAAAAATGAATTTCTCTACTTCATTTGAATGAATTCAATCTAAAAGATGGTTTTGAAAATTATATAGTTGCTAAGATTTTTGATGCGCCTTCAAATGATAAAAAGGTATGGAAGAAAAAAAAACACAATTCAACATGCTATGTTAATTCTTTTTGCTGCACTATTCCAAAATTAACAAAAATAAAAAATTTACAAAAAACTGTCACATCATTGAAATTTAATATAAATGCAAATACCTATTAAAAATCTTAGCGACAAAGTCCAAACTTTGTAAGATCTAATCAAGAATCTCTCGGTGCCAATTCATTAGTAATTAACACAAATGATGCAACAAAAGGAAAAAATGATGAAAGCTCAAAAATTGAACAAATATGGATGGACTAAATTTCAAATGTTGAAGATGGAGAAACTGATAATGACAACAAGCGTCACCATACCACAATAACAAAGAATTGAAGAAGAAAAAAAATCGTAATGAAGCTTTTTATTACATCACATAATAAAAATCAATAATATAGAATGAATTAATATGCCTTTATCAACTTTTATTATACAATATTACTCCAAGTTGTTTTCATTATTGCTCATTACTTGAACAAAATAATTATAATAGATATATGTGTGCAATTTATAATTGTTACTTTTTATGATAAACTCATTACTAACAAAATTTTATAATAAATATGCTATAATATATGTATAATATTTTCCAAAAACAAATTTACATAAAACATTATAACATTATCCGTGTGTCGCACGGGAAACTTATTAGTATATATAAAAGCAGAGACCTCATGCGAGAGAGCATAAGGTTTTGCCAAGTGACACTATAAGGTTTTGCCAAGTGACACTCTCTTTGAAAATATAATTGATTTTTTTTTTTTTGGTTGAAATCAAATACATCATTCTCAATTTATTACACTTATTAGATGTCAAATCAGTTATTTACTAAATTCAATAGATTTCAATTATTAATAAATAAGACTAATGGATAAGATTAAGGGATGTTAATCATCAAAAACTCTTTGTTTTCCTTATTCCTTCGTCCAAAGGTTGTCTTATGTTTATGCCTACTCATTTTCCCTTATAACTAAATGCCTACTCTTCCTAAACTACTACTTACCTTCTCCTATGCGTTGCTAAATTACCAATTATATGTTCTATAATTTGCATAAACTGAAATAGCATTCAGATTATTCAAGAACACATGAATCTTCCAAGAAAGCATCTGTTTATTCACTTGAGGTAATAAACAACAATAATGCTCATCTTCCACTTGCTTCATGTCATAATGGTCATGGTTCTATATGTTTTTTTTTTTTTTAATTGTACTAAGATGCTCTTTTGCTTACATATACTTTTCATTTGCTAATTATCATTCTTATGGGCTTTTAGGGCTTGGGGCTCTATAAAGTGACATAATCCTATAAAAAGATGCTCTTTATGCCATTTTTTATTTGCTAATTATGATTTTTGTCAACTTCTGTTAATAGATTAAGATTGTCAAAATTTTAGTTTTTTTTTTTTTTTTTTTTGGGTTAATTTTAAGCATAACAAACTTATGGGGGTTTTCTAATTATTTGTGTTTCTACATTTTTTTTTTTTTGATAGATATAAAACTTTCTAAACTCATCAATGTATTCAATATGTGTAGAAGATCTATCATTTCAACTTCAGTGGAATGAGCATAACTGTTGTTTTCTTGGTCCTTTTCCCTTTTGGTTTTTCAAGTTAGTATAAGGGTTAAGCCATTGCTTCAATTTCATTATACACAAAGCATGAATACTTCAATTTCATAAAGATATATTAAAATTGAGGTTGTTAGGTTTAAAAAGTTTTAGCCATCATGAACACTTTGATGATTGCAAAAAGATATGTGTTTGAGGAGAAAGCACACAAACATATATCTACATAAATAAATTCAATATGCTGACATTTACCTCATTAAGCTAAAGTTACTACATGACCAAGAACAATTTAAAAAAGCATTTCTTAAAAATATAAAAAAATGCATGCAGTCTAATTTTACATTGTAACTAATAATTTTAATGTGTAGTTTTGAAGTTTTTGTGCTCAAGATTGATTTTGGCAAGAAGAACCATCAAGGGCAGCTCGGTATTGTCATATCTTGAGATATGTAAGTTGTTTTATTCAACAAGCGCTTATGTTATTGCAAGTTTGCAACATACTCCAACGGATTAAAACTATAATTAGTGTAATCAGTTAAATTAGTATCTATTGATTTGTCGTTCGTTCCATAAATGTGAGAATGCATTAAGCCATATTCAAACATGTTTTTATTTATTTTTATTTTTTACCATTGATTTGAATTATGATATTAGCTTGCTCATATATTTTAGTTTCTTTGGCAACAATTGATATACATGTAATCAAGAGTATAACAAAAATTATGCTCTTCCCATTGTATTCTAAACAATGGGCTGATGTTTTAAATTAGACAAACAATTTAAATCTTTAATATGCCTTTATTACTTTAAATGCTTTAAATAGAGTCAATGATAACTTTTCAATTTACTTTTTTCTGCATAAGAACAAAGTTTAAAAGTAGAATTGTAAGAGTTAGATTCAGTGGATTGGATATAATATGATTATTTGTCTCTAAACATTTGACCAGTTAAGCATAAATATCAACTTCCTTAAAAGTTGTCCTTCAAGAACTAAGTTCAATGTAGAATTGTAAGAGTTAGATTCAATAGATTGTGTAATATAATTATTTGTCTCTACACATTTGTCCAATCAAATATAAATAGCAATCTTCTTAAGAGTTGTCCTTCAAAACAAAATTTGATGAAGCTATTTTTAAATAATAAAGCATAAGCAGGAGTTTTGATTTACAATGATAACAAGTCGCTCATTGTAGCATTGAGTTGCAAAAGGAGAGAAATTTGGATTCAGAAGCTTCAATCTAAGGAGGAAGGTAATTCATGGTTGGGGGCAAAGGTAGAGATAGCAATATTAATAATAAGTATTATGCATGGTCATAAAGATAATTTCATATAAAAAATATATAGTTTTTTTATAAAATATTTTAAAATAAATTTATACAGTACCCGTGCATCGCACGGGACATCGACTAGTTATAACAAATATTTGGACTACAAAAAATAACGCAATTTTTGTCATAACTCGCCACGTGGCGAGTTATGAGTAGTGGAGATGTAGACCTACATGAACTACCAAATAGGCCTAAGCTTATATTTGCGTGGGAGTTTGCAATTTCTCACCATTTAACTTCCCTCAATATTGTTAAGGTTATAGTTGAGATTTAAAATAGAACTTTGATGACAGAGACAAGAATAGATAGATCCCCAATAATAATAAAAAGGACAAATACCTGATCATTATTATATTTGGTTCTCTTAAAACTTTGGTAACGGAGGCAAGAATAGTTAGATCCTTAGACTGCTTGCAATAAACTAGACCTTGGTCACGAATAACCTTTCAAACTTGTTTAAGTCTTGAACAACCTCTCAAACATGTCCTGGACTGCCCTAAATTCTCTGAGCTAAAAGACCAACAATTTAGAGTTGGTAAAAGTAGATGCAAAACTAGGAAAAAACTAAGTCAATATGCTAAAGAGTGGTGGTAATTAACTAATTATACAATGTGTATGAGGATACAACTAAAATTGTGTGTTCAAAACATGATTTCACTTATAATTATGAAATCATGTTGTAAAACAAGATTTCAACTGAAGTGCATGTAAATGATAACATGTAACTCAGTGTGTGCAACGTTCATTAAAAAAAAAAAAAAAACTTAGCCTGTGCAACAATAATTGTGTTTTCAAAATATGATTTTAGTTATGATTGTGAAATCATGTTTGAAAACAATAATTCAAGTGTAGTATATATAGTAATGTGTAACTCAACATGTGCAACAATAATTAGTGTTTGCCAAATAATGAGATTTTAAATGGATGGAAATTTCAATCCTATCAATTTAATGATGATGACAATTGGCAATAGCTGCAAGCCAAGGGAAGGCAACAATAACAATGATGGTGGTGGTGGGCTGGTGGCAATAGAGGTGATATCAACAGGTTTTGGTGCTGACAATGGTGGTGTCAACATTGGTAAAGATTAAAACATTGGTGTTGAAGGCAATGGCAGTGACAAAAACACCTATAAAACAATGTGATTTTTAGCTTCTTATCAGTCTTCATTTTAAGGTGTAAACTTCTGATTCAATGAGATCTTTCAGTCTTCATAAAATATCAAATACGAGCATTTGAAATCATATATAGATAGATTACTCCATGGTAAATTCAACATAACATCAGATCAAGAAATCAATATCCACTAAATTGAGGTTAGACTTATAATAGCATTGGTAGTGCTCAATTTATATATATATATATATATATATATTTTAAAAAAATTGTGTTCATCGAGTGCACAAGTTTCACTTTCACTGCGGATATACTCTATAAAGGTAATAATGGTGGAAATTGGGAAATTTTCACGTAAAAGTTACTGTAGAGAGAGGACCATCTTAATAAATTCACTTTCTTAGCACAAAAAAAGAAACGAAGGGAGAAATTAAAAAAAGAGACAAAAAGGACTTTCATAGTCTTTTTTTTTTTTTTTTTTTTTTTTTTGAGCTGGACTTTCATAGTCTTCTTTCTCAAAAAAAAAAAAAAAAAAAGACTCTCATAGTCTTGAATGGCTGGCAATGGCATTATAGTGTCTGTGTTGGGTTTGCGTTTTTCAATGACCACAAGTCCCACATTGAAATAAATAAGGAAGAGGAGAGGTAAGCGCATAGTATTAAAGTAAAGCGTGCGACACCTATCGATATACTTACCTGGACGGGGTTAATGGGTGATCCATGAGGCCCATGTCCTAGGATGGTGGCCTCCATTGCACATGAAGGAGGGGTGCCAGCCTAAGGTCTTCCCTAGTGGAAGAGCGTACGTCATTATTTGTTGCACTGGGGGCTGCGCAAGCGCTGCCCCTGCCAAAATAATCAATAATTTTTTTCTTTTTAAGTCTTTAAATGTTTATTTAAAGTGATTTTGCGGTAGGAAATTTATTCTTCATTACCGTTACGTATATACTGTTTCTCTTCAAATCTCTATTTCTGTTCTTAAAATACTGGAAATTAATAGAAATTTAAATTTTTTTTACTTGGCATTTTTACTTGGGTCTTTTGGGTTCCTGATATCTTCAACTTCTACATTTGGTTTTTAGCTTTCTGTTTATGTTTTACTCATTGGGTTTATTATTGTTTGAGTTTTAATTTTCAAGTTTTGTGTGTAGGTTTCAAGCATTTCAAGTCCCTCTTTAATGGATAATCAAAAAAAGGAAAGAATACAGTCTCTCTTTAATGAATGATTTCTTCAACTTCGTAAATATTTCTCTTGGTTGCTAGTGTTGCAGTGAATAAGTAGTGAAATTAAGTAGTGAATAAGAATACCCTATTTGTTAATAAGGACGAAGTCAGGATCTTATGTTTGGGTGCCAAAGTATTAAAAAAAAAAAAAAAAAAAAAAAAACCGCGGTTTAAGAATGAGAATATCTATATAATTCAATACTAAATTAACATACTTGTAGCATTATTACATTAATTAAGAAGTGCGTGAAAAGAAATTTTGTCAATATAAGAAGGCAAATCCCGAATGATCTTTAACAACTCATGGATTTATAGTGGGTACAACTCTGAATTAAGCAAGGATAACAACTGGAAATTAAAACATTCTACCAGTAGGGAGTGAAGATTGAAGACCCAAATCTTGATGCGTTATTCTTCAAAAAGACTAGTTACAATTGAAGCATCCTTGATAGGGCTTATTTTGTGGGATATAGTGTCTTTGAGCCCACATGGAGTTACCGGGCCGACTCTAATACCATATGTAACATACTAAGGAAAAACACTAGTCACATTTGCACTATACAATCACAATTGAAGCTTTTTGTAAGAGTTAATAAAATCCAGTTCAACTTAGTATATGTCTAATGTGGGACTCATCACACATCTACACACGGTCAATCAAATTGAGGAATCACTGACCTAATTTTTCTAAATAATCCAGAATTAAAAGAAATGAAAAAAATGCACGTTAGCACTTAGTAGTAAGTTTTGATAGAAGCTTCATGGCCAATTTTTTTGTTGTTGCAAAAAGACTAGTCACAATTGAAGCATCCTTGATAGGGCTTATTTTGTGGGATATAGTGTCTTTGAGCCCACATGGAGTTACCGGGCTGACTCTAATACCATATGTAACATACTAAGGAAAAACACTAGTCATATTTGCACTATACAATCACAATTGAAGCTTTTTGTAAGAGTTAATAAAATCCAGTTCAACCTAGTATATGTCTAATGTGGGACTCATCACACATCTACACACGGTCAATCAAATTGAGGAATCACTGACCTAATTTTTCTAAATAATCCAGAATTAAAAGAAATGAAAAAAATGCACGTTAGCACTTAGCAGTAAGTTTTGATAGAAGCTTCATGGCCAATTTTTTTGTTGTTGCAATTTATAATTATTGATAGACAACTACTTATTTCCAAGTTCCCATCCCATCTACGGGGTTCTTATCTCTCTTTATTTAATTCAAATATTTACTTCAGTTTCCTCACTTTTCTTTTTTATTTTCCCTTCTCTATATTTTTGTCTAAAGAAAATTTTCTAGGCATCATTGTATTTGATTTTGGCGTCATTGTAATTGACAACTCTTTTTTTTTTTTTTTGGAGAATGGATAGCTCTGCTGTCTGCTCTCTCTTCTTCAGTTCATTGTATTTAAAATATCGGTACACCATGTACAATATGTTGATAAAATCGTGTACAATAGATGAATTTGTAGAGGTGGCTAGTTGTATTTATTTTCATTTTCAAATCACATACTTTTTCTTTACTTTTCAAAACACAAACACCAACTATTAATGAAAAAAAAAAAAACTATTTTGGATAGTTAGAAATGGAAAAGGTTTCACTCTCTAGAGAAATCCTCTGAACTTCTCAGATTCCTTTTTATTGAATGTTGTAAGGTTGAATTTAATCAACCATGTATTGGCTTTATTTCGTGCTAAATTTGTTTGTAATTCAGCATGTAGAAACTCCGTATTTAGATAGGAATAATATAAGGGTTGTGTGTGAGAGAGTGTGAAGAAACTCAAGTTGTGTGCATTCAAGAGGAGTCTCGCGACTGGATCTCGTGGTTGACTCACGACTGGCAATTCGCCACACGTGTGAAGCATGCAGGGAGCTGAAGGGTTACAACAACTGGAGCACTACAAGACAAAAAGTACAATCTGGCCTGGAAGTTATTTCGCGACTCAAACTCGTGACTCATTCCAATCGTGAGGCCAAGTAGCCAGAATGCCCTGTTTGGATGAAAACTGACTTTTCACATTCCATCTCATACTCTACTACAAATACCCTTATTCCCACAAAATGTAATGTGGCTATTCAGAGAGAAAAAACCCTAAGAGAGATTTCTACAACACATCCACCTCATTAGAGAGAGAGCTACTCATTCTTAGAAAGAAATCTTTGTAGTTTCTTCTCATTCCCTCTCCCATTGTTATACCTATTGAGAGGAGATTTGTACCCAAATATTACCCACACCCATTCAGAGTGTTGAGTGTTTTTGGAGTTTTGGGAAGCATTGGAAGATGCCAAGGATGGCGGATGCAACAAACTATTGCGGGATCCGGTAAGCTAGAGAAGACAAGGTTTGGCGAAATCCTGTTGGAGCAAGGAGCTTGGAGGGCTTAGGTGCACTGGGTAGATTAGGCTTGGAGGGTCTTTTGCTATTCATGTATCCCAACTTCATTCTCTAATGGATTATTAACTACTTGGAGGGCGGCGGAGAGGTTTTTCGCCGAGTACTTCAATTTTCTCTTCGAGAACACATCGCCATGTTATCTTTGTATTTGCATCTCTCTTCCTTTAATCTTTACCTTTTAATTACTGTTATGATTGTAGTTAATTATGGTTTAGAGTATGTTACCAATTTGGATTTAGCTTATATTCATCTTTCCGCACATATATTGTTTGTGTATAAGTTTGTATTAGTAATTTTGTATTTGGAGGTCTAAACGTTCATTAGTGTTTTACATGCTATTTGAACTATCAAATGTGAATTTTAAAAATTTAACTGTTAGGTTGCATGTTTTTATCATATCCACTATGCTTGTAAAAATTTAAGAAGACCAAAGATAAATAGATATGTTATCAATCAATTGTTTAAATTTTAAGTTTTTGTAGTATAAAATAATGCATAAAAAATAAGTTTATTGATTGAATAGTAAATAACACCTGATTTGAATGAAATTTGACATGTGTGTTAATATAATAAAAAAAATGTGTAATCCGATAGTTAAATTTTCAAAATTCACACACAATAAAAAGATATAAGATGAGTTTGAAAAATTTCTCTCTAAACCAGTTTGGAAGAGAAACCTTTTTCCAATAGAAATACTTACATACTAAATAAAAAATAATATGTCCCTAAACATTGCAATAATAATAAATTTATGTTCCCAAAAAAAATGCAAAAAATAATAATTTTGATTGTGTGTTTGGAGAAATAGCAAAAAGTTATTTTAAATAAAGGTAAGGATGCCAATGTCATTATTTTTATTCGGTTTAGAACCTATATTAGGCTTTTATCCTATTTTAGGGATACCATTATAAATGCCCTATTTTTCTAACACAGTTCAAGAATAATATTTTAATTTTATCACAAAAAATCTTTAGACTACCAAAATACATTGGATTAAAATCTTAATAAAATCTCAAAATACAAAATATATTAGGGCCTGATTGGTAGGAGGATTTTTGTTTTTGTTTTCAAAACAGTATAAAAATTTGGCGTAAATGCACTTTTAGTCCCTACATTTTGATCCGATTTCTATTTTAGTCCCTACATTTTATTTTTACCACTTTTAGTCCCTAAATCAATTAACGCGTAACATTTAAGTCATTACCGTCACCCAACTAACAGAAAATGCTGACGTGGCTGACGGTACAGTAAAATAATAATTAAAAAATTTATTTTAACATTAAAAAATTGCCAAGTCAGCATTTAAATTAAAAAAATTAATTTATTAATTTTAATTAAATGAAAAAAATTAAAAATAAAATTAAAAACAAAAAATCACATTAATTAAGATCTAGGAGTTTTTTGAACAAAAACAACAAGAACACAGACTAGATCTAAGAACACAAGCCCAGAAATTAAAAAATAAAAAATAAATAAATAACAAAAAACACAAAAAACAACCATTCAAGACCGAATTCTCCAGCAAATCACTAATTCACATGATTTTCACAAATCAAACCCATAAACCCAATAAACAAACCAATCTCCAACACACCCATAAACCTATATTTTCTTAGGAAACAAACACAAAATAAACACAAAAAATGAGTTGTCGACCGCCAAACATAATATAAACAAATGAATTCAGAAGAATGTAGAAGAAGAAGATCGAGTACTCCTTCGCCGATTCCGATTCCGATTCGATCCTCAGTCTGATTCGTCTCCGTCTGGTCCGGGTCGTAGTCTGATTCATCTGATTCGTCTGGAATGAGTCGTAGTCCGATTCATCTGGCCCGGGTCCGCTCCACGACGGCGGGCCAATTGAGTACTCCCTCGCCGATTTCGAGTCGATCCTTAGTCCACTCGACTCCGTCTGCAAATCCGTCTTGGGTTTTTCTTTCCGATCTGGGTAGTCTCAGATCCGAGCAATTACTTCGACCGGGTGTTCTTGTTGGTGTTGGGTTTCTTTGGCCGGTGTGTTTGGATTCGAAGATGGGTTTGGTTTGTTTGCATTTTTGTAATGCAAACGAAGCTTGGATTATGGTTTTTGATCTGTGTCAGGTGGGCTTGATCTGGTTTTTGATCTGTGGTTTTTGAACTGCGTTTTTGACGATCTTCTTCTTCCACAAACTCAGACCTCCACCACGCCGATCACCACAAACCCACGCCCTCCACCACAATCCTAGAGATGTGATCTGGGATTGTTGTATTTTGATCTGTGGGTTTGATTTTTTTTTTTTTATTTAGTTAAAATTAATAACTTAATTTTTTTTAAATTTAGATTCTGACATGGCAATTTTTAATATTAAAATAGATTTTTTAATTATTATTTTACTGTACCGTCAGCCATGTCAGCAATTTCTGTTAGTGGGGTGACGGTAAGGACTTAAATATCACGCGTTAATTGGTTTAGGGACTAAAAGTGGTAAAAATAAAATGTAGGGACTAAAAGAGAAATCGGGTCAAAATGTAGGGACTAAAAGTGCATTTACGCCTAAAAATTTTCAAAAAATTGAACTTGAAAATAGTTTTTAGATAATAATTTTTATATTTTACATGTTTGGCTCCCACTTTTAAGAACAATTTTCAAAATGCTAAAAACAAAAATAATTGTTTGGGAGACTATTTCTATTTTTGAGATTTAAAAAAAAATATTTACAAAAAGTAATGTGCAGAATCTGTAGATTATATATATGTATATATAATGATAAGGGAATAGAACTCATCATGTATTTTTTTTTTTTAATGATAAGTTTCAAATTTGAAGTGTGAAAATTCTTTTTGTGATAACGATAAACTCCTTAATTTAAAAGATAAAAGAGTTTGGAAAAATATGTGGGGTCCAATGTTTTCAATTTATTTACAACTATGTCAGTAAAAACATTTTTTGTATCCTGAAAACACCTTTTAGCTATTTTCAAAATCCTGTTTTAAATCAAGAAAATAGGATACAGTTTTTTTTTTTTTTTTTAAATTGTATTTAGAAAATATTAGCCAAACAATAAATTCAAGTGTGAGACCCACCATTTTATGGATTGCAAAACAAAAAACTATATTTAAATACTCTTACCAAACATCCCCTTAACACTTTGTAACAATTAAATTATGAATAAGATTTAAAAATGTGTATATTTTTAAATTATTAATAGTATGAGTTGGGTATGGATTGACAATTTTAACAACTCAAATTTGAATAGGATAGGGTGGGATCCTTAAATAGAAAATTAGTGGTCAAGAACGATATAGTTAAATTCCATTTCAGAGATTGCATTCTAGCTCATGGAACGAGAGCTAGCAAAATAGGGGCACACATGAGTTGGGTTGGGTTGAATTGAGTTGGAAGATGTTTTCAATCTAATTAGATATTGTCAGGTTGATAAATTCTCAAGTAAAAAGTAAAAACCAACCTACTGCACTCCATGTGTTGGCTTGGGTCAACGGATTAGACATAACTAGATGATGTCCCGCGCGATGCGCGGATACTTTATAATTTCCTTTTCAAATAATTTCTAACTAATATTTGTGACCTGTGCTAAGATGTATGTGTTGTGTAGGTGAATTCACGATTATTTAATTATTTCTGTTAAGTTATATGCATAATTATTAATTTCACATCCTTTGAAAGAGAGCGAGCATATAATTGGATTAGTTTGTGAGTATTAAACTAAATCCTATCTTTTTTTTTTCTTTTTTTTTTTTTCTAGAAGAAATCTAACTCCTATCATAAATAAATAAAAACACCCTTAAATTTCCAAATCATTATGAAGTACATTCCTCAAATTAATTCTTGAATCTTATCAGCTAGCTACAACAAAGATACTAATTGTCAAGGAGCTACATGGTATTGATGTTTTAACAAATATACCCGATAGTGCTCCTAAGAGTAATAAATTCTTGTATGTAAACCACCAAATTATGCCCAACGCATAATTTCCCAATCATTGTATCACTATGGAATAGAGTTTAGAAGGAATATATTTTTGCTTAACCACAATCATCTTTATACAGGGAATGAAAGGGTGATACCTCATCGTTGTTCAACTTATTAATAGAAGTGTAATGATTCATTTATAGTAAGTTTTCATCATCCTTGAAGCTTCTAATATACATAGTCTATGGCCAAACGCACTAAGAAATATATTCTTTGGCACCAAGACCAAGTCTTCTACTTGGAATTCTCATTGTGTATTTCTCTAGAATTTATTGAATACCTACCAAAACACAATAGTTAAGGCTTGAAAGAAAATTTTAAAAAGGAGACTGAATTTTCATTCATAAATCAACTTTATTGCAATCATGATTCATGTTGGAGGACTAATAAATTCATAAAAAATTTCATATAGTCAAGAAAAGTAATGGTAGTGATGGTAGTGACAAAATTTGGTAGTAATTTTTTCAAACGTATTCAAAGAATGTTATATGCTATAATGCCAAGTTGCAACTTCTAAATGGAACTGATTCATAGTCTAGAACTATAATACTAATAATACTAAATTTTTTAGGCTGTTTGACAAAACTTTTTTTTTTTTTGAGAAATGTTTGACAAAACTTAAGAGGATAAAAAACTAACCTTGATAACCTTCAGTGGATAGGCATGCCAACCTTCCATCTTGAGAAACATTTGATGCACAACTGACTGAAGTGAGATAAGTGCAAAAAATGTGATTATTGGAAATTTCTTCAAGTCTTTGGGGACCATTATCCAACCAAGGTAATATTAAATAAAAAATAAAAAAGTTCAAAGATTGATAATTTTCTGTTCTAGTTATAAAAGAGCTTGCCAGATGAAAATTTTGAGAAGGGAAGAGAAGAGGTAGTAAAAAAATAGATAAAAGGCATAAAACAAAAGGAATTTTTTTTTCTTATGTCAAAGGGCTCCAGAAATTTGGCCAAGAGGTGAAATTTCTTTACTTAAAGGAGGCAACTGTTGGGTTACATTTGCAAAATAATGACCAACTGTTAATACACTTAACCTCACCTACTGTAGCCATACATAATAGAAGCTTGGCACTTGGTTTATTTTTTATTTTTAATTTATTTATTTATTTTTTGTGTGTGTGGCAGTTATGGTGTGTAGTTATATATGAATGTGTAGTATTAGTTCTTACTCTATTGCTATTCATAGTGTTTATAGAGCTCTGCAATTCTGGGAATTGGTCGTTCTTGGTCTGGAGACTACTGACTATGTATATTAGGTCCATAAAGGTATTCTATCCAGGAAAGCCACTTCAGAAGCTTAGAAGTAACTCATTCATTTGATTTGTGGGATTTGGCTGAACCACCAGTTATAAATTTACCCTGATTAATTGCCATCTGCAATTAGAGAGAAGTATAGGGGTAATGTTTGGTGGTTGACAGATTAACAGAATTGTGCTTCTTTGTTTCAAAAAATGTTTCTTACTATTTTTTTTATAAAGAATTTAACTACACCATAATAAATTTAAAAAATGAAAAACCCAAACGATATTTTTTAAGAATTTAACTACACCATAAAAAATTAAAAAATCCAAACGTAGGTTCTCTTATTACCTTGATAGGTTGACCGTTTGGCTAGAGGATGATCTTTTGGGTCGGCCTTATATTCCTGGAATCATTCCAAACTTTAAAAGGCCACATAGAAACCCAACATTCAAATTCATTTAATTTTGAAAATTTGCAGCAAAAATCTCTAAGATGCTAATTTATATGGAAACAAAAAGAAAATTCAACAAAACATTGTGTGCTAAAAAAGCATCCCATGCGGAGTCCCTGAGATTCTCAAAGAAACTAATAATCTGTTTTTATTATTTTTTTCTAAAAAAGGAGAATGAGAAAGAGAAAGAGCATTACAATTTAGTTTTAGAGAAACAGAGAAAGAGAAAGATTTAGTGATTTGATGAAATCGATGCAAAGCATGGAGAACATCTCTGGAGTAGATTTGAGGCCCTTTGAAGTCATTCACGCAATCCTTTGAGATTGAGATTCAACCACATAGTTCAGGGAAGTTTGGTTTTTTGGTTGTCTGACCAAATGTATGGGAAAGAGAGGAGATTGAAATGGAAATAAGAAGGGTCAGAACTCAGAATAGCAAGAGGTAAGACAAAATGAGTTTGTGTAATTAAGGATACATTTGAGTTTTGTAAGACTAAGAAACATGAAAGTTTAAACATTATTTTAAAGTCAATTGAAGAGAGAGGAATGAGGTGTAATAACTTGTAACCCAAAAAAAAAAAAAGAAAAAAAGAAAAAGAAAAAAGCTAGATGGCTTAAACAAAAGAGCTAACCATAGAAGGCGCCACTTGGTAGAACTTCATGCTCTCCCGCATGAGGTCTCTGTTTTTATATATATATTGATTGTTTCATGCCTTGTAGAACCTAACCTAACCCAATTCACATGGATTAAGTACAAATGATCTCATAATTAAAAATATATAAACACAATATATAAAAATAAGTCTTAGAAAGCAAAGAATGTAAAGGACAACTAGATAATTGACTGTGAATAAATATGCATTCAAAATAACAATAATGGAAAGGATTAGATAATAAATTATAGAGTAATTATTATTGTTATAAAAATAGAGTTATGTTAACGGGTGTCCTTAGAGCAATTTTTAATAACCATATCGGGAAAGTTTTTAAAATCACTTTTATGGAAAATATAAAAAGTTGTTAGAAAAATTAATTGTTTTATCATTTTCTCATAAAATATTTCTAAAAATAATTCATAAACCAATGCCCTTAGGGCATTGTTAACATTTCCCATAAAAATAATGTTACTTGAAAGTTTTTCCACTTGAAATGTATATACTTGAATTAATATTTTGAAAAGTATTACACTTGGTGATATTTGTTGGGAGTACAATTTACAAATGATGATGCACAAAATCATCAGTAAGTTGAATCGTCCGAACTCGCAGTTGTTAGAAAATCCGAAGAGTTAGAAAATCTTAAGAGTGAAAATATTTTCAGAGTGCACTGGTGTGGTGTCGGCCAAAGACACTCCTAAGATTAAGTTATAAACTCACAATAATCTCAATGAACTCAAAAAAATTTTGAGAATTGTGTTTTCAGGTACCTTGAGACTGGTATCTTGGTGTTTTTATAGGGGTCTGAAGTAACCACTTTTGTTGAATTGTAGGCATTAGCATAGTGGAGACATGGCTAACGGCATTGAAATTATTGGGTTTAATATTCCCATACTTGGCAGTAGCGAAAATGTAGGAGGGTCTTGCGCAGCGGTTTTTACACTTGAGCATAGTAGGATGATTAGCTTCAAGTAGATGTCCTTACTCTTCCGTCTTTAGAGATGACGGAATAGTGGTGAAGTAGGACTACACAATTAGATGGTTTTAGGTGAAGTGGAGCAAACGAACTAGTTAAACAATTCAAATGAATTAAGCTCGTGAGCAAGTCGAGTTTGTGGTTTCTGTTCTCTAAAGCTGACTAGTGAAGCTGACTGGTAAAGCTGACTAGTAAAGCTAACTGATGAAAATATTCCCCATTAATTAGCATGTAGGTGACGAATGAGCATATATGTGATGAATGAGCATGTAGGTGACGGGTGCGCATGTAGGTAATGAGTACTTTCTAGAAATATTCCTTATCAACAAATAAGAGTAAAGTTTTCTGAAGAGTAGAAGGGGTATTAAAGGTAGAAGGGTTGGAGTCTTTTCTAGATTCTCCAGGCTTGTGCCACAAAACTGCTTCTTTAAAGCTCTTCTATGAGGACAATTGGACTCTTGGAGTCTGGCTATCACGAAAATGATTATCACATGAACACTTGGAGTGCTTGTGGGCAGTACATGGAGTCTCGCTTTCATGAAAATGACTTCTCTAGTTCCCATGGTGACATGGAAATGCAAATACGGGAAAGGATTCTTCTCATTACATGCACACTAGGGATTTTTTGCGTAGGAAATGCACATACTTACATGGGAAAAAATTCTTCTTCACATTTTGGAATAGTATAGGACTATAGGAGAACTTTTTTTTTTTTTGAAAGGTATTCTCTCGAAGGTCAAATTATGTACGGATATATCTCATATGGATTTCCAAGAATATTGGAAGATTGGTTTTGGTTTTTCATTTGTATCCAAATTACTTAATCTTGACAAAGCATCCATTAACATTGGTTTATCTTTCTTTTTCCTTTTTCATAATAAATTTGATAGTTATAGTGAAGGAGGGAAGATTTAAACATTGAATGTCGCTATTGAAAACACTAGGATATACTAGTTGAGCTATAAAGTTCTTAGCAAAATTGGTTTATCATTGGTATTACACAAAGTTGAAGGCTGGATGTGGAATTGTAAAAACTTTCTGACAGAAAGCACCTCAACAATGAGGTAAGTATACGAAGGACTTGTTCTGTCAGACTAAAAAATTCCTCCAGAATTGTTAGTTATCACCAAGGTGGAAAGTGATTGATATTTGATCATCCAAAATATTGTTTTGATAAAACCAAAATCCTAAATTGGTTGACAACAATGTTATGCCTCACTGCCTCAATGTGTTACATTACAACAATCCATCATTCATCCTACATCAGTAACTTATGTCAGAGTAGGGGTCAACTTGGTGTATAAATAAGATGTGAGCTTCGCAGATCAACTTACTTACCTGGACGGGGTCAATGGGTGATCAAGAAGGCCCATGGCCTAGGCTAGTGACCTCCATTGCACTTAGGAGGGGTGCTTGCCTAAGGTCTACCCAAGTGGTGGAGCCTATGTCATAATTTGTGGTAGAGGGGGCCTGCGTTCACGCGGCCCCTGTCAATACTATATGCTAAATTGGTTTCTTCTTATGCAATCAAGAAGAGTAGGTCTTTCTCAAGAAAAGAAGAAGAAGAAGAAGAAGAGTAGATTTAACTACTCACACTAAAATGTGGAACTTTTATGTGTCATGTATTTTTAATTTTTATGGAGAAACATGACCATTGAAATTATCCTATAATCTATGATTTGCGGTGAAAATGTTGTGGAACAATGTCTCTCATTTGTGTCATGGAATTTGATTAGATTTAAATTTCTATATTTCTCTTTGTGCCCTTAATTGTTATTAGTAAATTACTAAAGTAATAGGGTTAAGGGTTAATTGAGGTGTTATGCCCTATTTTTGTAGATTTTTGTTATGCCTTATTACTATTATTATTTTTTTATTCAAGATAGAAATTTTACTATAGCTTAATCTAAGTATGAAATTCTCTCTCTGAATGCTTGAATCTTAGTCCTTGCCTCTCTCACTTCACAAAAAAATTGTGTTTTTGTGAAGTGACCATCACGCCAAAAGTGCTATTTTTAGAAGGACATGAAAATGAACAATAAAGAGTTTTTTTTTTCCCAGTAATACATAGATATATAGACTGGAAGGATCATAAAAATGCAATAAATGATGTTCATTGAAAACGAAAGCTCAGACTATTTAAATGCAATGTAACCCTGAAATATGAATTCTTTAGGGTTAGAAAATTTGAAGATTGAGGCTATCAAGTCAATCTATCAGACTTTCATTTAGTCAAGCTGTTGATCATACAGCAAACAGACCATAGGAAATTCTCATTATTTCAAATATGTAGATTGCATAACATACATAAAGCAGTTTCTGATATTCAGAAACAATCAGTCATAAGTCATATTTTCTGCCTCATGCCTAATGGAATCAAAGAGTGCAGTAGACAGATAACGCTCTCCAAAGCTGGGAAAGATAACCTGTATTCAAAACAAAATCAAACAGGATAGTTAATGGACTTGAGTTTGGAATACACAGACTAGTACAGCTCTAACTCTAAGCCGTCTATGCATTTGATACAATCCTACACATAATTGCAATGGAAAAATGAGTTAAGGGTGGCAAAAGGTCAAGTTTAGGTTTGACAACTGGATTGCATATATCGTTTTTCGGAGTGCCCAAACCCATGTTGAACCTTACTTCCATACAGACTCAACCTGGTCTTTGTTTTAGGCCAACTTAGGAATTTATACTTTTTACTTTTTAGTAGGTAGGTCATTTAATACGAATCAAATCCGATTCTAGGTTAGTTAAGCAGGTATGCAATACTTATGCAACTCCTAGGAAAACCAGTATTAAAACTTGGGTCAAATTATTCAGAAATTTTTTCAGATGATTTTTTTTTTAAATTAGTGGACTTAAAAAACATTAAGGTGTCACAATTTTTTTTTTTCAATTTTAAATTTCATTTTTAAAGATCCATTTATATAAACAAATGAAGACAAAGGGGACTGATCAATATGATATTATAGCCCACAAGCAGCAGCTTTGCAGAAGTACTGTAGAGCGTGAAGCCTTGAACAATATTTACTTACTGGGTTAGGATGAGAAAATCGAAGAAATATAAATCCTAAAAGGAGTTGTATGAGACATAATTGAGGGATTCTGGAGCAAATTTTGAAATTAGTTAAATCAAGCTAAGCACAAAACCATAATACATATAATGAAGGGCAACAAAGATTCTATATCAATTTAAAGAAGGCACTTGGACTTACAGCAATAAGTTTTCCAGCATTTTCTGGCCTCTTTGCCAACTTTATTGCAGCAGCAGCTGCAGCACCAGATGAAATCCCAACCTGCAAAATACATGCTTCCACGTTCAGCATAGAAATGAATTGTAAAAAGTTCTTATAGAGCCATTACCTTAAGTAAGTATCCTACCAGCAAACCTTCTTTCAAGGCAAGCAGTTTAGCAGTTTCAATAGCTTCCTCATTTGATACCTGAAAAAGTTACCAAAAGCATTTTGAGTCCTTGAAATAAAATCTATGGCTGAATATGCAGATGCCAGTGATCAGAGAGTTGCCATGTAAACAATAGCTGGCAACTGCCATTACGCTTCAACAAGATTGAAACAGAAAACAGGAAGTTATTCTGCTACCACTGTAACAGGTTCGTATAACTGTCACAAGGATTTGCAACTTTTTTTTTAACTTTAAATGGGAATGTCGAAGCCCAACTTAGGTTGTTGTTGTTCTTTTTGTTGTTGTTGTTATTATTATTATTATTTTTTTTAATGTAAAATGTATTTAATCAGTTGCTAAACGATTATTAAAGCCCTCACAAACTCCAAGAAAATAGAAAGACCAATTTCCATAAGAACTCAGACAACAATATGCTCAAACTTATCCATGTATATGTATTCCTTATTGGTCTCCAGAATCATTTCTGTTTTTATTTTATTTTTTTATAATACTAAAATGCAGATATTGAGTTCAGCTGAGTAGTGTGACATATTCATTTAAGAGAATGACTCATCTCATGATTGTAAAAATTTTATTTTCCTGTCTCACTCATAGAAACAATAACAAAAGATAAACAAGTTCTTCCAGAACCATTTTTATTTTCAAACTGAACCTGAAGCAAGCGTGACTGGTAATTTATTCATTTCTAAGAATATAATTAATGAAATAGCCCAAAAGAATCTATTCTCTGGATTATATAAAGAAACAAGCCCCATAAAGCAGACTCTCATCAAGATTAAATGCCCTTAAAACAAGTATAACAAAAATGAACTTTGCACTTATAAAGGACTAAAATAAAAAATAAAATCCTAAAATAAACTACCTCTAAGACTGACAAAATTACATAAAAGACTTTTATGGGAAAAACTTTCACAAACCTAGTCCTTAATGTCCTTTTGTTGAGCCTACTTATCTGCCTTCCAAAATTCAATCATCCATAATGATAAATAATGTTCCAATGGTGATAAATGAGTTATACCTCCATTGCAAAGATAACTCTACTTGCATACCCATAATTACAATGTATTCTGACCATGCTCATGCTTTTCACTCAATATGCAACACTTCTAACTATAGCACAAGTACATAATTTCACATGTGAAATCAAGGTGAAGGAAAATAAAATAGTTTCCGGACTTACCTGAATAACTTCATCAAGCAGCTTCATATCCAGAACAGTAGGTATTATACCAGCTCCAATTCCTTGGATAAGATGCTTGCCTATGATATCACATATGCTTGGTTAGTCAACTACACATGCGGTTATTCAAACTTGTGCAACTTCTATCCCAATTATAGAAAAGGATTTTTTCCATCCTATCTCAAGCTAAGACCCAAGCCAATTTTTTAGCTCAAGAAATTAAATTCCCTTAACTTTAGACTAATGACTTTAGAATACCATAAAAATAAACACCAAAATACATATGAAGCTTTCCCATTATCAGTTTCAAACAAATAGTTGGGTGCAGTAAATGTTAGCTGAACTCATCAAAGCAACCGCAAATAAACTACATCCCTAAATCACACATTATTCATCACTTCCTATTAATTTTTTACATAAAGTTTAAACTAAATAAAATTTCCTTTGGCAATTTCTTAAGAGGTGTATAGCTGAATAAACATCCACCTCCAGTCCTCAAAAAGCCTGATCAAACCAGCTTAGTGTCACTCAAGCTCCACATGTAGAGCAGCTTCCATTCACACTAAAGCCTGCATGCTTAGCAGGTAGAAAAGCTTGTGCAAATTTACTAAATAGAACAGTTCCAGAAGATAAATAGCTATTTCATTTATCAACCTTATTGTTCAATAACAACAGAAAGTACAGTTATCAAACAGAACTGTCACATTTATATTTAATAGCAATGCTAATGAATCACTGATGCGCCTCAACAGTGAAACTTAAGCCATAATAAACTTAGCCATCTACAAAACTAAAAATTTTGGCCCACCCTCGTTGAAATTTACTGATAGCACTCCAAACTGATATCTGCAAAATGTGTTACCTACTGATACTCTTCAAACCAATTATTCAACTTATAAAGTTAAAATATGTCTGGTTTAGTTTTACTAAGTATCACAAATTGTTATTTTCTAAGGGGGTGACTTTTTCATACTAATGGAACCAGGAAATCTGGAACTTTTTCCTTGTACCAATATAATTCAAAGTCTTATAAGTACAGAATTTCACATATACCCAAGGGAAATTGCATGATTGAAGAGTAAGAAGTCAGGGCATGAACAAAAAGTTAACTGACCAGGCTGTCCTCCATTCAAGATTGCACTTTCAACTGGTTCTACTCCATACACCTAGACATTACCAAAAGAAACATACCATTAGGAACATGTCATTGCAACGTGAGTTCTCTATCCCTCTCTCCCCAAAAACAGACACACAAACACAATCACAAGTCAACCTTTATCTCAGGGTTTTTCTCCTTGAGGAAATTCCCTGCACCAGTTACTGTACCCCCAGTCCCTATGCCTGAAACCAGGGCATCAACTTTCCCTCCTGAATCTCTCCATATCTCTGGGCCAGTGGTTTCATAATGGACCTAACAATGATTGGCAGCATAATTAGTTAAGGGTGTCAACCATACATTTATTATCACAAAATATCTAACACAAAGAATACCTTTGGGTTGGCAGGATTTTCAAATTGCTGAAGGACATAGCTATTGGGTATTTTACTTCGCAGTTCATTGGCCTTATCAAATACACCATAAACGCCCTTGGCAGGATCTGTAAGGTACAACTCAGCTCCAAAAGCTTGAGGCACCATTCTTCTCTCAAGACTCATTGAAGATGCAATGGTAAGGATAAGTTTGTAACCCTTAACTGCCGCAACGAATGCCAATCCAATGCCAGTGTTACCACTAGTAGGCTCAATGAGCACAGTCTTTCCGCCATTCAAACATATCAAGAATCAAGGGAAAGGTGTTAGTTCAAGACTTCCAATAATATTTCTTTTTAGATTGGTAAGTTACACAAGCACTTAGTAGTCTTTACCCCATGATCTCACCCTCCACATAGCACTTTTAGGGGAGGAGGAGATGTCAGCTGTGCTAGAGCTCATTCACTCAAATTTTTCATAATATAGACAATACATGTAGCAAAGTCTCTGTGTAATCAAACATTACTTGAAGAAAAAGAGAAATAGGGAAAAATTAACTCCAATATGAGCACCACTGAACTAGGAAACAAATCCAAAGAAATACCCCAATTTAACTGTTTTATGTCATAACGATGCTAACATCTGCATAGACTTTGGTGAAAACATATATAGGACGTGAACTTGTATAAGAGACAAATACATAGCTGCTATTACAAAGACAAATTCAGGGAGAGGCAGGTAGGGTGGATTGGGGTTCAATTCTTCTAAAACAGTGAAGTGAGGATTTTTTAATACCAACCTTCCCTGGAGTAATCAAACCCTTTTCTTCAGCATCTTTAATCATACTATATGCAATCCTGCATGACAAAACGTACATCCAAAATGCATGTCTCAACTAGAGATTCTTGAACAAATCCTATTGTCGCTAGAACACTTTAATATTAAGAAAAATATAATCAATACAAAAAATAACAAATTAGATGCCTGTCTTTGACACTAGAGCATGGTTCCATCATCTCGAGCTTGGCAGCAATACGGGCTACACAGCCATCTACAATGTGGTTGAGATATACCATTGGGGTATTGCCTATCAACTGCACAAGCCAAAAATTACCACTAGCAAAATTCAATTTGAGAAAAAAAAAAAAGTGACATGAAAAGAATTTGATTCTAAGTATAAAGAAATACTTCAGTAACATCTTTCTTGATTGCACACTTGTCCTCCATGTTATCTTTTCACCCAAAAAAAACTGCAAGGAAATTGTGAAAGAATGAGAGAGTTTCGAAGATGTAAAGTTGCAGTCTTATATAATTACAAGAAATGTTTCAGTGTACATTCTAACAAACAACAAAAATAATATACTCACACCAAGTCTTGAAAAATATAAAACTATTTGAATTAATTTTGAAAAGAGAAGGAAATTTTTGGATTGACATAATGTGGATTGGAAACAATATGCTTTATTTTATTTTTCTTTAATTTTTCATTATTAATTTACTAATTTCAGATATAAAAAGAAAGAAAATAGAGGATAATTTATCAATATGCATGGTCAATAAAACATAATGTTGAGCAATTTTGAAAGTGTTGAATTAAAATGTCATTTTCGTGTCAGATTGTTGGTGTTTGCATTTTTTTTTCTCATCATCATAGTCATCAATTTATCAACTCGTTTTTATTTGAAATGCTATATAATTTTTTGTTCTCAAAGGTGATATATATAGGGTTTGGAATTAGATGATTGATAAGATTCAACAACATAATTTATCTCATACAAAGAGAATTTAGGATATCTTTTGGCTCCCCTCAGGATAAAATCCTGGTTCCGTCCCTGTACCAAGATATCAATGCCAAACTTACAAATTATATAAAGCTCCACAACCAAAGAGCACAAAATATGCAGGGGCCCAAATGAACACCAAATACTAATACTAATAAAACACCCTAATGAACACCAAATACTAATAATACCTTCTCTTTAAAGCTAAGAGCCTATCTAAATAAGCAGGGGCCCAAAATAGAGGAAACACTAAGAAATTTCAAGGACTCTGTAGTTTTTTCTTAAAACTGTCGAGTACCAGTGCAGACTATAAAGAATCACCAGAACCTCAAAATCAATGTGCCTTTGTATCACAAGCCAGTGAACTTAAATATCAACAGTCATTCAACATAAATAGAGCACATGGAGAATTTTGAAAAATATATTTCAGAAACCCAAAATTTAAAAAGCCTCAATATAAAAAACAAATCATTAAAAAAATGAACAGCTAGATTCCACACTACACAATAGTGGAAACAGTCCATTAATTCATTACTTGGAGGAAAAGACCAAAAATAAAAATAAAAAGAAGAATAAAAACCACCACAGAATTAAACATATAAGTCATTATGAACTCCCCAGACATTAAACAGAGAAACAGCCAGGAAATTTTCTTAGTATCCAGAGATGAAAACACTCTATTAAGGCGGGTTTTATTGAGAAGGAATCACCATCTACCCAAATAATTGACAATCAAACAGAAACTCAAAAACCACAAGAGCTATTATTAAAACAAAAAAAGAGCAGAGCAAATGAGCTCGAACTTTTATCATGGAGAAGAAAACCTGATCTCTAGAGAGTTGTAGACACACAAACACACTGTTGAACTATATATTTGGCCTATTGGGTATGCATGTTGTGCTACGTAGCTTAGGCTTTTGTGTGATTCTCTTTATATTGTTATTGACGTTGGCTAAGCCTGTTAGGGGAGTGAAGGTTTTATAGGGAACTGCAATGGAGCTCTCAGACTCATTCAGACAGCTCACCTACTACAGCATTGTCGTAGACTTTTGGATCCTTGTCTCCTTGTACTGTCAAAAAAGCTTTTCAAATCACTACAGTAGTTGCATTCTTGAAACTTTTGTACATGGGACAAGAACAAGACCATGTCTTAAGTCTTCTCACAAAATTCATTTTGATTCGAATTTTATCTTTAGGTGCATCTTATGATGCGCTATGTGGAGATACCAAAGATTTGACCATTCAAATCAGGATCAAGTCACTATAGTTCTACTTAAAAAAATAATAATAATAATAAATGAAAAAACAATCTGCAAAAAAATTGTATGAAGTGCAAATATGGTTTCAGTCTTTTTATTCTCCATTTTTTAATCCTATAGTTATATATTTTTTAGCTGGATTGGGTTGCTAATTTTGACAATATACAGTGTGAAAAACTAACTTACAAAAATTGAAATCTCAAACCATTATGAGAAATTGATCATCAGTAATAATTCGGCACATTGACAATTATTATAATTTTTTTGGTAAAACTATCTAAGATTTCAATCGTGTTGAATTTTATTGATTCATTTGGGAGATTGCACAATCTACATACGTTTTTATTCTAGTGAAACTAATTATTGACCCACTATTTTAATGACAACCACAAGTTTAATATTACCCATCGCTGTTAATTTGTCAACTGTCATGTCGTGTAAATGCATGAAACTTAAATCGACCTTCAATAACCGGTTCATTATAATATCTTTTCCTAAGATTGCATGTATGAAGAGTCAAATTTATGTTTCATCAGAAGATCTCTTACAAGATTGCATGAAATCTTGGACTAAAGTGCATGATTTAAATCGTCTGTCAATATATGATCATATGTTACATTACAATGTCTTTTCCTAAGATTGCAACTTGCAAGTATGAAAAATCAAATTTATGTTTCGTCATGAAATCTCTTCCAAGATTGCAAGAAATCTTGTGCCAATCTTGTTGTAAGATTTTATTTTTTATTTTTTTATTTTTTAATTCAGCAAAAAGAAAATGAAAAAAAGTTTAATGAGGGGTGGAAGTATAGATCCATATGGACCACCATTTTTTTCACCACTCACAACTTGTCACGTTGCGAATTATGGCAAAAATTGTGTTATTTTTTGTGGTCCTAGTAATTTTCACAAATTTTTGAGTAGAAATATATAAGTCATTTTATATAGTTTCTTTTATTTAAATTCATTAATATAATATGGAACAGGCCTGATCTTATACTTGCATGGGGAGTTCTAACCATTGAACATCCCTCAATATTGTACGGCTGCAATTGAGATCTCTAATATAACTTTGGTAACAGAGACAAGAATAGACAGATCCTCAATAATAATAAAAAGGACGAGTATATGATCATTATTCTGATTTGGTTTTGATAAAACTTTGGTAACAGAGGCAAGAGTAGTCAGATCCTGAGACTAGGCCGTGGTCATGAATAACCTTTCAAACTTGTCCAAGTCTTGAACAACGGACCACTCTAAATCCTCTAAGCTGAAAGACCAACAATTTACAGTTGGTAGGTACAAGTAGATGCAAAACTAGGAAAAAACTAAGTGAATATGTTAAAGAGTGGTGGTACTAATGATAGGCGGGGTGTACAGGACACAACTAAAATTATGTTTTCAAAATATAATTTCAATTATAATTATGAAATCATGTTTTAAAACAAGATTTCAGCTGGAGTTTATATGGTAACGTGTAACTCAGCGTGTGCAACATTTATCAAAAAAAAAAAAAAAAAAACTCTCAATGCGTGCAATAATAATAGTGTTTTCAAAACATGATTTCAGTTATAGTTGTGAAATACTGAAATCATATTTTAAAACAATATTTCAACTGTTGTATATATGGTTACGTGTAAATGGTTACGTGTAACTCAGTATATACAACAATAATTAGTGTTTGATAAATGAAGGGATTTTAAATTGATTTTCAATCTTATCAATTTAATGATGATGACAATGTCGATGACAATTGGTAACAGTGGTTGTGTCAATAGCTGCAAGTCAACGGCAGGCAACAATAACCATGATGGTAGCAGTGGGCTGGTGGCAATAGAGGTGATATCAACAGATTGTGGTGCTGACAATAGTTGTGGCAACATTGGTAGAGATTTAACATTGGTGGTGAAGGCAATGGCAAGAGCAGATGGTGGGGGCCACGGGCCGGCATAGACATAAGAAAGTTTTGATAAAAACATTAATTAACGATGGGGTTTAACTCAAATGAGGTGTAGTTCTAATTTCTAACCAGATGACAACGTTTATTTTCCTGATTTATTTACACCATAAACATGGAATCAATGAGATAATCATCATTCTGCCCTTTTTTCCCCTATACATAAAAAATAAGTAAAGAAAAAGTTCAAGAGAATTGTGTACAATGTCCAACAAATAAATTAAATTTAAGGGATAAAAAAAAAATAGCAAAAAATAAATTGAGCAGATCTCATTTTCTCATTAACATGTACAAAAAATACAGGAGTTGCAGCATCTCACATAAAGTCCACATCTTCTTCCTGTTGTTCCAGCACAATGGTTGCAAGGGCAAGTCTATATGATGAAGATCTTAGATTCCTAACCAGGACGTAGATCTCCTTCCTCCGCTTTTTAGGCATATTATTCCACTGCTCCTCTCTAAGACGAGCAAGTAAGACCGCCTCACATAAAGCCTCTGCTACTGGCTTCTTGCTACACACATCATATCCAATATTGAGATTATGAACAAAAGTAAAACGAAACAATGGAAGACCATAGATGTACATAGTTGCTATGTAATCAAAGACGTGTATACTAACCTCCCTCGAACAAATCCAGTTGTAACAAAGCCAATTGGCCACCGATGAGATTCCCTTGCAATAGCATCTTCTGGTTTGTGGAGTTCCCACTTAGCAGGAGATTGTTCTTTGAAATACGATCTCACAGCAGATTGAGGCATTTGAAGTCCACCCTCGTCAGTTCCTGACCTGCAACAATAACAATAACATAAATCAAAATCAAAATATTAATCAAGGGAATTTGAACCATACTAGGCACAAAGTAAAGAAGAACTTGACATTAACAAAGTTTGCATTTGAGAGAATAGTATTTTCATAAGAACAAGATAATCCAACATATCTTATGATTTTTCATGTCAGATTTCACCTTTCTAATGCACCAATGCATACACATTTCATTAAATAATCACACGAAAAGTTGTTTGAGAACCCTTGCAATTCATCTACATTTTCCCAAATTAGAAGTTTTGTAATTGCCAATTCAAGAAAAAAAAAAGGAACAAAAAAGTAAAAAGAGAAGCTTAAAAATTCTAAATGAATGGAACCCTCGGTAAGTGAAGGGAAGAACTCATTAACCTAAAATAAAAGTTTCAAGATTTAACTACCTTGAAATCAACAATGATATATCAGTAAGTTGAGGTGCACATACAACGGCCCCCTCTTCGAAAACGCCTTCCTTGTAAGCATGGAGAAGAATTCTAAGAAAACATAGTTTCCGACCATAACTAAAGTGGGCAATACCATTCATACTGGGGCGAAACTTGCTCTCATCTTTCAAGAACTTGAATATACTCGTCTTCTTGTCAGGCAGTTGAGAAAATAGAAGCAAATGATCACCTTGGATTTCTCTCAAGAAATCAGTCAGCACAAAGTGTGTCCTTGCTACAACTCCGTCAAATGTATTACCATGATGAACAAATGATGATGTGCTACAATTTCCAGAATCAGAGTTGGACAACGAATTCCCATTAAACATTTTTTCCTCATTGTTAATTTGACTATTTCCTACTCTAGAGGGTCCTTCGTTGAAAGCATGGCTGATGGTGTCCCATGGGGGTGGAATGGGAACTCTCCATGGTCTGACATCAGGAGGGGAACGTTCTACTTTTTTATTAGAGACAGCAGCTTCATTTGCCATAAAGAATGAGTAAGCATTGCAATCAGGAAAATCTGAAGGAAAAAAGGGCATCCCCATCTGCAAGAGATAAAATTTCATTCAATGCTTGAAAAACCATTAATGAATACAATAGTTGTAACTTTGTAAGGTGCTGAAAGGCTTACCTCATTTGCAACCCAATGCTTCTCTCTCAAACCTATTGCATGAGCTCCCTTGGAGATAAGAGGAGCCCAAAAGACCCTGACCCAACTTAAGGGAAGTATAATGGACCATCTGAAAGAAAATAAAACAAATACTTATAAGATACTAAACATTACAAAAAAAATCTGACAATTAGATTCTCCATGCATCTCAAAACAATATATTTTGCCATTTAGTCAGCATGCACGAAACAAATGTTACTAATAAATTTACAATCTACTTTCTCCTGAAAACTATTTAAAAGATTTATCAGCTATCTTATGGACCATCATAATTTTAAATTTTGCAATAAAAATTCAAGAAATCAAGATGCTCCTCTTCAATTTAAATGTTAATTAGATATCAAAATGGAAGTTACCCAAAAAAAATATATCAAATGTAAACAACTGTGAAAGACAAATTGCTTCTCTTTATCTGTAACATTAGTTTCATAAATCTAATTGTATTCTTAACATAAATCTAATTGTATTCTCAAAAATAAATTTCCACTGATGGAAGGCTAAGCACGTACTGAAGAAAAGGCTAATCATAGATTCTTAGGATCTTAAATTTGCACTATTTGTCGTACTAACTCTTGTCCACAGCCAAAGCCATTTATTAAATCAGAATTTTCATAACTGACAATTTTACTCTTCTGAGGCAAAAACACAATGGTGTCTAATCAATGGACAATAACAGTAAGTCACCATGGATAATAATGCATGTGTTATATGTAAATTAAGAATTAGGTTCCCTATTGTAAGAATTAGCTTTATTCAAGTAAGACAAAATTGGAGATTTTACTAGGATAAAAGGAGTTACCCTATATGCAATCCCTTTGGATCATTATTTTTTAAAAGCAGAATAGGGCAAGATCTTGAGCACTGCACCTTGGTTGAAGTGTTCAGCATTCCTGAATTTGAAGCATCAAGGCAGAACTTATCCATACGCAGAACATTTTTTTCCATACACAATACACGCTCTTCCATAGGGGGACTTACTCCACTGCTACTATCCCATAAATCCTTGTTATCATAAATAATGCTATTTCCTCCAGGTTTTGTCCCAGATAACAACTCCTTGTTCTTGTCTAGTGTTTCTGCTAATGCAACATCCTCTTTAGCTTCAGCTTCTGATACGCTGAGCATACCAGTATATAGCGTCTCTGGAACATCTGCGAACCTTTTCTCAGGCATTATGCGAGGATCCTTGACCCTAAGAGACACGATTGCATGAGAAGAGAAATTCTCCTCATTTTCAAGTACAGAAGACTTCTTCAATTGGAAGTCATGGTCAGAGTCTACAGCTGAATGCTTCCTCAATTGCCAAGGGTTCTCTGAAGAACTGTAAATCCAGTCAACACAAATTAGCCATCTTGCACTCCTTCACTTAGTAAGACATTTCTAGCATTAAATAACTCACCAAGTAACAGGATGTAATATCTTCTGAAGATGTTGAAATGCCTTTAATCCTAATACTTCTAATTTTGCAAGTTGACCTTCAAGCGAAACACAATTGATCAAAATGCCCCTCTCATCCATCTGAAGATAGAACACATGAAGGGGGAAAATAAACGTTACAAGAGTATGTGATGAGTGATCTAAGCACCAGCTGTTACTCTATTCTACTATCTAATACTCTAGGCAATTGAAACCTATTACCAAAAGACATAAAAACAACTTAGTATCACATTGGACACATGACATATATCTAATGCAACTACAAAGAAAACTATAACATCAACAACAATGTCTTTTTCTTAAATTATAATGGAAGGGTCCCTTGAGATTTTCATTCACTTATAGGGTAGGTTCCAGAAAATTTTAATGCAGCTTTAGAGTAACAAGACTTCCCACATATGACACCTTATTTGAAGTTGGAAGTTTAAGCCTACTAAGCTTCAAAAGATGAAGAGAAATATGATTCTGTTATGAGAACCAAATTTAGAATGCGTACCTCCTTCTGGCAGGCAAATTTTAGAGCATCAAATCCTTCACTAAAAGCAGAAACATGTATCCACACCCACATCTGGCGAGAGGAAGAACTGGACTCGATGTTTTCTGGCTTGTCACAGCCATCACCATCATGGTCCATAGCATCACTATCTCTATTCTGCTGGCAAACAGGTCGCCACATATAGGTCACTGGAGCAATTGGCTGAGAAAGTGGTGCTCCAACATGATGAAGCTGCAAAGAACAAGGAATTCATATTATTAAATCCTTATGTAATCTCTGTTCATAAGTGATCACTTAATGAGATAACCTACCATAGCGCTTCCATACATGGCACCCGAAATAACAGAGCGAGAAGAAGTTTCAGAAAGATCTGAAGGGGAAGGCTCCATCAGAGTTTTTAGAACCGATATTAAAGAATCCTGGAAGCATACAACACAAGATCAGATTACATTGATCATAATAGAATTAAAAAAAAATTGCTTGACTTTTTTATTTGGCCAGCGGAGCTGGAAATAATTATTTCAACTATTCATTAAAGATCCGCTTCCTCCATCCTATTATTTAACAAATGTGAATGAAATGGGTTTAGAATCAAAAAGTTTGTAACAAGAAGAGAGAATGCCTACCTCCGGACCCTCTAATTGGACAGAAATATGATAACTCGCATCATGTACGAGAACTTCCTGTTTGAACCACTTGAGGAGTGCCCTTGAACCCCTTCCTCTACACAAAACATTTAAAAACCATTGTCAACAATTAAATAGTATAAGGCACATACACCATTCTCCATATATAGCTTAAAACTAAAAATCTTCAAAACACACATTTGTACTCAGTTCACTATCCAATTCACACCTTTCCAGACAATCCGATCAGCCATAAAATATAGGGTCAGTCAACATCAGTTTACCCCCGATTTTTCGAATGTTACACTTACCTTGCACTAAATTGACTCATTAATTTTTCCATTCTTATTGACAGAAATAGACATGCAAAATTTTAGAATTGATTTCAATTTTCAAAATTCTTCGACCATTTATTTTATTTTAATAAGTTCAAATTTATTGATCATAGGACTTTGAAAAATCTCTCAGGGTCCATTTGTTTCAGTTTCTAGCTCATTCTATCTATTTACTTAGACACAAATTTTCAAAACCTCACATTTTTTTTGGTATACCGCAACACTCTTTACACAGCATAAAGAAAACAAAGCTCATTCAAACACAATCTTAACAAGTCACAATTTTTTTTAAGCAATAAAACAGACATTATAATAGTAACACTTTTATTTTTGTATTGTACCTTCCTTGCAAACCAAGAGGAAGATAAAACCCCCAAAGCTTAGTCATAGCAAACCGCTTCGCATACCAAACATGTGTTCTAAGCCTCTTAGTCCCATCTCCAGAACTCGAAAACCCTTTTTCCTGATTCATCCGAAGCTCAATTCTCCTCCGAATGCGCCGAGGAACAACCTTAACCTCCTTCTCCTCTTTATCTTTCTCCAAACAAGCACCGGTCTCATTCCTTCGTCTCCTCTTCTTGTTCTTCTTGGCAGCTTGATTGTCGTACGAGGTTGTTCTTCGTCTCTTGTTCCTGCGAGACCGGAAATCGTTGTTCAGCCGAGTTGATACTATGGAGTGAAGTGATTCGAGCTCCGGGCCTCGAGATTCTCGAAACTTCTGGAGATTGATTTTGCGTGGAGGCAAAACAACATTCGTTTTTGTTGTTGAAGACATCGTAGGTAAGTGAAAAGGTAAATACTATGATATAAATAGTTGCATTGTTTTTCAGTTTCAGATAGAGAACAAAAAAAAAAGTGAATTGAGAGAGTATTTGGTAGGGTTTGAAATCAGAGATCAGAATGAGAAGAGACAGAGAGGCTGTGTCTTCTTTGCTTTTCGAACAAAGATTTAAGGTTTAATAAAACCCCTGTGAACTCTCTCTATTGCGATGTCGTTTTTATTCTTTATATGGAAAAACGGCTTGTCGTTTGGACATGACATAAATGGACTATGTCGGTGCGTTGAATTCGTAGGGGTCATGATAATAATAAGACTTCGAATTGGGCTATGAAAATAAGACCAAGACTTCTAGCCCAAGATAGATGTCTAGTTCGTACGGGTCATTTACCCAAGATGAAAGTGTGAGTAATTTTAGCCTAATTGAGTTGTGGGAAACTATAAGACTGGTTTGATTTTCAAGTCTTTTAGATGGACTTGAGAGAGGGTCTTTCGACTCGACTTAACTTGTTAGTCATTTTGTAGGGCTAAAGCTCATTAAACTATTGGGTTCGAAGCCTGAATAAGTAAATAGAATTTAGGCATACATTCATTAGGCTTACTCTCAATCCACTTGGGAGTAGAGGTCTCAAATTCAAATCTTACAATAGGAAGCATTTGAGAAAATTTCACACCCTTAGCTTAATGCCTATTGGCTAGGATAATAACTATAACTCATTGATTCTTCTGCTTGTAAGCTCATACTCAACGAGTAGGATGCTACTATGGTAACGTTAAAATAGGGAAACTGAAAAACCACTCAGGTCGCTCTCTCCTACCATTTTTCTATCAATTAAAAAAGGAAAAAGACTTTAGGCATTAAACTTAACACATGTCATTTGGTATTTGCCTATTTGGGCATTGAATGTGTTTATATATATAGTTGGTAATTCGTTCAATGCACAAGAAAATTTGACATAATATGATTTTTTGTTAATTTATTTTTCAATATATGAAGTTGTAAAATTGTTTTGCATCTTCATTAAAACCTTGTGCAGCTTGTCGCACACTAAGGTCTTCTTCCACTAGTTCTAACGCCATATAATGCATGCGAATAAGTCATGCAACATCTCATGATTATGAAATATATCATATTCATTTGAGGTTTTTTTGGACATGACTATTTAGAGTTTCAATGGAAGTCATTGTAGATGTTGATTTACCATGAAAATTAAAAATCAAGGTTGATAACCCTTAACAATCCTAAATGAAAATAGGTGATCCATACAACATTAAAATTTTTTATACACGGACATGGAATCCTTCCTTGGTGTGTTGTTTGAGACACAAATTTCACGAATTGTTTAACTCCATTAATATATTCCATATATATCATTTTCTTATTTATCGAACTCTTATCCATCGCTATAGAATAGAATGCTTTACAATATATACCTGCAACGTGATTTCTTGAATGCACACATCAAAAGTTAGCCTTTATTTCAATTAGTTTGTTTCATGCCATTTTACTTTTAGTTGAATAACAACATCATGTATTGTCTAACAAAAGAGTCCCCTGTTCCTAAAGTCTAAATTTCTAAATTTGGGAAATGACTTGCAAGTCACACCAAGATATAAGTGTTGACGTGGGCATTTCACATATATGGTTAATGTACTATATCATTGAAGTGAACAAAAAGCAAGACAAAGTAGATTGACAAAAGCCAAGTTTAAGAATCAGGAAGAATGGTTATTGGAGCAATCATGAAGAATGGCTAAGGAAAATAGGTGATCTTGAAACTTTAGAATCGAAAGTAATAATAAACTTCAGAGTTTTTTTTTTTTTTTTTTGAAAACAAACTTCAGAGTTTATTATGGAATCATTTTTACATATTTTATTACTTATGTACGGGAAATTATTGTGTACTCTCGGAATACTATAAATGTGTACTCCCTCCTCTCACATGAATGGTGGGTCCCACTAATTAAATTCATAGTGGGACCTACCATTCATGTGAGAGAAGGGAGTACGCATTTATGATACTTTGGAGGTACCTAATAATTTTTCCTTATACACAAACTTACATGAGGATTGAGAAACAATAAATTATTAGAGTAACAGTTAGTGTTTTTTATTATTATCATTTTTATCACCTTTTAAAGGTAATAATAATGATTTTTTTTCGTTTTAAACTTGTGGGCACCCGAAGGACGAAGAAGAGGGCCGAGGAGTTAGGCTAGTGGGCCAAGGCCCTAGGAAGGGCATGGAGGAACCTGTCCTGGGCCGAATGCAGAGCTGTTTGGGGGCCCAGGAAATAGATAGTTCCCGAGGAGAGAACAAGATCTCCAGGGGCAGCGCGCTAAGTATCAAAGAGGAAGCCTCCTCGGCCGAGGAAGGCGCAGATGAGTGGCAGACAGGCGGCCGTCTGGGCAGTAGCCTCCAGTCACGTCAGTAATAAATGGCGCACACCAACTCTGTCAGCCGCATTAAATGAAGAGGTGACCTGAAATGATGCCCGTCACAGTGATACCAGCTACTGCTGCCGCCTGCTCCTAGGGAGAAGATAGGCGACAGATGTCAAAAGATGAGCAAGAGATAACCAAGATGGACGGGGCAGATCAGAATACGAGGGCCTATATAAGGGGAAAGGCTGGGGGCCTATATGGGAGGTCGGAGTTTTTTGTTGCTCAAGCCCATCTCTTCTAAAATTCTATTGTATTAGGATTCAGGAAAGGAAAACCTCTCCTGATCACTTTGGACTTTGTTCTACCATTTTAGGGTCCTTACAATTGGCGCCGTTTGTGGGAAACAACAAGCTCCGGCGGATACATCTGGAATAGGAATGGCAAATGGGGACAGAATTGAGGAGGGATCGGTTGGATTACGAAGGGGAGACCCTTTCCTTGACATGGAACGTAGAAGGGACAGGCGATGAGCCCGTGGCACATCAGCAGGGCCGCACCGCTCAAGACAAGAGGGGCAGGGCAGGCCACGCAACGAGAGGCGAGCCCAGCACGAGCGGGACACGCTGGCATTGCAACGGGAAATCGATCACCTGCGCGAGAAGTTGCGATGGAGAGAGCACAATAGGAGGAGTCAGTCCGCGATTTCAAGTGAGGGTTCTCGAGGAAGTCCAGACCCGTCATATCGACGTAGGCCCCGAACCCCAGTTGATGATACGTATTCGGACACCTCGGATGAGGGCGAACGCAGGCGCGAGAGGGTATCCTCTCGTCACGATAGAAGGAATGACGCCATGAGCAAGGCCCTGAGGCAAATCTCCAAATCACCCTTTGTCAGGAGGATTAACAAGGCCAGGCTCCCTCATCGTTTCTCCCAGCCCATATTCGCCATATACAACGGGAGAACAGATCCGGTGGAGCACGTCAGCCATTTTACCCAGAAAATGGCCATACACTCAGACAACGAGGCACTCCTGTGTAAGGTCTTCCCCTCCAGCCTCGGGCCTGTGGCCATGCGCTGGTTCGACGCACTGAGAGAAGGATCCATAGTGTCCTTCCAAGAGCTGACTAGAGCATTCGGCATGAGGTTCATCACCTGTAGCAGGGCACCCAGGCCATTGGACGCCCTGCTATCCATGACGATGAGGGAGGGGGAAAACCTCAAAACCTACGCCGACCGCTACTGGGAAATGTACAACGAGGTGGATGGGGACTTCGAAGATGTCGCGGTAAGGACCTTCAAGGTCGGCCTTCCGACCGACCACGACTTGAGGAAGTCTTTAACAATGAAATCCGCGTCCAACATGCGCCAACTCATGGAACGCATTGAAACCTACAAAAGATTGGAGGAAGACCAAATCCAGGGAGAAGACAAGGCCGGTTTGTACCCCGAAAAGGGAGATCCTCGGGGAGGGGGTTACCGTAACGACCGGTCGCGCAAGGAATTCCCCGGCCGACAGGCCCCAGAAGGGGTCCATATGGTGAACTCGCTGTTCAAAGAGTTGATGCACCATATACTGGAAGAAATTAAGGATGAGCCATTCTTCAGTTGGCCGAACAGGATGGGCGGGGATCCGACCAAGAGGAACCAAAACCTCTACTGCCATTATCATCGGGACAAGGGCCACAAAACGGACGACTGCAGGACACTGAGAAGCCATTTAAGCCAATTGGCGAAGGTAGGGAAACTGGGCCGCTTCTTGAACCGGCCAACGGGACAGATGGGGCCCTCGGAGGCAGGACTACCCTAGGGCGATCATCCACGCCCGGCCTTGGGCACCATTAATGTGATTTTGACTGGATCAGGTGGAAGCACCGGGCCAAGCCCCCAGGTCCTGTCTGTCGTGGAAGGCCCGAGGCCGGGGGAGGAAGAATGGCGTAACAAAAGGCCAAGAATGGCAATCCCTGACCTAAGTTTCTCCGAGGAAGATAAGAGGGGAACCCAACAACCACACGAGGATGCCTTGGTCGTTACAATAAGAATTGGGGGATACGACGTCAAGAGGGTGCTAATTGACTAGGGGAGTCAAGCTGACGTAATGTACCCCGATTTATACAGGGGACTGGGCCTCAAATCCGAGGACCTGGAGACGTGCCGCTCCCCACTCATGGGATTCGACGGAAAGATGGTGGTCCCTTTGGGAAGAATCAAGCTTCCTATGCAAGTCGATGGCAGGGAAGTCCAGGTGAGCTTCATAGCTGTGGACGCTTTCTCCCCCTATACGGCCATCCTCGGCAGGCCGTGGCTACATTCCATTGGCGCCGTGCCCTCGACCGTGCATCTTAAAGTCAAGTACCCCATTCACGGGGGCGTAAGGGAACTGGCAGGGGATCAGGCAATGGCCCGACGTTGCCTGGCAGCTGCTGCCACGCCACACTTGCCTGACCCGCACCCCAGTTGCAAATATGCGGCCTAATAGCAATTACAGGGGGCCGCCCCCAAGCAGCCTCCCGAAGCGCATCCACAGTCATCAGAGGAATTGGTGAGAGTGTTAGTTGGAACATGCGAAGAGCGATATTTCCAGATAGGATCACAGTTGCACCCACTAGAAAGGTTGGAGTTGGTGGAGTTCTTGAGGGCCAATGTGGACGTTTTCGCATGGGATGCGAGTGACATCCCCGGCATCAGCCCCGAACTAGCTTGCCACCGCTTAAACGTGAATCCGGGGGTGGCCCCACGTAAACAACCACCTCGGCGATCATCCGACGCACACGCCGAGGCGGTTAGGGAGGAGGTGGTCAGGTTAAAACAAGCTGGGGCCATAAAAGAAATCTTCTACCCCGACTGGCTGGCCAACACCGTCGTCGTGCAGAAGAAGAGTGGGAAATGGCGGGTCTGCGTGGATTTTACCGACCTCAATAGAGCTTGCCCAAAGGACCCTTTCCCGATTCCCAGGATTGACCAGTTAGTGGACGCTACGGTAGGGCACCCTCGGATGAGCTTCCTGGACGCATTCCAAGGGTACCATCAAATACCTTTGTCCTCGGCCGACCAGGAGAAGACAGCCTTCCGTTCTCCCACTGGCAACTTCCATTATAGGGTGATGCCCTTCGGCCTCAAGAACGCCGGCTCCACTTACCAAAGGATGATCACTCGCATGTTTGAGAAGCATCTTGGGAGGAACATGGAGGCATATATAGATGATATGGTGGTCAAGAGTAAAAGAGCCGAGGACCACATCGTCGACCTGTCAGAAATCTTCGCATTACTCAGGAAGCACAAACTACGGCTCAATGCATCAAAGTGCTCCTTCGGGGTGAGTTCGGGCAAATTCCTAGGATACATGATCACTCATCGGGGAATCGAGGTTAACCCTGACCAGATTAAGGCTATTAACGGACTGCATCCGCCCCGAAATCCGAAGGAGGTACAGAAGCTAGCCGGAATGACGGCAGCACTGAGCCGGTTTATCTCCAGGTCTGCGGACAGGTGCCGCCCTTTCTTCCAGCTACTGCACAAGTCGAAGGACTTCGAGTGGACCGAGGAATGCGCCCGAGCATTCGAAGATCTCAAGACTTACTTGTCCAATTCTCCAATCCTTTCCCGGCCGGACAGGGAAGAAGTTTTATACGCCTACCTGGTAGTCACGGAGCATGCTGTCAGCTTCGTACTGATCAGAAACCATGACGGGGTCCAAAGGCCGGTTTACTACGTCAGCAAGTCGTTGCAGGCAGTGGAGATGCGTTATCTCCCTTTGGAGAAGGCGATCTTAGCTATCATACACGCCACGAGGAAGCTCCCACATTATTTCCAAGCCCACACCGTGGCAATGCTGACTCAGCTGCCACTGCAGGCCTTGCTGAGAAAGTCCGACTACACGGGCAGAGTTGCCAAGTGGGCCACCAGGTTGGGGGCTTATGACGTCAAATACCTGCCCCGCACGGCCATAAAAGGGCAAGTCTTAGCCGACTTTGTGGCAGAGTTTTCCGAGGGTACCTGTGAAGAGGTAAGAGTGGCCGCGAGCCTAACGATCTCGGCCACATCCACCGCCCCCTTATGGCGGGTCTATACGGATGGGGGCTCTAATTGAAAGGGGGTTGGCGTAGGAGTAGTGCTGATCACACCCGAGGAACTAATAATAGAGAAGTCACTACGGCTGGGTTTCCCGGCCACCAACAATGAGGCCGAGTACGAGGCACTGCTGGCAGGAATAAACCTGGTCAAGCTGCTCGGGGGAAAAAGGGTCGAGGTGTACTCCGACTCTAGGCTAGTGGTGGGCCAGGTTAGAGGGGAGTTCGAAGCCCGAGATGAGAGGATGCAGAAGTATGTCGCTCGGGTGCGAAACATACGGAGCCATTTCGATGACTTCAGGGTGGAGCAGGTCCCGAGGGGACAGAACTCGCATGCAGATGCCTTAGCCATGTTGGCCACCGCGCTAGAATCGAACCTCCCTCGAGTCGTTTTGGTAGAGGAAGTTAACGCCTCTGCCCTAAAAGAGACACCTGTATCGGAAGTGCGCAGCATTCGCGTAGGCCCAAGCTGGATGGATCCCATTATGGCTTTCCTGAAGGGAGGACCGTTGTCGGAGGATAAAAGTGAGGCGGAGAAGATAAGGAGAACCGCCCCGCGCTACTGGCTATCCGAGCAGAACAAGCTGTACAAGCGCTCGTACTCGGGACCATATCTGCTGTGCGTACACCCGGAGGCCGTGGAGCCCCTGCTAGAGGAGCTGCATGAGGGCATCTGCGGAAGCCACACGGGCGGAAGATCCCTGGCACACCGGGCCCTATCACAAGGATATTGGTGGCCTAAAATGCGCCAAACCTCCCAGGACTATGCTAGGCGATGCGATCAATGCCAGAGGTTCGCCCCTAACATACACCAGCCGGGAGGAGTTCTGAACCCTTTATCCAGCCCTTGGCCCTTTGCCCAGTGGGGCTTGGACATAGTGGGCCCCATCCTTCGGGCCACGGGCAACCGACGATGGCTGCTCGTCGGCACAGATTACTTCACCAAGTGGGTTGAAGCAGAGCCTCTCGCCAACATCAGGGACGTCGATGCCAAGAAGTTCGTGTGGAAAAATATCGTCACCAGGTTCGGAGTGCCGCACACCTTGATTTCGGACAATGGCCTCCAATTCAACAGCAAGTCGTTCAGAAGGTATTGTGGGGAGTTGGGAATCAAGAATGGGTACTCCACGCCAGCATACCCCCAGGGCAATGGGCAGGCCGAAGCCACCAATAAGACCATCATTGCCGGAATCAAAAAGAGGCTGGATGACGCGAAAGGGAGATGGGTCGACGAGCTGCCTCACGTACTTTGGACATACCGTACCACTTCGCGGAAGTCCACGGGGGAAACCCCATTTTCATTAACCTACGGTTCAAAGGCAATGATCCCCCTAGAGGCCGGATTTCCAACTATGAGGACCGATCAGTTCAGCGCCGAGGGAAACCATCAATCTCTCCTGGACAGCTTAGACCTAGCCGAAGAAAGACGAGATGTGGCCATGGTGAAGTTGGCCCATTACCAACAGAAGCTTAAACAAGAATATGATAAGGGAATGAGGCACAGGCCCCTGTCCCCGGGAGACCTGGTTTTGAGGAAGATAGTGGGAACGGCCAAACACCCATCATGGGGTAAGCTAGGTCCTAATTGGGAAGGGCCGTACAAAGTCACCTCCGTCGCAGGAACTGGAGCTTACCGATTAGAAGACCTGGATGGAAATGTAATCCCCCGCCCGTGGAATGTAAACAATTTGCGACGATATTACTTTTAATAGAAAGTTTCAGCTTTTGTGTTTCGATTCTGTCTCTCTACAAATGTTAGGAAACACCTAAAGCTTGCCTGGCTCCTCGGCCACAAGCTCATAGGAAGGAAACGCTTGCATGAAAAATTCTAAGTGTTAAAACAAACCTAGCGCTTGCCTGGCTCCTCGGCCACAGGCTTAGGGATAATTAGCACTTGCAAGAAAAATTCTAAGTGTTAGGGAACGCCTAAAGCTTGCCTGGCTCCTCGGCCACAAGCTCATGGGAAGGAAACGCTTGCATGAAAAATTCTAAGTGTTAAAACAAACCTAGCGCTTGCCTGGCTCCTTGGCCACAGGCTTAGGGATAATTAGCACTTGCAAGAAAAATTCTAAGTGTTAGGGAACGCCTAAAGCTTGCCTGGCTCCTCGGCCACAAGCTCATGGGAAGGAAACGCTTGCATGAAAAATTCTAAGTGTTAAAACAAACCTAGCGCTTGCCTGGCTCCTCGGCCACAAGCTTAGGGATAATTAGCACTTGCAAGAAAAATTCTAAGTGTTAGGGAATGCCTAAAGCTTGCCTGGCTCCTCGGCCACAAGCTCATGGGAAGGAAACTAGCACTTGCAAGAAAAATTCTAAGTGTTAGGGAACGCCTAAAGCTTGCCTGGCTCCTCGGCCACAAGCTCATGGGAAGGAAACACTTGCATGAAAAATTCGAAGTGTTAAAACAAACCTAGCGCTTGCCTGGCTCCTCGGCCACAGGCTTAGGGATAATTAGCACTTGCAAGAAAAATTCTAAGTGTTAGGGAACGCCTAAAGCTTGCCTGGCTCCTCGGCCACAAGCTCATGGGAAGGAAACACTTGCATGAAAAATTCTAAGTGTTAAAACAAACCTAGCGCTTGCCTGGCTCCTCGGCCACAGGCTTAGGGATAATTAGCACTTGCAAGAAAAATTCTAAGTGTTAGGGAACGCCTAAAGCTTGCCTGGCTCCTCGGCCACAAGCTCATGGGAAGGAAACACTTGCATGAAAAATTCTAAGTGTTAAAACAAACCTAGCGTTTGCCTGGCTCCTCGGCCACAGGCTTAGGGATAATTAGCACTTGCAAGAAAAATTCTAAGTGTTAGGGAACGCCTAAAGCTTGCCTGGCTCCTCGGCCACAAGCTCATGGGAAGGAAACGCTTGCATGAAAAATTCTAAGTGTTAAAACGGGCCTAATGCTTGCCTGGCTCCTCGGCCACGGGCTTAGGGAACAGTTAACACTTGCAAGAAAATTATAGGTGTGGGGAGAAAATATATTAAGAAAAGTGGGCAGAAAGGAAAGCAACGAATATATATCGAGACTACTATGCAAAATTTCAAAGTGCTCATAAAAAAAAAAAAACTGAGTACAAAATGTAGAAGCAATACAGGGGCAGAACCATGGCTACAAAAAAGGGGGGGGGGGATTGCTACATAAAGGGTGCCTGAATGCAAAAGTCCGCAACGGCATACAAAAACAAGAGTAAAAAAAAAAAAAAAAACTAAACTAAGTCTGAGGCTCCTTGTCCTTCCTCTCTTTCTCCTTCTTCTCTTTTTTCTTCTTCAGAGGCACCCCCTCGGGCACCTCCTTGTCAGCTTCCAAGTCCACCACATCCTCTTGAGGGGGTAACCCCTTGGATGAAGCAGAGGAAGGAGGATTCTGGGGCTCAGCAGGGATTGGGGGAACAGAACTCGGATCCACGGTAGGACTTGGGGCTGACGACGGCAAGCGGAGGGCTGGGGGGTAGTAAACATGGTCGGGAGCACGGAGCTCCGAGTCAGGACTAACGCCGGCCATGTTCAAAGCCTCCCCCCAGACCTCCTGGCAGAAGGCGCGAGCGACGTCACGAAGCTGAGCAGTAAGGGATGCGGCGGTCTTGTTCATACCTGCATCATAGGCCTCCTGCTCGGCCTGAGCCTTCTCGGCATCCTTATTCGCCAGCCGCTGATGCGCCTGCTTCAACTCCACCATTGAGAGCGCCAGTGCGCTTTCGGCCTGCTTCTGGGCTGCCAATGCACTTGAGGCCTGTGTCTTGTAGCTCTTTAAGGCGGAGTCAGCGTCACGAAAAGCCCTCTCAGCCTCGGACAGCTGGGAGAGGGTATCCTTCAACTTCCTCTCTGCCTCAGCCCTGGCCTTCTCAGCAGCCTCGTAGGCCTTCTCAGATTTCCTGGCAACGTCGAGGGAGTGATCGACCCACTCTTCCGCCATGAAGGCAGCTTGAACGGCCTGCAAAAATGGGAAATCACAAAGAAGGATAAGCAGTCGAAGCGAAAATACTTGGCAGAAATAAAATAAAAAAAAAGAAGAGAAAGAGGAGAGGAAAGCTGGTAAGAGCAACTGAGGTACCTTAGCCAGGTCCTGCTTCAGAGAAAGGAAGACCTCCCTCTTCCTAAAAGACTTCAGCTCCTCCATATCCTCGGGGAGGCAAAGGGCCCTCTCCAGGCACTCAGCAACCAAGCCTGAGCTGCCCTTGGAAGGGTCCCTCAGATTGGCGTCGTCTAGGACAGGAGATCCCGAGCTGAGGGTAAAGGAGGGCCTCCAAATGGAAGCTTTCTTAGACTGATCCCCATCGCTCTCCCTCGGGACTACAACAGGGTCGGGCCTTTTCTTTGGCTGGCCTTTGCCGCCCCGGGCCTCCTTGGGTTGCAGCTCGGATATCTCCCCCTCCTCGGACATGGTCGTACCCTTTCCACTAGGACCACGCTTGCGTTTTTTATCCGCGGCGTCGGCAGGAGGAGTACGGGCAGCCACTGGAGTCGGCAGGCGAGGGGGCACCGCTGCTGCCGAGGAGGACCTGCCGGCATGGGCCGATAGCAAGGCCAGGAGGTCGGGCGTCTTTTCTTGGAACCCCATGGCCGACGATGATCGGGCTGGAGAGGAATCTGGGGCGTCGGGGCGATAAAAAACTTCGAAGTCTTTTTCCGTCACCCCTTGGACAGAAGAAGATGAAGACCCCTCCGCCTCTTCGTTGGATGGCAGGGGAGGCTCTTGGGCGTACAAGAGTTGGGCAGCTAGAGGAGTAGGGAGTTGGGCGTCTTGCGTACCCTCGGGGGGAGGTCCCGGCAGCAGAAAACCTGGGACGGCGACGTCTATACTGGCTAGGCGTGGGTCACGAGCCTTGATGACGTTCTTCGGGCTCTGGAAGCGCTTTGTCGAGGGAGTATAGCCAAGGATGACGTGCGCTGCACGGAGTTGCCCGTCCCAGTAGAGGAATATCTCGGACCGAAGAATCCGATTCAGGTCGGGAAAATTCACCAAGTGTTTGGCGGGGGCTGTGTGGTACTCGTCTGTCATGGAAAAACAGTCATTGTTAGCAAGGAAACAAAAGAAAGCTGGGTTTCGAAGAAAGAAAAGAAGAAACGAGAAAACTGATGCCTCGGAAGACACCCTTCTACAAAATCCTAAGGCAGAGGCCCAGACCCTCGGGAAAACTACCTGGTTCCCCTTCTTGGGTGGGGCAGTGCCGACCATCATGCCACCCGCCCGAGACGAGAAGGAAGTCTTCGTCCATGCCCTTGCTTGAGTCGGGCAAGCAGGAGATCAACCTAACCGCGGGGACCCTACTCCTCATGTAGTACTTGGTTTTTTCCCCTTTTTGGCAGTTGTACACCCAGTTCACATCATGCCAGGTTAGACGGGTCCCCATCCTGCGGTTGATGGCCTCTACACACCCAAGAATCCTAAAGATATTGGGGGAGCACTGGGTTGGGGTAAGCCTAAAATTTATGAGGTAATCCTTGGTCACCGGACCCATGGGAAGCTCCATCCCGCCTTCAATAAAGGCGATCATAGGGATAACTACTGACTCAGGAGGGCGTTCAATGACTAGCCACTCGCCCTCCTCACAGTGCCTAAACACTACGTCGTCGGGAATCCTATACTTGGCCCTAAAAGCCATCCTATCCTCCTCGGTATCTACTAGCCTAGCGTATCTACCCATGGACAAAAACAGGAGCAAATCAAGAAGGAAACCAACACACCTATTGCACAGGTTAAAAGCACGCTCCTCGGGAGTAGAATCTCTCTTCGCCAAAAGTAAAAACGCCAAAATGCCAGAAATGAGCCATCGCCAGCCCTGTTCGCTCCTTTTATAGGAGGTAAAAAGGAGCAGTAAAATTCCCGCCCATAAATGAGGATGGACGAGAGCCGCACGATCCCAATCATACCGTTGAACGTGGGGAGACAAGCAGTCACCTGACGCCATAAATGTGAGCTTGTGGATTCCGAAGCGTCAGGAGCGTGCGAATGACAATTGAGAAGACGTCGACTCGTGTGAACACATACAACACGTACGGCGCGTCCTTGGGATTAAAACTTCACTTACGCCACAGGTAGGATAAGTGAAAGTTTTAGGGGGCTATTGTGGGCACCCGAAGGACGAAGAAGAGGGCCGAGGAGTTAGGCTAGTGGGCCAAGGCCCTAGGAAGGGCATGGAGGAACCTGTCCTGGGCCGAATGCAGAGCTGTTTGGGGGCCCAGGAAATAGATAGTTCCCGAGGAGAGAACAAGATCTCCAGGGGCAGCGCGCTAAGTACCAAAGAGGAAGCCTCCTCGGCCGAGGAAGGCGCAGATGAGTGGCAGACAGGCGGCCGTCTGGGCAGTAGCCTCCAGTCACGTCAGTAATAAATGGCACACACCAACTCTGTCAGCCGCATTAAATGAAGAGGTGACCTGAAATGATACCCGTCACAGTGATACCAGCTACTGCCGCCGCCTGCTCCTAGGGAGAAGATAGGCGACAGATGTCAAAAGATGAGCAAAGGATAACCAAGATGGACGGGGCAGATCAGAATACGAGGGCCTATATAAGGGGAAAGGCTGGGGGCCTATATGGGAGGTCGGAGTTTTTTGTTGCTCAAGCCCATCTCTTCTAAAATTCTATTGTATTAGGATTCAGGAAAGGAAAACCTCTCCTGATCACTTTGGACTTTGTTCTACCATTTTAGGGTCCTTACAAAACTCATACTTCTTTCTTCTTCTTTTTTATTTTATTTTATTTAAATTCTCTTCAATTATTTTTTTGGTAAAAATTCTTTTCACTATTTGTTTTCTCTTTTAGGCTCTGAATCTTTAAAAGACAATGACAAAATAAGAAAGATTTTTTTTTTCAAATGTAAGTTTGACATATAAAATAATAATAGTCTATTAATTATTAGTTATGATATGCATAAAAAATTATATATATATATATATATAATTAATGTATATGTATATAAAAAGAAAAATTATAATTTTATGATGGATAAAAGAGGGTTTGGCTTACCTCCAGTAATTTTTTTAACTAAATATCTCATTTTGTTTTAAATAATAATGGTAAGTGGTAGTGAGTTTTAATCTCCACATTTTATTTAGTTAGTAGATGATATGACAATTTCTTATTAAAATAAAAAGAAGATTCCAGTTAAAAAAACACTGAAGGTAAGCCAAACTCGATAAAAAGGGGAGAGGGATTAAGAACTAAGGAGGTTTTAAAATTTTAGGAGGGATCAAGGGGGCAATTGCCATCGTCAATCCCCTAGCTCCACCTATGCTATTGTTAAGGTGGAATTCAAGAATTCTTGTGTCTAGCTGTATTCAAGGTCAGTTGGGCCTCCAAGAATTGAGATAAGGGAAACAGAGATAGAGAAAAAAAGAATTTAATTGAGATTACAACGTGCTTGATTGATTATTCCTTTACAACAGCCTACTCCCCTTTATACATTGTCTTCCAGCTATTAATTAACAACTAACCAACCAATTCTCTAACTAACTCTAACTGTCCTGCCACTACTGCCACTAACTAACCCGTGTATGCCCATGACACCACAATCCCACTTCTAACACTACAACCATATAAGTCTGATATAAGCATTGATACTACTAATACCTATACTATACAATACAAGCATACACTACAAAATCATACTATACAATACAAGCATACACTACAGAATCATGCCTAACAGTACCCCTCCCCCCCCCCCCCCCCAAAAAAATTAAAGCACCTTGCCCACAAGGTGAGGGAATTGTTGTTGTAGCTGATACAAGTTCTCCCAAGTAGCATTTTCAGGACTCTCCCCTTGCCATTGAACTAAGACCTGAGTAATAGTTTTCCTCCTTAACTGATGAGTCCTTTCCTGCAAGACAGCAATAAGTTCTAGATTAAGAATGGCCTCTAAATCCACAGATGGAAGGGTAGGAACATAAGCCACATGCTGAAGCTTTAAGACAGGAAACATGAAATGTAGGATGCAACCTGGAATCTGATGGCAAGTCCAACTTGTAAGACACCTTACCAACCCTCTTTAAAATCTAAAAAGTCCTATAGTACCTAGGTGACAATTTAAAATGAGAAGTAAACACAGGGTCCCTATCACTCACAATTGAGACTGGCATGCCATGCAATTTGAACACATAATGCAGGTAGAGATTAGCTACTTTAGCAGCAGTATAAGGGTGGGACAATGGGACAAAGTGAACAAATTTGGTCAGCCTATCCACTACCACCAAAACCACATCCTTGGATTGTGACTTGGGAAGGCCCTCAACAAAATCCATGCTCACATTCCTGGATATGCTTCTTCACATCCTCCCTCAAACCAAGCCAATAAAAATCCCTCTTAACCCTATGCAAAGTCTTAAAGAACCCTGAGTGCCCCCTCCCCCCCCCCCCCCCCCCCAAAGGACTATTATGGACTTGTTGAAGAACAACAACCTTTAAAGCATCACAAGAACCCAAATAAATCCTTCCCTTATACAAGATTAGCCCATTCTGTATTGAAAACCCTTTTGAACTTCCTTCCCCAATTGAGAAGCCTGGAAAATACTCTACACCTGCTGGTTAGTACTAGCCTTAAGATCAATCAACTAAGTTGGAGTTGTGAAGGAAACCATGCATAAACCCCCATGAGAAGCATCCAATTCACCATCAAAATTAAATTCTTCAATCTCAACATTCCTAGACAGTGCATCAACCACTAGATTACCCTTACCTTTCTTGTACTCAACCGCAAAGTTATACTCCAACAACTTAGCAAACCACTTCTACTGAGCTGGAGTCCCAATTTTATGCTCCAACAAATATTTTAAGCTCTGCTGATTAGTCTTGACAGTGAAGGGTATTCCTACCAAGTAAGCCCTCCACCTCTTGACAGCAATGACCAAAGCCAAGAGTTCCTTCTCATAGGTGGACAAGGCCAAATTCTTACTCCTAAAGGCTTGGCTGTGATAAGCAATAGGCCTGCCTTGTTGCATTAAAACAGCACCTATTCCTATCCCTAAAGCATCACACTCCACCACAAATGGCTTGTCAAAATTTGGAAAGCCAACACAGGTGGATGGACCATAGCTTCTTTAAACTATTGAAAAGCAAGTTCAGCTTCCTTGGACCAACAAAATGAATCTTTCTTTAATAAAGCAGTCAAGGGAGTTGCAATATGACCATACCCCTTAACAAACTTTTTGTAATACCCTGTAAGACCCAAAAACCCCCTTAAAGACTTGATATCCTTAGGAAGAGGCCACTGCTACAGGGCAGCAACCTTCTTGGGGTCAGTGTGTACTCCTTCAGCAGTGATAACATGCCCCAAATACTTTACTTTTGTACAAGCAAAATATACACTTAGATCTTTTGGCATATAAATTGTTAGTGGCTAAGATCTCCAAGACACTTCTAAGGTGGTTGACATGATCAGACATAAATTTGCTATAAACCAATATGTCATCAAAAAAAATTAGGACAAACTTTCTAAGGAAAACTCTTGAATACGTGGTTCATCAAGGATTGGAAGGTTGAAGGGGCATTGGTTAAACCAAAAGGCATCACCAAGAACTCATAATGGCCCTCATGTGTCTTAAAAGCTATCTTGGGTATGTCTTCTTCCTTCATTTTGATTTGATGATACCTAAACCTCAGGTCAAGCTTGGAGAAAATAACAGCCCCATTCAATTCATCCAACAATTCATCAATAATTAGAATTGGGAACTTGTCCTTGACAGTGATATTGTTTAATGCTCTATAATCAATACACATCCTCTATGATCCATGATTCATCAACCTTTCTGACCAACAAAATAGGAGAAGCAAATGAATTGCTACTGTTTTTGATTGACCCCACTAACAACAACTCCTTCACAATCTTCTTTATCTCATTCTTTTGATAAAAAAGGATACCTATAAGGTCTTTGGCAGACAAGCTGAGCACCAACCTTAAGAACATTGGAATGCTCATGACCCCTAAGAGGAGGCAGCTCAGTAGGAGTCTCAAAGACTTACCCAAACTCTTGCAACAATGAATTCACTTCAGTAGGAAGTCTAGCTTCTAATGCACCTGCTTCCATACTAGCAATATGCAACAACAAACCCCTCTTCACTGGAGCTTTAAAAAATGTCTTACAATCCACAAAAGAAGACCCTGAAGCTAGATTCAAACCCTGCAACAAGACCTGCTGATTTCTATACCAAAAACACATGGTTAAAAGCTTAAAATTCCATTGAATTTCTCCCAAAGTACTTAGCCACTGAGTGCCCAAGATTGCATCACAACCTCCTAATGCTAAAACATGAAAATTGATGCAAAACTCCACTCCTTGAATAGTCACCAGCCCATCACTACAGAATCCTTGAGTCTTCACAATAGAACCATTAGCTACTTTAACTTCCAAAACTTTTGAAACATCTACTCTTAATTGTAAACTATTGACCAATAATGCATCAACAAAATTATGAGTGTTGCCTGTATTTATCAAGATTACTAACCTACTCCCATTAATTTTTCCCTTAACCTTCATTGTACCAAGTGTAGGGGTTCCTGTGAGAGCATACAAAGTAATCTCAACCTCCTCATTTTGATTAGACTGAACACTCCCATCCATTTTATTAACAACCTCACTATCCACCTCTTCTTCTAACTCAGTAATCTTCACCCCAGAATTTCCCCCATGAATTAGTTCAATTCCTTCTAAAAGAAACAGTTTAGCATCCCTACATTTATGTCCAGGCCCTCACTTCTTATCACAGCTGTAACAAAGACCCTTCTTCCTCCTTTCATCCATATGTGCAGGGGTTATTCTCTTAATAGGTATCCTAGGCTTAGGTTCGACCACACCATTACTTTTAGGCAAACCTAAGATGGAATTCTTACTTGAATCTTGCTGGTACTTGACACTTCTTTTGCAACTCATCACATATTCTTCCTGAATCTTGGCCAATCCAAAGGCTGCATTCAAAGATTGAGGGTTGAGTATCCTCACTGGTAGTCGTATTTCATCTTTCAGACCACTCAAGAAGCAGCTTAGCTTGTGCAAAGGAGAAAGACCCTTGATTCTATTTGATACTGCTTCAAACTCTACCTTATACATAGCCACTGTGGTAGTCTGCCTCAACCTTGTTAGCACCTCTAGAGGATCATCATAAGCAGTTGATCCAAACCTCACGTGTAAAGCTTGCGCTAAGGACTCCCAATCAGAAAACACCCCAGCCTCCTTTGCTTCTTGAAACCAAGTTAGAGCCTCTAACTCCATGTGGAAGGAAGCTATCAATAACTTTTTTGCAATTGTGGTTTGGTAATACTCAAAATAATAATTAGCCTTGTAAACCCAGCTAGCAGGATCATCACCTAAGACACGTGAAAAATCCAATTTTACAGGTTTTGCAAGTGATAAGGTTGAAGAACTTGGACTTGGATTTGGTGGTACATTTCTTTGAGGTGAGTGTTGATTTACATCTTGAGAATTTAACTTCTGTAAAATGGCATTGATGTTCTGATTCATTTCATTCAAAGTTCTAGTGTGAATTCCCTGAATATTTTGTTTTTCTTGAATGTCTTTGTTGTGATGATCAGAGGTGGTACAAAGGGAGGCAATGGCCTTATTAACCATATTCATGGCAGTAGCTCGAGCTTCAGTCATTAGCAACATAGGAACAAGGCTTTGATACCAATTGTTAAGGTGGAATTCAAGAATTCTTGTGTCTAGCTGTATTCGAGGTCAGCTAGGCCTCCAAGAATTGAGATAAGGGAAACAAAGAGAGAGAAAAGAAGAACTGAATTGAGATTACAACTTGCTTGATTGATTATTCTTTTACAACAGCCTACTCCCCTTTATACATCTTCCAGCTATCAATTAACAACTAACCAACCAATTCTCTAACTAACTCCAACTGTCCTGCCACTATTGCCACTAACTAACCCGTGTATGCCCATGACACCACAATCCCACTTCTAACACTACAACCATATAAGTTTGATATAAGCACTGATACTACTAATACATGTACTATACAATACAAGCATACACTACAAAATCATACTATACAATACAAGCATACACTATAGAATCATGCCTAACAACTTGTACTCAATTTATTTCGTTCATCTCACCAATTTAGAGCAGATGTTATAGATTCAACTTCAACTATTGTCAAAAAACGAAACAAGTTAAACAAAAACAAAGAACCTTTGAGCCTTACTTGCCAAACTAGAACTTAGGGAATGTTTAGTAGACTGTAATAGACATTGTAATATAATAGTTATTTCTATGGTTTAGCTATTTTGTAGTTTAATTATATTTTTATCACATAAATTATTCATTCCATATGAATATTCATTCTTTAAAATGAGAAATAACTATTCTTAAAATTGCAATAGCTATTCATTAGTATGTGTAATAATTTCTAAAATTAATATATTTCCAAATAAAAAAAATTGTTATATGCACATAATAATTATGAAAATAAAAAATATTACCATTTATGTCATAATTTCCATTCAATATACCAAACATGTCTTTAATAAAAATAAAATATTAAATACTTCTATATTTAAAACCAAGTGAAAAGAAAATACCACACAAATTCTATCTATGTGGTGGTCCATATTTGTGACTCAAATCCCACCTCACTCTCCTTCTATCTACCTACCAATATATATATATATATATATATATTGATATATATATTTTTTTTAATTTTACCGAAAACAAACTTTTTTAGTTTATTTATTTATTATTTTGGGTAAATTACAACTTACCCACCTGTAGTTTGGTTGAAATTTAAATTGCCTACCTGTGATTTGAAATTTGACACTTTATCCACCTAAGGTTTGACCGAAATTTAAATTGCCTACCTATAGTTTGAAATCTCATGATAAAAGTGTTTCATTGGATCCTTTTTTATTTTGTATTTTTATATTTTTTGTGTTTTTGGAGGAAATAAACATAAAAATAGAGCAAAATTATATATTTAGTCATATTTTTAATAGAGATATATTACAGAACTCTAATTGAATTAATCTCAGGTAGGTAAAGTGTCAAATTTCAAATTATAGATATACAACTTAAATTTTGATCAAATTACGAGTAGGTAAATTGTAATTTGCCATATTATTTTTGAAAAAAAAAAAAAGGTTAAACATAAATTTCTCAATCTCTTACACATAAGTTTTATCTACCCAATATGTTGTCATTTAAAAGATAGATTCTTTTCATGAATGATGAGATTGTCCATTAAAAAAGTAGATTCTTTCCATGAATGATGAAACTGTCCACTCAGCCCTATGTCACAATGACATTGCACCATCCACTATGCATTTAAGGTGATAACCAGATGATTATATTTGTGTAACAAATAGCCATGGAATTTTGTGCATGTATCTTTAAATATGGAACTTCAGTTCTTAGTCTTCACGCGGAGTCTTGAGTGTTTCTTGACTCATGATTGAGTGGTGAAGCTTTTAGTCACACCGAATCATGATTGAGCTGCGGAAGCACTTACGAAAATTGGTAATGCTGAGCCTTCCTTTATTTGGTCAGTGTGGTGCAAATTCAAACTTATTCCTTCTCCCACATTTCGCATTTTAGCTAGCTTTCTTGTGATCTATCTTTCAGCGTTTTCTTTCACTCACCAAGAAGAAATGGCTGAAGCAATCCCGTTTGGTCTTGCACGAAAGATTATTGAAAAATTGAGCTCCACAACTTTCGAAGAGATCGGATCTATCTGGGGTGTCAAAGATGAGCTCGAAAAATTGAAGAACACTGTTTCCACTATTCAAGCTGTACTTCAAGACGCAGAGGAGCAGCAAGACAAGAATCATCAAGTCAGGGACTGGCTCAAGAAGCTCAGAGATGCAGTATATGACGCTGATGATTTGTTGAGTGATTTCTCTACTGAAGACTTGCGACGAAGTGTGATGGGTGGTAAGAATATTGCTAACAAGGTACGCACTTTCTTTTCGAGCTCAAACCAAATTGCTTTTCATTTTAAAATGGCTCACAAAATAGAGGCCATAAGGGAGAGACTTGATGCAACAGCAAATGATAGGAACAAATTCCAATTGATAGAGCGTCCTTTACAAACAAAGGTGAGGGAGAGGGACCAAACTCACTCATTCATACGAGAAGAAGAAGTTGTTGGGAGAGAAGAAGATAAGAAAATGATCATAGATTTATTATTGAACATAGATGTGGAAGAGAATGTCTCGTTCATATCCATAGTGGGAATCGGAGGGTTGGGGAAGACCACACTTGCTCAATATGTATACAATGATGAGAAAGTGAGTAGTTATTTTGAGTTGAAGATGTGGATATTTGTCTCTGATGTCTTTGATGTGAAAACAATTGCTGAAAAGATAATTGGATCTGCAACTGGTACGAAACCTGAAATCCTTGATATGGATCATTTGCAAAATAAACTTCGCAAAGAACTCAACCAAAAGAAGTACTTACTTGTGTTGGATGATGTATGGAACAACAATGAGGAATTGTGGTGTAACTTAAAAAGACTTTTGATGGATGGCTCAAAGGGAAGTAAAGTGGTGATAACTACACGGACCAAATTGGTTGCAGAAATTACCAGCACTGTCTCACCCTATTTTCTAGAAGGCCTGTCAATTAACCAATCTTGGTCTTTATTTAAGCAAATGGCATTTAAAAAAGGGCAAGATACCATTGATCCTAACATTGAAGCGATTGGAATGGACATTGTACAAAAATGTCAAGGAGTGCCTCTTGCTATAAAGGTGATAGGAAGAGTATTATACTTCAAAAAAACAAAGGATGAATGGTCTTATATCAAGGATAATGAAATTACGAATGTAACTCAAGGAGAAAATGGTAATGGTATTTTACCAATTCTGAAATTGAGTTATGATCATCTCCCATCACATTTAAAGTGTTGCTTTGCTTATTGTTCATTATTTCCTAAAGATTATGAGATTTCAAAGTTAACATTAATACAACTATGGATAGCACAAGGGTTTATCCAATCATCAGATGAAAAGATACAATTAGAGGAAGTTGCTAATGAGTATTGCATGGATCTACTTTGGCGGTCCCTCTTCCAAGAAGTCAGAGAAGATTGCTTGGGGAATATAACTCTTAAAATGCATGATTTAATCCATGATCTTGCACAATCAGTCTCAAGGATCGATTGCACACTTGTTAATTCCAATGCAACAAATATTAATGAAGAAGTTCGTCATTTGTCATTTCCATTTTACAATGCTTCATTCTTTGAGAAGAATTTAAGCCCATTAGTTAAAGCAAAGAAGATACGTACACTTATTTTGACGTCCAATCACCAGTTCTATAATAAGAAAGGAGAAGAAGAATCTACACTCAAAAAACTTATTACTAGCTTTAAATGCTTGCGTGTGTTAGACCTACATGGCTTAAGAATTACGACAACACTGAATTGTATAGACAAGTTGACATATCTAAAGTACCTTGATCTTTCCAAGAATGACATTGAAGTTCTCCCTAATTCTATTATTAGACTGTTGAATTTGCAAACATTAAAGCTTTCTGGATGTCGGAAGCTTAAAGAATTGCCAAGAGACATTCAAAAGTTGGTCAACCTCAAGCATCTTAATATATATCGTTGTGATAGTTTGACTCATATGCCATGTGGATTAGGGAAATTGACTTCTCTTCAGATGTTACCACTCTTCGTTGTGAGCAAGGACCCTGCAGCTTTCTCCTCCAAGAATTCTGGAGGACTAGTCGAATTGAACAAGCTAAACAATGTGAGAGGAGAACTATGTGTTAAAAATTTGGAAGGGGTGAATGCAGTAGAAGCCAAAGCTGCAAATCTGAAAGACAAGCAGAATCTTAGAAATTTGAAATTAAGTTGGAATTGGGAGGGTAATGATGGCGTAGACGTATGTGATGAGGGAAACTTATTAGAAGGTCTCCAGCCTCACTATGCTTTAAAATGTTTGCATGTGGAAGGTTATATGGGTGTGAGATTTTCGAGTTGGCTTCCTTCCCTAACAAGTCTTGTTAATTTAAAAATATGGAAATCTAAGGTCCAACATCTACCACCATTGTATCAACTCCCCTCTCTTCGATATCTTGATCTTTGAAGTATGATGGATCTAGAATACATATCTGACAGGGAAATCACTAATGAGGTTTCTGATTTATTGGCTTCATCATCAACAACATTTTTTCCATCCTTAGAGTCACTACAACTTTTAGATTGCCCTAAACTAAAAGGATGGTGGAGAACGGATATTGTCAAGGTCAATTTTGATAATGATCACAACAAAGTGGCAATAACAACATCAACATCAAGTCATCAAAATCTGCCATCCTTTCCTTGTCTTTCTTATTTGCATATCTCAAATTGCAGTAACTTGACTTGCATGCCGCTATTTCCTTCTCTTGAAGATAAGCTAGTACTGAGTAATGCAAGCTTGAAGCCATTGCAACAAACAATGACAATGACAATGAATATGACAGGAGCCTATTTGCTTCCTTCCTCCCCTCCTCTCTCCAAATTAAAGTATATTTCTTTGATTCGGATGCAGGACAAAGAGTCTCTGCCAGTGGAGTGGCTGCAAAACTTGACTTCTCTTGAATATCTAAAGATTTGGGCATGTCCTAGTCTAAAATCTGTGTCCCGATTTACACATCTCACTTCCCTTAAGAGGCTAGAGATTTGGGAGTGCGAGGAGGTTGATCTGTTTGGTAATGAGAGTGATAATGGCACACAATGTGTTACCACTTTGCAAGTGATTAAGATTTCAAATGTTCCCCACTTGATTACATTACCGGAGTGGATTGGCAATTTCACATCACTTCAAAGGCTTAAAATTAACGAATGCCCCAGTTTGACATCACTTCCCGAAGGGATCAATAAACTCACATCTCTTCAAAATATTGAAATTTTTAGATGTCCCAATTTGAAATCACTTCCCAAAGGGATCAGCAACCTCACATCACTTCAAAGGCTTGAAATTAACGAATGTCCTAATTTGACTTCACTTCCCGAAGGAATGCACTGCCTCACCTCTTTACAAAGCTTGAGAATCAATAATTGTCCCCACTTGAAGGAAAGATGCCAGGAGAGAATTGGTGAGGATTGGCCTAAGATTGCTCACATCCCATTTTTTCGATATTATGGTTAAAGATTAAATTCTTGTTCAGCAACCAACATGCTTCCACTTCTTTGGGTAAGTACTTCAACATCCACTTTCTAGGCACTCAGAGAGAAATTTTTTCCTCTTTTAATATCTTTAGAGTCAATTATAGCTATATTGGGAGTAAATTTGTTAAGTTTTTTCATTGTGATAGGCTCTTGCAGAGACATCAATGGTAGCTAGTTAGCTTTTTTTGCAAGAATAATTCAAACTTTGCCAAACTTTAAGATGGTCAAATATTTCTCAAATTTTATCTTTACTTATGCTAATACTCTTGAGCCGATATTAATAGTGGTGGATCTAGCAGGTTGTGAAAAAGAACTCCATCGATTCAATGAAGGATTCGCCTGCCCTATGCTAACATGGTAATGCTAACAAAATTCATATTTCCTGTTTGTTAGAAATGATTACCTTATTTTTTAAAATTGACTTCCTAAAATAATATGATGATAAGAGTGGCTACTGATTGTCTACCTGTCACCTGTGAATGTTGTGTATTAGTTCTATTCAATACCGAATATTGGATTTTGAAAAATTTAGCGCGGCTCGCATTTCTGCACCAGCTGGAAGGAATGGAGAGCTGGGAACAACATGCAAGGCATGCTCATTAGCTGTTTGAGAAGGTTTGGACCAAACCGATTATGATAGAGGAACTTGCCTTATATGGTTATATGTTCATTTCTTTCAAATGGTAAATTTTGATGCAATTGCTTAGGCTGTTAGAGGCACACATCCAAAATTAACTGATTATTTGCTAGAGATTTACTTTACATCTTATAAAGTATGGTAGAATTAGCATAAGGTTACATCATCAGCAGTGTTATGTTCTGCAATCCTAAATGTTACTTTATGTTATGTTTGATCCTTTGTTACTACAAATTCTGGAAAGAAAAGGTTCAAACCTCTGATATCATCACCTCGTTCTTTTCCCATATATTCTGATTGCATTGATTTGAAGCTGTGAGGTGTATTTATAAAATTGCAGGAACTTATTTATCAGATGATAAGATTAGTATGACAATTACAGGATTCGACCATATTTTAAAAAATATTCTCATCACATTCACTTGTAGTTGCAATTTACATTCTAAAAGTCTCTTTCAATATATTTTAGAGTCATGGAATTTCATATTTAATGCCAGTTTATCAAGGTTGATCTGGCCTGCCAATTTTTGTTATAAGCTTGAAGCTTCTAAGGTTATTCAAAATAGGAAAGTAGAGATTACTTAATTAGCACACCTAACCAACTTATTGTAAAATTGGACAGGAACACCTAAAATATGTATATGTCTTCCCAACCTATTAATTTTCTGAGCAACACAAACCCCCTGCCATTCCTTTTTTTTTTTTTTAAATAAAAAAATAAAACACAAAAGTTATAATTAAAAATTTTATTAAAAAAATATCTTGAGAACTTATAGCAGGATAGAGTAAAAATGAGTAGAAACCATTTGGAATTTGTAACTAAAGTATATTATTAAACCTAGAGCCATGCATAGAAATAATTTTATATAATATCCTTGATGTGAACATTGGAGATATTGGGATTTGTGAATATGTGAAATTTTGCAGCTGTGAAAGGCTTTTGCAAAGACATTACTGTAGCTCAGTTAGCTGATCAGTGAGAACAATTCACAGTACTAAGACCAAGCATTATTGGATTCATCTCTATTCAGAATTTTAAGTCTTATCCTCTCTTATTTTATTACTCTTGATCAATTATAAATATTGGTGGATCTAGTCTAGCAGGGTGTGATAAAGAAACCCACCAATTCAATGAAGGATTCATGGCCTCATGGGCCCTAGATTATGCCAACATGGTAATGCTGTCAAAAATCATATTTTCATTTAATGTAATTGTCTGCCTTATTTAAAATTTAACTTCCTAAAAATATTAAGGATAAGAGTGGCAGCTGATTATCTACTTGTGTAGGTTGCATATTATTTCTATCCAATTTAGAAAATTGGATTTTGAAGAATTTTGAGGCTGCCATAAGTGTGCATCAGCTGGAAGGAATGGAGAGCAAAAACTAACATGCAAGGTGTGCCAATGACCTATATACATGAGAAGGATGGAAACCAACTGATATGATAGGAGCTTGCTCGTCACTTTCAAATGGCAAATTTCAATTCAATTGCTTAGAAATGCATCCACTATTAACTGATAATGGTTCTATGATTAATTCTTCTTCATGGCATCTCATGATTACTTGGTTGCTATATTGGTATTTAGAAATTCTTTTTCTCAGATTTTGGGTTAATTTCTAATCGAGGTACCTTTTAAGTTTTTCCTGGCTTCAAGGGATACAAACAAAAATGAAGAATCTTTCAAGATGTTGATGTGTTCTACAATTTTAGATAATGTTCTTGGCAAAGAATTTGAAAAGCTTAACCTGAAGAAGAAGATGATGGGAATTATTTATGAGATTGCAGGAAATTACATATCAGATGATGGGAACCTTATGAGGATTATAAGATTCTCATTGCATTCATTTAAAGTTGCATTTTCCATTCTAAATCTCTCTTGTAATATATTTTAGGTAAGGGAATTTGATCGGTTGGTCTAACCAACATATTGTCAGATTGGACAGGACCACCTAAAATATACTTCTGTCTTCCCTACCTATTAATTTTCTGAGCAACAGAGTCCCTTCCCATTCCATTAAAAAAATTCTCTTGAGAACTTCTAGCTGTATAGAGTAAACTCGAGTAGAAATCATCCGAAATTTCTTACTAATTTTTATATACTAAACTCTGGAGGCATGAATAGAGTAAACTCGAGTAGAAATCATCCTTGATGTGCATATTGGATATATGGGAGGAGTAAATATGTGACTTTATTTTGCCATTGTTAACAGGCTCTTGCAAAGGCATTAACTATAGCTCAGTTAGCTTATTGGTGGGAACAATTCACACTATTAAGGCCTAGCATAAGAGGGTCACTCTATGCAAAACTTAAATGGTAAGATGTTTTTCCAATATTATTGTCTATTATTTTAATACTCTTGAGCTTATAAATTTTGGTGGATCTAGTAGGGTGTGATAAAGAACTCCACTGATTCAATGAAGGATTCACGGGACCTAGATTATGCCAACATGGTACAGTACGTTGTCAAAAGTCAAAACTCTGTTTTTTGTAACTGATTGCCTTAATTAAAAAAAAAAAAAAAAGTTACTTCAACTGATTGTCTACTTGTGTATGTTGCATATTAGTTTTATCCAATGCAGGAATTGGATTTTGAAGAATTTTTTGAGGCTGCTATGAGTGTGCATCAGCTGGAAGGAAGGAAGAGCGGGGAACAACATGCAAGGCGCGCCTGTGAGCTCTTTGAGAAGGATGGGAACAAACCAATTATGAGAGGAGGAACTTGCTCGTCAATTTCGAAGGGCAAATTTCGATTCAATTGCTTAGGAATGCATCCATTATTAACTGATAATGGTTCTTTGATTATGTTTTCCTAATGGCAAGTTGGCAACTCATAGTAACTTAGTTGCTATATTGGTATTTGGAAATTCTTTTGTTTGGATTTTGGGTTAGTTTCTAATTGAGATACTTGACTGCTTTTAGTTTTTTTTTTTCCTGGCTTAAAGAGATATGAACAAAAATGAAGAATCTTTTGTGATATCGATATGTACTACAATTTCAGATGATGATGTTGGCAAAGAATTTGAAAAGCTTAACCTAAAGAAGAAGAAATGTCTACGGCTAGTTAAGCATACACCCAAAGGCCAAACCCACCACAAAAATAGTATTTTAATTAAGAAAGTTCTTTTTTCGGCTGAATAATTAAGAAAGTAATTGTTGAAGTACACATCTCTCTTCTCGTATTATTGTTGTGTTAATAACTTTATATAGCTTAGAATCTCTGCTAAAAAAAAAAAAAGTATAGCTTAGAATCTATCGTGTGTCTGTGTATATATATAGCTTTAGCATATTTACCGATCCCTTAGTTTTTTTTTTTTTTTTTTTCTTTTTTTTGTTTTAAATTTAACGTCTGAAGAATGAAGATAAACCTTACTTATTTTCATTTTTTTTTTTTCATATTATTGTTATCACTTCCTAGCAAGTATAAATTATCGTCCCTTTGACTTACATGCCTCAAATTTGTCCTCTCTTTTGTGGTCAAAATGCGCATATACGCTGTGGTCACCATCATAGGCAATTTTCCTTCAAAGCCACAAACTCCATTTAGAAAAAAATTTGGTGCATATGGATGTTTCCTCTAAGTTATAGGTTGGAGAAGCAAGCCTCAAGGGATTTGTATTTTTCATATAAGTTTAAGAGTAGGGCAGCAATTAAGAATGTTGATGGTGTAACGGCACTGCCACATACCATCCTACTGCACCATATTTAGAATATCTTGAACCAATTATGCTATGGTTTTGCTTTTTGGTAACTTCTATTTGGTTGTTACCTTTATGTTTTGAGGTTAAATTGCATATTTGGTCTTCAATCTCTTTGACCTTTGTTTAAAATCGTTCTTTATATTAAAGGGTGCACTTTAGTCCCTAATCCCTATACTTTCCTATTGTTTCAGAAAGGTCATTTTGGTCCCTACCTTCATAGTGTTTCAAAAGGTCTTTCTCATCATCTAATAAACGAAAATTGCCAATCTAAGAGCATTAACATCAGGAAATTCCAATTCTACTCAATTTTACCATTTTAAAAAGCTACTTTATTATTATGCCATCTCATTTTACAGTTCTTTCAGCATTCCAAACTTTTATTTTTCTATTCTACTCATTAAAATAATATATCTACAGAATAAAAAATATATATATATATATATATATTTTTCCAATCACCAACATCAGAGAATTCCTCCACCTTCCCTCAACCTCTACATCACGCCTCCATTGCCTAGTCACCACCACCGCGCCTCCACCACGCCCACCATGCCACCACTGCCCATCGCCCACCAAAATCCCACCAGAACAAAAACCCATATAAAAAAAAATAAAAAATAAAACCCACTCCGTGACCCACACCGACCAAAATGCAGAACCTAGACCTCGTCGACCAAGCACGACACTGCAACCCACTGGCAAACACAGCAATCGACCCTCTCTGATTCAAATCTCTGTCAAACCCATCGGAGCCATCTCCAGCAACCCACACCCTCTCTGATTCAAACCTTTGTCAAACCCATCGGAGCCATTGGAGCCATCTCCAGCACACCCAACCCGCTGATCCACACCGATCCAAACCCACCATCAATCGATCCCAACCCACCACCATGCCCAGATCAAACCAAGAACCCACCACCACCACGAGCCATCTCCAACAAACCCAACCCACCACCACGCCGATCCAAACCCACCATCTCCGGTGCAAACCTTGAACAAGAAAGAGAGATGTGAGATGAGAGAAAGAGAGACAGAGAGACAGAATGGGAGTGAGAGGGAGAGAGGACTGAAGGAGAAATGGAATAAAAAATTAATATTCAATTTAGAATTGTGCTACAGTGCAATTCTAAAGGTAGAATTGCACTGTAGCAGAATTGCAAAAAATTTTGCAATTCTTGCCTTTAGCATTTCCTGATGCAGCAGATTTTAAGGGTTGAAATGCTAAAAACACCTTACATATAGCATTAGCATTCTCCAATGCTAATGCTCTAACAAATAAAATTCATGCCTATTCATCAAAGTAACACGGATTTCTAAATTTCTTGTGTTACATGATTTACATCAAGATTTTCCATCAGTCAAATAACAATAAAGACATTTTTGTAATAATTTTAAAAACAAGGACAATTAACATATTTAACCCATGTTTCTCCAACTAATCCTTGAATTTGAATCAAAATTATTGGATTTTGTTAGGCTTTAAACTTTAAAGCTCTTTCTATAATTTTTTTTTTCTTTTCAACTTGTTTAAATTTGTTCACGGAGTTTCTATATGCATAGAGTACAGAAACAATCCCAAATTCCCAGTTCAAACTGGGCAGGAATTTTTTTTTTCCCAGCAATTGAAAACATCACAACCACACAAAGGTTTCACCTTTTTTTTTCTTTTCTACTTGATTATCTCGTTCAAATCTAAAAGAGTGCAGAATGAAGTTAAATAAATATCCAGCCTTCAATCTGTTAATTTGTATCACGTAAAGAAACACAATGCCAAGAGCACAGTAGCTTGATGCCATTGCCTAGTCACGTCTCCTTTATAAGGAGAAACAAGACTTTGGTTCAAATCCCCCTTCCTATTTATTGTGCAAGTTGTAACAATCCAATTATTCAAAATAAGTACAAAAAATCACTGGTTAGTTATATTCTATATACCATTGCAGAGAGTTTATTGTCGTTGCCATCAATCCATAAAAATATACAGTTGAACATATATTTACAAAGTTTTCACTATTCACGTGTCCATCAATGCACATAAAATCCCAGTTAAAAGACCTAAGCTTTCTTCATTTTCTCGTGTATTTATAACATTTTCACTATTCAGTGCTCTACCCTAAACATATATATGAAAAATTATTAACAGCAATGAGCACCAATTCTCTAGGTTTCTTCGTTCCTTTATACATGAAAGTACTCTTTTTTTAATAAGTTTTTTCTTACCTATTATAAAAAAACAGTAGTGACCTCCCAAAATAGAAAACTATATGTCCACCTTGATTTATGAACTCTCTTCCGGCTTCAGGAAATTGTAATTTTCAAGTTGAGTCATCTCTCCACCATGTAATGGGTCAAACTTGCATAGGTAGAAACTGCATTCACAAACCAATTAAGAATTTCACTATAAGTTAAATTTAGAAACTAAAAACCATCAGAATTGGATTACTGGCAAACACATGATCAAGTAAATGAAATATGACCATATAATGAATCAGCACAGAATTGAAATTCACTACAAAAAACGAGTTCTATAGCCGCGTTTTTATAAACGCGGCTACAGATCACCCTAATTCAAAGGTTTCTAACCAAAAAAAAAAAAGGGAATTAAAAATAAAATACAACAAAAATTTTGAGTTATTTTTCTCTATTGAAATAATCTAACAATTCCATTGAGCTGAAATAAAAAACAAACAAAAAATTTACCGTGTCACGCATTGAATTCTTTGGCCAACTTGGGTTGATCGTTATTGTAAACGATTAGTATTTTTTTTTTTTTCTCTATTTGTTTGCTACAATAAGCAAAGAGCTACTTATGATGACAACAATCTATATCTATATAATACTAAAAGCTGAAGCGTAGCATTTAATGTTGCTACGCTCACGTTGAGCCACGTCAGCAACCACGTAATTACTTTTCTTTTTTCTAAATTTTTTTCATAATTTTAATATACTATTAAAAAGAAATAATTTTCATCCTTATCTCCACTTTAAAACCCAATCTTTATATATTACAGTTAACCGTAAAGCCCCAACCAAGCTAAATAATCTTTAATGCTAACCGCTCTCTGTCTTCTTGTCTTTCAGGCTTACAAAACTCCACAACTTCAACTTTTCACCCTTTCAAAACTTCACAACTTCAGCTTCCCAACGCCAAACTCTCTCTCTTCCCTCCTTGGTCTCTTCCTCTCCTTATTTAACTGAATCACTCCTTCATTCCTGTTCAATTGCCACCATACATAAATAATAAAAAGAAAAAGAAAAAAAAGAGAGTCCATATTAGGTACACATTATCCCTTCCTTTTGTAATTAATATTTTGCTATTCTTCAACTAATTGAGCATTAATTCGGACCTTCTTCAAATCTGTCTTGATTAGTGGTGATTCTTCCTATTCCCAATCAAGAGGTTTTTCAAAACGTTCAATTGTGCCTATTGGAAATAGAACACCCACTGCGTTATTTTTTCTATATATATCTACAATCTCTCTTCCTCTATAGATAAAGAGCCTATTAGCCTAACCTATGCCATTGCAGAATCCAATCCTTCCCACCAAGGAGCCCCCCATGAAATTATCAAATTTGAAGCCATGAATATTTGTCATGGGGTTCTCAGCAAACAAACAGACCCAAAAAAAAAAAAAAAACAAAACAAAACAAAAGCTTTTAGAATTAAAGCCCTTGAACCTCCAAACCAAAACAAAGAAGTGCTTGAACAATCTGTAAACATGGTTTGGAAACTTGGATCGGACTATACGGTGCGACCGGATTAACCATGAATCAATAAAACGGCCCAATCACAAGTTCAGATCAGAGATTTTTTTGGGGTACTTACAACCATTGTTGAAACTTCACCCAGCATGAGATACTGTCAAACCATGAGATTGCATTTCTATTTCTTCTTATTCTTCTTCTTTGTTTGTGTCTCTCTCGCTCTCGCTGTGTTTTTGCCATTTCTGCAGGCCTTCATTGCTTGACTATCACAGTGACGGTCAAGTTGTTGCAAATGGACGGACAAACCAATGCTTAGGCAAGCTTTAGTTGTCATCCACTTTTACAAACTAACAAATGCTTGCAAGTCTTTAACAACTTATTGCTTTCTTAAATTGGCTAAGGCCTGTGTTTGTATTGTACTTGATCACTTAATGGGCGGACAAACCAATGTCCGCCCCTGTTCCTGTTTTTGTATTTTTTTTTTTTTTTCCATATATACTAAATGAGATTGGCATGATAAAAAAAGTATTTGGATTACCAAATGGGCTAAATGTGATTTAAGATAATTTAAAGGGGAAACTGCAGTTAACCCACCTGTGGTTTGGCCCGTTTTAACAGTGCCTACCCATGGTTTGAAATTTGTCACTTAACCCACCTGAGGTGGCCTCCGTTAGACCCCCGTTACCCACTTCTGCCATTTCCGTTAGAAAATCTCCTTTACTATATAAGCCAAAATTAGAACTCAAATAGAACCTAACAAAAGGAACGAGCTCTCTCCCTCTCTCACCACTCTCATCGAATCCTTCAATAACTCATCTGGAAATTGAAATTCAAACAAAATGCAGTTGGATTTCGACTAATGAACATTGAAATTCAGCCCTAATATTTTCTCTTTGATCACAGATAGAAATTTAGGAATAGAATTTGAACGTAATTTCTGAATGAAAAATTAAAGATATTCACTGAAACTAGTAAATTAATCGGAGAGAATGAAGAAACAGATCTCAGCAAACAAACAGAGAAATTCACTGAAACAAAAAATCAAAAACAAAATCTAGCATTCCAGACCACGACCACGATCCACCCATCAAAAACAAAATAAAAAACAAAACCCATTAAACCACAACCATGAGGCAAGGCAGCAAAATCCAGCAACCCAGCTACCACGAAACCCAGACAAAATCCAGCCACACCACCATTGACCCACAATCCACCACAAAACAAACAAAATTCACTGCCAAAAACCCACTACCACGACCAAAATCCATTGCCATCAAACCCACAAACCATTAAACCCGAAACCCACATTGAACACGGTGAAACCCATGGCTTGGGTTGGTGAGAGTGAGGAACTGAAGAGAGAGTGAGGGTCGGCGGCGAGTGGAGGAATATGTTTGGGTAGGGGAGTTGGGCCGGTGAGGAGTGGAGGAAGATCGGTGAGCTGGGTCAGCGGAATGGGTTGCGGAAGGGCTGGATTGGCGAGTTGGGTCGGCGGAAGGGCTGGATCGAAGCTGGGGAGGCGAAATGGGTCGGCGGAAGGGCAGATCGGAGCTGGGGAGGCGAACTGGGTCGGCGGAAGGGCAGATCGGAGCTGGGTTTATGGTGGATGGGCTTGTGCAGATTGGCGATGGAGGAAAAGAGAGAAACTCAGAGGGAAGATGGAGAAGAAAACATGAGAATGGAGAAGAAAACGTGAGAAACAGTTGGGATGAAATGAAAGAAAAGGAAGAAAAAAATAAGGAAAAAAAATCATTAAAATAATCATAGTGTGAACGTGCGAATAAAATTTTTTTAGGTATGTTCTTAGGTTCAAAATTTGTGTGAATGGAGAGACAATAAATATCACTTTTTGATCTTGTTTTTCTTGTATTTTTGTTCTATTTTTTGTTTTTAGAGGAGAGAGACATAAAGTATAATGAAAAAGACACATTTACCCTTATTTTTAACGGTGAAAAGAGAGAGGTGGGTAACGGGGGTCTAACGGAAGCCACCTCAGGTGGGTTAAGTGACAAATTTCAAACCACGGGTAGGCACTGTTAAAACGGGCCAAACCACAGGTGGGTTAACTGTAATTTCCCCTAATTTAAATGAAGACTTGCGTAGAATATTGATCTTTAACAAAAAGTTTAAGGATATTAATTTAATATATATCCATTGATTGAAAAACTCAATATTTATTTATGTTTGATTATGATTTAGTATTACTTATTTGTCTTATGAATGTAATGATATGAAAAATACATTTGAAATATAAATATTTATATTTCAGTTAATTTTTATATTTTTACTAATTTAATTTTTTAAAAATAATTATTAAATTAATTATAATGTCATCATAGTATGACCTCAGTTCAATCTTAGTCCAACCTTTAAAACCTTAAACACCTCCCTTTTACGATTTTTTGAACGATCCAGGTTTCAAAACTATGTCTATAAATGATAATGTCATACACAATCTCTACCCACTTGGTATCACAAATCTTATTTGGTCCCTCAAGACATTGTCTTTGCTTGAATATATGTCATTGGTATAACAAATCGGAAAGCAAATTATGGAGAGAGATCACAACTTTTCTTTTCTTTGTTTCTCATGAAAAATGTATATGGGAAAATGGATTTTTTTTTCTTTTTTCTTTTTTTTCCAAATTTGGTAGGTTGTGGTTGGGAAGGATTATTGAGAGTTTGAGTTGTTTAGTTGTTGACGGTAAATGGGTCATGAATGTTTTTAGGGTTTGACAAGTTAGTTGTCAGTTTGAGCTTGTGTGTGTGTTTGGTTTTTTTTTTTTTATAAATTATTTCACACTTTGTTATTAGAATAGTTGTTACGTTGTAGGTATTGCATATATTCACCAATTATAAGAGATAAAGTCCGAAATTTTACATAATTAATTTTTAACTTGTCCTAACGAAAAATTATGTATTTCTTTCAATAATTAAAGTACTATACAAAGGAGGTCAATGAAATTTCCAATATTGTATGAAATTGGTACTTTTCTTTAAGGAGGTGAATGAACAGCCAGCTAAGAAAATAAAAAATAGACCCAAAACTTGGCCTTAAGCAAGAGAAGATTGTTGAACCATTCAAAAGGAACTCATAAGGATAAATATTTAATACTCACAGATAAGGATAAATACAATATTAATAAATGCATTTATGTCATTCCATATATGAGCTCCTTAACATTTGGCACATACATTGTAGTTAATAGCACAAAAACTTAAAAAGTCTAATATCATAGGTATTAGGTATATATACGTAAAGAAAACAAAAATCTACTACAATTTTAAACAAAAATGTGCTATTGACTTGAGTAAAGCTAAGGCAACAGTAGTATTTATATCGTTTGTAGGCATGATTAATTCCCCATGAGGTAATTGATTGATTTTCCAAGGTAAAAGAGCATCCGACCAATTCGAAACAAAAATAAATAGAAACAAAGTTATAAATACTATGTTAGGAACCCATGGGTAGAACTCACCATTGAAAACCGGCTTGCAAGGAGAGGGTGTCCAAGAGCTTATAAATACATGGTTAAACTTATACTTAATTCATGTGAGACACTATGATCATAACATACTATATAACCAAAGTCGTGGACTTTTTGTTAACTTCATGAGACTTTGGCACATCAATTTTTCAAGTCTAACAAATTAACACCTTAGTTATTTATTTAATTATTATTTTTAACGTTTATTTTCAGCTCCCTATTGCCCCGAATTTTTTTTTTATAATTATTTCTGTCCATCCCCAACCTACAAAGTCGATCACTTCCCCTCCCTCAACTCCGCCAAAAGGCCCAAAACCCACACTGAATTCATCATTCTCTCAAGACCCAACCAAAATATGCAAAGAAAGATAAGTAAAAACCCAATATGGTTCTAACTCCTTCGTTGAAAATGCACTCTATACCTCATCTTCTACTTCTTTTAAATCTCAAAGACTCTTTTTCTTCTTCCTCAAAAACAAAGTTACGATTTTTTATTTTTTTATTTTTATTTTTTTTATTAAGGCTGAGATCATTTAGTTGTTGAGTCTAATCAGCTTTCTTTGTGAGCTTATCAGTAATGTCTCTGATATAGACCAATAATATAGACCTACTATGTTGCTCAAACCTTGATTTAGTTTTATGCCTAAAACTAATTTGGAAAATTAAAAGAAGAAGAAATTTAGTAGGTTTTATTTATTTATTTATTTTTTAACTTTATATTTGTTTGATATGTTAGTAATTGTGGCCATTCCGGCCTATTATGGTGAATTTTGGCCGAAATTAAATGAAGCTAGCTTTTAAGAAAGAAAAAAGAGTAGAAGAAAAAGAAGAAGTTTGTAGCTATGGATTGTGGTGGACAAAGCTCCAATAAATTTTGCAAACCTTTTTACAAGATTATATATGAACCACATAGAAAATTAAATTAATTGACAATTAAAAAAAAAAAAAAAAAAAGAGGATGAATACAAAGTTATTTGAACAACCATCTAAAAAAACTTTAGTTTTGCTTCTTCCTCATTAAAAAAAAAAAAAAAAAAAAAAATCACTGGAGTTTTTTTTTTTTTTTAGAATCAAATCAGCATGTTGTATTAAAAAGGTTGACCAAAACTAGCCAAAATCGGCTAAGAGAATAGAGCTTATGCGTGTTGGAACATCCTCCATCCACACCATAAGACATGACTAACCTGTTTAGTAAGGCTATGAGCAACTAAGTTAACATGTCTATAAATATGAGAAAAGCAAACAAAGGAAAAAGAAGCCGACAAAATTTTGGCCTCGGTCTCATGTCACAACTAGGCTACTCCTTCCCACAATTCAATAACCCACTAAAATACATTTACTATTTTATTTGTTCATTTTACCATTTTATTAGTTTTGGTGGACAATGGCATTCTACTTGATGTGGTTCATATTTGTTTGCAAACAAAACACTCCTTTTTTCTTATATATTTTTATTATTTTTTATAAAAACTACGTCCATAATATTTTCTCAACATTTTTATGACAAAACATATGTAATAAGTTTTTATTGGTTCTAATTTGAATTCACAACTTAAATTATTTTTTGTCCACTCATAACAACCTACCACTTAGGATTTATTGTAAAAGTATTGTGAAAATATTATGGACATAACATTTATTTCTCTCTATTTTTTTTTTCCCAATGACAACTTATTCTTACCTCACTTATTACCAAAATAACTTTAACTGTTTACTAGCCTAAAATATCTTTAAATTTTATAGTGCTAAAAAACATAAGCTTAAATATTAAGCGAGCCCAACAACTGCAAATCCTGTTTCTCCTCATCTCAAAACTAGACATAGCACTGGCCTTTTTTCAAAGCCACCTATTATGCAAGTTTTGGCATTATTTATAAAGATAGTCATAATTCTCTTATTATAGTCCATACTAAATTAATTCCTTGCCTAGGAAACCCATTGTGGATGGCTGCCATGCTCTATTAAGTGTTACACTCTTGTCACGAACTATGGATCAAAGATTTGATTGTGGAGCTTGCCAACTCACAGTTGCTAGCATCAATTGGGTTGCATGAACTATGCTTGAATGAGATTTCGGATGTGTTGGAACAAATTCAAGCTTTTTGTGAAATAGGCAGGACATATATCTTATAGGACTATGTAATAAGTAAGCGCAAGCTTTGGAGTTCCATCGCTTTTGAATTTTTTTTATTAAAAAAAAACTATTTAGAATGTTTCATAAATATTTCATTTTTGGAATTTTCCCGTGCATCGCACGGGTTAGCGACTAGTTAGTAATAAAAGTAGTATCCTTAATTTTTTTTTTTTTTAAAAAAGATAATATGGTTAATCCTTCATGTACATGGCATGACTACATAAATAAAAAACATAATTTTAAAATTTTGGAAAATAATATTTTGTGTCAATTGGATATTATTTACTATATGATCTATAAACTTATTTTTTATTTATAATTTTAAATTATAAAAACTTGCAATTTAAACAATTTATTGATGACATAGCTATTGATCTTTAATTTTCTATAAATTTTGCAAGCATAAAGGATATAAGAAGAAGATGTAATCCAAATGTGGATTTGTCAAAATTCACCTTCAGTAAAAAAATATTTAGTAAGATTGTAGCTAAACTGTTATTTTTTTTATTTTATCGAGTTATGGTAATTGACACTTTTGATGTCTCTAAACATGCTCAATGTTCAAGTCCAGCATCCTTAACATCATAACTATCAAATTTTGGAAGGTATATAAAAATAAAAATAAAAAAGTTTTTTTTTTCTTTTTTTTGGAAAACTTGAAATATCTACTAGTTTAAAATAAATCTATTTAGTTTCTATATATATTAAACATGCTGTGCAGTAGACCACTGGTTGGTTCTTAGGGTACATTTAGTACACTAAATGGAGATTACGATAGGAATTGTCATCTTTATTACTATGAATAAAATGTATTCTAATGTAATAACTAAACATATTCAGTAGTTTGGTTGTAAGTTATAACATTAGAATGAAACTTAACATTTATTTTAGAAAATTTCTTACTCATACAATTATATCTCCTTAAAAATTGTTATTTTTAAATTTAAGAGATACATGTGTTATTTTTTATGATTTTTTAATAATTGTTAGATGTATATAGAAAATTTGTTTATTTGGAAATATATTAAATTTTGAAATTATTGCAATTATTAAGAAATAGCTAATATAACATTTTAAAGAGGAATAATTATTTCTCATTTTGAAGAAGCTATTTATAAGAATTGATTATTCATTGTAAAAAAAAATAACCAAAATAAAGAATAACTAAACCATAAGAATAATTATTATACATTACAGCACCTATTACAGTTTACCAAACATGCCTTTAGGATATATAACCCTATGGATTTGATCGGAACATAATATTTGTTTTGTGGGCCAATGAAGTGGGCCTGGGAAAAGAATTTCGGTAATCCTATTAATTAATGAAAAGTGAGTTTCTCGCTCCTCTTTTTTATACAAAGCCTATAATCTCTAATTTTAACAAAATTTAAAATGTTTGTTACACACGTGTGTCCTTACATTTACAACTGAAAACGTATGTGTAACAAACAGTCGTACAGAATTTTGTACAGAATACAGATATCTTTAAAATATGCAACTAACGGTCATATGTTCAAACCATCACTAACTAAAGGTCATGTGTTCTTCGGTCTCCATGCGCTAGCTGCGCGAGTCTTAACTCTTAAGTATTAGGCTGCCACGCGGAGTCATTATTCAATCACTGCTTTCAGCTTTCTTGTGATATACCTTAATTCTTTCAGCGTTTTCTTTCACCCACCAAGAAAAAAAAAGAAAATGGCCGATGCAATCTCGTTTGGTGTTGTGCTGAAGATCATTGAAAAATTGGGCTCTACAACTTTCGATGAGATTGGATCAATTTGGGGTGTCAAAGATGAGTTCCAAAAGTTGAAGAACACCGTTTCCACCATTCAAGCTGTGCTTCAGGATGCAGAGGAGCAGCAGGACAAGAACCATCAAGTCAGGAGCTGGCTCGTGAAGCTCAGAGACGCAATATATGATGCTGATGACTTGTTGAGTGATTTCTCCACTGAAGATTTGCGGCGAAGGGTGATGGGTGGTGATAAAATGGCAAAGAAGGTACGTACTTTCTTTTCGAGTTCAAACCAACTTGCTTTTCGTCTTACTATGGCTCACAAAATAAAAGCAATGAGGGAGAGACTTAATGCAATAGCAAATGATAGGAACAATTTCCAATTGGTAGAACAGCCTTTACAGAGAAGGGTTGAAACTAGGGAGAGGGACCAAACTCACTCATTTATAGGTGAGGAGGAAGTTATTGGGAGAGAAGAGGATAAGAAGAACATCATAGATCTATTATTGAACTTTGATGTGGAAGAAGATGTCTCATTCATATCCATAGTTGGGATCGGTGGGTTAGAAAAAACTACACTTGCTCAATATGTATATAATGATGAGAAGGTGAAGACTTATTTTGAGTTAAAGATGTGGGTGTGCGTCTCTGATCTCTTTGATGTTAAAGCAATTGCTGAAAAGATACTTGGATCTGCAACTAGTACAAAAGTTGAAAACCTTGATATGGATCAATTACAAAATAAACTTCGCACAGAACTCAACCAAAAGAAGTACTTACTTGTGTTGGATGATGTGTGGAATGAGGATAATGAGAAATGGTGTAATTTGAAGAGACTTTTGATGGGTGGTTTAAAGGGAAGTAAGGTGGTGATAACTACACGGACCAAATTGGTTGCAGAGATTACAAGCACGATCCCACCATATAATCTAGAAGGCCTATCAGAAAAACAATCTTGGTTGTTATTTAAACAAATGGCATTTAAAAAAGAGCAAGAGACCATCAATCCTAACCTCGAAGTAATTGGAAAGGACATCATACAAAAATGTCAAGGAGTGCCTCTTGTAATAAAGACATTGGGGAGAGTATTATACTTCAAAAAAACAGAGGATGAATGGTCTTATATCAAGGATAATGAACTTTCAAATGTAACTCAGGGAGAAAATGATAAGGGTATTTTACCGATTCTTAAATTAAGTTACGATCATCTCCCATCTCATTTAAAGTGTTGTTTCGCTTATTGTTCATTATTTCCTAAAGATCAAGAGATTCCAAAGCTGACATTGATACAACTATGGATAGCACAAGGGTTTATCCAATCATTAGATGAAAAGATATCGTTAGAGGATGTTGCAAATGAGTACTGCATGGAACTAATTTGGAGGTCCTTCTTCCAAGAAGCTGAAGATGATCACTTGAGGAATATAACTAGTTTTAAAATGCATGATTTAATCCATGATCTTGCACAATCAATCTCAAGGACTGAGTGCACACTTGTTAATTCTAATGCAATAAGGGTCAATGAAAAAGTACGTCACCTATCATTTCCATCTTACAATGTTTTTGAGAAGAATTTAAGCTCTTTTGTCAAAGCAAAGAAGATACGTACATTTATTTTGACATCCTATTCCTCATTATATGATGAGGAAGTAGAGGAAGAATCAACTCTCAATAAACTTATTTCTAGTTTTAGATGCTTGCGTGTATTAGACCTACATGGTTTAAAAATTGTGACGGTCCCAAACTCCATAGATAAGTTGGCATATCTAAAGTATCTTGATCTTTTGGAGAATGACATTGAAGTTCTTCCTAGTTCTATTATTAGATTGCTGAATTTGCAAACAATAAAGCTTTCTAAATGTGGGAAGCTTAAAGAATTACCGAGAAGCATTCAAAAGTTGGTTAACCTCAAGCATCTTGATATATATGGTTGTGACAGTTTGACTCATATGCCAAGAGGATTAGGGGAGTTGACTTCTCTACAGACATTACAGCTATTCATTGTGAGTAAGGACACTGTAGGGTCGTCCTCCAAGCATTGCAATGGACTGGTAGAACTAAACAAGCTAAGCAACTTGAGAGGAGAATTACAAATTAAAAATTTGGCATGGGTAAAAGATGTTAACTCAGAAGCTAAGGCTGCAAATTTGAAAGACAAGCACCATCTTAGAAATTTGAAATTAAGTTGGAATTGGGATGATAATAATGAAGCTCATGTCCGTGATGCTGAAATCTTGTTGGAAGGTCTCCAACCACACCATACTTTAAAATATTTGGATGTGGAAGGGTACCAGGGTATAAGATTTTCGAGTTGGCTTCCTTTGCTAACAAGCCTTGTTCATTTGAGAATATGGAAGTCTGATTGCCTATATCTACCGCCATTGTATCAACTGCCAAATCTCCAATATCTGTATCTTCAAAGTTTGGCTAGTTTGGAATACATATCAGATCAGAAAATCATTGATGAGGTATTTCCTCCATTGGCATCATCGTCAACAACATTTTTCCCATCCTTAAAGTTACTCCAACTTTTGGATTGCCCTAATCTAAAGGGATGGTGGAGGAGGGATATTGTAAAAGACAACAGTGATAATTATAACAAGGATGTGCCAACAATGGCATCAACATTGAGTCATCAATCTCAGCATCATATATCATTGCCTTACTTTCCTTGTCTTTCTTACCTGGAAATCTTGAACTGTAGTAAGCTGATTTACATGCCATTGTTTCCATATCTTGAAAAAGGGTTACTACTAAACAATGCCAACTTGAAGCCATTGCAACAGACAATGGAAATGATGATGGTCCCTTCCTCCTCGTCCTCTTGCCCACCTTTCTCCAAATTAAAGCATTTGTCTTTGTCTCAGATGCAGGATATAGAATCTTTGCCAGAGTATTTGTTACAAAACTTGACTTCCCTTGAGTATCTAGAGATTTGGGGGTGCCCTAGACTGAAATCTCTTTCTCAATTTATGCAAATTTTGACCTCTCTTAAGAAGCTGCAAATTGGGGATTGCAAGGAGATTGATCTGTTTAATGACGAGAGTGATGATGCCACTCAATGTGTTACAACTCTGCAAGTGCTTGAGATTTCAAATGTTCCTCGATTGATTAATTTACCAGAATGGATCAAAAACCTCACATCACTTCGGAGGCTCAAAATTGACGAATGCCCCAATCTGACATCAATTCCAAAAGGGTTTGGCACTCTCACATCACTTCAAAACCTTCAAATTTGGAGATGCCCCAATCTGACATCACTTCCTGAAGGGATCAACAACCTCACTTCACTTCAAAACCTTCAAATTTGGAGATGCACCAATTTGACATCACTTCCTGAAGGAATCCACAACCTCACTGCACTTCAAAGGCTTCAAATTCACGGATGTCCCAATTTGATATCACTTCCGGAGGGGATAAGCAACCTTATATCAATTCAAAAGCTTCAAATTCACAGTTGCCCTAAATTGACATCACTTCCTAAAGGGATTGATAATCTCACATCACTTCAATGGCTTGAAATTTGTGGATGCCCCAATCTGACATCTCTTCTCGAAGGGATCAGCAACCTCACATCACTTCAGACTCTTGAAATTGATGGATTGCCTAATCTGACATTGCTTCCTGAAGGGATCAAAAACCTCAAATCCCTTCAGAGGCTTAAAATTGATAAATGCCCCAATTTGACATCACTTACGGAAGGGATCAGTAATCTCACATCACTTCAAAACCTTGCAATTCGCAACTGCCTCAATCTGACATCACTTCCAAAGGGAATGTGTCGTCTCACCTCTTTACAAAGCTTGATGATTAGCAAATGTCCCCACTTGGAGAAAAGATGCCAGGAGGGAATTGGTGAGGATTGGCCTAATATTGCTCACATCCCAAATTTTCAATATCATTTTTAAAGAATAGATACTTGTTCAGCAACCAATATGCTCCGGCTTCTATGGTAGGTACTACAACATGTACTTTCTAAGCAATCAAAACTTTTTTTAAATTTTCCTTTCTTTTTGAGCTGACTTCTGTATTTTCTATAATGTTGATGATATGGGCAATTTATACTCAACTTAATATGCAGAATGTTTTAAGAACAATACAAAGTTACAAACTACTGAATGGGAGCTACAGGAAACAGGGGAGGACCTTTCACATCCTAGAGTTGTGAGGGAATGAACCTGGTCTATCACCAAATTTTTAGGTATATGTAATACCAATTCTTCATAGACTCAACAGCCATTTTATTCCTCCCTTTCTTCATTTTCCTTAGGTCTTCTACTGAAAAACATTTAAATTGATCCATATGCAGAATATTGTTTATTCTAAGTAACGATATAAGTAATAAAATCCCATAGGAAGGGGGTGGATTCCACTAGGTCATAAGGCCACTGCCCTCGTATGCAAAAGCAATTGAAGCATAGAAAAAGCATAGTAACATACTTTTACTTGTTTTCAAACTTATGGAGACTGCAATTGTGCAAAATGTAAACAACTAGTTGGTGATTACCTTATATAATTTTCTTTTTCTTATAAACTGTCATTCTAGATATGAATTCTTCACATGCCAAGAGTGGAAAAAAAAAAAAAAAAAAAAAAAAAAAGAATTAAAGAAATACATAAACCCAGCATTGCTTCTTCATCCAAATAATTTCTATCTCTGTATCTCAAAATCGGGTTGGTAAGGTGATATGCCTGGTTTGTTTATTGATTTAGGTGCATTAACAGTTTGGAAAGTTGCACTTGCTGATATTGGAGTGTCATTGTGGTGGAAAATCATTTTAGAGAATTAATCAGGTTTGTTTAGTTTTGTAAATTCTTTTTTATGTATAAGCTTCTACCATGTATTGTAGGGTGCAGAAATCTCTATGCTTTTAAGTGATTGTTCTGTAGCTTAATTGGACTAAAAGCATAGCTTGAAATATAGGGTTTAGGGATTCAATGGATTCTGGATGGATTCCACTTTACGAATTTAATTATAAAGAAAAAAAAAAGGATGAATTGAAATATAAAGTTTAAAATAATATAATCTTTGGAATTGGAGAAACTAATTAATGAGCTCTATTTTGTAAACCAGCGTAAAACATAGCATTGGAGATAACTGGATTTTGTTTATTATTCTTTTCTTTACTAGTCAGCAAGGTGCCTGGTGGAATAGATGGGACTGCTCTAAGACTACTCAAATATCCTTGAGATTTGAATTGATTTTTGAAGGATCATACACTCCTCTATATCTCAACTTTTATACAACACCTTTAAGATTTAATTTTTCTGTGCTTTACAAATACCAAACTTTCTTTTGTTATCTTTTTGTTTAAATTCAGTTAAGTTTTTCAGCTTGTAATAGCTTTCCCAAAAGTCAGATTAAGAAACATTATCTTGTTATCTCTCCATTGGCAGATTTAGTTAATCAAAATACAAGAAATCTTCAACATGCAAGATGCTGCGAATGTTACAAATTCATCTTCTACCAATACCTTTTTGAGGATAGCTTTAATTTTTAGGCAACTGCTACTTGGGATGTTCAACTGCTACCTTTTGGAGCATCAATATTTTGTTCATATCCTAAAATTTCAAGGGTAATTACTTCACTCCCCCCCCCCCCCCCCCCCTAGTTGTTTTGTTGGTGAAATAAGCTGTCTATGAGAGTCAGTTTGAAGTAAATATTGGTTTTGCTTGATTTCTATATGCTTCTACGCTGTACATAAACTTATATTAATCAATTTCAGAGAGAGAGAGATTAATCTGAATCACTTATGTATCCTATACTATTTTCACAGCTCAAAGTTCCGTATCTGCATTATTGTTGTGCCACTAGTGTAACAAGTAGTAAACACTAATGCTCACTATTTATCTGTATTGACTGTTTTATGCATGTAAATTGGATTTGTTATAACCCCTCTGCATTCCAAGATTTTAGTCTGCTTTCACTATCAATTTAGAGAGACTAGAAAAAAAAAAAGGGAACAAAAATGAAAAAGGGCTGAACTTACCTTCTCTAACTACCTTTCTATTTCGTTTATTTTCATTTAGCTGAGCTTATGAGAATTTGAATTGAAACTTTTCATGGAAATTATTCTTCTAAATTAGTGATATAACTATTTTATTGTTTACAGGAATAATAATTTCATCAGGATACTTAAATTTATTTTAGCATCTCATGTCCTGTACAATCGGCATGCAAAAGACAATAAAATGCATTTTTCTTAGGTATTTACTTTGTTCTTAGAAGCAGATTATTTGTTAGAGATTTACGTTCAATAAAGTATGGTAGCATAAGCTTACATCATCTACGGTATGATTTGCTGCAATCCTAAATGTTTCATTATGTATATTTGATCCTCTATTCTAAAGTACAAATTCTGGAAGGAAAAGGTTCAAACCTCTGATAATATAATCTCATTCTTACCCTACATTGATTTGAAGCTACAAGGATTATTTATGAGATTGCAGGAAATTACATATGATGATAGGAACCTTATGAAGATTATAAGATTCTCATCACATTCATTTAAAGTTGCATTTTCCATTCTAAATCTCTCTTGTAATATATTTTAGGTAAGGGAATTTGATTGGTTGGCCTAACCAACATATTGTCAGATTGGACAGGACCACATAAAATATACATCTATCTTCCCTACCTATTAATTTTCTGAGCAACTCAGTCCCCTCCCATTCCATAAAAAAAAATTCTCTTGAGAACTTCTAGCTGAATAGAGTAAACTTTAGAAATCATCTAAAGTTGCTTACTAATTTATTTACTAAACTCTGGATGCATGAATTACTGTTTATATAACATCCTTGATGTGCGTATTGGATATATGGGAGGTATAAATATGTGACTTTTGCCATTGTTAACAGGCTCTTGCAAAGACATTAACTATAACTCAGTTAGCTTATTGGTTGGAACAATTCACACTATTCAAGGCCTAGCATAAGTGGATTCACTCTATGCAAAACTTAAATGGTAAGATGTCTCTCTAATCTTATTGTCTAATATTTTAATACTTTTGAGCTTATAAATTTCGGTGGATCTAGTAGGGTGTGATAAAGTACTCCATTGATTCAATGAAGGATTCACGGGACCTAGATTATGCCAACATGGTACGGTACGTTGTCAAAAGTCAAATCTCTGTTTTTTGTTACTGATTGACTTAATGAAAAAAAGTTACTTCAACTGATTGCCTACTTGTGTATGTTGCATATTAGTTTTATCCAATGCAGGAATTGGATTTCGAAGAATTTTTTGAGGCTGCCATGTGTGTGCATCAGCTGGAAGGAAGGAAGAGCGGGGAACAACATGCAAGGCGCGCCTATGAGCTGTTTGAGAAGGATGGGTACAAACCAATTATGACAGGAGGAACTTGCTCGTCACTTTCGAAGGGCAAATTTCGATTCAATTGCTTAGGAATGCATCCATTATTAACTGATAATGGTTCTTTGATTATGTTTTCCTAATGGCAAGTTGGCAACTCATAGTAACTTGGTTGCTATATTGGTATTTGGAAATTCTTTTGCTTGGATTTTGGGTTAGTTTCCAATTGAGATACTTGACTGCTTTTAGTTTTTTTCCTGGCTTAAAGAGATGCGAACAAAAATGAAGAATCTTTTGAGATATCGATATGTACTACAATTTCAGATGATGATGTTGGCAAAGAATTTGAAAAGCTTGACCTAAAGAAGAAGAAATGTCTAACAGATAGTTTAAATACACTGCTTATTATACATGAATTGTGATAATCATGTTGCACCCGCTTAAGGCAAGATACCAAGATTGATTTTTTTTTTTTTTTTTTTTTTTTTTTTTTTTTGGAGTATCACCAAGATTGTAAAGTTGGGTTATTACACAATATTTTTTTTTTCCTTAAATCCCGTGCATTGCGTCTACGGCTAGTTAAGCATACACCCAAACCCACCACAAAAATAGTATTTTAATTGAGAAAGTTCTTTTTTTGGCTGAATAATTAAGGAAGTAATTGTTGAAGTACATATAGTGTGTGTTTGTGTGTTTGTATATATATAGCTTTAGCATATTTACCGATTCCTTAATCTTTTTTTTTTCTTTTTTAAATTTAACGTCTGAAGAATGAAAATAAATCTTTAATAATAAGAATGCGTTTAAACCTTATATATATATATATATATATATTTATATATATATATTTTTTTTCTTCATATTATTGTTATCACTTCCTAGCAAGTATAAATTATCGTCCCTCTCACTTACATGCCTCAAATTTGTCCTCTTTTTTGTGGTCAAAATGCGTATATACACTGTGGTCACCATCATAGGCAATTTTCCTTCAAAGCCACAAACTCCGTTTAGAAAAAATTTTGGTGCACATGGATGTTTCCTCCAAGTTATAGGTTGGAGAAGCAAGCCTCAAGGGATTTGTATTTTTCATATAAGTTTAAGAGTGGGGCAGCAATTAAGAATGTTGATGGTGTAACGGCACCGCCACGTATCATCCTTCTGCACCATATTTAGAATATCTTGAACCAATTATGCTATGGTTTTGCTTTTTGGTAACTTCTATTTGGTTGTCACCTCTATGTTTTGAGGTTAAATTGCATATTTGGTCTTCAATCTCTTTGACCTTTGTTTAAAATCGTTCTTTATTTCCATCCAAAAAAAAAAATCGTTCTTTATATTAAAGGGTGCACTTTTTAGTCCCTAACCCTATACTTTCCTGTTGTTTCAAAAAAGTCATTTTAGTCCCTACCTTCATAGTGTTTCCAAAGGTCTTTCTCATCATCTAATAAATGAAAATTGCCAATCTAATAAACAAAATTCATGCCTATTCATCAAACTAGGCACGGAGTTTCTATATGCATTGAGTACAGAAACAATCCCAAATTCCCAGTTCAAACTAGGCAGGGATTTTTTTTTCCCAGCAATCGAAAACATCACTTTTTTTTCCCTTTTCTACTTGATTATCTCGTTCAAATCTAAAAGAGTGCAGAATGAAGTTAAATAAATATCCAGCCTCCCATCTGTTAAGTTGTATCAAGTAATGAAACACAACGTCAAGAGCACAGTAGCTTGATGCCATTGCCTAGTCTCCTTTATAGGGAGAGACAAGACTAGGGTTCAAATCCCCCTCCCTATTTATTGTACAAGTTGTAACAATCCAATTATTCAAAATAAGTACAAAAACATCACTGGTTAGTTATATTCTATATTCCATTGCAGAGAGTTTATTGTCATTTCCATCAATCCATAAAAATATACAGCTGAACATACATTTACAAAGTTTTCACTATTCACGTTTCCATCAATGCACATAAATTCCCAGTTAAAAGACCTAAGCTTTCTTCATTTTCTCGTGTAGTTACAACATTTTCACTATTCAGTGCTCTACCCTAAACATATATGAAAAATTATTAACAGCAATGAGCACCAATTCTCTAGGTTTATTTGTTCCTTTATACATGAAGTACTGTTTTTTTTTTTTTTTTTAATAAGTTTTTTCTTGCCTATAAAAAAAAAACCAGCAATGACCACCCAAAATAGAAAACTATATGTCCACCTTGATTTATGAACTCTCTTCCGGCTTCAGAAAATTGTAATATTCAAGTTGAGTCATCTCTCCACCATGTACTGGGTCAAATTTGCATCGGTAGAAACTGCATTCACAAACCAATTAACAATTTCACTATAAGTTGAATTTAGAAACTAAAAACCATCAGAATTGGATTACTGGCAAACACATGATCAAGTAAATAAAAGATGACCACACAATGAATTAGCACAGAATTCACCCACTTGATAAAAAAATAAAAGAATAATTTCTCCTTATGAAAGGACAACTAAAAAGAAAAATTGTTTCATGATCCGATCCATGGCTGGATTTCCATATCAAAGTAACCAGATCACTACCATGGTAACAAACTATATCATGATCCCACTTATTGCAATCAAAAACTTAGTAACAAGAATTACTAAGCTAACTGGATCATAGAAATGAAATCCAATGCATGAAGAATAGAGAATTTCTTAAAGAAGATATATCTCCTCTCCTCCCTAAACACATAGGAAAGACCCAGGTTCTAGAAGATCTACAACTAGAGTAAACAATGGTGTAGGTACTATCCTCCCTGTAATACTAAAGGGGTCAAACTTAGGTACAATATATTAGGCTCTCCAATTAAATTCAAGCACATAGCTACATTGAATTTAATTGTCCTTGGAAAAGATAACATTGTTTATGCTTCATTGGCAATCATGTGTTAGAATTTAACTTTAAAGATACCATTTAAGCCACTCCTGTTCCTTGAAGCAAAATGGAGGATAAAATGTGAAGGGGTCCAGCAGATAGCAAAAGATGCTGGATATAGCCCTTGCAAAAGGCTAATCTTTATGAACTAAATCTAGAATTTAGAACACAACTTGTAATAAATCCTTTCAGTATATATTAACAACACAATACTTTACTTTTTAAAATGATTATAAGAAGAGTATTCTAGTAAGAACTAGAGAAGAAATGAAGACAGCTAAGAGGGGCTATAAATCTTCAAGTTGATAGCAGTTTTAAAATTAAACAATTTCTAGAAAGAACTAGCAACACCTTTTCATATGGAAAATAAAGGAGGGAAAGATTACAGGACATGCATTGAAGGCTAATTGAACCGCAACTGTCCAATTCATATATTGAAGGTTGGGTGATAATCCAGGGAGGGAGAGAGGTGATATGACTTATATTACAATATGATTAGCTTACCTTCCATCCATGCCAAGAATCATAACTGTGTTCTTTTGGTGGCCAAAGGCAACAATGTACCGTAACCCTTCCTGCAAGCGAAACTGAGCCATTGACCACTCTGAGCTGAAATATCTTGGCAGCACACCTGCAAAAAAAGGCCATTATCCAGTGTTGGCACTCCAAAATATGAACATCAAAATTGGATGAGAGAGAAATCAAAATTGGTAACTTCATTCCAGTAAGCTTCAAAAGGCCATCTGATAAACTAGGCCTGCTAGTTGATATGAAGTTACCAGTAATAGTATAACTATTTACTAAAACCTAGGCATGCACTTCCAAGCAGTAAGTTGACAAGATTCAAAATCAATATATCACCAGGTTCACTCATGTCAACTAAATAGCATTGAAAGCCACACCTTTACACAGAAAAGATCAGATTAATCATCTCTGGGTATCCAAATTTTAGCCCTTAAATAATTCTAACTGACAGCACTCAGTCACTAATTGGAAAGTACTTATTAGTGTACAGCACATAGCAATTACCTCTGAAGAAGGACAAAGATGAAATGGCTGATAGTCTAGAAACACTGGGTTCAGATGCACCACGTGATCGATCAGTGCCCAATGCTCCTGAATCAATCTTAAGACCGAATACATGAACAGTTCCCTTGTCACTTGAGACAGCTAGCCACTGGGCAGTCAATGAAAAGGCAATGCTATGTATCTCTGCTTGTTCTGCACCTCTCCTCACCTACATAAATTCAATGTACAAACAATGAATACACACAAGTTTTACTTCTTACAAAGAAAGTAAGATCAAAACTTTCAATGCATGTTGGTTTACTAAAATCAGTTCTTGAGCAATCTTAACCCGATAATTGTCAAGGATATTAATAAGTGGAATTGATCAGGGTCAAATAAAGATAAAGCATGGCCCCAACTGATCAAAAAACCCTATAATACATTCACTACGTTTCAAATCACTTCTCAACACATCTGATTGGAATGTTAAATTTCCACATCATTAAGCAATTCAAAAACACAATTCACAAAATACTAGGATATAACCTCCCCACCCCCCCCCCCCCCCCCCAACCTTATGGATAAATTAACCAAAACATAAACACAATTTGATTAAATTATGTTTGAACTAACTTTTAATAAAGTCTAGTAAATCATAAACAGGGGTCTCCTCCAACATATTACACTACTTTTCACATTACCATTCAAATAAATAATACGAATCAAACGACCACCCACATACATGTTAAGGGCAAACTACATTGTTGGTCCTTAAGTTTAATTCACGAGCTATTTCTGTCCTTTAAATTTAAAACGATCATTTATAATTTAGTTCCTTAAAAAAAGTGCTGGCTTTTAGTTTCTATGAAGTGATTTTTAGTTTGGTAATGTCATCTTAGGAGCTAAATGCTACGTTTAGTTTGGTCCTAAATCTTAACTCGTGACTTGAAGTTTGAACTAAAAGCGAATGACACTAACATGAAACGCCAACAAGTGTTAGTTGAACTGAATTTCTATGAATTGATAACGTGTTAGTTTTTAGTTTAATCGTGTCATATTAGGCGCTAAACGCTAATCAGTGTCAATTGAACTACAAGGCTCTTCGCGTAACCAAGACTATATTTAAGCCTTAAATTAAATTACCTCTTGTATCAATGAGCCATCAAAAGCATTGAAAACCCTAACCAAGGTCCCTCTACTACTAGCCGTAGCCAAAAACCTCCCATCTTGCGTGAGACCCAAGCAAGCCAGCTTCGAATCATGCGCGTGAATAAACCTAGTCCGTTTCGACACATAATGATCGACCCGAACCTGACCCGTTTGCAACCCGGGGCAAACCAGCACCATATTCGGACCCACGCCTTGCGAGACCTCGCAGAGTCCAGTAGGGTTCGGAGCTGTCTCTATCTGGTGCAGTAACTTGAAGCACACGTAGTCGTAGACGAAGACCTTGTGCGCCAAAACGACGACGATTCGGTCCCGTCGGAGCCGGACCGACTTGACGTCCGACCGGAACGAGAGCTCGCCGAAGCACCGGGAAGAGTGGTCGTCCCACATCAGCACCTTCGTGGGCGGCGCGTGAGGTCCACGCGGGACGATAGCGAGGATTTGGGAGCGGAAGAGCATCTCGACGAACCCGATGCCGCCGCGTGTGTCGTCGATGTCTCGCCGGAACATCTCTCGGACCGGGTCGCAGTTGTAGACCCGGAAGCCTTGGGTGGTGCCCACCGTGAAGCAGGTGTGGTCTTGGTTGAAGGACACGTGGTGGAGAGCCGTGTCCCGGGTCATACCCGAACCCGGAGTCGGATACGTTTCCGTGGTGGTGTTATCGGATTGGGGTTGAGATAGTGAGTCGGGGTCGGAGTCGGAGTCGGGTTGGAGTATGAGATTAGAGAAAGAAGAAGGGAAGGAAAGAGTGGTCATCGGTGAAGGTAGGAAAGAAGGAATGCTTATACTTTATTACTTTATAGAGTTTTAGTCCTTTTCAACCTCGTCTTGACTCTTGTTTTCTACTCTACTATTCCTTTTTTCTTTCTATCTTAAAATTTTAAAAGGAAAAAACTATGATAAATGATTAAAATAATTAAAATAAATAATAAGTTTAAAATTTAAAATTTTGTTAATAATTTATTAAAACTTTTAATAATGGAATTTTTAATTGGAATAGTATTTTAATTTTTATGAAACTTTTTTTGAGATGGAATTTGTATGCAACTTGAACGGTGGAATAGAAAAAAAAAATTTTTTTTTTTTTAGAGTGTTTCAACTTGTAGCGTCTGCTCCTGATAATAGCTCTTTATCATCAGACCAAGACACTAATCAGTTTTTGATGTAAGCTCTGAACTCCAAATCTCTTATACAATCATCAGAAACCTTACCAGTTGAGCTAACTGAAACTCACAAATAGAAAATTTTTTGAAACTTTGGTGACTGTAGAAATAAGTTTTCTGATAGATAATAAAACCTTTTAATAAATAATAACGAGTGACACATGGCAAAATCCTATTATACAATGTGGAATAAATTATATACATTTACTTATTTGGTGCAACTACAATTTCAAAACCCAAGTTTTAGTGTATGATATATAATATAATTTGGCTTAAAAATAAATTGAACAAAAGTATGGTTATACCTAAAATAAATAAATAAAATTGAAAAAGTTGTACATACAAAGTAGTAAAAAATTATTGAAAATCATTTCAATTTAGCTAGAGTAACGAAATATTTCAATATTAGTTAATACTAGTATACCATTTTGAGATTATTATTATTTTGTGTGTGTGTGGCATATGTGTGTTGGTATGTATATATGCGCACATTTTTTTTTATATGTTTATAAAAATAGAATTTCAAGTCCACATATTTATAAGCCCAATTTTATTTTTATTTTTTCTTATGAGAATAAACCCAAATATGAGCCTAAGTACATAAACACAATGTATTAGCTCAAATAATATGTTTTATAATAATTTTAAATTATTTTTTATCATAACCACCAAAACATCATAAAAATCCTTCATAAAGTCAGTTCAAGCCATTATAAACTAGTATTTTATATGGTATGTTTTAGAAGGGTATAGATACTAGTTTAGTAGTTTATAGAGTACATATCAACCGATACTAGTATGATATAAAGCACTTTGGTAGACAAGCCAATTAAACTGAATAAGTAGAATAAAACTAGAGCAAGACTAAGGTACAGTACTTAGGCGCTGTTCTTTAGGTTCCTCTCTTAATATTTTGTCATATGGCTTTTTTCTCATAAATAAAAATGTATTTTTTAAGTTAAATAGTCACATGGCAAAATATTAAAATGAAAACTTAAGAAATAACACCTAAGGTACTGTACATAAGTTTTGTCCATAAAACTATGCCAAACATGCTTTTAAATTAAATGTATTAAACAAAGGGACAAAAAGTAAATACTGTGTGATTTTAAATAAAACATGATTATAAAATTTTCAAAATAATGAGAATTGATATAAATAATTATAAATTTAATTATTAAGTATTTTTTAGGTAACGTTTGGTAATATTGTTGTCATAATACATTCTAAATAATGCATCATGTGTCCCTTTGGTATAATTATTGGAAGTAAAGTTTTAGTTGTAGAACTTTGGTTGAAGTACCCGTTTGGCATTGTTGTGAAAAACAGAACTTTAATCATAGAGTTTTACTAGTAGAGCTTTTGCAAAATGAAGGTTTAAATGAAAAGATCCTTAGTGTTTGAGAGTGTTTGACAAATTATAGAACGTTTTCCTCAACTATCTTTGCGTCCTTGGCCTCTTTGACTAATAACTTTCTCGTTAACATTTTTCATTCAAGGTGAGCTTGGATTGTAGAACCTACTCCAAAAGCTATACTTCTTATAAAGCCTTTATTTATAGGCTTGTAGAGATCTCATGAACAGGTCAATAGTCATTAACTTTAAATCTTTTTACTTCTCAATTCCAACAATGATGTAGTCAAAGTTTGAAGCTAATGATCAGGGAATATTTTTATGCCAAACAAGCACCATCCAAAATTTTATCATATTTTTTTAATTGATTACAATAGCCAATACCCTTAAAAAATTATCCAAAACTTATTCAAATTCTTTCATGTGTGAGGTTTTAAATCTACCTCTCAATGTTGGAAAATGAACTTTCTTCTCATTATCAACTCCATTTAGAGAGTTTTGAAGAATCTCTAATGCTTGATTGGATGAAGTTGCATTTGAAACTTTTTTGAATATGGTTTCATTTATACCTTCATAGATCAATGTAGAGCTTGTTGATCTTTCTTTCAAACCTTTTGCAAGGTTTCCTTTTGATTTGGAGTCACAGATGCTTACTCCATGTTATCTTTATCCACTATCTCCCATGCATCATATAATCCAAGTAACGACTTCATCAGGATAACCAATTATCAAATTTTTCTTAATCAACTGAATTGGAATCATCCCATTTTGGCAATCACCATTCTCTTCATGAACCAATTGGCTCTGTACCACATTATTGGAAGTCGATGGGCCTTCACACACTCAAACACCACTCGCAAATGGAATAAACCCACACTCTCAAAACACGCAAAGAAAGAATGGAGAGGGAAAAGGAAGAGAATTCTTCTTGTGTTCTTACATCTCTTCTTCACACTTGGTTTGCAATTAATGGAGGAAAACATGAACATATACTACACCATGCAACCTTAATTCTGACAATATTAAATTATATAAACTTCAAAATTTTACTACTCCATACAACTTGTTTACTAAATTATTTGATAAATGATATACAGTCTCATAAATAAAATAAGTTGTTCATAAACACTCTGCAAACATTTCATTAGCAACTTTAATTATCCTTTCAGTAAACCAGCACAGCGAAATGGACATATAAAGACATCACTAAAAAGTCATGTTTTCTGCCTCTCTCCTAATGGAATCAAAGAGTGCAGTAGATAAATAACGTTCTCCAGAGCTGGGGAAAATCACCTGCATAGCACACAAAATCAAAAGGAAATAGTTAAATAATTGGGTTAAACATATATATGCCGACAAGTATATTTTTCAAACTTTGAATTAGGTTAAAGAGTGGTGATAATTACACACTGTGTATGGGACACCACACAATGCCATGTTAGCTGAAATTATGTTTTTGAGAACACAATTTCAATAAAAATTGTGAAATTAAAAACACGATTTTACCATTTCACAACTATAACTTAAATTACAACAAATTGATCAATATTGTATACCATATTATGGCCACACAACCTGCAGCTAAGCAAAAGTAATGGACAGCTTGAAAATAAATATGGTATTCTACAACACTCTTCATCTCCTGGTTTTGGAAGAGGCATGAAGAAATATGGATCCTAGAATGTGCAGTCAGGACTCTGTAGAGCATACAAAAGGAGTCATCCAAAACATATTTAAAGGGGTTCTGATATGAAGCTTGAATTAACCTAAGTAGACTATCATAATAATAAAAACATGCAACAGAGATTCTATATTAATTTGAAGAAGGCAATAAGACTTACAACAATAAGTTTTCCATCATTTTCAGGCCTCTTTCCCACCTTCATTGCAGCAGCTGCTGCAGCACCAGATGAAATCCCCACCTGAAATAAACAAGCTCCCATTTTCAACAGAGAATTGGAAAACCAAAGAGACCAGCAAGTAGCAACAAAAGAACTGTAGAAATTATGTGCAACAAAAATAAATAAATAAATAAAAAGGAAGTGTAAGGAATTCCTCTAGAATCTTTACATATTATCTAATTATGATAATTCCATACCAGCAAACCTTCTTTCAGGGAAAGCAGCTTAGCAGTTTCAATAGCTTCCTCACTTGATACCTGAAAAAAGTTACCAAAAACATCACAAATCATTGAAAGTAAATCCATGCCTGTAGTAGCAGCCAACAGAAATCAGAAATGTTGTCATGGAAACAAGATAGCTCAGACTTGTTATGATTTGACAAGATTCACAAAGCAAATGTTGTAAGTATGTTCCTGCACTACTAATCTAATAGGTTCATATAAATATCACAAGCATTTGCAACTTTTACTTAAATATGTAACAGGAATGTCCAAAGTCTTCTCTGTGTCTTTTCAGTTTCTATTTGAGGTAGAAGTATTATATCAGTCACTAGACACTTGTCCAAGGCCTAGCAAACTCCATGGATATAGAACACTCAAATTTTGTCAGAGCATTCCTTATCATTTTCCCAAAGCATCTCTCTTATTAAATACTATAATATTAAAATAGTGCAGATATTGAGTATGGAAGATCAATCCCAAAAGAAAAAGTTTACGAGAATGATCCATTTCGTGAAAGTGTATGCATTTTCCTTTCCAAGCCTTCCTTGACAAAAGGAAATAAGGAAGATGAACAAGATCTCCAATAAAATATTCAATTTTCTTCTCAATATAAAGTCCTCCTAAACAAAACATGATTTTAATCTTTTTATTTTCTAAAATATACTTGCAAAAGTAGCCACAGAGGACCAACTTCTCTGAAAGAGTCGGCGTTCTTCGTTATATATTGGTTATCAAGATTGCCAATAAGTTTTGAACCTGAAGAATACATGATTTTGATCTTTTCTTTTCTAAACATACTTAAAAAAGCAGCCAGCAAGGAGTAAGTTTTCAGAAAGAATTACGTTGTTCTTTATATAGAGGAATCAGACCAACTGCAAGCCCCATAAAACCGACTCATGCCTAGATGATATACCTTGGAAAAACTACAACTGAAATGAACCTTACTAATAGAAAGAATATAAATAAATAAATAAAAACCCCAAGACAGATAAATTAGAATAGACCTTTCATGATCAAAATCCTAAACAAATAAACTACCTAATGTCTTTAAGGACTAAGAAGCTTGATTGTCTGAAACGTCCAAAATGGACTTATCATTTTATCATATTGATTACACAAGTGCAAAGATGATAATGGGTTGTGCCTCATTGCAAGATTATTGTAATTGCATTTCCCATTTTTATGATACATTCAGACTGCTCTAGTACCTTTACAAAATTATAGCACAAGAAGATATTTTACATGTAAAATCAAGATGAATGCAAATATAATGGTTTCCAAACTCACTTGAATAACTTCATCAAACACATTGACATCCAGAACTTCAGGGATAAAACCAGCACCAATTCCTTGAATCAGATGCTTGCCTATGAGATGTGCATGCATGCAACAGTTAGAGAACTATCATTGAAAATCAATGCAAACCAAAGAAATCATATAGATCAAATAAATATCAAACATAATGAAAATAATTTATGGCAGACAAATTTAACAAAGATTTGACTGTTCAAACATGTGCAGTTTCTATCCCCATAAAAGAAAAAGAACCTGCCCTGAAATTTTTAATTTAAAAACCAACAAAGGTGGTCCAACCACCTTGGATTTCCTAACAATGCACCAAATTGATGCCCGCACAATGTACTAATATTTAACAAATCACACATCCGATAAAGTTCCAACTTTTTTGGTTTAGACACCTCATAATATCTCATATTATTATATTCCAAAGGCATAAATGATACCAGTGAAATTTGGAAAATGTAGAAATTTTTTCAAGCACAAATTTAATAATAAATTTTCAATCACAAAGACTGCACATATACATAAGAAGGGTAAAAGTACCAAGAAAGAATAAGGAATTGAGGGTACTAAACATTAACTAACCTTGTTGTCCTCCATTCAAGATTGCATTTTCAACCGGTTCTACCCCATACACCTACATTTATACAGGATAAAATGGACCATTAGTATAAAGTATAAAATAATCTCTCTCTCTCTCTCTCTCTCTCTAAGAATCAAGCACACACACAAATGGAACCTTAATCTCTGGGTTTTTCTCCTTCAGGAAATTCCCCGCACCAGTTATTGTACCCCCAGTCCCTATCCCTGCAACCAAAATATCAACTTTCCCAGCTGAATCTCTCCATATCTCTGGGCCAGTGGTTTCATAATGGATCTGAACCAAGAATGACAGAATGATTTATTAATGGTGTTGATCATCTATCCATATCAAAATATAGCAAATGCAAACAATACCTCTGGGTTGGCAGGATTTGCAAATTGTTTTAACAGATAACTATTAGGGAATTTGCTTAAGAGCTCATCAGCCTTCTCAAGAGCACCATCAATGCCCTTGGTAGGATCTGTAAGGTGCAACTCAGCTCCAAAAGCTAGGGACACAATTCTTCTCTCAATGCTATATGAAGCTGGCATGATAAGTATTAGTCTGTAACCCTTGACAGCTGCAATGAAAGCCAACCCAATGCCAGTATTGCCACTTGTTATCTCCATGAGAATAGTCTTTTGCCATTATTCAAACATGTCCCAAATCGATGAAAAATACGTTAGTTCTATAATCTGGACTACATACATAGCAATATCTCATATACAATTAAATATGAGTATTAAATAGATACTAAAAAAATAAAGAATTAAAAGTAGAAGTGAAAAACCCTGTAATATGAGCATTACAAAACTGTGAAACAAATCCCAGAGAGGTCGTCCAAGTCTCACTTTTAAGTCATAATGAGGTTAACTATCAGCACAGTATGCAATAAAATGTGTACCAAATGCCTAATGAAAAGCCATGCAGGTGCCATCATAGCAATTGTAGGGATATACTTTATTTGGTTTCAATTCTTATAATCAACCAAGAAAGAAGAAAATTTGAAAGGCAAAAAACCTGTATGACCAAAAAAAAAAAAAAAAAAAAAAAAAAACCTAGATATGTAGAGATTTCACTACCAACCTTCCCTGGGGTAATCAGACCCTTATCCTCTGCATCTTTTATCATACTATATCCAATCCTACATGCCAAAAGTTGAATTCAAATGCATGTCTGAACTAAAGATTGTCAATGAAATACAATAGCTTGTAAATCACTCTATATAAATCAAAATACAATTGAAAAAAAAAAAGTTAAATAAAGAGTTAAATGCCTGTCTTTAACACTGGAACCTGGTTGCATCATCTCAAGCTTGGCAGCAATACGGGCTACACAACCATCCACAACATTATTGAGATATACCATTGGGGTATTGCCTATCAGCTGCAAAAGTCAAAAATTACCATTAGCAAAATGGAATATGAGAGAAAAAGCGTTCATAATACAAAATAATGAAAACAAAAGCAACATTAAAGCATTAATTCTATTGAAAAAAGTATACTTCTGTAACATCTTTCTTGATTGCACACTTGTCTTCCATCTTATCTTCTTAAAAATACTGCAAAATGATAAAGAAAAATGAGTGTGACGAAACTTCAAACAAGTAGACTGCATTTGCATATAAAGAACAAAAAAAATATAATGGGCAAATTTGCACAATCATGAAAAATAATATTGTTCCATTTTGTTTTTCACTAAGCCAATTCCTTTTTTCAATTAGTAAAAAGACTGCAAAGCAAATCAAAACTTTTGATCATTACAAAAATTTAGCATGATTTGAGATATATCAACATGTACAGGATTTTATATGAAAACCTTCCTATGATCTCAAACACAATGAGAATTAAATTCATATGAGTACCGAATCTCACAAAACAAACAACAGGGCAGATTTTTTAACATAGAGCTCTAAAAGTTCTACAAGCAAAGCCAAGATTTACTCACAATCAGAAATGAATTAACATAAACAAAGAAAAAACCCACCAAAAAAAAGGCTCGAAAGGAAATATTTTTCAATTCAGAGTTTCTAGATTCACCAAAAGCTCAAAAGTTGAGGGTTTTTTTTTTAATAATTGACATCCATTTATTTTACTTAGCAATTAAAAAAGCCATAAACAACCCAAACTTTTAAGAGCACATTAGAGCAGAAAGCCAAACTCAAATCCAACGATTGGAGCATTATAATCATACAAAACTTAACCAAAAGCTCAAAAACCAATATTTGTCAAATGTTTGGGAAATGCCAACAAAATTAGAGCAGAAAGCATAGAATAGCTTAGATATTTTAAGCAGATTATATTACTCAAAATACCCCAAAGGTTGAAATTTTCAATAATCTCCATAAACAGAGCGCAGAACAGAATCACAGCTAAAACATTTCAAGCACCCAACTCAAAGATACCAAGAATCACCCATAACTCCAAGGCTAAAACAGCATAACATCAATAACCCACCAACAGTAACAAAGCATAGCAAAGAAATATCAACTACTTCAGAGTAGTTCTTCTAAGGAGTACAAAATACAAATAAGAAAAAAAAGTTCAATTGTGCATAACCTTTGCAAAATTCACTACCAGACTGTCAAAACCCAAAAATGCCTCACTATCAAAAGCTAGTCTTTACCCAGAAGAAAGATATAGTAGCTAAGCTTAGAAATATCAAGTACCCAGTATAGCTCACTACTCTAAAAGTACAGGTTTGGAACCAAACATGGCAACAACAGAGAAATTTGTAAGTACCCAATAAGGGATCAATCAATTTCATGAACATTTGACAGTCAAACTAAAGAAAAATATAAAATACTTGCTCTCTTGTCTGATAGAGATAAAGAATAGAGAGAGAGAATGGTCAACCCAAAATAAATGCTCAAAAAATTAATTAGTTAAAAAAATAATGTTGATGCGTAAATTATCGTGCAGGCTCCCAAGTCCCAAGCACAACAGGAAGAGCTGAACCAAAGGACAAAATTGCTTTGATTTTTATATACATATATATTATTAGGATAAGGTGCCGTTAACGGCAGCATTTTTTTTTTTTTTCCAGCATGGGGCCAATTTATAGAGATAAAAAATATATTAAAATAATTTGTAACACCAGTTTTATGTCTTTTATTTATTTATCTAATTTATATTAAATGAGACCCACTTTAGTACAATCTTAACAAATACCGATACAGTGATAGTTACATTTGCTTATATATTATTATAGATTATGAATAACTTGTTACAATTCTTTGCACTAGTTTTCATATTTCGAAAGTGTTATTTAAAGAATACACTAAAATAAATAAATGAAAAGTAAAAGCGTGATCAATACTACAAAAAAATATATATATATATATATATATACACACTTTAATCAATCAGGACTAACAAAAGTCTTTTTTTAATAATTTCAACTAATATCAAGTAGGACTAACATATGTATTTTTTTTTAATAATATCAACTAATATGAATCTTCCCATCAAAAAAAAAAAAAAAAACAAATATGAATCTAATAATTGGCTCGAACTCTTTCCCTCATAGGTGCTAACTAGTGTGTAGTCTCGTGCATATGCATGGTATAATTAAAAACAGCCACAATTATATAATTTAAACTATACATTTTTTTTAGAAGATGTTCAAATTATACGTGGTATTATCTTACACTTTTTTAAATCATATATTTCTAAAATATGTAATAATTTCTTATTATATATGTGTGTATGTGTGTGAGATTTATAATTTAATTGGTTTTAGATTTTTTTTGTTTTTGCACCCAATAATTTACTTGTCACAAAATTTAAAACTTAGAAGGACACGTGGCAAAAAATTAGGTCAAAAATTAAAATCCAATTTAGAATCTAATTGGATTTGGACTCTTCGATTTTTCACCCTCAATAATTCACTTGGCACAAAATTAAAAATTAAATAAGACACGTGACACAAAATTAAGAATTCAATTAAAATCTAATTGGACTTTCTATAAGCTTAGCCTATATATATATATATATATACACACACACACACAACTAGCATGTAACTCATGCAAATGCATGGATGCATTTAAAATTAAACACAAATTTCATTATAAAAATATAATAATTAGTCAAATTATTTTAAAAAATAGCATGTAACACATGCATACATATGGATACATTTAAAATTAAACATAACTTTTATCATAAAAATAAAAATAATTAGTCAAATTATTATTATTTTTAAAGTAAATGTAATTAGTTACATATTAAAATTCTTACCAAAATTTAATACTTTTTATGATAATTTTTTTTTCTAATTTTTAATAAAATATAATGTATGGTGATCTTTGTTGTGTGGTGATTTTTATTGAGAATGTGTAATTAGTTTAATATATATATATATATATATATATAGTTCATTAATATTAGATTCTTTGTAATTTGCACTTATTAACTCACTTGATACAAAGATTAAAAAAAAAAACTTAAGTGGACACATAGCAAAAACTTAAATAGATAATTATGATATGGTTCTTACATAAATTTTAACACATGGCGCAAAATTGAATTCTAATTTCAAATTATAATTGAAATTTTTTTTTGAGATTTACCTGTTAATATATATATATATATATATATATACATATAGACTATTTAAGAAGTCTCCTCAAAGTGTTTATCTCCCGAACAATAATCAGTATATATATATATATATAATCGAAATCTCTAAAACTCCCATAATTTTCCACATCATCACTATTTTATTTTTCTTTTTATTTTAGATTTTTTTTATTTTAGGTTTTATATCTTATATATTTATTATTTCCCTTTAATGTGTAATTATCTTATCAAGTGTTACAATAGTTTAGTTTAAGTAAAACTCTATTAGATATATTTTTCAAGAGCTTGAAAATTCTACTTCAACTAAAGTTGTATAACAAAAATTTCGACAAATTTACACCTCATTAATATTTTGTTAAAAGTTTTATTTTTAAAAAACCTTAGGTTTTCTTCATTTCTTGCATAAGAACCCTGTGGGTGTGAAAGCCCAGCGCTACGTATTGGGCCTGGGGCCCAATTTGAATATCACTATTTGTCCAAAGAGGTAAAAGGGATCAGGGCTGAGTCCGTTTGGTAGAAATGCACTTGAAAAGGTATGATGGGATACGTCCGAAGACAATTCTGTTGGTCCGAAGAGGTCCCTCTCATCGGATCACTAGAGAACTCGATCAAGCAAATATACTGAAGACCCGAGCAACCTTCCTAGTTGATTCCACGGCAAAGAGCGAACTCTGGGCATGCCTAGGGATGAGAAGAACATAAATATCTTAAAGGAAAAGCTGCTACCACCGCATTTAATGCACTGCAGCAACTTTTCTGGCTGCATTTATGTGGAGAAGACACCTGAACAGTTCAACCTTAGCTACTACCACTCACAGCAGACTAAAGCAAACGCCTGATGTGACATGTACTCAAGTGAATGCTTGGATGAAGAACAAGTGTACGGTGAAGATGAGGAAGGAGGAGGATATATAAAGGAAGTAGGTCTCTAAAATAAGGGGGGGGAGAAAATTGTATTCATTTGGTCTATAAATATTAAGCCTCTTCGGATTCAAAAGAGTTTTCACTGGATACTAGTCTGAACATCGTTTTATTCTTACTTGCATGTATGAACCGTTGCTAAGTCCATAACCAGCCTAGCTGTTTAACCCATTCTCTACAAATTTATTATTCGGGGTTCATTGGGTTCACAGCCTGCAAAGTTTGTACTTGGCCCATCAAATTTGGACCCTACAAACCCTATACGGCACCAACACAAACATAAACCCTGATTTTTGTTTTCTTTCTCGCATACAAACCTCCCTTTACAGCACCAACACAAATATTAAACCTCATTAGTATCTTTGCATCCCACTCCTCGGTGAAGGTTGATTTTCCACTCCCTCTTTATTTCTTGGAATTGATATATAGATTGCTTTTCTTTTCTTTTCTTTTTTGATGAGAATTGCATATGCAGGAGTGTTCCTATATAGGGTTTTTTTTGTGGTTTTTAGATTGGTGGCAATCAGCAAAGAGAGAGAGAGAGAGAGAGAGAGAGAGAGAGCAAACTAAGTTAAAAAGTAGCATTGTGACTACTCATATTCAACAGTTGGGAATGTTTTATCCTAAACATCAGGTTTAGTACGTTGATTTATTGTATTTTATCCAATACAAATTTCGCACCTGATCTTTTTATTGTAGAACTTAATAATTTAAAATTTAAAAACAAGAAGCATGAAGCAAGAAGATGAACTTCCTAAATTTGGTGGTGAGTCACTATTTCTGTTTATGAAATCAATCTCTTGTGTTCATTATGCTATAGGAAATCATGATTAAAAGTGAACACGTTTAGCATTTGAATTTAAAATATTTTATTCCATTTTGTAGAATTCAATAGGTGTGTTTGAAAGATTTAATTAATCTTAATTAAGTTTTCAATATCTTTTCACTATCCTCTCCTTATATCAATTTCAAGTTCTAATCATGTTTTGACAAATCAATGAGGTGATACTAAATTCCAATATTGTCACCATATTTATAATCAACTTATTGGTGTTTGCTTTTATGAATAATCATTGAATCAATTATTATTCGTACTAGATTGGATGTTGTAAACTAAAACTAATTATTTCTACTAGACATTATATTAAATTGTATACTTTTAGAATGACTGAATTATCTTGATTGTCTTTTGTTTTGATATTTGGTTCTCTTTATTTCCTTTCAATTTCTATTTTTGTTGGTCCTAACATCTAATTGAAATGTTTGATTTAGCCAATGGCCATAAAAAACTCCAACCAATTCTTTGTTTGTTTCAAAGTTTCACCTAATTAGTAATTAGTGGCTAATCAACAAAGAATGTGAAAAACACTGTAGCGAGGTACAAAAGCAGCACAAGACTACAAAAGAGCTTGGTGGGCTTCAACTTCTAGAGTTTCTGCCTTTCTATCGAGGTAATTTGATGTTATTTAGGAATGAAATATCATTTCAGTTATTGAGAGAATAATAATTTTATTTTTTACTTTGACATCTAAATCAATATAAATTTTACACATTTATGTTAAATAATACCGTGCATTGCACGAGTTAGCGACTAGTAATTGTCAATACTTAAACTAATATAATATTTAAGAAATTTATTATTCAAAAGTGGTCAATAGAAACTCAAAAATAATCAATTTTAATTCTCTATAATAAATAATAAATTATGAGAATAAAAGCCTAATTACAATAATTTTTAATATAATAAGTAAGTCAATAGATTCCAAAAATCGTTTTTTTTTTTAACCAATTATGTAGATGCAACCCTATAAAAAATTTATGGATTATATTTTTTGGGAGACAAATTTCATTTTTCCCCAATGACCTCGTTTAGCTTAAAACATAGCAATGTCCTCTCTTAGTCCAAAATGTAATTAATGTTCCCTTTTAACTTTTCGGAACAATCATGTCAACAACAACAAACAACAAAAAAATCAAAGCAAAATGACTTCTATTAAAAATATAAAATCTTTTGGTAACACTAACAACTAAATAAAACTTATTAGTTGGTCACCTAGGTTTTTTTTTTTTTTTTTTTTTTTTTGAAACCATTCCTGGATTACCACAAAAGTTTGAAAGTCCTAGCTATCGTGTCAATATTCAAAGCGTGTTTTGTCAAGAATTTTCCTGCTATAACAAACTCATATGCACCTAGCTCCTTAGACGAAAACTAGAGTCTTCCCTCCCTGAAAAAGAAAGACAACTCCAATATTTTTTAAGGATACCCATAAGAAGGAAAAACTAAACTCTAACTTTTTCCCAAGCCCCCAAAAAAAGAATGCCCACAAGCCCTAAGTTAAACACGTTACCCTTAGGGACAGAACCACCTTCCAAGGAAGGAACGACAGTTCTACAGTTTAGGAGAAGTTGGAGACTCGAACTTTTGCTAGTGATAGAGAATTTCTTGGCCACTACACTATCAAAGAAACTCTTAAAATGAGGGAGGAGAGTAGAGGGGAGGAGAGTAGAGGAAAATGGTTATCCTCCACCTTATTTGGATGTTTTTAAAATTAGTAAGGGGGAAGGAAGTAATTAGTCATTCATCTTATTTGGATGTTTTTAAAATTAGGATGGAAATGAGAGGAAATTATTTAAATAGACAAATTTATCCATTTTTGAAAATAGACTTGCAACATTGGCTTATGATTAATATGATTAATTTGTTAGATTAAATAATTATGTCTATTATTACTATTTTTTTTTTCACTGCTACTCCTTACTGACCAAAAAAGGTTCAAAAAGTAGTTGATTAATTGTAGAATATATATTTCTCAAAAAAAAAAAGTAATGCAAACTGAATCCAGTCAATTTTTTGAAATATAATTTGTAACGTTAAAGAATTATTTTGTAACGTTAAAAATTATTTTGTAAGAGGGTCATTAATTTGTAACGTTACAAATTTTAATTTTTAACATTAAAAGTTTTTAACATTACAAATTAATTTTTTTGGTGCATGTCATTTGTGCAGCATTAAAAAAACTTTTTGGTGCATGTCATTAATTTTTTAACGTTAATTTTTTTTTTTTTTTTTTTTTTTGGTAAAAGTATAATTTGTAACGTTACAAACAATATACATAGTGAAGAATTTTTTGGTGCATGTAATTGGTGCAGCATTAAAAAAAAATTACGTTTCAAATTACTCTTCACTAATGCTCCTTACAATCTTTTTACAAATTAATTTAATATCAGTTTGTAATTTAATTAATATGATAAGGGTAAATCGGGGAATTCATTTGGTTAATAATTTATTTACTCTACTCTCCCTCCAAATCTCTCCAATTCAGGGGAATTAAAAAGAGGGGTTAGAAATAGTTAAAACCCCTCCAAACCCTTCCCCCTCCTTCCTTAAAAAACTTCTAAACAAAGTAATTAAATTACTCTCCCTCCCTTTACTCTACTCTCCCTCCTTTTTTAAACTTCCAAACAAGCCATTAGGTAATGGAGTATAAACTATGCGAAGAATTAAAAAGTTTTCTATTATTTTGGCAATATAATTTTATATAAAATTAACATTTTTAATAAATATTAATGAGCGACATGATGTATTTAAAAAGAAAAAAGAAAAAAAAAAGAGCCATATGGCAAAATTCTAATATACAAACAGGTGTAATAAATCATATACATTGAGTCACTTGTAGCAACTAAGATTTTAAAACCCAAATTTTAGTATATGATATAATTGATTTGGCATAAAAATAAATTGAACAAAAGTATGGTTATATCTAGAATAAATAAAAATTCAAAAAATTGTACATAATAAAGTAGTCAATACTTTATCGAAAGTTGTTTTGTTTTGGTTAAGAGAATGAAATATTTTGATATTAGTTAATACCAATGTATCATTTTGAGAATATTGTTATTTGTATTTGAGCCAATGGGGGGCTTAGCTCAGTTGGTAAGGCTCGAACGCTTCGTCTAACCCACCTAGGTTCGATTCCCGCTGCCAACAAGAGTCTGTTGGTGGGCATCCACACGAGTTGGCTATAACAAAGTCCAACTCTAGTGCCTTGCCCGAGGGCTAGTGTAACCTAGCGAACCCCCTTTTTTTTTTAACCAAAAAAAAAAAAATATATATATATATATATATTGTTATTTGTGTGTGTGTTGGTGTGTATGACAATGAACACATTTTATTTATTTATATATATGTTTATATAAGTAGGATTTATAGTCCACATATTTATAAACCTAATTTTTTATTATTCTTATGGGTATAAGCCAAAATATTATCCTATGTACATTAACACAATGTATTTGCTTAAATAAGATGTTTTATAACTTTTTTTAATAACATCTTTAAGTTATTTTTCTCATAACTGCTGAAATACCATAAAAATCCTTGATACAATTTGTTCAAGCCATTATAGACTACTATTTTATATGGTATGTTTTAGGAGGGTATCAATACTAGTTTAGTAGTCGATACAGTACATATCAACTAATATTAGTATAATATGAATACAAATCATCTGTACTATTTTTTCTGTACCACTCTATGTTCTACCAATCACAACTTGCTATGTATATAATTTTTTCCATTTTCAACTCCAGTTATTTTATAAAGAAAGTAAAATCAATACATAACAAGTTGCTATTGGTGGAACATAGAGTGATATACAAAAAAATGGTATAGATAATTTGTTTTCGTATAATATAGAGCATTTTGGTACATAAGCCAGCTAAATGAATAAGTAGGATAAAACTATACCAAACATGCTTTAAATAAAATGTATTAAACAAATGGACAAAATGTAAATAATGTGTGATTTAAAATAAAATATTATTATAAAATTTTCAAAATAATGAGAATCGATATAAATAATTATAAATAAATTTAATTATTTTATATATATATATATATATATATTTTTTAGGTAAGGTTTGGTAATACTGCTGGCATAATAGATTCTAAATAGTGCATTATGTGTCCCTTTGTTTTTATTATAGGAAGTTGTAGAACTTTGGTTGTACGTAGTACTCATTTGGCATTGTTGTGAAAAACAGAACTTTAATGGCAGAGTTTTAGTAGTAGAGCTTTTGCAATATATAAGTTTAACTGAAAAGTTCTTTAGGGTGTTGAGAGTATTTGACAAATTATAGATCATTTTCCTGAACCATCTCTACGTCCTTGTAAATCATAAAATGAAATGGAAATTAAAATGGAGCTGGAGGGATTTTGGTTTAGCAGGGTTAACAAATTAAAGGCTGAGAAATTTCGCATGTAGCTTCCGATATTGTTGTATAACTTAGTTTATTTATCAATTTAAGTAAATTTCAACATACATGCAATTGCTTTTCTGTTGAATCTAGTTCCATTTGAGTATCTCATAGTTTCTGATAGCTTATTTAGGTAGTGCTCCAATACACCATTTTATCTAATCATATAAGAGAATCTATTACTATGTATCAATTTTAATTACCTCTAGTTTAGTAAGACTTCTAATTTCATGAAGACATCATTTGAGATGCCAAACACTGAAAAGCTAGAAGCTCTTAGGAGAAACTACTATTAAGAATTTTTTTTTTAATTTTAGTGGAGCTATATTTGGTGTATTATATTAGAAATAACAATTGGGATTTCACACTAACTAAATTGATAAATACTTTTTTAGTTTAACTTTTACACACTAGTTTTAAAAATATTTCGGGACCAAATGATCTTGTTTTCAACGGCCGGCGATAGTAGCTAGTCAAAATTTTGATCAACAACTTATTGCGACTTACCTGGTTGGTAACACAATTAATAAATTCTTATGCTGCCATCCTACCTCATAAAACATACAAAAATAAATATAGACGAAAAATTGTAGATATTTAAAAATTTTAAAACAACGAATCCCAAAGTAATATTGAGAGTGTGTTATTATTGTAGTTATTTTGGCTTTCCCAAAGCAATGGTTGGTAACACACCAACTACGTACCATCGAATCAATGACACACACCCACCACCAAATTGACCCATATCCAGCGCTTAATCAACCCAATAGACCCAGGACAACTTGACTACTCCATACACACCGCCAAATCAACCAATAACCCATTCTTAGAAGGCCAATGATCCATACACTGCTTATTCTGTCACAATCGTTAAGATTTGCTACAAATAATTCCTATCTCACTAATGGTCCTTGCCTCCTAGGAAGTATAAATTGCTGTAGGAACTTTAAAATTTTTTCTTTATATATATATATAAAAATATATATATATATATATATTTAAAATTTTTAAATCATGTCCATTCTATTTTCGCTGTAGATCATTCGGGCCTTTTTTGTTTGGGATCTTATAGCTTTGAATAGTTTATTTACATAGTATTCATAAAAAAATAAAAAATTGTAACTTTTATATTAAATATTTGACAAAAAGGTAAAGATTATTATTTTTCTTAAATATAAACAACAAAAAAGCAAAAAGTTGAGCCAAATGCACACTTATATCTTAACTCCTAAGTGCATCAACCTCCAGTTAAATCACGAGTGAAGCGAGTAAGGTTTTGTTCTTAGACTAACCATTTTTTCGTGGTGCTCACAGGGACCATTGTCTATTTTATACCTTAGCTTATTTTGGAATTATATACTATGTTATTTTCATTATTTCACATCAATCTTAATTTTTGTGGTGAATGATGAAGGCGTGGATCACTTTGATTTCTCATTAACTTGTCTTTAGTGTTTGTTTTGAATTAATGATGTGGTGGATGAATAAGTTTGTTTTTATTGACCTGTTCATACTCGTAACTGGGTCGTAATTTTCATCTTATATTAACAGTACATTCAAGTTTCAATGTGGTGTTGTAACAATTGACAACTACTTTATTTATGCATAAGGAAAATTATTGAATGCTTCGGGAGTATCATAATTGCGTACTTTCCACTCTTACATAAATTATGGTGTTATAGGTATACAAGCCGCACAATTGTTAATATTACCAATGCATTGACATGCATTATACTTTATGTCTCATTAAGGAGAGAGTATTATATGCATCTGGTACATATATTTCCTCCTCTCACAAAGGATGAACCATTATTAATATTATCAATGCATTAACACATGTTAAGCCTTACGAGATTCACCCCATGTGAGAGGGATACATGATACATACGCTAAATGCGTGATAAAATTTTTCCCTCATTAAGGAGGGGCTCACTTCTTTCATTGAAGAAACAGTCTGAATTCTAGGCTTCATCCATAGATTCCAATGAGTGCTTGGATCTTTCCTAATTTCTAGGCAATGAATATCATAAATAGGAGTTAATTTCTAGGCATTGAATTCCTCTAGTGGGACTAATAGGAACTCCGTGGCTCTTTGAGTGGCAATAACATCTTTAGTTTTGTTTGTTAGAGGATGAAGCCAGAAAGCAAGGAGATTGATTCCTATAAATCCATGCTGCTGGTCCTGCATTGCCCACACTCAATTTGTTCATATATATGTTCCCAATTTTACTTTTACCTTTTTTTTTACATGGTATGTGTTATTCTAAAAATTTAGGACAAAGGCATAAAATTACTAAGAATAGGTTGCTTCTTTCTTTGGGCTGAAAAACCCAAGCATGATCTTCATTTTTGAACATGATACAGGTAAGGCATAACATTGATTAATTCATTAAATTGACCAAGCCACATGAAATGAACAGCCTTTATAGTACCTGGTACTTTTCCTTGTATAATATAGCAATTGATGCATGCGCTAACAAGATATGATGAGTTGGCAAATATGGCTCAATTGAGGAGTTGCCTCTTGTGCAATTAATGCCAAATGGAGAAGAACAATGCTCAGGTGGTAGATATCCCCCATTGAGTTCCCTCATCATGTCCTGTTTAGCTATCAGTAAATTTTCCATGTTGACTTATTTGTAGTGCATTCAACTTATATGTGCGTTTATGCAGCATGGTATGAATAAAACTAATAGGTTCTCTGACCTATCAGTATTATATCAACAGATGCCTACAGAGAGAGAGAAGGGGGGGGGGGGGGGGCCAGGGGCGGCTCCAAGAGCAGCCCAGGGGGTTCAAATGAACCCCCTGACCTGGTCCCCCCCAAAAAAAAAATTTATATATAAATTTTTTTTAATCTTGTTTTGACCCCTACAACAAAAATATGAACATCCTGACTTTAAATTTTTGGTTAAGCTTAATTTAAATAAGCTTGAACATGATCCTTAGTTTTTATGTTGTCTTAGTTTTTCTCAATATTCAATCAAGTAGTTTGATAAGTTCTCTACACATTTTCAAGCCCAAGAAATCTTTTACTGCTTACTCCAATTCCGAAAGAGTGACCGCATGTATATTTATAAAACCATACACTTCAAAAGCAAAATTTTATTGTTGGACTATTATTTTTCTTAGTTTCACAGTTACTCCTAACCCTACTTCTAACCGTGTTACTATTCTTTTATATATATATATATATATATATAGGTAAAGCGTTTAGAATACTCTACTATTCTTATTTATTCTATTTTTTTTATTCAATTGATATAATTTATAAATATTAAGTTATTATTAATTTGATAAAAAAAAATGTATGATTAGTTATTTAATTCTATTTGTTTATGCATCTAATGATTGTTGTCTTAAGACTCTTAACGATCTTTGAACTATTAATAATTTTTTACAACTTGGAAGTTGTATATATAGAAAAACCAAAAACAACAATTAATCATCTTATTTTTTTCACTTGCGCCTACCCTCCACCAATAAATTTTTGGCTCCGTCATTATTGACCCCCCTAGAAAAAAATCTTGGAGCCGCCACCGGGGGGGGTTGAAGTCTATATTGTGGAACTTAGCCAGTGCCCCCCTTCTATATGTTTTATACATTATTGGTACATCTTTGATGAAGTTACTTCTTTTTCATTTTAATATTACAAATATTTGATGGATTTACTACAAAGAAATTTTGCATTCAGTGGAATTGTAATTGCACATAAAATTTTACAAAGTAAAAAGTGATCCTTATTTCTACTACAAACTCTCTCAAATTGTATATCTGGTGCTACATCATTTTGTACTTTTATTTTACAAAAGGAATGTGTGACCATGGTTCTACCACACAATCATCATTATAGTACCCAGCCTTTACATTTGAATCTGATCAAATTTTGTATAATCTGTTTTGTTCATCTGCACACATTTAGTTATTTCAACATAGTTTTATCACCTATGTACAAGTGCTCATTCAGATTCCAAAAATGAGAATTTCTATATGAATATCATTAGCCACTAATTGTATGTAGTGCAAAATGTAGGCATATTCCACAATCATAAACGCACCTCTTTGCAAGTTTCTTGGTGTTCTGCTAGAAGCTCATCATATTTTATTTGCAAATTTGACAATTCAGCTTGTAGCATTTCATATTCAGATACAGATGGACCACCTAATTTTTGTTGGATGAATTTGCCAAAAGAAATCTATAAGATATTATATATGAAAAGCATAACCAATCACATAGGAATTCTCTCTGTAATGTAGTATATGACCCTGATATATTTTACCCAAACAGGCAAAAATAGGATGATCAGTCATTGAAGAAACTGAACTTGTAGTGGGAACGGTATATTTGTGCTAAGGCAGTTTCTCAATTATGTTCACACTATGGTAGAAAGTTATTCTTCTTTCTTCATTATTAAAAAGAGATTGTTACTTTCAGGGAATCAAGTTTTAACATATTCAGATAAATGAAAATATGTTAAAGGATTAGGATAAACTAGAGTTTTAAGCTAACTTCACCATGGAGTTACTAAAATCTTCCATCTATTTCGAAATGCATGGAGTTACTAAAACTTGGCTTTCCTAGTGAACACTTAACTCAAAATGGCAATTCTATATAGCTTCTAGACAACCCTTATCAATCCTTGTCTTATTGGGCTAATAATAATTTGATTTGGTGAGATCCTTTTGTGGTTGATTAGAGACTAACATAGCAATTCAATCCAGCCACATGAGTTGAGAGAAGAGAAAACAGATCAGTTTCCTCTGTTTCTCTTTTCCTTCTACTATCTTTCTCTTACATTGTGCTGATTTATAGTTCTCTCAAACTTGATTTGTATGTTACTTATGTTCCATCTCTTTCTCTATATGCAGGTTAAGAATTTCATAGCTTGATTTGCTTATTGTGAATTGGCTACTGCAAATCTTTCTGGTCAACTAGTTCCACAACTTGGTTAGCTTTTAAATCTGCAATACTTGTAAGTCATCTTCACATGCAGGGCAAGTTGTTTGACTGTATTTTATTTTTTTGTTGTGTTGCATGAGTTAGTGGCAGGATATGTCATGCCAATTGCCAAAGCTTCATTTTATGCTTTTAGCGTAGGCATTACTCAAAGCATATACAACAATTCCAAATTTAGAACCACTAATAGGGCCAAAAAATAATCTACAAAATGAACACAAAATAACATTGAAATATGTTTAGTTTTTTTTTTTTTTTTAAATACGAAACCGTGGGTGGGATTTTTTTAAAGAAGGTGGGTAGTTTTATTTTTTTATTTTTTACTGAACTTAGGATAGGTGTTTTTTTTAATAGAAAACCGTAGGGTGTTTTTTTTAGAAGGTGGGATGGATTTTTTTAGGAGAAAGTGGGGATTGTGGAGAGTTTTTATTTTTCACTTTTTTTTTTTTTGTTAATAGTCCTATTTTGTAGATTATATACATATATATATATATATATATCTAATTTATAAGTGAATAAACAAAATTTTAATTGAACATAATCTCTAACAAATTTATGCTATTATCTTTAATAACATGCACGCTAACTTTGGTTTGTTAATTATTATTATTATTATTATTATTTTATTTAGGTATGTAGCAACCTTGAGTTCTACTTCTTTTTTTATTTTATTTTTATTTTTTATATTTTATATGTATCACGTTAACTCCCTTTTTTTAAAATGTAATTTAAAAATGTTAATTCTTCTTCATATTCCACTGCTTGCTGAAGATAAGGTAGCTTTCTTTTCATTACTTGCTTAGTGGGAAATGCACCTGTGTGTAATATATGATTACAAAAAATAAAAAGAGTATGCCTTAATCTAGCTAGCTATAGTTTCCCTATAGCTGCGTTTCTTATAAATGCAGCTAAAACGATATACATGTAGCTGTGTTTTTAAAAATGCAGCTATAGGTTTAGTTGTAATAAGTTCTTATTACAAATAGAGCGACCTATAACCATTGCAAATAGAGGGGACCTATAGCTACGTTTTTTAAAACACTGCTATATTAGTTAAAGGTAAAGATTGTTGGACATATATATATGTGTGTGTGTGTGTGTGTGTGTATATATATATATATTTTACATTTTACATTTACTTAAAGAAGTGGTAAATGATCGTTGAGATTATGTTTGGATGACCTTATTTTGACTGTCTTATTTGTTTAACCACACAACTATAGTTACAATAAGTGAGGCTTTAAAAAACTTTACATATCCCATTAAAATATTCCAACAATTATGCTTAAAATATTCTACAACAACTCACAGTCAGTTATGCTTAATTTAGTGTTATTATTTACAAAATTGAAAGCATAGGCAACTCTTCAAACCCTGTTATATATATGTCTGTGAATATCTGAGCATAGCTAAGTATGTCTGTTCATAACAAATCACCTATTCTTAAGAAAGCACCTATGAATCTAATTTTAAGGTTTATTGGCTCCACATTACCAAATGTTGTTGTAGGTCTGATTTTGTAAATCTTGTATGCCAATGGATAAAAGTTGGATGAAGAAGAGGAAGGGTGATAGGGAATATATTGAAGGTGTACTTAGCTTTGTGGAATTTGCATCTAAGAATGCACGCGGTGGAAAGATCTTATGTCCTTGTACCAACTGTGTGAACTTGGAGTTAGTACCGCCTAGGGTGGCACAGGCCCATCTGTGGAGTAACGGGATGCTTAGAAGTTACACATATTGGAAATTTCATGGGGAATTGGCGGCTGCACCAACGGCCCCTGAATGTGGGAGTAGTCATGTGCAAGACTCCCATGAACAATACGGTGACTTCCGTGGGATGTTGCATGACTTGTGCCCCACACATGAAATGGCAGCCGAACCAATGGGAGAAGGTGAAACTGCGCAAGAATCGGCTGACAGTCCGAATGATAGTGCACAAAAGTTTTACAAAATGATAGATGATGTGGACAAACCTTTATATGCTGGTTGTACGAAATTTAGCATATTCTCAGCCATCGTTGTGCTGTTCCAGTTGAAGACTCTTTGTGGTTGGACGAATAAGTCATTTACTATGTTGCTTCAAGTCCTAATGGATATGCTTCCTTCAGATGCTAAGTTGCCAAAAGACCATTATGAGGCTAAGAAGATAGTTCGAGATTTGGGTCTGAATTATGAGAAAATCCATGCTTGTCCTAATGACTGTATGCTATTTTGGAAGGAGAATGTTAACCTCGAGGAGTGTCCTTGTTGCAAAGTTTCGAGGTGGAAAACGAATGAGGCATCTGTTACAGGTAATAATGCCTCACCCAGTAAGGGAAAGAAGAAAGCTGCAAAGATCTTACGGTGGTTCCCTTTAAAGCCAAGATTGCAGCGACTGTTTTTGTCACCCGACCTGGCTAGTTCTATGAAATGGCATTTTAATGGTCGTACAGATGACGGAGTAATGCGGCATCCTGCTGACTCGGATGCATGGAAAATGTTTGACAACACGCATTTACAGTTCTCGTCTGAGCCTCGTAATGTCAGACTTGGATTAGCTGCGAATGGGTTCAACCCTTTCGGAATTATGAGTACTACTCACAGCACTTGGCCTGTCATGCTAGTCCCTTACAATCTCCCACCTTGGCTATGCATGAAACGGTCATCCTTGATTCTATCACTACTTATTCCTGGTCCTACATCACCAGGGATTGCGATAGATGTGTACTTGCAACCCTTAGTAGAAGAACTGAGGGAATTATGGGATGTTGGAGTAGAAGCATTTGATGCATCTTCAAAAAATGTATTCCAATTGCGTGCGGCATTGATGTGGACCGTACATGATTTTCCTGCATATGCAGATGTGTCGGGTTGGAGTACGAAGGGTAAGTTTGCGTGTCCTTGTTGTGCCTCGGAGACTGATTCTCGATATTTAAAACATGGTCACAAATTCTGTTACATGGGACATAGGCGATGGTTGGATAGTGACCACGAATTTCGGGACGAAGATACGTTATTTGATGGATCTACTGATATGCGAGTGGCTCCTGTGGCACCAGTTGCATCAGATATACTTCTAGATACTGAAAGTTTAGTTGGACGTTGTTTGGGGAAGAAATGTCAACTTCTTTACAACAAACGAAAGAGAGGTGAGGCAAACCAATGTGGTTGGAAGAAAAGAAGTATATTTTTCAGCTTGCCTTATTGGGAGGATCACAAGTTGCGACACAATCTTGATGTGATGCATATAGAAAAGAATGTGATGGACAATATACTTGGCACGGTGCTGAACTTGAAGGACTGGACAAAGGATAACTACAAGGCACGCCTTGACTTGGCGGACATGAGAATAAGGAGTGAACTCCACTTACGGCGAAAAGGTGATGATAAGTATACGATACCGCCCACGTGTTTTCATATGACTCCATCAGAGAAAGATGGTTTCTTACAAGTTTTGCGGGATGTAAGAGTGCCTGATGGATATGCTTCCAACATCTCACGCCGTGTCAATCTGAAAGAACGCAAGATTTCTGGTTTAAAGAGTCACGATAATCATATCTTGATGCAACAACTCCTTCCAATCGCTTTACGAGGATCTTTGCCATCACACGTTACTGGGCCTTTGATAAAGTTAGCTTGTTTCTTCAGAAAAATTTGTTCCAAAACCCTTACGGTTTCAGAGATTGAGAATGATGAGGCCGAGATTGCAGTCACGTTGTGTGAATTGGAAAAAATATTTCCTCCATCTTTCTTCACTGTGATGGTACATTTGGTCATACACTTAGCTACTGAAGCTAAGATTGGTGGTCCAGTTCAGTACCGTTGGATGTACCCCATTGAGAGGTAAGCTATATGTAATACATGTACATTATGAGCTTTATGTGTGCTTTTTAATAGCTAGTGTCAATTGCTAATCTTCTCATGCACATTATAGGTACCTTTCACGCCTTAAGTCTTACGTAAGAAATAGGGCTGCTCCAGAAGGGTCTATTGCTGAAGGATATATAGTGGAGGAATGCTTAACGTTTTGTTCACGGTATATGGAGGGAGTAGAAACTATATTCAATCGACCCACGAGGGCGATAGAGGAGTCGACAGGGGCGGTTTCAAGTGTGACACTAGACAATAAGGAGTTCACCCAAGCGCATCGCTATGTATTATTCAATTCCGAGAACATTTACCAGTTTCGTGAGTAAGTACTACAGACACTAATATAATTGCACGACAATTATTCTATATGCTAGGTATATTAACACTAACACAATTGGCATCGCATGTAGGATGCACAAAAGTATGGTGGAGGACGAACTTCGAATGGGCCGCCGCCGTGTATCCCCAGCTATTATTCATAAGCACCACATGGAGAAGTTTTGTGGTTGGTTTAGGTCTCATGTACGTTTCACATCTTCAAATTCTCAAGCTTATTACTTTCCCATAAGCATAATTATAGTTCGTTTATAATAAGTTTGTTTGGTTATAATAGGTGATGTCAATGACTGATGCTGATAGGGAAAGAACTGCACTTACTGATACAATTATCACACTTTCCAAAGGGCCGTATACTTTCGTAAATCGGTTAAAGCATTATGTCATAAATGGGTTAAAATTTAGGAGTTCGAATGTCGAGGAAAATAGGAAAACGCAGAATAGTGGAGTTAGTGTTGCCACTGAAGGTGGTAGTACGTTCTATGGTGTATTAACAGATATTATTGAGCTAAATTATTCTGGCAATATCAGACACGTGTTATTCAAGGGTATATGGGTTGATGATCAAAATAGGAGGGGATATAAGACTAACGAGTTTGGGTTTCCTATGGTGAATTTTACACACTCCATGGGTGGTGGGGAGGAAATCATTGATGAACCATATGTCTTGGCATCTCAAGTTACACAAGTTTTTTATGTTGAGGATAAAAGGCACAAAGATTGGTATGTTGTTGTTAAAACTAAAGCTAGAGATGTCTTTGATGCCGGTACTGGCCCCCATTGTGATGAGGATGACACGTACGGGTTTTATGAGAACATTCCGTATAGTGTAACTAGTAATGATGCTAGTAGGGAAAACCTTCGTTGGGGTCGAGATGATGTGGAGGGAATGACAATTGATGCCTCTATCATTGGCGAAAGAGATCTTCATGATATGGACAACTTAGATGATTGTGAGTTCATTGATGATGAGTCCATCGATGAAGATGACAACGAAGTCGAGTACAGCGATGATGAATAGTGTAATAGCGTACTATTGTTGTATGTGTAAAACTATTATAGAAACTTGTTGAAATTGTAAGTTGCTAGAAGAGTAAAGGTCTATTGCATGCAAATTAAGTTGGAGAATCTTGCATATATATGTGAAAAAATGTGTTCCTCTTTATGTTGTTAACAAATTACTAACAATTATAACATTAGAAATTATTATATATGAACAAACTGTTATTTTTTCATGTTGTGAAGAAATAACAGTTTTAACATATATCATTAATGTTAAAATTGTTATTTGATCATGTTGTTAGTATAACATATTATCTTTATGTTGTTGAAATTGTTATTTTTTCATGTGATTGACTATTGCCTATATTCATCTTTATGTTTGTGTTGTTAAGGTGTTGGACGCAGGTATGGGGAAGAGGAAACGGCAATTGCCACTTGTTTACGTTGGCGAAGGATCGTCACATGGATGACAAAGGGTGGAGGCAGAAGATGAGGAAGCACATGGACAACAAAGGGTGGAGGCAGAAGTTGAGGAAGCCCATATTTCTCAGGAGGCTAGACCAGTTGCCTCTGATGATGATGAGACAGAGGCCCCTGGTACTTAACATGTTTTTGAATAAAATTCCTATTGATATTTCTTTTCTTTTACTTTTCTAGGTAGAGTATGATTTTAATAGTTCTGTATAGTGTAAAAACAGTTTACAATGGTTGAATTTAGTTAACTCAGTAAAACAATTTTCTAATAAACTCAATTATAGAAATAGTAGTTACATGTGCTGTGAAGGCTAAATTCTCCTTAAAGAAATAGAGAACGTGGGTTGTTTTAGTAAACAGGGGCACTACTATGGTAAATTTAATACACCATTGATGGTGAAATAACAAACTACCCTTTATGCTTAAAGGGCAGAACTTGAGACAGTAAGGAAATCCTATTGTCAATATTGCAATGAAGTAAGGATTGCTTTTCCAAATGTTGCATCACATAATCCTAAACATCAAGTAAAAACAACAAAGTTAGTGCAAGTTGGATATATATCTACTTCAAATAGGGTATGGTTAGATTTGACCACATAATCTTTATTTTTCGTATGATTGTTTTTAGTGTATTTTAATGATAAAAAATATATATAGATTATCGACTTTACATATTATCTACTTTAATTTAAATCTTTAATATTCTATTATCATTAACTTGATACTCCGTTATCATTAATTTCATGGGTTGGCTATAAGATTATATAATGAGTTTATTTATTTATTTAAATAATGGTATTTTTGTCCCATAAAACCACTACATTCATAATTAAATGCAACATCGCCTCCTGAAACTTATCCATGTATAAATGTACTGATGTTTTGTTTAAATGAAATTATAAACCCTTAATATCACATTAAGTTACTAGATGACTAATTTTTTGATGGTGTGATATGTTTCATGAGTTGTGAGAATTGATAATTTAGCCTTAATATTGGTGGTTTTGTATATATAGATGATTATGAACAAAACCCAGCAGCAGAAAATAGGCTTAAAAGACGTGGTCCTACCAAGCTAGCTGATATATGGGCTTTGGATGGATCCTGGAAGATTGAGTTGCCGCTAGATGGCCAAGGGCGACCAATTGGTCCGGACGGTAAAACATTTGTTCGGTGGTTGGGAACTTTTTTTAACAACCCCTTATTATGCCCACTTGTCCCTGCTGAGTGGCCAAAAGTCCCTAAACATTTTAAACAGGATTGTTGGACGGAGATTGAGGTAATATGAAAATAGAGTATAAGTAACAGTTATTTACAGCCGCTGTCGTAATTAAAAGTCATATTTACTACGGTCCGTGCTTATGTTTTACTAACTCCATTTTTGCATTTCAGACACGGTATCTCATTGACATTGAAATTGTTAAACCACCCAATCAAAAGGGATGGGCACTGCATATACTTGGGGTCCTTAGGAGAAATCGGAGGACTAAGTTGAAGAAGGATCACATTAAACCCGGGATGACAAAGGAAGAAGTATTGGCCAAGCGGACACCGCCGAGGGTAATGGAGGACCAGTGGAAGGAGATGGTTAACTATTGGTTTAATGAGAAAACTGTGGTACTGCTACTTTATTCGTCTAGCTCATTTTAGTCATAAATTAGTCAATATACATATGTTGGCCATGTTTCACTCTAATAGCCCTTCCTTTTAACCTTGTTTGACTGGTTATATATAATATAATTAGTGTAGCTCAAAGCACTTTGCAATAGATGTGATAGAGTTGTTTTGCCCCCATCAACAACATAAACTAAAGATTACTATTATTTAGAGATTGGTTGGGGATTACAACCACTACAAGGGTTTGCAAGTTCATCTTATTTTTGCCAAGGGTCTCAATAAGAAATATATATGTAGCTTAGGCTGTGGGCAAAGTCTTACATACTCCATAGTCCATTTTCTCCCATTTTTATGTCCTATTCCATGCTTGGGTTATGATGCATCTTCTTCTTAATATTACTAAAAACTTGCTTTTTAACTAGTTTATGTTGGTACTTAGAAAAGATAAAAAGTTACAGTAAGTAGTAAAATACCTTTGTCAAGAGATGTTTAGTTTTCAAATACTTTGACTTGTAATGTGGTTGCAGACATTATGTAATAAGAATAAGGTTAGTCGAGGGAAACAGAAGGAGATAGCAACGTCTGGAGCTCAAAGTTTTGCACAAATAGGTGATGACATGGTAAGAAATGCATTACAAGTGTTACTGTATTCGTATATCACATAAACTGATTTTATGCTTCTGAATCACGCTAAATGTTAAAAATACTCTTTTAATTTCTTGTTGGTGGTAGATATAAACTTAGAATTTATGAACACCTAAGTCAATACAAATGATAAACAACATGACAAATTTGAGAGCAATTGTGTAATTTGGTTCATCATGTAGGCGAAAGCTAGCGGGACTCCGGTCGAGCGTGCAGATGTGTATCTAAAAGTATACCGTAGGAGAGATGGGACTGCTGTTACTCCCCGTGCACAAGAGAACATAGTAAGCACAATTTGAAACTTCTTTTTAGTGTATTTTGTGTTTCTATTGTTTATGATGTGTAATATGTTATTTGGTTCTTGTGGGAAAATGTACAGAGTAAGATGGAAGAACTGTTGACACGAGAGGGTGTGCGACTACGAGGAGAGCCTGGTAGTGGAGTTCTTTGGTCCAAAGATGATGCATATGCTCAGGTGTTTGGTCCAGAGCGCCCTGGACGTGTACGGGGGGTGGGACTAGGCGTCACCCCATCTGGAAGAAGTGCCACAAATGCTTCAGAGTTTACTTTGACTCCATCTTTGCCAAGCAGAACAACACACAGGATTTCGGAGTTGGAGAACAACTCCTCTAGACTGACTGAGCAACTAGTCCAAGTACAAGAACAACTCTCCCAGTCAGAAGCAAGGCGCCAAGAATCAGAAGTAAGGCACCAAGAACAGCTTGCACAAATGGAAGCAAGGCACCAAGAATCAGAAGCAAGGCGCCAAGAATCAGAAGCAAGGCACCAAGAACAAATGGCCCAAGTGATGACGCGCATGAATGCAATGTTCGCCCAAATTACCCAAGGTGCACGTGATTCGGCTATATCTCAGGTACCAAATTGAAGGTGTATTTAGCAAAACACTACTTTTTGCAATGCATTATTATATGATATTAATATGATGCCTTTAATATATTCAGGGTGGCAGTGCTTGAGGGGGACTCTCCATGTGAATGAAACTGTGAATCCTCTGGTAAAACAAATACAACTATTCCTTATAACACATACAACTATATTGGGGAAAACATAAAAATAAAAATCAGATATATTCTTGCCTTTGTTGGTTTTATTCTAATTTGAAGGTCTCACATTAGTATATATGAAGCAAGAAGTAGGGAAGTAGATGTACTATAAGACATAAAAACAAAGTAGAAAATTTCAACCATGCCTTTTTACACTTGCTCAATGTAGTTCATAGTTCCCAATGCAATATACATTATTTATTTAATTTTTTTTAAAGGCAGTGAATATGGATTATGTAAATGTATGTGCAACTAGTGAACTATGTCTCATTGTTAGTCTTGTTTAATTTTAAGATTTTAAGTATAAGCATAAGGACTATGTGTAAGCCTCATAGATGATAACAATTCTAAAAATTTAAGGGATGTTGACCTTGTTAATAGACTGACTGAGATGATTGGTTATTTGTTTAGAGTTTGTTTGTTTTAGCTTAAAACGTTAGCTTATTTCCGGTGTTCTCATTGTCACAGCGCTGTACGATGATGCTTGCTGGAAGCTAGCTGCTGAAGTAGGATGATGTTTGCTGTTTATTTTTTGTGATGTAAAAAATCTTTAAGGGGTTTGAGATTTTGTAATGTAAAACTTTGTTGTTGGGAAGTTGTTTGTAATTATTTGTTTATGTAATATATTAACTAATCTTTTGGCAATGATTAATTTTTGTTTGGTGCCAAACTGGTTGGGAATTGTTTGCATGTACAGGTCTTATTTTCATCAGGAATTGCAGGGATGTGTTTCGGAACAAAAGAAAATTACAAAAAAAAAAAAAAAAGAACCTATGGCTGCGTTTTAAAAAACGCGGCTATAGGAAAATCCAATGTCGGGGTCTAGAGCTGCGCTTGTAAAAACGCAGCCCAAACCAGGTCTAGAGATGCTTTTTCTGAAAACACAGCTCTAGGTCCTCACCCTAGAGCTGCGTTTTAAACGCAGCCCAAACTAGGTCTATAGCTGCGTTTTTTACAAAACGCATCTATTGAAGTAAACAAACACAGCTATAGGGTGAAAAAACGCAGCTATAGACCCGGTTTGGGCTGCGTTTCTAAAATCGCAGCTCTAGGTCCCGCAGGGGGCTGTAGCTGCACCGCATAGGCTGTGTTTGTAAACGCAGCTAAGAAAACGCAGCTATAGCCTATAGCTGCGTTTTTTTGGGCTATAGCTGCGTTTTTTAAATGCCGCTATAGCCCTCTTTTTTTGTAGTGCCTCTTTGACTACTTTCAGGTCACCATTTTCCATTCAAGGTTAGCTTAGATTGTAGAACCTACTACAAAAGCTATTCTTCTTCTTGTTAGGCCCTTATTTATAGGCATGTAAAGACCTTAATTATGAGTAAGTCAATGGTCATCGACTTTAAATCTTTTAACTTTTCAATTGCCAAAATGATATATATAGTCAGAGTTTGAAACGAAGGACTAGAGGATTTTTTTTTTTTCCGGCCAAACAGGCATCATCCAAAATTTTACCATATCTTTTTAATTGATTTACAATAGTCAATACAATTGAATAATTATTGGAAACTAATTTAATTGTTTCATGTGTAAGGTTTTAAACCTGTCTCTCGACGTTTGAAAATGAACTTTCTTCACTTTGTCAACTCTGTTTGGAGAGTTTTGAAGAATATCTAATGCTTGATTGGATGAAGTTGCATTTGAAATTTTCTTAAATATGATTTCATCCAAACCTTGATAGATCAATGTAGAGCTTGTTGACCTTTCTTTCGAACATTTTGCAAGGCTTCCTTTTGATTTGGAATCACAGATGCTTCATCTTATGACTCCATGTTATCCTTAATTCTTTACCCATGTCTCTCATGCATCATGGAATCAAAGTAACGCCATCATTTGGATAATTAATTATCAAAATTTTCTTAAGTTTGGAAAACTGAAATGACATCATCCTGTTGGCAAGTACCATTCTCACCATGAACCAATTTATTGGAAGTTGATGGACCTTCACACACTCTCAAAGCACACCAAGAAAGACAGAATGGAAAGGGAAAAAGAAAAGAACTCTTCTTCTGTTCTTATATCTCTTCTTCACATTTGGTTTGCAATTAATGGAGAAAATTAACTCAGAAAAGCGTACGTGAATATATACTACAACATGCAAACTTTACTTCCACAATACTAAATTACATAACTTTAAAAATTTACTACTCCATTCGAATTTTTTATTTATTTATAATTATTTGATAAATGATATAAAGTTTCAGAAAATAAATTAAGGTGTTCATAAAAAAATTAATTAATTAATTAACTCCTAAGTCCTAACACACTGCAAACATTTCATTAGCAAGTTCTTATCTTTTCAGTAAACCAGCACAGCGAAATGGACATATAAAGACATCACTCAAAAGTCATGTTTTCCGCGTCACGCCTAATGGAATCAAAGAGTGCAGAAGATAAATGACGCTCTCCAAAGCTGGGGAAAATCACATGCATAAGCATAGCACACAAAATCAAAAGAAAATAGTTAATAATTGGGTTCAAAATATATATGTTGACAAGAATATTTTTCATACTTTGAATTAGGTTAGTAAAGCATGGTGACAGTTACACACAGTATGTAAGGGACACACAATACCATGTTAGCTGAAATCGTGTTGACATTGGGTTTATTAAACATGTTAAATTCTTTTAATTATTTTAGTTATCAGACTTAAAATATTTGAGATAAATTATTGATTATTCCTAAAACTTAAATCACTAGGATATAATAAATTTAATCATTTAAATTACCTTTATTAAGTAGGGCCAACTTGTGAGATTTTTTTTAAATGGGAGGTGAGGAGGAGATAGGATTTGAGCTCAAGACATCATATTAGGATGCTATGAAAAATTACTGATTTTCCAAAAAAAATTAATTAAGCATTTAATCTAACAACTTGGAAGCCATATTGTTAGTTCAATAAACCTTATAAATAAATGAACACAAAGGAACATGGAGAAAACTAGATAATTAAACCAAAAAATAACCCATTAAATTACAACAAATTGTTCAATATGATATATGATTATGGCCAAGCAACCTGCAGCTATACGCAAAAGTATTCTACAACATTCTTCATCTCCTGGTTTTGAATGATAATTGAAGAAGTATGGATCCTGGAATGTGCAGTCTGGACTCAATAAGGCATACAAAAGGAGTCATCTAAAACTATTTTAAGGGATTTCTGATGAGAAGCTTGAATTAAGATAACCTAATTAAGCTGACCATATATCATAATAAAAAAACATGCAACAGAGATTCTATACTAATTTGAAGAAGGAAATAAGACTTACAACAATGAGTTTTCCATCATTTTCAGGCCTCTTTCCCACCTTCATTGCAGCAGCACCAGATGAAATCCCCACCTGAAATAAACATGCTCCCCACATTCAATAGAGTTGGAAAACCAAAAAGACCAGCAAGTAGCGACAAAAGAACTGTAGAAATTGTGTGAAACCAAAAAAAAAAAAAAAAGTGTAGGGAATTTCTCTAGCTAGAACCTTTACACATTATCTAATTAAGATAATTCCATACCAGCAAACCTTCTATCAGGGCAAGCAGTTTGGCAGTTTCAATAGCTTCCTCACTTGACACCTGAAAAAAGTTACTAATAACATCACAAGCCATTGAATGGAAATACATGCCTTTAGTATCAGATAGCAGAAATCAGAAATGCTTCCATGGAAACAAAATAGCTGGAACTTGTTATGCTTTTGACAAGTTTTGCACCTGAAGGAAACATGAGTATTAATCTCTTCTTTTCTAAAATATACTTACTAAAGTAGCCAGAGAGGACCATTTTTTTCAGAAAGAAAATGTTCATATTATATGTGTGTGTATATATAGAACAGCTATCAAGATAGCCTATAAAATCGGCTTTGAACTTGAACCAAAAATGAGTGTCATCTTTTAATTTTCTAAAAAAAGAAAAAACTTAAAGAAAATAGCCAGCAAGGAGTACTTTTCCAAAAAGAATTAGATTTGCTTATTATATATATTGAAACTGGACCTATTGTAATATATATATATATATATATATAATATCTAAAAGCTTAAGCATAAAATTTATTGTCACATTAACATAGTAGTTTGGTCTATTTCAGTCCATTGCAGTTCACGTAGGTCCATTTCAGTCTATTTTGGTCTACTTAGGTCTATTTAGTCTATTTTAGTCTACTTAGGTCTATTTGGTCCATTTTGGTTTATATTGGTCCCCTTTTATCCATTTCCAGTCCATTTGGTCCACTTCAATAATGCTTTAGGATGAGAGGTTTGTGCAAAAAGATGAGCTACTTCATTAACAATTATTTTAACTTCTCAACATAATGTTGGTAAGTTCTTAATAAAATTACAATTTTTATGTTATTAAAATTTTGTATTTTTTTTCTAATATAAACAATCGATTTACTTATATCTACTTCTTCTTTTGGCCATTCAATACGTATAGAGGATGAACCATTTGTGAGAAGCACTAGAGATAAAGTCTAACCACACATTACATTATTTACAAAATATATTGCCTTATAACAATTGGATGTAAAATGAATTATGTTTCCTTTAAAAAAAAAATTACTAAATTTAAAAAACTTTCAAATAACAAATATAGAAAACTTAATTTTGAAAATCCAATATATTTTATCAATTATACTTTGTTAGGAAATAATCACATTATTTTAAGAAATGTTTAAGACTAACACTTATAAGTTTCATCTACTATTTTCATTTTTCACAGAACAAAAAAAAAAAAAAAAAATTTGTCAAATTTTTCCGCTTATTGCACAAGTTTGCAACTAGTTCCCATAAAAACTGACTCACATCTAAATGGTATTACTTGGAAAAGGTACAACTGAAATGAACTTTACTAATGACAGGGTTTAAATAAACTAAACTTCCACAAAAAAAAAATCTCTTCAAGAATCCGTTTGGGAACAGTTTATTTAATTGAAATTAAAAACTTTTTACTGAAAGTACTATAGATAAAATTAAAAGGTAACTAAAATAGTACAGTGATACTCATGAATAGTATTAAAAATTACAATGAAATCTATGAATAGTAGCAAAATAGTAAAAAAATGTAACTTTTTAAGTCAATGTTAAACGCAACCTACAACTTCAATAAATTAGAAAAGACCTTTCTTGGTCAAAACTTTAAACAAATGAGCTTATGTCCTTAAGGAACAAGGAGCTCCCATCATTTTATGTTTCTGACTTTCTATCACTTCCAAAATGCTCCCATCATTTTATCCATAATGATTGCACAAAAGTACGTACTCAAAGGTGATAATGAGTCCCACCTCCATTTCAAGACTATTGTAATTGCATTTTCCATTTTAATGATGCTATTCTAACTGTTCTATTACCTTTACAAAATTATAGCACAATCAGATAAGTTTACATATGAAATCACGATGAATGTGTGTGTGTAGATATACAATGGTTTCTAGACTCACTTGAATAACTTCATCAAGCACGTTAACATCCAGAACACCAGGGAAAAACCAGAACCAATTCCTTGAATCAGATGCTTGCCTAGGCAATGTGAATGCAAGAAATTCATATAGTTAGAGAACTGTTATCTGAAATGAATGGAAACCAAATAAATCATATAACTGATATCACATATAATGAGACTTTTAATGAAATTTATTTGGACAATGTGATTTATGTTATGGTAAGGATAAGAATGAATACTCTTTAAATGATTAACCAAAATGAAACACTAAATTTGCTGATGACCAAATTGAACACACCATGAAGATTTGAGGACCAAAAGCATGCTTAAGCCAAAAATTCCATTAGTAGAGCCCATTATTGTGTGAGAAATTAGAAGATTGCTCTGAGAGTACTGAATAATTACCCAATTTTTGGATCAAGAACTAATAAGATGATCTAACCTCCTTGGATTTACTAATAACACTCCAAACTGATGCCTGAAAAATGTATTACTTACAGATATTTAATAAAGCTCCAAAATATTGGGATTAGTTTTTCAGCTCATGCTATCTCAAATTGTTAAGGGTTTGAATTTTTTTGGTACAGGTGAAACATTAGCTTTGAAATCTGAAACTTTTTCAATAAATGAATATAATATTGAGGGAGCATACTAACCACACTGTCCTCCATTCAAAACTGCCCTTTCAACAGGTTCTACTCCATACACCTAGATTTATATAAGGGAAAATGAACCATTGGTATAAACTAATAGGAAATATGCTCTCTCTCTCACACACACACACTAAGAATTAGAAGCAAGCACACTAATTAACAAGTGGACCTTTATCTCTGGGTTTTTCTCCTTGAGGAAATTCCCTACACCAGTTACTGTAGCCCCAGTCCCTATCCCTGCAACCAGGACATCAACTTTTCCTGCTGAATCTCTCCATATCTCTGGGCCAGTGGTTTCATAATGGACCTAAACAAAGAATGACAATTTGATTTGTAAATGGTGCCAATCATCTATATATCCATACCAAAAGATATCAGCTGTAACTATACCCTTGGGTTGGCAGGATTTCAAGTTGCTGCAGCAAATAACTATTAGGGACTCTGCTTAAGATCTCATTGGTCTTCTTAAGAACACCTTCATGTCCTTTAGCAGGATCTATAAGGTGCAACTCAGCTCCAAAAGCTAGGGACACAATCCTTCTTTCAATGCTAAAGTGAGCTTGCATGATAAGGATAAGTTTGCAACCCTTGACGGCTGTGATGAAAGCCAACCCAATGTCAGTATTGCCACTTGTCGTCTCAACCAGAACAGTCTTCCCTGGTGTAATCAGACCCTTATCCTCGGCATCTTTGATCATACTATATGCAGTCCTGCATTCAAGCCAAAAGTTGAATTCAAATGAATATGTCTAAACGAAAAAACCTCAATGAACATTAATGGTTTCTACTTTCCACACCACTCTACAATCCAATAGAAAAGAACATAAATAACAAATTTAATGCCTGTCTTTGACACTAGAGCAGGGTTCCATCATCTCAAGCTTGGCAGCAATATGGGCTACACAACCATCCACAACATTATTGAGATATGCCATTGGGGCATTGCCTATCAACTGCACAAGCCAAAAGATTACCATTATCAAAATTGTGTATGGGAACAAAGTGTTCATAATACAAAAATAATGAGAACAAAAGAGTTAATTCTGTTGAAAAATGAATACTTCTGTAACATTTTTCTTGATTGCACACTTCTCTTCCCTGTTTATCTTCTTGAAAATACTGCAAGCTGATAAAGAAAAATGTGGAAGAGTGTGAGGAAACTTTAAAGTAGATTGTAGTCGTATATTAAGTACAAGAAATCATAATGGGCATATTTGTATAATCATTAGTATACATGTTTGGAGGTCTATGTTTGCTTCATCATGGTCACCCCAGTATAAAATGTTGAGATTTGTCGTTGTGGAAGCCTTGTCAAAATAAATTTAACACTAAAAAAGAAAGTATCTTGAAAAAAACTTTGTGATAAATCCCACCACACTCAAGTAGAATACTCAAGGAGTTATCAATAAAATAGAAGTTTTATTGATGCTTAAATGCTTAATACATTACACACACCTCTCTTTACTATTTCTCTCTTGCTATTTTACTCACACTTGTAAAATACTACACTTTGTAAAAACAACACTCAATTGGATTGCCACTTTACCTCTTGGATGCTAGACCCAATCCGTAGAAGACCTTTCTTTATATAGAAAACAAGACTACACCAAGGAGACAACATCCTAAAAAGTCACTCACCAAAGTACTTGAAAAGGTAGAAAAGCATGGCAATAGATAAGTCAAGAAAAGCAACACATATGCATCTTGATTCTTGAACTTCTCTTTCACCTAGCCTAAGCTATTGTCCCTAATATACAAACACATAACACATGAAAAAAGTTTCAACTTCCAAACCAAAGTTCATCCACTCTTCTTCTTCTTTATTACTTAGCAAAAAAAGAAGGAACTGTCTTGGATTCTATAAAAATATTATAGCTAATCAAATTTTGTAGTATTAAGATGGAAAGGGTATGTAAGTGGCATATATGTATACTAACGAACATTGGTAATTTTCTGTAGTCAAAGGAGATTTATCGGTGTCTGATGGATTAAATATTTAATTTTTTTTTTTTTAAAAATATAGAAATTCTACTCTAACTTAATCTAAGTGTATATATACGTGAAACTCTCTCCTGAAGACTTGAACCCCGACCCTTGCCCCCCATACCTCACAAACACTTATACTTGTACAGTAACCATTGCGTCAAGGGTGCGTAGTGAATTTAAATTCTTTTAGTTTGTAATTTGTAGCTCATCCAAATTCCAATGACTGCAGGTACTGTTTTATAACAGAAACGTGAAAGCAGAATTGTTCAATGCTTTGGTCATTCATGACGAGGACTTTACCATTGCTCATGATCCGCATGTTTGAAATAGCTTTTTGAGCGTTTAGAAAAATTGTATAAATATTTAGGGGTATTGATTCCCACACATTTCGTTATTGTACATTGTAGACACCACGCAATTCATGTTTTAAATGGTGGACACCAATAAGAAAAAAAAATGTAAATATCACAGGTAAAATTATGGGTGTGATGTGTACAAAACATATATCAACAAGAATGAGAGAATAATTACTGAAATTGTACTTGTCAAATTAATAGTCATTTAAAGAGTACATTTCTCAAATTTAAGAATGTCCAATTAATACCAAATAAAAAAATCCACAAAAAAATAGTGAGAACATGTCAAGTATAGTAAAGTTGTGATTTACAACTATTTTGTGTTGACTTTAATTTCGTGCTAAATTTGATTATAATTATGTTCAATTTTATGTACCCTGTATTTTATGTGGGATTTCTTTGGAAGGGTCGTGTGTGTGTGAGAGTATGAACAATCAAGGCAAAGTTTTCGCAGGTAGCTCACGAGAAGCCTTCTCGCGAAGTGAAGCATGTGCTTAGCACATGACTGGAATGCGAAGAGTCATGACAAATGGTGACAGCTGGATTTCGCGAGTGTCTCGCGGGTAAAGCCTTCCCGTGAGATACCTGCGAAACATTCTATTTTGCCAATTTGTCATATCTAATACTCCTTGCCCCTAACCACACTATATATACCCACATTACCTACAGATATTGAGAAGTGCTTTCAAAGAGAAAATCCTAGTTATAACCCTTGAGAGTGAGAGATTGTTATATCCACAATTCTCTACACAATCTATTACGATTTTCCTCAACTCCTACCTCTCCATTTCTATTTCCTTGAGAGGTTGATATCTCAAACACTTATCACGCTCATTCAGAGTGTTAAGTGAGGTTTTGGTGCTGTTGGGAAGCATTGGAAGAAGCTAAGCTTTGATAGATGCAATCGGGCGTATTGCGGAATCTAGAAAGCTAGACAAGACACAGTTCTAAGAAGCCTTGTTGGAGTAGGAGCTTGGAGGGCTTAGGTGCATTGGGTAGATTAGGCCTGGAGGGTCTCTTGCTATTCGTATATCCCAACTGATTGTCTAGTGGATTGATTTACCGCTTGGAGGGCGGCGAAGAGGTTTTTCGCCGAGTACTTCAGTTTCTTCTTCGATAATACATCAGCGTGTTATCTTGTGTTTGTATTCTTCTTTCCTACTCTTTTAGCTTTCAATTTATTGCTATGATTTGATGAATATGGCTTAGAGTAGTTTTATTGTTTGTTCGCTCGCATTTACTTTATTCCGCACTTAGTTTAAGTTAAAGTAAAATCAACCGAGCAGTAATCTTTAATTTGGGGGTCTAAACAGCTCTTGTATTTTCACACATTTTAGAGCTTTCAGTATCCAATGAAGGAACTATATAGGGAGCCCTCTAATCAGACAAACCTTAATCAAAAGATATTTCTTAAATTTAAGAATGTCAACAAAATTAGAGCGGAAAACAAAAATGTTTTCTATATTCTAAGCAGATTAAATCACTGGAAATACCTCCAAAGATAGAGCTTTTCAATTGGACAAAGTTTGGCTCTAAGCCTTAGGCATCAACTCACACTAGGTATATTATGTGTTCCTGTATTGCACATGACACATTTAAAATAATAGTATCACTTAAGTGTCCATAAACAGAGGCTATAAAGCACATAACAAAAGCTCCAAGACAAATCATCAAAAGCTCCAAGACAAAGCATATAATCAATAACCCACTAACGGTAACAAAGCATGAAAGATGTGAATGGCCAAAACAATAGAGTTATAACTAAGAAAAATCAACTACTTAACAGTAGTGCTTATAATAACTACAAATACAAATAAGAAAAATGTACGATAGTGCATAATTTTGCAAAATTAATCACCAGACCCTCTAAATTCGATATGTCTCACCAAAAAGAGCTAGTCAATAACAATAACAAACGCCAGCATATGTAAACAATTAAAATTTCAAGTTTCACAAAATCAAACAAGTAAAATAGTTTCATAAATATGAATTTATATTAATAAATAAGTAGTTAGGAAGTAAAACTTACCCTTGAAAATTGGCTTGCAAGAAGAGGGTATCCAAGAGTTGATAAACACACGGTTAAACTTACACTTAATCCATATGGGATATTAAGATCATAACAGTACATATCTCTGTAATTACAAAAGAATGATCATCTTATTCAATCTCCTTAAAAGATTTGTTGATTGGAATTGTAAGAAGGTGATTTTGATTCAAACACCAAATATCCTTCAATTTGATTGTGAGATTTTGATTCAAAGATCTTCTAAATGGAGTTCAACGAATCTCTATCTATGAGCTTGTTAGAAACTCTTTGTTCTTCGTGTTTTTCGTATTCTTTGTGTGTTCTTCTTGTTTAAAGGTTTGTGATGAAAATTCTTTGGAGCTTTGGAAGCTTGAATTCGTAGAGTTTCAGTGATTTGTGGTTTCTTGAAGTTTCAGGAGGCTTTTGAGCTTGATTCCAATGAACTTTAAGATCTACGAAGATGATTTAGAATTAAGGCTAACGTTCATGGAGGCTTTGAGGCTTGATTCCTGCAGAGCTTATGTACTATTGAATTCTTCTGAATCTTCTAAATGCTTTTGGGTTGGAGAAATGCCTTAGAAAGGCTTCTATTTATAAGAATATGGAGAAGTTAAGCGACATGAGGTTGAATTTGATTGGTGACACGTGTCATGATATGAGTGGAGGAACTTTAATACTTTTTTCTCCAAGATACATGACATCATTTGATTGGCCGAAATGTCTTAATTTTCAAGATGACACATGTCAACACTCGATTGGATTGCTTGTGTCATTACCAACACATGTCAATATGTGATTGGCTTTTACATGCTTTTTATTCTTTTGTTTCAGTGACACTAATAGTATGTGACACTTTGTAATTGGCTGTACTATGTAGACTTAGTGGTATGATATGACAACTTGTGATTGGTTGGGAATTTTCCTTCTCTAAAATTACAATTCGAAACATTAGTTAAAAAACCAATAATTCCAATGACACAAAAAATTTCAAAACTTTACTTTTTTCGTAATTATTGAAGTGGCATGTTACGATTGATAAACTATAAAAAATTGTCATGGTAAGCCCATATAAAAGTAATATCTTATAATTTACAACTTGAAACCTCAACTATTTGAGAAATTAATATTAACTAGTTTTTCCTGGTGAGTTAGTGTGAGGAAACCTTTGGGTGTATTGGGGTTTTGGGTTAATTTATGATTTTTTTTTTCCTCAAAGTTTATGTATAGTTGTAATTCCTATTATTAATAGTGAATTTTGGTTGGCGTTTACTCGTGGGTGTAAGCTTGGAGTTATCCTAACTATGCTATTTTTTTTTTTGGTTATGGCGCTTGCTATTTTATTGCCTTGCGTGTAGTTTACAATATAATTGTAAATAGTATTCATAAAAAATATGGTGATATCATTATTGTTTTTTTATTTAAAATATAGCAAGTCTGAATGCTAATATAGACTAATAATTGTAACGTAGATATGTTAACCTATTAAACTTTCAACAATAACAATATTTTAGAAAAAAAAAAAAAAGGAAAATTAAACCTAATGTGACAACACCGTCATTTTTGTTAATAAGTGGTGTAATTCTTGTCATCTCATATGTGGGGCTAAAGGCCCAAAGTACGACAATGGGCCTTGGGCTCCAACTGGGAACATGACGTGTCCGAGGAGGTGTAAGTAATTAAAAGAAGCCCAGTGTCCAGAATCGTAAAGAATAAAGTGAAGGAAGACTATCCGAGGAGAATCTGCTCCTTGGCCGGGGCCAAATGCTGCTCAGCCCTGTACTTCAGCAACTCAAAAGATCCTTCAGGAGACTTCCACCACAGGGGAGGTTCTTATACACGCACAGAAGGGAGGGGCCCAGAAATGTTTAAAAAAGGTGCTACTGCCACCACATTAAATGCACTACAACCACTTTCCTAGCCGTGTTTATGTGGAGAAGACCCTTGAACAATGTTTCCTTGATCACCGCAACTCACAAAAAGGCCAGAGAAGGTGGCAAATGGGACATGTACTCAAGTGAGGGTTTGGATGTTTAACAAGTGTATAATCAGGATGTCCTGAAAAGAACTATATAATGTAAAAAGATCTACCATCAAAAAGGGGAGGAAAAAGAAAAAGAAAAAAGAAAGAAAGAGAGACAGAAAAGAGAAGGAAGGACAGGAGAACCAATGGCTGTACTGGCTTTGAGAACTGTCATATGAATTCATAATTTGTCTCCTCGGACAATTTTTTTTTAGAAGCTTTACGTGTAGTTCATACTCGTTCATCTTGGAAATATTTACTAGCCGTTATTGTTAATCACTAAAACCTAGCTTTTTAGTCCACTCTCTACAAATTTATTGTGTTGGACCTAACAAATTAGTATCCGAATCCTTTTTGGGTCTGGGCTAAAAATTGTGGCCCTACATCATAAATTTTATAAAAAAAAAAAATTAGATAAATTTAGGTTTTCTTGATTTTTATGTGAACAAAATTTATTAAACTTTTACATGTAATACTAAACTATAAAATTATATTATTTAAAACTATAAATATATCTACTTTGTAATTAATTATTTACAAATTTTCATTGAATCTGTACAAGGTATGTCATTTCAAGCAAATAATATCTAGAGTCATTGTGTCTATATTGTGAGTTGTAAGGGGAGACTCTTATCTAAGTATACCTTTAGACAGGGACGGACCCAGGATTTAAAGCTAAGGAGGGCCAAAGATAAGCAAAAAATAAAAATAAAAAAAATTCACAATTGCATCCATATATGTTGAATTTAAATCTTTTCTTTTGAAAAAAAAAAATCAAACATTGTAGTTGATTTTCTCATGATCTACAAATAAAATAAAATTTATATATATTATCTCACAAAAGGACAAATCAAACATTGACAATTTTATTTTGATAAATTTGTGTCACGTATATATTATATTATTTATTTCATTTTGTTTCTTTATCTTTGTTTTTTTATCTTTGTCATTTTGTCTCTTTATCTTTGTCACCCATTGCCCCAAACACACCGGTACCCCCACTACTAATTTATAATGCATTATATGTCTTTTATCTCCTTCTTTTTCTTTATCTCTATTGCCTATTCCCAATATTGCCCCACTACCAACAAATAGTCAAAGTGTCAAACAATCAAATGCTTTATATATTATCACTTTATAAACCACAACTCACAGTCAAATACTTTAGCAAAAACTATATATAAATCACAACTCACATCTCACTTTCTCAACTCAGATTTTCCCACTCATCAATTGCACACAAAAAAAAAAAAAAAAACTCTAAGACAGACAGAGACTCCCAAGCCCCAAACACAATCACATATTCAAATTCAATTCACAATCATCCTTTGCCCACAAAAAAACAAAAAAAAAAAAAAAAAAAAAAAAAAAACAACAACAACAACAACAACACAATCAATCAATCACAGATTCACAACACAAACATTATATCAATGTTATGTTAGGTTTTGAAGTTTAAAGAGAGAAAAACTACTTGAAATGGTAGATTGGAATTTTGGGATGGAGGTTGGAGGCTATAGCTACCAGAGACAATGGTGGGTTGGGTAGATCAAGTTGCCAGAGGCGCTAAGGGCAGTGGCAATGACATGGGTCTATGGCAGCTAAGGCTAGGCGGCGTGATGGTGGCCTGTGGCGGCGTCATGCAAGGCTGACGGCCTGTGCGACGTCATTGCTGACTTCAGTCAGTACTCAATACTCTCTCTCAATCTCTCCACTCCAATCACTCTCTCTTGGTCTCTAACTCTCTATCTCTCTCTCTCACTTCTTTTTTTTTTTTTTTTATAAATTTTATCTGAATCAATTTCTAGGGTTAAAAGTGTTAATGGGTTTTAAAAAAAAATTTAGGTTGGGCTTGGGGGGGCCGGTCAGGGTTGGGCTGGAGGGCCTGGTAAGGGTTGGCTGGGCTTAAAGTATTTTTTTTTTTTGGGCCAAAGGGGGCCTGGGGCCCCCACTGGGTCCATCCCTACCTTTAGAGCTGTGCGGCCTTAAAATATATTTTCCTAAATCTAAACATAAACATGTCGTTGAACATAAAGATTACTAAGAAGTCAAATAATATTTACATTCATTCAATGTGTGCATTTTTATTTTATTATGTGATACAACTAAATAAAAGAGAAAATTTCGAGATTTTTATAGCCATAAAAATTTTGAGTTACAAATTTTTTTTTTTTTTGAAATCTAACATGTTAATAAAAAGTTCTAAGAAAAAAAATGCAAAATAAAGGTGATAAGAGGATACTTATTTTTTTTTTATTCCAACATGTAAGTAAAATAAATAAATAAAAAATCAAAGAAGCATGGTTATGATGTTAGTGTTTCAAAATTCATACTTTATTATTGTATATTACAAATTTACAACTCATATCTTATGTATATCATCTGTCGTGGTCAACTTCTTGTAGGATCTTTCTCAACGAATTTCTTTGAAGCATTGCCTAGGTAAAAAAAATAACATGAATGACAAAATTGATAAAATCAAAAATGAAGTTTTCAAACATTTTTTCCAAAGGCAATCCGGCTTGAAATTTAATTGCTGGTTGATAAAAATTGGTCCGTTAGTAACTGCTTCTTGTTTATAGAAATATGATATAATATAAGACAGCTGGTTAAACATATCCTTCAACACCATAGAGGCCAAACACAATAGACGCCAACTGTAGTTGGCCACATGGGATAAACAGATTATGAGATATGATAAAAAAAATAATGAGAAGCCCTTAAAGATAAATAGAGTCCTGAAATGCTTAAGATAGTGTGGGTATCATATTTGAAAAAACTAACGTGACAATAATCTATTAAAAGGTGTATATAGAATTTTTTTTATCAAATTCATTTTCTTATTATTGAGGTACTAAAAGTGTTTTTTATTTATTTTTTATCGTAGGGTTGAATGCCATTGTCATGGACAACCAATCCTCTCATGAGAAGTATTGGTTTAATTCTCATTTCATAAATTTTTTTGAAAGAAATTTGTCATTTGGATAATTTAGGCTTGTTTGAATTTTTGTGAACAAAATTAATTAAATTTTTACAAGTAACACGAAACTGTAAAATTATATTATTCAAAAACTATAAAAATATCAGTTTTCAATTTTTTGTTTGCCAAACTTTAATGAATTTGTGTATGGCATGTCTTTTCAAGTGCATAGTATCCGGAGGCATAGCACCTATGCTATGGGTTAACTAAGAGCATCCGTAGCAGATGTGAGATGTGTGCCAAATGTTAAATGTGGGTGTAAAAGTCCAATGCTACGTATTGGGCCTGGGCCCCAATTTGAATATCACTATGTGTCGGAAGAGAGAAAAGGGATTAGAAATGAGTTTGTATGGGGGAAATGCACCTGGAAATGAATGAGAGGAGATGTCTGAAGACAATCCTATTGGTCCGAAGAGATCCCTCTCCTCTGAACACAAGGGAACTTGATCAAGCAAATATACCGAAGGCCTGAGCGACTTTCCCAACTAACTCCACAATAAGGACAAGCTTTGGGCATGCCTAGAGATGATGAGAACAGAGAAATATCTAAAAGGAAAAGCTGCTACCACCGCATTTAATGCACTGCAGCAACTTTCCTGACTGCATTTATGTGGAGAAGACTCCTGAACAGTGCAACCTCAGCTACTACCACTCACGGTGAACTAAAGCAGAGGTCTGATGTGACATGTACTCAAGTGGATGTTTAGATGAAGAACAAGTGTACGGTGAAGATTAGGAAGAAGAGGAATATATAAATGGAATAGGCCTCTAAATGGAATGGGGACGGAAAATTGGAAGGGGAAAAGAGGGAGAGAGAATTGTATTCACCTTTCCATAAATATTAAGCCTCTTCGGATTTGAGTATGATTTATTCTGCAAATGTCTTTACTTCAATTTATTCTATTTTTCTAAGATGAATCGTTGCTAAGTCCATAACCAACCTAGCTTTTTCATCCACTCTCTACAAATTTATTGTTCTGAGTTCATTAGGCTCATAATCCAAAGATTTTGGGCTTGGCCTACCAAATTTGGACCTTACACTAAATATTTGGCACATATCCCACACCAAACCTAATTTGAGCCCATTTAGCAAATATGAGATATGGTATATTTTTTGCAACATTGAACAGTACTGTGACAAATTTGCCACGGTACGGAACGCGTGTGACAAAATTTTTTTTCTTTTTTTATTCCTCTCTCTCTCATCTCTCCGTCATTCTCATCTCTCTCACCTCAATCCTCTCCTCTCTCTCTCTCACCCCAATCCTCACTGCTATTCCACGCCCATGCCAACACCAACGCCGACGATAACTTCCACGCCGACGCCGACCCCGATTTCTCTCTAGCAATGGTTTTTTTGTTTTGTTTTTTTTTTTTTTTTTTTTGGCTGTGTTTTGATGGGTTCGGCTCCGACGGAGGTGGGTGGGTTCGGATGGGCTAGGCTATGACAATGACGGCAATGAAGATGGTGGGTTTGGAGTCTAGGTTGACTTGGATTATGAAGATTTTGGGTTTGGAAGTGGGTGTGGGTGAAGGTGTGGAGGCGGTGGGTTTGTCGGGGTTTATGGTTGAGGTGGTGGGGCTTCCGATTTGGTGTTAGTGGGCTATGGGTTGTGGGTCAAGGTTTTGGGTCGGCGGCATTGTGGGTCGAGGTTGGTTGCTTGAGTTTGTTTGTTTGTTGATGGGTTGGTTGGGTTGGCGGCTTGAGTTTGTTTGTTGATGGGTTGGTTGGGTTGGGGTTTGGGTCCGTGATTGGTTGAGGCAGTTGATGGGTGGCGGAGGATTTGGCTAGATTTGTTTGGGTTGGGGTTTGGCAGGGATTTGTTTGGGTTGTTTGGGTTGAGGTTATGGTTGTATGTTGTGGAATTTGGCTGGATTTGTTTGGCTTTGCTTTGAGTTGTGTTTTTGGTTACGGAGGATGTGGTGGTTGTGTGGTGGTCGCTGTTGGATGTTGGCAGCTGTTGATTGTGTTGATGAGTTGTAATAAATATTATTTTAATGTGTAGTAAATATTATTTTAATGTATAAAATTGAATTATAAAACATCTGATAAATGGGATGTTGTAAAATGATGTGATAAAATAATAAAGTAAGCCTTTAGTGTAGTAAAATGGCATAATTTTTAGACCATCTACTACAGATGCTCTAAGAGTACCTTTAGATTGACTTACCTTTTATAAACATTTTTCTACACCTAAACATACACGTGTTGTTAAACATAACTTTATTTAATAAATTAAATAATTTTTCGGTCATTCCATGTGTGCATATCTTTTTTTCGTAAAGAATAAAATATTGAGATTTTTATAACCATAACCAAAAATTGAGCTACAAAATATTTTTTGAAATCTAGTGGATTTGATATTTATACTACACTGAACTCAACTTTGCATACAAACCATAACACGTGCGACATTTCTTGTTTTTATTAGTTTGTTAGAGTTAAACTTTTAAATGCAAGTAATGTTTGAGCCGTACATTTTATTGATCTCTTTTTTTTTTTTTTTTCTTTTTTGCTGAATACATTTTATTTATTTATTTATTTATTTATTGATAGCAGCTGAATACATTTTATTGATCTCTTGCTTATGCGCATGTTTGAATGCTTAATAGTAGTTGTAGTTTTATTGGACTTAGGGGGAAAATATAATGTAGTCTTATTGGAAGTCAATTTATTTTTTCTATTGGTCCATTGAGTTTCATTTAAATTAGAATTAGGGTTTAATTTTAGTATTTATAAAAGCATGTTATTGCACTCCTATATAGAGACAAAATTTGATTAATTAATAATTTTTCCAATATTTGCGAGTTGACTTTGGCTAATCTTAAGTTTTTAAATTTTTCTTCTCTTATTTACTACTGACTTCAAAGTCCAAACAAACTTTGGTACCGTCGTGCTAACACATAAATTTTAATAAAATAAAAGTTATATTTTTATATTTTTTGTTCCTTAATTTTGTTGCTGTGTTGGTTTCCTTAATTGCAACGCTGTAGGTAGCATCTCATAAATATCCAATAGTTCCCTTCATGGGTGCAAACTATACTAAATGAAGTAAATTTAATTGTGTTGATTTTCACATTATTTGATATATAATTATTCTTATTTCAACTCAATAACTTGTTACAATTTTCTCTGAGTTTTTATATTTTGAAAACATTATTTACAAAAGGTTAAAAAAATAATTAAAAAAAAAACTAACTGAAATCATCACATGGTCACCTCATTATAGATTACTATAAAAAATAATAATTTAATCAAATCATATTTTTTTACAAAATGAATTCATACCCTTTTTCTTTTAAGAGGATCACTTAACAAAAATTTTATACTAATGGATAAAATACACTGAACTTGTCAAAACATAAACCATTTTAATATATATCTAAGAAATCCATTTTTAAAAAGTAATTAAAAAAAGTGTATAGTATTCAATATAAATAAGTATCTCAAGCTTCAAGTGATAGGCTTATAGCTCAACAATAATGGCATCCTTGTTGTACCCTATACATATACATATACATATACATACACATGTACATGTACATATACATATAGTAAACAGATTTTGTAAACATTTTTCTTCAAACAAACAAAATTTTTGTTAAGAAAAAAGCATTTTTGCTCTTTTTTTTTTTTTTCTTCTTTTTTGGCTGAAAATGTAGGAAATCTTGGCTGAAATTATCATGTATTTCAAGTGGCTAAGGGAAAATCCCAAAATACTGATTTATATATTTCTTAGCCAATCCTAAGAATATGTGGGAGGATAATAATGTACTTTGTATTAAAAATTCCAAAAACTCAAAGGGGAGAGTAGACTCCATGCTCGTTGTAATTGACAGATTTTCTAGATGGCGCATTTCTATTCACTGTTGTAAGATTTTCAACAGAGATTTGTGTGGTTGCATGGAACTCTAAATTACACTACTTTTGGGTTTTGACCATTTTAAAAATTCTTGCTCACTTTGTGGAGGAGGATTGATTTGAGCTTAAATTATAGGCTTATAGTAGTATGTATTGTGTACCTTCAAACTGATTGGGCAAACAGAGGGGATGAATATGACCCTGAGGAATTTAATTTGTAGTATTTGCCAGGATAAGCCAAAACCATTTTTGAAAAAAATGCACTTGCAAAAGCTATAAATTTTCCTACAACAGTGTTGTTCAAAGTTTTGTTAGACGATCATCATTTTCTATTATCTACTGGAAATGTGAGAGAAAAAGAAATAAGAAAACAAAAGAGAAGGACAAAGTGGTGGGCTCATGAAAAAAAAAAAAAAAAAAAAGAGTAAGAGTTTAGTATTGTCAATGGACCCCACAATTTTCAACTTATCTACAAAAAAGATCACTCAGCACCGTTATTTGAAAACTAAAAACTAGTATGGATAACTTTTAAGAACACATGTTTTAAACACCCTAAATTGAGAGCTGTTATTTAAACACTTTTGATAAAAAATTAAAATAAAAAAAAACTCCTACCAAACAATTAGCAGGTATTGTCCTCTTCGGCGTGCTTATTTGCATGGCCTCAAGTTTTTGCTCAATCTTACATAGGAGAGAAACGCCTCCCACATGTGCCTTATAAACTTGAGCCTAAGACACATGTACCACTACTACACGTGTAGTTGTAGTGGTACACTCATGCAAGTTCCAAGGGCATATAAAGCATGAGTGGGGCGCTTCCTTAGGCGATGTGGGACAACCCCACCCCTTAGGAACAAAACTTTCACACACTTGGCACCGTGGGGGAGATACAAATAGATGGGCGGTGGTCGATATCCTAACACACCTCAACCCAAAAAGCCATTTTTTGTAGGGGAGAATTTTTAGTTTAGCCCCTGCAAGCCATTTGTCCTCTTTGGGGAGCCAAGCTCGCAAGGTTTTGTTATGAAGGGGTGGGAGTTCAGGATCTTCACCTTAAAGGCTTTACACCTTAGTCCCACATTGCCTAAGTGCGCGCCCCACTCATGCTTTATATGCCCTTGGATCTTGCATGAGTGTATCACTACAACACATGAACTAAAAATTCTCCCCTACAATTATCATTCTCTCTTACCTACTGGAAAGAGGAAGCCAATGCAAAATAGACCAATTGATAAACATTGAAGCCACAAGGTGTTTAAGGAGGGAGTCATGGTCATGGTTTTTTTTAAGGAAAGAAAGCTTTCCATTGTCACCTAAAAGGCTAAAACAAACTAAAGCCAAGGACTAAAGTAGACAAAGTGTCCCTAGAATTTCTCGATAAGTTGGATAATTAGGAATCAAGACAAATGGGGTGTATTTCAAAGCAAAGTCATAGGAAATTCAAGGCTATTTTCGTAATTTTATTTTTAGAGAAGTTTGTCAGAAACCCTAAAGGAATCCTCTAAATATGTGTTGTTCCAGATTCGTTTATCATATACTAAAATCAATTTCTGGTGGATTCCATACTTATTTTCTTCAATTTTAAAGGCTTTTCTTAAGCTAGAACAATATCTAGCCGTATGATGTTTCTGTTTTATGTTACATATAGATCAACATTTTGAGACAAGGTCTTCCATTTTCCATAAGTACAAATTACGTATGTTCTGTAAAATCATCAGTCAAAACTCAAAAGTCATGTTTTCTGCCTCATGCCTAATGGAATCAAAGAGTGCAGTAGACAAATAACGCTCTCCGAAGCTGGGGAAAATCACCTGCATGAGACACAGAATCAGAAGAAATCGTTAATGGAATTGGGTTCAACATTTGCTGACAAGTATAGTTGTGAGCCATCTGTGCACTTTACACAATCCTCCTTTGTCTAGGCACGGCTATAACAATTCAAAAATGATGTAAGGGTGGGAAAAGGTCAGGTTTAGGTCTGGCAAATGGATGACATAAAGACTTTTCTGGAGTGCCCAAACCAATATTTGACCTGAATTCTAACAAATTCAACCTGGTCTTTGTTCCAAGCCATGTCAAAAAATATACATTTCATAATTTGAAATAGGTTAATATCCAAAAAGTAATTTTTGTGTGGATTAGGTTGATCATTGATATGCATTACTCTGACTTTGGGTTGGTTACTATGTCACATATTTATGCCACTGCTAGGAACACTAACAGAAAGGAAATAAATAAGACTTGCAACTATGAGTTTCCCAGCATTTTCCGGCTTCTTTCCCATCCTTATTGCAGCAGCTGCTGTAGCACCAGATGAAATCCCCACCAACATGCCCTCAGATTGAGCACAGTATTGGAAAAACCAAAAAGACCAGCAGCAAAATAAATGTAGAAATTATCTGTTTAATAAAGAAAAAAGAAATGTAAGGAATTCCTCTAGAACCTTTACATATTATCTCAGGTAATTACCATACCAGCAAGCCTTCTTTCCGGGTAAGCAGCTTGGCAGTTTCAATAGCTTCCTCACTTGATACCTGAACAAAGTTACCAAAAACGTCACAAGTCATTGAAAGGAAATTCACGCATGTAGCAGCAGCTAACAAAAATCAGAAATGTTGCCATGGAAACAAAATTTCTGGGACTTGTGCCTAAACTTTGACAAGATTTACAAAGAGAACATTGTTAGTATGTACCTGCACTACTAATCTAACAGGTTCATATAAATATCACAAGCATTTGCAACTTTTGCCTAAATACGTAACGGGAAATTCCAAGATCTTCTTTGTGTCTTTTGTTTCTATTTGAGGTAGAAGTATTATTTTAGTCACTAGACACTAATCCAAGGCCTGGCAAAATCCATGGAAATAGAACACTCAAATTTTTTAGAGCATTCCTTATTATATTCCCAAAGCATCTTTGTTATTAAATACTATAATACTAAAAATGGCGCAGATATTGAGTATGGTAAGTCTATCCCAAAAGAAAAAGTTTACAAGATTGATCCATTTCTTGAAAATGTATGCATTTTCCATTCCAAGCCTTCCTTAACAAAAGAAAATAACTAAGATGAACAAGATCTACAATAAAACATTCAATTTCATTCCAAATATAAAGTCCTCCTAAAAAAAACATGAGTTTAATATTTTTATTTTCTAAAATATGCTTGCAAAAGTAGCCACAGAGGACCAACTTCTCTGAAAGAATTGGTGTTCTTCGTTATATACTGGTTATCAAGATAGCCAATAAAACGGTTTTGAAACTGAACCATACATGATTTTGATCTTTTCTTTTCTAAGCATACTTAAGAAAGCAGCCAACAAGGAGTAAGTTTTCAGAAAGAATTAAGTTGTTAATTATATAGAGGAACCAGAACAACTGCAAGCCCCATAAAACCGACCCATATCTGGATGATATACCTTGAAAAAACTACAACTGAAATGAATTTTACCTATAGAAAGAATTGGACAACAACAAAAAAAGCCCTTCATGACTTGAATAATTTAGAAAAGACCTTCCTTGATCAGAAACATAAACAAATGAACTTCCTAAATTCTAATGTCTTTAAGGACTAAGGAGCTTGATTGTCTGAAACTTCCAAAATGGACTTATCATTTTATCATATTGATTACACAAATGCAAAGATGATAATGGGTTGTGCCTCCATTGCAAGGCTATTGTAATTGCATTTCCCATTTTTAAGATGTATTCAGACTGCTCTAGTACCTTTACAAAATTATATCACAAGAAGATATTTTACATGTAAAATCAAGATTAATGCAAATATAATGGCTTCCAAACTCACTCAAATAAGTTTATCAAACATATTGAGATCCAGAACATCAGAGATAAAACCAGCATCAATTCCATGAATCAGATGCTTGCCTATGAGCTATGTTGCACGGACACGGACACGGACACGGACACGACACGGACACGGACACGGGGATACGGCAATTTTTGAAAAATAAGGACACGACACGGCGGCGACACGGCGGTTACCGGCGGTTAAATAATTAATTAAATTTTATATTTAGGCATATTTTTTAATATTTTTACACATAAAATACGTTTATATCTAGAATTTAAATTATGTAAAAACTACAAATAAATAAACTAACACCCAAAGTAGTACAATAATACACATAAAATGTTTAGAGTACAAACCATAAAAGGATAACAAGTTCAACATCAAACTAAAAATATAAAAGGATAACAAGTTCAACATCAAACTAAAAACATAAAAGGTTAACAAGTTTTAAACTATCAAGATTATCACAGAACAACAACATCATCATCAACATAGTGATCACCCTCAGCAATACTTGTCTCCATCTCTGGCTCATCTAGTGTGAGATAAGCAATCTCAAGCAACCCAGGTCCTCCAAATGGTTCATCCCAATTATCTCCACCAATGTCCCACTTCTTAGATTCTCCTGTAGTGTACTCGGGCCTCCTCCTTGAAAGAAGTCGAAGATTAGAATGAACAAACACTAAATCTTCAGCACGTTTAGGAGTAATTCTATTCCTCCTCATACAATGGATGAAGCCATATGTACTCCAATTCCTTTCAGCACATGATGATGAGCAAGGCTGTCTAAGAAGCTTTAGAGCTAAAGTTTGAAGCATGGGTAAACTGGACCCATAAGTTGACCACCAAAGACATGGATCATAGGTCCACCTATCCTCCATGTTATCATCATCATAACCCTCAACTCCTGAAAACAAACCAAACTCCATATTAACATTCCTCCTATCCTCAGGATCAGGAAAGAACCTTTTCAAGCACTTGTTCCTCTCCGCTGAAATTTCAGCATCCGTATGTGGGGCAACACGGCCTCTGACTTCCTCAATCCATTGATTAGTATAATACCTAGTTAAAAGCAAATAAATAAGTACAACTAATGAGTTTAGTTTATTTGTTTGGAAATGCCTAAAGAATATAAACAAAAAGATTAAAGAGATAGAAAAATTACTTCGGATTCAAGGAGTGGGCTAGGCAATGAAGTGGTGTGCAATTTTTAGTCCACCGTTCAATGAGTATATTGTGTACCACATCATAGAATGGAGACTCCTCATAATCTTCCTTGCCTTCATACCGGTATATTTCTTTCTTCACATTTTCTATCATGGAATCCCACATTTCATACACCTTATGGAGAATAGGTGCATCCGTGTCAGCCACTCGAAGCATCTCATAAATAGGTCCTGTGAATCTCAGAATATATGCAACCTTGTCCCACCACAAATCATTCAAAACATAATCCCTCACAGTTTGAGCTTTTCCTACATCATCTTCTCTATATGACATCCATTCCTCACTAATGACCATATTTCGAAGATTTTGTTTTACTTGATACAATCTTTTAAGCATGATGATTATTGAAGCAAATCGCGTTTCAGCAACAACAAGTAACTTCAAAGGGGAATATGAATTAAAGATTGCTAATCTCATAGAATGATTTGTGATGAAAATACGAATGAAAGCTGCCTCATCTGAAACTTGTGCAATCCAGTTACATTCATTATATGCAACCTCATTCTGCAAAGAGTTCTTAGGTGCACATATATTCTTCAAGGCCAAATTGAGAGTATGCACAACACAAGGTGACCAAAAAATATGAGGATATTCAGCTTCAACAATAGATCCTGCAGCCTTCATAACAGATGCATTATCAGTAATAATTTGGACAACATGTGAATGCCCAACCTCTTCAATGACCTTTAGAAACAAGTCAGCAATGAAGTGCTTGTCTTTGTACTCTTTGGTACTGTGAGAGTGAGTTTTTTCTTCAGCACTATGGCCCAAGGATTCTGGGCCGTGTAAGATGTTTCTTGGTGGACTGGGATTGATTCTCCGCAGCTAAGAGGGCTGTTTTAAGAATCAATTGGTGCACAGAACATATTTTCCATAATACAAATGGTTAGCAAAGAAAAGAAGCTGGCATATTTGCATTTGAACGACATTTATGCAGTAAAGGATTAATGCAAATGACAAAAATGAAAAGAATATAACACAAGGACAAGCTGAAAATCCTCTAATTAAGTGAGGTATACTTCATTGATTTTATTAAGCTATGGTTGCAATGCTCACTAGGACGTGATGCAAGGTTCAACTAAGCTCATAAGTTACAGATTTTGATAGCTATTCAAGCTTCAAAGTCTTGCAAAATGTGAACTTGTTAAATCCGAGCTCGTTCAACAGTGGCTGCACTGAGGACACCGGGACAGTTCCTCTGTTTTTCTCTTAAGTTACAGAGTATTTTGCATGAGTTTTCTGGGATTTTGGGAAGGCAAAGTTGAATGCCTAAGAACGGTCCGGTTGTTCTTCAAATCCTCCTCCCCCTGTGGCATGGATCCCTTCCTCCTTTTATAGCACAACCTCGGCTTCCCTGGTGAATCCGTGATTCCCCTGTTTTACCCTCTGGAGCCTGTACCATGCCTGGCTGCTTCAGGATCGTGTCGTTTCCTCTTTCTTCATAGTTTCTTTGCTTTTGTTCCGACCAAGTGAAAGTCCCTCGGCTCCTTTCCATTTCCGGGTTTCCCCGCTGGCTGGCCTGAGGCTCCCTTTTGGCTTCTTCTTCCCAGCGTCCCAGCCTTTCACAGTGTACTCTTCCTTGTCTTTTTCTCCAAATGGTTGAATCAAGTTTTCTGAGTTTTGCATGCTCTGTACCTTCTCTGCTCGTCTGGGTCACAAGGTCCGCATGCCTCTTTTCTTTAATTTCCTTCTGTTATGACCCCCCTGCGCGCCCTAGGATCCCTCTGGGAGGCCCTCTGGGATTCGGCCCAGCTTCTTCCTTTCTCAGTTTTGTCCTAGTTCGTTGGTTGGGCTCTTTTTCTCTGGATCCCAGCCCTCTGGGCTTTTTCTTTCTTCTTTCTTCCCTTTCTTTTTTTGTGACGGCCCATTATTCCCTTTTTCACTCTTTTCTTCGTGGGCCTATTAGTGGGCTATCTAATTTCTTTTTTGAACCTCAACATTTAGCCCCCCGAGCTCATGGGTTGCCCGCAGCCCATGCGTGAGTTCTTTTGCAGGATCTCTTCTTGTTTCGATTTTTTGCCATGGAGATCCTGATCTTCTACTCTCTCCTTTTCTCTCTTTTTTTTTTTTTGGCATCCTGTCTCCTTTGTTTCTCCCCTTTTTTTCTTTTGCGTGACTCTTCCCCTTTTTGTGGTACGTGGCAGTTGGGTTGAAATAAAACTCCCACTACCTACTTTTACGTTTCCCATACACTCATCAATAACTGCTGATAACCTCCTTTTTTAAATTTAATTCCTGGCAACTGGCGCGTCTTTCCATACATTGTCTTCTTTAACTGTTCTTATTCTTTTCCTTCTAGCGTTTTCTCATTACTCTTCTTCCTGAGTTCTCTGTTACCAACTTCTTTTTTCGATCAGCATCGTTGCCATCTTCTTTCTTTTTCTTTCTCCAGATACTCATTGCTCCAATGGCTTCTTCTTCTTCTCGAAAAAGGAAGGAACGTACTCCCAGTCCTTTTGAAGGTGAGGGCTCCTCTAGTTCTGCACAGGATGAGTCCGTCACTGTGCGTTCTGCTTTCCCTTTGCGAGACCCTTGGTATACTCCTAGCTTATTCTTTCCTCGAGTGTCTCATGGCGAGACTCCTCCATCCCCGCACACCTGGGTTTTCTCTGGTCAAGCAGGTTTTGTTGGCTCTGCACAAGTTCCAGACCCTAGGGAGATTTTTGATCTCCAAATTAGGCGAGGACTTCGAGAAGCGGTTCCAATCTTCTTTGATTTTGTTGCTGGAAAGATTCAGGGCTGGCCCATTTGGGTGGATAATGAGCTTTCCGATAAAGAGTTTGTGGGTCGCTTGGAGCATGCCGGCGTCCTGAAGGCGGTGGCTATTTCCAGAAACCTTGAGGGTTTCAGAGATGCCAAAGGGCTTAGGCATTTGGTGCGCCGCTGGTGTCCTGCTCTGCACACCTTTTCTTTTTCTGTTGGTGAATTGACTGTTACCTTGGAGGATGTAGTCAACAATTTTCTCCTTCCTGTGCTTGGGGATGAAAACCCCTTTGATATCAAGCTTTCCGACGAGGATCTCAGAGTGGAGGAGAAGTTATTTGCTCATTTTGGTGGGCGTACTGCTTCCTCTGGTGGGAAACCGGCCAGGATGGGCAGATGGGTTATGACTCTTTCGCGCGAGAAGGATAAGGAAGTCAGGCGTGCTGGGTTCCTTGCATTCTGGCTTAGCAAATTCCTGTTCAGCGAGTACCCTGGGTATGGAATTAAGTCCGCTCTTTTTCCCTTGGCTATTAAGTTGGCTCAAGGCGCTCAATATCCTTTAGCCCCCATGTTTTTGGGCCACGTTTACTCTCAGCTGGATCAACTTCATGGAGATGAGGCAGAGGGTGATTCTTGTTATGTTATCACTTCTTCGCTTCACTGCGCTATTCTCCAGGTATTTATGTGGGATCGTTCTTCGGTTACTTTGGCAAAATGTAGGAATTTAAAATTTGTGAAAGATAAGTTTTTGGGTTCCCCTGATGTGGTAAAAGGGCTTTGTGGCAGCTCTACTGATAGCCATCCTATTATTTTCCGTTGGTTGAGCCTAAAAGGTGGCAACCTTAATTTGGTTGAGTTGTTTGATCAGGCGGGCCATTTGAATTGGCGCTCCCCTCGGGAGTTTGGCCCAGGTTTTCTTTGCGATTCTGTGTTATCTCCTTTTCTGACTTCTACAGGAAATACTTTTGATTTGCGTAGTGGTGATGAAGGTAGTTTAGCTTATTTGGCCTGCATTAGTCCTTCTTGGCTTCCTGTGCTTTCCTCTACTGGCCCACGGTACACCCATTACTCGGCGCATCGAGTACTTCGGCAGTTCGGTTTCGATCAGGATGTTCCCCCGGTGTTTAATGATATAGTTCCTTCTCTTCCCTCCTTGGACCCCTTCATGAGACTTCAGGCCTTTTCTTATTGGTCTCGACGGAGCCCTCAGTTTGTTGTGCCTAACTCTCAGAGAGGAGTCTTTGCCTCTAATGGCTATGCTGGTTATTGGAGAAGGGTTCAGAAATCCTTTGCTGACTATGCTGGCTCTGAGACGATTGGGAGAGTGCCTAATCCTGACATTTCTTCTGCCCCAACATCCAACAGGCGCCTGTCCCTGCCTACTGCTGGTATTGTTTCTGCTGCTGTGAGCAGCAAGACTGGTTTTGCAGAATGGCATGCTTCCAGGGAAGGCTGGGTGACTTATGTGCAGGACTTCCCAGAGAACTGGCTGGGGTGTGACCTTGTTGTTGGTGCTTCTGCTGGGGTGCCAATTAAGAAAGGAGCAGTGGAAGCCATAAGTCCCAGCGCCCCCACAGGCGTGAGTAAAGGAAAAGCAATCAAACAGGAGAAGTTGAAGGAAGCCGAGGCTGAAGAGAGTGCAGAGGTGGTTGGCCCTAAGCCAAAGAAGAAGAAAGCTGGAAAATCTCGGAGACAGTTGGTACTCGCTGAGGAGAAGGAAGTGGAGCAACCTTTGGCCATAAAGGGCCGTGTGAAGACTAAGGTAGAGTCTTCTTCTTCCCCAGCTCCTGTGAATCCTTCAGTTCATGGTTCCTTGGGACCCTCTGGACGTACCCGTAGTAGACAACAGAGACTCGGAGACCCTGTTGAAAAAGAAAGAAGGGCAAGGCCTCTTTCCTCCTTTGCTCCTTTGTGGTTTTGCTGTTTTTTTTTTTTTTTGAACTAATGAGTAAAACCCCGCTTTTTTTTTTTGTGTGTGTAGTCCAAACGTAAGCTGGATCCCAGGAAGGGTAAGAGTCAGTCTTCTGGTGAAGATGTGGTATGTTTTCCTTATCTGTGTCTTTTGCTGCTTCCTTATATTCATTTCACAAGTGTCATTTACTCGTGCTGTCCTTTTGCTCATCCCCCTCCTTTTTTTTTAGGTTGAGGTTCCTCCCCCTGTGGTTGGTGAGACTTTGGAGGAGGAGATGGCTGAGGCTGCATCTCTGGGTAAAGAAGAAGAGGCCCCCATTGGAGGCATAGCTGAGGAAACCGGGCAACCAACGCAGGATGTCCAGGCTGCCCAAGATCCTGAGGCCCCCAAGCTCCCCGCGTCCCCAGGTTCTTACTTTGAACAGATTCCCAGCCCTATCAGGACCGTGCTGCCTCAGACTGGGTTAAGTACAGGGACCTTGGGAGGCGTATCATTATCCGGGCAAACAGGTGAGCCTTTATTTTCTTTTATATATAGCCTTTTATCTTTATCTCTTTTGCATCTTTTCTTTCTCTCCCCCCACTTTTTTTTTTAAGTTGTTCTCCTTTCCAGGGCAAGCCACTGCGAGATCTGCCTCTGGTGCTGCTGCTTCTTTGGAATCAGAGGATTCTGAAGGTGGGGTGTTGGCTGTCTTTACTGCATTGCTTCTTTCTTCTTCCCTCGTCCCCACTTTTTGTGTTTGTTTTCCCTTCTTTTTTTTTTCTGTTATGGCGAAGCCCCCTGTGTCTCTGCCTTCTTTTAGCTGTTTTGCTGGGGCTTCCTCACCTTTTCTTCAACTTGCTCTATGTTCTTTCCCAGAATCTTTCAAGAAATCAGGGGAGGAAGAGGAGGAAATTTCACCTCAAAGGGCTAATACTGGTTTTTCCTCTATCACTATTTCGTTCCCCCTTTCCCCCCTTTTTTTTTTGTTTTCTTCTAGAAGCTAACCCCCCCCCCCCTTTTTTTTGCAGGGGTTGATATCAAGGACCCCAAAATCGTGACTTCTGAGGGAGGTGTAGGGTCTGCTCAAGCTGCTGCTCCTCATGCTGCTCAGGAGGTTGAAGGTCCCTTTGGGCCCCCCGGTGATGATGCAGCAAAGGGGAAGGCCCCAGAGGTGGTTGTTTTAGACCCTGCTTCAAGGCTTCCCATTTTTTTGGCTCGTTTTGATCTCCTGGAATTCAACAGCCTTCCTGCCAGTCATTTCTGCCGCTTGGGATCCTCCTATGGTAACTTTTTGCGTTTCTCCGTGCCTATGGAAGGTCTGCCATTGCTAGAAGGGCTGCATAAAAGTCATGGGGACTTTACTCTTGGTTTCAGAGGAGGGGTATTCTTGGGGAACATTCTGCTGGAGCTGCTGTGTGCCGTGTTGATTTCTATGAGAGATTCCTCACTGGACTCTCTTTCTGAGGAGAAGCTCTTGGAATGGAGGGGAGTTGTTCAGGATCTTTTGGAGGCCAAGTTTAGCTTATCCTTTTTGTTGGAGTACCTGCGATCACTAGCCCAAGCGCTCTTCCAGAGGCAAGCTTCTGAGAGTATTGATGCTGAGATTGCTGCTGCTGAGGAAGCTCTGGCCCGTGCTCACAAGACTTTGCAAGATCTGAAAGTCAAAAGGCAGAGGGTTCTTTCTTCGGCTGCATTTGCTCTTCCTTCGAGTGGCTCTTTGTTGGCTGGCCTCCTTACTTAGCTTTTCCTTCTTTTCTTTTTTTTTTTAACTGTCTGGATGGACAAATTTGGGATTGTATAATTTTTTTTTTATTTTGGTTGAACAATGTTTCTGTTTGTTTTTTTTTTTTTTTTTTTAGATCTGCATTTGTGCTTTGAGACTACTCCTATGTGCTTGTGCTTTAGTATAGCTCTGTTTCTAATCTTCTTCAAGTGGCATGTGGACCTTCTTTTCTTGTCTTCTCTCCTTTTTTTTTTTTGCTGAGTCCTAGCCTGTGATCCCCACAAGAATTTTTGTTGTAGGTTCCCACTAGGTACCCATTCTTTTCCTTCCTGGTCGCGCAAGTACTGAACTGGGTACACTTGACAACATATTGCTGTACTCTCTTTTTTTTTGTCCCAGCTCATGAACTTGGCAGGTTTCTTTTATATCAAGTACTGGGCTAGGTATCTTCAGTTTATGCTTGAGATCCTAGACCATGTATTTGAGATTTAATTGCTTTGCAGCTATCTGTGGGGTGATCCTGGGTTATGTATCGAAAGATTTCCCCAGGTATCCCCTTCTTTTGTTGCACAAGTACTGAGCTGGGTACATTTGGTAATGTATTCTTACTTGTCCCAGTTCATGAATCTTGGCGAGTTTTTTTTTTTTGCATTAAGTACTGGGCTAGGTACTCTCAGCTCATGCTTGAGGTCCTAGGCCCTGTATTTAATTTCAACTAATTGCAATCATCCATGGTTATGTGTCCTCCCCTGATTTTGTCCATGTTAGGAATTTTGTGATACTTAGATTTTAATAACTGAAAAAGCAAAAGCAGAAACTTCATTGAATCATAAATGTCATTTTAGGGAATACAGCAAATCTAACCAAGATAGTAAGGATCCCAGAATGTCCTTCTACCTTTAGTTTTTTTTTTTGAACAGAACTACTCAAATAATAGCATATATGAAGGAAAGAAAAAGAAAAGGAACACTTAGCAGGTTGGAGCAATTTTTGTCAACAGGAGCCCAGGGTGCTGAGGCCTTTCCTCTCTCATGCGTAGTATTGTTTCAGCCACTTCCCATTTATGGGTTCTGTCAGGATTGTTCCATCTTCCTTCGTGAGGTAGTAGTACCCACTATCATGGGCCTCCCTGATGACGTAGGGTCCTTCCCACTTTGGGGCAAATTTGGAGGGTCCTGGTAGGTTTCTTCTCACATGTTCTGTTGTCCTTAGTACCAACTGCCCTTTGGTGAAGGTCCTCGGGCGTACTGCTTGTGCATATGCTCTTGTCATCCTTTGTTGGTACCTCTGGCTTCTTCTTTTGGCCAGCTCTCTTTCTTCCTCTATCCCTTCCAGGTCTGCTAGCCTCCTCTCATTGTTTGTGTCCTCGGCGTCCTCCTGACTTCCCTCAAGTACTACTCTTGGTGTGGGGACGATTAGTTCCACTGGGCTGATGGCTTCTGTCCCATAGACCAGGGAAAAAGGTGAAAATCCCGTGGCTGTTTTCACAGAGCTCCTACACGCCCAAAGTACATCTGCCAGGTGGTCATTCCATTTTCCTCCATATTCTTGCTTCATTTTCTTAAGGATTTTCAAGATCACCCTGTTAGTGGCCTCTGCCTGGCCATTCCCTTGTGGGTAGTATGGTGTAGACCTTCCGTGCTTGATGTAGTAAGCTTCTGTTAGCCCCTTCATGTCTTTATTTATGAAGGGGGTCCCGTTGTCACTGATCAACCTTCTGGGGATCCCAAACCTTGTAATGATATGGCCTCGAATGAAGTTTGCTACAGCTGCTCCAGTGGCTTTCTTCAAGGGGATGGCCTCTACCCATTTTGTAAAATACTCAGTGGCTGCCAAGATCCATATGTAACCACTGGATGGAGGATTTATAGGCCCTATGAGATCAAGCCCCCAAGTGTGGAAAGGCCATGGGGTTGTCATGTCTTGCAACGTATTTGGGTGAGTATGGATTGCATCTCCAAGGACTTGGCATGCGTGGCAGGTTTTAACTACCTCTTCGGAGTCCCTTTTCATCGTTGGCCAGTAGTATCCCAGTAGTAGTAACTGTTTATAGAGCCTTCTTTTTCCTGGGTGACTTCCACAATCACCAGAATGGACTTCCCTGACCACCTCCCTGGCTTCCCTTGGTCCCAGGCATCTTAAGGGATCTCCACTGTATCCCCTTTTGAATAGGATCTTGTCCTGTAAGAAATACCTGACCGCGAGCTTCTTGAGCTGGTGGGCCAGCGTCCTGTCAGTTGGCAGGATCCCTTGAGCCAAGTATTCCATAAGAGGGGTCCTCCAGTCTTCTGTAACAAATACAGCATAGCTTTCTCCCCTGTCTATCGAAGGTTGGCATTCTTGGCATTTTTCCTGTATAGTTGATGCTTCTTTGCTCATGTCTGGCCAGTAGTACCCCATGCGTTGCATCCTCCTGTATAGACTGATCTTTTCCGAGGTCCCGCAGACTTGGGTATGTAGTTCTTCCAACCTCAGCTTTCCCTCTTTCTCATTGATACATCTGGATAGGATTCCTCCGGGCAGTCTTCTGTATAGTTCTCCTTCTATCAGAGTGTAGTCTCTCAGCTCCTTGACATTCCCTCCAGACCCTGTTTCTTCCATTTTTTCTTTCACTTCGCTCCTCCAGTCCCATTGCTTGGACTTTTCGGGGGATGTTTGTTGGAGGATTTTTAAGATGGAATGCTCCTGCCTTCCTATTCTGACTAGGGTGTCTTTTCCCTTGAATGGTACTTGGGATCCTAGGGTGGCAAGCGCATCTGCAAATCTGTTTTCACTTCTCTGCGTGTACTCTATGCTAAAAGTCAGGAATTCCTGCTCCAGCCTTTGTGCCCATGTCCTGTAGGCTGCCAAACTTTGTTCCCTTAATGCAAAGTCACCTTTCACCTGGGATACCACGAGATTGGAATCTCCCAATACTCTCATGTGTTTCACCCCAATACTTAGTGCTATAGTTAGCCCGGTTAGATACGCCTCATACTCAGCTGCATTATTGGAGCAGGAGAAACCAAGCTTGAAGGATAGAGGTAGGGTGTCTCCGTTTTCACAACTTAGTACAATTCCTACCCCATTTGAAGTTGCTGTAGCTGACCCATCGAACCTCATCGTCCATTTCTTCCCTGGGATTTCTGCTACTGCCACTTCACCTGGGATCTCTTCGCTTAGTGGGCTTTCCTCCTTCCCTGGGAATTGTGCCAGGAGGTCAGCTATGGCTTGACTTTTGACGGCCTTGGGGGTCCTTAGGCCTATGTCGTATTGAGAAAGCAGGACCAGCCATTGTGCTATTCTCCCTGTTAGGAGGGGTTGATGCAGGAGTGCTTTTATGGGATGTGATTTAGTTACCAGCAGGATCTGGTGGGCTGAGAAATACCTCTTCAGCCTCTGAGATGCGTAAATAACCACTAGGCAAGCCTTTTCTATCCTGGGATATCTGGTTTCGGCATCCTTGAGTGTTCTGCTCACATAGTAAACAGGTTGCTCGTTTCCACCGTCATCCTCTTGGGCCAGCAGGGCTCCTATTGCTTGGGCATTTGATGCCAAATACAACAGCAAGGGTCGCCCACGTACTGGTGCCTGGAGAGTGGGCAGATGATTCATGATCTGTTGGACCCTTTGGAAGGCTTCCTGCTGCTCTGCTCCCCAGGTAAACTCAGTTCCCTTTTTCAACAGTTTGGATAACCCCCCTGTGACCGAGGCCAGTCCTGGCACGAATCTCCTGATGTAGGAAACCCTTCCCAGGAAGCTTTTGAGCTCCCTTACTGTCGTTGGTCTTCTCATAGTAGCAATGGCTGCAGCTTTGACTGGGTCTACACTTATGCCTCTGTGATGCACCAGGAACCCGAGAAACTTTCCTGCAGATACCCCAAAGGCGCATTTCATGGGGTTCATGCGCAGCTTGTATTCTCTGCATCTTTTGAAAACCCGTTCAAGTATCTGAAGGTGCCCTGTCCTAGTTTTTGATTTGACCACAATATCATCTACATAATCCTCCATTTCCTCATGCATCATATCATGGAAGATGGCTGTCATGGTTCGCTGGTATGTGGCTCCTGCATTTTTAAGACCAAAGGGCATCACAGTATAATAAAAATTTCCGATCGGTGTCCTGAATGCTGTTTTCTCGGCATCCTTGGCAGCCATGCGAATCTGGTTGTACCCGCTATACCCATCCATGAATGAGAACATGGAGCTTCCTGCAGCTGAGTCCACGAGGAGGTCAATATTAGGCAGGGGGAACTCATCTTTCGGACATGCTTTATTCAAGTTGCGAAAATCTACACAGCAACGGATCTGGCCATTCTTTTTCTTCACAGGTACTATGTTAGAAAGCCATCTGGGGTGCTGGATGGGCTTGATAAAGCCAGCTGCTAGTAGCTTCTTGACCTCTTGAGTTATCTGGGCTTCTATATCAGTGTGGAAGACCCGAGCTGGTTGGATCACTGGTTTAACTCCTGGGTCCACATTGAGGGCATGGACCACTAATCCAGGATCCAGGCCAGGCATCTCATCATAGGTCCACGCAAACACATCTGCGTATTCCTTGAGCAAAGCCAGTAGTGGCCCCCTTTCTTGTGTTGTCAAACGACTACTGATGAATACAGGCTTCTGGGGTCCCAGTTCAGCTCCCAAGTTTACTTCCTGCAATTCTTCCTCAGGCTGGATTTGTGTCTCTTTGACTGGTTCCTCTTGGACTTCCTCCTGGGCCATCATACATTCTGGTGGTCCGGGACCTTCCTGCACGATGCGCTCAGGTCCCGCGCACCTTCACAAACGATATATTAATCTTCCCCCTGGCTCTCGTACTACTACACACTCCCGGGATCCTGAGGCGCTGGGCTCCTTCTTTTGCCTTTTTCTCTTCAGGAGGTCCCTCAAGTCGTGGGTATCTCCTCCCTCTTCTCTTTCCAAGATGGGTGTTCCTGGGGTCCCTGGCATGGGACTTTCATCATCTGCTCCCAACTCATCATAAAACATTGTTTCTACAAAGTTTACTTCTCCTTGGTTGAAAGGGTTGTGGTTGGCAGGGATCCTTACAGGCCTCCCATTCAACCTCCCCTTAACGCACTGATGGTACGTGGATGGTATAAGGCGGTGTTTATGGAGCCATGGCCGTCCCAGGAGTATGTGGTAAGATACTTCTGAATTGATTACATGAAATCTGGTTAAGGCCACTATTGGCCCCACCCTTAGGGCTAGCTGTATATAGCCTTCGGTTGATTCTGCTGATCCTCCAAATCCGGTTATCTCCATGGGAGCCCCCAGGATCCTCCTTCCAGCCAGGCCCACAGCTTCCAAGGTGCTCAGGGCTATGAGGTTGAGTGATGCCCCCGTGTCTACAAGTGCTCTTCTGATTTGGACACCATTTATGGTGGCCATTAGGTAGAGAGGTCTACGGTGGTCTGGGTGCTCAACCTCCATGTCTTCATCAGTGAAGGTTATGGCATTTGTTGTCTCTAGGAAAGCTCGGCTGGCATGAGATTCTGCTGTGAAACATTCCATTCCTGACTCTGCTGCTATAGTCATGAGGGATTCCGTGGCCACCCTTCTTGCTTCTGGTCCAAATCCCAGCTGATTGAATAATGACCTGAACTTGGGATTCTTTTGGAGGGTCCTGACTGTGTTTGGGTGGAAGGATCCTCCTGACTCTTCTGCTTCTGCCGAGTTCCCATGGATCACCACAGCTACTACCCCCTTTCCTTTATGGTTAGGCAGGGGGTTTCTTTGTACTTCTGGCTCCTTCTGGGTGAGTTCCAGGGTTCCTTCTCTTAGCTTCCTGTGGAAAAGCCTGCGGAGGGTCCAGCAATCCTTGGTGGAATGCTTAACGTAATTGTGAATCCTGCAAAACAAAGGATTTTTCCTTTCTTCTTCGGTGGGTGGCCTGGACACAGTGAATGGCCTGATCACTCCATCCCCGATCCATTTGTCCAGGACGTGGTTTAATTCTTCTACGGTACATGGGATCACTGGTGGTTCCTCGAACATCTTTCCATCGGGCCTCTTCCTTTTTTCTCCCACTGATGCTGTCATGGCTTGGGATGCTGGTGCCCTCTTCGCCCTCATAGTTTGTGCTGTCCTCCTTGTTCTCTGCAACAGGTCAGCGAACTGTATGATACATAAGTTTTCGAGGTTGAGCCTGTAATCGAAAAGCATGTTAGAGATGCAAGTCTCCACGAGCTCCTTTTCTTCATGGTCCCCATAACAGTCTAGGGACACATCTTCAAATCTTTTGATGAACTGGACAGGATCCTCTCCAGGTCTCTGTCTCACCATCTGAAGGCTTTGGAAAGTGACCTTGTCCTCACCGGGGTAATATTTTGCACAAAATCTTTCCATCATTTCGTCCCAGGTCTTAATGGACCCAGGCCTCAGTGTAGTGTACCAAGTGTATGCTCTGTCCACCAGGGACTTAGCAAATTCTCTTAGGCACAGCTCCCGGTCTCCTGCGTAGGGGCCCATAGTGTGGACGAACCTACTCACGTGTTCTACTGCACTTCCATTCCTTCCATCAAAAGGATGGAACTTTGGTGGCTCATATCCCTTGGGGTATGGCTTGCCGAGGAGTTCCAGTGGGAATGGGGGATCCCGAGAAAATTGTTTGGGGGTCCTGGAAAGTTTTTCCCTTTCTTGATCCAGGAGGGCACTGACATCTGCCATTGTCAGATATTGGGGGTTAGTTCCTCCTCCCACTGCTGATCCTCCCTCTGGCTGGGTTCTGTCTTGGTTGCCCACATGGGGGGCATTGTCTCTGACTTCTTGCGTCTTACTTTCTTTGAGCAAGTGAACTTCTTGTTGCAACTCTTTCAATATCGCGGTCATTTGAGCCATAGGGTCTAGCTCTTGGCCTGCATTCCTCTGTTCTGACACGACCTCGTGCTCTGTTAGGGGCACCTCGCCTCTTTGTCTGGAGGCTACTTCATTTTCTCCCACAGGCTCGGAGGCCGTGGGTGGCATGTTTGCACCTTTACTGTTCCTTTGTCTTGGAGGCATGTTCTGCGAAGGGATTGCTTCTTCCCTTTTCTTTACCCAGTCCCCAGCGGAGTCGCCAAAATGTGAGAGTGAGTTTTTTTCTTCAGCACTATGGCCCAAGGATTCTGGGCCGTGTAAGATGTTTCTTGGTGGACTGGGATTGATTCTCCGCAGCTAAGAGGGCTGTTTTAAGAATCAATTGGTGCACAGAACATATTTTCCATAATACAAATGGTTAGCAAAGAAAAGAAGCTGGCATATTTGCATTTGAACGACATTTATGCAGTAAAGGATTAATGCAAATGACAAAAATGAAAAGAATATAACACAAGGACAAGCTGAAAATCCTCTAATTAAGTGAGGTATACTTCATTGATTTTATTAAGCTATGGTTGCAATGCTCACTAGGACGTGATGCAAGGTTCAACTAAGCTCATAAGTTACAGATTTTGATAGCTATTCAAGCTTCAAAGTCTTGCAAAATGTGAACTTGTTAAATCCGAGCTCGTTCAACAGTGGCTGCACTGAGGACACCGGGACAGTTCCTTTGTTTTTCTCTTAAGTTACAGAGTATTTTGCATGAGTTTTCTGGGATTTTGGGAAGGCAAAGTTGAATGCCTAAGAACGGTCCGGTTGTTCTTCAAATCCTCCTCCCCCTGTGGCATGGATCCCTTCCTCCTTTTATAGCACAACCTCGGCTTCCCTGGTGAATCCGTGATTCCCCTGTTTTACCCTCTGGAGCCTGTACCATGCCTGGCTGCTTCAGGATCGTGTCGTTTCCTCTTTCTTCATAGTTTCTTTGCTTTTGTTCCGACCAAGTGAAAGTCCCTCGGCTCCTTTCCATTTCCGGGTTTCCCCGCTGGCTGGCCTGAGGCTCCCTTTTGGCTTCTTCTTCCCAGCGTCCCAGCCTTTCACAGTGTACTCTTCCTTGTCTTTTTCTCCAAATGGTTGAATCAAGTTTTCTGAGTTTTGCATGCTCTGTACCTTCTCTGCTCGTCTGGGTCTGGGTCACAAGGTCCGCATGCCTCTTTTCTTTAATTTCCTTCTGTTATGACCCCCCTGCGCGCCCTAGGATCCCTCTGGGAGGCCCTCTGGGATTCGGCCCAGCTTCTTCCTTTCTCAGTTTTGTCCTAGTTCGTTGGTTGGGCTCTTTTTCTCTGGATCCCAGCCCTCTGGGCTTTTTCTTTCTTCTTTCTTCCCTTTCTTTTTTTGTGACGGCCCATTATTCCCTTTTTCACTCTTTTCTTCGTGGGCCTATTAGTGGGCTATCTAATTTCTTTTTTGAACCTCAACAGGTACCATCAATGGATTTGATAAAAAGTGGCCCTTTCTCTGATGTAGCCATAAAATTGATAAGTGGCCTTTTTTGTATATCTGTCCACCCATCACTTACAATGCTTAAACCCTTTTCTTTCCAAGAGTCTTTAATTGACCTCAACAACTTCTCAATATGTGCCCTCTCTTTTTGCAACAGAGTTGTTCTTAATTTATTGTAACCCGGAGGAATATAGCCCGCTAAATTGTTATTAGCTGCAAATTTGATCATCTCAATCCAATATGGGTTCTTAGCAAAGTGAAAGGGTAAACCAGCAGAATAAAATGTCCTAGCAATAAGAGAATCTAATTGCTCTCGACATTGGTTGTTAAAAGCCCTCTCCAAAGGAGAATTCCCAATCCCTTTTTTTTTTTGAAAAAATTGATGACTTGTAGCTGTACTACTCTCATTACTGCCCAAATTAGGACTAGTAGGAGAATCAGTGGGTAAAGACACTAGCCTAGGCTTCTTTCTAGAATAAGATTCCTCAAATGCATCTTCTAATTTCTGCATTTCACTCTGATACTCATCTCCAACCTTGGCACATGCTTGTATTCCAAACTTAGACAATTTTAACAAGTGTGCCTTCACCCTTGAATAAGACCCCTTGAAAGTTTTTTCACAATAGTTACATTTGAAAGAAACATTCCCACCACCAACACTTGCTTTTTCTAACTTAGTAACATATGCCCATAGAGGAGCAGCAGCTACCTCAGCTGATGATTTTCCACTTTCAGTTTCAATATTCATTTGAGGAAAATTACCTACAATATTTAACTTTAATAAATAAATAAAACTATAGCAAGATACACACAAAAAAAAAAAAAACAAATTTATAACTTATACGTTCTAACTTATATAAATTTAAAAAATAAATAAATAAAAAAAAAGAAAAAGGGGAAGGACAGAGGGCTACGGCCACAGCAGCAAAAAAAAAAAAAAAAAAAAAAAAAACACATTACAAGTTATATAAATAATGGAGAGTAACCCAACCCACCCATTCACCAAACATAACATCTGAAAGTGAAAGAAAGGAAAAAAAAAAAAAAAACAGAGAGAGGCGAGAGCAGAGAAAGGAATCGGACCTGTCGTCCACGGCGAGAGAGAGAGAGAGATCGGAAGGGACGGAGGACAGAGGGCACGGCGTCGTCGTCGTCGGAGCTCGCCGATCGGGCCGATCTAACTCCGGCAAAGTACAGAGGGAGGGCGGCTGGGCGGGTTAAGTAACTTGAGTTCTCAGTTCACTCACTTCACTGGGTTTTGCTCTCAAAATTCAGCAAAAACACTCTTAACTGGCTTTATTGTGTTAGGTTATCACAAGATCAACGGTATTGGTAAGTCCACCTGTCAAAATCTGTGATTTTTTTGGTTTTTTTTTTTTTTTTTTTCACTGCTGGCGTGTCGCACGCGTAGGAGCCGTGTCGAAGCCGCGTCGGCGCCGCGTCGGAGCCGTGTCGGCGCCGTGTCGGAGAAGCGAAAAAAAAAAAAAAAAACGGACACCGCCGGACACCGGAATCTGGCGCGTCGTGGCCGTTCCGGTGTCCGACTCGTGTCGGACACGGACACGACGCCATTTTTGGCGTGTCCGTGCAACCTAGATGAGATGTGCATGCATGCAACAGTTAGAGAACTGTCATTGAAAATCAATGCAAACCAAAGAAATCATATAGGTTAAATAAATATCACATATAATGAGACATTAGAGGAAAACAATTTATGCCTGCCAAATTTAACAAAGATTTGACTATTCAAACATGTGCGATTTCTATCCCCGTAAAAGAAAAAGAAGCTACCCTGAAATCTTCAATTTAAAAACCAACAAAGGTGGTCCAACCACCTTGGATTTCCTATTGATACCCGCACAATGTACTGATATTTAACAAAATCACACATCCGATAAAAGTTTCAACTTTTTTTATTTTTTTTAGACACCCCATAATATCTCATATTGCTATATTCTAAAGGTATATTTGATACTGGTGAAATTTGGAAAATCAAGAACTTTTTTCATGTACAAGTATAATAATAAACTTTCAAGCACAAAGACTGCAGATATACATAAGAAGGGTAAAAGTACCAAGAAAGAATAAAGAATTGAAGGTACTAAACATTGACTAACCTTGTTATCCTCCATTCAAGACTGCACTTTCAACCGGTTCTACCCCATACACCTACATTTAAACAAGATAAAATGGACCATTAGTATAAAGTATAAACTAATCTCTCTCTCTCTCTCTTTCTCTCTAAGAAACAAGCACACACACACACTAACAGACCTTAATCTCTGGGTTTTTCTCCTTGAGGAAATTCCCTGCACCAGTTATTGTACCCCCAGTCCCTATCCCTGCAACAAAAATATCAACTTTCCCTGCTGAATCTCTCCGAGTCTCCATATCTCTGGGCCAGTAGTTTCATAATGGATCTGAACCAAGAATGACAGAATGATTTGTTAATGGTGTCAATCATCTATCATATCAAAATATAGCAGATGCAAACAACAACCTTGGGTTGGCAGGATTTGCAGATTGTTTAAACAGATAACTATTAGGGATTTTGTAGGGTCTGTAAGGCATAACTTGGCTCCAAAAGCTAGGGACACAATTCTCCTCTCAAGGCTATATGAAGCTGGCATGATAAGTATTAGTTTGTAACCCTTGACGGCTGCAATGAAAGCCAAAGCAATGCCAGTATTGCCCCTTGTCACCTCCATGAGAATAGTCTTTTGCCATTATTCAAACACGTCCAGAATCAATGAAAAATATGTTAGTTCAATAATTTGGACTATGTACATAGCAATATCTCATATAGAACTAAAATGAGTATTAAAGAGAAACTAAAAAAACAAAGAATTAATAGTAGAAGTGAAAAAACCTGTAATATGAGCATTATAAAATTATGAAACAATTCCCTGAGATGTCCAAGTCTCACTTTAAGTCATAATGAGGTTAAATATCAGCATAGTGTGCAATAAAATGAGTAACAAATGCCTAATGGAAAGCCACGCAGGTGCCATCATAGCAATTATAGGGATATAGTTTATATGTTTTCAATTCTTATTATCAACCAAGAAAGAAGAAAATTTGAAAGGTAAAAAACCCGTATGACCAAAAAAAACCACGAGATACTAGAGTTTTCATTACCAACCTTCCCTGGCCTGGTGTAATCAGACCCTTATCCTCTGCATCTTTTATCATACTATATCCAATCCTACATGCCAAGAGTTCAAATCAAATACTTGTCTGAACTAAAGATTGTCAAAGACATATAATAGCTTCTAAATCACTCTACATGAATCGAAATACAATTGAACAAAATGTTAAATAAAGAGTTAAATGCCTGTCTTTAACACTGGAACAAGGTTGCATCAGCTCAAGCTTGGCAGCAATACGGGCTACACAACCATCCACAACATTGTTGAGATATACCATTGGGGTATTGCCTATCAACTGCACAAGCCAAAAATTACCATTAGCAAAATGGAATATGAGAGCAAAAGCGTTCATAATACGAAATAATGAAAACAAAAGCAACATTAAAGCATTGATTCTATTGAAAAAAAGAATACTTCTGTGACATCTTTCTTGATTGCACTCTTGTCTTCCATCTTATCTTCTTAAAAATACTGCAAAATGATAAAGAAAAATGAGTGTGACGAAACTTCAAAGAAGTAGACTGTAGTTGCATATGAAGAACAAAAAAAATATAATGGGCAAATTTGCACAATCATGGAAAATAATATTGTTCCATTTTGTTTTTCACTGAGCCAATTCCTTTTTTTCAATTAGAAAAAAAATTGCAAAACAAATCAAAACTTTTGACCATTACAAAATTTAGCATGATGTGAATTATATCAATATGTACAAGGTTTTATGTGAAGACCTTCCTATGTTCTCATACACACTCAATTTGCATTGTTATATTTTGGATAATTTATAGTGTGGTCATTTTTTTGTACTACCGAACCAGTGGGAATGATCAATGCAATGAAGTGCGCACTCAATACACACTCAATTTGCTCTGTTATATTTTGGATCATTTATAGTGTGATCACTTTTTTGTAAAAAAAAAAAAACGTGTGTGATAATGTTATTTTGAGATTCGGCAGGAAAAAAGAATGTTGTTTTGTGAAGTTTAAATAGATTAAGCCAATTGTTTTTGTATATTTAGTAATGTTGTGATTGCATTTTTTTGGGGGTAAATTGTGGCACTTGGTTATGTTTTGGAAAGTGACAATGCTTTTATGTTGGCCTCAGATTGGTTTTTTATTTTTATTTTTTAGAAGAATGATGTAGATTCCATTAAGCCAAATCGGCTAGGATTACAGCATTGAAGTGTAAGCAAGCAAGGTTTTGAATTACAGAATTACCTTCATAGCATGTGTGAGAGAAGCTAATATTATTGAAGGTCTTTGCAATCAACTTTACTTCAAAAATCAAATTTCAGTATGTGGCTAGAGAACTATCTGATCTTTCAAAGAGTTGATGATGATCTTCCAGTCACCTTCAAGAACAGCTGAGAAAAAACCAATGTTGAAATCAAAGCCGAGGGCCCTCACAACTGCTGGTGCTTCAACTTCTGCAACAGTGTTAGGGAGAGCCAAATTATGTGTTGTCATTCGTGATTCCTCACTAGATGAAGGTGAAGATGATTATAATGCGTACAAGAGAGTGTTTTTGAGGGTTCGTACCCAGAACATGTGAAGGGTTGACACGTGGGCAATGTTGGGTCTCACTGCCAACAAATGATTCAATGTGGTTTTGATCTTGAAGTTGAAGAGATGCAAAGGTGGTGTTGATTGAATCCAACCTCGATATTGAAATGTGGGTCTAAGTTAAGTTTAATGCGCGGCCTACAAGTCAGAGTTTCTCTATGGATTTTGACTTTCGAATTTCGATTCGAGTGATTGTTTTTTAGTTGTAGTACTGAAAAGACTCATATCTGTTAAGCCAATTGTAATTCATATCCACCACCTAAAGTGTCATAAATTGATTACAATTTCAGAATTCTCCTAGCTAGTGTTCACCTTTTTTCTTTTTTTCTTTTTTTCTTTTTTTTATGAATTTCACATTTGTTTAGAAACTTCTTGTGCCTATCAGCCTATGGTTTAGTTATTTTATAGGAGTGTATTTAACTTATTTTTATGTCGAATTTTCTAAATCTTCACTTTTTTTTTTTTGAATTACAAATGTATTTTTGTCTGTTTAAATAAATAAATAAATAAAGAGTTAATCCTAATTTATTCTATATAAAAAAAAGTATTATTGTCAATAAGGAATCGCTAATTGCATAAACATTTGACAACCAAACTAAAGAAAAATACAAGATACTTTCTCCCCTTGTCAGATAAAGATAAAGAATATGGAGAGAGAATCGTTGACCCAAAATCAACGTAAAAAATTAATGAAAAAATAATGTTGATGTGTGAATGGTGAAGGCTCCCAAGCATAAGAGATGAACCAAATGGTAAAACTCCTTTGGTTTTTATATATATCATTATAGATTCTGAATAACTTGTTACAATTTTCTGGATTCGTTTGCATATGCCGAGAGTGTTATTTTAAAAAATACTCTAAAAAAATAAATGAAAATAAAAGCATCACATGATCAACCCATTATCAATACTATAAAAAAAAAATATAACACTTTAATCAATCTGATGCTTTTTAAAAAGGTTAGGTGTGAAGGTAGTAGTTAAGGTTGCCTTTTTTTTTAATTTTTTTAATTTTATATTGTAATCAATTATTTTTTTAAATGCAATCGCACGTAAGTTAGTTAAAGAAGTATTTGTTTATTTACTTTTGTTACTTCCCAATGTAATGAGACCCAATAGGTTCCTTCTTAACGGAAGCAAAATGAAACCATTAACAAAAGTCATTTTAACAAACCAATTTACGAGTGCTTGAAGATAATGGTTAAAGTTGAGTTTTTTTATTATTGTCAATTGGTTTTTTTGAGTAGAGTCACACATGAATTAATTAAAAAAGTATTTATGGTCCATTAGCTTGAGAAAACCTATTTTCAAGAACTTTCCAGACTTCAAAAGTTGTGCTCCTATAGGTCACATTCGCTGAAATCTGAGGTGAAACACAATTCAACATCCAAGAAGAAATCATGTTGTTGCATTTAAATCAAGCTTCTTTGAGATATGGTGTAGTTGCCATTGAAGCTGTAACAGTTCCATCAAAGAAACCAAGCTTGCTTTTAGCACTCAATCCCAAATCTGCATTAATCTTGACCAAGTAGGGTAGTTTTCCCCAGGTAGAGGCTGACCAATCCAAATTGCTTCAAAGCATCTTTAACATAAAGAATACAAGAGATAATTGCTAGGGAGTAGTTTCAAAATTAAGTGAAGATATTGATTCAGCAAGCAGAAGTGGAGCTTTGCATTTCACTCTTAAAACACCCCTATGATCTTTCACTATGTGAACCACGAATAATAGGACAACCAAGTGGTCCATTTTTTTGTTTCTTTTTTTTTTTTTTTTAATTTCTTTAGTATGTTTGTTTTGTTCAGTTTCACAGTTGTACTTGAAGTACCACATCGAATAGAAACAAGAGAGGAGAGGCCAACGCTTTGTATAAATAAGGCGGAAGGCATACTGTAAAACATACTTACCTGGACGGGGTCAATGGGTGATCAAACAGGCTCATGGCCTAGGTTGGTGACCTCCATTGCACTTAAAGGAGGGGTGCCCGCCTAAGGTCTTCCCAAGCGGAAGCTCCTACGTCATTATTTCTTGCACTGGGGGCCTGCGTTCGCGCGGCCCCTGCCTATTTCTAGTCAAGCTTTTGTGGTGTCTTATCATTTTGGCAATAGATAGATGGTGTTTTAATTTTTTATAATGGGATAAAGAGGATTTTATATTTAAAGCGAAGGACCAAAGCTGAACATTATACCATAGTTCATGGACTATAAAAAGCGCATGTTAAAATTCCTCTTATGATTATTAATTTTCCATGATTAATACTAATTATATGATCATTTTTATTCTAAATTTAAATATGTTAAAATTCCTATGATTATTAAATTTGCTTGATTACTAGTTATATGGTCATTTTTAATCTAAATTTTAATAAGATAGAATGTTTAATTGGACTCTTCTTAGTATTTTTCACTTATTAACTCTCTTGACACAAAAAATTAAAAACTTTAACACTCTTGACACAAGAAATTAAAAAACTTAAGTAAACACATGACACAAAATTGGTCCACAATCGAAATCTAATTTAGAATTTATAAAATTCGTTTAAGGATATGCCCAATCCAAGCACATTGTAGTCTATGATTACTATTTTATATCATTTTAACCTAAATAAGCTTTCACATTTAACAATTTCAAACTTTTAAAGTATAAACAACAGCAATTTTTCCTTTTACCATTCCTATAAAAGAGAACCTGTGGTGGCAACGTGCCTCCTAATCCAAGCTTCAGCACTTGATTCCATATCTATACCATTTGAAGGCATTTTGGGTTTAATAGTTTTGCTAGTCTTAAATCCTTTACAACGGAAATGTTGTGCACCATGGATCATGAACACAAGTTATCTCTGCCAGTGGTAACGCTTCAATCATAAGAACCGCTCTAGTACACTAACGAGAAAAGATAGTTAATATTAGCATGTTTCATTATACGGATATAAATACAATAAACTCTTAGGAACATTTGAGTGGAGGAGTGGTTTTGCACTTTTGCTATGGCCTATACACAAAGTTGCTGGCTGTATGTAGAATGTGATTTTATTAAAAAGGTTTTAATCACATAATGGACAGAAAATTCCTTTACAATGTTCTCCAAGTTACAATGATAAAGGGCCTGGCTAATCATATTCCACTAGATTTCCATTCCATGTGATCACCAAGTTAGAACGTCTGAAAGTGTTTAATAGATGTCATCTATTTGTCTAATGCATGAACCAATGCTTATCTCCAATTCCGTAAGTTTGGTCTTCACAATGCCCATTGTGTTAGGATTCTAAGTTATAATTATTTTCCTCATTCATCCAAACTTCAACATTAAGTTTAGACGACAATTATTATTACAATTTTTTCTCCCAACTGCTGAAGTGACAAGTTGTGATTGGCGTATAATAAAAATGATATAAGTGATCGTCACATATGAAAGTGATGTTCCACTAATTAAAATCTGTCACCTAAGATGTGGAAAAAATCGTGAAATTCCTAGTGTTTGTAGCAATGCTGAACAAACTTGAACTATAAACTTTTCTTTCATCCCACATCAACAATATATGTAAGAGAAGGGGGCAGTTGGAGAGATAAATAAGATAAAAGCATGATTAAGCAACATACTTACCTGGACAGGGTCAATGGGTGATCAAGAAGGTCCATGGCCTAGGTAAATGATCTCCATTGCACTTTGGAGGGGTGTTTGCCTAAGGTCTCCCCAAGTGGGAGAGCCTATGTCATAATTTGTGGAAGTAGGGGCTTGCGTTCGCGCAGCCTTCTGCCTAATTTAGTTCAAAAATTTTTTGAAGCATTTTGTGCTAGTTGCAAAACCAAAATCCTTCTTTAAAGCTAGTTATGTAATTTTTTAAAAAAATTTAAGTAATTTTTAGTTAAAGTAATAAAACTGCGATATATAAGTTGCTAATGATTTTTCCAGTTAGCTTTTAATCTTTGGCATGCTAAAATTTTATTTTTGAGATTATAATTAGTATGACATTCCTTTTCCAAATTAGATCTGTCAAAAAAAATGCTTGGAACCATATTCTTGAAATTTTCTATGATTATGATATGAATTCTTGAATACTTCTGAAGTATTACAGCTAGGAAATTCAATAATTCTTTATATAACTTCATGTACCAACCAGAAAAAGAGTCATCATAATTTTGAAACTCAAAAACCCACTGCCTTGCCATCAAAAGCCAGCGTATATCAAATTCGATAGCCAGCTGTTTGAGAACATAAATAGAACACACAAAAGGCCAAAGTACCCAATGGTTGAAGGAGTCCAAGGAAGCAATGAAAATGATCAGAATTTATGAAAAGAATCACCATACCCATAAAATTTTGCCTTAAAAGTTAATCTCATCAACTAGCAATGAGCAGTGAGCAGCGCAAGAAGGAAATTCCAATGTACCCAACATTAGCAAAAAAAAAAATCCAATATTAGAAAATGTTGATTTCTTATAACTCAATTGGCACTTGTGAGTTGTGACCTCTAATTGAAATATTCAGGGTTCAAATTTTCATCCCCATAAGATCGAATTATCAAGTTAGGAAAATCCAAAACCTAAAATATGAAAGATGTCTCCCTATCAGCTCAACTACCAAGGAGAAAATACATAAAGAGAGGTGTATGAAAGCATATTTTATTTACCAACTTGCAAACTTCTTAGTTAATTGATAATTAAATAAAAATGTAACAACCGTTAAAAAATATAGCAAATCTTTAACTTTTATCAAGGGGAAAAAAAGCATTATGCTATGTTGGTTGAGGTGAAAAGGAAATAAAATGGAGAGAGACTTGTGATTTTTCATTGTTTGGTTTGAGTAAAAAGAGTAAATAAATAACATTGAATTTAAAATAAAAAAAAAAAATCAAATGATCCCAACTTTTTCATCATTCTATTTTTAATTAAAAAGGTATAATAGTGATTTATTCTCTATTATTTTCTTCTTCTTCTTCTTCTTTTTTATTTATTTATTTTTTTTTTCTATTCTCTTTATCAAACACATAGTAAAAAAAGCCATTTTTTTTCATATTTTTTTCATCCTCCCAACATTTGTAAACACATGTGGAATATATACATAGTAAGAGCATTGCATTAGTTAGTGTAAAATTTTATTTTTATTTTAATATAAGAACCTATTTTTCTATTTTACATAATAAATTTTCAAAAACACTCATATCAAATTATTTTTATTACACTTTCAAATCATTTTTAGGTGAGTAACGAAAATATCAAAAATATATTTGCATATGGATAGTAAGAGTATTCACATCAACTCATGCAAAAATTTATGTCTATTTTAGCATAGGGACCTACTTTTTTCTATTTTATATACTCATTTTTCAAAAATCTCACATCAGATTATCAATTTTACAATTCATTTCATTAAAATATCAATTTTACTTAATTTTTAAACTTTTCAATTTTTTTATCGCACACAACAACTGTTATCCATCTTCTTATTTTATCATCGAGAATCCGGGATACGTAAAGAAATGATAAAAAAATTAAATGCAAAATGAACAGTGCTAGTATAAATTTACATAGTTACACTAACAATCGCGTATTTTTCACTCTAAGACATTTATTCTTAGAGTGAAAAATACATGATTATTGGCTTATTGATGTAACTATGTAAATATATACTAGCACTATTCATGAAATTTGGGATAGATCCAGAGAAGTTGCACCGTGAGAGATCTTAGAGTGAAAAATACATGATTGTTATAGTAACTATGTAAATTTACATGATTGTTACTATAACAATCATGTAACATCAAAACCTCAACACTTTATAAGTATTTCCCACAAGATTTATATAATATCATCAAGAGACCCATGACACCAAAATCATAATATTCTCCAAGACAAACAATTGGAATCTTTAACTAGCTCCAAATAATCAATAAAAATTATATTCACCATTTATTTCACATTGAAAAGCCAAAACCCCAAAATCTTCACCACTTAGATAGCTATCATTGTAAAAATTATAAACCCACTCATCAAATAAATCCACCAAGACAAAACCCATACATATAAACACATGGATATCACTTTCAAAGCTTATAAATCACATGGGTGTCATTATCAAAGCTTAGATAAAGAAAGTCTCTAGAAAATTAAAAGCATATAAATCCACCAAAAAGATTAGAAATTTTTACCTCAAATAAAAGATGTGAAGATGCAAAGGTTACTAAGAAGTTTTGACGGTGATCTTGTCGGAAAAATGATGGTGGAGATGGTGGTGTGGAGTGGAACCCGGTGGGAGAGTGAGGGAGTTTGAGAGAGAGGAGTGTGTGCGTGTTGTTTTTGAAAAAAAAAAAAGGGTGGAGAGGACCCTATGTTGACCGGCCAAGAGAGTGAGAGGGTGAGATGATATGTGTGGTGGTAGTGAATGGGTAGGTGAGGCACATGGGATCTAATTAAAATTTGACCTTACATGTTTTTTTTTATTAAAGGGCTAGGATGTTACATTCTTCCCCCTCCCCCCCCCCCCCCCCCCCCTAATAAAAATTTTGTCCTCAAAATTTTATGTACTTTGATCTTGAAAAATGTTTAGGTATCTTAACAACATATTATCCTCAAGCTCCCAAGATGCCTCTTTCACCGAATGATTTTTCCAAAGCACCTTAACCCAAGATATGGTTCTATTGTGTAGCACCTATTCCTTGCGATCCAAAATCTCTACCGAAATTTCTTTATATGACAAACCATCTCTAATCTGAAAAGGCTCATAACTTAATACATGTGAAGGGTCAGGAATGTATTTCCTTAACATAGATTCATGGAAAACATTATGAATTCCTAACAATGCCGGTGGTAGGGCAATTCTATATGCAACTTCGCCCACCCTTTCCAAGACCTCAAAAGGCCATACAAACCTAAGGCTTAACTTACCCTCAAGTCAAGATTCAAGAACAGTCAACAAGCATCTACCGGAAAGAAGAATACATGATTGTTACTATAACTATGTAAATTTATTCTAGCGCTATTCATTTAACACAATTTTACAATTCACCTCATTAAAATATCAATTTTACTTAATTTTTTAAATTTTTAAATTTTTTTCACACACAACAACTATTATCCATCTTCTTATTTTATCATCAGAAATCCGGGATATGTAAAGAAATGATAAAAAAATTAAATACAAAATGAATAGTGCTAGTATAAATTTACATAGTTACAGTAACAATCATGTATTTTTCACTCTAAGATCTCTCACAGTGCAACTTTTCTAGATCTATCCCAAAAATGAATAGTTGAACCAATTGTGTTAAATGCAAAATGAATAGTGCTTGATTCTAGTTATATGGTCATGTTTAATCTAAATTTTAATAAGATAGAATGTTTAATTGAACTCTTATTAGTATTTTGCACTCATTAACTGGCTTCATACAAAAAATTAAAAAATTTAAGTGGACACATGGCACAAAATTGGCCTACAATTGAAATCTAATTTATAATCTAATTGAATTTTCTCTTAATTTTAACTTTATAAAATTCGTTTAAGGATGCCCAATCCAAGCACATTGTAGCCTATGATTACAATTTTATATCATTTTAACCTAAATAAGCTTTGACATTTAACGGTTTTAAACCTTTAAAGTATAAACAACAGCAATTTTTCCTTTTACCATTCCTATAAAAGAGAACCAGTGGTGGCAATGTGCCTCCTAAATCCTAATCCAAGCTTTAGCGCTTGATAACATTTCTATACCATTTGAAGGCATTTTGGGTTTGATAGTTTTACTAGTATTAAATCCTTTACAACGGAAGTGTTGTGCACCATGGATCATGAACACAAGTTATCTCTGCCATTGATAATGCTCCAATCATAAAAACCACTCTAGTACACTAATGGGAAAAGATGGTTAATATTAGCATGTTGCATTATACGGATATAAACACAATAAACTCTTAGGAACATTTGAGTGGAGGAGTGGTTTTGCACTTTTGCTACGGCCTATCTGCCTATACACAAACAGGGGCATAGCCAGGAATCTTTACATGGGGGCCGATTTGAACCATGAAGGTTAAAATCGACGACAATGAGTATCATCATTGTATAGATAGCCTATATTTTTAGGTTGATATGGACTTTCTTTGAGATAAACTCGTCGGATTTCATCTTGTTTGTTGATAGGGAATTCACATATTTGTTTACGTGATCTTAGATCACGATCTATCTCTTCAGATTGAATTCTTGAACATTTGGAGGGGTCAGGGTTTTCATTAGGCATTGAAATATCAACATTTGTTTCTACAGTCACAGGTGTCCTAATTTTTGAATTGCTAACATCTTTTTTCTTAAAGAATGCATCAATTGTTTTTTGTTTGCTCATAATTCTTTTAACTTTAAGAATATGACTAAAAAATTAACCTGAAAAGAAGTTTAAAAAATAAAATTTTAATTAGAAATTTTTACTTAGTTATATGAATGTTATTCATACTCAAGAAAAAACAAAATTTCCACTATAATTTAAACATACAACCCATTTTTAATACGACTTTAATTAATAATAACCCCTCAAACAAAAACAAAAATTAAACACACAAGTATTGGTACACAACATAAACCAAACAATTTAACAACACCCACAGCCACATGATATCTAACTAATCAAAAATAGGTAATAAATTAAAACAATTTTACCTTAAAAACTTTGTCTTCACAAAGTGCAAAGATGGGTCACCCGTGTGGCAATACCTACTGCCTTTGTCTGACTGCCTCCAACTTTAGATCTTCCCTTCAAGACTCATCATAAACAATCTCCCCATGCCTTCAATCATGTATTTCTCTAAAAATCTATGAAAATATAAAGAGCATGTGAATATTTAGGTGTAGATAGTTGAGAAAATAAAAAAAAAAAGACACTAAAAAGAGATGAATGTCTAATGCTTAAGAAAGAGAAGAAAACTCACCAGTCACTAAGTTCCAAAACTAAAGTTGATGAAGAAAAGAAAAAATTGGTTAGGATTTGTTTTTTTTTTTTTTGGGACTATGAGTACAGAGGATTGGAGTTTTAGGGGCTGGTAGGTAAGCAACAATACCAGTGCAAATGAAGGTGTATCAAAGAAGACAAAACAAAAGAATAAGAAATAAAGAAAGGGATTCTGTGGGTCAGTGGGTGGATTTTTTTTAGATGAAGAGAAAGTGAAGTTTTGTTTTTAGTGTTTAGACTTGAGCAGGCCAGCTTGTTTTATTTGGAATACATAAGGTGATAAGGCCTAAAACTAAAGCTGGACTTAGGAGAATAGTTGAGAATTGGGCATTTGGGGGGGGGGGGGGGGGGGGGGGGCTGTCCAACATTGGGGGGGCCCAATTTTTTTTTTTTTACCTACTCTAATGGAAATTTTTTTTTTTTTTTTTTTTTTTGCAGGGGCCGAGGCCCCCCCCCCCAAGCCACTACGTGGCTCCGCCCCTGTACACAAAGTTGGTAGCTGTATGTAGAATGTGATTATAATAAAAAGGTTTTAATCACATAATGAACAGAAAATTCCTTTACAATGTTCTCCAAGTTACAATGATAAAGGGCCTGGCTAATCATATTCCACTAGATTTCCATTCCATGTGATCACCAAGTTAGAACGTCTGAAAGTGTTTAATAGATGTCATCTATTTGTCTAATGCATGAACCAATGCTTATTTCCAATTCCGTAAGTTTGGTCTTCACAATGCCCCAATTGTGTTTGGATTCTAAGTTATAATTATTTTCCTCATTCATCCAAACTTCAACATTAAGTTTAGACGACAATTATTATTACAATTTTTTCCCCAATTGCTAAAGTGGCAAGTTGTGATTGATATATAATAAAAATGATATAAGTGGTCATCACATATGAAAGTGATGTTCTACTGATTAAAATCAATCACCTAAGATGTTGTGGAAAAAAATCGTGAAATTCAGTGTTTGTAGCAATGTTGAACAAACTTGAACTACAAACTTTTCTTTCATCCCACATCAACAATATATATAAGGGAAGGGGCCAGTTGGAGAGATAAATAAGATAAAAGCATGATTATGCAACATACTTACCTGGACAGGGTCAATGGTCGATCAAGAAGGTCCATGGCCTAGGAAAATGATCTCCATTGCACTTTGGAGGGGTGATTTTCTAAGGTCTCCCCAAGTGGGAGAGCCTATGTCATAATTTGTGGAAGTAGGGGCTTGCGTTCGCGCAGCCCCTGCCTAATTTAGTTCAAAAAAAATTTTGAAGCATTTTGTGCTAGTTGCAAAACCAAAATCCTTCTCTAAAGCTAGTTATGTAAATTTTTTAAAAAAATTAAGTAATTTTTAGTTAAAGTAATAAAACTGCTTTATAAGTTGCTAATGATTTTTACAGTTAGCTTTTAATCTTTGGCATACTTTTTTTTTTTTTTTTTTTTTGAGATTATAATTAGTATGACATCCTTTTCCAAGCTAGATCTGTCAAAAAAATGCTTGGAAACATATTCTTGAAATTTTCTATGATTATGATATGAATTCTTGAATACTTCTGAGATATTACAGCTAGGAAAGTCAATAATTCTTCATGTACCAACCAGAAAAAGAGTCATCATAATTTTGAAACTCAAAAACCCATCTGCCTTGCCATCAAAACCCAGCGTATATCAAATTCGATAGCCAGCTGTTTGGGAACATAAATAGAACACACAAAAGGCCAAAGTACCCAACGGTTGAAGGAGTCCAAGGAAGCAATGAAAATGATACAGAATTTATGAAAAGAATCACCATACCCATAAAATTTTGCCTTAAAAGTTAATCTCATCAACTAGCAATGTACCCAACATTAGCAAAAAAAAAATCCAATATTACAAAATGTTGATTTCTTGTAATTCAATTGGCACTTGTGACCTTTAATTGAGACATTCAGAGTTCAAATTTTCATCTCTCAAAAGATCGAATCAAATAAAAAGTCAAGAAAACCCAAAACCTAAAATATGAAAGATGTCTTCCTATCAGCTCAACTACCAAGGGGAAAATACATAAAGAGAGGTGTATGAAAGCATATTTTATTTACCAACTTGCAAACTTCTTAATCAATTGATAATCAAATAAAAACGTAACAACCGTTAAAAAATATAGCAAATCTTTAACTTTTATCAAGGAGAAAAAAAGCATTATGCTATGTTGGTTGAGGTGAAAAGGAAATAAAATAAAGAGAAACTTGTGATTTTTCTTTGTTTGGTTTGAGTAAAAAGAGTAAAGAAATAATATTGAATTTAAAAAAAAAAAAATCAAATGATCCCAACTTTTTCATCATTCTATTTTTAATTAAAAAGGTATAATAGTGATTTAATCACTATTCTTTTTTTTCTTTTTCTTTTTTCTCTTTATCAAACACATAGTAAAAAAACACATTTATTTTTCTTTTTCTTTTTTTCTCATTTTTCATCCTCCCAAATTTTGTAAACACATGTGGAATATATACATAATAAGAGCATTGCATTAGTTCATGTAAAAATTTCTTTTCATTTTAATATAAGAACCTATTTTTCTATTTTACACAATAAATTTTCAAAAAAATTCATATCAAATTATTTTTATTACTCTTCCAAATCATTTCTATGTGAGTAAAGAAAATATCAAAAATATATTTGCATATGGATAGTAAGAGTATTCACATCAACTCATGCAAAAATTTATGTCTATTTCAATATAGGGACCTACTTTTTTCTATTTTATATGCTCATTTTTCAAAAATCTCACATCAGATTATCAATTTTACAATTCATTTCATTAAAATGTCAATTTTACTTAATTTTTTAAATTTTTTATCACACACAACAACTATTATCCATCTTCTCATTTTATCATTGAGAATCCAAGATACGTAAAGAAATGATTAAAAATTAAATGCAAAATGAATAGTGCTAGTATAAATTTACATAGTTACAGTAACAATCATGTATTTTTCACTCTAAGACATGTATTCTTAGAGTGAAAACTACACGATTGTTGTTGTAACTATGTAAATTTATACTAGCACTATTCATGAAATTTGGGATAGATCCAGAGAAGTTGCACCGTGAGAGATCTTAGAGTGAAAAATACATGATTGTTACTGTAACTATGTAAATTTACATGATTGTTATTGTAACAATCGTGTAACATCAAAACCTCAACACTTTATAAGTAGTTCCCACAAGATTCATATAATATTATCAAGAGACCCATGACACCAAAATCATAATATTCTCCAAGACAAACAATTAGAATCTTTAACTAGCTCCAAATAATCAATAAAAATTATATTCACTATTTATTTCACATTAAAAAGCCAAAACCCCAAAATCTTCACCACTTAGATAGCCACTATTGTAAAAATTATAAACTCACTCATCAAATAAATCCACCCAGACAAAACCCATACATATAAACACATGGATATCACTTCCAAATCTTATAAATCACATGGGTATCATTATCAAAGCTTAGATAAAGAAAGTCTCTAGAAAATTAAAATTATATAAATCTACGAAAAAGATTAGAAATTTTTAGCTCAAATAAAAGATGTGAAGATGCAAAGGTTCCTAAGAAGTTTTTACGGTGATCTTGTCAGAAAAAATGATGGTGGAGATGGTGGTATGGAGTGGAACTCGATGGGAGAGTGAGGGAGTTTGAGAGAGAGGAGTGTGTGTGTGTGTGTTGTGTTTGAGAGAAAATGAAAAAAAAAAAAAGTGGAGAGGACCCTATCTTGACCGGCGAAGAGAGTGAGAGGGTGAGATGATATGTGTAGTGGTAGTGAATGGGTAGGTGAGGCACGTGGGATCTAATTAAAATTTGACCTTACATGGTTTTTTATTAAAGGGCTAGGATGTTACATTCTTCCTCCCATTATAAAAATTTTGTCCTCAAAATTTTATGTACCTTGATCCTGAAAAAGGTTTGGATATCTTAAAAACATATTATCCTCACACTCCCAAGATGCCTCTTTCACCGAATGATTCTTTCAAAGCACCTTCACCCAAGATATGGTTCTATTGCGTAGCACCTATTCCTTGCAATCCAAAATCTCTATCGGAATTTCTTTATATGACAAATCATCTTTAATCTGAAGAGGCTCATAACTCAATACATGTGAAGGGTTACGAATGTATTTCCTTAACATAGACTCATGGAAGACATTATGAATTCCTGATAGGGCCGGTGGTAGGGCAATTCTATATGTACTTCGTCCACCATTTCCAAGACCTCAAAAGACCCTACAAACCTAGGGCTTAACTTACCCTCAAGTCAACATTCAAGTACAGTCAACAAGCATCTACTAGAAAGAAGAATACATGATTGTTATTGTAACTATATAAATTTATACTAGCGCTATTCATTTAACACAATTTTACAATTCACTTCATTAAAATATCAATTTTACTTAATTTTTAAATTTTTAAATTTTTTTTCACACACAACAACTATTATCAATCTTCTTATTTTATCATCGGAAATCCAAGATATGAAAAGAAATGATAAAAAATTAAATACAAAATGAATAATGCTAGTATAAATTTACATAGTTACAGTAACAATCATGTATTTTTCACTCTAAGATCTCTCATGGTGCAACTTCTCTGGATCTATCCCAAAAATGAATAGTTGAACCAACGGTGTAAAATGCAAATTGAATAGTGCTTGATTTCTAGTTATATGGTCATTTTTAATCTATATTTTAATAAGATAGAATGTTTAATTGGACTCTTATTAGTATTTTGGACTCATTAACTCGCTTGACACAAAATTAAAAATTTAAGTGGACACATGGCACAAAATTGGTCTACAATTGAAATCTAATTTAGAATCTAATTGAATTTTCTCTTAATTTTGACTTTATAAAATTCATTTGAGGATGCCCAATCCAAGCACATTGTAGCCTATGATTACAATTTTATATCATTTTAACCTAAATAAGCTTTGACATTTAACAGTTTTAAACCTTTAAAGTATAAACAACAGCATTTCCTTTTACCATTCCTATAAAAGAGAACCTGTGGTGGCAATGTGCCTCCTAATCCAAGCTTCAGCGCTTGATTACATGTCTATACCATTTGAAGGCATTTTGGGTTTGATAGTTTTACTAGTCTTAAATCCTTTACAACGGAAGTGTTGTGCACAATGGATCATGAACACAAGTTATCTCTGCCAGTGATAATGCCTCAATCATAAGAACCACTCTAGTACACTAAATGAGAAAAGATAGTTAATATTAGTATGTTTCATTATACGGATATAAATACAGTAAACTTGAGGAACATTTGAGTGGGGGAGTGGTTTTGCACTTTTGCTATGGCCTATACACAAAGTTGGTGGCTGTATGTAGAATGTGATTATATTAAAAAGGTTTTAATCACATAATGAACAGAAAATTCCTTTACAATGTTCTCCAAGTTACAAACTTACAATGATAAAGGGCCTGGCTAATCATATTCCACTAGATTTCCATTCCATGTGATCACCAAGTTAGAACGTCTGAACGTATTCAATAGATTTCATCTATTTGTCTAATGAATGAACCAATGCTTATCTCCAATTCCGAAAGTTTGGTATTTCACAATGCCCCATTGTGTTAGGATTCTAAGTTATAATTATTTTCCTCATTCATCCAAACTTCAACATTAAGTTAGACAACAATTATTATTACATATTTTTTCTCCACTTGCTAAAGTAACAAGTTGTAATTGGTGTATAATAAAAATAATATATGTGGTAATCACATATTAAAGTGATGTTCCACTAATTAGAATTCGTCACGTAAAATGTGAAAAAAAATCGTGAAATTCATAGCGTCTGTAGCAACGTCGAACAGACTTGAACTATAAACTTTTCTTTCTCCCACATCAGCAATATGTGTAAGAGAAGGGGCCGCTTGGACAGATATATAAGATAAAAGCACGATTGAGCAACATACTTACCTGGACAGGGTCAATGGGTGATCAAGAAGGTCCATGGCCTAGGTAAATGATCTCCATTGCACTTTGGAGTGGTGTTTGCCTAAGGTCTCCCCAAGTGGGAGAGCCTATGTCATAATTTGTGGAAGTAGGGGCTTGCGTTCGCGCAGCCCCTGCCTAATTTTTAGTTCAAAATATGTATTAAGCATTTTGTGCTAGTTGCACAACCAAGACCTTCTTTAAAGGCTAGTTATATAAATTAAAAAAAAAATTTATTGGAACTATATTCTTGATATTTTTTATTTTTGAGATTATAATTCATTCCATGATTAGTATGACATTCCTTTTCCAAATTAGATCTGTCAAAACAAAAAAAAAAAACAAAAAGCTTGGAACCGTATTCTTGAAATTTTCAATGATTATGATATGAATTCTTGAATACTTCTGAGATATTCCAGCGAGGAAATTCAATAATTCTTTATATAACTTCATGTACCAACCAGAAAAAGAGTCATCATAATTTTGAAACTCAAAAACCCATCTGCCTTGCCATCAAAACCCAGTGTATATCAATAATTCAATAGCCAGCTGTTTGTAAACATAAAGAGCACACAAAAGGCCAAAGTACCCATGGCCAATGGTTTGAAGGGAGTCCAAGGAAGCAGTGAAAATGATGCAGAAGTTCTGAAAAGAATCACCAAACCCATAAAATTTTGCCTTAATAGTTAATCTCATCAACTAGCAATGAGCAGTGCAACAAGGAAATTCCAATGTACCCACCCAACATTAATTAGCAAAAGAAAAATCAAATATTACAAAATGTTGATTTCCTGTAACTTAATTGGCACTTGTGGTCTCTAATTGAGACATTCAGGGTTCAAATTCACATCCCCTCATAAGATCGAGTTATCAAATAAAAAGACAAAAAAACCTAAAATATGAAAGATGTCTCCCTATTAGCTCAACTACCAAGGAGAAAACACATAAAGAGAGATGTAGGAATGCATATTTTATTTACCAACTTGCAAACTTCCTGATTAATTGATAATCAAATAAAAATGTAACAATTGTTAAAAAAATATAGCAAATCTTGAACTTTTATCAAGGGGCAAAAAAACATTATGATATGTTGGTTGAGGTGAGAAGGTAGAAAAATGGAGAGAATTGTGATCTTTTATTGTTTGGTTTGAGTGAAAAGAGTAAAGAAATAACATTGAATTTAAAAAAAAAAAAAAAATCGTATGATCCCAACTTTTCATGATTCTATTTTTAATTTAAAAGGTACAATAGTGATTTGATCTCTATCTCTATTCTTTCATTTATTTTTATTTTTTTTTCTATTCTCTTTATCAAACACATAGTAAAAAACACATTTATTTTCCATATTTTTACCAATTTTCATCCTCCCAACATTTGTAAATGCATTTGGAATGTAAATATAATAAGAGCATTTGCATTAGTTGGTGTAAAAATTTCTTTCTATTTTAACATAAAAACCTATTTTTCTATTTTACATAGTAAATTTTCATAAAACACTCACATCAAATCATCTATTTTACACTAAATTTTATTAAAATATTATTTTTATCGATTTTTTATTACTCTCCCAAATCATTTCAATGTGAGTAAAGAAAATATTAAAAATATATTTGCATAGGAGTGTATAGCAAACCTGCCAAAACCAACCTGACCCGACCCGACCCGACCCAACCCAACCCAACCCATGGGGTTGGTGGATTGGGTTGGGTTATGATTTTTTTTTTAACAATGGGTTGAGTTGGGTTTAGGTCATGAGATTTACAAACCTACCTAACTCGACTCGACTCACCTATATTTAATATATATTTAAATTTAAAAATATATATTAAAAAATATATTATATAATTTTGTTATTTATTTATTTTCCCCTCTTCCCAAATAAAACCCAAACCCTAAGTTTTTCTCATATAGTTTGTGTTTATTTGGCGTTATGCTCACAATTATTTGGTTATAAATTTGTTCTTACTTGTGGTAGTGTTGTTCTAATACTCAATTTAATAATAACAATAGTAATTAAAAAAAAAATTGTCTAACTCATGAGTCCAACCCAACCTAACCCGATCCACGTGAGTTGGGTTGTGTCGGGTTGGATTTTTTTTAACCTACCGTGGTGGGTTGGGTTGAAAAAACTTTTCAACCCAACCCAACCCGACCCATGCACATCACTATATTTGCATATGAATACTAAAAGTATTCACATCAACTCATGCAAAAATTTCTATCTATTTTAGTATAAGAACCTACTTTTTTATTTTATATACTCACTTTTTAAAAATGGGAAATTGCACTTTACCCACATGTGGTTTGGCCGATTTTAACTAAGCCACCTACGGTTTAAAAAATGTCACTTAACCCATCTAAGGTGCCCTCCGTTAGACATCCATAACCCACTTCTCCTTTTTCATCGTTAAAAATAGGGGAAAATATATCTTTTTCATTATATTTTATGTCTCTCTCCTCTTTTCTCTCCTTCTTCTTCTTCACATAAAATATAAAAGAAAAATATCAAAAAGTAAGTCAAAATAAAATTTGTTTCATCATTTTTCATATACATAATTAGCACAAAGTTTTACGAAAGAGGGTAGACAAAGCAATTTTTCAAACCATAAAGTAATTTTACAAATTTGAGTTAATAATCTCCATTACAAAATGGGGTGCTCATTTTCTGGGTTGAATAAGCTAAAATAAAAACCCAAAAATGTATATGGAATGATGCGTTTAACGTTCTTACCCAATGCCCACTGCAATTGCCAACCATGCTTTTACAATGACAAGAAAACCAATATACCTATAGTCACAAACAAAGCCACAAATCCATGTGAACATACACCCACAGATTCACTAGCCTTCCACTACTAAATCCAAAAATTGACTACTTAATTCTTCATAGAACAATCACAAAATAAAATTAATTAAATACAAAAATTAAGGATAGATGGTATCCACCAGTTTGCTAGATTCTATCTTTACCTTAGGCTTTCTCTCTTTAAAATTGTAACCCTCTCTCTTTTGCTGGGTTCTCTAAAAAAAACCTAGATTTGCAAGTAAAAAAAAAAAAAAAAAAAAACTCAACAATCTAGCAAATCCAACACCACAGCCAACTCATTGAACCATCAAATCATAGCCTCACCAAACTACCATCTCCAACACCACCACCTCCAACACCAACTACTGTTAGCCACCGCCCAAAACCCGAGATTGGGAAGCAAAAACAAAGAAACAAGAAAAACAAAATAGTGAGATCGTCTGAGATTGAAGCGGCGGAGAGCGATGGTTTGGTGGATTCAAATTTTCTAGGGTTAATGGATTTGTGGGTTCGAATTTTCTAGGTTGGTTTAAATTTACTTATGGTTGGTGGGTTCAAATTTTTTGGGTTTAATGGATTTGTGGGTTAATGGATTTGCAAGTGTAATGGATTTCTAGGTTAGTTTAGTTTTTCCTACTGAGAGTTTTTAGGATTTGGCAGATTTGTTTTATCTATGGCTTCAAAAGATGGAGAATCTTTTGGGTTCCTTCCAATAAAAAAAAAAAAAAAAACATGGGTTCCTTTTTGTTTTCCCTTGCTATTTGGGTTTGTAACCTAAACTAATTTTTTTTTTTTTTTTAACGGCAAGATTTTATGTATATTGTTGGTAGTATATACATTAAGAGGGAACCAATTATTGTGTTGATTGAACAAGATTCAAGTCACGAAATGGGATTTGGGTTTGAAGATTTGATTTTTAAGATGGTGAGAGAGAAGTCGTTCTTCAATATGTTGTTTCTACTTCTGTTTCTATTGTGGCTTATATAGTAAAATGAATTTTTTAATAGAAAGGACAAAGGTAGGTAACAGGTGTTTAACGGAGATCACCTTAGGTGGGTTAAGTGATAACTTTTAAATTACATGTAAAAATAGGCCAAACTATGAGTGGATAAGGTGCAATTTCCTTTTTAAAAAATCTCACATCAGATTATTAATTTTACAATACATTTAATTAAAATATCAATTTTACTTTTTTTCACACACAACAACTATTATCTATTTTCTTATTTCACCATCTAAATACATAAAGAAATAATAAATTAAATGCAAAATAAATAGTGCCAGTATAAATTTACACAATCATAATAATAATCATGCATTTTTATACAACTTTTTATACTCTAATGTGGGTCAATTATGAGATTGGCCTATTAAAATATGTTTTTTTTTTCAATTATACAAACATTGATGTGATTGTTTTAACAGTGTAGCTAAACTCCTGTTTTGCACAAATTGACAAGTGATGTGGCTATATAAGAGCATTTGTAGCAGGTGTGGTAAATGTGCCAAATGTCAAATATTTGGCACATTTGCCACACCAAACACAAAAATGAAGGTTTATGAAATGTGCCAAATCTCAAAAATTATACCACATTTGTACAGTACTGTTGCAAATTTGCAACAGTACGGATAGATGTTGTAAAAATAAAAACTGTTTTATATTCTCTCTTCTCTCTCCTTTCTCTTCATTTTTTCTTCTCTTCTCTCTCACTTTCCGGTTCCCTCTCTCTTCGACCAGTCCGACAGTGACGACGACATGGTCCGACGACGATCTCACCCACGACGACGGCGTAGCTCCGATGACGATCTCACCCACGACGACGGCGTAGCTCAATCTCACCCATGCTCCAGCCACGCTCGATCTCACCCACGCTCAGCCACGCTCGATCTCACCGATCTCACCCCGAGGCCGCCATCGATCTCACCCTCTTCCCTCTCCTCTTTGTCCGCCTTTCACTCTGCCTCTCTCTAGTTTTGGGTTTTTTTTTTTTTTTTTTTTTAGCTGCAATTTGGGTTGATCTGATGGTGGTGGTGGGCCGTGGGCTATGGGCAGTGACAGTGGCAGTGGTGGTGGGCTGTGGGGGTGATGGCCGATGGTGGCTGTTGGGGTTGTTGATGATAGTGGGAGACAATATATTATTTTAATGTGTAATAAATATTATTTTAATGCATAGAATTGAATTATAGAACATCTAATAAATGAGATATTGTAAAATGATGTAATAAAATAATAAAATAGGTCTTTAGTGTAGTAAAATGACTTTTTTTTTTTACAACATCTACTGTGAATACTCTAAAAATTCTTTTTAGCGGGAATATTGCTTTTCTACAAATGTATGGCGGGTTGGGTGGCAGGACAAATGTACAATACAATAAAGAGGATTCACTTTTTGGCGGGAACATTGCTTGAAATTTAACCCTTTAGCGGTACAAATACAACCGAAATCGTGATTTGGAATCACAATTTCATGTATGAATTTTCTTTTCTTTTTGAAACATTTCATCCATGAAATAGAGTCAATACTCAATAGGCACTTTTTTTTTTTTTTTTTTTTTTTGAGAAGTTACTCAATAGGCACTTGAACACGTTTATTCCGCTTGATTGGGAGGTGTGCCATTTATTGATGCCAACCTTATGATCGTGATTTGTGAATGTAATCTTCGGCTTGTCCTTTTGTGCATCAAATCCTGATAGTTTTTTAATAAGTTTTTTTTTTTTTTTTTCTTGAGGAAAAAGAATAAAAAACTTTTCAAAAGTTATTTTGTTTTAAAAAAACCTTTATCTAAACAAAAAGTGAAATTAAAAGAAAAAAATACAATTTGAAAATGCATTATAAAATAGGGGCTAAGTATCAAATCCATACAGTTTTTTTTTTTTTTCCTTTTATAATTCAATTGTTGAAAAAAGAAAATTCTTGAATGTGAAAGTAAAAATATCTAGAAGTGCCAATCAAATTACAAAATTTTTGACACGATAAATTAAATAAAAAAAATGATAAGCTAAGCTAGTAGTAACTGTGCAAAATTTATAATGCTATAATTAATTAGTTATTATAAATTTTATAATAGATTTATGAACTAAACTCATGATAGAATAAAGAGTGATGTTATAATTATTAAAAATTTTACTATAAATTTATATTTTATTAATTAAGTAGTTGAAAAATGAGTGATTTGAGTTGATTAGTTAAGTTATATGACATTTTGTAATTTTATTATAAAATCTTATAATTTATTGTGTCAATTCATAATACATCAAATTAAAAATAAAAAATTTGTAACATCCATATAATTTATTACTCCATTAATTTGTAAACTTTTTTATAAAAAAATTAATAATTTAACATTTCAAAATAATTAAATAACTTATTTATTAGTATAATATCACACTAATCACTTAAGTCTGTAATTTTTTTAATAATAAAATTTGACAGCAACTTTAGAATTTTCCACCCAAAAAAAAAAACTGATAAATTTTTTTGGTAAAAAGCTTGTTCTTTTAACTTTCATAGTTTCATTCCTGCCCTGATCAGCTTTACCTTTACCTCTCTCTCTCTCTCAGCAAAGAAACCCAAAGTAACACTCTCACAGCACCTCCTTTTCCGGCATTTTCTTCACCTCTCAAATACTTCATCCTGCTCCACAACACACTACCACGACAGTGAGTTGCTTCTGTCTCTTTTGTTTAAAAAAAAAATTATATCTGCTCTTTTTTACTTTCATCGTGTGTATGTGTTTCACCCTCTTAAGAAAGGAACATATTTCTATAAATACTAACCAAAAAACATTTTGCAAGTTTTTCGGGTTGCTTTGGTCATAGTAATCTATTTAGAGTGAGTTGTGTATTTGATCTCTATCAATGTGTTAATGGCTGGTATTTGCTCATGATTTTTAATCATTCTACTAGGTTTTTTTTTTTTTTTTTGGTGTAATAGATGTCATAACCTTTTTAGACTATGTAATTTTGATCTCAAATTTTCCTTTTTCATTTTTAAAGTCAATAATGACTTAAAAATACTAACAAAAAATTCATAAATGCTTTATGACAACAACAATAATTAATAATAATAATAATAATAGTAGCAAGAAACTTGCAATTTTTTAAAGATCAATTTTTGGCTATATTTTTTTCGTCCCTAAACTTGGTAATGAAGTTCGCATTTTCGCCCCTATACTTTAAAAGTTTGCACTTTGCCCTTCAATTTTTGAAAACTTTCAGTTTGTCATTTTGTCAACGTCCGTTAACTTTCAGGATTTTTTTTTCCTTTAACCATTTCTTTATGTGACCCAAAAGCAAACTTTTAGAAACTATGGGCTGTTTGGAATAGAAGTTTAACAACATGTTTTTAATTTTTAAACAATATTATATATATTTTTACAATTTTCAAAATATAAACAACGTTACTAGAACAACATCACTAAACGACTCTTAGACTTGGCAAAAGTTGTAGATTAACTACCACGAAAAACTTGAGATCCTTCGAATGTCTTAGACTCAAGTTCCTTCAGAAAAAATTAACTTTAAACTATGCTGCAGTCTCAGTCTCTCTCACTCTCGCTCTCACTCTCGATGTCTCTTAGTCTAAGGGCACATTTTGGTACATGTGTATAAACAACAGATTTCAATTTTTTTGGAAACACGTGTGGTTGAAAAGTGTGTAAAAATACGTGAAATGTTGTTTAAAAACTAAAATCATGTGTTTAAATTGATGTATCAAACAGGCCCTAGGTCTCTCCACTTTTTTTCTTAATCTTGCTCACCTCTCTCCGTGTCTCTGTCTCTCTGTCTCTCTCTCTCTCTCTCTCTCAAGGTGTAGAGTTTGGGTTTTTGAGGCCATCTCAAAAAATCTGTGTGGGTTTTGATTAAGGTACTGAGAATTGCTAGGTTTTTAGAGTTTGGGTTGAAATTATGTAAGATATTTTTGTAAATATTGTGAATATTTAGTATGAAATCTGAAATGGGAAAAACTGAATGATTCAATTCATTATTGTTTGTGTACAAAGATATATATACCTGTACTAACTAACTAACTTTGCCTCAGAACTAATAAACTGACAGCTGTAATCCACTATCTATAAATTAGCTCCTAAACTACAAATAGTTAACAACAAAATACTAAACAGCCTGTAGCTTTGTAACATCTTTCTTCTTCTTATCCTCTGTTTCTGCAGTAGCAGCAGTAGCTTCTGCAATGACTTTCTTCTTAACTTTCTTCTGTTTAGATTAAATGAGACTTCCTTAGATTCAACTCTATTGCTTTCACATTTAGTATTGCCAGGTTTTTATTATAACTTATAATAGACATAAAACGTTGAAGATTTGAATGGGTTTTGAATGCCAGACCTTAGATGGACTTGGAATTTTGTATTGGGTATGAAATGAATAATAGGTGTTTTTAATATGTAAGGTGAGTTGACCATATAAAAATTTGTTTGAGGAGTGGAGTTTTTGGCTATTTTGGGACATGATTTCATAACCATACCAGATGTGATGTTGTAACGGGTCTTGTTGACATTTGTTTGTACTTTGCTTGGATAAAATATTTTTTTAATTGATGTTAAATAAAAGTATTATATTTGTCACTAACATTTTGTAAATTTCATTTGACTTGAATAGGTTTGCGATGACTTCAATTTGTACATTTTTATACTATGGCAGAGAGCCTTGCTGTGATAATGATAAGCAGGGATTGCCGTATAAAGGGCCAGGTAAAAAGTGCGAGATTATTCTGCTGAATAGTAGCTTGAACACCCTGGATGGTTTGAAAAGGGAAATTATGAAAGAGTTGGATGTGAACCCTCAATCGCATGACATAACAATTACTTATCGTGCTCCTCATGAAGTCCTCAGTCACCACGTGACATACAGGAGTGTATTGATTAAAGGAAACAAACATGTTCAGATCATGTTTGACAAGATGAAGTCGACGCCCGAAGTAAAAGATATTGAGTTGTATATAAGTGTGAAACCTCGTATGAAAGTTGGAGGTGAAGAGGGGCAAAAAAAAACTTTGAAGGGTAAGGGAGGGAAAGAGTTACAGTTAATACTCCCGGATGATCGTTACACCACATGCATCAACAACAATATTGCAATCAAGTCTGCTCCTTACAAGGTGCAGGACATGAAACAGAAGTCAATTGTTATGGATTGGGATGAATACTACAAACTGTTACCAAAATTGATGACGGCACTTCAAGATTCAAATCCAACTACAAAGGTTGAATGGAAGATGGTTAACAGTCCAGTCCGAGGAAATGCTTGCTTTTGGCATGTATTTTGGGCTTTTGGTCCTTCAATTGAAGGGTTCCAACATTGTAGGCCAATTATCAGTATTGATGCAATAGTTTTGTATGGAAAATTGTTGAAGACAAAAGAATTGAAGTTATAAACGGCAGCATCAAAAACGACAGAAAAGAAAGAAAGCTGAAGGGCGAAACGACAGAGGAAATAAAAGAACTAAAACGAGGCGTTTTTGGTTAATGAAGCCACACAGCCAGCACGTGTGGGAGAGCCCAGAAACTAGTTAAAGAGAAGGCCAGCTGTCAAGTTGTGATTAGTGGATTAGTTATAAATTAGTTAGTTAGTTTGTTATTAGTTTGTTACAGAGCTTGGAGTGCTCTGTTTTAGAGTTGTATATATATATAGCTTAGTTGTTAATTAAAACTTCACTTGATTCATTTTGTATCAACTCGTTGGTTTATAAGAGTTGTAGTTTTCTCTCTCTCTCCCTCTGTTCTTGTTATTTTACATGGTATCAGAGCATCTTTTCCCTCATTTTCTTTCTTGCCAAACAGAAATTTACTCTTGATTTTCGTTATTTTCTTGTTCTTTCGTTATTTTCTTGTTCTTTCATGGCTTCAAACTCATCAAGTGCCTCTGATTCTTCTACTACACCAACTGGAAGTGCAGCTATGGCGGATGAGTATGCCAATAACCCTTTTTTCTTACCAGCGAATGAAAATCCTGGTTTGGTTCTTACTTCTCAGCCTCTCAATGGTCCTGAGAACTACATGACCTGGGCGAGATCTGTGTTTCTGGCTCTTAGCTCCAGAAATAAGTTTGGTTTTGTTAATGGTTCAATCTCAGAACCAGATCCAACCTCGCCACTATTCAATTCCTGGAATAGGTGCAACACTACGATCTTATCATGGCTGACCAATTCACTCAGTCCTGATCTTAAGGCTAGTGTAATGTACATTAATTCAGCAAGGGATTTGTGGATTGATCTCAAGAATCGGTTATCTCAAGACAACACTCCAAGGCTATTTGAGCTTCAAAAGGAAATAGCACATTTAGTTCAAGGATCGTTGTCAGTGAGCTCTTATTTCACCAAATTCAAGACTCTATGGGATGAGTTTGTGAACAATCAACCCTTCACAGTGTGCAATTGTGCTTGTGTTTGTGGTTCTAGGTCATCTCAGCTGGGTGCACAGCATAAAGAGCATGTCTTTCGTTTTTTGATGGGCTTGAATGACTGTTATGGAACCTTAATTGGGCAAATCTTGCTTATTGAGCCTTTTCCTCCTCTCAGCAAGGTGTGCTCGTTGGTTTTACAAGAAGAGAAAAGGAGAAACTTAGGAAACACTGTTAATGTGGTTCAGCAATTGGATCCTATTGCCATGTATGTAAATAGTGGTAAGCAATTTCACGGTAATGCTCGGAACAATGGAGGCAAAGGAGGAAATTTCAAGAAGGAAAGACCAGTTTGCACCTACTGTGGCTTCACTGGTCACATAGCTGACAAATGTTACAAACTTCATGGATACCCTCCTGGGTATAAGCCAAAAGGTGGAAATAAGGCTATGGCTAATCAAATCACAGGGAGTTTTGGGTTTGATAATCTTTCCAATGTCCAGTCCTGTGATACTAATCAGTTCAACATTGGTCTCCAACAACCAGCTTTGAACAAGACTTCCTTTGGTATTCCACAGCAGAATTTTGGAGGTTTTCCTGGTAACTTTGGTCTTCAGAATTACCAACAAACTACTCAGCCTCAATGTCCAATATCTCAGGTTCAATGTGAACAACTTCTCAACTTTCTAAAGGTTCATAATGCATCCAGTTCTGGTTTTGGTGCTTCAAATGGCATTGGTACTCAGCTTACTTCACAGGTTGCTTCAGTAATGGCACCTGCTCTTCCTACAACCACTTCATCTCCCTCTGCTGCTTCTGCTTCTGCTTCATCATCTTCTTCTAACTTCTCAGGTAATCCTTTTTGGATTGCTCCCAATATGTCTCATTCTATTTTTTCAGCCCATGTTGTTGATAGACATTGTTTTAAATCTAATTCTTGGATTCTTGACACTGGTGCTACTGATCACATGGTACACTCAGTGTCCCAATTAACCACAATTACTTCTGTTGTCCATTCTTGTGTCTATTTGCCAAATGGGGAAAAGGTTCTAGTTACACACATTGGCACAGTGCAAATTTCACCCACTCTCACACTCACAGATGTTTTGTGTGTTCCATCTTTTCATTTCAACCTCATTTCAATTAGTAAACTTACTAAGCATAAACTTTGCTGTCTCATATTTTTTGGTGATTGGTGTTTCATCCAGGACCTTGCTCAATGGAGCATGATTGGTCTGGGTAAGCAAAGCACTGGTTTATATCTGCTTCAAGCTTCTGTTCCATCATCAAGATCAGCAGCTCTTGCTAGTACTGTCAGTCACATCTCTTCTTCAGACTTGTGGCATTCTAGATTAGGACACCTTTCTTGGTCAAAACTTCAATTGTTGAAGCCTTTTGTAGATATTGATGTTCAAAATAAGGCAGCTTGCTGTGATGTTTGTCATTTTTCAAAACAAAAGAAGCTTACTTTTCCTTCTAGTTCTCATGTAACCACCAAACCTTTTGAATTGATCCATTGTGACCTATGGGGTCCTTTTTCTGTCAATACAATTGATGGTTACAAATATTTTTTGACTATTGTGGATGATTTTACTAGGTGCACATGGGTTTACTTACTTAAACAAAAATCTGAAACTCAATTCTTGTTTCCTAAATTTGCATCAATGGTTTTCACTCAATTTGATAGCAAAATTAAAACTATTAGAAGTGATAATGGGACTGAGTTTTTCTTGAAAGATTTTTTTCATTCTAATGGCATTTTGCATCAACTTTCCTGTGTTAATACTCCCCAGCAAAATGGTATTGCTGAAAGGAAGCATCAACACATCCTCAATGTTGCAAGAGCTTTAAAATTTCAGTCTCACATTCCTTTATGTTTTTGGGGTGACTGCATCCTAACTGCTGTACATCTTATCAACAGAATTCCTTCAACAACTTTAGGTAATAAGAGTCCTTATGAAATGCTTTTCAATTCTCCCCCATCTTATCACAATTTGAGGAGTTTTGGCTGCTTATGTTTCATTTCCACCTTATCTCATAATAGGCACAAGTTTGCACCTAGGGCCAGAAAATGTGTGTTTCTTGGTTATCCCCATGGCATTAAAGGTTACAAAGTCCTTGATCTTCACTCCAATTCAGTTTATATTTCAAGAGACATTATCTTTTATGAAAACATTTTTCCCTATGCTGATTGTTCTCAGCCTTCTGCTTCTTATTTGGATAATTTTGTTTTCCCTCATTCCACTTTAGATCCTGCTGATTCAGTCTTTGTTCCCTGCCCTTCCTCCCTTCCTCATCTTCCTTCACCTATCCCTAACTCTAATTCCACTTCTAGTCCTATTTCTGTTTCAACTGAACCTAATTCTGCAGAACTTGTTTCTGCAGAATCTGCCATGCCTACCATTCCTACTCTTCCTCAGTCTTGTGGTTCCATTGTTCCTATTAGAAGGTCCACTAGGTCCCACAAAACCCCTTCATACCTATCTGATTACTATTGCAATTCTGTCAGTTCCAAACCCAGTTCTGGTCTGCCCTATGACCTTTCGGATCATGTGAGTTACTCTCATCTTGGACCTACTTTTCACTCTTTTGTCATGGCCACTTCTTCCCCTCCATCAGAGCCTGCTTCATTTCAGCAAGCAGTGCACTTTCCTGAGTGGAGGGCTGCCATGGACAGGGAAATTGAGGCATTAGAAGTGAATGATACTTGGACATTAACCTCTTTACCTCCTGGTAAGTCAGCCATTGGTTGCAAATGGGTCTACAAAGTTAAATACCTCCCTGATGGTACCATTGAGAGGTATAAAGCCAGGCTTGTTGCCAAGGGCTTCACTCAAAAACTTGGGCTGGACTATTCAGAAACTTTCTCTCCAGTTGTCAAGTCAGTTTCAGTTAGAATTGTTTTGTCATTGGCTGCTGTGAAAGGGTGGTTTCTTCATCAATTGGATGTCAATAATGCTTTCCTTCATGGGGAGTTATTTGAGGATGTTTACATGTGCTTACCACCTGGTTTTCACAGCAAGGGGGAGCATAATTTGGTTTGTAAATTGAACAAGAGTCTCTATGGTCTCAAGCAAGCATCCAGACAATGGTTTGAGAAATTCTCTTCAACTATTCTACAAATGGGTTTTGTCCAATCCAAGTCTGACTACTCTTTGTTCATTCACACACAAGGAGCTTCATTCACAGCCTTATTGGTATATGTTGATGATATACTTTTGACAGGAAACAACATTGATTGTGTCAACAATTTGAAGAAAGTTCTTGATGATAAGTTTGGTTTGAAGGACTTAGGCTCATTGAGGTATTTTCTGGGATTAGAAGTGGCTAGGACTGATGAAGGAATCAGTCTCAACCAAAGAAATATGCTTTGGAAATTCTTAAAGACACTGGCTTCATTGGTAGCAAACCTGTCAAGTTTCCCATGGAACAAAACCTGAAGTTATCAAAGTATGAAGGCAAGTTATTGAAGGAACCAGGACAGTATAGAAGATTGATTGGAAGACTTTTGTACCTTACCTTGACAAGGCCTGACTTGACTTATGCAGTGCATAGGCTGAGTCAGTTTGTCTCTCAGCCAAGGGAACCACATTTGAAGGCAGTGCACAGAGTACTTCAATTTATTAAAGGATCACCAGGAAAGGGTATATTCTTCCCAAGCAACACAGTATTACACATCAAGGCCTTCTGTGATGCGGATTGGGCTGGATGCCCAGATACAAGAAGGTCTCTCACTGGCTATGCAGTGTATTTGGGAGACTCTTTAATTTCTTGGAGGTCAAAGAAACAAGGAGTTGTGTCCAGGTCATCAGCTGAGGCAGAATACAGAGCTATGGCAAGTGTGGCCTGTGAGATTACTTGGGTTTTGCAACTGTTGAAGGACTTAAAGATTGATCATTCCAGACCAGCTATGATGTTTTGTGATAATCAAGCTGCACTGTACATAGCAGCAAATCCGGTCTTCCATGAAAGAACCAAGCACATAGAAGTTGACTGTCACTTGGTGAGAGACAAAATTTTGGAGGGAATGATTAAAACCTTCCATGTTAATACAAATTCACAGATTGCAGACATTTTCACTAAAGCTTTGGGCATTTCATCCTTTGTGAGATTATCAGAGAAGCTAGGACTGAAAGATATTTTTCAGCCTAAATTGATGAAGGAGAAATCTGAGCAATTGCAGGTAGCTTCCTTAGTTCAAGTCACAGAGCCTAAAACTCTGGACTTGAGGGGGAGTGTTGAAGACAAAAGAATTGAAGTTATAAACGGCAGCATCAAAAACGACAGAAAAGAAAGAAAGCTGAAGGGCGAAACGACAGAGGAAATAAAAGAACTAAAACGAGGCGTTTTTGGTTAATGAAGCCACACAGCCAGCACGTGTGGGAGAGCCCAGAAACTAGTTAAAGAGAAGGCCAGCTGTCAAGTTGTGATTAGTGGATTAGTTATAAATTAGTTAGTTAGTTTGTTATTAGTTTGTTACAGAGCTTGGAGTGCTCTGTTTTAGAGTTGTATATATATATAGCTTAGTTGTTAATTAAAACTTCACTTGATTCATTTTGTATCAACTCGTTGGTTTATAAGAGTTGTAGTTTTCTCTCTCTCTCCCTCTGTTCTTGTTATTTTACAAAAATACCAAGCCTGGTTGTTGATTGCAATGGCAGTTGATGCTGAAAATGAAGTTTTTCCACTTGCCTTTGCTATTGTGGAAGGAGAATCGTGCGCTAGCTGGTCATGGTTTTTATCTTGTATTAGGTTGTATGTCACTCAACGCCAAGGGATTTGTCTCATATCTTCACAGCACAAAGGTATCATTTCAGCCCTAGCTAATCCTCTTTTTTGTTGGCGGCCTGATAATATGTTTCATCGATTCTGTCTTCGTCACATAGCAAGCAATTTCAATGAAAGGTTTCATGACAAACATTTGATGGAAATGATTATGAAGGCAGGTCATGCTAATCAGCTTAGGAAATTCAATGCTATAATGGAGGCCATTAGAAATTATAATTCAGATGCTGGAAAAAGTTTGGATGAAATCCCACCTGAAATGTGGACCTTGGCATATGATGGTGGGCGGCGTTATGGGGTAATGACCACTCACTTACCTGCGTGCTTAGATGTTTTATTGAAAGGTGCACATAATCTAACTATAACTGCGATGGTGCAATCAATTTTCATTAAACTTGCTCAGTACTTCAATAATCGCCGCAGTAAGATTCAAGCTCAACTAAAAGAAGGTCAATTATTCAGTAAATATGCCATAAATAAATTTGATAGATATGTGGAGAAGTCAAAAAGGCATACTATAACAATCCTTGATCGGGAGCATGGTACATTTCAAATATGGATATCTATGAATCCAGGAATTGTAAAAAGAGGCAATGATTCTCAGGTGGGTACAGGGTTTGGGTTTGCAAGTAAGGGTGATCGTTCTCAAGCGGTTAAGTTGGATGAGAGGACATGCAGTTGTGGGAAATGGCAGATATTTAAGATCCCTTGTTCACATGTAATTGCATCCTGTCATGCTGTGTCACTGAATGGCCACCAGTTTATTGATCCATGCTACAGATTGGCAGAACAACTTGCTTGCTATAAGCCACAATTTAATTCAATACCCAATGTCCCAAACCGGCAAGAGGCCAAGCTCCCCAAGTTATACACTAACCCTAGTATGGCTAGACAACAAAGTTGCCTAAAACCACCACCACTCCGGAATGAGATGGATTACAGGAAAAATCAACCACCAAAGCGCGGAGTGTGCCATCAAGAAGAATGTAATCATAGAAAACGTCCCAATGTGAACCTTACAGCTTCAAGTTGTGATTCTTCAACCCAGGTAATTGCTTCTAATAAATTATCACTTATAGTGTTTTAATTATTTTTCTTGCCTTTTTTGTATGTTTAAGAAATTTTTTTTATTGCTATACCAAAAGAATATTAATTACAAAATCTTCAACATAGCGTGCTTGTCATTAGAACATATATCTTAATTTTTGTTTATTGGACTTTATTATATTGAGTATAATTTGTATTTGTTAAGTGTTATACCAGACAATGTTTGGGTTCTTGTTTTTTAAATGTAATGATATCCTTATAATTCACTTTGTTTTTGATTGGTTGAGTGTCATGTACATCCTCACATTGATATACATTGTCTTAGTTGTGTCCTCTGTAAGCTTAAGTTTTAATTGAAACTTGTGTGTATGTTCACGTGCATTATGTTATAATTAAAAAATGAATATCGAAATAAAATTGGGATAGACATTAATGGTAAACATAGGACTGAACGTCTCTCTTTTTTTCTTTTTTTAGTTACAAACTTACAATTGGGATAGATACCATGAAAAATATAGAACTGAATGTCATTTTCAAAAGTTGTAAACAAGAAAATGGATTTAAGTATTGCTATGATCATGCTGAATTGATTGTTCACATACTTATCGTTTGGATAGTGCTGAATCCAGCGTCTGCGTTTTGTGTTGCGTTTTCCCTTTTTTTTTTTTTTTTTTTGCACGCGTTTCAGCCAATATTTTTACTGTTCATTACTGTTGCGGCTACTGTTCCTACTGTTTATGAACAGTAGCAGCAAGGTTTGATTTTTTCACGGTGAAGAGTGTATCGTGCACTGTTTACAGACCCACAAATTTTACTTTTCAACAATTTTTTCATTAAAAATGGGTTCTACGGTACTATTCACACATTTAAAAATTATTTTGTTACAATATTTTCAGTTTTTAGTTTCAGCAAAATAAGTGCTATCCAAACGGACTCTTACATTTTGATAAATTTTTGTTTGTCCCAAATATATATGGAAAATAATGAGTTTTTTTGTGACAAGTTTCATCCCAACCACTACAAGTTATTTAAGTCATGTATTACTATTAGGTGTAATGCAAATGAATTTTCATGTTATTTTTACTTAATATCTTTACTGTATTTGATGCTTCCAATGAATTTTCAAGCAAAAACAGGGTTCTAGCACTCAAATTTAGCCGAAAAGATATGAAGAATCTGGACAAGAGGTGGGGACCTTTTCTTGACGTTTTGTTACAAGGCTCAGAAAGTTGGTGCTGATGTGAAAGGAAATCTACCTGTGGTGGTCATTGATGAAGATTGCTAGGCCGACCACCAGGTAGTTTGGAATTGCTATTGTGATGTACAAAGTGGATGATGAGGACTTTAAGCCCCAAAAAAAAAAGGCACTGTACCTACTATCTTTTTGTAAGTAACTAGTACTCCTATCTTTTTGTAAGAACTGAAATGACAGAAGTACTTCAAAGTGCTTTTTAAATCAGATCAGAAAACAATGGAAAGATGATTTCAGCATATTTGTATGTTTCTTGGGAAAAAACGAATGAAAAAAAAAATTAACAGATCAAAATCCAAAACTGGGGGATTTTGTTAAACAATACAATTTTTAATAAATATTTGGGAATTAGGATTTTTTTTTTTTTTTTAAATTTGGGGACATAGTCTTTTCATAAAATCATCTCTCCATTAACCTTTATTCTGATGAGGTGGCTAAGATGATTTGGCCATTTTTAAATTGTACTCTTGGAACTTGTCTTTGGAAGAGAGGAGTTCTTTTATAATCTTAATGACCCCCTCCCCCTCTGTTTTTTTCTCACATTTTCAAGGTGAAAACATTCTACTCTCTTGCTTTGCTTTGGATTATGGACATGATGCAGTTGAATTAAAACTGGAGATTTTCTTATATAAAAAAAAGAATTAAAAATGGAGAATTTGAAAATGTTTTTGGCATTGGAGACTAGAGTTGTTTACACCGAGTAGCCCTAGGGAAATTTGGGGCCCTTTTTTTTCCACTCATTTTTTTCTAATTATTGTGCATTGGGTTAGTTTTTATCTAATAGATGTTTTTTCAATTGGGTAATCTCTTTTTTGGTCCATGGTGTTTTGACTAGGTTATGGTTCTTCTTTGGGTTCATGGTTATCTAGCTTGGTTCATAGGTTAATCCTTAGATTGTTTTGATGGATATGAAACTTGATTAAGGAGTTGAAACATTGCTATGAAATCAGTTTGCAAGTAAGGTGTTGTGGGATTGTTTACAGAAATGTCAAGCACTGCATAAGTATCTTTTTGTCTTTTCCTTGTGGATGGATCATATTTGTGAGATGAAATAATTTTGTGGGGTTTGATGTATTATGTTGAGAGACTCATATGAGATTCTTTGACACGCATAGGATTTTGAGAGGTAAATTCTTGATGGAAATATTGCAGTTCTGGAACATTCAAATGTAACAAATACAAGTGTTTTGCAAATAGAATTTCAGTGTTCAGGAGGGCGATATATAGAAATTTTTGGTTATAAGATATATTCTATTCTCATTCTGCTTTGTATTTTTTAATGACATTGCTTCCATTTTCATGTTGAAATTGGTTGTTACCATAGGTGTAAGTAGTGACTTGGGATTGGTGAGCCTAAAAATGAAATCAACTAGATTTTCTTAGGGTGGTTTGTTTGTTTCTTGGTTGAACATATGAACCAATAAATGCTAGTTTATTTTTGGGTTGTAGGAGCTGGATTATGTGACCCAAACCATGAACCAAACATGTATAAACCTAGGTATGGCAATGAAGTGGGTTACATGGTTCTCCTCTTTGTTCAATCTTTCTTTCATTGTCTTTGGTCCCGAGACCTCTTTCTCTCTTTCATGTACCTTCATTATTCATATGTAAGAGGTTATCATACCTTCTCTTTCCTCACATCATACTTGATTAAATTTCGAAAGTGGCAGGATTGTGCATCATGTCCTTGTGTAGGGGATTAGCATTTTGTGTTGGTCTTTTTGTTCCTTTCATCTAATTGTATATATTCTTTTCGTGTAAAACAGAGTTTGTTACTCTTTCTCAGTTTAATTTTACCACATTATTGACTAAGTTGGTAGTATGACAAAATTATAGCAGTTTGGAGCAATAGGTTGTCATGAGATACTTGCCCCATCATCTTCTCTTCTTCTACATATAGGTTAGTACCTCCATCACTCCATGTCTTGAATTATCAGTCATTCACTTATTTGTCCTGTAATACATTTAAGACAATTCTTGCTGCAAAATATGTATTTTGCATTTAACTTTTGTATTAATTTTTATTAGTTGTCTTGTAATTTTTATTAATTTTTACAAGACAATAGTTGTATTGAAGATAAACTATAGACCAGTCCAACAAAATTCTGGCTGCACATACTAATAAATAAATTAAACTTTCGTATTAATTTTTATTACAACTAATATATATTTAGTTTTTCATTATGTCATTTTATTGTAATTACCTTTCTTTGGAAGGAAAATATATAACCTTTTGGAAATAAGACTAAAATCATATGTATTCATTGTGATTTTATATAATCTATATATATATATATATATATAAAACCGAAACTTTTGAAGCTCTCACAATTTTCCACATCATCACTATTTTCTTTTTCTTTTTATTTTTTATTCTTTTTATTTTAGGTTTTATATCTTATAACAATATTATTAAAAAACGTATACAAACTTGGAGGCTTATTTAAGAGCTCCATAAAACTTGATGGATAAGAAAATATATTCTAAAATAAGCCCTAATTAATACCTAACCATAATAGGAACCAAATTTGACCTAAAAAAACATTAAAAGAGCCTAAAAACAAGAAAATAAATCACCTAGACCTAAAATAACGTTTTTTGCATAAAAATACCAAAATCTCTTCTCTCCTTAAAACTCTAGCAATTACCATCTCAAATTTTTTATTTACTTTCATATGTGCCTGAAATTTTTATTCTATCTTATTGTTTTATTATGTTTAGAATTGATTTTCTTATAAGTATTTGGGTTAATCTCTATATTTTGATAGTGTTTTTATGGGTTTGGTTTTTGGGTTGAAATTCTAATAATTATTTTATATTGTATATGACAGATGAAACATCTCTATTTTTTGGAGAAAAATCAAAGCTGCAACCTATGTCTTCCTGCCCAAGGTGTGGTAAATTTTTATATGTTCTTGCTTTATTGAGAATTTTTATTTGGGTTCATGTGATTTTTTGTTTTTTTATTAAAGCTTTGATTTTTGTTGATTAATTATTTGTTTGGATTAATTTCAATTAATTATTTGTTTGGATTCAACGTAGAAGATAATAGAATTAGGTGTTATAAATTTGATAATGTTCTATGTTTTGAATTGTTTATATTATTTAGACTCTTGGTTGGACTCTCTCTTCTCTCCTTAAAACCCTAGCAATTACCATTTCAAAATTCTAAACTTAATTTCACTTTAAAATTAAAAAAATAAGAAGGAGAGAGACTCAACTAAAAAAAAAAAAAAAACGTAGGTTTTGTCTTTTTTATTTGCTTTCATATGTACCTGAAATTTTCATTCTATCTTATTGTTTTGTTTGTTTGGTTTTGAAGTAAAATTTGGGAATTCTATAATATGCATATTGTTAACCTAATTTTCTATTTCTAAATTTCTTAGATTTTATTATATCAATCTTTTTTTCTTTTAAATTCTTGGTGGACAAATCAGTCTCTCACTAATTCTTTTACCTTAACGTAATGTTGGTTAATTGTCATTTTATTTAACTATCCCGTGCATCGCACGGGTTAGTGACTAGTTATTATTATTATTGTAAGGGCTAAAAATGTAATGAACCCTAAACAATAAAATTTGTAGAGAATGGGTAGGAAGGACTAAGCATAAAACGGGCAGACAAAGAATTTTGGGGCGGATCCCCCTATACGAACTGGACTTAGAAGTTTATGGTAAGAAAGATCCTCACTCCGTTGTAATTTTGGCCAAGTGTTTGTAAGGACCATTGATCCTCGACTCTGTCTGAGGATCTTCCCCTTTCTTTTTCCGACCTCCCCCTTCATGTTTAGAATCTTGCTAGTTATATAGTCTTATTTTCGTTGATCTTGACCATCCACTTGTCAATTATCTGATCGTTGTGTACAGGAGTTTGTCACATCATCTGCAGTTTACAGGTTTTACGTTAGTTCTCAGCCGCCTTTACAGACTTTCTATTAGTTGGGGTAATTGAGGCGACTGGGTCCGCCGGTCATGTCTTCATTAAGACGGCCAAAATGTTGGTGGAATATTTTCCCTTCAATGAAGTCGTGATATTTTCCCTTTAATGAAGTCGGTGCGCCGAGGACAGGTCATCCTCGGCGCGGCCCTTCGGACGTTCTGGGTTCTTTCCCATTGTCCTCGGCCTCAGCACTATCCTCGGCGCGGGCCTTGGGCCGCATGTGGTGGGCCAGCGCGGTTAATGTAATAGGGCCCCACAATTATTATTATTATTTGAAAAAACGATAGCAAAGTTTTACTGGTAAGACTAACTATATGATACATTAGTAATGAGAAGAGACGCAATACATGACAGGGGTACTCCTCCACAATCTACCCAATATCCTTTGTGTGACTTGGGTTATTTACAAACGTGACCTATATCATCCCATGTTGTGCAAGAGAGGCAACTTTTTATTATTAGAATTCATTAGTTGAGGGTGGAATTTTTGAACCTTATATATGTCTCTGTCAGACACCAAAAAATATCGATTGAGGTATTAGAGCTCTTGGGGTTGTAGGAAGGTCCAAAGCAAGCATCAGATTCCAAATTGTCTTGGATTCTAGATCAATTAAACCGTGCCTCTTTGGACAATAATAAGTAATAACTGAAGTAAGAACCTATAAGCCACTAGTTTTTCAGGTACCGCATCGAATGAAAACAAAAGAGGAGAGACCAAGGCTTGTTATAAATAAGGTGCAAGCAACACAAAGCAACATACTTACCTGGACGGGGTCAATGGGTGATCACTAAGGCCTATGGCCTAGGTTGGTGACTTCCATTGCACTTAGGAGGGGTGCCAGCCTAAGGTCTCCCCAAGTGGGAGAGCCTACGTCATAATTTGTGGCAGTGGGGGCCTGCGTGCGCGCGGCCCCTACACAATATGAGCTTTAATTTTTCTCCTTATTTGTTCAAGCGTATTTAGCTTGAAGCCTGTTTGGTTAGGTTGATTAAGAACCGGCAAAGTCATATGGTAAGAAAGTCTAAATGGAATATGGCCAGTGATTTTGGCTTTCGGCGTAAGAATCTATTTATTTTTATTTGTATTTTATATATAGCAGAATCCAATTATGTTATTTCTAGTATGATGTTTTCTGCCCCAAAGTCAAGCACCGGCATGTTTTTATTTCTATTGTCTATATCATTTGTGGCTGCCAATGGCAACCCTTCCTTGCTTCAGCACTTTGCTTACATTTCCACACCATTTAAATGCAAATTGGGTTTTTGATAGTTTTCCTGTATTAAATCCTCAAATGTTGTCTGTTTTAAAATCAGAGTTCAACGTATAAAATTAAGTCATTTTATTTACCTTTGCAATAAAGGATCTGCAACAGGTAGTCTCGGCCAATAATAATGCTGGAATCATGACTCATGAGCACCACTGTTGTGCACTAATGAGAAACTATTTACATCCGTCCCCAAACCATTTATCCTTAAAAAATCATTTGTAATTGGGCATGTGGACATTTTGGCTGCTGGTGTTGTTAATTTTTTTGCCTATATTGCATGTTGGATCATTTAAAATATGGTTCTGAATTTATTTATTTGTCTAATGTTTAGTTTATTCTAATTTATGAATCAAAATCCTAGAACTAGGACCACAAAAAATTACACAGCTTGTCACATGGTAAGTTGTAGCAGAAGTTGAGCAATTTTTTGTGGTCTTGGAATTTTTCAAAATCATAAGTTGGTGTGTCTTAATGTACTAAATTTAAGGAATCATGCCGGTAAACATTAAATGGTAGCAAGCAAAACTTTTAAAAGTATAGGCAATTTGGCCAAAATTTATGGTCACTGATCAAATAAGTCTGTTTGGCTTATTTGCTAAACAAATGATAATAAACAAGTTTTTTTCTTGAGTCCAACTTAAACTATTCGAAAACATTTTGGTTCATGTACCGTATTATTTAATAGAAGCTGTTGGCTTGTACTTGAGCTTACTCAGACTCTGGGTTTTACAATTGTTTCTAAAGCCACTATACAAAATTTATTTTGAGCCAATGGGTGAGCCGAGACCAAGTACTCTTTTACACTCCAAATCATATTATTCTAAATTCCCCAATGATTTTCCATGAGTGTGAGAAAAAACAAAATAGTGAGACCAAAAGTACTTGGGCTTAGCAAAAATGGCCTCAATGATTATGTTATGAATTCTTAAATACTTTTTGACGTTTCGTCCTTGAATCGTACCTAATTTTCTGTAATTTTATTTGAATTTGACGCTTCCATTGATTTGTCAAACAAAAGCATGGATCTATGTAGCACTTAATTTTAACGGAAAAGAACTGGAGAATCTGGACAAGAGGTTGGGACCTTTTCTTGACATATGCACAAGCCTCAGAAATTTGGGGCTCATGTCATGTGAAAGGAAATCTACTTGAGGCGGTCTTGAATGAAGATTGGTGGGTTAGGAATTTTGCTATTTTAGCCTACGAGTGCATGATAAGGACTTTTAATCCACCAAAAAAAAGAAAAAAGAGCACCATGCCTAGTACCAATAGGCAAAATCCATTGCCATCTGAGGGACCAGATTGCTTGATGACTTTGCTGTGACTGAGTGAGGTGAAGCTAATTTGGCACGGTATTGTTAGGCGTAAATGGGTGCTAAGAAACACTATGATTTGTGTTATGTTATACTGCCCACAAGAAGGCCAATCCTGGTTTTGTGAAGAATGCGGATTTTAAACATTGTTGTTTGTCCCACATTGAATGGGTATAAAAATAATGAGGTGGATGGGTGTGTATAAATTAAAAGCGAGAGGCACTGGAAAACATACATACCTGGACGGGGTCTATGGGCGATCAATAAGGCTCATGGCCTAGGTCGGTGGCCTCCATTGCACTTAGGAGGTGCACCAGCCTAACATCTCCCAACGCGGAGAGTGTACGTCATAATTTGTGGTAGCGGGGGCTGTGTTCGCGCGGCCCCTGTTAAATATAGTCCTAATTTGTCGCTAGATTTTTGTCGTATCTTATATTTTTTGTACGGTAAGTCTATAGGCGTTTGAGCCGTTTACTCTGACAAAAATGAATGTGTGAAATTGTGAAGGGCAATTTAATTTACACGGTTAGAAAATGGTTTTTTTTTTTTTTTTTTTTTATAGTTCTTAAATTCAAACGGGTGGCACAACTTAATTTAAGAAATTGAAGAGCAATTTTATGTACAATGAATTGTAGAAAAATGTGCTGTTATAGATAAAAATATCTTAAACATGTGCTATATAGGATATTTATTTCTGGAGGGAAACCCCTTTTTTTTTTTTTTTTTTTTTTTTTTTTTTTAAGGTTTTGTTTAATAAGCAATGAAATTTCAATTATGATCATGGTAACCCCATCTACATGAGCAAACCATAGACAATTAGGTTTACTAACTAAAAGAAAAAAAAGGATCCTTTTCCAGGTTAAAATCCATTATGGCTTAATCTTTTTGTGAATTTTACTTATTATGAGTTTTTGGGCATGTTAGAGTAACGGGCCTGTGTAGATTTGGTTACTTATTAGTGCTAGGAGCAGAATGCGAGACATGAATTGAGAATTAAATCAGAGGAAGTCAATTCACACAAAAAGAAGGGAAAAGGCATTAAGGACTAAGGAGGCCGTTGGGTACTGTTCATAAATTGTTATAATGATTTGACAAGATGGTAATTGGGCAACCTATTACTTATACGACCTTGGGTTTCAGCTTTGAACTCAATTCCTATTATTTGATGTTTAATAATAATTAGTCATACTGTTTTTTATTTTAATTTATTTTTTTAATACTAAACAAAGACACTTATTTAGAGAACAAAAGTAGCTATCGTAGTGAAATTGCTGAACATAACGGTAACATGAATACATTATTATTTCACCAGTCAATTACAAAATGGCCTAGTTGTAACCATTGGTCGTAATTAATCAAATAAAAGGATTGTGCGAAAGATAAAAGATTACTCTATAAGCCCTCACCACATGTGTGATGCTAAGGTTTGATCCGTGCTTTCTCTGATGAATATAAAATACTTAATGAGAGACAGGACTCGTAACTCATCTTTGGAGCTACAATGTCACGAGTGTGCAATAAGCTTAAGTCCCACATCGGGAAACAAAAAAAGTAGAGGAGAGAATGGAGTATAAATAAGAAGCAAGGAGCGGCATTGCAACATACTTACCTGGACGGGGTCAATGGGTGATCAAAAAGGCCCATGGCCTAGGCTAGTGACCTCCATTGCACTTAGGAGGGGTGCTAGCCTAAGGTCTGCCCAAGTGGCAGAGCCTACGTCATAATTTGTGGTAGTGGGGGCCTGCGTTCGCGCGGCCCCTGTCCAGTTCTATCCCAAAATTTTATATTCCCAAAGGGGTTATAACATATGTGTTATTTAAGTGAATCTGTGAGAAACCGGAGGCCTTGCGGAACACCGTACGCAACCTCTGTCAACTCAAAGAAATTGATTTATACAGGTGTAATAGTCTTATCTCTTCAGGAGATTTGCTCCCTCACTTGAGAAGCTTTTAAATCGGAGACCGAGAAACTGGAGGCCTTGCCGAACAACATACACAACCTCAACTTTCTTCAAGATTTATCAATATGCGGCTGTCCAAGTATCGTATCCTTTCCGGAAGAGGGTTTCCCCACCAACCTTAGAAATCTTTGGTTGTTAGGAGCGAATCTCTGTAAGCAAGTATTTGGCTGTTAGAAATCTTTGGTTTCCCCATATGTGTTATTTAAGTGAAAAAAAATGAATATTTCTGTGAGCGGTAACAAATATTGAGTCAGTAAGAGGAAAACGAATCGTTCAACTATATTAATAATAAAATACAAATAAATTCTATTTGAATTGAATGGTGAATAAAATAACTATTTTCATTGACCGTGGGATATTATTTTTTTCCTGTTAATCGTGCATATAACATAAAACTTGGAAAAATGTAATAACCAACCAATTTTACACATTTTGCCTCAAAAATCTTTCACATTTTTTTAAAACTATATATATTTACACATTTATTATAGTTGCATGGTTATTGTAGATGTGTATCTTATTATTTTATTAATTTCATGTTCGCACATTTTTTTATCTCTTCTCTGTGCACAATGAACTCAATGACTTCTCTCCTCATCTTCTTTTTCCTTAGACAAACACACCCACACACAAACACATCCACACAGACAAATCAACACATATATACACAAACACACCCACACGAACAAACTAGCAGAGAGACAGATCAATGCTTGACTGGAAAAATCGATGCTTGTGGGTCAATGGGAATGGGTTTTGAGGCGGCTTAAGAGTCGAACACAGGTAAAGGAGATCTGATCGAGAGGGAGTGGAGATTGGGTCTTGTTTGAGGAGTGAGTATGGGTCTTGCTGGTTTTGCAGTGAAGGTGTTTGATGTTTATTCTCAACGAGTGTGGAAGAGAAGGAGCTAGAAAAAGTGAGGGGTTTGAGATGGCAGTGAAGGTGTCTATGGAGATCTGACCGAGAGGGTGTGGAGAGGACTGAGAGGGAGAGGTGATCTGTGTTCAAAAATGGGTATAGAGATGGGTATAGAGAGAGAGCAACAAATCAGAAAAAATGTATATATAGAGAGAGAGAGAGAGAGAGCGCATGTAAAGGGTAGTTAAAAGAAATAAAAAAAATTGAGAAAATTGATTATTTAATTAAAATATAGTGTAGAATAGATGGACTAATATGGAGGATTTTGAGAAGTGAGTATGTAAAATAGAAAAAGTAGGTTTTCAGTGTAAAATAGACAGGAAATTTTAGCCGAACTGATGCGAATGCTCTTTAGATGCTATAGGGGAAGTCATGAAAGTCTTATGTCCTTCCACCAACAGCAAAATGGTGTCACCAAATCATTTGGGAGTGAAATGATTTGATGTTTTAGGTCCTTCCACCAACAACAAAATGGTGTGTTGATGTTTTTTTTTTTTTTTTTTTTTTGAAACTGGTATGATTTGATGTTTTGGTGCAATGAAGGGAGTGGGAGAAATGAGGAAAAACAAAGTATGGCAACTAGTAACTGAAATGGATTCATGATTACGTGCTTTGGTTACTAATTTGAATATTCTATTTCTTATAAGTTTTTATTAGAATGATAAGGATAAATAGTTTTCTTAGGGCGTAAGTAGGGTTTTAAAAACCAAAGAAGAGAGAAACTTGGATGGAAAAACTTTTTTTTTTTTAATTTCATTTTATCTAAAATTTAAGAGTTTTTAAATTAGTAATTTTACACATCTAACCTTATTATTTAAACTTTTTAAAGAGGTGAATTTGTGATTACTTCAGGCATCCAAATGTGTAAGTTCAAACAAAGAAAATCTCTTAAATAATAGTATATATATATATATATATATATAGAATAGATTACCAATTACTTAAATTTAAAGCATTACTTGGATCGTTATTGATGTGCAAAAAGTCTTGCTTTCAAAACATTTACATCTACTATTAGAGAAGTCAACAACATTCAACATTTTCACCTAACAGGTAGGCAAAAAATAATTTCAATAATAGGCTCATATTAAAATTAGTAAAAATTTGTTATTTATGATTTGTCGTAAAAATGTAGTTCATACTATTCACTCTTCACTCTCAAAAAACACAAAAAAAAAAAAAAAAAAATTTGTTTGCATATTTGCATTTGCACAATGGATGCAAAAGTTGATAGAGGTGATTTTTGGAGTAGAGACAAAATTTGAGCCTTGTGCCATTTTCTTAGACTTTGCGATGTATTGAAAAGTAAGAGGCTCGGACAGGTCAGTCTGGATCGTGTTAGGTCCAAAAACCACTGTAAATACATTTGGTGCAAAGCTTGGGATCTGAAGAGGCTGGAAATAAAGTCCTCCAATGCCTACAAACAAAACCCCCTTCACCCCAAAGCCTATCCCAAAAAAAAAAAAAAAAAAAAAAAAAAGAGGCATGTAGACCTTTTGTTTTCGACAGTTTTAGCTTTGTTTTTATAGATTTTCATTCCCACATCGAAAAAACATGAAGGAAGAGATAGAGGCGAGGCTTATAAATAATGAGCACTAAGCATCAGTGAAACATACTTACCTGGACGGGGTCAATGGGTGATCAAAAAGGCCCATGGCCTAGGTTGGTGACCTCCATTGCACTGAGGAGGGGTGCCCGCCTAAGGTCTTCCCAAGTGGAAGAGCCTACGTCATAATTTGTTGCCCTGGGGGCCTGCGTTCGCGCGGCCCCTGCTAATTCTCAAAAAAATTCTGTGGGAGTAGTTTTTGGTGTTCTTCTGTTCATAGGGATGCTTAGAGACAAAAGAAGCTTGTCAAAAAAATTCTTAAGGGCAAATGAAAGTATACTTTGTCGATAGTTGATTTTCAGATGTCGGAAGTTCTCCATTGTACTGCTACGCTACCTTACTTGACCAGTAAATTCATCTCACGTGGTGAACGCAAAATATATATGGTAGGCAAACTGAGTGAATTGTAATTTGTAATTTTTATTGTAACCCAAATTTTTTTTCCTACTTTCGAAGGGCCAATAGCTGAATCTCAAATTGTTCGTTATAAGCCTGCCACTTCCTCTTGGACATTAATTTAACGGGGGCCAAAAAGTTCAGATGTGAGGAATTATCGGATTTCAACCAGCAGAAGCTTGGGAGGTTTCTAGAATTCCATTGGACCATACTTGGTATGGTGTTGTGGATAAAAAATTCTTTATTATGTGCTTGTAATTTGAGTTGCTTTGGTTTTATTGTTGTATATTTAGTGGCTGGATTTTTTTTTCCTATGTATGTGAGGTTTCTGTTTGAGCTTGTGTTTAGCAGTCCTATGCTTTTAATGCTGTCAGATTTGGTTGCAATTGTCTGCTTGTGTTACTCTTTCAAGTGTTTTCAGTGGAAGGCTAGCTGATTTATCAAAAAAGAAAAAAGAAGAATTGGACTATTCCAAGAAATGAACTACATAAATTACCTTATTTAATCTCAAGACTTGAAGAATTCTGAGTCTCAGGTCACCACATACATTCCTTGGTTAAATCAATATACAACAGTTGAAAGCATTGATATTATTCACATAATTTATTCATGGTAGACATGAAGAAGCAACAGTATCCAAACGATAAGCCAAATTGTAGCTTGAAAACCATGTTCTATGCCCATCTCAGATGCAAACAGCATGACTTGAAGCCACGAAATATCTCAGGGCTCAAAAACCATGCTCTCTGCCTCACGCTTTACGGATTCAAACAGCACAGACGACAGATAACGCTCTCCAAAGCTGGGGAAGATCACCTGGCAGGTTTTGGTAACAAAAAGATCAGTACAAACTTTTGTAAATTCTCATTCCATTGTGTGCACTTCACAGGTTTAGACGCAACATAAGTCGGGGCAAGAGATTCAACGGATATAGAATTATTATAAATCTTGCAACAGTTGCATGCATCCACGAGATTAAACAACTACAAAGTGACACCACTACAAATAAAACATAAAAACAAATACAGTATATTCAGCAAAAAAGTCCTACATCTCAAGAAAGGATTTGGACGACCATGCAGATAAAGTTTTGAGTAAATCAAACCTAGTAAACAATTCTATTTACTGATCTCTTATATTCTAAATTTAATATTTTATCAATCAATAATGTGTATGGAGCTGTCAATTTTGATCAGGTAACTGGCAATTGTGTCCTAAGCAGACAGAAGCTAGAGTGCTGCCCACAGTTCACAAAAAAACTGTTTCTTTCTTGGACAGCCATGTATACATATTGATGTTGCCTCTACAGTGGGTTCTATGGCTGAACGCAGAATGAGGTAACTAACTAGAAAGAACTAGATCAAACTTACAACAATGAGTTTTCCAGCATTTTCTGGCCTTTTTGCTATCTTAATTGCAGCAGCAGCTGCACCACCAGATGATATTCCTACCTGCAATACATGTTTGCACAGATATCTTAGAAGATCAAAAAACAAACTAGAGAGCATCCAACAACAAACCTTTTCAATCAAAATTTTGAGAACGGACAGAGTAGCAAAAAATTGTTGGGGAAAAAAAAAAGACCTTGTTGAAACATATTTTTCATTGTATGGGCTTACCAGCAAACCTTCTTTCAATGCAAGTAGCTTAGCAGTTTCAATAGCTTCTTCACTTGATACCTACAATGATACCATGTTGCTCAGAGACGTTAATGAAGAAAGGCAATAAAGCATAAAAGGGGGAAAAATGTGCTTGCATAAATTTCTAAAAGAAAATGTCATATTACATAATATATAATATACCATCATCAAACCTTTAGCATAGGTTCAAATCCTATTGGACATAATTCATTTCCATATATTTTGTTATATTAAGAAAATTCACGACTGCCACAATGATAATATCAAACAAGATCAAACTTCTTACTTATTATTTTAAAAAATGAGATAAAAAATTGGTGAACTTCATAAGGTTAGATACTAGATATTCCACATTTTAGAATAAGCCTTGGACAGATTATCTAAAACTTGCTTGTGATTAGGAAATTCTGCACATTCAAGTAAATGAGAAAACCATGGAGCTTCGACAGAGTAAGACTTCAATATGCTAATTATGTGTTGAGCTTAAAGAAACCCTTATGCTCTTTGACTGTCACTTGACCCAGTTAGAGAAAAGGCTGCACTATCAATCAGAAACATGTAAGGCAACATGTGAATGCATAAAAAATCATATATAAAGTTTGTCCCTGACAGTTTAGATAGTACAAATACTTCAAACTAGCAATCATATCTGTATCATATTCGTATCTAATATAGATAACCCTGGATATAGCTGGATACCCCCTCTCTCTCTGTGCGCACACACACACACACACATATGAAACTAATAGCTTCATAAACTAGTTTCATTATTTACAAAAAATTTATGCCTTTCAAATTAATGTATTTACATACTAATTAACATTGCTGTCACCTCAAATCTTAAATTTTCAAAAATTGATGTAAAGTATCCATTTCCTATTGTATGCTTATCTCATGTTTGTATAAGTGCTTCCTAGCGGACAAGTCCAGATGATCTCAGAAAGTGGTCAAATGCAATAAGTTGTTGGAAAATGCAAATTCTCTAGGTTTACACATCCACCCATTTGAAACTTTTTGGAATTAATAGTTCAATACACAAACAAATAACTTCACATGTTGATTAAGAGTTCAATACACAAACAAATAACTTCACATGTTGATTAAGATATCCCAATTAATAGTTTTGAACACTTACTTGAACAACTTCATCAAGTATATTGACATCCAAAACTCCAGGGATGAAGCCAGCACCAATTCCCTGGATCTTATGTGGGCCTTGAGATTGACAGTTCAGTTAATCAAGTAAGACTTTGCTTGCATCAAATAGGACAGATATGTAAGCAAGCTTGCTACAGAATTTTAAGAGTTTCGAGGAAATGCTAATACAAGAACATAAAGAAATGGCAGCTTCCCAAGAAAAATAAGCCAGACTTATTCTGATATTAAGTTTTAAATATCAATGTTATTGAGAATCATGACTCAAAATATGGATGAGACAATGAATATTGGCAGTAATTTATGTCAAGTTAATGATATGAAGAGAGGGAAAGGGACATAAGGAGTATAGGTATGTGGCTTCAAATAGTTATCAAGGCCATGACCAAAAAAACAAAAGATGGTTATGAAGTAGATAAAAGACCTGGCAAAGCAAATTAATTTGATGCCAGTTCACTATTTCCTCAATGAATTTGTCTAATGAACTACATAAACATGTAAAAAGGCAACTTAACACTTAAATAAATTGGTAAACAGAGTACAGAAACATCTAGTAGGAAAAATAATAATAAAGAAACAGTAAAAATATAGTTTGTTGCTTTAGATGAAAACTTGAAAATTACCATCAATGACAAAACAAACATAAGAAAATCATCCACCAACCAGGATCTTGCAGCAATTCTATAGAAATGTGTTTGATTGGTACAGAGGTAAAAAAATATGACGTGCAGGTCCCAACAAGTCAAACAAAAAGTTGGAACTCCTGGTAATCAACAAACAGTGGAAGATAGAAAAGTTGAACTGGATTGGTGGCGGAAGAGGTAATAGAAAACAGCTAAAAACACAAAAACAGAATCAGCACTTATTTCTCTATGCTAGCACAGAATGAGCTGCATATTATAGGAATATTCCAATACACCAGTTCAACTACCTATACATGCATATTAGCAGGGTCAACTCAGTTTTCTCTGCCTGACAGGGCTGGATATCCACCCAGACAGTACCATGATCTCAGATCTTCAACATTAGTTTAGTCTTGAATAGAAAGTAATTATTATTTAATCAAAGGCATAACATCCCACCCAGGGAAATGCCTCTAGGGATAGAACGTTTAGGCAGGAATCAAGCATGGTAACAAAACAAGATGGGAAAAGTGATGGAGAATGCAACAATGCTGGCAAATACAGAAGGATGTAAAGTTATTTCAAAAGTAGCACAAAGTTTAAAGATAAAGAGATATTAAAACCATTTTCTATGAAAGTAGCAAATGCAAATATGCCAGCAAATACATAAGGATGTAAAGTTATTTCAAAGGAAAAAGAAAGTTCAAAGAAAAAGATATGTTAACTCCATTTGCTACAAAACATTAGGAACGCAAGTAAACTAGCCAAAATTGAATTTTAAATGATGCGCCCTCCAAGCTCTAGATGATACCCTTTGGTCCATGTTGCTAAGCCAATGAATTTTATACCCAAATGCAAGTGTGTGTAATAGCAATTAAAGTAATAGAGTAAATAAGGAAGAACATTTGAATGAAGCATGTAAAACATTATCACTCACCAGGTTTGCCTCCAGACAATACTGCACTTTCAACTGGTTCAATCCCATAGAGCTAAACACAAAAAGAAAGGGACTAAGAACATTGGGAAATAAAAATGAAAAATAAGTTTATATTGCCTTTTCCACTAATTCAGATAATTTAAAAAAGCTAACCTTGATGTCAGGGTTTTGCTCTTTGAGATACTTTCCTGCACCTGTTACTGTACCTCCAGTTCCTATCCCAGACACGAGCGCGTCAACCTTACCACCTGTCCCTTTCCAGATCTCTGGTCCTGTGGTCTCATAATGGATCTAAATACAAAGAATAATGTGATCATAATTCTCCAAACAGTAACACATAAATGCACAAAACATTCACACAATGATACCTTTGGGTTTGCAGGGTTTTCAAATTGCTGAAGAATGTAAGCATTGGGAGTCTTTGCCAGTATCTCTTCTGCCTTCTGAACAGCCCCTTTCATACCCCTGGCTGGATCTGTTAAAACCAGCTCAGCTCCAAAAGCTCGAAGAATGGTTCTTCTTTCAAGACTCATTGAAGCAGGCATGGTAATTATGAGTTTGTAACCCTTGGCAGCTGCCATGAATGCCAAGCCTATGCCAGTGTTGCCGCTGGTAGGTTCAATCAAGACACTCTATAGCATCAACAAGAAGGAAATTCTATCAACTAAAAAGTTTCCTCATTCACCTCATTGCACTATTTAAGTATATAAAAGTAAAGAGATATCTAATTTTCAGTTGAACTATAAAGTTGAAAATGTAACATCACATGATTCATGTTAAAATTAATGTGGGTGAACTTGGGACCAGAAGCTATTGCTCCTGGTATAGGAAATGCTTAATGAGTAAAATAGCATTTCTTTACTTTTTTTAGCAATTTGTTAAATTAACACCACAGTAAATAATTCATAATTGATAAAACTTCACAACTTGGTGTTTATGTATGTGTTAAGCAAAATGACAATGTAAAGGCAGTCTAATCCGCAAAGCATCATTTATATTCAACAAAATTGTGACACTGAAACTAGGATAACACTTAGCAGTGGTATCAATAAGAGACAACGCAAACATGCATGATGCAAATAGGCCTTTTATATTGAATATCTATTATGATTTCACGTTAAGGTTAAAATGAACTGGAAAAAAAAAAAAAAAAAAAAAAAAAAAAAAAAAAAAAAACATATCTGAATGAGGATGATTTAATTACTAACCTCACCCGGAGTAATGAGGCCCTTTGCCTCTGCATCAGAGATCATACTATATCCAATCCTGGAAGGAAGGAAAGAATTTGCATATAGTACTGAGTGGGAGAAAAAACTTCCAACAATACAAATAATTTTAAGGCTGCATTGGGCATGGAATATAGCCTTGGAGACCATAATTAAATAAAGCAATGTCCAGTGCCCTAAGTATCCCAATGATTTTGGGTTTGAATACAAGTTTCATGACAACGAAACTCTAGAAAAACAACTACCGAGCAAATGCAAGAATCTTGAATCACACAGAACCAAGATTCCAATCAAGTCCAATTTAACAAGCAGATGCAGCCTAATGATAATTATTATGAGAAAGAAATTACATAGCTTTCAAGTAATTAGTTATTCCAATATAACAACAGAAAAAATGCAATTAACTACCTGTCTTTCACACTAGAGCAGGGCTCCATCATCTCTAGCTTAGCGGCAATTCGAGCAACACAACCATCTACAACACGGTTGAGATACACCAATGGTGTCTTACCAATTAACTGCAAATTCCAGAAAAGTAATTGTAAACATACAGTAAGCTAAGTGTCTTTCATTAATAAAATACAATAAGGGTATTAAGCTAGAGATTTAAATGTCTTACTTCAGTAACATCTTTCGCAATCACAGTCTTCTCCTCCACCATTTTTCACAGATCACTGGAAAACCAATATTAAATATCAGTCAATTATTATTACTCATTTAATCACACACACACACACACACAGAAGGAAACGTTTTGAAAATAGATTTTCATCACTAACAAACAGATTTTTAAGGGCTCAGAGTCCACATAAGTGAGCTTTATACTGTAATCAGTGGTGTCTAATGAGTTTTCCTTCAAGAGAAAGAGAAGGGGTGGAGGGATTTCATTTAAAAAAAGAGAGTTCTGTTTTCATTTCTTTTCCTCCATATTCTCAGCAACCAAACAAAGTGTGAGACACCATATTAACAACCATTGAGATCACGAACTCCATATTATTAACAAAACAAATGACAAAACCATAATAAAGAAACAAAATCTACCTACAAAAGTCCAAAAGTTCAACTACTCCATTAAAAGGACTATAAAAAATGAATCAAATACAACATATTCCCCAATAATAAATTCTAAACAAATCTAATCAAATACAACTTTCAAAGCTTAAAAAAACCAATCTTTAACAAACCCCATAACAAAAATGCTTTAAAGATTATAGTGAAAAGAGAAATTTCTGCCACCTTGGAGACTTTGAAAGCAATGCAGAGCTTTTCAGAGAAACCTTTGAAAAAAAAAAAAAACGATAACAATAAAAAGTGTGTGATGAGCTTGAAACTCTCACCAAGAAAAGCTTATCTGAGCTGAGAGACCAAAGACCAAAGACCAAACAGAACCTCGGACAAGAGAAGGAGAGAGAGAGGGAAAAAGAGAGAGAGAGAGAGAGAGAGAGAGAGAGAGGGTAGCGGAAAGTCTAAGAAAAGCTGTCTTTTTTTTTTGTTTATATATACAAGTAGAGTGTTTAGTGTGGGACCCTTTTCGCTATCACTCGAATATTTTGTCCTCCGCCGGCTATTATTTTAAACACGTATATGGAGTTGGCTTTTAGCCATTTTTGTCAATGTTTGCATTCATTACGTGTAATTTTGACTAATCAACCTATTATTAATATTTTTCCTCAAAAAAAAAAAAAAAACTATTATTAATATGTAAATTACCTTTTATTAATATTTTCTTTTTATAGAAGTTTTTACTTTTTAGTGATAATCTAATAGGACTCTTTTATGTGTTTTATATGAGATTAAATTTTGTAAGATTCAATCTCAAAATGCCACATCATCATACTACATATTAAAAAATAAATATATTTACACTCAATCAATTTTAATACCCATTAATTTTTCTTAAAAAAAAAAATCTAATACCCATTTGAAAATACAACATAACTGTGCGTTTATTAAGATATTATTATATGTAGTAGGATGTATTATGTTTTAACTAAAAAATTGATATGACAATCTTTTATTGAATAGTTTAAAACATGAGTTTTATACGCTTTATCATTTCCAAATTTAGACTCATATACTTGGTTTGAATCCTACCTCCACCTCTGCCATTATTTATCTATAAATAAATAAAAATATTATTTTCATACATTCTATGCTAATAAATTCAAAGTAAACACATTAAATTATTAATAACTATTTATAAAATATGGAAATTTTCAAATTTTTTTATAGTTAGATTATATACAAAAAAAAAAAATGTTGATTGAATACTAAGTAATATAATTATATATTAATCTCCTATGAAGATGTTGATTGAATAAGTAATATATATATTTTCAAGGGACTTATATATTATTTTTAATTTGAATTTTTTATAGATAATAGTGCATCCTACCATTCAATCAATTCACTCATTTATTTTTTATAGTTACAACTAGGGAGATACAACCGGGGAGAGTGGATTTACATATTTCCACTAAAAACACTAAAATATTTCAATTAAGTTACAAGGCTCTTGGTCAATTCATTAATTTATTAATTTAAAATTATTGTTGACATTACAAATTAATCTTATATTAAAGTATTAAATACAAAAATCAATCATTTATGGTTAATCTTGCAAATAATGGTATAAATGAATAATTAAATATAAAAACAACCATTATAGCACTATTGGTTTTATTTTAAGTGGCCCTGTTTGATTAAGAAAGTGTTTTTTTTTTTTTTGAGATAGTTTTAATATATGACGTTCACTCTTGATAATAACTCTTTATTATCAGATTAAGACACTAATCGATTTTTGGTGTAGACAAAGATTGAACCTATGGCGTCACGTTTTATCACACAACTTTTGTTTTGAATTTGTTATTGCCCTTTCCTTCTCTTCCTCCCAACTTCTTTTTATTCCTTTTTGCTAATAATTAATTCTTTGAACAAATATTGTATACTTTTATTTTTTTTTAATAGAAAAAATTGTGTGCCTTTGTGGACCAGTTGACGGTTACACGTACATCACAATCCAAATTCAATTATTCAAATGTACTTAGACACTAGGCGTACTCGATACATTGCTTCATCGACCAATACAATGATAAATAAGAGTTTTTGTTTTTTTGTTTTTGTTTTGTTTTGTGTCTAATACATTGCTACGGCTACATAATAAGTTATGGATAACAATCCTTTGTTTTTTTTTAGAAGATTATGGTTATGGATAACAATCCTTGTTGTGTAATATATATATATATATATATATATAATTTTCCGGTCCAATAGAATAAATGAAGTCACATTCTAGATAATTGGTTAGCAATAGCCAATAGGTGTTGTCCATTTTATGAAATAAGGGTAAATTATTTAATTAAAAAAAAAAGGCAAATTATAATGAATAATTTGTAAATTACACTATTAAAGTTTGCGATTTTGATTTTGCCTCCCAAAATTTTAAAATTTTGATATGCTCCCCTTATATTAGGTATTTTTTGGATTTGCTTTGTCATGCCTAACTTTGTGTTAACAGCTAGATTTCACCCTAATGACACCTTCTATGCTTGTATTTGTTTTGATTTTACACCTTCTATGTTTGAATATGTTTTTATTTTGTAGCCTCTATGTTTGAGACTATTTTGATTAATTTTGAACTTAATGAACAATTAGGGATGGTGCATGGAAGAAAGGGAGTGAATCCAAACGATACCTAATGTTAGGAGAGTGGATCAAAATTATCTTGAACTTTAGGGTGTAATTTGTAATTTAGTCTAATCTAAACATTCCATTAGAGGAGTGGTTAAACCTTATAGTTTCGTTCATGGTTTTCAGATCCAAACCAGATCATACGATCCAACCCAGTTAATCGTAAATCGATCACTGTTACGGTTCTTTTAACCTTAAAACCCTCTTTATGTGAAAAAAGTATAAAACCGCTCAAACTATGATCGGACTGTACGGTTTTAAGAACCATGGCCAATTTTAGTGGCTTGCGCAGTTACCTTTTTTACCGTATTTTGGTCAAAAAACATAAATCAGCTAGGAGAAAATTTAAATATAAAAAAGAAAAAGAAAAATCTTAAGAGAAAAAAAGAAAACAGAAAGCCACGTTAGTATGTTACCACTATCACTGTTACATCCCTACATCCCATTTTCCTTTTCTCCTTCTCAGCAACACTTTGTGCAGAAGCTAGAATAACTCCTCTGATTTTTTTTCTTTGTTCCTTGTTTCTTGAGTGCACTTCAGAGTCTATTTGGATACTACTTATTTTACTAAAACTGAAAACTTATTGTTGAAAGTATTTTAGATAAAAATAAAAAGTTAGTTGAAATAATACAGCGGGGTGCATAAATAGTGCCAAAAGGTGCAATATGACCCATAAATAGTAAAAAAAATAAGTTGAATACTAAAATAATTTATAATTTTAATTTACGTCCAAACACACACTAAGGGTTCGTTTGGATACAGTTTATTTTGCTAAAAACTAAAAATACTGTAACAAAATAAATTTTAAATGTGTGAATAGTACCGTGGGACCCATTTTTAATATATTTTTATGAATAAAGTGGTTGTAAGTCCCATGAACAGTGCGTGAACAGTGTATGAACAGTACATTATGTCTCCTAAAAGCTGAAATGCGTGCATCAAAAGAAAAAAAGGAAAATGCTTTTATTTCGTTTTACAGTAGTGTGGGTCCTAGCGTTAATAAAACGCAAACGCTAAACGTGACGAGAAAATGCAAATCCAAACGCTCACTAAGTGTATGTTTGGATATTGCTAAAAAACACTTTTTAGCTGCGTCCCACATTTTTCAATAGATTCTATATACTGTTCATAAGACTCGCAAATATTTTTTCAACAAAAATAACTTAAAAATAATTTCATAATACTATTTATATATTTAAAAATTATCTTAGCACAGGACTCACAAATATTTTTTTAACAAAAATAACTTAAAAATAATTTCATAATACTATTTATATATTTAAAAATTATCTTAGTATAATATTTTCAGTTTCCAATATAAACTGCGTTCAACAGGCCCTATTGCCCTATCAAGTAATCGCTTGTATTCATGTTTTTGTTAAGTGTGCCGCACTGTTTCGCTGACAACACCACTACCCACGTGACCTCGTGAAGCCCAATGAAATAATTAGAGTGATTTGACTATTCAAATGTTTTTAAACTTTACTTGCAAATTTGTCATCCGCCAACATTGATACCAGCTTGTATCTTTTTTTTTTCTTTTTTTTTTAATAATATATGTCCTTTTGAAAAATTTTATTTAAGGTGGGTGGTTGCCCTTCTAATTGTTATAGTAATAATTATTATTATACTATTATTATCACTAATTTAACTAATCAACCTATAAATAAATAAAGAAACATTATATTTTTGTTTGTAAAAATTATAGTATGTGTTTGGATTTAAATTATTTGAGTTATATTTACTTTTTTTTTTTCTTAATCAGCGCCTCTTGTAATGTTCATGAGACATGAATAGTACATTAAGGTAAATGCACAATATTTTTAGTTTGAATAGTAACTTTATTATTATTTTTTTATTGTTTTTAGTTTTCAATTATCAGTTTTCAGTAAAATAAGCTGTATTTAAATGTACTTATAATATGAAAAATACAATTGAAAAAAGAAATCTTTATATTTAATTGGACTATTTTAGTTAGTTTTTGTTATTTGTACTAATTTAATGTATTTATTTATATTTTAAATAATTATTAAATTAATTATGACGTCATCACGGTTCGACTTTCGTACAACCTAAAAAAACCTTGAACCTCTCACTTTTACGGTTTATTGAACGGTCTAGGTCTGAAAACCATGGTTTTGTTAGAATCAGATAGAATCCTGGTCTTTTTCGAGTTTGATGTTGGATTTTAATTTATATGATTAAAAATTTGTAGTATTTGATTTGAAACTGAAAAAATTATAAGGTTTAATTTGTATCAATCTTAAACTTTACGTTTTAACTTAATTTTTTTTGAAATTATAAGACTTAATTTGAAATCATCCATAAATTATAAGGTTTAAAATTCAATATGAATTGGAACGTTAATAATCTTGTTTGCCCACTTTGTTAGGACTAGTTAAACTCTAAGCTAGTTTATTCTTAAAAATTTGCATAGAGTTCAAGTAACAGCCCAATGATAATAATATTCTTTGTGGGGTATCCCATGTTTGTGATTGAATTGCCTGTTTTGCCTCCACATTTACCTATCAAAAAAGAACCAAAAAATTGCACAATCTAGATCCACTATATCAATCTTAGTTAATTTAATAGATAAAATCTCTTAACAGTATGTTAGAGACATGAAATAATTTAAAGGATTATCTATCTTCAACATGTCTAAATGATTTTTAATAAAATAAAATAAAATATTTTCTTACTTGAAAATTTTTGGGACTTAATTGCTTGAGTTGGCTATAACAATCTTTAACAATACAATTTTTTTTTTTTTTTGCTAGCTGCTAAATTGATTTTTTAATAAAAAAATTTAACGCCTACTATAAATTATGATAGGATTAGACTAATGTGAAAGTGTGTTGCACCAATTATAATTGACCATTTCAACCGATCAAAGAAATATTAAAAAAAAAAAATTGTATCCCTATTATTGCTTATTTTTTGTAAATGGGTTCAGAAAAAATATATTTTGGTAAATGAGCCGTGCAAGTCCAAAGTTCTCACTAAAATATGATCTGACAACTTATAGCCTACCAAGCAGTCTGTTTTTACTAAATTATACAAAAAAAAGTATGGAATCAAAAACGTGGAATGAGGATCTAGCTTTGATATATATCCATTATAATATTACAAAACAATATTATATTTTGGTACGAATAATTTAGGGGGCTTTGACTAAGTTAAGATGGATAACATCCTGTCAGCATTACAATTTAGTACCCATTTGTTTCAACTTTTGAAATCCAAAAGTTGCGTTTTTTAAAAAGTCAGCCCAAAAATAGTGTTTGGTTAGTATAAAACGCAACTTTTTGAAAAAAGTTGCGTTCTATATTTGTGAAAAAACACGCGTTTGATATATCCAGCTGCTTCGGTCTATTTTGTTAAAAGTTTATGGGTGTTTTATATATATCCGTTGGGTGAGTTAACAATTACCAAATTGCCCTTCAATAAAGGGCAAGTGCCAAACCTGTATCATTTGCTACCGCCACTGGCTCAGCCAAATCCGTCTCCTCAGCCACCGTCGTCTCTTTCAAATCCGTCTCCACAGCTACCTTTGGCTTTGCCAAGTCCGTTTCCTCTGCCACCGCTGGCTCTGTCGACCAAGGGAGCCAATACCATACTGGAGGCTGTACTAGTTTGGCCAGCGGTACAATATATTTCGGATACCACCCAATACCAGTGTACCGTTTCGGGTTTACCGCTATTTTTTATATTTATAAATAAATATATATGTGTGTGTGTGTGTGTGTGTGTGTATTATAATAAATATAAAAATTTATCATAAAACATTTCCTCAATTCAGAACTAATTATTCATGATTTTAGACTTTAGTATCAATTAAAAGAAAAAAAAAATACAATATAAAAAATAAAAAGGTTAAAAGTTACCATTGCATACTAAGAAAACAAATAATACTAATAAGTTAATGCAAATAAGTTACCATTTTGTCCTAACAAAAATTCAAAAATTACAAAACTTAAAAAAAAAAAAAAAAAAAAAAAAAACTTTTTTTTATACCGGCCAGTACGCCCGGTATCGACCGGTATTGCCCGAAATTGGCTAGTACTAGGCCGGTATGGCCGGTATTTTTTCCGGTACGAAACAGAGGGGTATTCTGTACCGGATTACTGGCCGGTACGGTATATTCCGGCCGTACCGGCCAGTACGGTACGTAATTCACTTTCTTGCTGCCGACTCAATCTCCTTAGCCATAACAGGACCCAAAAAGTCTGTATCTTCTGCCACAGGGCTTGCCAAATTCGTCGTTTCCTTCGCCAAGTCCATCATTTCTATCTCCTCCATTGGAAAACCCATCCAAAACTCAACTCATAATCAACCCAAAACAAAATTAACTCAAAATCAAACCCAAAATCCACAGAAAATCAACTCAAAATTAAACCATTAACTGAAAACCCATAACCCAAACCCAAAATCAAAATCAAATACAAACCCAATGTTTCAATTATCTTCATCTTCTTCATCATCATCATTATCATCATCATCTTCTCTCTTCCTCTCGACTTTCGAATTGTCAAAAAAAAAAAAAATATAGAGCTTAGCGGTGGAAAGTTCTGGAGGAAGTGAAAGAGAAAAAGGGGAAAGAATGAACACAAAATGAAAAGTGGAATGTTCTGGAGGAAGTCGTAGGGAAAAAGGGGAGAGAGGGAAAAAGAAAAAAAGAAAAAAGAGAAAGGTACGTGTGTAGAGGAAAAAAAAAGAGGGAAAAAGAAAGGAAAAAAAAGAAAAAGAAAGAAGGAAATGTTATCACAATATTTTCACAATTCTTTCACAATAAATTTTAAGGAGTAGGTTATTATTAGTTAATATTGGTGAGAAAAAAAAAATTTAGAAAGAGAAAAAAATAATTGTAATAGTATGTTCAAATTAAAATTAGTATCAATTATCACAATAATTTCATAATACTTTCACAATAAATCTTAAGTGGCAGGTTATTATTAGCTAATATTGATGAGAAAAAAAATAATTTTTTTAGAAAGAGAAAAATTGATTTAAGTATATGAAGTAGTTGATTTAATTATGAAATAAACTCACATAATATATATATATATATATATGAAATAAACTCCCTTATATATATATTGTCCTTTTTGGTAATTTATCCCTCAAACTGTCACTTTTATAAGTATTAACCAAACACTCAGCTTTTTCAAAAAGTACTTTTTAACAGTTTTTACCAAACACTCAGTTTTTTGAAAATGCACTTTTTCATTATGCACTTTTACAAAAAGCTGAACCAAACTCACTCTTAATACTGTAAAAGATTTGCAAGGAAATTTTGAGATTAGATCTAATATTATATTTTCTAAAATATTTATATTAAGATCCAATATATATCCAATAGAATTACCAGATAATGGTGACTAAAAGATAATAAATTATTGTATTCCCCAATAATATATCAGAATGATCATATTCTACTCTTCTTTTCAGTTTAGAAAGCACCTGAGATTTTTAAATTTTATTTATTTATTTGGATTACTTTATGGCTTTTGCCCTGCGAAGTGTGAACCTCATGGCCCTTACCTACCTTCTAATTTCCAAATTAATTAATAATCTCCATTGTCAAGGTATTCATGCTATGTTTGTATGAAGTATGGACATATTGCTCAACAGCCGTGACCAATGCCCTCAATAACCTTTAGGTCAATTAATACTTCTTAATCCCTTATAAAATATAATTAACCTCAAAATGTTTTTTTGAGACTAGGGGCACTCTCCTTCCAAATTTTAAGATTAGCGGAATAAAAGTATAAGTTGACCTTAACTTGTAAAATCTCTTTTCATCAAATAAAATATTAATTATTGTGGAGTAGATGTTATAACTTAAAATACAAACGTGTGTGTAAGCCTCAATTTTGTAGGATATAATTAACCTTAACCATAGTTAAGGAAAATTCTTCTAACCCATTATATAACGATTGATAAAATCATTATGTACTTTTAGTAACATAACTAGTGAGTCACGTGACTTGCTTAAATAATAAACATGGATGATTTTATAAATCATCACAAAATGACGTTAGGAAGTGTGAATTGAACTACAAGTGCAAGGATTTGTAGTAAAGAGCCTTGTAGTTCAATTCACATTTCTTAATATTCCCAACGAACATGTCTAACATTCTAATATCCCTCATAGTCTACTGTAACTATCAAATTATAAAATTAAAAAAAAAAAGATCAAATGTAATTTTTTTTTATAATTTTTATAGAAAAATCAAATGTAGAACTTTAAAATAAAGACTTTTGAGGCTAAATAGATAATAATAAGTAGTTTTGTTGCTAAATAAAATATTTTGGGACTAAAGTAGATAGAAAAATAATTGCATTTAAATAACAACTTAATTAACGGACAAAATTTTTCTTGGGGGAATCTCTTCCAGTCGTAATTAATTAGAATAATGTAACATTCTATTTATTTATTTATTTATTTATTTTTAAAGAAAAGAACAATGTAAAATTGAGATTCATAAGTTTTTTGAACAATAATTCTTGACTCGGCTTTGGATGATCAAGCTTTGGGAAAGTCTTCTTTGTTGAGGCAATTCCAATCCTAATTCCCTTAAACACAAAATCAAATAGCATCCTCAAGGTAGCCTCAAGCTCAAAGCAACACATGACTTTGAAGTTATCTCAAAGTATTATATAGTACTTTTTAAAGGGTTTTTTTTTTTTTTTTTGGGGGGGGTGGGGGGGGGGGGGGGGTGTGGGTTGAACTGTCACTTTAAAACCGGGGCAACTCCCCTCCAATTTGTTTTTGAAAATTTTGTTATTGCTTAGTATATATGACTATATTAAATGAAATCCTTAGCAAAATACCATTTGGCCTCCTAAAAAAAAATGTTTATATTCTTATTAATGCAAGTATATTTGTAAATAATACCTAACCAAAATAAGCTATAATCCCAAAATATATGTCAAGCATACTAACACACAAATTTATAGTAGGTTATCAATTTAGTATAAATGTTTTTTGGGCAAAATACAATAATATCTCTCTAATTTCATTCTTGTTGTGTCATTTAGTTCTCAATTGTTTCGATAACTTATTTATGATTTATAAAATATTTAATCACAATATTAATCACAATATTGTTAGCTAATTGTTAAAGAAAGTGTTTTCTATAATTTATAAACCATCGAGTATATGAAATATGATTTGTGAATATATATATATATATATATTTTATAAACTTAATGGTTTTTCCTAATTGGATTGGATAGGAATTACAGGGGTATTGATGAGAATTATAGGAAAATTGATTTAATTCGAGATAGTCACTCTTCGTAGAGAAAGAGAGAGATTAAGAGAGAGAGAGAGATGCACTAATACATTAAGAAATTGGTTTATTCTTCCATATGCTTATAGCATTCCTAACAATATATATATTTTAGTTTTCTTTTATATCTCAACATAAAAAAAAAAAAAAAAAAAATTTATTTCGAATTTAAATGATTATGACATAAGCTTTTTTTAATTAAGCGTGTAGTTTTGTAGTAATTATTATTTTTAAATATAGATTAATTCGATTTGAGATATGGTTTATATATACACACATACACACAAGATTTATATTTATAAGATCAAGGTTAATTGCATCTGCTGGAAGAAAATTTTCTGACTTCGCCAAACCCCCCTCCTTAGTCTTCTACAAGAGAGTAGGGAAACAGGTAATTAAAAGCCTATGAGGAGGAATTGGGAAAACTAAGAGCTCAACCAGTTTCAATAAGTCTATTGACGTAGTTATTTTTTAATAACTTTTCTTATTTATAATTATTCGATGATATGTTGTGATTTTAATTTTGTATACAATAAAAGTATAGTTAATAATAGGCTCACTAGAAAATGATGTCACATATTACAATCCTCCAACTTATCATCTCTGTTATATATATATATATATATATATATTTTTTTTTTGTTGCTAAACACTGTAAATTATATATATATATATCTTTTTCTTTTTATAAACCACCTCATGTGTGTCTTTTTTTTTAAAATATTTTTTTATGGGAACCTCATGGGTGACTTTATTTGTATACATATACTTTTTCTTTTTTTTGGGATAACTCAGATGTTTCATTAACAAAGGACTAACCATCATCAACCACCTAATGAGTGACTTTATTAAGCAAGCAATTTATGATAACTCAAAAGTTTCATTAACAAAAGGACTAATCAACATCAACCACCTAATGGGTGACTTTATTAAGCAAGCAATCAACTTTATGTCAAAACATGTTGTGCTTGTCTTAAGCTCTCCAAAGTCTACTTCAAGAATTAGACTTCTGATAACCAAAGATTATAGAAGACAAACTACTGCTCGCATTGTCAAATTTTCGACCTCTAGACTCTAGAGTTGAACTTGGGAAAATCTAGGATGCTAATCATGTTACGAAATTTCCACAATGCTCTTTAACTAATATTCCCCTGGCTCCCACTTCAGTATTAGCATGAAAAACACTATTTGTATTGACTTTTACCTTGTCCCTAAGGGGTAAACCAAGCTTAAGGGCTGTTTTCAACTAAGGTTAGGTTAGATAGGATAAGGAATAGTAGTAGAGATAAAATCATATATAAGAACATCTGTATTAGCAATATTCCTCCGTTGGCGCCGTATAAAAAAATTGCATTTCTTGCTTTCTAATTGATCACCAAGACACCAACAAATGTAAGCCAAATGAACTCTTAACTCAATCACAACTCTTTGTGTTTTTAACAGGGACAGAACCAAGATTCGAATCTAGGGGGGTCAAAATTCTTTGTTTGAAAATTTTTAAAATTTGGTATGTCAACAGTAAAGGTTGGCAATGTTGCATCATTAGTATTATTTTCATTTTTTCTCTAAAAAATATTAAACATTGTAGTTGACTTTGCCATAATCTATGAATCAAATAAAAATCATATTAATTATATGGATTTATAATCAATAGTTTTGTAATTCAACTAAAGCTTCCTAGTGTCCCCAATAAAAGTCAAATCCCCACTCATTTCTGCTGTAACTATCTTAAAAAATGAGTGGTTCTAAACTTTAAGGTTCTTTGGTTGGATTGGGGTTGGACTTATTCTTTAATCTTTTCACATTAAATTTTAAAGAAAATCAATTTATATATTATTTTCACATTTTATATACCTAATAATAATATCATTATAATGATATATTGACAACTAAAGATTATAGTTTGCCTTCTTTTAATACTAATAATAGCAACGTTTTTCATTAATTTAGCAAGAGCCATAAATGATATTTAAATAATAAATTTTTTTTTTGAAAGAAGATATTTTAATAATTTAGGTGTGTCCTGAAGTAGCCATAGGCCCACAACACATTAATCTATAATCTATATTACTAATAACTTTGTTTCTAAGTTCTAACTAAAAAGGACTATAGGTATGGTGTACCCCTTTTATTGGATTGTCAGTAACTCGATGATATCGTGGCTGCTTATGATCATTCTCAATAATAGTTTTTGAAATAAAAGCTTCCACCTTTATCACTTAAAATTTAAGAGAGGCAGAGCAGCTGCCCAGCCTCACAAGTCACACCACAACGTAGAGAGATAGAGAGAAGAGGGATATCAAAGAGAAGAAAAGATCAGATCAAAGATTTGTTTTGTGAAGATTTGAGATCTGTTGTGTTGTTAGTATTTTTTTATATTTTTATGTTTAGACTGGATTTGTGATTTGTTTGTTGGTATTTTTGATTTGTCTAAAGGTTTTTCTTGTTATTTGAATTTGTGAATGGTTTTGTTGATTTGTCTAAATGTACTTTTGTTATTCGGTTTTGTGAATTGTCCAAATGATTGTCTCAAGGTTTTTGTTTTTCTTGGGCAAATGGAATGTAGTAATGGTCAGGTAAGCTTTTTGTTTTGACTTCAGGGGTCAATTTGAAAAGTATTTTGGGGCAGGGGGGCCAAAGTATACATTTTAGGGACAAAATTATGAACTTTTGTGTAATATACATGTTAGTATGTGATTTTTCAAAATCTGGGGGCGCTAGGCCACACGTAGGTCCGTCACTAGTTTTTAGCCAAGTGATTTTTGCATTTACCACTATTGATTCAAGTTATATGCTTATAAAGATATGGTTCGGCCAATTTTACTCTACTCTCCTGCTATCCGAACTGGCCCTAACTTTTGTTCATAAATTCGACGTCTTGAACAAATTGCTTGTTAATAGGAATTAAAATTATATGTTTTCTGGTTGTGAAATCATCAAATAATTGTTGCAAGTTGCAGTTGCTTTCTCCTAACTTTTCCTTCCTCGATTAGTCAATGCGATTACTAACTTTATGCGCATTGAACACTAGGTGGTTTGTGAAGAATAAAGATTTGTTGGAAATTGGAACCCAGACCACCCTCAAGCTTCTTCAAATGGTTCAGTTTTTGTCAAACTTTGTAAAAAATTATATTCATCAGTAGTTTTAGGAAATTTTGTAATTTCGCATTTGATTGGTGTAAATAGGTTCGATCAACTTGATTACAAGAATCCATGCATCCCTTGGAGTAAAACAGTAATTTTGAAGGTATCCCCATATTGTGTTGGAAATAATAATCAGATCATTCAAATGGGTGTCAACTAAAAAAAACATATTGAGAAAATTACCTTTGATATAAAATAATTTTGGGATTAATTTGTTATAGTTTTTTATATGCCTATATTACAGGGTTTAAAATGAAATTTTTCCAAAAGCCTTTTAAAATAAAATAGTTCTACAAGCTAACAGGTAAAATTGAGCAAATACAGTTATTTATTTACTTATTGTGGGGCCGGATGTCCAAGTGGGCTTGTGGCCTAGCGGCCCAGTCCGAGGACATTCACTTGTCCGAAGATTGTTAAAGAAAGGCATTTTGGGAGTAACGGAAAACAAAGAGAGGTAAGTTGCGTACGATGACCCAAACCCTGTCCGAGGTGGATGTAACTATTTTAGTGTTTAAGGTACTCCGCAAAGTTGCATGTGAACTAAAGAGTGAATATAGAACAAAGAAGAAACCAGGGAAGGTAACAAATATCTTCTAAAGTTGTTGCCTCCACATTAAATGCTGCCCAACTAACTCTTTGGCTGCATTAATGTGGAGGTGATACCTGAACAGTAGCCAAGCAGCCTTATGGCCACTGAGAGAAGGTTCTAGGAGTGGCTAGATGGGACAGAAAGAAGTTTCCAGAGTGGAACTAACACGTGTATGATGGAAATAGAGTAAGGAACGCAGTATATAATAGGAATGCAGGCAACATTAGAGGGGACTTTTGGGAAAAAGAAAAAAAGAAAAAGAGGAAAGGAAGACGAAAGAATCCTTAAAGATATCCCCTGAAACCTAGCCGAGAAGAGGGGAGATTGTTTAACTAGTTTGAAACTTCCGTTGTTGCAGAAGGATCATGCCTTTTTCTACTAATCAGAATTAGCTCTTACACCCACTCTCTAGAAATTTTATTGTTTGGGCTTGTTGGGCTAACGACTCACCCTTCTTTTGGGTCCAATCCAAGTTGAGTCCTTACACTTATTTATATGGATTTGATTTTTTTTTTTTTAAAGATTTTTTTTTAAGTGAGATATAATAAGATTGAAATCTATAATATTCATCCCATAATAATTGGTTTTTATCATTATGTTTTTTTTATTTTTTTTTATTTTTTATGTAGACAGTAAACATGAATTTAATCTTGATTTTTATTCAACACTTAGAGATTTTACCATTCGAGTTTACTAAAACTCATGATTTTAAACTTTTAATGGACAATAAAATAGAATTAAATAGTCAACTTATGGGATCTGGCTTTTGTAATCCAACCAATATTCTAATTTTTGAGATTAAAAAAAAAGGAGAAATTCTACTATATTCATAAAATTTTCATAACATATTCTAAATGGTAAGTTGTTATTAGTTGTTATGGATAAGAAAAATGTAATTTAAAACGTGAATTTTAATTAAAATCAATGACAACTTACCTCCTATAATTTTCTATAAAATATATTGTAAAAATATTGTCTACCATTTTAAAAAAACTCCACCATCTCACCTATTTCTTAATAAATTTTTTGGGCTGAAAAAGTACAAGTTTCCACGCAAACAGTACAAAATCCAGCCCAACTTCCAAAATAATGGGCCAAGAAATTTGCATCTCAAAAGAGTTTTTTTTTTTTTATTTTAGGAAGATCTCAAAAGAGTTGGCAGAGATAAAAAAAGAAATTTCAAACTTCAAAGTTTACAGATTTCCCAGCATACTTCCTACGGTGGAGATTAATTTGCACTAAAGCTCAACTCGGATTTAGCAATTAACCTTTTATTTTATTTTAGAATACTGAGTATTTTTAACGTAAACAAGAAGATGGGAAAAGATTTTAAAAAAACTGATAGTGGTGTATATTTAAAATGATCTAACTCTTACATACATAGTATATGTTTTAAATATCTTTAACTCACTCTCATTTTCCAATGTTAGATTAACCTTTTTTTTTTTTTTTTAAAGAATACTAATTATTTTAACATACACACACAACTTAGCAATTAACCTTAGTTATGAGTGAGAGAGGTTAAAAAAAAATTGAAAAAAAAATGGTAGATTTTAATCTCCACCTTTGATTTGCTATTGCACTGAATCCTAATCTACTCAACTCAATCATTCCTTCATGCTCCAACTTATTAATCAAAAAAAAAAAAAAAGGGAATAATTTATTTAATTTTTTTTGCTGAAAATACGATAAATAAAAAGTAATGTTAAGTGTGTATTTAGCTCCAAATTAGAAAGTCAGCTTATTTTTGTTACTATTCATGGACCCCACTGTACTTTTTGGTACTATTCATGGACCCCACTGTACTTTTTGGTACTATTCATGGATTACACTGTATTGTTTCAGCTAATTTTTAACTTTATTTATAATACTTTCAGTAAAAAGTTTTTAATTTTAGTAAAATAAGCGCATCCCAAACAAATGTGAAATCCGCAAATAGTAAGATCTTCTAGGTTTTAAGTTGTTCAATTTAGGCATTGCGGCCAATTTAGTTAAAAATTTGCAACTAAAAAAAATATTTTTCTCACATGAAAAAAACTATAAAATTAATAAAAATTTGATAGATTTTTCATGTGAGATTTTTTTTTTCAAATTTTTTTCATTATATGATTGCATGCTTAACAACAAATTTTTAAAGAAATTGAACAAAATATCTAAATTAAATACATTTGAAACATAGTGGACTCAACTATACGAAACTAAGTTAAAAAATTGATATTAATTTTTTTTTAAACAAAAATTGATATGAATTTCAGTCATACTTAAACAATAAATTTGCAAGCCCCAAAAAATAAAAGCAATATAAGCATATTGCAAACTGTTTGGATTAGCGTTGACGTGAGGTTTCCAAATTGGAAGTACGACTTCTACCAAACACAGCACTTTTTTGGAAAATTTATGCACGTAGGACGGCGTAGGTAGCAGCGTGGCCACGAATAGAATATTCCATAGTCTTACTTTCCAAGGATAGCATAATTCTGTTTTAGTAAGTTATAGTAACCATCCCAAACACCTTTTGCCCTCTAATCCACGTCAAGTCAATGCAACCAAAAAATCCCCAAAACTATAAATCCCCTCGCATCCAAACACCCCCCTAATCTCCCACCGCTCCCAACCAAAGGCCACATTGATTGATCACTATCCCTCTTTTCTTCCAATCAAAATCTGCACCAACCCACACAGTCAACACACAGATCTCGATCAAATTTTCCATATTATATATTTGTTTTTCTCCGACCCGGATCCGAATCCGGAAACCAACAAAGATCCATGGGCGTGCCGGCGTTTTATCGGTGGCTGGCGGACCGGTATCCAAGGTCGATAGCTGACGTGGTGGAGGCGGAGGAGGAGAATGTGGACGTTTCGAGTCCAAACCCTAATGGAATGGAGTTCGATAACTTGTACTTGGACATGAATGGAATCATTCATCCTTGCTTTCATCCTGAGGGCAAGGTAAGCGTTTTCTTTTCCCTAATTTTTTTTTTCGTTTCGATTGCTATGTTTTTCATTTCATTTCGTTTCATATTTAGAAAGAAAAGAAAGAATTTAGCTCAGGAAGAAGTTTCTTGAACTAATTTTAAAATTGATTGCTTTAGAGAGAGAGAGAGAGAGAGAGGAAAATTTGGTTGAGAAAGAGAGAGTTTTTAGCTCAGTAAGAAGTTTCTGGAACAAAATTTGAATTCATTGATACTTTAGAGAGAGAGAGAGAGAGAGAGAGAGAGGGAGATTTTAGTTGAAGATGACAGTTTGGGAGTTTTTTTTTTTTTGGATAAACGAGTGTATCCAGACCTCTTTTGAGTATCTAACTATTTTTTCGGGTGTAAGCAGTCTCCCGTCCCACACACACCAGGTGATTATAGGGAGGAATCCTGGGGGACAGAGGGAGTGCTCCAAGATGCTGACAAGAGGTTTCGAACTTAGGATCCTTGGGGTTAGTTTGGCAGTTTCTTAGCTAAATTTACTATCAATTTTACTAGAAGAACCTTACAAATTGACGTGACAATGAACGTTATTGGTGCCATATCAACAACATAATAAATGAAAGTTCTAATTACATATATTTTTTTTTACGGCAGTGTGTTTAAAAGTTAGACTTTTAATTCGAAAAGCTTAGCATCACTCTTTTTTTCATGTAACTGAAGAAAAATTAAGACAAAGCAACATTGTTTTAGTAATTTGGGCTGTATGTATGTTTTTATGTATTCATGTATTGCGTGTAGATAGATTGATAGACAGGCCAATGAGCTCTTGCAAGTTGCACTTGCACCTCCTCTTCTTGTAAAAGTGAGGTGGACAGGGTCTGAGGATTGCGTAGAGCCGTAGACATGTACCAATGAGAGAAAGGATTGTGTATTGTGTAGTTGTGTTGGTTTATATAGGGTAAACATCGATTTTTCCATCTTTAATGATGAAATTTCCTCAAATAATTTCAACAGCTTGCCAAAAGAAAATTGAAGAACTTTCAATCAAACCTTTTAGTGCTGATTTTTGGTGCAAAACAGAAATGTTTGAAATGTGATCATGTTTGTAATGAGGCTTAACTCAACTAAGCCTTCATGATAACTATGTAGGCTTAGATCTACCTATAAAAAAAAACTATGTAGGATTAGATGCGGGAAACTTTGAATGCAGTTATAATGAGTTTGGATATATAGAGAGAGTTTAATGTAGAAAATAATGACCTTCAAGTTGCTTGTTATGATTGCTTTTCTTAATTTTTAAAAAAATTATGGGAGGGGGTATAAAAATTTGATTCTGGAAAGCACATTGGATAATAATGATGTTAGATGAAAGAACCTGAATTATTCTGAATTGTTCTGGTGTATATTTCTCATAATTGTTTTACTAAATTCGGTTGTTATGCATGCAAGCAAATACTTATACATTAGATATAGATGCTTAAAAGAGACATGTGTATGGCGGAGTTCTTGCATCTAGAACTTTGAGCATGTCTGATGCCCCAACCATGTTGATAAATCAGTTGAAATTGACAACCTGGTAACATATTTATACTCTGTTCATGCAGCCTTCACCTACCACCTATGACGATGTATTCAAATCAATATTTGATTACATTGACCATCTCTTCTCATTAGTTCGCCCAAGGAAGCTTCTTTATATGGCAATTGGTGAGCTCTATTTAATATATGCTGTCTATGCACATTTTTGTTGCACTAGATTCAGATTTGGTGAATTTGAATTTTATAGATGGGGTCGCACCAAGAGCTAAAATGAATCAGCAACGTTCTCGGCGCTTCAGAGCTGCAAAAGATGCGGCTGATGCGGTAAGATATATCTCATGCTAGCTAAATGGTTCCTACTTAATGACAACTCCTCTTGGAAGACCAAGGTGGAGGGTGAGATAGTAGGTGTGTGTCATTACCAATAAAAAATAATGATGTTGGTTAACTCACATATGACATGCTAGGAAGCTGAACAGGAAATGCTGAGGAAAGAATTTGAGGCTGAGAGAATAAATTTGACCCCTAAAGAAAAGCCTGCAACTTGTGACTCAAATGTCATCACTCCCGGAACTCAGTTTATGGCTGTGCTTTCAGTAGCACTTCAGTACTTTATACAATCTAGGTTGAACCGCAGTCCAGGCTGGCGGAATACAAAGGTGTGATTGATCTTATCCTACATGGTTCTATGTCTCCCTTATCCCCTCAAGATCGGATGATCCTTGTCTGTGGAGTAATCCCTTCTATATTTTCCCCTTATGCTTCTGATTTTCAGGATACTTTGTCTCTAATTTATTTATGGGGCTGCATTGGGTGATTATTTGAAGGTTATTCTTTCTGATTCAAACGTACCTGGTGAAGGGGAACACAAAATCATGTCATACATTCGATTGCAACGTAACCTTCCTGGTTTCAATCCAAACACTCGGCATTGTCTATATGGTCTGGTAAGTGTTTGCCCAATTTTATGCTCATCATTTCTAATCTTGTTGTGCTATTTGTTTTTTCTTATTTTTGCACTCTTTTTGGTCCTCTACAGGACGCCGATCTGATTATGTTATCTTTAGCTACACATGAGATTCATTTTTCTGTACTAAGAGAGGTCAGTTGCTCATGTCTTGATAACACTCTTCACAAAATAGTTTATTTCAAATGGTTGATCTCACACTTTCCTGAGTTCACAGGTGATTACTCTGCCTGGGCATCAGGAAAAATGTTTTAGTTGTGGCCAAGTTGGTCATCTTGCAGCTGATTGTCGTGGTAGGGCAGGCAATGGAGCTGAGGATCGGAATGCCATAGATGATACCCCAATTCATAAGAAGAAATATCAGGTTTGGGAATTCACTTTTGCCTTTTAAGTTCCACAATTTTTAAATTTGTTTTTATTTTATTTGTCTTATTATATCTGAAATTGTTCGCTTTGTTGGCAGTTTCTCAACCTATGGGTGTTGCGAGAATATCTGCAATATGATTTGGAGATTCTGAACCCTCCATTTGAGATTAACTTCGAACGAATTGTAGATGATTTTGTATTTATGTGTTTTTTTGTTGGTAATGACTTTCTTCCACATATGCCAACATTGGAGATCAGGGAGGTATGTAGGTGGGAGGCAGCCTTCTGTGTTAATTTTTGTTGCAAGTTAAAAATTTGCTGAAGTTTTCACATTTTTTCTTCTTAGTACTGAGATTATAAACATTTTCTCTATATTTCCACCCTCAATTTGATTAAGATTCCCTTTCTTTTAGCATCTTTAAACTTTTTGACTGTAAAACCTTCTTTTTAAACTTCAAAAAATTTCCTGCATTTGATGTTCTTTCTCTTTTCAGTTCCCTCTTCTTATTCTAATTTTTCATACTTGTTTTACTACTTCAGGGTGCTATAAATTTACTGATGCATATTTATAGAAGTGAGTTTGCTGCTATGGGTGGTTATCTTACTGATGCGGGTGAGGTAATTTCTCTTCGTTATACAGTCTGCTTGTCTGTTGTTCAGTGTGGCATGTGATTTCCGTAGCAGCAATTTGTGGCTTGTTCTTATGTTTGGGAGTTGTGACCAGCTCATGATAATATTCTTTTTCTTTTACTTGACAACAACTGGATGGGTGTTCTAATAAATCTGAGTGGCTTCAAATAGTGGCTTTGAGATGAAAAGTTCATCCTCAGAACATGAAGAACAAATAAGGTTAAAAGATTGAAATCTCACCCTTGTACTTTGTGATAATCATAATCCTATCATCCCACCAAAACCAAAACCTTGAGTTGGGTTAATTGAAGCTCATATACCTAAGATGTATAGATAGGTGCAGGTGTTGATTAAACTTGTGGATAGGTATGCAGACATAAAACGTTTAGGAATTTTCAATTATATTCAAGGTTGGGAGCACAGCAGTTAGTCTATATGTATATCACATGTAAAATATGAAATTCTTGTTTATCTGTTTCTTTTTCATATAAGTTTATATTCTGGTTTATGTAAATCATTAAGTTTTTTGATAAGTAGAGTACATGTGTTTTCATCATGTATAGAATTTAGTTGCTATGATGCTGGAAGAAGCTGTGTAATCCCTGCCCTGCTTATGGGTTTGGTAACATTGTTTTTCATTTTTTAATTTCTTTAGTGTATTAGTAATCTTTTTATTTTTTGGTGTGTAGGGTAGATCGAATTAGAAGTAGATGGTTTGTGGTGTTTCAGATATTGGACATATTTAATAGTCTTTCATGCTTGTGTGGCACCCATAGGTTTCAAAAACTGGACTGGACTGGACTGGTTGGTCCAACCAGTTCAACTGTGACTTGGGACCTACAAAAACCCGAAATTGTGAAAACTTAGCAACTAGTGATTCAACTGCCAAAGCCCAGAACTGGAAATGTTCCTGGGTTAAAAAAAAAAAGAAAACTGCAATTCAAAAAGAAATTTGAACCTGAAAGGTTTAACCGGGAAAAAAAAAAGTAAGCTTACATTTTATCAAAAAAGAAAAAAAGAAAAAAAAACAAAAAGGAAAGAAAGTAAGTTTATACACATTACTTCTTTTATAAGGGAGTAAGTGGGCCAACAATCAACCCAACATTGAAATAAAGAATGTTAGCCCACACAAAAGCTAGTCCGTACGTTCAGCGTATAAAATACTTGATGGAATGTGGTATTTATAAGGAGGAAGTGTAGCATCCTCTTTCATTTTCCAATGTGGGATTCCCTATACAAGTCTTGCTTGATTTTGACAGATTCAGAATGAGAAACTATCATGCATTCATTTGAATTGGTATGTCCTACATCTAAACCCAAGCCAAGTCCCACTTTGAAAAACAAAATGATATCATGAATTTCATCACTTTAAATCAACCATTCTTCATCTTTTGCCTTAAATTCTTTAGGAGCAAAAGTGACATGGATATATACATAAAAATTGACAAGCAGTAAGTTTTTATAGATCTCAGTCTTAAGTTTGAACTGAAGTATTTTGGGGGGAAAAAAAATAAAGAGAATGATTTATAGAAAAATAATTATAAAATTTTCAAGAACTTTTAAAATGTATATGGATGACTTAGAAGTTTGTGAGTTGTTATTTGTTATATGTTGTGTGAGTTAATGGTGCTAGCTTTCAGATAATAATGTGAATTATTTTGTATCTCCAGGTTTTGTTAGATAAAGTAGAACATTTTATTCAGTCTGTTTCTGTTTATGAAGAGCAAATCTTTCAAAAGAGGGCTCGAATTCAGCAGGTATTTTGCTTTCTCCATGTTTCTACTCTTATTAATTAATATTATCATTTTCATTTCCCTATCCATTTGACATGATTTTTTTTTTTTTTTTTTTTTTTAAACTTCTATCTTTCTAGATTCATATTATCTTCTTAGAATTATTATTATATAATGCCTGGAGCTATTTATAAAAAAAAAAAAATTATATAATGTCTGGAACATTTATTTCTTTTGTTGGAAGTTAAATCATTTTATTATTAGTTTGTTTAGCTGACTACTTCTTATTGTATACTTGAATTGTCTTATTTGTTAGAAGCATCTAATATTATAACACATTGCATTGAATTGCTTGGTGCTTATCAACTTGCATGGAATTGGGTTGCGTTGTCAATGCTTGTTCCTTGCAATACATGTGTTGTTTGGGCTAATGAAAATGGAGCTCTAAAACAACTTATTTATTAAGTTTTTTTCTTGCTCCTTTTCTAGTTATCTAGTGCATGTAATGGAAAGTAATTTAATTAACTGTTGGAACACGTAGATTTACTAATAAATAATAATTGAAAAATGTAACATTTGGTCTAGTTATATTGTTCTTGCTTTGCTTGTGAGAGGTTCTGAGTTTGATTTTGGGAATGCCCCATCGAATGGCTGAAGTGAAAGGAAATACTCTAAGAGTGAAAGGAATAACTCTAGTTTTTGCTAGAGTGCTATTGTGCTGTCCATGCTGAAGTGCTGGTTTGGATGTTTTTTTTTAATATGTCTTGTTCTGTTGTGAGTGCAGTTGTTAGTGCATTTTTGCTTTGCCATATTTTTGGCCTTGCTTTGGTCTTGTAGTTAGTTTTGTATTTGGTTGCTGTAGCAGGGAGGTTCCCTTTGTACTCTGTTTTGTTTCAATAAATAAAAGCTGAATTACTCCAAAAGAAAGAAAAAAAAAAAAAACTCTAGGTAGAGTTTAATGGTGAGGAGGGATTCATATAGCTTCTTCCAAGTAGTTCTATGAACTTTGGATTCATGTAGCTTAACAAAGTAGTTTGCCATACAGAATTTGTATAATCTCATTTTCATATACATAATTAAGAGTATATGGTCATAATCTCTGTATCATAGCTGGACTCATCTGCATTTATGGTAGGACTTGTTTGTTTTGGACTTTTGGTAGGTTTTTAAAGCCACTTTGGACTTTCGGTAGGTATCTAGAGCCAGCTATTCAAGGTTGGGTATTAGAGATTTCACCAATGTGTGTCATGTTTATGGTCATGAGCGTTATAGAATCTAAATTTAGTTTATAAGTGCATATGAGAGGTTTAAAAAAGTACATCTTATAGAATTCTCGTGTGTTACAAAATATACATAATCATATAACAATGTTTTTACTTTTTGTTTGTTATGTTATGCACTCAATGGGTCTTGAACCTACAATCTCACCCCGTTAGAACTTATTAAGGGAGGAGGTGCTAGTTGAGCTAGAGCTCATTTTTATAACCATAACAACATTGATATCTGTTTGATAAGTGATGGAATTTTAAACTACCTCATATGCATAGAAATATACACAAAATAGACTTAAAGAGATTAAATAAACGAAGATTACAGCCTAAAAGAAAGAGAATCAATGAAGTTGATGTAGAAAAAAATCAAAATGGATGCAAAACAAAATTGGAGAATAACAAATAGATAATTTAGGAGTCAATAACTAGGCTTTTCTGGAGGCTGCACCAAGCAAGAGATGACAAGCCTAATAGTCAGCACATGGTTGGTTGGAGTCAGCACCATACCATTGAAATTCCGAGAGATTTTTCATAAAGTAATCAAAATTTTTGTTGATAGGAATACCATAGTGTGCTTATATTGACTACTATGACTAAATCCTAATTCTAGTTGACTTTGGAAAGCCAAATTATTAAATTAAAAAAAAAATACCCTTAACTCTAAGAAATTAAATAGAATTCTAATAAACTAATTAACTAATAAACCTAAAATAAAATCCAATTGACCAGCAAATACACCCGACTTCCAAAATTAAATAAAAATAAACTAAAACTAATTTTTCTTTGCATTTCCTGCATCAAATGATTCAAATGTATCTTATAATGGCCCAAAGATTCAAACAAGGTTTTGAGGAAAGTCAATTTTAGTTGAGTAATTGAGGCATCCACATCCTTGAAAGTATGATGGTTCCTCTCCCTTCACAAAGTCCACAATAGGCATAATGGAACTAAATTCCAGACAAAAGAAAAATGTTTAGCAAATCAATTCCTCCATCCTGATGTAGCCAACAACACTTTTGGACATTATCCACAGAACCCCAAAACATAAAAGATTATAGTCCAAAGTTCCGTAGGCAATTTCATAATGCAGCAACAAATGATCTAGGGTTTGTTTGGATATAGCTTATTGCTGAAAACTGAAAACACTGTGCCAAAATAATTTTTAAATGTGTGAACAGTGCCATGGGACCCAGTTTTAAAGAAAAAGTTGCTGAATGAAGGTACTTGTGGGTCTCGTGAACAGTGCAGGGGACCCACAGAAAAAAACGCTTCCGCTGGGAAACGCACTTCCCAAATGGAGGCCTAGTCTCACTAAGACTTTTGCAAATGCAGCAACTATTAAAGCGAAGTACATAGTTAATTAAAATATATTTTAAAAGTAAAGATCAACAAGCACCAGAATAGTAAAAATTAGTGTCTTTTTTTATTTCAATGGATTTTGTTGTAGGGATTTTTTGGTTGGGGAGGGGGGGGGGGGGGAATAGAAAAGCACCTTGTGCTTTTTGGAAAAGCACAAAGAAAAGCATGTCTGCTTTTGCTTCATCGAAGTACTTCATCTCTTGGGCTATTGTGCTTGAAGCACACTTAGGTTAGCTTTAACAACACTGTGATTGCATCTTCTTGTGTCCTTTCTCTTAGAAATATTGGGCAATTCTGTTTTGCTGTATGCTGGATTTAAATCCCCAAGGATGCCTGGCCTTACAAAATTTGGACTTTTCTAGCCAATGAGCCTTAACTCAAATTGTACTTCCTTTTGCAAAAGCAAGTAGGCGGGTTATGTCATGGGTTATTCACCGGGTGCATGTTTAATTACTATGAAGAAAAAGGACTTTTTTAATTTGTATATAAACATGTAAATTACTTATTTTGTACTGCCAATGTGACAGACTAATTTTGTGCTTCTTCAGCTATTTGGTTTTTCAATAGCTCCTATTGTTCTCAAGAATAGGAGTATGGGAATTGGCTGAGACTTGATGTTAATGATAATTGCAGGCTTTTGAGAATAATGAAGATATGAAACTTAAATCAAGAAGAGAGTCTGCTGAAGAGCCACAAGCGCCGGTGGTAGACAAGGTCTGTGGTCTAACTTTGATAATGGAATTCTTATATTATATTCATGTAGACGAGGGCTTTGTATTCTATTTGATCTAGCATGTAGAGAAGGTCTGGGTTTATGAAAACCTTTCCCTAATTCGCGTAAGGGAGGAATTTGTTATCATAATGTAAGTGCAATTCAGAAAATCAATACCTTGAAAATCATTGGATCATAAGGAGCCCTTTCTTTTGGATAAAATGATAAAGTTGATATAACTTTTGAAGATTACTTTAATTAAGTTCTATCAATCTTAACATGTGAAAATTCAAAGTGAACTGTACAGTCTAGTAGCTTCACCTCTATTGGGAATACATCCAAATTAAGCATCTATTTGACTAGAACTTTTCAAAAAAAAAAAAAAGAGAGAGAGAGAGAGAGAGAGAGAGAGGGGTGGGGGGGAATTAAATGTGCATCTAATATTGAGAAATGAAAACGGCTATCGTTTTATTGGCTTATGTGATCATGTTGACAGTGTCAACATTTCCGACGATCTCTAGAAAATCCCTCTTTTGAGTTCTCTTTGATGTTGTCAATGGTGACCTACTTGGAATTTTGTGGGGTAAATGAATGACTGTAAAACTACCAGTATTATTTTCCTCTCTATAACCCCTTCCAAGCATATAACCCACCTCTGGGCTGATGTGTGCTTTTGTTTCCTCTCTCTACCATTATCAATTGCATGGAATATTTTTGTTTCTTCTCATTTTGGATGATCTGGATAATTTAAATGCTTTAAATCTTTGCCCACTGAGATTCTAAGTTAGCCTGAATGATGGAAGATGCAGGTTTCCTTCATTCAATAGCAATCTTATTCCATTTATTTGACCCTTTTTTCTATACATCGTAAGCGTTTGTTTTGTTCCCTTGGTCTGAAATGCATCTGGTTGATTGCTGTTTCACAATAACCTTTGTCTTAATTGGATTCTGCTTGATTGTGGGCTTGTAAGATGGACGAGAAAATAGCCAAGCACAAACACAAATTAGTGACTAAGAATGGTGTTGTTTAGAGAATTGTAAAATATTTTAATTGTTATTTGTTCTTTCCTCAGGTTAAGCTAGGGGAGCCTGGATACAAGGAACGGTATTATGCTGAGAAATTTAATGTATCAGAGCCAGAGGAGATTGACGAAGTTAGAAAAGATGTGGTGAGTTTTATCTGCTCACAATTAGCCTTATATTTGTGATCTTTGGCGTAATCATCTTTGTTTTTCACTGCAGCCCACTTAAAAGTTGCATAATCATCTTTGTTTGTCATTGCTGACCACTTTCTTTGCAGGTTTTGAAGTATGTGGAAGGTTTATGTTGGGTCTGCCGTTATTACTACCAAGGTGTTTGCTCCTGGCAATGGTCAGTTCAGGGTTTTTTCCCCCTTAAACTGATAATTTGTACACGCCCTTAATTGGTTTTGAACCCACAACCTCATCTTCCATCCCATTCCTATGAGGGAGTAGGTGCCGTTTGAGCTAATTCTCATTGGCAGTTTAGTTTATATTGATGGTAGAAATTTTGTGCTTTGTTTTGCCTATATTATATCATCCCATTAGAGTAAACTTTATTAGACTGTACATATGTATACATGTACATATTCTTGAATGTATGGTCCTGAGTTTTTTGCATGAAAGATATATTGAGTCATTCCCGGAAGAAGATGAATATATCTAGAAAGTCATTGCTATTTCTTCTTTTTTAAAATTGAAGAATTATGAGAAAATGTTTGCAATTTATGGATCCTATTGTTATTATGGTTTTGGCCTAGAGCTTGTAGATATTACTTACAGCTATATTAACTGCAACAGCTAAATAGTCTCTCTCTGTAATACATAAGATATTTTCTTCTTCATTTATTTATTCTAAAAGGTGTATGATATCTTCTTCATCATAGTTTATTGGTTAAAACCTGCATCTATGTACTGCTGTTTCAGGTTTTATCCATACCATTATGCTCCTTTTGCTTCTGATCTCAAAGATCTTGTTGATTTGGAAATAACTTTTTTCTTGGGAGAGCCATTTAAACCCTTTGATCAGCTCATGGGAACCCTACCTGCAGCAAGGTTTTTGCCTTTCTTTTAATAAATTAATTTAGTTATTCTGCTATTTGTTTTTGCTTTTGTCTTCTTCTTCTTCTTCTTCTTTTTTCCTAGAGAGAGAATTTCTATCTAGTAATTTTTCTTTCTTCTGCCTGTTGTGGTGGTTAGCTTATTTCTTTCTTGTTACAGTTCAAGTGCCCTGCCAGAGAAATACAGAAAGTTGATGACTGACCTGTCATCACCCATCCTTGAATTCTATCCTTCTGGTAAAGACTGATCATTATGCAGTTTAACTTGTGAAAAATGTTCCTCTCCTTTGAATATTAAGCAGGTTTCTTTTTGGACAGAATTTGACGTTGACATGAATGGCAAGCGCTTTGCATGGCAGGTAGTGCCTGTTATTATATATAGTTTTACATCTTTTTCTGTTTATTTGATTAAGTGATTGTAAGTTATATTGGGAGTAATTTTTTTTTTGTTTGTTGAGAAAACAGGGCATTGTCAAGTTGCCATTCATTGATGAGAAGAAGTTGGTTGCTGCAACAAAGAAGGTTGAAGGCACTTTAACGGTATGGAAGAGGGGATTACTTATATATAGAAAAAAACATAAAATTATGAAATTTTTTTATCATTTTAATGATCCATGCATTTCTGCTGGATGTTAATAATTAGATTATTGTGCAATTTGGTTTTTTATCTGGTTGAAAGGATAATGGAAAATAAAATTGGTTTCTTGCTTTGCTTTATTTTGTTAGGAAATATTCATACTAAATTGTAAAGTTTTGGGGGTGTAACAAATTAAACCTGATAAATCAAACCCCAACCCATTTTAACTGTAGAGGCATTGTGTTTGGGATTTAATATAGGCTGAGTATTTAATTTGTTACCTTGTGAATCTCAGTGTTTGATTTGTTACTTTTGAAACTATAAGTTTTGTTTTGTTACTTTTGAAATTACTGGTTTAATTTTCACCACATGAAAGTTAGACTTTTCACGAACTTCTCTTGTAAACCAAAGGGACAAGGCTTAAATAACTTTCTTTTTCTTTCACTTTAAAATAAATTTTCGTGAGATCAACTTTCCTGTGAAACTTTCTTGACTGCCTAAAGAAGTGCAACGTTTTGTAAACGGGGAAATTTATCATTTCATTTGAGGGAATGAATTAAGAAGTTTGATATGTATGCATGGTACTTATCCAAAAAAAGAAGAAGATATGTTTGTATGTATGTATGCTGACTGACAAGCTCACGGACTAAACTCTTAAAGGACAGAGAAACAATCCATGAATTTTAAGTCCTTTAGGTTTCTATAATAATTAGACTCTTGACTGAATTGCTAGGAGACGCATTATTTAGTTTGGATCTGACGTGTTTGTGGATGAGGAAATTTGTCCCATCAAAGACCTTTTGTAAAATTTATTTGACTTTTTGTACTATTTTTGGACGTAAGTGTTCTTTGTTTATCTACTGGTTGTTGAACCTACTTATTTGTTTTTGCTATTCTCAAAATTTATTTTATTCATGCTATTTCTTTTCTGAAAATATGGAGTACTTTCCTATTTTATTTTTAAACTTCTGATGAACTTCTTGAAATGATTTTGTGCTGTAGTTTTGCTCAAGATTGATCAATGTGATTCTTGAGTTGTCTTAGCATCTTACCTTAAGCCATTTTATGGGGAAAAAATGTTTTTCCATCCTCTTCACTTTTTTAATTTGATTCTTGATATTTGTCCTGGTGATAAACTGAGTATTTTTACATTTATTTTGATGCTGCTAATTTTCTTAACTGAAATTTGACCATATTGAAACTCAATTTAATTTCTTATGATCCACCTGGAACCCCTTTATATGCTGTGGCTCTGGTTGTGGCAGCATTGTCAGTTTAGATTCTTTAGAACCTTACTCTGTACCAACTGTAGTTTCAAGCAAGGAGGATAGCTATAATCTATGGATCATTAGCAGCCCAAACCTAGATGCTGTCAGATATCATTATTATTATCTTTTTGATAAGCAATGAGAAAATTTTATTAGAATATCAAAAAAGTGTCACCCAAGTATACAGGAAGTATACACTAGGGACAAGAACAATCATGCTGTCAAATATCATTTATTATGTTTTGAATGCTGAACTGAGCTCATCTTCAATCTGTTATATGCAGGATGAAGAAAAGTTTCGGAATAGCGTGATGCTTGATTTGCTTTATGTCCACCCTGCCCATCCTTTGGCTTCACATATAATTCACTATTACGGAATATATTTTCAGTTGCCTCCACGTGAAAGATATGTCTGGGTAATTGATGCAAATGCTAGGTTGGTTGATCTCATTATAAATCAGTTATTTTGGTTTGAAGAATTATGATCATTTTCCATCATTCACTTGCACTGGTTTAAGTACCTTTATCCTTTGTTGACCTTTTGCAGTGGTGGAATGAATGGATACCTTTGGTTATGTGAGAGAAATGGTGTCAGCTATATTGTCCCTTCCCCTGTCAGTGGATTGGCAGACATTGATAATAACCAAGTCTTGTAAGTATCTCTCATTCGTCTGAGAAATTAAAGCTTTGTTACTTTTCTCACATTGGGCATTTTTGCGTTGCAGAAATGTAACATATCTTAATCCTCAAGTGCATAAACACATTCCAGAACCTCCAAAGGGTGTGCTCATGCCCGGAAAGGTTTGTAGAATCTTGCAGAAAAATTGCTTGTTAAATTATATTTTAATAGAAAAGTAAAAGGACCAGTAAGTTTCAATCATCGATCCTTTGGAGGGAAACCCTCCATTGCATGAAAGAAAATGGAGCATACTGTTGTTGGGTATAAAAATTTAAATCTTTCTCATCTATATATCATAGAGATTTAACCCTGACCATTTGCTTAAAAGATATTATTGGAACACTTAGCTTATCTTTTCTTACTGGTCAATAGCATGATGGAAAAAAAATTTGAATTAGTTTTTCTTCTTAAAGACTGCTTTGTTTGATTGATGATATGGGAGACCAATCTCCCTGCTTATATGCTCTTAGCATGTTGCAGGGGTGGTCATTTGATGTTTCAGGTGCTGGATCATCATTTAATGTTTTTGAAAATATTTGCTTCTTATAATTTTTTATATTTGCTATATCTGCAGATTTTAACACCTATAGATCTTAAACCGTTCCCTGTCTTGTGGCATGAAGACAATGGTTTCCGGCGGCACCAAGGGAGGGAAAGGTGAGCAAGTATTTGCTTAAGCAAGCCATGGAAACACTTACATGGTCTTAGTGCAAGTGTTTTTGTGTCATTTATCTCATCCTTTGTGGGCTAGGTTAGGATAAGTGATAGATACTGCTTTCATTGGCACAGTTGCAATAGAAAATAGAAGAGAGAATATCAGCTTTATATGCATTTTTCTATTTTAATTTTTCTTTGCTTTCATGCATTGCTACCACTATTTTCCTCTTTAATTGCCATTATTAATGCTTTATAGTATAATTATTGCAGCGTTATTGCAAACTACCTTTAAAGAGCTTTGGTTTTTGAATGTAATGCATCTGTTTTACAGGCCACAAGTCCCTGGAGCAATTGCTGGTCCATTACTGGGAGAAGCAGCACATCGTCTTGTGAAGAACACACTTAACATCAAAAATAACAATTCATCCTCTGGATATTTGGAGCAAGGAGCATGGCAAAATTTCCCAGGCAACTATATGGTCAACAGACCGAGGCCAGCTGGACCCTCTGGGTACCAAAGAGGCTTTACTGAAGACCCAAATTATTATTATGGGCATCACAATAATTTCCCAGGCATGATGGCTAGGCCTAGGTTTAACGTTGCATCAAATGGCGTGCAAGGTGAAAGACAGAATTTGAGGACACAAGATAGATTACAATACCCAGATCAGATCCGCAACCTGAGGACTGGGGTGTCTGCTTTGGCAATAGAAGAAAGTGTGAGAACCAGATCACCAGCAGTGACATCACCTAGGCCAACTGCAATGATGTCACCGAGGATGCCAAATTTAGGAAACTCAACAAACTTACTTAACCAGTTTGTGGAGAACATGGGGGCGCCTCCAACACCACCTCCTAAGTGGATCAATAAAGCACCAGCTGCAAATGGTGGCATGCATATTAGACAACAAGAAACTGCATCTTGGGGAACCAGTGAGAAGCAGGTGAAGAAGGTTTATCAAGTTAAGACACGCAGTCCCCAGGATATGCTAGATTCTGGAGACAATTCTGATAATATGTGAGGTTTTGGAAATCAGCAGTGATTGTTTGGTTTGGGTTAATCTTGCCTATCTTGTTTCTGAGGGCCCCTAACTTGGTACTGCGCTCTTCTTTTATTGTACCATTAGAGAAATGTTTCAGCCAGCAGTTTGGGGGCATTACAGAAAGAAGTTTTAGCTTGGAATATGAAGGCACACAGCAGCATGTGCTAATCGATGTACATTTTTCTCTTGCTGCATTAGTGATCTGTCCACTAATTCACTGTTGAAATCACAAAAATAACTGAAGATGAAACTCCAGTACAAGCCACAGACTTTGGCACAGTTTTCTGGATACTGGCTTTGCCAATTGGAGATGGACTTGCTGGAGTTATATTAGAGATTTAAGAGGACTGTAAAATAGACATGTTCGTTGCAGTTGATATAGGGCCATAGGAGAGTCATTAGCCTGTCTTTCTATTTTGCTATTTCTTAGTTATCGCTTCTGTAAGGTGGGAGCAATCAGCGAAAGAGTGCTGAGTTGTGTTCTTTTGTATGGGAAATGCATCGTGTATGAAGCTGTTCATTCTGTGTAGAGCCTTTTTTGTTTTGTTTTGTTTTGTTTTGTTTTTTTTTTTTTTTTTTTTGTTTTAAAGTTTTATTTTGACACCCTTAATTTTGTTTACTTTTTATAATTGATTATTACTTAATTTCAAGCCCGACTTAAATTTTAAAATGTAGACCATATCACAAAAGGGTTTACCCAATGGTGTATTATCTAATATCTTTTGGAAATTTGATTTTCTAATTTATTTTTATGGTTTTAAATTTTGGAGAGTGAACTCGGTGCTATTATTTTATTAAAGATAAAATGGTCGAAATGAAATGAACTAACAAAATTCAAGGCAGCAACGTTTAGAATTAGAGCGTCTTGTTGGAATTTACAGACTAGAGTCCAACAACACTATGGCATTCACATTAAAAATTCAAAATCAAGGATTGTTGTTAGAACAAGTCCTATGCTTAAAAAAAAAAAAAAAAATGTAAACATACCGTCGATTTAAATCATTTGATGGAATAATGCATGAATAAAATCTGAGACTGGCAATTTGGATTTAGTGTTTTTCATCAATCATCACTTTGTTTTCATCACTTATAACTCAAAACTGATGGGTCTCATGATTGTTTAGTTTATTTGGATTTGTTTTCAGTTTTTGTTTCCATTACTTAATTTTTTGATTTTTGAGTAATGAGTTATGGAAATTGAAAACAACTTTTAGATGTTTTTGAGTTATGGAAACAGAGTTATGATGACATTTTGGTAAATACACACATATTTGAGAGACTCACAGTCAAAGAGTAGTCAAATTCTTTTTTTTTTTTTTGGTCACTGGATTTGGTGAGTTTGGGTATTGGGGGTTGAAGAAAAAAAAAGAAATAGGAAGAGTGGATCCTACAAAAAGTAAAATTTTTTTAATTATCAAAATTGGAAACAAGTGCCAAACATGCCACCTTAGGAAGTTGTGGTATTTTCAGTGATAAGTGATGAGTGAGCATTATTTGAAATCCAAACAGTCTATTAGATCTTCAATTTCCGAAAGGCTCAGCGGAACTTATTAATGCACCACTTATATATATAAATATAAACAGTGGCGACTCTAGAAAATTTTTTCAGGGTGTTCCTCAATAAGCATAAATTACATAATCTAATAAAAAAAAATTTATATATTGACAACAACAACAATAAAAAAATACGCAAATACATAAAATTTACAATTGCCTTCTACGAGTTTTCATCTTTTGAAATCGTTGCATAATAGTCTCATTATCAATGCTACAAGCTACATCTTTTTCAATATACACAACTAAGCAATCATTCATCAATTGATCTCCCATTCGATTGCGTAGTTCATTCTTTATATATTTCATTGCTGAAAAACTTCTTTCTACTGTTGCAGTAGCAACTGGAAGGGTCAAACCTAGCTTCACAAGCAAATAGACTAATGGATAAGTCTCGTGCTTCCTTGTGCTCACTAACTTTTCAGCAAGTTCACTAACTTTTCATTAATTTTTTTTCTTTTATAAATTATAATTTGTTATATTGTTGTTGCATTAATTATAAAATTATTAATTGTTATTTAGCCTAACATAATTTAATTTATTTGTCCTTTATAATGTATTAGTTAATTTAATTATATAGTTTTAATTATTGTTATTTAGCGTAACAATAACCTATATTACTTTAATTTGTTTGTCATTAATTATACTACTTCAATTTATTATATTTGTTTGTCTTTTATTTGTCTTATGCACGTTACACATTTTATGTGCATCACAATAATTAAAACAATGTAATGTGTAGCACATTACACTGCTAATCAACAATCACAAACAATATCCTGTCAATTAGAAAATTTCACAATCATAATAGATAATTTACATCACACTAAAAGACAATCAATATATTACTAACACATTGACCAACACCAACACACGTTACACAAGAACCAACACCAACAGGCAACAGGGAAGATAAGGCCAAATTCAAAAAAAAAAAAGAAAAAAAAAAAGAAGGAAGAGGCAAAAGCAAGCAATTCGACCAGCCAATTTGACCCATTGCTTGCTTTTGCTTTTTTTTTTTTTTCTTGTCTTTTTGAATTTGTCCTAATCCTATTGTTCAGTGTGTTGGTGTAATGGTGTTGAACAAACACACTGACCAATAGGATAGATAAGGACAAATTCAAAAAAACAAAAAAGAAAAGAAAAGGCAAAAGCATATAAATTATATAATTATGTAGAGAGAGAGAGAGAGAGTAACCGGTATTAAAGTTAAGAATAAAGAGAGAGAAATTTCATTTCAGTTTTGCATTTCATAGGTAAAGAGAGAAACTGAGAGACTTAGAGAAAAAGAGTAAAGAGAGAGAAATACCCAGCACGAGGTCCGACCAGCGAGCACCGAGGTCCGAGCGGGCCAGCAGCAGGACTGCGATCTGCGATTTGCGACGGCGACTACTGTGATCTGTGACGGCGACCACTGCGAGACTGCGATGAGGGCGAGGCGGCGAGCGGCGAGCGGCGAGCACCGAGCACGGATCTGCGAGACTGCGACGGCGACGACGAGCGGTTTTCTCTGCTGGGGTTTGTATCAGTGTATGCTGGGGTTTGTGGGCAGTGTATCTGTGACGACGGCGACGGTCCGTGGGCAGTGTATCAGTGTATGCTGGGGTTTGTTTTTGTTTTCTCTGTATTGGGAGCTTTTTTTTAGATAAACACTAACTTAGTTGGGGTTTGTTTTGCTTTGCTGATGGATTGGCTGTATTGGGGTTTGGGGTTTGGTTTCTGATTTCCCTGCCAGCGACATGACCGTGGCGTGGGTTGATTTCTGTTCTCTGTTTGTTTTTTTTTTTTTTTTTGGAGAATCGGTGGGCTACGGGCTTCCTGTGAAATCTATTGGGCTCGCCGTGGGATTGGCTCTATTACTTCTTTCTTCTTCTTCTTCTTCTTTTTTTTTTTTTTTTTTTTTTTTAGATTTTAGTTCAAATTTTTTTTTGGCTTTTTTTTTTATTTGAGGGTGTTCCTAATTAAGATTAAGTATAAATTTTTTTTTTTTTGATTTTTTTCAAGTCAGGGTGTTCCACCTGACTTAGACGTGGCGTCGCCACTGAATATAAATGCAGCTACCTCATTAAACACAAGACAAAAATATTATCAATGCTTTGCCATAAAAGAAAGATTACTGTTACTTTTATAACATTTCATAACAAATTTTAAGTGATAAGTTATTATTAATTTTAAATGAACCCATCACTAATATTACTTTTTAACAATCAATAACAACTTGTCACTTGGGATAAATTGTTATGAAAATGTTGTATACATAACATTTCTCTAAAAGAAAAAAACTATTATTTTTTGCTTAATAGTCAATTATGAAATGATTAAAAGTTTTTCTGAAGTGGAATGGATGGCTAAATTAAGATTATTCTATTTCCTTGTCAAGAAATGTGCCACATGGCTAAATTAATATAATACAAATTTTTTTTCTCTTTTATTTTTTGTCTAAATATAAAAGTCGATAATTATCTTAGTTAATAAGTTTATTTATTATGATTCATCATACTATTTAAAGAAAATACAATGCATTCGATTCCAACAGGCTATCAAAAAAGATATATATATTTTAATGGAGAATTTAAATGTAGAATATAAATTCAATTATAAATATATACAAAATAATGATGTGTAAAATTACAAACCCTCAAAAGCTTGTATATATTATGAGGTCAACTAAAAATCAAATGACTTCAGTTTATACATAATCACATATAGATTAAGGAATATAATGTATTGCACCTAAAGTATTGCCCGAACTAAGTTTGATCACTCCACACAAGTGTAAGTGCTTGTGGGGTGTGAGAAGGGAAAGGTGGAGGAGTAGTAAGGGCTAGAGTTCAAGTTTTCAGAATAGAGTTTTTCACATATATATATATATATACACACTAAAATTAGGCTAGATTAGAATTCTATTTGAGAGCCAAAAAAAATAAAAAATAAAATAAAAGTATTGCCCAGAACTATAATATAACTAAAGGTTCAAACAATTATTTCTGTGTACTACCAATTTATAAATAAATGTTTTTTTTTGTTTTTTTTTTTTATTTTTTTTTATTTTTTATAAAAGGTGAAAATGTGCAACCCAATTGATAATTAAATATTTGATATTTTTTAGTGTGCAACTTTAAAGACACCAGTTAACAATTTGTAGAAAAGTTCAGTTTTTAAATAGTTAAAATAAGTAGAATATTTTAGTTTTTAAATAGTTATAATAAGGGAAATTAGATTCAAAAAAATTCTACCGATCTTAGAGCATACACATCAGTTTCACAAATTTAATATTTCAGCAAAATTTTTTCTAAATTCAACTAAAATAAGCGTGCAATGCACCGGTCTCACTAAATTAAATAAAGTTTTTAAATAGGATGGTCTGATCACTACATGTAGTGAGCCTCTATCCTTACTACATTAAATTTCAATATTAATAAAGTATTGAGGTTGATGTATGTGTATGAAAATAATAGATAGCTAAACTAGCAAAAGTAGAATTTTTTGGATTAATTTAACTAAATATCTTGAGTACACTAATGTGTATGCTCTTACGAATTAAAAATTAATTACATTATATCAGGAGTGGACGTTATAGGTTGAAACTCTCTAAAAAAAATAGAAATGGGTCGAAAAAAATACCGAAATGCTACTTAGAATTCCGAATTTCATAAGTGGAAGACTTGGAATTTTGAACCTTCAAACATTCATTGACATAAAATACAATATAGATCATAGATGAATGAACCCCACCTAATTGGATCAAAGACCTTCTTTAAGTTGTATTTGATGAATGGGTTGCTAAGGAGACTTAATATGTCTCATACTGTATATTTAAATTTATTTTGTTTAACAATAGAAAGAGCAATAGATAAATACTAATATTTTAGTGAAAATCACCTAACGATGTGTTTTGGTGAATAAACACTTTGAAGTAATTCTCAATTAAACTCCTTGATAGAATGAGTGTTTAATTAAAGGACTCCGAGTTTAACCTTTAAATAGCTTATTCTCTTGGCTGGTGGGTCTCAAACGTCATCCTATACTCCAGAATTGTTTCTGAGATTATGCCTCAGCATTAATATTTGGGAGCATTAAGAAGTCTGTGACTTTTTCACTACAAAGTATATGTATCCAGTTACAAAATGATATGGGAATACTTTTTATCTAGTTATTTATTTTTTTATTTTGATGAGTGGCTCTTCTTGCATATAATGGTAGTAAAGTTATGCAAATTGCTGAAACATAAATAAATATGGAACTAGTCCTTGTGTGCCAAAAGGGAAAACTTCTTTCAGCTATATATTTCCCATGTTGTAATTGTCAAAAGTTGTAGTAACACATTTAAGTCAATTATATCACATGGTAGATAGTATTATTAGGCACATTTTTTTTTTTGAGAACCATATTAGTAAGCACATAAAGGATGAATAAAGGGTTCAAATACATTACTGTGACATTAACATGTAATTACCCAAAAATAAGTATCATGATCAATGATTAGCATCTTTGATTTGAGTCACGACTGCATCTTACAATTCTTCGCGGCTAATATAACTAACAACAAAAACAGAAACAAAATGAGAAAATTAATTCCAAAGTAAAAAATAAATTTTAAACTCACAAAAAGAGAAAGAAATGTCATAAAAAAGAAAACGCAATGGTTAGGGAGTGTGTTTACATTCGGGAAATAAATTGTCGGAAACCTATTTCTACCACCACAGTTGTCAAATCGTCCTTTGCAACCTATAGGAATTCTAACGGCATTGAAGCACGTGTGAACCTCTAATAGTTGAGGTGTACCTTGTCTAAAGTTACACCTCAGCTGCACATTTTGTTGAGATACAGTATTGAATTTACGGTTTAATTTATCTCTTGGGTGTCCATTGCGTCCAGCACGTCCAGTGCATCCAGTGCGATCTCCTGTGTAGGAGGAAACCAAAATTGCCATTAGCAATTTAGGAAAACCTAACCACAGCAAATCCAAACCCCAAATTGTTTTTGGGATTGTGCCTCAGCATATTTGGGAGCATTAAGAAGCATGTGACTTTTTCACTACAAAGCATGTGCATCCAGTTACAAAATGATATGAGAATATTTTGTATTCTTTGATGGGATTTATTTGAATAGTACTATTTTTTGCTCCACTGAGCAAGTTACTTATTTATTTATTTATTATTTTAATGAGTGGCTCTTCTTGCATATAATGGTAGTAAAGTTATGCAAATTGCCGAAACATAAATAAATATGGAACTAGTCATTATGTGCCAAAAGGGAAAACTTCCTTCAGCTATATATTTTCCATGTTGTAATTGTCAAAAGTTGTAGTAACACATTTAAGTCAATTACATCACATGGTAGATAGTATTAGTAAGCACATATATATATATATATATATTTTTTTTTTTGAGAACCATATTAGTAAGCACATAAAGGATGAATAAAGGGTTCAATTACATCACTGTGACATTAACATGTAATTACCCAAAAATAAGTATCATGATCACTGATCAGCATCTTTGATTTGAGTCACGACTGCATCTTACAATTCTTCACGGCTATATAACTACAAAACAAAAACATAAACGAAATGAGAAATTAATTCCAAAGTAAAAAATAAATTTTAAACTCACAAAAAGAGAAAGAAATCTCATAAAAAAAGAAAATGCACTGGTTAGGGAGTGTGTTTACATTTGGAAAATAAATTGTCTGAAACCTATTTCTACCACCATAATTGTCAAATCGTCCTTTGCAACCTATAAGAATTCCGACGGCATTGAAGCACGTATGAAACTCTAATAGTTGAGGTGTACGTTGTCTAAAGTTACACCTTAGCTGCACATTTTGTTGAGATACGGTATTGAATTTATGGTTTAATTTATCTCTTGGGTGTCCATTGCGTCCAACGCGTCTAGTGCATCCAGCATGTCCAGTGCGTCTAGTGCGATCTCCTATATAGGAGGAAACCAAAATTGCCATTAGTAATTTAGGAAAAACCTAACCACAGCAAATCCAAACCCCAAATTGTTTCTGGGATTGTGCCTCAGCAATTTATATTTGGGAGCATTAAGAAGCATGTGACTTTTTCACTACAAAGCATATGTATCCAGTTACAAATTATATGGGAATATTTTGTATTCATTGATGGGATTTATTTGAATAGTACTATTTTTTTGCTCCACTGAGCAAGTTATTTATTTATTTATTTATTATTTTGATGAGTGGCTTTTCTTGCTTATAATGGTAGTAAAATCATGCAAATTGCTGAAACATAAATAAATATGGAACTATATGTTGCTGAAACATAAATAAATATGGAACTAGTCATTATATGCCAAAAGGGAAAACTTCCTTCAGCTATATATTTTCCATGTTGTAATTGTCAAAAGTTGTAGTAACACATTTAAGTTAATTATATCACATGTTAGATAGTATTAGTAAACGCATATATATATATATATATATATTTGGAGAACCATATTAGTAAGCACATAAAGGATGAATAAAGGGTTCAATTACATCACTGTGACATTAACATATAATTACTCAAAAATAAGTATCATGATCACTAATTAGCATCTTTGATTTGAGTCACGACTGCATCTTACAATTCTTCATGACTAATATAACTACACAACAAAAACATAAACAAAATGAGAAAATTAATTCCAAAGTAAAAAATAAATTTTAAACTCACAAAAAGAGAAAGAAATCTCATAAAAAAGAAAACGCATTGGTTAGGGAGTGTGTTTACATCCGGCAAATAAATTGTCGGAAACCTATTTCTACCACCATAGTTGTCAAATCGTCCTTTGCAACCTATAGGAATTCCAACGGCATTGAAGCACGTGTGAACCTCTAATAGTTGAGGTATGCCTTGTCTAAAGTTACACCTCAGTTGCACATTTTGTTGAGATACGGTACTGAATTTATGGTTTAATTTATTGTCCATTGCGTCCAGCACGTCCAACGCGTCTAGTGCGTCCAGTGCAATCTCCTGTATAGGAGGAAACCAAAATTGCCATTAGTAATTTAAGAAAACCTAATCACAGCAAATCCAAACCCCAAACATTCAAAAGATAAAACCAAAAAGAAAGAACTTTCAGTCTTAGAGAAAATAAAATCTAAATCAAAGAGAAAGAACTTTTAGCCATAGAGAAAATAAAATCAAACAGAACAAGGAGAGAATTAAAATTGAAAATTACAAATGAAATCAATATCCAAACCAAGGACACATGTCATGTTTTTATGGTGCTACCTAAATAAATAAATAAAAATCATTCTCTCTGCCATGCATGATACAACCGATCAACAACCAAACAAAACGCAAAGCAATAACGTGAACATTCAACAACCAAACAAAAGCAACAACAAGAACATCCAACCATGAATAGTAGCTAACTTTTTAAAATAAAAATAAATTCATACTTAATGCTGACTGAGCCGCATCTTTTAGAAGTTGTTAGACTTGAGAAGCTAAATCTAGGGTAAATCAAAAATAATCCTCAACACTTTTTCCACTGCAACTGTCATGCTTTTCCCATTGAGCAGTCGAAAACTCCATATCTTTTGTCTGGTAGAAACCAGGCCATTTCGAACCTAGTTCATCCTTTATAGCATTGACCTACAAAAAATAACATTATAATCAGTGAACACACATAATTTAGTTAATTAAAGTACTTAGTAACTATAAGTATACCTTACTATTTGTTAATACTTTTGTTGTATGGCAATATTCTAGCATTTGTCCAGTTGCATTGAATGGCCAAAGGCCATGGATTGTGAATGAACTTTGAAGATCACAGTTGAACTTCTTGGAGCACAATTTCCTGGCATTGCATAGAGGGATTGGCTAATGTATGGCAAGAGAGAAATAGTTGGGGGAAACTTTGTCATCATCCTTACCCTCTTTGTTACTTGAAACTGAGAATGAGAGTGAGAGGAAGAAGACAGCGACCAAAGGTATTTCATTTTCAACTTAGAGTGAATTTTGGCTGAGTATTTTCTCAGTGATGTTTAAGTATTGCAATAAACTTTGAGGTAATAGGTTTGTGTTACAAAATATTTCGTTGCAATCAAATTTAAATATTTTAATGACAATTTATTATTTCACAAATTTTATTGCAATAGATTGCAAATAATTGAAAAAATAATTTAGGTCAAGTTATTGCAATGACATTTTTATTGTAATAGATAATTGTTTTATATTTTTCATTACAATAGATTGTAAAATAATTGGTATTAGATTATTGTAATAATATATTCGTTGCAGTTTCATGTCTGTCATTTCAATAGATTGTAAAATAATTGATATTTAGTTATTGTAGTAATATTATTGTTGCAATAAACTGTCACTTTGAAATTTCTATTATAATAAATTGCAAAATAATTAGTATCAAGTTATTACAATGATTTCTTCAATTTAAGTTATTGCAAAAAAAATTTCTTATTGCAATTTAGTATTAATTCCTCTATTACAACTAAAAATTATAAGTTATTGCAACTAATTATTATTAATGTAATAATTTATCGCTTTTAGGTTATTATTGCAACGACTTTTAATTTGTAGATGTGATATTATATCTAATACTATTATACTAATTTTGTTGTAGTAACACTTGATGTAATAGACTTATGTTGGTGTAGTGACACTTGATATAATAGACTTATGTTGGTGTAGTATTATATCTAATACTACTATACTAATTTTGTTGTATTAACACTTGATGTAATAGACTTATGTTGGTGTAGTGACACTCCATCGTTTCTTCTAATCGTGCTACTAACATAATTTTTTTACTAAAATTTCAAAATAATTATTGACATTACTATTTTTTATAAATTGTGTATGTGTGTTACATTTTTTTGTTTTTTGTTTTGTTTTAAATGCAAATACTTTGTTACAAATAATTACAAATGCCATTATGAGGAAGTCAAATATTTTAGACGAAAATTTGAAAATTATGTATTAATAATAACTATTCATTTATTTATTGTTGCAAGCCGTTACCATCTATTTTGATGCATTTCATAAATTTCCCCAAAAAAATAATAAAAAAAAAAAGATAAAAAACTTAACCCTATTACCAAAGTGTTGTGTAAATTAATGAAAAAAACAAAAGCAATATGTCTATATATATATATATATATCATATACTATACAAAAAGAGTTGGGCTTAGAAGCCGTCGTTACGCCAAGTGGCTACACCAAATTTAAGAAAAATTAATGAATTTTTTTAAATAAAAATAAAAAAATTAAATATTATGTATATCACTATATCTTATTATAATTAGGATTTCTAATTAAAGTTTTGTTGTTATCCATTATAATTAGAATTTCTAATTAACGTGTTTGTTGTTATCCCTTGAAAAAATGGAATAAAAAAGAGCATATATATATATATATATTTTTTTTTTTTTTTTGAGAATGAAAGCATACATATTGTTAGAGTCCCATTTGATATAAAATTTAAATCCTTTTGAAAATATAATTGTTAAACAATGTGTTATATTTCCATACTAAAAAAAAAATAGAATTAATAAAAAAGGAAAGGTCATATGAATAGAATCAAAGGCAAAAAAAAAAAAAAAAAAAAAAAAAAAAAACAACAACAACAACAACAACGTGTGATTGATGGCTGAGGCAACAAGGATATAAGATAGATTTTTTTTTTTTTTTTAAAAGGATATATATTGTTAGAGTCCCATTTGATATAAAATTTAAATCCAATTGAAAATAGAATTGTTAATCAACATGTTATATTGCCATACTAAAAAAAATAGAATTAATTAAAAAAAGAAAGGTCTTATGAATAGAATGAAAGGTAAAAAAAAGGTGATTGATGGTCCTAAGGAAATAGGATAAGATTAATTATAACATAATTATCAAACATAGAAAGTTTAAAATAAAATAAAAAATTCACAAAGTACAACACAACTTTATCCTAAGAAGTGATAAAACAATAGAAGAAAAGTTGATAAGAACGAATAATATGTTATATTTATCTAAAAAAACCATTGTCATTAAAATAAAATAAAAACCCCACAAAGAAGAAGAAGTTCCCATCATCAAGAATGATTTACACTATCTAAAATAGCTAAATTAAACTCCACACATGTTTACAATTTAAAAGATTAAATTTTGTAAACTCAATCAGTATCTTTTCCAAAAAAATTGTACAATTTCTCTATCTTAAAATCCTATATCTATTATGTTATGTTGCATCTACTTTGCATGGGCAAAAATCATTTATTTTATCCAATGAATCTAAATTGTGCCATCACAAAAGGTAGGTACAATCTAGACACAATTTGTAACATTAAGATGGAAAGGCAAGGAAATTTGTGTTATTAATAGGTTCGATCTATCACCATATCACAATCTCAATCCAACAATAAACAACAAAAGTTAGTGATTCTCATACTTATTTTTTTAAATAGGAATTGAAAACTAATTCTTAGTTTCATTATGGAATCAAATATTGTTTAGTTTTATTAGGAAATTGGTACAGTTGAAGAGAATTCTAAAGTTATACAATAATTTTTTTTCTATTAAGAAAAAATATTTCATTAATTTATTATATCTCAAATACATTATTATATATTGTATTAAATAAGTTCTTGACTAAAACCGTGCAACGCAAGGGCATTCAACTAGTATATCTATAAATATATAAGAGAAGTTGTATGAAGACATCTCCCATGTTTCTTCTATTCTGTAGACCAGAAAATTAAGTATGGATAGTAGGGGTGTGCAGCTAACTTGTCGACCTGCCAAAACCGACCCAACCTGACCCAATCTGTCGGGTTAGGTCGGTTTTTAGGGCTTGGTGGGTTGGGTTAGGTTACAATTTTTTTTTTGATAGCGGGTCTAGTTGGGTTCAGGTCATAAAATTTCAAACCCGCCAAATCCACCCCGACCCACCCATATATTTAATATATATTTAAAATATATTATATAATTAATAAAATTTTTTAAATAACTAGCTCTTCCTCCTATCCTGTATAAAAGCCAATATTAATGTATATTAGTTCATATATTAATGTATAATTGAGTTGGAAAATTAATTCATGTATTAATGTATATTTTATTTATTAACTCAGGTGGCAGGTGTGATATATATTTCTTTTGCTCAATTTAATAATAATAGTAATAAACAAAATTGTCAAACTCATGGGTTTAACCCGGCCCTACTCGACCAATTTGGGTTGGGTTGGGTTGGATTTATGTGAGGAGTTGGGTTGGGTTGAATTTTTTTTAACCCACCATGGTGGGTTGGGTCAAAAAATCCCCTTAACCCGACCCAACCCAACCCATGCACACCCCTAATGGCCAGTACGCCCTTAGATCCTCAAGTATGTCATTCACCTACAAAACGTAGACATTTCACAAAAGATATAAAAAAATAAACTACTTTCTCAACATAGAATTAAGTTAAACTTGATTGACCTGACTCTTTGTCAGTGCAAGCCCAGAATTAGGACAAGGTTCGAGCATGGTATGATTAGCCCAAAATGGCCAAAGTCCATTCAGCAAAAAAAAAAAAAAAAAAAAAAAAAAAAAAAAAAAAAAAAAAAAAAAAAAAAATCAACATAGAAAAGAAGGCCAAAAGTCCATGCACATTAAATTAAGAGCACTTGTAGCAATGGAGCTAAAAAACTATATAGCTATTTTAGCTCCACCAAAACACAAAAATAACCATACAGCAGTGGAGCTAAAACTATTTTTTTTTAGTTTCATTTCTACATTGCACATCTATCTATGGATGTGCACTGTAGCTTAGAGCTAAGGTTTTTTTATTTTGTTTTATTTTATTTATTCTCACTTCCTATTAAAATATTATTTATTTGTTTTTTTTTTCTTCATTTTTCCTTTTCTTTATCGTTCAGAACTCTCAACTCTCATCTCTCTCTCTCTCAACTCTCTCAGCTCTCTCTTAACTTCCTTTCACCGTTGCCAGCCCACCCCCACGTTGCCAACCCACGTCACCAACCCATCTCGCCTTTACTTGGTTGCCTTTTTTTTTTATTTTTATTTTTATTTTTTATAATTTTTTTTTCCTGCTGTGGGTTGTGGTGTGGTGGTGGTTGTGGTTGTGGTTGTGTCTCTCCGTTTCTCTTTCTCAACCACCTACCAACAACCCAAACCCAAAACAACCACCATCAAACCCAATCAGCACTGCCACCAAACCAACCCAAACCCAGAACAACCACTCACCACCAAACCCAATCAATACCCATGGCAAAAACACATACAACACGGCAAAAAATTGAAGCCACAGCAAACCCACGTACAATCCATGGTAAACCCACCATACAACCCACGGCAAACCCATATACAATCCACGGCAAACCCACCACCAATCCATGCCGATCTTTGCCGTGACTGGATTGCATTTGTAATTATTGTGATTTCATTAAATTTAACTAAAAAAGTAATAGATTTGAGGTATTTGTGTATTTCCCAAACATAAAATAAGAAATTTGTTAGTTTCAAAAATAGGGGGAAAATTTGTAAACTACACCAAACATAGAGAGAGGAAAGTAATTTTACCCCTATAATCTCTTTGCTAGATTAACAATAAAATCATAAGAAATTAAAATAACATAAGAAAATATATACGCTCTTTTTTTTTTTGTGTGTGTGTGTGTGTGTGGCTAATTATGTGCATGAAAGAATATATTAAACATCGTCTACTTCATTATAAAAAGGAAAAAAAAAAAAATCAACTTCTTCATTCACTTAACAGCTAAAATGTGAAGAAAAATATATGTTAAATTTATTAAACTCTAAATTAGTTGAATTTTTTATAGCATCATATAAAATTATATTACATAATATAAGTATACTACTAAATTAAAATATAATAATAAAACAACTTAACATATATAACTGTTCTCTTAATCTCAAAATTTTTTCTTCCAATTCGTAATATACGCGTCGATACATCTATTTTCGGCTTTAATTTTCATTTCCCTTTTTTATGCCTATTTTACAAAGATTGATTAAATTTTGATTAAAATGAAACAAAACGTATTTCATTCCATACATATTTCGTCCCATACATTACTAACTATGCATCTATCTTAACCCATCCAAAATTTTTATTTCACTTCCTCCATTTCAAGTGGGACAGGTTTGGTTTTTTTATTTTTTTATTTTTTTTTATCCTTAATATTTTCTAAAAATTACTGACTATATCCTAGCTATCATCTACCTAACACAGGTTTGGGTTAATTTTTTAATTTTGTTTTTCATTTTTATCCTTAATATTTTCTAAAAATTACTAACTATATCCTATCATCTACCTAACACGACATGGTTTTTTCATTTCCCCTTTTTTACGCCTTTTTTTTTTTTACAGAGATTGTTTAAATTTTGATCGGAATGAAGCACAAACGTATTTCATACTATATATTACTAACCATGTATCTATCTTACCCCTCCAAAGCTTTTGTGTCACTTCCTCGATTTCAAGTGGGACAAATTTCGGTTTTTTATTTTTTATTTTTTTATATTAATTTTAATTCTAATTTTTCATTTTATCCTTAATATATTTCTAAAAATTACCATCCATCTAACATGATAAAGGGTCCCCTTATTATTATTTTTTTTTAAATTATCAGGTATTTTTAAATATTAGACACCCCAAATTAAGAGTGAATCCCCAAAAATGTAAGAGTTAACTCCTAAAAAAGAAAGACCAACTAACTCGGTAGCTCTGAAAAAAATGGAACCTTGAAAAAGTTTAGTTTTTAGTACCCAAAAAAAAAAAAAATACCGCTAGAATAATGTTTTTCCTTTTAGTTATTTCTTCTTTTATTTGGTGTTTATTGAGTTTAAGTAGTGATTTTTAATAAAAGCAGTCATTTTATTTTTCTACAAAAAGAATAGCAAAATAAGAGAAGGCTTCAATTTTCCAAAAGTTTCTTTAATATTCTCAGTATTTCCCATAATGTTTCAAATTCAAACAAATAAAATAATTTTCAATTAAAATGTATGTGAAATCCAACTGTTAGATTACACATTTTTATTATTCTAACACGCATGTTTAATTGGATTCAGATCCTCTAGATTTCCTAAGGTATTTTACCAAATAGATTTTCTTAAATCTTAACTATTCTTTAATGATTTAATAGTCTAGATTTTACTATGTCGTCATTTTACTAACAATAATCTTAAGTGTTTTGTTTGCAATATTATTTTATTATTTTAAGAATACTGTTAGTGAAATGTTAACATGGTAAAATCTAAATCTTTAAATCATAAAAGAGTGGTTATGATTTAAAGAAATCTATTGTTAGAGTACTTTAGGAAATTTAGAGGATCTGAATCCATGTTTAATTTTATTTTAATTGGATATTATGGCTATTCTATCAATAAATGCATATTTTGTGTATAATTTTAAGATACAAAAAATTGAAATCTAAATATTTTAATAGATTAGATACTTATTAATCTCTAATTGTCCTAAAATTTTGCAAGTATGAAGTATATATAAAAAAAATTAATCAAACAAGAGATTTGTTAAAATATACATCCCAAAAAAAAAAAAAAAAAATTCAAATAACTCGAACGAATCAAATAAATAAATAGACATAAGATTACAAGTATTTTGTAATCCTATATTCACAAAAAACTTGTAATCTTATTAAAATTTTGTAAATTTGAATATACTATTGAATGTAATTACCATTGCTTACGTTGCCACTCGGTTAGGGGTTTTCAGTTTTCACAAGCAAGCATATTTACAATTTGGAGGAGAAGCTTGAGTTAAAGATAGAATGTCATTAAATTGCGAATTTGAGTACAAGTCCAATAAAATATATATTGCATCTCATTCATATATATATATATATATATGCACATATGAATGTAATTACCATTGCTTATGTTGCCACTCGGTTAGGGGTTTTCAGTTTTCACGAGCAAGCATATTTATCATTTGGAGGAGAAGCTTGAGTTAAAGATAGAATGTCATTAAATTGAGAATTTGAATACAAGTCCAATAAAATATATATTGCATCTCATTCATATATATATATATATATATATTGTGGGGCCAATTGTCCAAGGAGATGACATAGAAATCATAAGAAATGGGCTTATGGCCCAGCGGCTCAGTTCGAGGACGTTCACTTATTCGAGGATAGTTAAAAAAAGGAGGATTTTGAGAATAACAAAAGACAAAGAGACGTAAGTCGTGTATAGTGGCCCAAACCACGTCCGAGGATAAGATTTACCTCTGAAACCACGTCCGAGGTGGATGTAACTATTTTAGTATTCAAGGAACTTCACAAAGTTGCATATGAATTAAAAAGTGAATATTGAACAAAGAAGGAATCGGGAAAGGTAGCAAATATCTTCTAAAGCTGCTACCTCCACATTAAATGCTTCCCAGCTAACTCTCTGGCCGCATTAATGTGGAGGTGATACCTGAACAGTAACCAAGCAGCTTTATGGCCACTGAGCGAAGGTTCCAGGAAGTGCTGGATGGGACAGAAAGAAGTTCCCAGAATAGAACCTACATGTGTATGGTGAAAACGAGATGAAGAACGCAGTATATAACAGGAAATCAGAGGCCAAAAGAGAAAACTTTTGGAAAAAGAAAGAGAAAAGAAGAGAGAATCCAGAAAGATATACCATGAAACCTAGCCGAGGAGAGTCGATATTGTTTAGTTAATTTGAAGCTTCCTTTGCTGCACAATAATCCTGTCTTTTTCCACCTACTGAAATTAGCTCTTACACCCATTCTCTAGAAATTTTATTGTTTGGGCTTGTTGGGCTAAAAATCCATCCCTTTTTTGGGTCCAATCCAATTTGAGTCCTTACATGTATATATGCACATATATGTATAGCACATGTATTTTCACAAAATTATTCTTTTTAGTCTTCATCTTAAGTCAAAACAATTCAGTATAAATTTGTTAACTTCACTTTGACATAAACTGATTTTGATTGTAATTTTTTTATTTATTTATATTTTTATATTTTAAACGTTATTCTTTTTACTAGGTTCATGGATTTCAAATCATTGGGTCTCTCTATATTTCATCCTCTCTCAGAATTTACAATGTTTTCCCTATTGTGTTATTGTTGATGAAGTGGGCATTTTATTTCCTTATTCAGTCATGATTTAGACTTTAGAGTCTACAATATTGTGAGGGTTGCTTATTGTGAGATCATTTAACCACGAGTTGGTCTATCTAACATGGAAAATTATCTTTGCATTTTGCAATATGAATGCAATGTTTCTCTCACATGTTCATTTTTTATTTTCGTGGCTATACATAGGATAGGAAGGGACATGGTATTTGTGAGGCCAATCACGTACGTTGTCTCTTGGTTAGGGAGTTTCACAAGCAAGCATGCAATGTATATGAAAAAAATTAATTTGGTAAGAACTGATTTGCTCAGCTTCATTCATTGAATAAAATCCCTATATATACAAGCTAAGAGGTTAAGCAAATGTTCAACTCTGTAACTAACTTAACAAACTCATACACGTGTGAACAGTAATTAACAAATCTAACAAACTATGACACGTGCTTGACTAAACTAACTCTATTTAAAAAAGCTACAGATCATTTACTACACAAATATCAGTTAAAATACATTGTCGATTAGACAGACTTGGATTCATCTTGGACTCCTTTATCTCTATAGCATCTCTGTAGCTTGAGGCTTGATCCCTTGATGACTTAGCCGTTAATCCTTCATAATAAATCCTTCAAGTTCTGCACCATTTGCTCCTGCACTAGCTGCTGCATTGTGTGACTGTCTGAGCTGCTCTGGTGTAGCAGCTTGACTTGCTGCGCTAGCTTGACTTGCTGCACTCTTTTGCCTTTGATACTCCCCCTCAAGATGGACTGAGGAAGGATATATATTGATCAGTCCCATCTTGGACATCAATTCAGAAAACTGTTTGTAACTCAAAGCTTTAGTTAACAAGTCTGCCAATTGATAGTGTGTTCTCACATGATTCAATTTGATCACTTTAGTTAGAACTTTATCTCTCACAATGTGGCAATCAATCTCTATATGCTTGGTCCTTTCATGAACACCAGATTGGATCCTATATGCAGAGCTGATTGGCTGTCACAAAATAACAAAGCTTCTCTATCATGCCTAACCTGCAAGTCTCCCAACAAGTAAAGAATTCACACAATTTTACAAGTTGACACAGCCATAGCCCTATATTCTGCCTCAACTGAAGATCTTGATACAGTGGACCGCTTCTTTGATTTCCAAGAGACTAATGAATCCCCAATAAAGATGCAGTTCCTGTTACTGACCTCCTTATATCTAGACAAGATGCCTAATTTGAATCACTGAACCCTTTGGCATGAAGTTTTGAGCTTGTAGAGAAGAAAACACCTTTCCCTGGTTCGTTCTTAAGGTAATGCAAAACCTTTAGAGCAGTTGTATAATGAGGCTTCCTTAGCTTTGCCATGAATTGGCTCAACCTGTGCACTGCAAAAGTGATGTCAAGTCTGGTGATGGTCAAATAAAGCAATCTCCCTACAAGCCTTCTATACTGATTTGGATCATCAAGCAACTCACCCTCATACTTGCTGAGTTTCAAGGTATGATCCATAGGAACTTTAGCAGGCTTGCATCCAAGTAAACCAGCATCCTCTAATATCTCTAGAGCATATTTTCTTTGACATAAGGAAATTCCCTTTGCTTTCTAGCCACCTCCAAACCAAGAATGTATTTCAATTCCCCTAAATCCTTCAACTTAAATTTCTGATCTAATAAGACCTTAAATTCCTCAACCTGCTTCTTATCATTGCTTGCAATTAGGACATCATCAACATAAACTAATAGCACAATGAAAGACTCACCTTGTTGTCTAGTGAATAAGGAGTAATTTGCCTCAGACTGAACAAAATCAAAACCAATTAAGGCAGCAGAAAATTTGGAGAACCACATTCTAGATGCCTGTTTAAGACCATAGAGTGACTTGTTGAGCTTGCAAATCAATTGTTGTGACTGCTCCCCCTTGCTGTGAAAGCCTGGTGGAAGAGACATGTACACTTCCTCATGCAAATCTCCAAGGAGAAATGCATTATTGACATCAAGTTGGTTGAGAAACCAGCCTTTCAAACCAGCAACAGCAAGCACACATTTGACAAAAACAATCTTGGCCACAAGAGAGAAAGTATCAATGTAATCCAACCCCTCCTTCTAGGTAAAACTCTTAGCAACCAATCTGGCCCTATACGTCTCAACTGAGCCATCTAACTTGTACTTCACTTTATGCACCCATTTACAACCTGTAGGTTTCTTACCAGGTGAGAGGGAAGTGAGTGTCCAAGTATTGTTAGCTTCCAATATTGCTTTGATCTTAGCATCCATGGTCTCTTGCCATTTGGGATTGCCAACTGCTTGGTGATAGTAAGTGGGTTCTGTAATTGAGGAAATGGAACAACAAAAGGTTTGGAATGTACGAGAAAGGTTATCATAAGAGATAGTATCATCAGAAAGAGTTGGAGTGAACTGGAATGGGAGCTGATGTTACCTGGTTACAATGATAGGCCTCAAGGTATGAGGGTGGCCTAGAAAGTCTTGTGGACCTCCTAGGGACAACAGAGGGCTGATCAGATGTAGTAGAAAGAGAATTAGGTGCATCAGATGCAGGCAATGGAACATCAGTAGCATCAGGAAAATCCTGAATATCCTAATCAAAATCATGATGAATTTGGACAATAGTATCATTAGAAAGAGTTGAAGATGATGAAGTAGGAGTGGATAAAGGAAAATCAAGAAAATTTGAGGAAGGGGCAGTTGGAATAACAGGTAAAGGAATTAGATCAGTGGACTGGGGAGATGTACCCGAGGAGAAAGGAAAATTGGTCTCATAAAACACTACATCCCTAGGGATGAAAACAGAATGAGAATCAAGATCAAAGAGCTTATATCCTTTGATATTGAAAGGATATCCTAGAAAAATGCATTTTCTTGCTCTAGGTGTGAACTAATGCTTTTGAGGATTGATATTGGTGGCATAACAAAGACAACCAAACAGTTGAACTCAAGAACTTGAGCCTAGAAGTAACGAGAAGAGTGGAATGTGCAGAGCAGCAACGAATGACACCGACAGTCCAAGTGAATGGCTGGCTGCAAAGGGTACATGACTTGTACAGGGAGGTGGAATTTATCCTGCAAAAAGGAGATCTCGAATTACAGAAGAAGTGTTTTCTCAGTCGCTTTCCTAGGAATTGCTACTCCAGCTACAGGCTTGGAAAGAAAATAAGTAAGAGGCTCATTGCAGTGTCACAAGCGATAACAGATGCAAATTTTGACGTTGTTGCTTACCAGTTGCTACGTGCTTCAGTTGATGAGAATGCCTGTGGAGAATGATACCGTGGGATTGGACTCATTGCTTGAAGAGGTTTGGAGTTGTCTTGAGGACATAGATATCAGTAGTATTGGATTATGTGGAATAGGGGGTGTAGGGAAGACTACCCTCTTGAAGAAGATTAATAATGAGCTCCTCATCCGAAGCCACAATTTTGATGTAGTAATCTGGGTGGTAGCTTCCAAGGAAGTGAATATGGAAAAGACCCAAGAAGTCATTCTAAAAAAAATTAGAGATTGCTGATCATATATGGGCTCGTAAAAGTGAGGAACAGAGAGCTACAGAGATATTAAGGGTATTGAGAACAAAGAAGTTTATGCTGATGATTGATGAAATATGGGAGCGAATTGATCTTGTGAATATTGGTATTCCTCCTCCAGATCATCAAATGAGTCCAAAGTAGTATTTACAAGTCGATCAAGGGACGTGTGTTGCCTAACGGAAGCTCAAAGAAGGAGAAAAGTGGCGTGTTTAGCACGAGAGGAAGCAATTAATTTGTTTCAAATGAAGGTGGGTGGAGAAACTCTAAAATCTCATCCAGATATACCAAAGCTTGCCAAAGTTGTTATGGAAGAGTGTGAAGGTCTGCCCCTTGCACTTATCACTATCGGGCGAGCCATGCATGGCAGTAGCAGGAAGAATCCTGAGGAATGGGACCATGCAGTAAGTGTATTACAAAGTTATCCATCAGAATTTTCAGGTACAGGGGATCATGTATTTCCTGTTCTCAAATTTAGCTATGATAGCTTGCCTAGTGTCAGGGTCAAAGATTGTTTTCTTTACTGCTCCGTATTCCCAGAAGACTATAATATCAGAAAGGATGAACTGATCAAACTTTGGATTGGAGAAGGGCTTTTAGTATTAGATGAACATGAAGATATATATGGCGCATCCAAATCTAGGAGAATTTATTATTGGAAGTTTGAAGCTCTCATGTTTGTTGGAGAGTGATGAATCTGAGGAATTTCTTAGGATGCACGACGTGATCCGTGACATTCTCGTCAGGGATACTATGTTGAAGACATTCTCAAATGAATTCTTTCATTACATGTGTGCCTTGAAAGTTTTGGATTTGTCAGGTAATCGTGGCATAACAAGGTTACCCAAGTCTATTGGCAAATTATTCAACTTGAACTATCTTTAATCTGTCAGAAACTTTCATAATGGAGTTACCATAAGAGCTCAAGAAACTCAAAAAGTTGAAATTTTTGCTATTAGATTATACGAGACTTCTTCGAGATATCCCATTGGAAGTGATATAAAGTCTTTCGCGTTTGCAAGTGTTTAGTATGGCAACAGAGGAGTTCAGGCCTTCTGCAGTTGTATATTATCATGAAGGTTTCTTGTTATAGGAGTTGGGGCGCTTGGAGGACTTGGGTGACATAAGGATCACAATACATTCAGCTACAGGTGCAGAAGCAATATTAAAGTCACCAGCATTGCAGCAATGCATAAAAAAAATTGTCACTCAACCCTTGCTCTAGTTTTGAATTTTTCGAACTAATACATTTTCTTCTATGACAACAATGCAGCATCTAGTGAAGCTGGAAATAATGTTTTGTAACTTGTACAGTTTTGGATATGTTGTAAAAGAGGAGGCACCTGATACAATCCCTTACAAAAGGGGTTTTACGATTAGTCCAAATGATTGTTTTCATAGCCTTCGTGAGCTGGTGATTTGGAGGTCTGATTTCTTGTGCGCAACATGGCTTGTTTATGCTCTACGCCATCAAAAACTTACAATAGCTTCTTGTAAAATGGAAGGAATAATAGGAGATGATTTGTTCAATGAAGAAAATGAAATAAAAGTTGAAATAACTTTTAGTCTAAAAACTCTTCATTTGCACAGTTTACCTGGTCTAAACAGCATCTGCTCAAGAGCCCCGCCCTTTCCTTGTTGGAGCGAGATCCAAGTAAGCCACTGCAGAAAGCAAATTAAAGGAGAGGCAAGATGGTGGAACTGGTTGATTTTGGAGGACATGGCCAACAAGGATGGTTTTAGCACAAAATTCATAGAAATCTCAACTATGTTTGAAGAGGAGGAAACTTAGATCCATTGGTGAGTCAGAATCTAGTTGTTTCTTTAAAGAAATTTGTTTGCTAATTTTTCTTTCAGATATTTGAATGATTGCCTTCCACTAGCTATAGGGGGGAAAATGAAGTCTCAGTTTTAGAAATTTTATTTCAAAACCTTTCAATAAAAAATGGAAAACTTATCTATACTTTTTTACTCTTCGTAACAGTGTTACTCTTGGACTCAGTAATTTTTTTTGTTCCCCTTTATTCAACTCAGAAAATTGTTCCTACTCTGAAATCTATATTCCTAAGGTTATAATAGAAAGTGTAGGAGAGATATAATGCAGGCTAAAAAACTCCGTGCTTTTTCTAACAAGCTATTGGGAGACTAGACAAAATTTTCAGTTTTTTCTGTTGCAGGCTTACAAGTTACAACACATGTAATTGAGGAAGATATATAGGTTTTATACTTTAACTGGGATCTCAGAAAGGTTGATGAGAGAATTGTGTGAGTCTTTTGATAACCATTTGTAGATTACGATCAACTAAGTTCCTTAGCTTAATTTTTCTGCAGGACATGCAAATGTCTGATGAGGAACAGACTTCCCTGGACGATAATTCATGAAATGCAAGATGGGTATGCCCTCATCCTCATGGACTCAAATTTATGCAGCATGACTGCTTCAGTTTTTATTTGATCTTTTTGTTTGTTTCCTTTGTGTTCTTTTGTCGTTGATGTTGGACCGTTTTAATATTAAAGTGTAATTTTAATAAATTAATTAAATAATAAGTTGGCAAATTAAATGAGAAAAATGAAAGTTTCATGCAGTAAATGAGTCTTAAGTGAAACATTTTGTGATTAATTTAGTAAAAATAATCCTACATTGATAAGATCAGTGAGTCCTTATTAATTTATAATTTTTTTAAAAGTTGTCGTGTTTTAAGTGGGAGAAAATGGGCTTTTGTCCTTATTTTTAAAAATATCTAGCGATATATCCCTGTTTTGAAACTATATAAGGGCATGTCCTATTTTGAAATTCGGTTTTCTCAAAATCGAGTTTTAATATAAAATTCGATTTGTAGAAAATCAAGTTATAGGCAATCAAACTTAAAAAAAAAAAAAAAAAAAAAAAATTTATGGAACTTGAGTTCATGGAACTCAAGTTCAACTTGAAAATTTTCAAGGAACTCGAGTTCCATGAACTTGAGTTATACATTGAAACTTTATTTTAAGAAAATAGAGATTCAAAACAGAGATATATCGCTATATAGTTTCAAAACAGGAACATTGTGCTAGATATTTTAAAAAATAAGGGCAAAAGCCCATTTTCTCCATTTTAAGTGTAATACATGAGAATTGAGTCCAATACACATTGATTGAAAAAGTGAAAGGGGAGGGTGTATGTCATTAAGTGTATTACTGCGGCGTACAATGTTATGATGCATGGATATTGCATTTTTACTCATGTACAAGCACTGGCGGAGCTAGAGGGGGGGCACCTCCCCCCCCCCCCCTACTCCTTAAATTTTTCAGTAATAGTAATCTAAAGTAGTTATATACGGACATGGAGGAAACAAAAAAAATGAAAAAAGAAGGACTTTTACTTGTTGGAAGTGACCAAATTAACTATTGCTTTTGTCTTGTCCTACTGCAACTTGCACCTATTTCACTATTTTTTATTTTTTATTTTATATCATTATGTATACCATTTTTACTATTTATGATACTTTTGACAGCATTTTATCCTTGAATGATGTTAGAAATACTATAAATTTTACAACTTATGTCTTACAAATTGACATGTCACAAATTACAAAAAATTCATTTCAAACATTTATTCATTATATTTTTTAAGTAACACTAATCACGTTCTTACTCCATCAATTTGTAAATTTTTAGTAGCTATGAATTGGTTATTTTTGTTTATTTATTTTAGTAATATGAAATATATTCATATTTGCTTACAATTGTTTATTTATTTTGTTATTATTGTTGAATAATATTTTTTAGATTAATTTCACTTTTAATATCATCTTCTAATTTTGCCCCTCTAAATTAAAATTTTGGCTCTGCCACTATGTACAAGTATCTGATATGTATTGTACTGGTTTCATACTAGATAACTCTTAAGACCTAGACTTATGGCAACTACTTTTACTCTTCCCCATTCTCCATATTTTCACATCTTGAGGAATCAAAATGACATCTTTCAGCCAATTTTTTAAATAAAAAATTTAAGCTAAAAAGTCTTTAAAAGAAAAAAAAAAGTTAACAAAATATGGGATGAGTCGAGAATGGATAAGATGGTAGCTATCTATTGCCTAGTGTTCTCCCTCAGGCTATACATGGTTGGAGTCACACACAGGGATATACCCACTGTCCTCTACAAGGTGAGGAAATGAGAATATGATTTAATTAGTTTTATAGTTTTACTCCAATACATTCTGCATTCTTCCATATTAAGACAAGTTTAAATGGTTTTTACCTTCTTGATAATATTCAATGACACTAGTGCTTGCTCAATCTGTAATAAGTATATTAATTTCAGTGCAGCCTATTAAATTTTTTAATATTTATCCACTCTAGTAGTTTTACAATCTTTTGCGCTGATGTATGTTCAGAAATCAATATTGCCATATTCAAATGTGGATTACAGTATATCGCTCACTCAGCCACTTAAATTTCATATTAGTGCATGTGATTCCCTATATGAACCTATATAAATCTTTAAGAGGTCACCGCACCAAAACCTATATAATTTCCACAAGAAATTAAGCAGAAAGTACATTAATTTGGAATACTCATTTGAGCAAGAAATCATGAAAAATGGGTGGTGGATTCACAGGACTTTTTTATTTTTTTTTCAGAGTTAACATTAGTTTACACCGTTAACTTTGGTACCAGGGTTATGTTTTTTATTTTATTTTTATTTTTTTCAAAAAGGTTTAAGTTATTGGAAATAACATGTCAAATGCTAGACCCTATATTTTCTTGAAATAAAGATCAGCTTTTAAGTTTAATTAATAATCACTCTCTAGATCCGTATTCCATCAGATCCAAACCCCCCTTAATTTGAGGAAATTTATCATAACAAATAATACAAAATTAATTTATTAATTAGTGAGAGAAAAATAATTAAAAACTTATGTGAGAGAACCAAAAACTTAAATTGGTGTCAATTTTAATTGTTTTGCTTTTTTTTTTTTTTTTTTTTTTATTTTATAGTAAACTTCTTTGGCATAAAATCCCTGCAAGCAAATTCAAAAGCAAAGACATTAAAACATAAGCCTAAGTTGCATCTTGTGAAAAAAAAATACAATAACGTAGGGTATATTGTGTGGGATTTAATTATAGGGATAACTTTATTGGTTAAGAGAGATTATATTAAAAAGCCATGTCTTAATATATATATATATATATATATATGAAATTTTTGATAATAGACTATTAGTTGGAGTAGAATTTAAATTTCTAAAACTTAGATGATAAAGTGTTAACTAAATTAAATTATTGTTAAATATTATCCCTTAGTCAAAATTCTTGTGGCTTAATATCTTAATAAAATATTAATTTAATAAGATGCAACTTGAGAAAAAAAACAAAAACAAAAACAAAATAGTGAGTTGTGTGAGATTTAAGTTTAAAAATTTTTGATGATAGACTTTTATTTTCATTTAAATTAAATGGTCCCTTAATTTGAGGAAATATATTATAAAAAATAAAATAAAATATATAACTAATTAGTTGTTCTTAAAATATTGATAATAGACTTTTAAGTGGAGTAGAAGTTAAAAGGTTTTTTTTATTTTTTATTTTTTTTAAGAAAGAAAACATGGGTTATTGTCAAGGGTTTAAGTTTAGAATTTTTTATAATAGACTTTTAGTTTGAATATAATTTAAATTTTTTGAAGTTTATATGTATAAAATAAATTTACTAATTAGTTGTTATTAAAATATTGATAATAAACCTTTAGTTGGCGTAGAAGTCAAAATGTGAGTTTTTTTATTTTATTTTATTTTTTTATTTTTTTAAGAAAGAAAATGTGGGTTATTGCTTGGAATTTAAGTTTAGAATTTTTTATAATAGACTTTTTATTTGAATAGAATTTAAATTTGTTGAAATTTGAATGGTAAACTTTTACCTAATGTAAACTGTAAGGACTGGGTTTGAGCACTTCTTCTATTGGATGAGTGGACTCAGGCCCAATTAGCCCAATACAATAAATTTGTAGAGAGTGGGTTTAAGAACTAGGCCTTAATGAGGATTACAACAACTAGACATGGTTATGGGTGAACTAGGTAACAAGAAATTGGGCTTTAAGTACGAAGTTCTATCCTCGGCACTTGTCCGAAGGGCTATTTGTTCTTATTATTTCTTCAGTGCTTGGTTACAAAGGCTACAACAATGATACAAATTGCTATAGTGTTTTCTGCTCTCAACTTTCGATCCCTCATTTTGGAGGATTTCTTACATTATATACCCCCTTTTAGTTGATCCTGGCCCTCTATTTGTCGATCATGCAGGTCACTACTTGAGTGCTTGTCCCATTAGCCATCTTCCCAATCCTTCTGTGGGTTGTAGCAACCAAGGCAGCGCTGTTCAGGGGTCATTTCCTCATTAATGCGGCCAAAACGTTAGTTGTAGGCATTTAATGTGGAGATGACAGTTTCTCCTTGAATTACTCCTTGACCATGCTCCCATGGCTGACCCATTGTACTTGTCTTTCTTCTTGGGATGCTCTGGGAGGTTGCTCTAGATGACGTGCTGCTTTTCCTTTCTATGATCTCGGTTGGTCGAGAACTGGATCATCCTCGGCGATGTCTCTTGGCGATTTGGACTTTCTTTATTCGTCATTGGACATTTCTTCCTCCTCGGCGTGGGCTTTGGGCTTAATACAAAATGGGCTAGGGTTACCCAATTCTTTGACCCCACATAAACTGTTGTTAAATATTATCCCTAAATTTGAGGAAATATATCATAACTAATAATATAAAATTAGTTTACTAATTAGTTGTTCTAAAAGTTTTGATAATAGACTTTTAGTTGGAGTAGAAGTCAAAATGTTGGTTTTTGTTATATAGAAAGAAAACGTGGGTTGTTGTTTGGGATTCAAGTTTAGAATTTTTATAATAGAATTTTAATTTGAATAGAATTTAAATTTGTTGAAGATTAAATGTATAAAATTAAGTTACTAATTAGCAGTTCTTAAAATGTTGATAATAGACTTTTAGTTGGAGTAGAAGTCAAAAGGCTTTTTTTTTTTTTGAGAAAGAAAGCGTGCGCTGTTGTCTGGGAGTTAAATTTATAATTTTTTTTATAATATACTTTTAATTTGAATTGAATTTAAATTTGTTGAAATATTTAAGTTTAGAAATTTTTGATAATAAACTTTTAGTTTGAATGAAATTTAAATTTGTTGAAATTTAAATGTAAATTAATTTTCTAATTAGTAGTTCTTAAATATTGATAATAGAATTTTACTTGGAGTAGAAGTCAAAATGTGAGTTTTAAAAAAATCAAAAAGAAAAAGCAGGTTATTGTTTGAGATTTAAGCTGAGAATTTTTTTTAACAAACTTTTAGTTTGAATAGAATTTAAATGAGTTGAAATTCAAATGATATTGTTTTACCTAAATTAAATAGTTGTAAATATTATCCCTTATTTATTTGAGGAAATATGCTCTAACAAACAATATAAAATTAATTTACTAATTAAGGAAAGTAGCCTCTTGGCACAGCCACGACTTCTAAACCAAATTTTATTATATAGTACATGATATGATATGAATATATGATTTTTTATAATAGACTTTTAGTTTGAATGGAATTTAAATTTGTTATTATCCCTTAGTCAAGATTTTGTAGCTTAATATCCTAAAAAAATATTAATTTAATAAGATGCAATTTGAGATTAAAATTAAAAAAAAAAAAAAACCAAAACGTAAGTTGTGTGGGATTTAATTTATAGGGATAACATTATAGGTTAAGAGAGATTATATTAAAAAGCCATGGCTCAATATATATATGAAAAATTTGTTAATAGACTGTTAGTTGGAGTGGAATTTAAAAACTTAGATGATAAAGTTTTATCTAAATTAAATTATTGTTAAATATTATCCCTTTTTCAAGATTCTTGTAGCTTAATATCCTAATAAAATATTAATTTAATAAGATGCAACTTGAGAAAAATAAACAAAAAACAAAAACGTGAGTTGTGTGAGATTTAAGTTTAAAAAATTTTGATGATAGACTTCTAGTTTTATTTAAATTAAATAGTCCCTTAATTTGAGAAAACATATTATACAATAATAAATAATATGAATTTAATTTATTAATTAGTTGTTCTTAAAATGTTGATAATAGACTTTTAGGCGGAGTAGAAGTTAAAAGTTTTTTTTTTTTCTTTTTAGAAAGAAAGCGGTGGGTTGTAGTTTAGAATTTTAAGTTTAGAGTTTTTTTTATTTATAAACTTTTAGTTTGAATAGAATTTGAATTTTTTGAAGTTTAAACGTATAAAATTAATTTATTAATTAGTTTTCCTTAAAATATTGATAATAGACTTTTAGTTGGAGTAAAAGTCAAAATGTGGGGTTTTTGTTTTGTTTTGTTTTGTTTTTTTCATTTTTTATAACAGACTTTTAGTTTGAATAAAATTTAAATTTGTTGAAATTTAAATGATAAATTTTTACCTAATTTAAACAATTGTTAAATATTATCTATTAATTTAAGGAAATATATCATAACAAATAATGTAAAATTAATTTACTAATTAGTTGTTCTTAAAATGTTGATAATAGAGTTTTAGTTGGAGTAGAAGTCAAAATGTTTTTTTTTTTTTTTTTTTTTTTTAAAGAAAGAAAATGTGGGTTGTTGACTGTGTTTAATTTTAGAATTTTTTTATAATAGACTTTTAATTTGAATAGAATTTAAATTTATTGAAGATTAAATGTATAAAATTAATTTACTGATTAGCAGTTGTAAGGGCACAAATGGACCTACGGCCTAAGAACAACCAGACAATGACCCAATGAGCCGACAACAATAAATTTGTTAGAGAATGGGTAGGATATTGTTTACTTAATGAGCTAAAGTTAATCACAATGAGAAGAAACGCTAAAGAAATGACTATAATCACACAACTACGAAGAAAAAGGGATCCTCGGTCAAGCCCGAGGAAGTTCTTTTATATATATATGAGTTTTATTTTCTCTTTTCTACTAGTCTCTCTCCCTTTCTCTCTCTCTTTCTTTCTTTCTTTCTTTCTTTTTTTTTTTTTTTTTTCTCGGATCCCTCTCTTAAGGATCTTCATTTTCCTTTTATATTTCCTTTTATAGATTATCTTAATCCTACACTTGGAGGGCTGAGATTGCATCCCCAGGACTTCTGTCTCATCCAGAACATACTAGCAAGTTTTTGGGTTGCAATCTGAGTTGTGTCACCATTGTTCATGGTCATTTCCTTATTAATGCGGCCAGAGGAGTAGTTGTCGTACGTTTAATGTGGAGGGGTATAGCTTCCACAGCCTTCTTCTTTCAACCTCCTCGTATTTTGTGCCAACTCCACCTTCTTCCTTCTGCGATATTTTAACTTCATGCACTTTGCCTGGTTACTGCTCGTCCCCAGGGTCTGCTGGTCCTCGTCCCGTGGTTATACAATGCTCATCCCCGAGGTCTGGAGTGCACCCTTCGAATTCCCTTTGGCAACTTGTTTAAATGGAATCTGGGATCCTCGGCCACACAATAGGCCCCCAAAACCTCGTTTTTCAACCTTGACCACGAAAGATGAGGTTTTGGCTAATAAAGTCATTTACAATGGTACGCTGGTAAATATGCCCTTCCCATGAGCACATCTTTTCAACTGACTGCAACACGCTCCTGATGCTTCGGAATCCCAAACTTAGTAATAAATGCAATTGACGGCTTGTTGTTTTCCATGTTTTAAGGTGAGATCTTGATCGAATGGTCCAGGATTTATCCTCAGAAGGAGCGGGAAGGTTACCACTCCCTTTTTTTCCCAACCTATATATAGAGAAAGGTGAAACCTTTCTCTCAATTTCATCTCCTTAGAAGCATAAAAGAACTTAGACACATTCCTTTCGTTTGATAACCTCACCCAAGGAGTTTCCCTTCCTTGAACTCATAAGTGCATGTCTCTGCTAAACAGAGTTCTTCCCTCACTCTTTTGCATTAGTTAAATATTTTTTCTTCTTCTTCTTCTTTTCCTTTTTACCAAATGGGTAGATTTTTTAGTTTAGTTGAGACTCCTCAAAACTGAGAGGAGTTTAAAAGATACTATGGGATTCTCTATAATGTATCCATACAACACTGTAACCAGGGCGAATGGCATGAGAGGAGGCCTACTGGTGCAGTTGTAATTCCTATGATTGCCTTCATTGAAAGATGTATGAGGATTCCCATGGGTAGAGTTACTAGGGACTTTTTAAATCTTTTTAGATTGTGCCCGACCTAGTGTGCTCCCAATATGTTTAGAATACTAGATTGTGTAGATGCCCTAAATGAAAAATTGGGTATACAACTCACCCACCACGACATAAATTGGGTGTACAGTTGCCAAAAAAGCGTTGATTTGGGGGGGGGGGGGGGGGAGGGGGGGCTTATTACCTAAAAACTAGGGTTCCCGCTGTTAGGCTAATTTCCTATCTCCCTAAAACGAATAAAGGCATGGATGAGGACTTTCTCATTGTGTCAGGGAAGTGGCACGACAGTCTCCATTACCGTACCAAGGATGGGACTCTAGGTGGGATGGCTTAGGAGTACTTAATAAAGATTAGTACTAATTTAGGAGACTATAAACAGTTTTACTTATGCTCGTTTATCTTTTACTTGCTTGGATTAAAGCTTGCCTGACCGGCTAACTAACGTTAACCTTTGATTCCTTTGTTTCAAAGAAGAGAGCCATCGCCAAGAGACGAAGCTTGGTAAATTTTGAGCTGTTGAACAAAGTTTTGAGATCCAAGTTCTTCTTACATAAGGACGGCCAGTTCCATGCAGTTCATGTGATTCTTGGCTTCACCCTTGTATCAAACCGTTTTAAAAAATTGAAACACGTAATCAAAGCTTGAGACTCCAAACTTGCACTAGTTGATGTGGCCATAGACGGTTTCATAAGCAAACCTCCACGAGAAGGAACACAAACAATCGAGCTTCCTACCTTCACGGACCCCGAGCCTGTTGAACTCCCTGCCCCTGTGAAGCCTCAACTTGTCATAGAGGAGATTACATCCTCGGATGAAGGGGTGGACATAGAATCAGAGGATATCACCTTGGAGAAAGATACTAAAAATCCTGTCCGAGACAAGGATTTTGAAGTCTTCTACCAAACCCCCACGTCTGAGGAAGAAACACTTAGTCCCCAACTAACTATATCTCTTGTTAGCGAAGACCGAGGGCACAGTGAAGTACTAGAAGGCAGGGTGATAGAAAAAAGACTTCCAGACCTCCTTTCCCTATTGGAATCCCATGCTGAAACCACGGTTCTTGAGGTTCCAGCTATTCCGAGACCTCCAACTCTTATCATTCCAGCCCCCGTCCAGACAGATTAACCAGATAAAAAGCGAAAAAGGGATAGGAGAAGGGGCAAAGGAGTTACCAAGGAGGGTGAAGCTGAGGAGGAAACTTCCCCAGAGATTACCAAGGTGGTCAAAGTGAGTCGCACTCAACAAAGAAAGGGTGTAGAGAGCTCTAGCACTGCCTTCGAGTGTAGATCTAAGGTTCCCATCTAGAACCCTCCCTTTGTCTTGGATGATTCGCCTCTCCGAGAGGATGCCTCCATCCAGAATTTTGATGGTGGACGAGTAGGCTACATAGCCAATACTGTTAAGCAAGCCCTTTTACTTCCAAGGGATATGGACGAGCTGCAAAATTTAAAGAAGCACGAGTTCTTCCTGTCCCAAAGAGGGACTTGGCCCTAGTAAGACCTTTCCCTTGCATTACTATTTAATAACCTTTTTGCATTGGCTCCCCCACTAACTTTAATGTAAATTGCTTGCACCCAGGCTATCTAAGTAGCACATGTAGCGGAGGAATGGGTTAACTAGGCCTTCCGTGACATGAAGGAGGAGGAGTCCAAACGCATCTCGGTGCAAAAGGCCTAGGTAGCAATTGACAAGAAGCTGAAGGAGACCCTCCTCAAATTTGCTGAGTGTGACAAGGCACGAAAAAGCGCTGAAGCTTCCATAGATAGCTCAGAAAGGTAGGCCAGGGAGTAGTTGGCGAAGTTGAGGGAAGTTAAGAGTCAACTTGCCCTTGCTTGGACAACCATCACGAAGTTGAGGAAGGAGCTTGTCCTAAAGGACAAGGAGATGGAGAAGGTTGAGCAAATGGCTTACAACCATGGGCAGAAGGAAACGGAGACTCACTTGAAGTCCTAACTCCCTGTGGTATGCCACAGCTTCTGCCTACAGACATGGATCGAGGCCTTGAATGCTGCTGGGGTGGACTTCAACTTAGAACTGAGGAACCCTGATAGGGCCTTCTACCCCTCAACAATCAGAACTCACCCTACTCTCCAGTCCTCTGTCAGCACCTCCCCTTCAGCCCCAACGAGTTCCACAGAGGCCCCTCAATCAAAGCCTAACACCATTACTTCTACCAAGGCTAAGCTAAGCGAGCAGCAGTCCAAAACCATTACTCTAGCCAAAACCAAGCCCAGCGAACAACAGCCCAAAGCCATTATATCAACCCAGGCCAAGACAGGTGAGCAACAGCCAAGTGCTCTCGTTCTTGCCAAGGCCAAACAAACTGAGTTAGTTGTCTCCAAACCTGGCACAACTACTGGCCAAGGCACTGAAGGAGCTCCTAAGGCACCGTCCTCGGCTGGAGACTCTTCTACAATTCCTCCATTAACTACAGTGGCCTCTTCTGCCCCCACTCCAAAGTGCTAGCCACAATAGAGACTGAAGTATAGAAGACTGCTCAAGCTTAAAGACCATGGTAGTGGACCCTTGTTTTTTATTTTATTTTTAATCTATTTTTAGAAAATGAAGGTATTTTGTAATTTCCTCCTTTGCGTTATGTTTCCTTTGTAGTTTGAATTAATGAGAAACTCTTACTAGCTTTTGTCATTTCATCTTTGTACTTAATATTATATATTTTTCTTTTTATGATTCTAAGCTCTGTTTAACATATGCTCGTGTAAAGAAGTGCTCATGTTATATGTTAATTTCCCCAAGTAAGTTACTCAGGAAACAGAACATAATCAATGTTATATCAACTGTCACAAACATAATGCAAGTATTAATGTACTCTAGGCTAGTGATTAAAGGAGTTTAACTTAGTAAAGACTTTGTTTAATACACAAAAAAATCTAAGTGCTAACTTACTTGAGACAGACCTTTCATAGGGTTAAATTATACCAAGGTGTTACTTATCATCAAAACGTTCTTGATGTTAATTGACCCAAGGTAGACAATTCAAGGAGTTGAATCTAACCAAGGTTCTACTTAACACATAAAAATTACGTTGTGCTCTGAGAAGCAATGCATTATGAAATCATGCTTATCACCAAAGAATACTTCATGGATATACTTTCAAATGCTTTAAGTGATGCTCATGGAGATTTCTTCAACTAGGGCGCTACACTAAGAGTCTCTAGCATCCTTTACTGGTAAATCAGGTGCTGGTTTACCCAAGGTAGGTGATCTAGGGAATCAGGTATAACTGAGGTTTTGTTTAGCACTTAGAGCAGTAATAAGCATTAATTTTCCCATGGTATGTGGCCTGAGGAACCAGATGTAACTGATGTTCTGTTTAATACTTAGAGCAGTAAGAAGCATTAATTTACCCATGGTATGTGGCCCGAGGAACTAGACATAACCGAGGTTCTGTTTAATACTTATAGTAGTAAGAAGCATTAATTACCTAAGGCATGTGGTCCGATGAACAAAGCATAACCGAGGTTCTGTTTAACACTTAGAGTAGTAAGAGGCATTGATTTACTCAAGGCATGTGGCTCGAGGAACCAAGCATAACCAAGGTTATGTTTAATACTTAGAGCAGTAAGAGGCATTAATTTACCCAAGGTGTTTAACACTTAGAGTAATAAGAGACAATAATTTACCCAAGGTATGTGGTCTGAGGAACCAGGCATAATCGAGATTCTGTTTAACACTTAGAGCAGTAAGAGGCATTAATTTACCCAAGGTATGTGGTCCGAGGAACCAGGCATAACCGAGATTCTGTTTAACACTTAGAGCAGTAAGAAGCATTAATTTACCCAAGGTATGTGGTCTGAGGAGCCAAGCATAACCGAGGTTCTGTTTAACACTTAGAGCAATGAAAAGCGAATTGAACAACAACCATGGACATAAAGGATGGCAAGAGTTCCCTTCATTAATAATAATACTTTCGAAGTTTATTTATATTCCATGGATGAGGTACAACATTTTCATCTAAATCTTCCAAAAAGTAAGTGCTTATTCCTGCTATTGAGGTGATGCTGTATGACCTTTCCCAGTTGGGTCTTAACTTGCCCCATGATGGATTCTTGGCAGTACCCACAACCTTTCTTAGCACCAGATCTCCTGGTGCCAGTGGTCTTTCCTTTACCCTAGTATCAAACCCTTGTTTAAGCTTTTGCTGATAGTACGCCATTTGAACCATGGCTACCTCCCTTTTTTCATCAATCAAATCGAGGCTTTCCTCTAGCAGCTGGTTGTTATTATTTGGGGTAAATAAGCTCATCCTTAGTGTTGGAAATCCAAACTCTAAGGGTAAAATGGCTTCAGACCCATAGGTCATTGAGAAGGGTGTTTCTTCTATGGAACGACAAGGAGTAGTACGGTACGTCCAAAAGACATGTGGTAGCTCTTCTACCTATCTACCCTTTGCTCCATCTAACCTTTTCTTAAACTCATTTACTATTACCTTGTTAACTACTTCAGCTTACCCATTTTCTTGGAGATAGGTTGGAGTAGAATATCTGTTTCTGATTCCTATTTCACAGTAATACCTCCTGAATGCTTTATTATTGAACTGGATCCATTGTTTGAGATATGGGTATGAGGAACCCCAAACTGAGTAATAATATTCTTCCAGATAAATTTTTTTGCATCTACATCCCTGATGTTAGATAATGGCTCGGCAGAAGTAATCAGTTCCGACCATGAGCCATCTTTGGTTTCCCACAGCTCTAAGAAATGGGACTACAATGTCTAAGCCCCGTTGAGCAAATGGCCATGGGCTAGACAAGGGATTAAGTGCCCTCCTGGCTGATGAATATTTGGAGCAAACCTTTGGCATTGATCACACTTCCTGACATACTCTTGTGCTCCTCTCTGCATGTTTGGCCACCAATAGCGTTAAGTAAGAGCCCTATGGGATAGTGACCTGTCCCCTGTGTGACTCCCACAGACTCCTTCATACAACTCTTCCAAAAGTGGCTCCATTGCCTCAAGATGGACACATAGCAAAACCTGACTGCAAGCACCGAGCTTGATTCAAATACCCTTGCATTCTCAAATTCCTAGCTTCCAACTCTCCGTTTACTTGTCCTACCACCAACTGTGAGTCCGAGAACACTTTTACTGACTTTCCTCCCATTTTCTGAACCATGGCCATCCCTACTAATAAAGCTTCATATTCTGTTTCATTGTTCATGGCCAAAAACCTAGCCTTTAAGATTTCTTAATAACGATTTTGTCTGGGGACACCACAACTTACCCCACTCCAGATCCTCTTTGATTAGTTGCACCATCAACATACAATTTCCAAGACAAAGGCTCCTGTAAAGAAATTGTCCCAACTTGTTTTCCTCTTAAGTTTTGCTCGTTGTCTTCCTTTTCTATTGGGAACTCAAAAAATTCTGCCACCAAATCTGCAAGAACTTGTCCATTAATAGAGGTTCGAGGCATATACTTAATATCAAAGGCCCCTAAAATCGTTCCCGACTTGGCAGTCCTCCCAGTATAATCAGCCTTTCGAAGCAGTGATTGTAGGGGAAGTTAGGTTAAAACCACAATTGCGTGAGCTTGAAAGTAATGAGAGAGTTTTCATGTAGCATGTACCACAGCCAAAATAGCATTCTCTAAAGGCAAATAACGAACCTCGGCTTCGTGTAGTGACTTGCTCGCATAATAGACTGGATACTGTACTCCATTATCTACTCTTACCAGTATTTGACTAACCGCATGAGAAGCCATAGCAATATAGGCAAAAAGAACTTCTTCTTCCTTGGGTTTGGACATAATGGGTGGTTGAGAAAGATAATACTTCAACTGCGGAAAGGCCAAGGCACATTTTTCAGTCCACTCAAATTCTTTCCATTTATGCAACAGTTGGAAGAAAGGCCTACCTTTATTTGCGGACCGAGAGATAAATCAGTTCAAGGCTGCTGTCATTCCCGTCAACCTTTGGACTTCCTTAAGATTCTGAGGAGGTTGTAAATTATTGATGGCCTTAATTTGATCGGGGTTGACTTCAATTCTATGATGGGTGACTATGTAACCCAGAAATTTGCCCGAACTGACGCCGAAAGAACACTTAGAAGCATTAAGGCATAGTTTGTGCTTTCACTACCATGTCATCTATGTAGACTTCAATATTCTTGCCAAGTTGAGGTTCAAACATTCTAGTCATCATCCTCTGATAAGTTGATCCTACATTCTTTAGTCCAAAGGGCATCACTTTGTAATGGTAATTCCCAGTGGGAGTAACAAAAGTAGTCTTCTCTTGATCATCTAAAGCTAATGGTATCTGATGGTACCCTTGAAAGGTATCCAAAAAGCTCATTCGAGGATGACCAACTGTTGCATCCACCAATTGGTCTATTCGAGGTATCGCGAAGGGATTTTTGGGGCAAGCTTTGTTTAGATCTGTGAAATCCACACACATTTGCCACTTCTCATTCTTCTTCTTTACCACAACCATATTAGCCAACCATTCGGGGTAAAACACTTCTTTTATGACTTTTGCCTGTTTAAGTTTGACCACTTCTTCCCTAATAGTGTCAGAATGCTCCTTAGAGGAGCATCGAGGTGGCTGTTTCCTAGGGGTAACCGTTGGGTTAACATTCAGATGATGACAAATGAAGTCTGGATCCATCTTGGGAGCCTCAAAAGTGCTCCAAGCAAATACATCAACATTCTTCCTAAGGAAAGCATCCAACTCCTCTTTCTCTTGCAGAGGTAACTGAACCCCTACTTGAAAATACTTATCATCATCACTGTCTATAATAACCCTTTCCAGCTCCTCACATTTCACCCCCTTGGCTACAGTCTCCGAGGACATTTCCACCTTCTTTGGTTGCTATAAGGCCCTGTCTGCAGTGACCAAGGATTCACCTTTAGATTGATGTCTAATTGCTGCCACTAGGCACTGCCTGACCATGTCCTGACTTCCTACCAGCTCTTTAACTTGATTCCTGGAAGGATACTTCACCTTTAAAAGCAAAGTTGAAGAAATAGTCCCCATGGCATGAAGCCACAGCCTTGGCATGATAGCAGTGTAGGGGGAATATGCATCCACTATGATGAAATCCACTTCCACCACCTCGGATCCTGCTTGAATAGGTAGTCTAATCTGGCCTTTCGGTACAATTGTTTTCCTATCAAACCCCACTAGAGGGGAGTCATAACTGGCCAGATCCTCGGGCTTCAACCTAAGCCCCTTATACAAATCAGGACACATGATTTCAACCCCACTGCCCTGATCTACCAGGACTCTTCTCACATCATATTCCCCTATTCGGAAGGTAATTACCAATGCGTCATCATGAGGCTGAAAGGTTCCCACTTTATCATCATTCGAGAAGCTTAAGGATGGTCGAATCTCCACCTTTCCATGCTTAAAGTCAGGGATCAAATCATCAGCATGTGGCCTTACTATAGACATAAGTCTTGATGGACACGAACCTGTCTGACCTAGGGCCGCGAGGATAACACTAATTGTTCCCAGGGGTGGCCTTGAGGAAGCATCCTTCTGGTAGGTTGACCCGTCTTGATTCCTTTGCCTAGTGGGATGGTACAAGAATGGATTCAATTTTCCAACCTTGACTAACTGCTTAAGGTAGTCACCCAGAGTCCTACAATCTTCCGTAGTGTGTCCTCGGTCCTGGGTTTAATTTTAGAATTTTTTTATAATAGACTTTTAATTTGAATAGAATTTAAATTTGTTGAAGATTAAATGAATAAAACTAATTTACTGATTAGCCAATTGTAAGGGCACAAACGGACCTACGGCCTAAGAATGACCAGACACTGGCCCAATGAGCCCACAACAATAAATTTGTTAGAGAATGGGTAGGATATTGATTACTTAATAAGCTAAAGTTAATCACAATGAGAAGAAACACTAAAGAAATGACAATGATCAAACAACTATGAAGAAAAAGGGATCCTCGGTCAAGCCCGAGGAAGATCTTTTATATATATGGGTTTTACTTTCTTTTTTCTACAAGTCTCTCTCCTCTTCTCTCTGTCTCTCTCTTTTTTTTTTTTTTTTTTTTTTTTTCTTGGATCCCCCTCCTAAGGATCTTCATTTTCCTTTTATATTTACACATAGATTATCTTAATCCTACACTTGGAGGACTGAGATTGCATCCCTAGGACTTCTGTCTCATCTAGAACATACTAGCAAGCTTCTACCTTGCAATCTGAGCTATTTCACCACTGTTCATGGTTATTTCCTCATTAATGCGGCCTAAGGAGTAGTTGTCGTGCATTTACTGCGGAGGGGTATAGCTTCCACAACCTTCTTCTTTCATCCTCCTCGTATTTTGTGCCAAGTCCACTTTCTTCCTTTTGTGATATTTTTACTTCATGCATTTCGCCTGGTTATTGCTCGTCCCTAGGGTCAGTTGGTCCTCGTCCCGTGGTTATACAATGCTCATCCCCAAGGTCCGAAGTGCACCCTCTGAAGTCCCTCTGGCAACCCGTTTAATTTGGGATCCTCGGTCACACAGGAGTTTTTTAAATTTTGATAATAGACTTTTAGTTAGAGTAGAAGTCAAAAGGTTGGTTCTTTTTTTTCTTTTTCTCTTTTTTAAGAAAAAGAAAGCGTGTGTTGTTGTTTGGGAGTTAAGTTTAGAATTTTTTTTAATAGAAATTTAATTTGAATATAATTAACATTTGTTGAAATATTTAAGTTTAGAAATTTTTGATAATAAACTTTTAGTTTGAATAGAAATTAAATTTGTTTAAGTTTAAATGTAAATTAATTTACTAATTGGTTGTTTTTAAAATATTGATAATAAATTTTTAGTTGGAGTATAAGTCAAAATGTGGATTTTAAAAAAGAATAAGAAAAAGTGGGTTGTTGTTTGAGATTTAAGCTTAGAATTTTTTTATAATTAGCTTAAAATGATAATTTTTTACCAAAATTAAACAGTAGTAAATATTACCCCTTAATTTTTGTGGAAATATATCCTAACAAATAATATAAAATTAATTTACTAATAAGGGAATGTAGTCTCTTGGCACAACTACGATTTCTAAGCTCAACTTATATTATATAGTATATAATATGATATGATGATATGAGTTTTTTTATAATAGACTTTTAGTTTGAATAGAATTTAAATTTGTTGAAATTCAAATAATAATTTTTTTACATAAATGAAACATTTGTTAAATATTATCCCTTAATTTGAGAAAATATATCCTAACAAATAATATAAAATTAATTTACCAAGCCACTTGGTGTAACCACAACTTTTAAATTAATTCAGCTTTTATTATATAGTATATAGTATATATGATAGTCATTCATTTAATTGCTTTTTTTTTTTTTTTTTAAATCATTCATTTATTTAGTAGCGAGTTATTTAATATAATAACTCGTATATTAAGAAAACTCATTACTAGAGCCGTGCAACACAGAGGACTTTCACTTTCACTAGTTAATGAATATATAAATGGGAAAGGTTTAGCTACACTAATTTTTGCATATTCCTGTGACAGCAAAAAAAAAGGAAAAAAAAAAAAAGGACAAGTGTTTAAGGTCCACATGATCAATGCGCATGATAAAAAGCTCACTGATTTTATTTAGTTATTGATATACGAAATCTATTTCCAATTGCTCTATTTTCAGTCTTTCACATTCGCAGAAGTCGCAAAAGTAGTAAGCAAAAAAATGGGGAAAATTATTGCGACATGAGTTTATCTTTTTCCTGTGCAATTTTGATTGTTTGTTTGTTTTTGTCCTAAGAACCTACCATGAGAAACTTTTGTTTAGTGGAAGCAAAACCCAGTGAAAACAAAAAGAATGAAGTTTTATTCAATGAAAACGGGAAACCACAACTCGATCATGCACTGGAAACATTCTAAAGAATTCAAGTTTTTTAAAGCCTACAATACTTTTCTTAACTGGGTTCAGCTCCTATTGTTTCAGCCTTCTCCAAGAATGGAATTCAAACATTCTAAAGAAAAAAAATTCAATCAACACCTCAAAAAGTTATTTTTTCTATTTTGACATACCACATATCAGATATTCTATTTTGAAGATACCCTATCGACGAGGATGTCGGCTTCTTTTGGTGGGGGTGGTTTGTTAGGAGCTTTACTTGTTGCTGATGATGGCATGAGGAATGAGAGTGCTTGGGCACCATTGGGCCAATCACTTGGCTTAATGTTTTCTCAACACACTCATGGCTCCTCATGCTTGACTAGTGATGCTCCTAAGGGCTCTTTGAGAGGGATCTGCCCAGTTTCCCTAGTCGAGTTGGATCAATGAGGGGTAGCATATGGAGGCACCTTGCTCCACATGATGCCCCAAGGCCATGGTAGAGGAGAGCCATGGTGGGCAGAGATGGTTTTGATGATGGACAATAGCAGGTGGTGCTGACTCTATGTAGTGGTGCATGGCATTGGTGGCTTAGTTATTAGTTCCTTGTGTGTGGGCTTGGTGGCTGGTGTAAAAGGCAGGGCTGGGCTGCTATGATGATTGAATGCTGTGTGCAAGGCATTGGGCTAGTTTGGGCTGGCTGAATGCATGGATAAGTGCTAGTGAGATGATGGCAGTTACTTTGTGTGCTGCATGTAAGCATGCTATGTGAGTTGTAGTGTTGACGGAAGGCCTTCAACATGGGCCAAGCCTCCCAAAACGTGTGAGAACATGTTGTGTGGGTTGCTGGAGGATGGGCAGAGGCCCCATGATCTGCTAAGACATGGGCTGTGCAGCGTGTGCAATGGCAGTTACAGAGCAGTTACCAAGCAGTTCCTAACTTTCTTGATGATCAGACCTACTGTGTAGGGGCTGAAAACGTGGAGAGTAGGCCAAGATAGCATCAATTAAGGGTGTCCTAAGTTAGAACACAAGTGGCAGATTGTTCAAGACCTAGGCAGTTACTAGACAGTAACTGCCATAGCAGTTAATTCTGTGTATTTAACCTTAAGGTTGTTGGGGGTGTCAATAGCAGTGTATTTTGGCATTGGAAAAATTCTGTGTAATTCTCTAGGCTTGTAAAAGAGTTTCCTTTGTACTTGAGATTAAGTAATAAAGGTTGGGGGTGGGTTCTGTGTAAATATTTTGTGTGCTTTATGTTTAAAATGTCCCTATATAATCTGTTCTAAGTATTACTGCAGTGTGTGTGTGGGGTGTTGGCTGAGATTAAGTCAGGGACTTAGGGTCATCACAGACAGAAAATTTGAGTGAAAAAGTTGACCCTATGACACACGACATGGTTTTTTCATTTCCCCTTTTTTACGCCTTTTTTTTTTTTTTTTTTTACAAAGATTGTTTAAATTTTGATCGGAATGAAGCACAAACGTATTTCATACTATATATTACTAACTATGTATCTATCTTACCCCTCCAAAGCTTTTGTGTCACTTCCTCGATTTCAAGTGGCACAGGTTTGGGGGTTTTTTATTTTTTTCATTTTATCCTTAGTATTTTTCTAAAAATTACCATCTATCTAACACGATAAAGGGTCCCCTTATTTTTTTAAAATTATCATGTATTTTTAAATATTAGACACCCCAAATTTTGAGTAAGTCCCGAAAAATACAAGAGTTAACTCCTAAAAAAAAAAAGACTAGCCAACTTGGTAGCCTCTGAAAAAAATGGAACCCTGAAAATAATTTAGTTTTTAGTACCCAAAAAAAAAAGAAAAATACCGCTAGAATAGTGTTTTTCCTTTTAGTTATTTCTTCTTCTATTTGGTGTTTATTGAGTTTAAGTAGTGATTTTTTTATAAAAGCAGTCATTTTATTTTTCTACAAAAAGATAACAAAATAAGAGAAGGCTTCAATTTTCCAAAAGTTTCTTCAATATTTTCTGTATTTCCCATAATATTTCAAATTCAAACAAATAAAATAATTTTCAATTAAAATGTATGTGAAATCCAACTGTTAGATTACACATTTTTATCATTCTAATAAGCATGTTTAATTTTATATTATGGCTATTCTATCAATAAATGCATATTTTGTGTATAATTTTAAGATACAAAAAAATTGAAATCTAAATATTTTAATAGATTAGACACTTATTAATCTCTAATTGTCCTAAATTTTTGTAAGTATGAAGGGTATAAAAAAAATTAATCAAACAAGAGATTTGTTAAAATTTGCATCCAAAAAAAAAAAAAAAAAAAATACAAATAACTCGAACAGATCAAATAAATAAATAGATATAAGATTACAAGTATTTTGTAATCCTATGTTCACAAAAAACTTGTAATCTTATTAAAACTAGTATGTAACCCGTGCTTATGCACGGGAATGGTGAATTATAGTGACACTATTGATGTTATTTTGAGTTATTAAACATATAAAATATTAGTTCACCCAAGACATTTGGAGGTATTGAAAAGGTTTTTCCTTGCAATTTTCACAATATTAGTTATGCCAAGTTTCTTATTACAGTGCTATTAATTATATAATTTAAAAAATCACTATTAGATACTACATATACAATATCAATTCACAATCATTGTCCATGAAATTCTACTAAATACAATACAACATGAAAGAATAAATTGGTCCAATAGTATCTCCTAAATTGAATGGAGATAGGTGTATGGGATCGTTCAGCTCAATTATAATTTATTATGTCCAAGATCTTCGCATACATTATATATGAATATAAACAACATAAAAGATATGCTCATTAGTTCAAAGAAAAAATAATAGCAAAAATCTAAAAAATCTAATTTGTATGTAAAGCTAACTAAAGAAAAGGCTAAAAGAACACTATCTAAGATGTCAAAATTTAGGCTTGAATTTGTTGTATTTACCACCCACTCATCATCATAAGCTTGACATCATCTTAAGCTTGACATCAATGCCACTAATTGAAAAAAAATACCAAATAATAATGCCAAAATTAAAAGATTGAAAAAAGAGAGATGATGAATATATATTTACCACAGTTGACATCTTGAATAGATGACTTATGAAGTCATTTAAGTCCATTGGTCTTTATAAATCCGCTAAAAGAATATTCATGAATATTTTATAAGAAATAAAAGAAAAGAATTTTGTATTAACAAAACTGTTCCATAACAAAGACAAAACATTTTTGCTAGTAATTATTCCAAAATTACTTGCATCACTATATTTCAAAAATTTTTGGAAAAGAAACCGCAAAAATTTCTTTGGCTATCCCTGTTCAATCAAACGAAACACAAAGATCATCACTATTAAAAGAACTAAAAGATCAGCAACCATTTCCAATAGCTACACTTCAAACATCCATCTGTATATACAACATTTGATATGGCTTTAAAAATATATTCACCACAAACATGACATGCCCTAGGAAATCATTCATGCTTAAAGCACATACCTATTCTTATTGTAAACAGATATGGATATCATAAACATGTTTTAGGCTGACTTGAAATCATGAAAACAAACCAGATATTGATGTGAACCATTTGGTGATATTCAAAGTATGTCTACCAGACCACTTATAGAAATGTAGGTTTACAAATCAAATCCTATTTTTTGTTACATGGTGCATATTTAGATGATCACATTCTTCAATCATATTTAGGGCCCGTTTGGTTTCCCCATCACTCAATTTTCTTAACTCAGTTTCCAAAACTCATAACTAAAACTCAAAACTCATCACTCAGTTCTCAAATCTCACTTTCACTGAAAAATCCCAAAACTCTTGTTTGGTTTAAAAACCCAATCACATAACTCATCTTTTTAAGTCAACTTTTTGCTAAAGTTGTGGACCTCACCCACTGACTATACACAGTTGTGAAGCCGTTTCCTACCCGCGCGTCCAGGTTCTTTTCTTCTTTTCTTTTTTTCCTCTCCTTCATTTCATCCCATCAGAAAACCCTTTTTTTCTTTTCTTCCTTTGCCTCCCACATCAACATAGAAGCACAACATAGCAAACCCAAACTAGCCTTGCTCTCTCTCTGATGGTGATGATCTGGTCTTGCTCTCTTTCTAATGCCACACAAAAAAATCCAAAAGAAAGCATAGCAAACCCAAACCACAAACATAGCAAACCCAAACTCAAAATCCTTAGATCAGAGACCCAAATCACAAAATTAGACACAGAGGTGAACCGATCTAGGCTAAGCTAGAATTGATCTCACGGTGGCTCATGGTGGTTGCTTATGATGGTGACGGTGGTTGCTCGTGGTGGTTTCTCTGTATCTCCCCTCTTCAATCTATTTTTGATTTTTTTTTCTCTCTTCTCTGTTTATTTCTCAGCTATTTTTGGTTGGTTTGAATTGGTGGTTATTGGGTTTAAAGTGGTGGGTTGTTTCAGTGGTGGAGATCGGGTTATGGGTCACGGTGGAGATCGGGTTTGATTGGGTTTTTGAGTTTCAATTGGTGTTTCGGTGGTGATTTGTTGTTGTGGGTTGCTGTGGCGGTTGGGTGGGGCTGGGTTTGTGTTTTGGTGGTGTTGTGGTGGTGGGTTATTGTGGCGGTGCTGGGTGGGGCTGGGTTTGTGTTTCGGTGGTGTTGTAGTGGTGTTGTAGCAGCGCTAGGTGGGGCTGTGGTGGTGTTTGCAATGGTAATACCCTACAGCTCTGAACGGACAAGACAACACAGAAGCCTATGGGCCCCATAGAGTCCGAAAATTTACCATTATGCCACTGAGTTATGTATCTCAAAAACTGAAAACACCAATTTGGTGTTTTTGGTTTTCATCACTCTCACTCAAAATTTTTGAGTTTGAGTGATGAAAACAAGATTTGAAAATCAAGCCAAATAACAAAAATTATGTGGGTCCCACGTTTTTTCATCACTGAGTTATGAGTTTCAAGTGATATCACTCAAAGCAAGTCTAAACCAAACAGGCTCTTAGTCTCTTAGTTCTAAAGGGTCATCTAATAGCCAACAAATCCAAACAACTAAAGGGCTATGATTATGGAATAATAATTTATGAGAAAGAAAATTCGAAAAATTACTGAAGGTGAAAGTCATTACCAACTGAAGGTAAATTTTAGTTAAGTCAGGCATAGCTTTACTATTTCCTAGCCCAAGATATATTTGGCTTTAAGGTTCTCATTTTGGATGAAATTTGCAAATAATGCATCAACTGATTGTTAAATCTTAAAGTAAATAACAATCTGAGCTATTTTCTTGATCCTACTCCTAAATGAGAAATAAATACTATCAATCTAAATTTATGGGTTTATATAATGACATACCAAATCAATCAAAGTATCCATCATGCCTCCAACAACAACACCAGCAATTATGTAGTTACTTAAGAAATTATGTAGCTACATAGAAAATCATTGCATCAAATCAAATCATTGCCAAACTCAAGGAGAATATTATGCAATAATAAATCATGACAGATCATATTTAACCTGTGCATCAAAACTTTCCTTGTAACTTGTATAATCCTACTTATATAGCTATAAGTAAATATCAATGACAGTCATTCTAATCTGGAGAATTATTTCCAAAAACCTTGTGCTTTGATTTTTTATATTATACATTGTTGAGAAACATTTAAAACTCTAGAATTTTATCTTAGCTTATTTTCCTCCATTTTCTCAATTACTAAACAATAGGTAAAAAAAAAGAGCAATGCATTAAATTAAAATATAGTAAGCTATTTTATTACTTAACAATATAGAATATGTTAAGAGTCATCAAGCAACACTTGTGATGTTGTTGCTGAAGTTGAGTTGCTGCCATAGCTGTTATTGTTGATGTTGCCTAACATACACCTATCCTAAGCCTTTGCTTTAGAGTTAGGGAATTGTTAGTCTTTTACCATAGAAGCTGTTAATATCTATTAGTTGCTGTCAGTTAGTTAGTTAGATAGTTTGTTAGAATGCAACATATATGGCTTTACTTGGAATAGCTTTGAATACTCAAGAAAAATGGATATAAGTGGTTTGCTAGAGTGGTGATTGTAAGGACCAATGAATGAAATAAGCAACAGTTTCTCTCCTAATCTTTTCTATTCTCTCTAAATCTTATTTCTCATAACAAAGACAAAGGCCACACCTACATTGTTTTTTTTCAATCAATTTAGGCACTTAAAAGCATATAGAGTAGAAAGCAGCAATGTAAAAGATTTAAAAAAAAAAGTAAAATAAATAAAATTACAATCAAGGCAATGGTCATGGAGGAGGATGACATAACGTGCGGGGGCTGAAGTGCATCTAATCAATTATTGGGCATAGGGAAAGAAAAAAGGGTTTGAAGGAGGGGTAGAGGGAGGCCAAGAGATTCAAATATAAGAAAATAGATTTTTTTTTAAAAAGAGAAAGGAACATGGTTGTAAAAAAAAAAAAAAAGGAAAGAACCCAAATTGATTGAAGCAAAACAACGTAGGTGTGGCCTTTGTGCCATGTGCTGCTGAAGAAAACCCACCCTTTCAATTCTTTTCCTATAATTCTCTGTCTTTTTCACATCTTATCCTATTGGAATTCGATCATGTCCTTCTTTTCCTCATCTCTCTCACAAGCCAATTTAATTTAAAACCTTAATTAAAAAAAAAAAAAAATCTAATCCAAACATCTAAATCAAAACCGATCAAATCTTAAAAAAAAAAAAAAAAAAAAAAAAAAAAAAAAAAAAAAAAAAAAAACCCTTATCGAGTGGTGGCTAAACGGTAGCGGCAGCTTTCATATAGAACTCTCTCTCTTGTGGTAGCCTCAGATAAGTCCAAGCATCAGTAGTTTATAGACTCTCGGTGATCTCTCAATTTCTCATTCTTTCACTCTTAAGTTTCATCTTTTCTTTCGAAAAATAAAAACATCTTTTAACACAATGGACTTTGACCCCTCAGTATTGACAATTTCACAATAATGTAATTTTCGCATCAAATATTTTGACGCCTTGGAAACACAGTAATTTATTAATGAGAATGTACACTGGAAGGATAATTATATGTGAAACTGTGTTAAGTAAACAGTTAATACCAAATCAGTGTAGGGTTTGAGTTTTTAGACGCACGAAAAACTATGACTTTTCTGAGTTTTCTCTTTTAACATGTATACATGTCAAAATTTTAAGCGTGCTTTTTCCTAACGTGGTAGCACATTCTTAATTGCAGGAAAATGCTTATGCTTTTATATATAGTATTAGATTTTGTAAATTTGAATATACTATTGAATGTAATTACCATTGCTTTTATATAGTTTATGATTTATCTAAAATTGTTAGGAAAATTCTTAGATATTTGACTAAGGATTTTTGACCCAAAGTGATTGCCATAACTGAAAGTAAAGATGTTGATTCTATCCCTGTAGATGAACTTGTAGGATCTCTTCAGTCCTATGAATCTAACATACCAAAGACTAATAAATCCAAATCTATGGCTTTAAAAACTGTTGATGATGTTGAAGATTGTGGATTTGATGATGAGCTCTCATTTACTAAGTTGCTTATCTTGTCAAGAACTTTAGAAATTTTCTAAGAAATAATAATAGGAGGGCAAGAAATAGAAACACTGCTGATTCTACGAATGTTAAGAAGAATAACACAGCTAAAAAAAATAATGTTGAAAAATCTAAAGACAGAGAGGTTAATCTTCAAATAATTCTTTAGGACAATAGTGTTATGGTTGTCAGGGTTATGGTCATATGAAAACTAAGTGTCCAACCTTCTTGAAGTCAAAAGGTAAGGCTGTGGTTGTTACTTTGAGTGATGATGAAGTTTCTGATCATGAGTCTGAAAGTGATCAAGAAGGGAATTTCATGGCTTTCACTGCTACTGCTGAAGTAAGTGAAATTGAGATTGCTGATGAGAACTCATCTGATGGGGAACTCTCTGAGAATGCAGATTTGTAGGAAGCTTATAACAAGCTTTGCAAGATAGCAGCTAAAGATGCTATGAGTGTTGAATTAGGTCTGCAAAAGATAAACACTCTTGAAAAAGAAAAGAAGAATTTGCTACTAAAGTTGTTTGATGCTAATGAACTCTTGAACTCTGTTAAGATTGAGAACATGTCTTTGCTTGAAAAGGTTAAAAGTTTAGAATTAGAATTATCTGTTGCTAGAAAACAAATAGATAGAACTTCTACCTCTAAACTAGATGAGATGTTGCATGTTCAAAAGTCTGTTTCTGATAAGACTGGTCTAGGGTTTGTTGATAATGGATCTACAATTGTAGCGAATACCCCTAAGTTTGGACCTGTTACATCATCTTCTACTGTTCGTCAAACTCTTTCTAATGTTAAGGTTCATAATGTAGTATCTCCTGCGTCTAGAAGAACTAGAGTAGATTTGAGTGTATTTGAATCTAAAAATTCAAATCAATTTGGAAGCAAGAAAAACCACAAACCTCAGTGGTTCTGCCACTTTTGTGGTAGAGCTGGGCATACTAGACCAAATTGGTTTAAGTTGCAAGCTTTAAAGCAATCTCCCAAACAAAAAGTGCATGTGCCAAAAGCACAAGATCTTGTTGCACTTATTCATGAATTGGTAAAGGTTCTTAACCTTTATACCAATACTGGAGCTGAAATTAAGACAAATCCCAACTCCAAGTTTGCATCTAAAAGGGTTTGGATGCAAAAGACTCAATCTCAGTAAATTTGTTTGACATGGTCATTGTGTTAATTCTTTCTATCTTTTGTGACCAAAATTGTTTTTCTTTACGATTGCATTTGCATAACATTCATACAGTTCATTCTAGGTTTCTTTTGTTTTATGTTTTTCAGTTTTAAAAAAAAAATAGAAAATCAGAAAATAAAAAAAAAGTTTTTGTAATATGCATCTTCAAGATGTGTAATTGAGGTTGACCTATGAAATTTGCACTTCATGATTGTGTACCTTGTTTAACTTTGATGAGCTTTATTTTTTCTGCACTTTGCTAGTTTGTGCAAAACATAAAAGCCGTGCATGGTAAGATGTAGCATTTTCACAACAAAATTCTTAAGGTGTTATTGTACATTAGTTAAAAGAAGCAAAAAAAAAAAAAAAAAAAAAAAAAAAAAAAACAAAACAAAACAAAAAGAAAAATATGCTTCAAAAAAATAAAATTGTTTTTTTTGCATGGTTGCAAGCGTGTTTTCTAGGAGATGTGAGAGTTATATGATGTAACTCTTTAGGTGATGGTCACTTTCAAACTTATGTGATGGATAATGTAGAAAGTGTGTTTATTCTCTGATTACATATCACCATGTGAGTATCTCATGCACTAGCTAGTTGCACACACTACAAGCAAATCTTTGTTAAACATTGTACATGTAATTGAGTGTTATGTTTTGTGGCCTACCAAAATTAAATTTCTTGAAGTGTTTAATGCATTTTGGGGAGTGAGAAAAGATAAGAGTGAGGAAATTTTTTAAAGTTGAATTTCTATTTGAAAATTTTGGTTTTGAAGATCATTTGAAGTCATATCATAAAAATAGTTTTTCAAATGATTTTGCAGAAAATTTTTTCCATAATTTTTCAAAATTTCTGTCTCTTTGAAATTTGACCGATCGAGTTTGTTTTTCGACCGATCGAATTGTGAAGGAGAAAAATGGCTTTTTCTTTTAAAAGTCTCGAGTTCCTGCGATTCCTGCCCGATTCCTCTCGACCAATCGAGCCTGTTTTCATGTGATTTTCGATTCCTCTCGACCAATCGAATCTCAGATTTTAAAAACAAAAAGGAATTAGATCTGACTTTTTCGAAAGTTCTTTTTTTGTCTATCTCTTCGATTCCTCTCATGATTCCTCTTCTCATTTTTTTTTTTTTGGTCATTTTTATGGTCTAAGCTTCAAAGGTTTTCTTCATCTAATTAAGGTAAGACTATTTTAACCTTCATTTTTCATCTTTTTACATGTTTACATGTATTTTTCATGCATTTTTTTTTTTAAAATTTTCGCACATTAGAGTTTTTGATGAAAATAGGGTTTTTGATCAATTTTAAACCTTGGGTTTTTGTTCATGCGTCACTCAAACATGTTTCACATGCTTTAATTTGAAAATTTTTGAGTATATTTGAGAATTTTGAAATTAGGGTTCTAAGTTCTTAAGAATTTGGGGTTTTTGTGAAATTGGGCAAAATTGAGTGAAATTGGCTTCTAATATTGATGAATTGAGTTATTATAACTTGTAGTTTACTTTTTAATGTGTTCAATTTGTCAATATAAGGATTTTTTAGAATTGATTGGTTTTCAAATTGGGGATTTTCTAAAATTCTTGAAATTTCCTTTGTCAAATTTTCAAATTGTGATGATTTTGGACTGTTTAAAGGCATTAGATCATGCATCATAAGTTTAACTGTCATGCATCATATAGTTTTCAAATTGCATGTTATCTTATCTATAATCCTTCTTATGTAGTCTGCCCTTGGTGTTTTTTGTTGTTTTTGTTCTTGTTTTTTATTCTTAGTTATGGCTCCTAAGGTTAGGAAGTTCAAAACTAGAGCAAATAGGAACCCAGAGTCTTCCTATTCTCGTTCTGCTCATTTTGACAGTGTTAGGTTTCTCACTGATAAGTGTGAAGACACTTATTAGACCTTGACCAAATACAGGTTTATCTGGGATGAAAGGGATATAGTTTTGAGTGAGCTAGACCCTTCTATTCATAGGAAATTCTTGTCTAGGAATTGGGTTTCCTTGTGTGAGGTGTCTGATTCTCCTCCTACTACTTTGATTAGAAAGTTTTAGTCTAATCTTTCTGTGTATTCTGAGGCCACAGGTGGTCATTACTTGACTTCCTGGATTAGAGGTCACGAATTCACAATTAATAAGCAAACAATGTCTGAAGCTTTCAGAGTGCCTATTGTACGTAAACCCACATACCCATACACTAAGTTTCCTGCTGTTGATGACATGATGTCACTTCTTTGTGGTCATCTTGTTTCTTGGGTTTCTAAACCAAGAATCAATTCTTGTGAGTTCATTGAGCTTAATTCTTTATAATTAAGAATTACATGTCATAACATCTATCCCATTTCACATGTTCATATAGTTCCTATAGAGAGATGTGCTTTTCTTTATGCTTTTGTAACTGATGGTTCTATGTGTTTTCCTTCCATGTTTATTCAAACCATTGTTGATATTTCTAGGAGTAAGAGTAAGAGTCAGAAGTTGTTCTTTCCTACGTTCATTTTTAGGACTTTAAAGTTTTTAGGGTTATTTGGTTTTCCTCCTCTAGAGTTAGTACATATTATTGCCCCTATAGGAGCCACCAATCTTAGATAGAGACAGGCATAGATGAAGAGTGCTAAGCCAAGCATTGGGACTTCTAAGAGACCACAAGGTGATGTTGCTACTACCTCTGGTGCTATGCTTGCTGGTGAAGAGACGTTTGTGGATCCGACTGCTGCTGTGGATCCTACTGGTGGTGCTGAGGATGTTGATCCTACTGTTACTCCTCCACTTTCACTCCATGCTATGATGCAGTCCATCATGACTACTCAGGCTACTTATGGACAATTGCTTGATCAGCTATTGACGAAGGTTGCCTCTTTGAGAGCTAATTTTTCGAATTACAGGAGTTCTTTTCCACCTCCTCCACCCTTTGAGGACTGATTTTGCTTTTGGCAATGCGTAACAAAAAGGGGGAGTAGATTTAGGACTTTTTGTACATAGGGGAAGTAGACTTATTTTGTTTAAAGGGAGATTTGATGTATTTACATATCATTTTTTTTTATTGTTTTTTTTTATATGTATTTTGTTTATTTATCTTTGCATTTATTTATTTAATATGTCTTTGATTCACAAACATTGTTGTGATTATCGATTATGATAGTTAATGATGATGAGATTATTCATTTTGATGTGTTCACTATCTATTTATGTGTTTTGTAAATTCAAAGTCTAAATTTTGTTTTAGTATGTTATATTGTATTTTCCACACATGCATTTATGGTTTGTTTTCAGTGTTTCAGGAATTTACAGGTTAATTCTTTCTACAACTGTTATCTATTCTAGCAACTAATAGTTAGTAGTTGTGTAAGATTTGTATTAGGGCAACCATTTGTATTTGAGCTGGTAATTGATTTAAGCATTACATATTGTAAGTGTGTTTTGTCATGGATTGCCAAAGGGGGAGATTGTTAGGTTTTAAAAATTTAGAATTAAATATTGTTAGGACATATGTGATTCAATGTTAGGAACATATGTCACTATTTTATGTAATTGGCTAATCCTTTGACAAAACACACTTTACTTATAATTGGGTAGATCGAGGATGTGTTTATTGCTTCAAGAAATCTTGTTTCAAGTTCAAGTATTAAAGTCATGCAAGTCTGTCCAAGAATCAAGTAAGAAAGTGCTGTTTATTAATGCTCGACAGCTATATCTATCGAGGTTTAAAAAGCTGTGAAGCCCGAAGCTCGACAGCTATCTTGATAGATACCCTATCTATCGAGATTTATGAAGTTCAAATTTTTAGTTCTGATTTTCATCCAATCCGTGAATATATGTTTGGGCTTTCTTTTCTCACAACCCTAAACATATATAAGGATTATTTTAAGGACTGTAAAAGGTGACACAAGTTGCACAAGAGTACAATTACACAGTGTGAAGAAGAGTGTGTCCGGAAACCTAGTTTGCCCTAGTTCTTGAAGAAGCTATTTTGTTTGTGCACCATAGGGTTTTGTGACCAAGGAACTTCATGATCTTCATCGTGTGATGAACTGAAGAACTTTGCAGCCAACATCCTTCTCAAGTTTGTGATCAAGTCGCGTACTGGGATACGAGTAATTGGTTAGTCACGTACTGGGAGCCGTGCATTGAAAGGAGAGAATGTCACTATAGAACAAGTCTAATTAGGTATTGGGGTAAGGGTTCAACTGTAGGTTGGTATAAGGTACTAGGATTCCTTTACTTGTAACCGCTTGTTATGATAATAATGGATTCTTGAGAGTGGTGACCTTAAAATCAACCGGTGGGGTTTTTGTCGTGTAGGTTTTCCCCATTCGTAAACAAATCACTATGTTAATTTATTTTCCGCTGCATACTTTAATTAATTAGTGATTTGTTTGTGTTGCGACATACAATTGCATGTTAATTTGATTAATTAATAAACTTGGTTAATTAATCAAGTAATTCATCACATGGGGTTAATACGTTTTTGGCCTATCAAATATTTAGAATCATTATTGTATTGTGTTGGCAAACCGAGATCAAAACATGTCTAGTCTGGGTGTTTAGACAATGCTTAAATAAGGGTGTTTCAAGTTTTGAAGTCTAGATGTTTGCAGAAAAGAAATGTGAGGTTTTTCCTTTCTCGATCGATTGAGAATTAGGCTCAACCGATTGAAAATTGGAGGCACAGTTTTTCTGTAGATTTTTAAATAAGCCCGAGCCCGCGAAAATGTTTAGGGTTTCACTTAAACTTCTCCACATATAAAAGGGAAACCCTAACCATGTTTTGAGAGAGTAAAAGAAGACTTGTGTGTTACTCTTTGTGAGATTTGAGAGGTTTTACACCTTCTAACTACACAAGAATTTACCGGAGCCAAAACTATAATCAAGCATTGGTAGAACTAGTTGCTGCATCAAGACCAACACGTGAAGGTGATCTGAAACCTTTGAGTGGAGTCTTAAAATCACGAGCAAGGGTGCTTGTGTTGTTGTAAATCCAAGAAGAGAAGAAGTCTGTGGATTCGGAGCTTGCATGTGGTCGTGTCAGTAAGTTACTACATGAGATAGCATTAGATTTAGGGTTAAATCTTTTGTAAAAACTTTGATTCTCTTATAGTGAATTTGGTTTATCTTGAGGATAGCTACGTCAAATCCGTCCTAGGTTTTTACCTTGAAATGGTTAATTTTATTGGTTTTCTAGGGTAATTATATCGTGGTGTTATTTACTTTTTTGTATCTTTGCATGATATGATTTATTTGTGTTTAACCTAGATCTGATAATTAATCTAAGTAATCACTTGATAAATAAAATAGATTGAACAATCTGTTAAAGGGGTCTAAACAAACTCTTAAGTTAGAAAACTATGTATTAACTTTCCTTGTTTAGCTTGACGCGAGATAGAGGAAAACAATTTTATCTCATACCAAGATAAATAAAGAAAGTTAAAGAGATAATTTTCTTTTTACCTATTTTATTTTCCAATACTACCAAAAAAAAAAAAAAAAAAAAAAACCTATCTTCAAATAAGGTTTACATAGAAACAAAATCTGTTATTTGATTGTTAGGGCTATTTTTATTATAGGGTCATGCTAACGAGTGCTCTTAGGGTACTCTTTAAGAATCTATTTTAAGAAAGTTTTAATATCACTTTTATGGGAAATGAAAAAAGTTATCAAAACATTAATTGTTTTTTTCTTTTTTCTCATAAAAATTTTCTTTAAATAGATTCTTAAAAAATGCCCTAAGGACACTCGTTAGCATTTCCCTTTATTATATTAAGAATAAAGTTCCGCTATAAAAAGGTTTACATAAGAGTAAAAGACGTAAAAGCTGTAATTTCTTTATTAGAGTTATTATTATTATTATTATTATATTAAGAATAAAATTTAGCTACAGATTTTGTATCTGAACTTTACCGATTGATTACTTCACCCTCGTATTTAAAACAAAAATAATAAATAGGCTCCTGCTCTTCCCATCAACTCATTCACTGTCCTGTTGCTGTTGGCAATAAAAAAACCCACTGATTTTATTTATTTATTGATACAAGAAATCTATTTCCATTGCTCTTTCTTTCTTCAGACTTCACCTTCGCAAAAGTCGCATAATCAGAAGCTGCCGCCAGGTGAGTGCTTTTTTTTCCCGATCTTCTTGTGGGTTTTCCTGTGAAATTTTGATTGTTTGTTTGTTTGTGTCTTCAGAACTTGCTTTGAGAAACATTGGTATTGGGAGTTGAAATTGTGGAAACTTATAGGAGTAGTCTTTTGTTTAGTAGAAGCATAGGGTTGATTTTTGTACTAGGAACAAAACCCAGTGAAAAAGAAAGAAAGAAAGAAGTTATATACTATGAGAAACATTGGTATTGTGAGTTGAAATTGTGAAAAATTATATACAGGAGTACCCTTTTACTTAGTAAAAGCATAGGGTATGATTTTCGTATTAGGAACAAAACCCAGTGAAAACAAAAAAAGAATCAAGTTTTATTCAATGAAAATGGGAAACCACCACTTGATCATGCACTGGAAACATTCTAAAGAGTCAAAGCTTTTTTAAAGCCTACAATACTTTTCTTAACTGAGTTCGACTCCTAATGTTGCAGCCCTTCTCCAAGAATGGAATTCGAACTTTCTAAAGAGCATTATCAAAACCTCAAACCATATATTTCCTCATTTTCACTCTCTATGCCAATGTTTTCATATAAAAACATATATTTTATTTCACTTAATTGCAAGCCTAGTCACATTAATCTAACCAAACAACACAATTCTCTAAACTTACATTCCCAAAATCTAACTCTCATCAATCCAACCTGACCCAAAATAGAGAAGAAGAATAGGGTATGGAAATATTAGCGCTTTAGTATTTTTTTTTTTGTTGTTGTTGTTGTTGTTTTTTTTTTTTTTTTTTTAACAAACAATATGTACATTGTGATCAATTGATCCATAAGAAATGCGGCAAATCCTTTGGCAATGTGCATGTAAAAGAAGCTAGTAAGGATGTTTTCCACTATTTAAAATTAAATTGTCTGTTATAAGTTTTATCATAGTCCATTTTAAATACTAACTTGCTAGATTAGGTACCCATTGTTGCCACTGCCTGAAGGCTTTCTTTTTTGATTTTGGATTACTCGAGTTCAGTTTCCCAATTTATATGGGTGAAAATTTTTAATTCTTCAGTGAAACATACATAATTTTGATAATGCTTGATTATGATTTCTTAGATTTTGATGATGCTGTGTGTGATTGGAAGTCTTTGAAAGCTATGCTTGTGATTCATATAAATATACGATCATTTGCTCCTTTTGGTTTAGGGCTACGGTAGATACTCTGTTTCCATAGCTACTAAAGTGTTAGAGGTCTGCATTTATTTATTTATTTTATTTATCTCTTTGCTGGTTTGTTTGTTCTATGAAGTTCTTTGATTTACAATGTAATAATTCAATATATTTAAAAAATTTGAACTATTACTATAAAATTTAGCATAGCCAATTATGAAACTCAAACAATGGTCTACATGGAGCAATTTAGGTCAAGCATGGAAATTCATTATGAACTCTAAAATTAAGATTATTTTTGGTTCCTCGAAAAGCATATTTTGTGGAGCTTTGTAGAATTTTGGAGAGTATATCAGGTTCTCTTCTTTGACATCTAATGTTTGAATACAGAAATTGTTGAGCACTGAGGAAGGAAAAAAAAAAAAAAAAAAATCCAAGAAAATGTTGTGTTGTGACCTCCCAGAAGATCTGGTAGTGGAAATCCTATCATCGTTGCCAGTGAAATCCTTGATGCGATTCAAGTGCGTACACAAATCCTGGCATGCTCTTATAAGAAACCATTCTTTTATCACCCAGCACCACAAATGGGCCACTTCTAACAATCAAGGGCGTGGTGTTGTCTTTAAGTATTTGTCTCACCAGAGACACACATGTGTCTCATTGCTTTCTAATGATACTCTAGAGGTTTCCAGCAATATCGATATATCACCATTCTTCCCGGAGGAGGTTGATATGCTAGTAATTGATGGTCCATGCAATGGAATATTTTTTCTGTATGGTATTTCCTCGGAGCGTTACTATGGTGATGAGATAGTCTTGTGGAACCCTGCCACAAGAGAATCAAAGGTGCTTCCCATAATAAAGCAACGTCCACAATATAGCCACCCTTATACCTTCAATTTTGGCTTTGGAATTGATCCCAAGAAGAATGATTTGAAGGTGGTGAGGATTGTGGACTTTTGGCAGCCCAAGCAATTCCAATTTGAGGTATACAACCTTAGTACTGATTCTTGGAGGGTAATTGATGGATCTGTTAACCAATTTTATAACATTGACTTCGCCAACTTTCCATCATACCTAAATGGATTTTATCATTGGAAGGCTACAGGATATCCAAACATTACTACGTCTTCACATCTTCGCTGGTTCATGATTTCGTTTGACATGAGTAATGAGGTTTTTCAAGAAACGCTGCCTCCTCCCATAGTTGAAGATTGTTTCTTAACCGATGATATTGCTATTATCAATGATTCTGTATCCTTGATTGTACAATATTTCGATGTGTATAACCGCTGGTATGATATATGGGTTATGAGTGAAACTGGTGTTGAAAGGACTTGGACAAAGAAATTCAAGATCAGCCCCCATCCCAATTTTGATAAAATGTTGGAATTTCGGGAGGATGGGTTGGTTCTTTTTCAAGATGGAGATGGTTGGTTGGTAGTGTATGACCACAAAACGCAAGAAGTAAGGAATATTGCAAAATATGAGATCAGTGACCTTAGTCACTCTTTCGCTGTTAGTTACACAGAGACGCTAGTTTTTTTAAACGAGGGGAATGTTATTGAGTAACAAAAGTACAAAACAGTTCATAATATGGCTATGGATCCTTTTCCGGTGTACACCTAAAAGAATATTTCAGGCCATTGAGGTGAGTGCATAGCCTGATGGCCCTGTATTGTGTGTGCTTTTGGTATGGCATTTTTTGTTTTTGTTTTTAGGCTTATTAGTTTTGGATTGGTTCTGAATTTTTTATTTTTAAAAATCTAATAAAAGTAATTAAAAAAGGTGTTATATTGGAGGTTTCAACTTTCAAGAATTACCAAGAAGGTTACTGGCCTTGCTGTAATGTTTTGGATTATTATTACTTGCCTGTTGATCCTAATTATTAACATTGGCTATCTATTGTGTACTGTTTTGACGCTTAACAAATAATTTTCCCTTTGATTTTTTTTGTACGGTCTGTTTGGTTGTTTCGACGTAAAATATTTTCAGGGTTGTTTCAATGTAAAATATAGCCAGGAAAAGACTTTGTCTATAATTTAAAACGCTTCCTTGGTAAATCTCCACCTGTTTGTTTGAAGGCCAAAAGTCATTTATCAATCCTCAGCCATGGTAACAAGACTTTGTCTATAATATGATTATTGTATAATATTAGGTAATTCAACATTTAGGTAATACACAGATTTCTCTGTTTGTACCTTATAATTGTCATCTTTTGCTAAGGAGTGGCACCAATTTCTTTGTATGTTGCATCTTCTTTTTCTGCCAAAGGAGGCAGTAGGTTCAAAGTTAAAGGATGCAATTACAGGATCAAAAAAATTCTGTGAAATTCGTTAGGTGTCTATTTGATTATACACTTAATGTATGGATTCATCGACATATAAGCAGCACCATACTAATTACAACCGGACTGGGCAGAGCTTGGATTTTTTGTTTGGGAGGGGGGAATTGTGTTACTAATAATATGTTAGTCTTTTGTCATGACAAACCATCACATACGTGTGAAAACACACATATATACACATATATAAATCTTAATATTTTGATATTAGAGTAGGTTATAATTTATAATTATATTGTATACAAAACTATCAACTTTGACATCTATATTCGCAAGATAATTTTTTAGGGGACCTTATCATCTTTTAAACTTTAATGAGTATAAAAAAGTTTTCTAGTTTGATATTAAGTATGTACAAAATCGGATTTGAGGAAACGAAAATTACCTTGTCTCTATAACTACTAGACTAATTGATAAATTCTAATGTTTTCTAAGAGTATTACTTGACTAACTTGAATATTTTAGGGGAAAGGGAGGCATTCTATTTTTGTAACTAAAAATTTAAAGTCTTTAATAATTATACATAAAATTTTTAAAACTTTTGAAAGGGTCATGCCTCCCCCTCCCGCCACCCCCACCCAGCTTAGTTGTAGATCTTCCCCAGTTACATGGCCATCGTAAAAGGAAACACAGAGCTGACCTTTGTGAATTGGTCAGAGTTTAGTTTTGTAACTTGGATTGCTTATTTAGAACCATAATACTGCAAATCATGAGAGCACCTTTTATAATTTGTTTTTATTATAATAATTAGATAATTAGGGGTACTTAGGAATTTGAATTTGGACATTTCTATTTGAAAATTTATAAGGTGCTAATTGAGTTACAAAACTCTTAACAATTATAAAACCTTATTTCATTGTAAAAAGTATAGAATAGCAAAAGAAAACATAAACATACATTATTCCATTGTTGTTCAAATAATTTGTAGAAAAAACCTCACTATAAATTATATTTATGAAAGAGTACTACAACATGGTCTATACCGCATGTAACTCTCAAATGGAGAACATGGACTATTTAACTATTGTTCTCTATAACACTCCTTTCATCTAGGAGTTTAATTGAGAAATACTTTAAAGTGTTTAATCAATTGAGAGTTACTTCAAAGTGTTAGTTTACCAAATAACGTCTTATTGCCAAAAGAGTTTATGCTTTATAAGTGATTTTCGTGGATGGATTTCTAAAATATGAGTATTTATCCATCGTTCTTCTTCTTCTTCTTATTATTATATAAAATAAATTTAAATATATAATGTGGGCGATATATAAGTCTCCTAAGAGACTCACTCATCAAATGCAACTCAGGAATGTCTTCTATCCCAATAGGTGGGGTCATTCATTTGTGGACATGGGTTAGCTCTGATGCTGCAGTACACTGGAGCCAACACAATACAAACATGTGTCTACATCATATCGGTTCCAATGTACTAGAGCTAATCACTATTTGAAGATTCAAAATTGGAAGTCTTCCACTTCCCATAAACTTCAAAATTCAAGTTTTGTTACAACGTTCTTATAGACTCATTACTATTTTGATGTAATTAATCACTAACTTGTAAGATGTACGAAAGTCAAATGTTTATATATTTAGATTTATTATAATTATCAATTCTGTCATGTATAGTTTTTTTTTTTTTTGAGAGGAATGTCATGTATAGTTTATTAAACTAAAATGCATTTAAAATAAAAGATAGCAATTATTAGAGTCGACGTTATAAGGTGAAACTCTACTTAATCTTAAAAAAAAAAAAAAAAAGTATTCAAGGCATATATTGCTAAAAATAAATTAAGTTATATAAATTATTAATAGATTATTATTATTTTATTTATATTACTCTTATATTAATAGTATCAGACCAAAGCATATTCAATAAATATATTCCAAGAAATAGATAAATAAATATCTTTAGTAAAACTTCATTTATTTTTTAATAAGAAAAGTTTTGTTTTTTAAATTCTGCATTTGAATAATTAGAGAAATTGGGTTCATTGATCACCCCACAGCCCCTGCCCAAAAACTTCCCCTCCCATGGCCCCAACCAGCACACCCCCACCACCGACATCGTCGGCCAATCTTGCACCACCACAACAACCCACTATAGACACAATCATAAATTCCCCCACAATCCCAGCAACATACTCTTAATCAATGCCAACGATTATAGATATTTTGGTTGACACAAATCTCTTCAATGCTCATTTAACGGACATTGACAAAAGTTTAAATTTGTTTCCCTCTATATCTCAATTAGCTGCCTCACATACAAATAACCTCAATTTAGGGGTCCCACCTCTTAATGAGATCCCTGACTTCCCTCCTCCTATTGATACTCGATCTTTTCACTCCCCACAAACCAATGCCAACTGCCATACTGTCACCTCAACAAATCCTTTGATCACAACACGTGGTACATGGAAAAGACTTGAGCATGCCAAGCACGTGATGGGCACTAGTGATGTTACTTTGTCCACTATTGGACCAAAAAGAAAAGTGGAGACTTTGCATGGCATGCATGGCACGTCTCTGGACAAGAAATAGAAGTTGAATGAAGAAACAACCACACCAGACCAGCTTATAGTTCACAACATGGGATCGGCGGTGCCTGCTACGCAAGACCGCCGGGTCCAATGAGTATTTTAAGCTGGAACTATCGGGGGCTTAGGAACCCCCGTATAGTTAATGCTCTCAAGAGAGCATGGACCAAAGAAGCACCCATTTGTGTCTTCTTAATGGAGACAAAACTCACCACTGAACAATTGAACACAAAGAAACAACACTGGGAGTACAATTAGGGGCTAGTAGTCTCAAGCATTAGCCAGAGTGGTGGTTTGGCCTTATTATGGAAGCTAGAAACATGGATACATGTGCAAAATTTTTCCCGTTGGTTTATTGATGCCTACGTTCTTTGTACTAAAACAAGTTCAAAATGGAGATTGACGGGGTTTTATGGACACCCAGACACAAACAAGTGTGAGGAAACCTAGACTCTTCTTAAGTCTCTCAGCCGATCAAATAACCTCCCTTGGCTTTGTGTGGGTGACTTTAACGAGATCTTGTATCGCTTAGAAAAACATGGAGGCTGCCCACGTCCAACTAGACAGATGGACCGCTTTCACAGAGCCATCAACACATGCAAACTTAGTAACCTTGGCTTCTTTGGCTCTCCATTCAGTTGGTCCAGAAACCACCCAACTGAAGGGCGGATACACATTCACCTGGATCGTGCCTTGGCCGACTCAGCCTAGAACTCTTCTTTTCAAGGTGTCACTGTCCTCCATTTATCTATGTCCACCTCGGATCACTCCATGCTCTCTGTCCACCTTCCCAGTTCCAGACCCCGCCGCCGCTTTACAAAGCCTTTGTTCCAAAACCCAGGTTGCGCCGTGTGGAGCCCAAATCACCAACTATCTTGATAGCTGCCGTGCTAGGCTATCTGTGTGGAATAAAACTGACTTTGGCCATGTTGGGAGGTAGGTTGATAAATTGACTAAAAAGTTACAAGCCTTAAAGAGAGCCTATTAGTAATGACAATGAGATTCATGAAGTCCACAAAGCTTTGAACTATTGGCTTGATGTGGAGAACATGATGAGGCATTAACGATCATGGAGCATGTGGATTACTGATGGAGACCGAAACACCAATTTTTTCCACCAAAAAGCATCCAATTGCAAACAACGGAATGTTATCCACGGCCTCTGCGATTCTGGTTGGGACTAGGAGGATGATGACAAAGTTGTTGAGGGCATCATTTTGGATTATTTTACCTCAATCTTCAGCTTAAATGACACAACTGATATGGCAGTCCTCCTTGATGCTATCCAACCGATTGTCACCGAAGCTATGAATGACTACCTAACATGTGAGTTCAATCCAGATAAGGTCGACAGAGCACTCAAACAAATGCACCCAAAAAAATCTCCTGGTCCTGATGGTATGCCCCCTCTCTTTTATCAACACTTTTGGTCTTTAACGGGTGAGTGTGTCACAAAAATTGCACTGGATTTTCTAAACTTGGGTATTATTCCACCAAAATTCAATGAAATACATATTGTCCTCATCCCAAAAATAAAAATCCCCACAAAGATAACATAATACAGACCCATAAGTCTTAGTAATGTCATTTCTAGACTCACCTCCAAGTTCCTAGCAAACCGCCTAAAACGCTTCCTATCTTCTATCATTAGTGAAAATCAGAGTGCCTTCATGTCTGACCGTCTCATTACTGATAATGTTTTAGTGGCTTTTGAAACCATGCATTACCTTAATAAAAAAAAGAAATGGTTGTGTAAGGGAGATGGCTTTAAAACTTGACATGAGCAAAGCCTTTGATCATGTAGAGTGGAAATACCTTAAACAGATCATGATAAAAATGGGTTTCAATAATAGGTGGGTGGATCTTATGATGCAATGTGTAGCTCTGTTACCTACTCCATCAAGATTAATGGCACACCCCAAGGTCATATAACCCTCATGAGGGGTTTAAAACAAGGGGACCCCATATCTCATTTCCTGTTTCTTTTCTGTGTAGAAGGACTTTCAGCTATGATACGTAAATCCGTGGATAATGGCCTATTTTGAGGTGTTGCTACCTGCCCTTAAGGCCCTCACATATCCCACTTATTCTTTGCTGATGACAGTGTCATCTTTTGCCAAGCCACCATTGAACAATGCAATCACCTGGACCACATCCTCACCACATATGAACATGCCTCAGGACAATAGTTGAATCGAGAAAAGACCTCCCTTTTCTTTAGCATAAACACTCCATATGACATCCAAGAGGACATTAAAAACCACTTTGGGGCAAAAGTTATCTGGTAACATGAAACTTACCTGGGTCTCCCATCCCTAGTAGGAAGATCAAAGATGAACATTTTCCACACTTTAAAGGAAAGGCTCATTACTAAACTCTCAGGATGGAAGGAAAAACTGCTCAAACAAGGAAAAATTTACCTGGTTTGCAGTTTTTGGTGGGGTCAGTCCAATGGAAAGAATAAAATGGCATGGTTGAGTTGGGAAAAAATGTGCTCTCCTAAGCAAAAGGGTGGTTTAGGCTTCCGTGACCTCAAAGCTTTCAACTTGGCTCTATTGGCAAAACAAGGGCAGCGCTTACAAAATAATCATGGCTTTCTTGTCCACTGTGTCTTCCAAGCCCGTTACTTCCCATGTATAGATTTCCTTCATGTTGAACTAGATTAAAAACCTGCTTACGCATGGCGCAGCATCATAGCTGCCCAAACTGTGTTGAAATCTGGATGTAGATGGTAGATCAGTGATGGTGCGACAGTGGGCATCTGGATAGGGAGGTGGCTTCCTACGCCCACAAACTTTCAAATCATCTCCACACCATGTCTCCTCCCTTCGGACTTGAAAGTATCCAGCCTCATGCACCCTGCAACAGAATAATGGAACACCTTTCTACTGAAGTAGATTTTCCTCCCTGGCGACGTCCACACCATCCTGAGCATCCCACTAGGAAGATTTAAGCTGAGAGATCGTTTAATATGGGCCTACACACCATGAGGACTCTTCACAGTGAACAGCACCTACAAGCTTGCGCTTTCAATGAATCATAGCTTGGCCACGGCGAAATCATCTAATGGAGACACCCACAGGTTGTGCTAGTGCACCATTTGGGGCTTCGTGTTCCAAACAAAGTCAAGACTTTCACCTGGAAAGCTTGTCGCAATATCCTCCCCACTAAAGCCAATCTCTGCCACAGACACGTACTCAATGACTCCACCTGTGAAGCATGCAACTTAGCTGAAGAAACTAGCAGACACTTCTTCTGGGAGTGCACAAAGGCAAAAGAAACGTGGAACATATCGGGTATCCCTTTTGACAAAACCGATGTCTCACATAGGACCTTTGCTAACCTCCTATGGTACCTGATCTTCATTCAACACTTCGGTTAGGAACTCCTTGAGCTAACTATTATGATTTCATGGTGCATGTGGTTCAACCGCAACAGAATTATACTGGGCAGTCCACGGAAACGACCCCAGGAGATCTTCTCTTAAGCCCATTTCATGCTAGAAGAATTCTAGCTTGCTCATCACCGACCACCTCGACTTAAGGACGCCATGGACAACCGCTGGGTCCCACCAGCATACTTGTGGTATAAAATAAACACCGACGCCGTTGTTTTTTCACAGATTGGAATAGTTGGCATCAGAGTTGTGATCCGTGATCATATGGGTTTCGTGGTTGCTGCTTTAAGCAAGAAATTATCATTGCCGCTGGGTCTGTTGGAAGCCAAAGCCAAAGCCATGGATGAAGCAGCCCTCTTTGCAGATATTGGTATCAGGGATGCTATCTTCGAAGGTGACTCACATGTTGTCTACCTCACCCTCATGGGCTCAACTCCCACCCACGCTTCAATTGTCAACATCATTGCCAGCACTCACCACAAGATGCATGGATTCCGTACTTTTAATTTCTCACATGTTAAAAGACAAGGTAATAGACTAGCACATCTCCTAGCAAATTTTGCTAAAGGAATTGATTTTTATGTAACTTGGTTAGAGGAAACCCCCTCCTTTATTGAGTCCTCTACATTACATGATGCTATGTACTCTTCTTTGCTTCAATAAAATAGACGTATTTCTTATCAAAAAAATAAGGTGACATATTTGATGTAGGGAAGACGGTTCTAAAAATGACTTTGATAATGCTAGCTAGTACCACAATATGTTATATGACTTTTATCACAATTTGTTACGTGACGAATTATGAGTAATAGAGATGTGTGAATTCACATGAATCTACTTTTTTTTTTCATCACGCACAAGTCACAACTCGTCATATGATGAGTTGGAGCATGTGAATTCAACTTACAAGCTTGGATAATTTATCTGACACCAATTTCTTTTTTGATAACAGAAAAACTTATCTGACACCAATTTATCTATTTACTATTGTTGGTTTTTAATGCCAATTGGCAGTGGCTGTAATTTCATCCAAAAACTTCACTCAATTATCTATTTACTATTTGAATTCATTTTCAAAGTAGGGGTGAGCATACGCATATGGATGGTACTTGTTTAGATTGATTACAAGTCCGATATATTAATACAAACACAACATGAAAAAAAAAAAAAAAATTAGGGCACGATTAATTGTCATACAAACATTCTTTTAATAAAAAGAAAAGAAAAGAAAAAAAGAGTAGTTTTGGACCCTTCTGGTGAGACATTCAATATAAACATCTTCTTGGCAGGATTAAACCAAAATGTTTTAGTGTTCTCCATGGATTTTAAAGGGCACTGATGCTAATGCTATAGGTTAAGTGATATTGTGTTAGTGCAAGATTAATTCATCCACGTTTAGTGCACCCCTTTAATGAAGCAGCTTTGGGGATTCTATTTCTTCCAACCATAAAAAATTGATTATTGATTTATTTCTTTAAAATTTCCTTGCATCAATCATAAATCCAAAACACCAAAGTTGTGGCTTCTCATAATGGAAAAAGACATGCATAACCGAGCTCAAACTCTTTCAGTAATTTATAATTGTCTAGATCAGAGCATCTCTCACCAAAAAAAAAAACCAATCAAGGTTAGGGCACAAAATTAACTATAATTATAAGTTCTGGCTTCTAATCCCTAACCGGCCGATTCACTTGTATTGATTCTCGTCTTGACAAGTTGCCCACCATGGTATTAGTTGCTTCAATATCAACATTTCCAATATTGAAACTCATTCTCGTTCAAAGTTACAAGCACTTCGATTCCTTTCAAAGATTACAGTCATTGTCTAATTGGTACTAATCAATTAATGTCTTTAGTCATATATATGGGTGTTTCTTATATTATATTCAACTGTGAGTGTGCTTTCTCTATCCAAATGTAACTATTGATAATGATAATAAATACCCAATGGAGCCATTCTCATGATAAGGCGCGCATATGTTAATTTGTGTGTGTACACAAATATGAAGATATACAAAAGCAAATTACCAGTAAATATTTAAAACAAAATTGAAGTTCCAACCATGCACACCAGTAAGTGTATTTATTTAAGTTCGAAGCAAAACACACATTAACCTTATAGACCCAAAAGTTCCAACCACAACATAGATATAATTCCATTTAATTACCAAATTATTGTAGATAGATATATTTGCTTTTCTAGAAAGACCATTAATTAGTCATTCATTCTGCATGTCATGCATCTTTTAATTTCACCTTAAGCCTGCAGAAAAAGTAGGGTAACAAAAACAAAATTAGAGATTGCAAAATGGATTTTATAGTAATTGAAGAAAAAGAAATACACAAGAAAACTAAAAGAAATAAGCAAAATATCTAAAAGAAAACATACAGTAGAGGGAGGAGTTCACTTGTCAGGGTATCGAATTTCTGCCATTTCATTGTCGCCACATTCAATGAATTTGGGTGTTGGACAATCCAAAGCAACTCCTTTTTTGTCAACACAGATGTAAATTTCCAACAGCTGAAACTTTCCGTCTTTTTTATTGCACTTGAATTGTATAGCTTTTTTATCTTTCGCTTCTTTCGCTAGCGCTGCTTTAAAATTGTCGTAGAGGTCGTTCATTAGGTAGGGCTTGAATCTGGGTTTATAAGCTGAGGATGGCGGAAGAAAAATGATAAAATGCAATATAGATCAAAACAAACAAAAAGGTAGAATTTTTTAAAAATAATCTTATTTAGATGTCAAAAATAATAACATGAATGTTGGATCTTCGTTGTCATAGTTGCTAAAAAAACAAAATTAATTTTATAAAAAAATAAAATATTGTCAAAAAAATTTATTGTTTTTTTCTTTTTTCAATAAAAATTTTTAAAAGTATTTTCTAAACTAATACGCATCTGTAAACTTTTCTCACAAAACAAACCTTTTCTATTTAGTGATTGAAGAAGCTGTCTGGCTTTAAGAGTGGTACTAATGGCCAACTTGAAGTATGGTAGTGGATCTAAACCAGAGCATGTGCCATGTTTTAGCCACTGATAAGACCAGAAGTCAAAATCGTCTCGATCGACAAAGCTTGGCCAGTACTTCCGCAGAGTCTTCATAGTATCCTTCACCTACAACCCAAATTCAACAACAACAACAAAAAACATCGAATAAATAATTGAACACTTTCTCAAACATAGAAGTTAGTTTTCAGCTAATTAACTAACCTTGCTCTTTGTCAGTACATCTTTAGAACACTCCGTCACCATAGAATCAGGAGCCAAAAATGGCCATAGGCCATGCACAGTGAACTCCGAAAAAGGTGGCTGTAAACAGCTACGCCTCACATTGCAGACGGAAATTGGCCACTGAAGGACAAGCTTGTAGTAGTCAAACTTCTTTTCAGTACTGTTTGAAACAGGGAAGCAAATGAGAAGCAGGAAGAACACAAACATTTTTGAAATCATTTTTACCTTACTGATGTTTTCTGCTACAAAGCTTTAAACACTGAGCTCTATATATACACATGCTGGTGTGGACACTGTTTAACTGGGGTAGGTGACCATGGCACAACAACAACTTTTATTGACCTGACCGGACCCACTTTTTCCTCTCTCAACGGGTGTCACCCAGAAAAATCTGATTTCTTGCGCTTTCACCAAGATACCAACTTTCTCTCTCCTTTGTTTTATTATCTAAACGCACTAGCTTTTTTTATTTTATTTTTTTTTTTAGAGCATTAGATATATTTTTTTAATTAAAAATTAGAAAATAAAATGTTCTCAACTTCTAAAATGTGATGGTATTACATGTATCAGATATATGTATTTATTCTCTCATATGATATAGAATTGTGGACCCAACACTTGTGAAATTTATTACTCCATGTGAGTTTATGTGAGAGGGTAAATACATGTATTAGATATATAATAAATTTTCTCTTCGGATAGAGTTTTTCCAAGAAATTACAAACATTAAATTGATGTTGACATTCAAGCATTTACCAACTCCCTTTTAGTAAATTAAATTGAAAATAAAAAAATTTATTACTATTATTATTTATGAAATGAAAACCACACGTTAATCCGTATAGAAGTGCAAAATTCTTACATTTCTAATTTCCTTCACTAACCGTAGACTCACCTAACATTTATTGTAAATATTATAATTACCTTAGTTTCAAATCCAAACAACTAAATCACACTTTAAATCTTTAATCCACGAACTACCATGAATTCGAATGACATTATATATCGTTTCCCGACTTATTTATGGGTGAATCCATTTTGGACAAGAAAATAAAGTATAGAAATTAGGATATATATAAAATATATATATATATATATATATAATATGTTGGGACAAAATGGGCTTTTGCCCCTAATTTTTTTTTATTTAGCAATTTGCCCATATTTCGAAATTATATAGGGAAATGCCCCTGTTTCAATACTTGATTATCCTAAAATCGAGTTTCAATGAAATACTCGATTTGTAGAAAATCGAGTATGCCCAATCAAACTTTAAAAAAAAAAAAAAAAAATTGCATGGAACTCGATTTTATGGAAATCGAGTATAAAAACGCTACTATAGGGCTTAAAAACGTCACTATAGGGTTTAAAAACTCCACTATAGAACCCCCTAAAATTGGCAATCAGACTCAGGAAAATTTTTTTCCCGGAAAACGCCGCTATAGGTCTCCCTGAATATGGACGAGTGCACTTGTAAAAAAATTTTGCATGGAACTCGATTTCCTAAAGCTCGAGTTCCATGCAAATTTTTTTTTTTTTTTTTTTTTTTAAAGTTTGATCAGGTATAACTCGATTTTCTACGGATTGAGTATTTCATTGAAACTCGATTTTAGGATAATTAAGTATTGAAACAAGAGCATATCCCTATATAGTTTCGAAGTAGGAGCAAATTGCTAAATAAAAAAAAAATTAGGGGCAAAAGGCTAGAATGTCCTAATATGTTGAGGTCAGGGAGAAAGCCCATGCTACAAGAATATAGTTGGGCAAAATTGTCAAACCACATCACCTTGTTCCACTTTGCAATAATTAATTGTGCGATTTCCACTGCATTTCGAATAGGCCAAGCCAGTTTCTAAAATTGGCCAAGGCACATGCATGGGACATTCTTCATATGGGATACCAAATTAATATGCAAACCATTATTATGACAGATAAAGTTTTAAGTCTTATTATTCCATATTGTGTGATGTGTTCATGTAATATTGATTTTTTTTTTTATATCGATAATCGGGAGGTGAGACTTGAATTCTAAAACCCTTGGAAAGATTAGACAATTGTGTTAACTAATTAAGTTAAAAGACTCAAAACATGACAACTTTTTTCTTCCAGAAGAGTTTTTCCGTGAAACTATAAACATTAAACTGATGTTGACATTCAAACATCTATGACTCTCCTTTTAGCAAAATTGAAAATCAAACTTTTTATTTATTTTTTATGAAATAAAAACCAAACCTTAACCCGTATAGAAGTGCATAGTTCTTACGTTTCTAATTTCTTGCACTAAACTGCAGACTCACCTAATTTTATTGTAAATATTATAATTACCTTAATTTCAAATCCACACAATTAAATCACACTATAATCCACGACCTACCATGAATTCGAATGACATTATATATCTTGTTCTTGACTGATATAAGGGGGAAAACGTTGAAGAAAAAGACTTGTATAAATTTTTTTCCTTTTTGGACTAGAAAATAAAATATTGAATTTAAGATATATATATATATATATATATGTTTGTATGTATGTATGTGTTAAGGTCTGGAGAAAGCATTATATGCTACTTTAATGATGTATATACTATATAGTCGGGCAAAATTGACAAACCTCATCACCTTGTACCACTTTCCAATAATTGTGCGATTTTTACTGCATTTCGAATAGGCCAAGGCACATGAATGGGACATTCTTCATAAGGGAAACCAAATTAATATGCAATCCATTATTGTGACAGACAAAGTTTTAAGTCTTATTATTCCATATTGTGTAATGTGTTCATGTAATATTGATATTTTTTATATCAATAGTTGGGAGGAGTGATTTGAATCCTAAATCTCTTGAAAAAACTAAAATGTGTCAACTATTTGAGTTGAAAGACTCTAAACAATATATTATTAATCACATGAATAATAATATCTGAATTCAAAGAACCATAAAAATAAAAATAAAATAAAATCTTTTTGCATGCTTTAATTAGCTGTATAGGTTTTTGTTCATTAAGAAAATATTTCATATACTTATATGGTTAAGTTCCTTAATTAACTATTTGATTTAATGACCCAGAAAAATCTGATTTCTTTTGCTCTCACCAAGATACCAACTTTTTCTCTCCTTTGTTTTTTTATCCAAACGCACTAGCTTATTTTATTTTAATTTTTTTAGAGCACTAGATATATATATATATATATATATATTTTTTTTTTAATTAAGAATTAGAAAATAAAATGTTCTGAACTTCTAAAATGTGATGATATTACATGTATCAGATATATATATCTATTCTCTCATATAATATGGGATTGTGGACCCACACTTGTGAAATTCCTCACCCCATGTGAGAGAATAAATACATGTATTGGATATATAATAAATTTTCTCTTCGGATAGAGTTTTTCCAAGAAATTACAAACATTAAATTGATGTTGACATTCAAGCATTTACCAATTCCCTTTTAGCAAATTAAATTGAAAATAAAAATTTATTACTATTATTATTTATGAAATGAAAACCACACCTTAACCCGTATAGAAGTGCAAAATTCTTACATTTCTAATTTCCTTCACTAACCGTTTCCCGACTTATTTATGGGTGAATCCATTTTGGACAAGAAAATAAAGTATAGAAATTAAGATAAAAAAAGATATATATATATATATATATATATATGTTAAGCCAGCTCAGGGAGAAAGCACATGCTACATGAATATAGTTGGGCAAAATTGTCAAACCACATCACCTTGTACTACTTTCCAATAATTGTGCGATTTCCACTGCATTCGAATAGGCCAAGCCAGTTTCTAAAATTGGCCAAGGCACATGCGTGGGACATTCTTCATAAGGGATACCAAATTAATATGCAAACCATTATTATGACAGATAAAGTTTTAAGTCTTATTAATATGCAAACCATTCTTCAAAGGAAACAATGTTCAAATTTTTTTTAGTTCACTTAGAACTTTTTAAAAGGTTCAGTGTTTGTTTGGATCACGTCCACGTTTTGGACGTTTTGCGTTTCAGTTTTTTTTTTTTTTTTTTTTTTTTTTTTTTTTTTTTTAAACCAACGCTTAATGAACTGTTCATGGGACATGAATAGTATATTTAGGCCAATGAACAATGCTAAAAAATAGTGAACAGTAATAAACAGTAACCCGAAATTTTATTTTAATTGTTTTCAGTTTTTAGCAAAATAAGCAGTATTCAAACGCACACTCAATATCTAATGTTTCAAGATTTGAGATAGAGGATCAAACAACTTTAACTCTTGAACACTTTTTAAATTTAAAATATGCACCAATAAATATAAATATCTAATAAACAAGTATTTAAAAATAATTTGGTTTAATTAATCAAATCATTATTATGAAATAAAAATATCAAATAAACAAAACATCATAACTAAAAATGAAATAAAAATAATAGAATACTAAAATTTTGTTAGTTGTTACAACTTACAAATATATACACATACATATATATATATATAAAAGTTTAAAATAATAGAAAACACTACACATATGCTAGTATAATAGAAAATTTAATATTATTAAAACATTAAAACTTAAAGTGAAAGCTGTAAAGCACAACTCAAGTAGATCGTCATAGGTATAAGGCAAATGCACAGTCATCAGCATTATTTGTTATTGAACAAATAAAAGAAGTCACAAGTTATTTTTCTTGAACAACTTCATTCCTTGTCAGTGACTGACTATTTTGACATACTTTCTATTATAAAAATATAATTATTTTTGGTGCAAATTATTCTATGTTGGAACTTGGAAGAGTGAATATGAGGAGTTTTTTACCTTATTGCAAACAAACATACACACTTTTTGCACTAAGCATAATACTTGAGAAGGACTTGTTTGAATTACTTTGCTATTTTGGAACATAGATCTAAAGATTCTAAACAGAATGTAATTAGCGAGTTTAAAGTTGATATTACTTGTGAAGGACTTGTTTGAATTACTAAACTCATAGGACTTTTTTAATCCTGTCCGATGTATTAAATAATTTCTCATATTAAAGCCGTAAATGTCCATTAACTGGGCCTATGGAATACAAGAATTGGGCCAATAGATTACAGTTTAGCTAGGCTGCATAGCACCTAGATTTCTTATGGGCCCAAAAGCATTATAATTTGTTAATTCTAAATTAGTTTTTTACTTTATGATTACAATAAATGTTATTACACCATTTACATATGCCTGAAATTTTCACTATTTTTTATTCGAAAAAAAATACTCAATTTAGTCTTTGACAATTTAAGACCCAAAAATTTTCTCCCGAAATTATACCAAATAATTGTGATAAATTTTTGACATATTATACTACATAAAATAAATATGACATAATTTAGCAGATGTTTCACTACACCACGTCACATATTTGGCATAAATATATTGTTCCAAAATGAGAACATAAAAATAAAATATAAGGCATATATGGTCTTCTTCTTCTTCTTTTTTTTTTTTTTTTGATGGGAGGCATATATGGTCTTTTTTTTGTACTTTGGTGGTCATAAAAAGAGTAGAGCTACATATGGGCTTACAAACTAATATGTTATTAGTCACATAGAAGTAATTTATATACTCATTACAAAGTGGTTGAAGTCTATCAATCACATTTATTGTTACATTAGCTTTTAAGATGTATATAGTAAAATTTGTAGCACAGAAGTGGTTGAAACCCATCAATCACATTTATTACTAATTTTTAGTCAAAATGGTTGAAGCCCATCAATCACATTTTCAACTTCTAAAATGTGATGATATTACATGTATCAAATATATATATCTATTCTCTCATATGATATGGAGTTGTGGACCCCACGCTTGTAAAATTCCTCACCCCATGTGAGAGGGTAAATGCATATATCGGATATATAATAAAGAGAAATTTTCTCTTCGGATAGAGTTTTCCAAGAAACTACAAACATTAAACTGATGTTGACATTCAAGCATTTACCAATTCCCTTTTAGTAAATTAAATTGAAAATAAAAATTTATTACTATTATTATTTATGAAATGAAAACCACACCTTAGCCCGTATAGAAGTGCAAAATTCTTACATTTCTAATTTCCTTCACTAACCGTAGACTCCCCTAACATTTATTGCAAATATTATAATTACCTTAGTTTCAAATCCAAACAACTAAATCACACTTTAAATCTTTAATCCACGAACTACCACGAATTCGAATGACATTATATATCTTTTCCCGACTTATTTATTTTATGGGTGAATCCTTTTTGGACAAGAAAATAAAGTATAGAAATTAAGATATATATATATATATATATGTGTGTGTGTGTGTGTGTGTGTGTTAAGGTCAGGGAGAAAGCAAATGCTACATGAATATAGTTGGGCAAAATTGTCAAACCACATCACCTTGTACCACTTTCCAATAATTAATTGTGCGATTTCCGCTGCATTTCGAATAGGCCAAGCCAGTTTCTAAAATTGGCCAAGGCACATGCATGGGACATTCTTCATAAGGGATACCAAATTAATATGCAAACCATTATTATGACAGATAAAGTTTTAAGTTTAATTATTCCATACTGTGTGATGTGTTCATGAAATATTGATTTTATTTATTTATTTTTTTTTATATCGATAATCGGGAGGTGTGATTTGAATTCTAGAATCCTATAAAGATTAGAAAATTGTGTCAACTAATTAAGTAAAAAGACTCAAAAGATGATAACTTTTCTCTTCCGGTAGAGTTTTTCCGTGAAACTATGGGTTTGTTTGGAATCTTTGGATACCGCTTATTGTTGAAAATTAAAAATTAAAAGTACTATAGCAAAATAATTTGTAAATATATGAATAGTGTCGTGAGACCTAATTTAAAAGAAAAAGTTGTAAAACGCTTCCGCTGAAAAACACGCAAAATGTGCTTTCCCAGCGAAGGCTATGAACATTAAACTAATGTTGACATTCAAACATTTATGACTCTCCTCTTAGCAAAATTGAAAATCAAACTTTTTATTTATTTTTTATGAAATGAAAACCAAACCTTAACCCGTATAGAAGTGCAAAGTTCTTACATTTCTAATTTCTTGCACTAATCCGCAGACTCACCTAACATTTATTGTAAATATTATAATTACCTTAATTTCAAATCCACACAATTAAATCACACTATAATCCACGACCTACCATGAATTCGAATGACATTATATATCTTGTTCTTGATTGATATAATGGTGAAAACGTTGAAGAAAAAGACATGTATAAACTTTTTTTTTCCTTTTTGGACTAGAAAATAAAATATAGAATTTAAGATATATATATATATATATATATATGTTTGTATGTATGTATGTGTTATTGTATTTTCTTCTAAAAACAATAATAAAAATAATTGTTCACATCTCAAATCATCCAATTGCCAAATTTAAATAATAAAATTTATCTTTTTGGTTTCAAAATGACAAATGCAATATGGGTATCTAACTCCTAACTACAAACTCCACAATTGTCTTTTCTTATAAAAAAAAATAATAAAAGAAGTGTTCATGTCTCTAATTATCCAATTGAAAATTAAAATAAAATTCTTCTTTTTGGAAAAGAAATAATTTTTTTTACTAGAAAAATTATTTATCTATTTTTAGGAATATATTTCTTTATGCTTTGGTTTAACGAGATACTAGTAATATTATTCGGTAATAAAAAAAATAATACATTAATCATTTATAGAAATTTATTAATTTTTAGAAATATTTTTCTTGAATACATTGTAGTTTATTGAACTATGCACGATATGAAAGACAAACTTCTAATGGGGGATTTTATTAACCATTCCATCAACATTTATGTCAAAACATGTGCTTATGTTAAGCTCTCTATAGTCTACTTCAAGAATTAAACTTTAGATAATCATAAATTGCATTCTCAAAAAAAAAAAAAAAAAAAAAAGAAAAAGAAAAAAAGAAGAGATAATCATAAATTGAAGAAGACAAACTGCTCCTCGCATGGCCAAACTTCGACCTCTAGAGTTGAACTTGGGAAAATCTCGGATGCAAATCATGCAATAAATGTTCCACTATGGTCTTTGACTACCATTTCCCTGGCTCTCACTCCAGTATTAGCAAGAAAAACTCTATTTTTATTAACATTTACCTAGTCCTTGAGAGGTAGAAACCAAGCTTGAGGGCTGTTTTCAACTAGTGCTAAATGTACTACAAATTTTATAATATTGAACTTACAAATGGATGTGTTACCAATCATAAATAAGTAATGCAAATATTCAGTTATAAGAAAGTTGAAACTTACCAATCACATTTATTGCCACTTTAGTTTATAAATTTTATGTAGTAAAACTTTACTTATTTAGTATTTTTCTAATAAAATTCAAGAACATCTAATCTGTTTTTAGCATTATTCCACCATGGATAATCTAATATGTTTTATATAATAATAAAAAACTGCATTTCTTGTTTTCCAATTGATCAGCAACATTAATTGCACGCCTAATGAACTGTCATATTAATCACAGCTCTTTGTTTTTCTTTTTTCCAAGTGATTTTTGCTTGCAATAACCACTCTTCAATTCAAGTTTTATGCTTCTAAGTTCTAAAGATAAGGTCCGTTGACAAGTGGTAGAGTTAGGAATTTTCTTTAAAGAGGTCAAATAAAGATTTAACAAAAACAAACTTTCATGACATAAAAAATAAAACAATAAAAAAAACTTTCATGACATAATTCTTGATTATTAAAATATTCTCATATTAGTTGTTGAAATTTATGATCACATTCTAAGGAAACAATGTTCAAATTTTTTTAGTCCACTTTGAACTTTTTAAAAGTTTAAATATCTAATGTTTCAAGATTTGAGATAGAGGATTAAACAACTTTAATTCTTGAACACTTTTTAAACTTAAAATATGCGCCAATAAATATAAATATCTAATAAACAAGCTAGCATTTAAAAATAATTTGGTTTAATTAATCAAATCATTATTATGAAATAAAAATATCAGATAAACAAAACATCATAACTAAATATGAAATAAAAATAACAGAATACTAAAATTTAGTTAGTTGTTACAACTTACAAATATATATATATATATATATAAGTTTAAAATAATAGAAAACACTACACATATACTAGTATAATAGAAAATTTAATATTATTAAAACATTAAAACTTAAAGTGAAAGCTGTAAAGCACAACTCAAGTAGATCGTCATGGGTATCCTTTGAAGGCAAATGCACAGTTATCAGCATTATTTGTTTTTTTTTTTTGATGGGGAACTGAAATCCATTCACAGAGAATTATTATTATTATTATTATTTTTTTTGGTTAATCATTCACAGAGAATTATTGTTATTGTTTAACTGTCTCTTTCCCTTGAACATCTTTCCCTGATCAGCATGATTTGTTATTGTTTCGGTGGGCAAGGTTACTCATAATTTACTAAAACATAAACATACAGAGATAGAAATAGAGTTAGAGGGATTGAGACAGGGTATTTCACGTGATGTAATTAATCCACTTTTGTTTTATAAATTATTTTATATTATATATATATATATTTTTTTAATATAGTTAATTTAATGGTTGAAGATGAAAGTTTTTTTTTTTTTTTTTAATAACTTTCAATCTCAGTGATTGTATCAATGATTGAACCTGGGTGGAGATGAAAATTTTAGTTGGAAGCATTGAGTTGATTCAAGCTTCGGTGGCAACCACGGAATAAGAGATTTTCTTTCTTTCTTTTTTTATAGTCAGATTAGGGGTTTTAAAAAAAAAAATTTTATTTTAAAACGGCATAAATAACAACATATGTGCTATTGTCTATAACTTTGTTTTCAAATTGGACACAAGGGGTCACTAATTATTTTTCTTGAACACTTTTTGCACTAAGCATAATACTTGAGAAGGACTTGTTTGAATTACTTTGCTTTTTTTTTTTTTTTGAAGTGTTATCTTTTTTTTTTCTTTTTTTTTTGAATTGATTATTTACTTTGCTATTTTGGAACATAGATCTAAACAGAATGTAATTAGCGAGTTTAAAGTTGATATTACTTGTGAAGGACTTATTTGAATTACTAAACTCATAGGACTTTTTTAATCCTGTCCGATGTATTAAATAATTTATCATATTAAAGCCGTAAATGTCCATTAATTGGGCCAATGGATTACAAGAATTGGGTCAATAGATTACAGTTTAGCTAGGCTGCATAGCACCTAGATTTCTTATGGGCCCAAAACCATTATAATTTTTTAATTCTAAATTAGTTTTTTACTTTATGATTACAATAAATGTTATTACACCATTTACATATGCCTGAAATTTTCACTATTTTTTATTCGAAAAAAATATCTCAATTCAGTCTTTGACAATTTGAAGACCCAAAAATTTTCTTCCGAAATTATACCAAATAATTGTGATTAATTTTTGACATATTATACTACATAAAATAAACATGACATAATTTAGCAGATGTTTCACAATACCACGTCACATATTTGGCATAAATATATTGTTCCAAAATGAGAACATAAAATATAAGGCATATATGGTCTTTATTTGTACTTTCGTGATTATAAAAAGAGTAGAGCTACATATAAGGCTTACAAACTAATGTGTTATTAGTCACATAGAAGTTTTTTTTTTTTTTGAAAGCACATAGAAGTAATTTAAATATTCATTACAAAGTGGTTGAAATTCATCAATCATATTTATTGCTACATTAGTTTTTAAGATTTATATAGTAAAATTTGTAGTACAGAAGTGGTTGAAAATCATCAATCACATTATTACCAATTCTTAGTCAAAGTGATTGAAACCCATCAATCGCATTTATTGCACACTTACTCATTTAGAGATTTTCATACATTGACTAAATTTTAGAAATTAATTAATACTCTTTATAGGAAAATTAATAGCCAGAATTTTTCAACCACCTTTTTGTTTAGATTTCATATGCTTGTGATTTTGTTTTAAAGGAATTTATGGGAGTTTTTTTTTTTTTTTTTTCAAAAGAATTTATTGAGTTATATTTGTGAATTTTATTTTTAAAGATTTTATTGATTCATACATATACATGGGCCTTTTTCGGCTGGGGGTCTTACGCAATGGCCCAAGTTGCCTAGTGGGTTGAGATGGCCCTGACTTGAGTGAGAGAAATTTGTTAGAAACATGGTTTAATAAAGCCCCAAACATGCACACTTGAAATTCCCTCTATTTGGAGAATTGAAAATGAAAGGTTTGGAGGGAAAATAAAAATGCCATTTCAATGCCCCTCAATTCCTTTGGACCCTATAAAAACATATCCAAACAGGGGAATATAAATCCCTATCTCTTTCCCAGTGTCGATCTAAAATTTTGGCATGAAAACAAATGGGTCTAGTCATCATGAAGCTCAAATGTTTACTTAAAAGGTCCAAGAATGTAAAAAGGCCTGTATATGAATAAGATCGACTGATCCGAGAACATCAACATCAAACTCTATCGGTTAAATATACAATAAATGACTCAAATATTTAGGAAAGTGACAATAACAAATCAATGAGTGGGCACGTGTAAAATATCATTTTTTGAGTGATTTAGGGACTACCAAAATCAATCAAACGCAATGGGGTTGTTGCCAATGTTGGGAAGTTGAGAACAGCCAAGCTTCATTGAAGATGATAAAATGTCAAGGGTGTTTGTGGTTATAAGACTTGGGATATGGCGAATTGGGTAGTTGGATATCGAGGAGAATAGTTGAGTAGTAATGGGACTATGGGAGGTGTGGGGAAGGGGTTCCTATGAATATATTAGTACATAGTTTTTTTTTTTTTGGTAAACATATTAGTACATAGTTCGCAATTACACATGTAGCTGTCTTTCAAAATATTTGTCTAGCTAGTTTGCAATTACTCTTAACCATGGATTAATGCTATATGCAGAATCTTTTTACATCAAATTTACAACAAATATGAAGTATCAAACTATTATTTATTGGTTCTCATCTGGGTTCATTACTGACATAACTTTTTTATCCACCAATAATAGCTTAACATTTAGAATTTGTTATGAAATTATTCTAAAAATGTTATGGATATAATATTACTCTTAACATGAATTAAAAATTATCATTCGTGTGTGTGTATGTGTATTATCATTAACTGTACAAGGTAGAATAAGTCAGACTATAAGTTTTAGTAACAATAATATGATCAAGTACATACCTCGCTTTATTGCTTGGGTTCAGTTTGTGCTAGAAGCATTAACACTGGGGTTGGCAAGGCCATCTAGTGTGGGGGTTTAACTTGTTATAGTGGAAAGTGACTTACTTCTAAGATTCCACTCTTTTTATTTTAGGAAAAAAAAATTCCAGCTTGCTGTGAAATCAAGAAATGCTAGCTTGCGGTGAAGTATTACTTATTATTTTTTTTTTTTACAAGATAATTATTATCCAATTAATTCTTCCTTGTTGTGAAAAGGACATTGTGAAAGGTATAAATGGTTAATATAATATTCTTCCATCATTGGCTTTTTTTAAGAGAATTTTTTTTTTTTAAAGAGAAATGTTAATTCCACAATATTTTCACAATATTTTTCCAACAAATTCTAAATAATATGTTGTTATTAGTTGTCATGGGTGGGTAAAAAAGTAATTTAAGTTGTAATTAATTAAGTTGAAAGCAAACCATATCAGGAGAAGTACTTAATAAAGTACAAAGTGAAATAGAAGTTTTAATATTACTTCTTTTAGAATAACTTTTTGTTATTCAAAAATATAATCTTCTCTAAGAAAATGGCAGTCTCTCTTCAAACAACCGCATTTATTGCAACTTTTAAATCCCAAGTCAGAGCATTTCACCCTTCTCTTAGTTTCCCTAAGGGTCCGTTTAGTTGGGAGAATGAAAAAGTAAAATGATAGAAAATACAAAAAGGATAGAAAAGTGGGAGAATAGAAAAAATTTTAGTTTCCCTCATTTGTTTTTGGTTGGGAGGGCAGAAAAGTGGATGAATGAAAAACTTTTTTATTTTGTTGAAAATAAAGTTTGTATAAATTGACCACCATGTCCCTATTAAATAAAATAAAAAGTAACACATTATATTTTTTTAAAAAAATTATGTATAGATAGACACCAATTAAAGTATATAAAAAAAAAAAAGCATAACAAAATGTTTTCAAAATTAAAAAAAAAATAAAAAAGCTACAAATCCAGAAAAAGTCAAAGAAAATAAAATAAAATAAAATAAAAAGAAAAGAAAAGAAGCTACGTTCAGACAAAAGAAAAGTAGAAAAAAAGAAAACCATCACGTAAGTAACAAAGAAAAAAAAAATCAAGAAAAAAAAAAAAAAAAAAAAGAGAAGTCAACACGTCAGTAACAAAGGAAGAAAAAATGAAAGGAAAAAAAATAAAAAGACAACACATTGGAGAGTTGAAGGTGAATTTTAGGGTATTTTTGGAAGTTTATTTCATGAGTTTTTTTCTCTCAGTGAAAAAACTTTTTGGTGGTCTAGGAGAGAAAACACCTAGGCTCCACTATTTATTTTCTTTCCTTCCCATCTAACCAAACACACTTTAAAAAAGTTTTACTTTCTATGTTCTCTCCAAAGTTTTCCATCCCCCCTATTTCACCTCCAAACAGATACACCCTAACTCTAAGCTATGGCAGGCAAATAAATTCATATCAATGAATAGTATTTTAATTAATGATTTATGAATTGTTCTCTGTTTTTTAAAGTTGCAACACAAAAATTTATTTTGGACTAAAACTTCAACCTAAAAGGTTGCTCACTTTCCCTTTTTCTCTTTCTTTCTCTTTCATATTTTTATTTATCTTTATCCAATCTTTCCTCTTAAATGTTGTTAGGTCTATTTGGAATTGGGATATCAAACTTGACAATTGTTTATGGCAAAGTCAATAAGAACTTGCAACCCAGGTAACTTAATGCATATAGTAAAGTCTAATATTTGTGTTACCTTCAATTTTCTACCATTTAATTGGTGGGTCTCAAACATCATCCTATACTCCAGAACTGTTTATGAGATTGTACCTCTCAGCAATATTTTGGAGTATTAAGAATCATGTGACTTTTTTACTACAAAGCATATGTATCCAGTTACAAAATAATATGGGAGTATTTTGTATTCTTTGATGGGATTTATTTGAATTGTACTATTTTTTGCTCCACTGAGCAAGTTATTTATTTATTTATTTATTTTTATCTTCTTGCATATAATGGTAGTAAAGTTGTGCAAATTGCTGAAACATAAATAAATATGGAACTAGTCATTGTGTGCCAAAAGGAAAAACTTACTTCAGTTATATATTTTCCATGTTGTAATTGTCAAAAGTTGTAGTAACACATTTAAGTCAATTATATCACATGGTAGGTAGTATTAGTAAGCACATTTTTTTTTTTTTGGAGAACCATATTAGTAAGCACATAAAGGATGAATAAAGGGTTCAATTGCATCACTGTGACATTAGCATGTAATTACCCAAAAATAAGCATCATGATCACTGATCAGCATTTTTGATTTGAGTCATGACTGCATCTTACAATTCTTCACGGCTAATATAACTGCACAACAAAAACAAAAACAAAATGAGAAAATTAATTCCAAAGTAAAAAATAAATTTTAAACTCACAAAAAGAGAAAGAAATCTCGTAAAAAAAGAATACGCACTGATTAGGGAGTGTGTTAACATTCAGGAAATAAATTCTCAGAAACCTATTTCTACCACCACAGTTTTTCAAATCGTCCTTCGCAACCTATAGGAATTCCAATGGCGTTGAAGCAAGTGTGAACCTCTAACAGTTGAGGTGCACCTTATCTAAAGTTACACCTTAACTGCACATTTTATTGAGATACAATACTGAATATACGGTATAATTTATCTCTTAGGTGTCTATTGCGTCTAGTGCGATCTCCTATCTAGGAGGAAACCAAATTGCTATTAGTAATTAAGGAAAACCTAATCACAACAAATCAAAACCCCAAACCTTTAACAGATAAAACCAAAAAGAAAGAACTTTTAGTCATAGAGAAAATAAAATCAAAACCAAAGAGAAAGAACTTTCAGCCATAGAGAAAATAAAATCAAACAGAATAAGGAGAGAATTAAAAATGAAAACTACAAGTGAACCCAACATCTAGACCAAGGACACATGTCATGTTTTTATGGTGCTACCTAAATAAATAAATAAATAACATTCTCTCTACCATACATGATACAATCGATCAACAACCAAACAAAAAGAAAAGCAATAACATGAACATTCAACAACCAAACAAAAGCAACAACAAGAACATCCAACCATGAACACTCGCTAACTTTTTAAAATAAAAATAAATTCATACTTAATGTTGACTGAGCCTCATCTCTTAGAGGTTGTTGGACTTGAGAAGCTAAATCTAGGGTAAATCAAAAATAATCCTCAACACTTTTTCCGTTGCAACTGCCGTGCTTTTCCCATTGAGCAGTCCAAAACTTCATGTCTTTGGTCTGGTAGAAACCAGGCCATTTCGAACCTAGTTCATTTTTTATAACATTGACCTACAAAAAACAACATTATGATAAGTGAACACGCAAAATTTAGTTAATTAAAGTACTTAGTAACTATAAATATACCTTACTATTTGTTAATACTTTAGTTGTACGACAATATTCTAGCGTTTGTCTAGTTGCATTGAACGGCCAGAGGACATGGATTGTGAATGAACTTTGAAGATCACGGTTGAACTTGTTGGAGCACAATTGTCCGGCATTGCACAAAGAGATTGACCAATGTATGGCAAAAGAGAAATAATTGGAGGAAACTTTGTCATCATCCTTACCCTCTTTGTCTCAATCCTCAATATTGTTTTTATTGTTACCAGAACTTATTGTTGACTTATTCTACCCCAAACAATTAATAATTTTTATTATTTTTTATGAATAGCAATTTTTAATAAAATACTATACTTTTAAAATAGGGGTCGACGCACCTGTGTTGGACTCATTGGGGATTGATATGGCCCGATGCGGATCAATTCCTTCCTATACAACCCAATATGATCCAATAATACTATACTTTATTAATTTTATTCTTTAAAATACTATACTTTATTAATACTATACTTTTTTTTGAGAGAGTACTATACTTTAAAATACTATACTTTTTATTTAGAGAGTTTCAACTTATGACGTTGGTATCAATTTATTGCAATGATTTCTTGGTAGGAAGTGTGTTTGCATTTGGAAAATAGATTCTTGGATATCTAACCCTACTATCATTGCTGTCAAAATGAGTTCCTCCACAACCTATAGGCCTTCTAGTAGTGTCTAAGCATGTGTGAGCGCCTTTAACAATTGGTGTGAGCCTCTTTAACAATTGAGGTGCACCTTGTCTAAAGTTGCGTATAATTCATTATTCATTTGTCCATTACGCCCATTGTGATTATCTATATAGAAGGAAACCAAAATTGCCATTAGGAATCACTATTACGTTTGTACTATTTTATTTTATTCATCTCTCCCACGGCACACCCGCATTGGGCTTGTTAGGGACTGATATGGCCCGATACGGACCAATTCCATGCGATACAACCCAATATGGCCCAATAAAACTATACTTTATTAACACTATACTTTAAAATATTATACTTTTTTTTAAAGAGAGTTTCAAGTTATGGCGTAAAATACTATACTTTTTTTTTAAAGAGTACTATACTTTAAAATACTATACTTTTTTTTTTAATGAGTTTCAATTTATGGCGTAAAATACTATACTTTCAGTTTATGGTGTAAAATACTATACTTTCAACTCCAATGGATTTTTGGTGTAAGCGGGGATTAAATTATAGATTTCTTATTCAACCATCAGAGACTTTACTAGTTGAGTTAATTGGTACCCACTTTAAAAATACTATACTTCATTTTATTAACACATTACTATGTTACCATCAAAAAAATAAAAAAATGCATTACTATGTTTGTGGTAGTCTAAGAGTGTAAAAATTAACAAGTTTCCAAAAAGTTTATTCTTCATTTCTCGCTTTAAACCGTCCAGGTTGTTTTATTTTTTTGAAATTCAAGTTGTTTTGATATACTATGCATATTATCGCTTTTTTGCTTTTGGGGTTTATTTTTATTTTTATTTTTGTAATTCTTGGTTTTGTTTTTGTTTCTTTGGATGTTTGTGTCTTTGTGAGAGTGACATTTTCATAATGTATTTGGGTGTTTGGTTTTATACATAACCCATGTAATGGATTGGATTGGGTTAGGTTGAAAATTCCTCAACTCAAATAGGTCGGGTTGGGTTGAACAAACCCTCCCACCTAACTTGATGCATATACACTTATGATATGTTTGGTTGAGAGGATAGAAAAATGAGAAATGGAAAATATAGAGAGGATAAAATAGGTAGTTGTGAAAAGAAATATTTTTATTTTCGCAGGTAAGAAGGATGACAAACTAGAAAGATAGAAGATTAGTGTAGTTTGAGACAATGGAGATAATAGGGAAAGTGTAAAGGGTTGAAAAATGGAAGGATAGAAATTAAATTACCTCTAAAACTTTATTGTATTTTGAAACAATGGAGATATAGGGGTAACTTGTAATTTCATTGCTCATGGCTATTTTCTCCCTAATTTCTCTCAATTTGTAAGGAATTCAATTGGTAGGCTCATATGGAAAATCCTCATCCCTACCATTTGCTTCCTCTGTCTTTTCTTTTCAACCAAATGGTGGAAAATTTTAGAGCATGTTTGGTAGTCAGTTTTTAAAACGGTTTTCTTGATTTAAAAAAAAAAAAAAAAAAAAAATTGATGAGTCCCACACAAACAATCTTGTTTGGTAACATGTTTTCAGAAAACCTATATGTGGAACAGGCAATCCATACTTCAACCAAAAATTCCCCTGCAACGGGCCAATCTCTACATGCAAGACTGTTTCTGGTGCATTATGGCAGAATACACAAGTCAAATTTACCTGGATGCCTCTTTCAGCTGGCTAGCAAGGTTTTGACTGGTAAGTAGTGGATACAAAACAATACTTCCAAAGGAATACCTTTAACTTACGAAATATATCCAAAGCCCAGATCCAATTTCCCTTTTAAGTCTTCAAAGCAAGTGTTTCCCCCGCATGCACATTGTTGGAAGCTTAAAATATCAAAGAAGGACAAACAAACATAAGCATAGGGGAGTGCTCTATCATGTCAAATGCCACAGAAAAACCTTTTGGAAGAAACTTTGGAAGTAAAAGGTACCGAATAATGTTGAAAATTTTTCCAGGAGGGCAAGTAGAGGGAGGGATCCGTTCCATGCAGATGCAGATTTGGATAAAAAGGGTGGTAGATGACAGGACATGCAAGTTGTGTGGGGGCAACAAAGAAACCATACTTCATGCTCTAAGTGAATGCACATATGCAGATAAGGTATGGAATCCTGTTCATCTCCAATGTGAAGAACAAGCTTTTTCCAACCACAACCAAGTTCTACGGCCTTGGTTTGGGACATTATGGATCAAGCACTAGAATCCAAATTGGAGCTGTTTCTGGTAATAGTGTGGAACATATGAAATCAGAGGAATGCTATCATGGAGACAAAAGAAAAGATCCCCAGCTGATAGCAACTAGCAAGTATGGCTGTAGAGTATAAGCAAATTTTTTTACAAGAAACAGACATCCAAAACACTATTAACAACGGAAAAGACATGAAGTAGGAGGCACTGACAAAAGGAGCACACAAAGTGAAAATGGATGAAACATTATTTGAGAAGTTAAACATGGTTGGGATTGGAGCAGTCACTAGAGATGAAGATGATAGAGTTATACAACCTATTGGAAGAAAGTTTGGATGGCCCACAACATAGAAGAAATAGAAGCACTGGCAACGATCCAGACCATTCGAATGGCAGGAAACATGAGAACACAAAACCTCAGACTGGAAGGAAACATGCTGGCCATCATGCAAGCATTAAAATTTAAAATCAAAGGAAGCAAGTCCTTCCAAATTTGGATACCTAATAGATAAGGCAAGAGACACACACTTGAGAGGTTCAGGCAGAGGAGTATAAAACATATTAACTGGAGTGGAAATATGGTAGGACATCTCTTAGACATACCCAGTAGATTTGATGAATGTAACATCTGGCTGAATGAAATTCCAGACTTCATTGCAAGAAATGTTTGTATGGATGACAATTACATCAATAAAAAATATATAGTTTGTTCTTAAATAAAATAAATAAATAAAAAATAATAATAATTCAAGATGCAATACAATGTGTGGTGAAATATTTAAGGAATAAAAATTATTATGGTACAGATCAAAATCAAGCATCTCTTATGAGGAGGTTGTTTTAGTGCACAAGCAACAGCAGAAAACCTTTTCAAGAACTAAAAAAAGATGTGGTTCTGCATTATGCTCTCTTTGTAAGAAACATGTAGAGACAATCAAACATGAACCATTACCTTGCAGATGGATGCAGCTGTCTGGTTTAGATATAATTTTGGATACACTATGAATGCTACTGTGTGTTCAGCCATGTCTGGAACTCTGTTTCTACTCTTAAATTCAGAAAGTTCAAGTTTAAAGATTAAAATGGCCTTCAGACTCTAGCATTTCTAAAAAGCCAGGAATGAAGTGAAGTATAGAATAGAATATTTATCTGATCAGAATAATTTACCATATCCGAGGCAGCAACAGGATATTGGTCAGCTTGAGCAGAAAAATAACAACCTCATAGATCTGGGCCTACATTCACAGGTCAGCCTACTCTACAAAGTTGGCTGCCACCAGCTCTTGGAACTCTAAAATACAATGCTGTGCTTTTTCAAAGGATGAAAAGCCCTTTGAAAAAGCAAGCTAGAACAGGAGTAAGTAGTCAAAGACCACAGTAATTCTTATGGATGGGAAAGCTAAAACTGAGGCATTAGAATTTAAAAGTTAACTAGGCATGCTTGATGGCAAAAGGAAGCAACTACTTTTTGTTGAAACTAACTCCAAACAACTATTTGTTATGAATAGAAGCTATTTGGAGGGGAAATGGGGATTGAGCTCCATCATCAGAGATAATAACATTGGCACAGATTGAGACTCAAAATGCACATTGGCTCTTTGTTCAGGAAATTGAGCAGCAGATTGGGCCAAGGAAGCTGGAAAGAGAATTCCTAAACCTGGATGGGCATTATCACCTCTAAAGCTAGAATTTGTATAGAAGTCTGACTGTTCTTTTGTTATTTATTAAATACTTTTTGGCTTTCCTGATGTTTCCACCAAATGAAAAGGTCACGATGGGGCATTAGAGGGTCAAATATTAGAAGTTGTGGATGTTCCAACACAAGGTATCAATGTTTAGCCTAAAATAGACATGAATTGAAGCTGAACAGAAAATTCCAATGATTTGACACAATTTGTGTTACCAGAAACAAAAAAGAGAAAGTTAATCACATAACAAGGAAATAGAGTCAACCAAAATCCAGAAGCCCAACCAATTCTAGACTTCAAAACACTACACATTGAATAGTAGAAATTCAGCGAATTCAGCTGGAGAACCTTCCAATCCTTTTCTCTACAATTTTAGCTCAAGTTACTTGTAACTCAGCCAACCAGTGGAGCAAATATCACCAAATAATCAATTCAACTGCTACCAATTGACAATATGCTTTTATTGATAAATTTGAAACCTGAATAGATAGTGGTAGGTGCGCTGTTAAAGATGTGGACAGATATTGAGTTTTAGAATTGATAATCTTTAAGAATAGGGAACAAGACTCCAACATAGGAAATATAATGTTTATAAAAGTAGAGAAATTAAGAACAAAAGGCAAGAAATTCTACCAAGGAGATATAATTATAATGTGTGTTATCCTTATTTGATTATTTGTAACAATTGAGACCTTGAAGAACTTATCATTAGTTCAGGATGATAGGGATAAAATAAATGAGTACTTTTGACGAATGTGATTTACTTACTCAGATTAAATCCTACGAGACATCTTAAAAGCAGGAATGTACTTCTAGCCATGAGGATGTTTGCTACAAGCACACTCTCATTCTCATATAGAAAGGGGCTAGGATAAATTTATACCTATTAAATTACAGAATCCTTGTTGACTTCTTCTTATTCTCTACTCACCAAAGATATAAGAGGCTGATCTCACTCCTCAATTCTTGCATGCCATCAGTTCAATCTTAGAATACCCTGCATTCTAGGGATGCTAAGTAGCCATTACAAATTTACAACCAAAGTCCTTCCACAGTTATAGTTTATAAAATAACAATGGTTCAAAATCTTGCTTCAATTACTCAATAAAACTGACATACTTTCCAGACAGTTGGATTGCAGTTCTTCAAATGCAACTATGTTTACACATTCATAATTCATTTGGACAGAGAACTAGTAAAAACAAAATATACCATTTACAAATCACTCAAGTAACCCGAATTATAACATTTCCCCATATCATAAATACACATTGATATCACATAAACATAACACCACCAATAATAATTACTTCAAAGGAAAAAGAAAGAGAGCTACAAAAACTATTACCTATTACTCATTTCTTTCCTTCCCCAGCTCTTAAACTATTGTAGCCAGTAACCAGACAAAAAGAGCACAAAGAAAAGCAACAAGCTTCCATATATAAGTATAGCCTTCTGCCCAGAAGTCAGTGCATTCCCACCAAGCCCAAACTGTTGGTTCTGTGCAAACCCAGCAATCTCCACACTCTTACTCTCAAAGAAGCTCTTAGCTGCCCCACATGTTGGGCACCTCCAATCCTCAGGCAGCTTTTCAAATTGCAATCCTGGAGCTATGGGATATGAAGGGTCTCCCACAGCTTCATCAAACTTGTGCCCACAAGACCTGCACTCATAGATACCTGTGTTTAACACTGCAAACTTCTCTTCTAAGCGGCGCTTGTCAATATTTTCTTGAGGCTCTTCTAGAGGCTCTTGAGGAGGAGGTGTATTGGTTTGTTGGCTTGAGGTGGGAGTGTCTTCTTTGGAGATGTCAATGGAGTGTGGAGTAGTGAGTTTGAATGGTTTGTGTAGAAGTGAGAGTTTGGGGAAGAGAGTTGGGGTAGTGGTGAAATGGGGTTTGAGTTTGGGAGCTGAGGTTTGGGGGAAAGAGGTTGAGAGGTGGAAAGAGAAGGTGGGTCTTGCTGTTGCACAAGCCATGATAAGTAATGTCTTTGTGTATGCGTGTACTTGTGTTTGTGTGGCTCCTGTTTCTCTCTCTTTTGCTGAAAGTGTATGAGAGAGAGTAATGAATTACTGGGATTGTATGTGTTTTTTTAGTTGCTTTTGTTAATCTGGGTGGAGGAGAATTGAAGGGGATCCATGGAAGAGCATATGCTCACTTGAAAAAGACGCAGTTGGATTAGGTGGGGAGGTGTATAACATTTGATTGGGCCGGGTTGGGCTGAGTCAAACTCGAGGAGTTGAACCTAATTAGCCAGTGCAATCAGCCCAAAAGAGGAAAAGCCCAAGAACCTCTTCATTTCTGGAAAAATAATGTAATTAAGATATTATAGCATTTTTATAATATTGTGTTTATTTATTTAGAATCTTTTTTCTTCAAATCCACGTGGGAGAATTCTTTCTTCAGACAGTTTTTTTTTTTTTTTCAGATATATTTTCTTTATAAAAAAAAAAAGGGTAAATGACCCTTTCTTCCTTTTATTTATGAGATAGTTTGCAATTCTCCATTATTAGATAACTATTGAAAATGAGCAAATACGGATACCTCGTATTATTAGTTAACTTGTAAAGATACTAAATAAATAGATAATGGAATCTTTTGATATATTTAAAAAAAATTACTAAAACACCCTTTTTTTAGTTACAAAATAGTTTTCTAGATCGTCCAGAAAAATTATTTGTATAGCTCGATCTTCTTAGCAAGTTGGATCTTCGGTTTGGTGTTTGGTAAGTTTTTTTACCAACCCTCATAGTTGGCAAATATAATAATTGTAGGTTTTTTATTTTTATTTATTATTATTATTATTATTTTTTTTAATCACTTTAACTTTATTGTATTGGGAGGACAATCTGATTGAAAATGAGAAACAGAGTCAGATGAAGGGATCGGTGGTTGGTAGTCTTTTGATGACCCCCATAATGATCAATTGGAAGAATCATATTATATATAATAAAAGTTAGGCTTAGACGTCGTGGTTGCGCCACATGGCTTTATCAAATTGCAAAAATTTTAATAAATTTTTAAATTTTAAGAATAGATATATATACATATTTTTTAGATAAATATGACAAATCAAGTAATTAAAGAATGTAACATTTAATTTACAACTATAACAGTTGTGTCTATCTAAAATGTTATCAACAAACCCTAAAATAAAAAAATAAATATATACTTTTTGTCCTTATCTTTTTCTCCTATAATTTCTAAGTTGATAAAAATTTTAATTAGATTACAATCCAAATCCTTCATATAATCCTTTTATTATTAATTTATCTATAATTTCAAAAGAAAAAAAAAAAATTAGAGTACACGTAGAGTTGTTAAAGTGAAAGAATTGATGAATTTTTTTTTCTATGTTTCTTTAAAAAACGTAAAAGGAAAAAAAAAAAAAAAAGAATTTGCTTTTTTTTTTTTTTTCCCTACGTTTATTTATTTTAATTTTTGGTGGATAAATTTGCATTTTATGTCATCTTTTTCCTAATAATAAAATAAAAAAAACAAAAAAAGTATTTGAGTTTCACCTAAACTACTTCTTTTTGTTCATATCTTCTTCACAACCTAAAATTCCTACTATATATACACACAATTTTTTTGGTGTTTCATTATTTCTACTACGTACTTTACAATTATTTGCTATATCGTTTCTTTCTCCTCTCTACCCTACCTACAACCTTGCAGTTTTTTTTTTTTTTTTTTTTTTTTTTTTTTTTTTTTTTTTTCATCAAATTGTATAGATTTAGTGTATTTGTTGCCTTTTTGTTATATATAATATGATTTTTATCAACAAGTTTTATAGAAAGGCAGAAATTTTATATTTGATCACACATTTTAGTATTTTTTTTTAGAAGTCAATATAGCAAGCAATATTTTTGTATTTTTTTAATTTCTTATTACATGATTATTTGTTGTTGACATCAATATTTTATTATGGATTTAATTTGTTATGGCTTTTGTTTGGTGTTTTGTTCCATGTAATCTATATTCTTTAATTAAAAGCAAAATTTGCTGTCAAATATGAAATTGAATACAAAATAATCCATCCGTCCAAATTTCTATGTAAGTCTATCTTTACTTAACTCCGTTTTTTTTTTTAATTGAGGTTTTGGCTTAATTTTGTTTCAACCGTTTCAATTATTGAATTCATTATTTTTTCATGTATAATATTAATATCTGGGTTTTTTATATGATAAAAAAAAAATAATATATGTGTTCTTAAAGGCTAAAACACAATACAATTACAAGCATTAGTTATAATGTTACATTAAGTTAGAGTATTATATTTTTATTTATTATTAATTCAGTTTAGGGTTGATATAACTTATAACCATTTGAATGAAATCAACACTAAAACAAACGATTTAAATATCAAAATAAGAAATAAAAATTAAATTTCATTTAAGTGTACAAGTACAATTTATTTTTTAATCTTAAATTTTGAATTAATTCTTTTTTAATTTTATTTGTTATTAAATTTAATTATATTATCAAAATATTTTTTATTAAGCCGTGCATCGCACGGGCATAATACTAGTATATATATATATATATATATATAATTGGAAAGAGGACGTTTATTTCTAAACTTTTTAGATAGATGGATAATAGAAAAGTAGAATTTGCAGTTAGGCTATACATGCATTCTTGTCCGGTTATGAAGAGCAATCTCATCGAGTTATATATAACCCATAAAAATGCATAATAGATAAAACTATTTATAAAAAAATGCCCAAACAATACCCACATCGCATTTTGCAAAAATCAATTAATTTTTTACTAGAGCAAAAATTATAAATTACAAACAACCATGGTTACTTAGACCATTAGCATTAGGAATTCTTGTATGTGAAAGTGAATATAAAAGTAGAACTAAAGGCTACAACTATCTTCAATGAGTTTAGAGTTTGGACTGACAAATTTCGTTACTATTCGGCTACTCTAACCTCACCGTACTATTTCTAGTATGAGAAACTCCACATATTAATTAGTTTGTGTGTTGATTTATTTTGCATTTTCTTGCTTCTCCTTCTCTGATATTGCTCTCCTTAGGTCTCTGAGTGGCCTTCTTTTATACGACCCTCTTTCTAGCGAGCTATGAAAGCTTCGAAAAATGGTTTGTTATCCTTATTTGATTATTTGTTAACCCAACAATATATGTAAATTGTTTGCAAAAATCTTTTCAAAAAAAAAAAAAAAAAAAATGACAAGTTTTCTATTTGTTCATTAAAAATTAATGTTTAAAATAAATTAAAATGAGGTATTATCTTTGGATAGGCGTTGTTGGGTGCGGGTGCCTAACACCTTTTCCACACATAACCAAACTTCCGAGTCTAAGATCTTTGGTTTAACGACTTCTGGTTTACCTTAATTAATAAACTTTTGAAATTTGGTTAGTCAATTAGGTAACTAAAATAAATTAGACATTTATGTGACTAATCACACCTAATATAAAACTAATGGTTGGTGGTGACTCCTATGCATATTGTTTGCAAAAGCCTTTTCAAAAAAAAAAAAAAAAAAAAAAAAAAATCAAAATGACAAGTTTTCTATTTGTTCATTAAAAGTTAATGTTTAAAATAAATTAAAATGAGATACTATTTTTGGATAGGCATTGTTGGGTGCGGGTGCCTAACACCTTTTCCACACATAACCAAACTTCCGAGTCCAAGATCTTTGGTTTAACGACTTCTGGTTTACCTTAATTAATGAACCTTTGAAATTTGGTTTAGTCAATTAGGTAACTAAAATAAATTAGACATCTATGTGACTAATCACACCTAATATAAAACTAATGGTTGGTGGCGACTCCTAAAATAAAAGTAAGAAAAAGGGACTCACACACACTCACACCCCACCCTAGAGACACAAGCGCACGAGTCACGTCACCAAGGACTAAATGTGTGACGAAACCCGAAATTTTTCTTTTCAAAATTTTTTGTAAGGCGTCCACAGGTTGACAGCAAGAACCAAAACGATCATGGTTTTCGTTTTCAGGGACTAAAGTAGGCACGAAATCAAGTTATGAACCAAAATGAGAATAGGCCCAAAATGTAGTGACCAAAAATGCATTTTTAACTTGTTTATTTTGTACTAAAGTTCAGATTCCATTTTAATGAATAGTTTAAATTAGCAATTCAATCAATCAAGTGAAGAATAATGTGTGAATTAAGATTTCTTAGTTCCTATTAGCTACTTCATAAATTAAAGAGTACAAAATCATTCTTGACAAGGGTGAAATAAAGTACACAAGGGTGCATTGAGCAATGGAAGCCCTTGCAAGTTATTCTGCTTCTTCTTCAAAAAATTACTCTGTATGTGATTGTTACCATCATGCATTGTCATCCTTCTATAGGCCCAACAATACTGATGGTAGCTTTTGTTGTGTTACCACTTGATTGGTAGCTTCACCTCAAACGGAAGTAACCTTACTTGGCTTAAAGTTTTTTATTAAGTAAGAATATATTGTAATTAACTCGACTCAATGTAAATTTCGTTATTTGTGTTTTGATGCGTTTTTCTTCTTCTCGTATGTTTTCTTTGTGGCGTACTTGAATGAATTGAATGTGATTTGTAAAACACTTTTTGGAAAAAAAAAAAAAAAAAAAAAAAAAAAGGTTAGAAAGTATGTTGTTATTGTTATTATTATTATTATTATGTGGGTATTTTAAAAAGAAATATGAGTAATTTTAAGTTAACCCAACCTGTCAAAGACCGGGTAAAAACTAAAGGAATCCATTTTAGTCCAACAAGTTTTTGATTAGAATCTAATTTGACCAAGACTAACTGGAAAACCAATTGATCAAACCTATATACCACGATTATATTATTTGAGGTTTATCATGACCAAAGTCCAAGAACCCGTGCAGACCAAACATAACCGAAGAACCAAATGAACTATGATTAAGACTTCAATGTAAACTATTTTCAAAAGGAAAAGGGGAAAAAAATACTTTATGGAAACCCTGCTAGAGAAGTTGAAAAGGACTTCTTGGTCTTGATCTTCATAGAAAATCTGTTCTACTATCATCACAAGAAAAATGTATCTGATGTTTCGAATATATGCAACATCACACTAATAATTTGTAAAACTCACAACACTCACCGTGAGACCCCCATATAGTAAATCTAATGTTAAAATCTGAAACATTAGATACCACCTCCATGCCATACTACTTGATCTTATTGTCTCCGTCCAAACATCTTCATGTATTTTAATCCTCATTTGGGTTGTCTATTCACACAATTAAGATTTAGGATAAATCAATTATTTTTTAGTTCCTTTCACATCTTGTAACAAACCCAACCCCCTCCCCCACCCCCCCCCCCCCCCCCTCCCCCTCCAAAAAAGAAGGGTTCTGAATCCAATAGAATGTTTCATGACAAAAATTGGATAAAATAATAAACCTGACAGGTTTATAAAAATGAGAAATGTCCTACCTTTGAGTGCAATTTGAACTATTGATTTATGTAATTGGAAGTCGGTGCTAGTAATGCATATGATTATATGAAGGTGCCCACATATCTAATACAAGGTATTCTTCTAAACAACTCATCCATTTGACAGAACCATTTGATCTGTTTAAAATGGGTGGGCAAGGTCTAGTGCTTTGGAGCACTAGACCCAAGCCCATTCCAAAGTGGGTCTATATCAACCAGACCCAAACAATTGGATTTATTAGCAATATGCATATTACAAGACACTAGCATCAAAATTAATATGCAAGGGTACTCATGTCATGCCTCCAATTTGTTTCTCTCCAATGAACAAGAAGTAGTTAAGCCATGGCTCTTAAGACTTGCTCCACCCCCACCAGCCTTACAAGTTAACAATCAGGTTGGGATGACATGATAATTGATGGAGAATTTACATTCATTCAGTTTGAGTTTTAATAAAAACAATTTGCTATCGTTGCTGAGTGATGCAAACGGATGGTGGCTAATCCTCTAATCAGTGAGACAATCTCCTAGAACTTCTCATAGTGCCACCCATAAACCTGCTTACGGGGCTCTGAACACCTTTGCAGGAGTAGTTCCTCCATAGTTTGATTCGCATCTTAGTAGAAGCAGTAGTGCTGTCTAATGCTCCAACCTCATGACTTTTTTGCGTTTTTTCTTTATTTGTTTTGTTTTTGAGAACCCTTTGCGACAGCAAAAAGAAAAGGAAAAAAAGAGTGGGCTTGGGGGCTCATGTACGCAGGAAGAGACCAGCAGACAGACCCACCACAAATGTCCCCCATTCAAAGTCTTCTAACTCATAATGAATAGAAAAATGACAAATTAAGTGAAACCCTTTACGAAACACGTACCAAGAACGCCAAAAACACATTTGGTGGCAAGTGGAAGGGTATGTTGTGCAGAGTTTAGGAACCAGTAGTGCAAAGTGCAAACATGCATTACCATCTACTCTCAACTGAGTGTGTGCACTAAAAGAACTATGATGAAAGCACTCACCAGCCCGAACCACTACTCAGCATCATGCATACTGTCTAGCTAATGTAACAATGCAATATAGCCCCTTTTTTTTAATAGTAGATTACAAGGGGATTAGAATTTAGAAAAGCAAAAACTTTTCACAAACATTTGTGCAAAGTTTAGTCCCATAGAAGGTTCCTGCTAGACAATTCTTTCATTACTCGTGTAAATGGCTTAGCTAATCCAATTGCATGTAACATAACTAGTGAGGTAACATTCATTATTTTTAGACACAGACGGTTCAAAGAACCGAAGAAAAAAAAAAAAAAAAAAAAAAAAAGAGGTTCAAGGTTTTAAATTAGGACCAAAATTTAATCAAGATCGAACTGTGATGACATCAAAATTAATTTAATATTAGTTAAAATATAAATAAATTTATCTAATGTACAAAAATATGGAAATATACCCCCCAAAAAATATAAAGCAATTTAAACAACTTTCAAATATAAAAAAAAAGCTTTAAAATTTTGTGTTTATTAATCTTTCAAATAAAAAGCATTTTAATTAAAAATAAAATCATTTTTAACATAATTTCACAAATTTCATATTCACATGTAATGATGTAAAAGCAAAATTCTAGAACACAACTAAATTTAGCAAATACTATTAAGTAAATAGTAATAAAAATAAATGCAAAAATATTATTCTTGTAAAATAAAAATAAATAAAATATAAATTCCATATGTGACACAATTAAGCTAATTAGTTCAGTGGTTAATGTGCTGGACGAAGGTCACTGGTTCTATACCAGTTGTCACTTGCTAAAGAACCGGGTTGGGCCACAGTTCCCAGGTACCCAGGTCAAACTGTCCGGTCTGGTCCGGTCCAGTCCGGATTTGACAACCTTCGTAACATTTCAAAATTCCAAGAATGCCCATGGGATCCCAACACCCTCAAAGGCTCTCTATCTGTAAAACTCCTTACTCTTAAGTACAGTTGCTAGAAATTCCATACCAACCATCCACCCACAGAAGAAAAGTGGGGCGTGAGGGGTTGTAGTTGTTGGCGTTAGGAAACTCCAATAGATTCTAATATGAAATTGCTACCTCATATATGCAAAGGTAATATTTTAATGTCTAACTAATTCCAACTATAATACATATCGTGTACCCGATCAACCATCACTAAATAATACATTTCAGTGTATTATGTTTCTCTTTTCAATAAAGTCTTCTTTTCCATCAAAAAAATAATACATTTCAGTGTACGCTTCAGTTTCTAGTGCTAATAGTTAACAAAAAGCAGCACGCCTTAATAATTGTTATACATAATAAATTACATCAACCATCACTAGCATTTAGTATGCACCCACACATGATTTGATTGAAAGAATATCAATAAAACGAAGGTAGTTCAGAGAGCCAAATTTAATTGGGAAAAAAAGTGGATTCCTCATGCACAAAGTAAAGGAAAAAGCATAATGAATCTTTAGTAGCCTCTCGGCTCAATGAAATGACATATTATTTCACGTTTTTGCCCATATAATCATAGAGTAAGGTGAGAGAGAGAGCGAGAGAGAATTAAAGATTGAGGGCATAAAAAATAGGTAATCAAATCTAGTGTAAGATCCACCTAAGTTCTCCCCAACCCACATAAAACCCAGACAACTAGACTAAGTTTTCAAATACGTATCTAGGTCATTCACTCAAATTGCTATAGTTCAGATTTTATCTAATTTCTGTTACTTGTTTAGTCAAACAGTAAACTATAATATCAGAGAAAAGATACTTTGTGCTTAAATGTGCAGGAAAGGAAAATACGGTTGATCTGCTTTCAGAGTCACATAATCAGAATCGTCTACCAAAATAAATCTGTGTCCAAAAGTCTAATTATTCTATGTCGTTGCATAGAGAATCACACATTTGTAATAGAATAATCCCGTTTCCATTTCCACCATTCCTCCCCCTCTCTCTCTCTCTTAGACACAGAATAAACAATAATTCCCTTGGGTTTTCTTCACCCACCTATAACCATGAAACATAAACCCTTCATTTGGGCATAAAGTATAAAAAAGGAATGGGTTCTCAAACAGTATAGAGGTTAACAAGCTTGCCTAATGCAAAAACATTTAGAACAAAAATTCATGCTCATGGGAAGCTAAAAATCAATGAAATTATATACAGCTTTGAAAAATGAAAATACAGCCACGGCCTGAATACATCATTGCTACTCATCTTTCAGATTGAAAATGAAACCAATGCAACCTTCATCATCTCAATAAATATAACAAACCAACAACCCCACATCCCAAAATCCCCTAATTTCGCCTCACTGCTGCCATCACGCCCAAAAACATGAAGAACACAATAAAATTTCAAGTTACAACTATTCACACAAGATTGCATCAGATTCTCTAAAACTATTGAAAAAAAAAACAGAAACACAACATAAAACCGTGTAATTATGCTACTAATTCATTCATTTCAATCTACAAATCGAACCATTATCTAATATCTACAACTATCCAAAGATTATGAACAAAATATGGGAGACACTAAACAATTAGAATTCATTATTCAACAACTGTTCTATCAAAAACCAAAAAAAAAAAGTATAAGAATCCAAAAGCAATTAACTCAGCTACACTACCAATAAACACCAATAAATATTCATCAACTAAAAACAGTAAAATCAACCCACTTACATCCAATTCCTTCTCCCCAATAGAATCATCAAATCAACCAATCAATCACCCTCCCATCGACCGCAACTCCTCCAAGGCGGCCCGAATCTGATCCTGCACCAAATCCAACCGCTTCGAGTAAACCTCCAGCTCCAATATCTGCTGTTTCCTCCACTTCTCATCCACCACACCGCCAATCTCCCCTCCCCCAAAATTCAACGGCATAGCGTTCATCGCCATTGCATTCATTCCCATCCCTCCAAACCCAATCCCCCTCCCTCCAAATCCACTCCCCCCCATTGCATTGCTCAACAACTCCTTAAACAACGGCGACAAGCAACTCTTCACCGTCTCCTCTATCATTCCCCCCAAATTCCCACCGCCACCACCGCTGCCACCGCCACCGCCACCGCTGCCGCTGCCGCCACTCCCAACAACATTCTCATTCCCATTATTCGCCTTCTCCTCGCTCCGAACCCGCGATCTTGACCTTTTTCGCGACGAATTCGCCTTCTTCTCGCCGCTATTGTTGTAATTCGCATTCTCCTCCAACAAATTAGGGTTTTTCGCATCTTCGTCGTCGAAAACCGAATCATCCACCACCACAGCGAAGCGATTATTCGAATTGTTATTGATATTACTATTGCTCCAGATCTTGCGCGAGATTTCGAAGGTAGCTTGATCGTGAGGGCTCTTGAAGGAGAAATCTTTGCCGGTACTGATTTTGCCGACAACGTTTCGGTACTTCTTCTTCAAACGACGCAGTTTCTCGACGAGCTGGTTCTTGTTGAAATCGAGCTGGAGCTTCGACTTAATCTGATCGTAGAACAAAGCGGTGTCGTTGTGGTGAGTCGAGCCACGCGACGTCGTGTAGTCCAAAAACCCCTGGAGAAGCTCGATCTCGTCCTCATCGGTCCACAGCCTCTGAAAAAGTCTCCTCGAATCGTCGATAGGAATTGGCTGCGGCTTCTTCTCCTCGAGGTGTGGCTCGATAGTGATACGCTGTCGTTTCGGGGAAGGCGTGGCGGTTGCTGTTGCAGCGGAGGGGGCGGCGGAGGTTGTTATGACCGTCGTGGTGATTGCTGACGTGGCAATTGGCGGTTCGACGGCGACGATGGCGTTGGAGACGGAGGAGGAAGGAACGGCGACGGTGACGGTAGGGGATGACGTGGAGGGAGAAGCGGAGTTGATGACGTCATCGTCCTCTGGATCGGGGAGAACGTCGTCGTTTTCGTCGTCGTCTAATTCTTCTTCGTCTTCTTCTTCTGATAATTCGTCATCGTCGTCATCGAAGTCTTCATCGGCGAAGACGGTGTCGTTTTCCTCCGAGGCCATTATAAGAACTTCCTTTTTTAGAGAGAGAGAGAGGGAGTTTGATTTTTTTTTTTTTTTTTTTTTAAATTTTTTTAAAGTGGGTTTGGAGTTTGGACTTGTGGGGCTAAGGTTGGGCGAGAGTGGTTGGGTTAGGGGGGCGAGAGAGAGAGAGAGAGAGCGAGAGAGTTCGAAGTGGCTTCGTTGTATTTTGCTAAGGTTACGGTTGCGTGGTGGACTAGGCAATGGGTTAATTTCAGGGGTGGAGAATTGGGTTGGGACCAGACCAATGAAGTCACACGCGTATGCGTGTGGAACGGATTGGATGGGTGACTATGACTAACTATTATAGGAGAGTTTTCAAAGCGAACTCTGTACTTTGTTTAATAATAATAATAATAATATACACTTGTAACAAACCCTTTTTTTTTTTTTTTACTCTAGTTGATAATTGATGATGATGAGACTGACACTGTATTATCACTGTATCTCGTTCACCTTTTTCTTACTTATTATTATTTGTATTAAATGTTATAATTTATTGGTGTGAAATGAAATGTCAAAAGTCAAAAGTCAACTTTTAGATCGAACGTTTCAGAATTTTAAGAGGTGGAGGAGTGCAGAATTCGACATTCTTGATGAGGAATGAACGGAGGGTACAAGCAATTACATTTTTTGATCAAATTAAATGAATCCTATTTATTTTTTTAACAATATCATTACAATATTATGTACTTTAATAAACGGGTTATGATCCTTAAATTCTCCAACCATTATAAATTCTTGGGAATAAGTTTATCCTAAGTATTCTCATCTAGCCAATTGATTTTTAATTTAAGTGTTTTTTTTTTTTTGAGAGAGAGAGAGAGAAAGTTTCAATCTATGACGTTTGCTCTTTTTGATAATAGATCTTTATCATCAGACCAAGACACTAATTTATTTTTGGTGTAGATGAAAATTGAATATCGAATATCTTATTCAATCATCAGAGATTTTATCAATTGAGTTAACTAAAACTCGCTTAATTTAAGTAGTTTATACTTCTTGAAATGTCCATAATATTTAGGGTTTAAATTTTTTTTCATATTGTAAATATTGAATTATCAAACAAAAGAAAAGCATACAAGCATTATCATGATGAGATGAGCTCGAGGAATGGACAACTTCCTAATTGAGGGAGGCATAAGCCCAAAAAATATGTGGGCTAAATCTTTGGAAGAAAATGGACTACACTTAGGTTTATGCTAAGGCTACGTTTGGCTCAATGTAAATTGAATTTCGAGTGTAAAATAAATGCATGGGAAAATGAATTCCCGTAAAGAAAATGAAATTCGGGTGTTTGATTTTGCAATGAAAAATAGTTCGAAAAACGATTTTCTATATTTGGTAACATTCTGAAAATGCTATTTTCCTACAAATGCTTCACATTTTCTCAGCTTCCAAACAAATTTCATAACAGAAAATTTCAAAATATACACTTAATACAACCAAAAATCAAAATAAAATTATTTATTCACAATATATACATGATATACTTGGTGAGAAGAGGAAGAAAGAGTGAGAGATTGAGGGAAAGAGAGATAGATCGGGAAAGAGAAAGATCAGTACCAACGGAGGACCCCGGTGGCCAAATCAGGAAAGAGAGAGATTAGTACCAACGGAGGATGACGGCAGCTAGATCGGGTGGGTGTGGGTTTGCCGAAATGAGGATTAGGTTATGTGGGTAGATGGGTAGCTTGGATGTGGATTGAAGCTCATGGAGGAGGTTAGCTTGGATGATGGCGGGGGTGGATGATGGCAGTGGTGGATCGGAGACATGCAGCGGTGGAGCATGGCAGTGAGATTGAGTGGGAAGAAAAAATGGAGAAATCTCACCATTGAGTGGAGGAAACGGACGACTTGGGTGGTCGGAGCTGAGCTTCGTCGTGTCAGTGCGTAAGGTGGTGCTGGAGCAGTGCTATTGCCGAGATGGATGAGTGGTCACAGTTGAGCTTTGGAGAGAATGTGTGCTAAGAGTGAGGCGTGTGAGGAGTGAGAGGAGAGTGTAAATGGTTTGAAGGTAAAATAACTGTGTAAACCATTTTACAAGTGAAGGAAGTCTTTTTCCGATCAAAGTGTAAATGAAATTCCATTTGACTGTATTTACCGGTGGAGCCAAACACACACAAGGGTGTAAAACATTTTATGGAAATCATTTACACCCAAAACAAACACAATCTAAATTGTGGTATAGGTTCCCATGAATCATACCCACAACATTCAGAGATGTCTCACTACCTCAATCATGGAAGTTCTCGAAATTGTGAAGCAATCAAATTGCATGAAATATATGGTCTTTCTTAGGAGCTTGCGAGGTATGAAAAATTACACCACACACACCTTTTGTTATCCATAAACTTTACCGTTATTAACTTAATCATTGGAAAAGCTTAGTTTTTCATTTAAGTGGATTGTTCTAAGCCCGAGTTGAACATGTGTCATTGATCTCTCATGCATCGTCACAAATAACGTCCCTTTTGAAATTTGAAGTTTAAAAAGTGATAACCACCATAAAGAAACACAGTAGGTGTAATATATAACACTAATTTAGACCATTGGTGACATTTTAGTTGATTGAAGAGGAAAAGAGCTTTAAAAAAATTAATATAAGACGGATTTGAACCTATATGTTTCTGTTGAATATACTAGGTTGGGCCAGTTGAGCCCTAAATATCTTTTGCCTCTTAGCTCTTTTTGAACCAAACTCTCTAACCAAAACAATAAATCAATAAATTGATTTAGAAGTCTCTAGTAACTCATAACAGTCATTAAATATATATATATATATATATATATCCAAGAGTCATGTGCAATTGCTTTCTTTTTGCTGCATACTAATATATAGCAAAACCTTTCCCTTAAAAAATAAAAAAAAAACCTCAAATAAGTCAGTTTGCCTTTTGGATTATGTGAAGAGTTATTAGTTTATAACACTTCTCTCACCAAGAAAGGCATGGGTAGAGTTGGCTCGACAAATGTTCAACCCAACAAGGTTGGATTAGGTCACTGGGTTTGGCTTTTTGAATTATGTCAAGAGTTATTAGTTGGAGGGCATGGGTAGAGTTGGGTTGAGAAATCTTCAACCGAACAAAGTAAGATGGGTCACTGAATTGAGGTTTTGTCATATCCAATAAGAAATTTGGGTTTTCATTCAATTATTTAAGTCTATTATTCAATAAATTATTTATAATTTATAAAATTTAGCCTAATATTTCTATTTTTTCAAATTATATACTAAAAATCAAAATAAAAATTTTTTTTTGGGGGAGAAAAATCAAAATAAATTAAACTAACAAATTTAAACTAAATCTAAACTTCAAAAATAATATTCTAAGTTGGGTCAGGTTACTTGGGTTGAAAATTTGTCAACTCGAGCTCTACCCAATCCAATTTTCAAAATAATTTGGGAACTCAATACTCAATCCATGACAACAAATCCAAGACTTTAGAGCATTCGCATCAGTGTGTTTATTTTACACATCTATTTTTACACTAAAAACCTACTTTTTCTATTTTACACATTCACTTTTACAAAACACCCACATCAATTCATTTATTTTACAAGATATTTCAATAAAATATTCATTACACTATTTTTTTATTATTTCTTTTTACCTACCTACCTTAAATACCCACGCCCTCTCTCTCTCTTCCATTTTCTGGTTTCTTTCACGCTCTCACTCTCTCTCTCTCTCTACACCCATCTCTCTGGTCTTCTCTTCCAAATCATCCGCCACAGCTCCGACCACCAAACGCCACCGATCCACTACCCTCCACCACCGAAGCTCCGCATCAACGATCTCCACAGCCCCGCATCACCGATCCACCACCAAATCACAAAACCCATCCGCCACAGCTCTGACCACCAAACGCCACTGATCCACCACCAAATCTCCACCACCGAAGCTCCACATCACCGATCTCCACAGCCGCATCACCGATCCACCATCAAATCACAAAACCCATCCGCCACAGCTCCGATCCGCATCGCCGATCTCCGATCTCCGTGTTTGTGTATCTCTGTGTTTTTTTTTTTTTTTTTAAGCAAGTGTATCTCTATTGATTTGTCTGGATGTGTTTGTGTGTTGATTTGTCTGGATGTGTTTGTGTGTGGATGTGGTTGTGTGCATCTTAGGAAAAAGAGGAAGATGAGATATTGAGTTTGTTGAGCCAGAGAAGAGAGAGAAAAAAATGAGCGAACGGAAATGATTAAATTATTCTTTACACGAGCTACAGTAACGTGTATATTTACACGGTTACTGTAGCTCGTGTAAAGAAATACACATTTTTATATAATTTTAGAAGAGCTGATGGAGTGCATTTTTGAGCAAAAATGTGTAAAAACTGAGGTTTACATGATTTTAAACACACTTATGCGAATGCTCTTAGATTGGACGGATTGGTTCAGATTTGTTGCATTGGTTGATTAATTCACACTCCTATTCTCAAATTTCTGTAGGATGAATATTTTCATTTTACACTAAAAAGTAGTAATAAGAGTGTGAATTACTCAATTCTGTTTTGCTTTTTTTTATACTTTTTTTTATTGCTGCCCTCAAAGAATACGAGTTTAAAGGCGTGTAGGACGTAGGTTTCTTTTTTTCTTTTTCTTTTTTTGGTTGAGAAGAAGGTAAGTAAGTGAGCATGTAGCCTAAATCTGTATAATTTTAGTTAAATTTTATTGAGAGATATAAGAAAAGAAGCTAAAGAAAGAGCCATCTCATCTAAAATATAATAAATAGGCTAGATTTAGAAATTTCAATGCCTGATATAGTGAGACTTTGGAGACTGTTATTTCCCACGCTTTCTGCATATCATTCTACATATTAATTTTCTTATATATTAGTATGTGATGAAGCGTAAGTTCGTCAGTAGAGTTAGTCAGGTGGTCACTGGTGTGGTGCCTGCCACAATGCTTCCGATGCCAAAGTCAAAATAAGAAACTCTCTTGAGAATAAACAATGTAATTGAATAGAATGAAAGAGATCTCTTAGTGTCTATGTGTGTATGTACCTTGTACTTGGCAATGTGTGGGCTTTATATAGGCTTTCCCAGCTTCTAGCCGTTGAGGTAGTTATGGAAGTCTTAATGCTCCTCTTGGTAACGCCTAGTGCTGTGTAATGTGGCTTTAATGTGCTCCAACGGCTCACATAGTTGGCCTTGTAATCGTTCTGGGTGTAATTGTGCTGTATTGAATGTATTGGTTTACCTTCATCAGTGACATGGGTATAAGATATGCTCGTCCAAGTGTCTCCTCATCTGTCTCCCTGGAAGATTATCTCGTCATTTCGATCATTGGTTTCGTCAGTCCCATCAGCTGCCCCTGGATTCCGTGGTTGTCATGACATGTCATGTTGGCCATGGAAGATGAAAAGTTTCCTGGGCTTTAAGTGGTTGTTGGGTTTTCGTGCCGCATTAATTGCATAGTGGCGGCGTCCTTTGCGTTGCTACCACGTGGTGTGTGCGGATTAGTGGGGTTATTTCCATGTCCCTTGGGTTTCTCGCTGTTTTTTCAGTTGTTTAGGGCTTTGATTTAAAACTTCTCATCTCCTTCACTTTTTCCAATTTCTTTAATTATTTCTCTGAGTCCCTTCTTCCCCATCTCCTCTTGTGACTGTTCTGATCCTGCTCCAGCGACATCTTTGGAGTCTTTCTTCAATCGGGTCGTACCTTTTCATGGTACGTCTCTCTTTCTCCTTTTCCTCCAATTTCCTTTTCTTCATAATCTTGTATAGGTTCCTAATTTTCCTTTATTATCTCTTTTTCTTTTGCTGTGGCTTCCCCCCCCCCTTTTTTTTTCCTTATTATTTCTTTGGGATTTCAGTGTCTGTTCTCTTTTGTTGGGTGTCTATGGTGAGTAGCTCTGAGGTTTGGACTGCTTGCCCCTCAATTTCTTTCTTTTTCTTGCGTTTAGGGGGGTCTCTAGGCGTTTTTCAAAACCTTGGGGATTTTGTCTACGAGGGTGATAGTTTGGGCGTGGTACTGGTGGAACTGCTACCTTTACTTCGTCATCTATTGATTGGTTTGAGGGCTTGGTGAGAGAGCGGGGGACAATGTCAGAGGTTAGATCTAGTGAGCTTGAGAGGGGGTTATCGTCTAGTGGTGGTCAGGTAGAGGGGGATACTGCTATTTCTGCTTCTCGAGAAGTTAGGGCTTTTCACACCATCGAGGAGATGTGTGGCTTAGATGCTAAGACAGTGAGTAGATTTCAACATAGGTTTCAATTTTCGGAGTGGGTTCGTGTCCGTCGGCCTAACGACGAGGATAGGGCTTGTCATTTTTTCCTCAGTGAAGTATGCTTCTATGAGGCTGCCTTCATTTGCGGGCTTAGGTTCCCCGTCCATCCCTTTGTGATGGAGCTTTCAAATCACTTTGGGATTGCTCCTGGGCAACTTATGCCTAACTCATAAAGGATAGTGGTCAACTGTATGGAAATATGGTTGGCCGCTAACGAGGACATGATTAAGGTGGGCGAGCTCACCTATTTGTATTCTGAAAGAGTCTAAAGAATATGGATATTACGAGTTAGTACCTTGGGAGAAGAGAACAAGGATTGTCAGGGGCTTACCATCGTCCTTCAGATATTGGAAGTTAAGATTTTTCTTTGTGTCTGGGAACGACTTTGAGACTCCCTCCAGCGGGGACTGGGGTGATATCCCGAGGTTACATCGTCAGTAGGGAACCCCGACTTTAGGTGCGTCAGTATCCCTTTCAGTCAGTTGTATTTAGTTATGTCATCGTTGTCGTTACTAACTTTTGTGATTCTTGTTCCCTGCAGTTAAGAGACGACCGAAGCTAAAAAGCAAGCATAAGGAGTGTGTTGATAAGGTGATAGACTACACTCTGATGATAGAAAGTTGGGAAAATTTGGTGGACCCGCGGACTTTAGCGTTCTACAACCTCAGCCCTGATCCATCTTCCTTCGACCTACGCACCATAGGAATTGAGGGAAAAAAGAGTAAGTGTTTCATTCGTCAGTGTTGACTCCCTTGTGTTTTATTTTGCTTTACAAGCGTTCTTCTTCTTGCAGAAATGACGAAAAAATTTAATAAAGACATGTATACCAAGATGAGGGCGAAGAAGGACGAGCCATTGTCCAGTATAGGGAAGAAAGGTGTGTGCGTCACGGGAAAAAGCCCATCCGTTCCTCCAGTCTCGTCTGCTACTCCCCTTGCTTCTGGCACAAAGGTTGCGAGGATGGTCTCTCCAGCCGTTTCAGTTGAGGAGATCCCTACTCCTTCTTCAAAAAGGCTGTGATTGTCGAGTACGAAGAAAAATAAGGTCCACCGTTCCTCCACGATCTGGGATGATGAGGAATTGGCGGTAGAAAAGGCGCACGGAGTTGTCACTGCTAACGATATGAAGGTTTTCTCCAAGGTGCCACTCAACGAGGTTGTGAATCGCCACATTCGTAAACTTGTCCAGGTAGAATGCTCATGAGTCAAAGAGGTTTTTATTTATCTATTTTTATTTATTTTTTTATTTTTTTACTGACGGCTTTTGCTTTCTTCCTTAGGTGTTGGGGAAAAGTCTACACATTACTTCTAAGTGCCTTACTCAGGATGTAAAGGTGGTTTCCCTGATATCCCAGATGGAGGCTCTAGAGAAGGAAAATTCAACCCTGAAGAAGAAGCTTATTGATTCCATGGGTGAGGCCAACACTTTGAAGGAAAATGTCAAGGCTTTAAATGATGGCCTCAAAGTAGAGCATCAACTAACTCAGGAGAAGGACGAACAACTTCTTGCCACCATAGAGAAGCTTAAGATGATTGTTGCCAGGTCCATTGAGGGCTTCCAGCAAACTGATGAATACCAAACTGTGCTCTTTAGTTGGTATTTTAAAGGCTTTGAACTTTTGCGAAGGTACCTCGTCAAGCATCCCACTGGGGTTGACCTGCAAGGCTTGGATCTCGAAGTGTTGGACCAGGAGATGGCGATTGACGAGGCTAATGTCCCTGAAAAGACTATTGTTGATAACGTTCCTACTGATGACACCCCTGTTGATGACGTCTTCAATGCTGCCCGGACCTGATACTTGTGAAATTCTTTCTTTTTCTTTTTGTGTTGTTTGTTAAATCTACTATCAGGATAACCTTCTTTTAAATCTATCTTCAGAACAATAGTATTTAGCCTAGTGTTTATGGGTCTTTTAGATGTAGAAACAATGGTAATTACCCTTGGGGTTTTTGGGCTTTAATTAAATTTGCTATATATTTACCTGTATCTGTGGTTGCATGCTTGCTGGTATATGCTTGGAGATTCGTCCATACTTATACTTTGTGAAAATTCTAGTTGTGTATTTCTTCTTCTTCGTCAGTATTTTATTCCCATTGCTTCATCAGTTCTTTGCAAACAGCGCATATGCGGTCTTTTCATCGTTTGTAATCTTATACTTGCCCACCAAGGGTTTAGTTATTTAGCCATTCTTGACTTCAGTAGGCGGGATCTTGTTATTTAGCCTTTTTAGGCTTTGGTGAATTTCTTCGTCAGTAACTTACATCCGTCCAGACAGAATCTTGTTACTTAGCCATTTTTGGCTTGTGACTTTCTTCGTCAGTAACTTACATCCGTCTAGGCGAAATCTTGTTACTTAGCCATTTTTAGCTTGTGACTTTTTTCGTCAGTAACTTACATCCGTCCAAGCAGAATCTTGTTACTTAGGCATTTTTTGCTTGTGACTTTCTTCGTCAGTAACTTACATCCGTCCAGGCGAAATCTTGTTACTTAGCCATTTTTGGCTTGTGACTTTCTTCATCAGTAACTTACATCTATCTAGGCGGAATCTTGTTACTTAGCCATTTTTGGCTTGTGACTTTATTGTTGACCAGACATCTATTAATGGTATTTCTTCAAGTGCTCAATGGTCCATGGCCTTGGTAGTCTCTGCCCATCTAGGGTCTCTAGGTGGTAGCTGCCTTGTTTGGAGTAGTGAACGACTCGGTAAGGTCTTTCCCATGTGGGTTGAGCTTTCCTTATGCGGAGTCTTCGGTGGCTGTGGTGACCTTGCGCAGGACGAGGTCGCCTATGCTAAGTCGTCTGAGCTTTAACTTCTTGTTGTAATAGTTAGCCATTTTCTACCGGTACTCCGCCATTTTACTGCAAGCTTTGTCTCTTACTTCGTCTAGGCAATCTAGGTTTACTCGCAGAAAATCGTCATTGTTTTCTTCATTGAATATTTCTCATCTGGTGCTGGTTATCCCTACCTTGACCGGGATTACAGCTTCGGTACCGTAGGTAAGTCTGAAGGGGGTTTCTCCTGTTGGGGTTCTCGCTGTGGTTCTGTAAGCCTATAAGACATTGGGCAATTCTTCTGACCAGGCTCCTTTTGCATCATCCAGCTTCGTTTTAATGATCTTGAGCAGCGTTCGATTTGTCACCTCCATTTGTCCATTCGCCTGTGGATGCCCTGGGAATGAGAACTGGTTCTTGATGCCCAGTCCCGAGCAGAAGTCCTTGAAACCTTGGCTGTCGAACTGTCGTCCATTGTGATCGTCCGTGGAATCTTGAACCTGCAAACTATATTCTTCCACACGAAGCTTTGGATTCTTGCTTTGGTGATGGTCGCCAGTGCCTCTACTTCAACCCATTTAGTAAAGTAATCAATAGCGACTAACAAGAATTTACCTGACCTTTGCCTTAAGGTAGTGGGCCAACAATGTCGATTCCCCATTGCGCAAACGGCCACGAGGACGCAATGGTCGTCAGTTTCTCTTCTGAAAGTCGCTGAACACTCCCGAACCTTTGACACTTGTCACATTTCTTGATGAACTCTCTTGCGTCTACCTGCATTGTTGGCCAGAAATAGCCCGTTTGAATGATTTTACGTACCAAGGACCTAGGACCAGCATGATCTCCGCAAACCCCTTCATAGATTTCCCTCAGGACATACTTTGCTTCTTCTTCGTCAACACACTTTAAGTAAGGCATGGAGAAGCCCCTCTTGTATAGGGTGTCGTTGAGGATCGTAAATCTGGCCGCCCTCTTTCTGATCTTCCTAGCCTCGTCTGTATTCTGAGGGAGGTGCCCGTCCTGAAGGAAAGATACAATGGGCGTCATCCAGCTATTCGTGCTCTAGATTATGAAAGTCGGAATTTCTTGAATGCTGAGATTTTTCTGGATTTCCATCATCAGATCTGCGTTTGTTCCTTCTTCTTCTGACAAGGCTATCTTTGAGACTTCGTCTGCTGCCATATTCTGGCTTTTAGGAATCTGGACGAACTCGACCTCTTCGAACTCCTGAGTCAGATGTTTCGTCAGCCTGAGGTATTTCTGCATTTTTTCTTCCTTTGCTTCATATTCTCCCTTGATTTGCCCGATTACTAGCTTTAAGTCATTTTGGATAAGCAGATTCCTGGCACCAAACTCTTTTCCGAGCCTCAAACCCGTCAGAATTCATTTGTACTCGGCCTTATTGTTGGTGGCAGGAAATTTCAGTTGGACTCCATACTTAAGTATTTCTCCTTCGGGGGTGATTATGACAACCCTTACTCCTCCCCTTTTTTGGGCTGACGAACCATCAGTCTGTATCGTCCATTGCTTCTCTTTGTTCGGCAGGGTAAACTCTACAATGAAGTCTGCCAAAGTCTGTGCTTTAATGGCTGTTCTGGGATGATATTCAACATCAAATTGGCTGAGTTCGTTTGCCTACTGGACCATTCTCCCAGCTGCCTCAGGTTTGGCCATGGACTTCTTGATAGGTTGGTCCGTTATCACCAAGATTGGATTTGCCTGAAAATACTGTCTAAGTTTACGTGAGGCTACTATCAATGCGAACGTGATTTTTTTAATCTTTGGGTACTTGGACTCAGCTCCTTCGAAGGCTTGGCTAACGTAATAAACTGGAAGTTGTTTCCTGTCTTCTTCCCGGATCAGGGCTGCACTGACGGCTGTATTTGACACTGCTAAGTACAAATACAAGTTCTCACCTTCTTTTGACGGGCTTAGAAGGGGTGGATTACTCATGTAGCTTTTGAGTTCCTGGAAAGTTGCCTTACAATCGTCAGTCCAAGCGAAAGCCTGTTTCAAGTTCTTAAAGAAGGGAAGGCACTTATCCGTTGCTCTAGAGACGAACCGATTGAGGGCTACAATCCGTCTTGTAAGCTTCTGGACTTCCTTGACGGTCTTGGGTGATGCCATGTTGATTATGGCTTGTACCTTCTCTGGATTTGCCTCTATTCTTTTCTGGGACACCATGAATCTCAGGAATTTCCCTGAGGCTACACCAAAAACACACTTACTAGGATTCAGATTCATGTAGTATTGCTTGAGGGTAGCTAATGTCTCTTCGAGATCGTCCAGATGGGCAAGTTCCTTTTTACTCTTGACGAGCATGTCGTCCACGTACACCTCTATATTCCTGCTTATCTGCTTGCTAAACATTCTATTCACCAGCCTCTGATACGTAGCACTTGCATTCTTTAGTCCAAAGGGCATTACCTTATAGTAAGAGAGCCCTTGATTGGTGATGAAGGCCATTTTCTCCTGATCCTCGTCAACCATTTTTATCTGGTTGTATCCTGAGAAGGTGTCCATAAATGTCAACAGCTTGTGTCCAGCTATAGAGTCTACCAGCTGGTCTATTCTTGGAAGAGGGAAGCTGTCCTTTAGGCAGACTTTGTTCAGGTCCATGAAATCCACGCACATTCTCCATTTTTCATTTGCTTTCTTCACTAGGACGACGTTTGCAAGCCAGTCTAGATAGTGTACCTCCCAAATGAAGCCTACAGTCAAGAGTTTGTCAACTTCATCAGAGATCACCTGGTCTCTTTCGGGTGTAAAGACTCTACATTTCTGCTTGATGGGCTTCCTTTCCGGGTCTATATTCAACCGGTGCTGGATGACTTCTGGAGATATGCCTAGCATGTCATCATGGCTCTAGGCAAAGACGTCTAGGTTTTCTTTAAGGAACTGGATGAGCTTTGTTCTCATCTCAGGAGTTAGAGTCGTCCCTATCCTGGTTGTTTTTGTTGCTTCTCCTTCGGCCAGCTTCACTATTTCCAAGGCTTCCACCTTTTCTTCCTCCTTTTCCTCGATTATCCATGTATGGTTCTCCTTTGCTGCCAAGACGGCCGGATAACATTCCCGAGCTAGAACTTGATCTCCTTTAACTTCGCCAACACCGTTCTCCGTTGGAAATTTTACCTTCAAGCAGTAGGTGGATGTGGACGCCTTCCACTTGTTGAGTGCTGGCCTTCCAATGATGACATTGTAGGAGGAGGGGCAATTTACCACCAAGAAGTCCAGCTGACGAGTCAACTACTTTGGGTATGTCTCACAGTTACTGTCAACGTCACTATGCCCTTGGGATATACCTTATCACCGCTGAAACTGACGAGAGGGGAATCAAAAGGACGTAGTTTTTTGGATCCAGTTTCAATTGTTGGAATGTAGGGAAGTAGATGATATCAGCGGAGCTACCATTGTCCACGAGGATCCTTTTAGTGTTGAACCCTTCTATGGTAAGCATTATGACCAAGGGGTCGTTGTGAGGCTACTTCACTCCCCTAGCATCACTCTCGTTGAAAGTCATGTCTTGATCAGTTCATCTGTGTTTCGATGGGGGCGTCATGTGGACGTTGTTCACCTGTCGTTGATGTGCTTTTTTAAAGGACTTAAATGAGCCTCCTGTGATGGGCCCCCCTGCGATCGTCTATATTTCCCCGATCACATTTTGAGGAGGTTGGGATTGACGATCATCGCCCCTGGACAAGGACTCATGTTGGCCTTTGTTCCCATCTTGGAATTTACTATACTCCCCCTTCTTCACAAACTTCTGCAACTTCCCCTTTCGTATCAATTCTTCTATCTGCTTTTTGAGGTCCCGACAATCTTCGGTGTAATGGCCATGATCTTTGTGAAATCGGCAGTACTTATTCTTATTGCGGGCGTTAGGAGATGAGTGCAATGGTTGCGGCCATTTAAGGTAATGTTCGTCCTTAATCTGCGTTAGAATTTTATCAACAGGCATAATAGGAGGAGTAAACTTTACTGTTTGCAAACTTTTATCATCTTTCCTTTTGACTCCGTCATTGGTTCGACGATCTGGGTGTTCACGCTTTTGTCCTCTATGGTCGTCTTCTCTTCTTCCTTTGTCCCCTGGTCTCTCTACATTCCTGATGGCAGCCAATGCGTCTTTAGCGTTCATGTACTTCTGTGCTTTAAGGAGCATCTCGGCCATCTTCTTTGGGGGATTCTTCACAAGTGATGTAACGAGCTCTCTGAATCTCAACCCCACCTTGAAGGTCGTCAGCTGCACCTTATCGTCAACCTCATCTACCTCTAGTGTCTCCCGAGTGAAGCGTTTCACATATGACCTTAGGGTTTCCTTCTCTCCCTGCTTGATGGTGAGCAAGTAGTCCGTGGTCCTCGGTCCTCTTTGGTCGTTGTCCTCCAATGAAGTGAAGCAGGAAGGCGTTGCTCAACTGCTCAAAGGTGTCAATGGACAATGTTGGCAACTTTGTGAACCATTCTCGTGCAGCTCTTTTAAGAGTGGTTGGGAAGGAACGACACAATATTTTGTCTAGAGACTGCTGGAGTCCTAGTGTCGTTTTGAAGGTGTTAAGATGATCCTGAGGATCCTTTAGCCCATAAAAGGGTTCAAGTTGAGGTAGCTGAAATTTCGACGGCACTGGACAGTCGAGGACTGCTGTGATGAATGGTGAATCTGTTGCCCTGACCATTCGATCCACACTCCATTCTGTTTTCTCCTTGATGGCGTTCCTAAGTTCGTCCATCTCTCTCCTCATCTCCTAGAGCAAGTCCGAGTTCTGCTCGGTTGGAGTATTAGGTCTTTGATGGTCACTTCTTCTATGGCTATCTCCCTCGTCATCCCGATTTCCCTTAGACCGATTCTCCTCCTGCTGAAGCTGTAGCTTCATTTCCTGATTTTGTCTGGTCAGTTCTTCAACGGTGCCTGCAAGAGCCTGAACTTGCTGTGCTAGGGCTGTGGAATCTTAATTGGACTCCATCTAAGAGAAATAGTTGATCGGAAACTACTTTTTAGAGATTGAACACGAAAATGTATGTTTCCCACAGACGGTGCCAAACTGATGAAGCGTAAGTTCGTCAGTAGAGTTAGTCAGATGGAAGCAATACTTAGCCATCAAGAGTGGTCACCGGTGTGGTGCCTGCCACAATGCCTCTGATGTCAAAGTCAGAATAAAAAACTCTCTTGAGAATAAACAATGTAATTGAACAGAATGAAAGAGATCTCTTGGTGTCTATGTGTGTATGTACCTTGTACTTGGCAATGTGTGGGCTTTATATAGGCTTTCCCAGCTTCTAGCTGTTGAGGTAGTTATGGAGGTCTTAATGCTCCTCTTGGTTACGCCTAGTGCTGTGTAATGTGGCTTTAATGTGCTCCAACGGCTCACACAGTTGGCATTATAACCGTTCTGGGTGTAATTGTGCTGTATTAAATGTATTGGTTTACCTTCATCAGTGACGTGGGTATAAGATATGCTCGTTCAAGCGTCTCCTCGTCTGTCTCCCTGGAAGATTATCTCGTCATTCCGATCATTGGTTTCGTCAGTCCCATCAATATGCATTTAGATATTTGGTTTCAGTTTTAGCATTTTATAATTAAAAAAAGATATTTGGTTTTATTGTAATAAATGTTTAGCATGTGAGTTGTTCCATGACATTTTTAATTATACTTTTTTATTTTTATACATAGAGTTGGCAAAGCAAATTGCTTTCAACTTTCAAGTGTTTCCATTATATAGTTACATGGAATTTAATATGTAGAATGATGTGCTATATATATTTAAACCGATGTGCAATATACTTGTTAGACTCTCCAAGGCGATGTGGTTCGAAGCTTTGTACTAATTATCAAAAGAAAACTCTAAAGACACGTCCAAACTCATATCCAAATCCACAATACGTTTAACTGTAGAAATGGTTTCCTTTTCCCATCCCTAGAAAAGAAAGAGTTCCGTTGATTTTATTTAAAAATAATAATAATAAAATAACAACAATTGAAAAAGTCTCCTTAATTAGCCAAGAATTTTGTAGTACAATTTGTTGGCATCTCTTAGTATTTCTAACAGAAATATCTAGGATTCGAACCCCCCTTTCCAATAATAATAACAATTGAAAGGATCTCCTTAACCAAGAGTCTTGTAGTACAATTTGTTAACATCTCTTAGTGTTTCAAACGGAGACATCCAGGATACGAACCCTCCTTTCTGTTATAACTATCGAATTATCAACCAAAAAAAAAAAAAAAATTTTTTTAGAAGTTTTCTCTAGATACCTCATATAGTCATACTAGTCAACTAACATATGAAAGTTGCTTATGCACGCCATGCCATGTGAAAAGCTCCGAAGTTATTAAAAATTATACAGATATGGATTTTTTTTTTCTTCAAGGAAGCACCTTCGTTTGCATAAGTCCAAGCCGACCAATCAAACAACATTCCAAATCAGTGTCCCAACTACCCTGTTAGATATTCTTATAGTAGTTTTAGGTATAAGCTTCTGTCATTCTTTTTCTATGATGCTAATCAAATGCCAAGTCTAAGGTCAACCAAAAAATTGGACACGGATTTGTTGTATTTAGTATTGTACCTGGCTTGAGTTTAATGTTCAATCGCATTTGACTCTTTCAAATGATAATATGTGTCCACTTTCAGATATGTGTCATTATTTTGATGGGTTCAGTGCAACTAATTAAATACTAAATCAAACCTTATCCTTTAGTATTTACCGCAAGAAAAGAAAAATAGAAAAAAGAAAAAGTCATTTCACGCTATGAGAAATGATATGTTTACAACATTTTTACAACATTTCTACAACAAATCTTAAGTGGCAGGTTATTACTGGTTGTTATTGTTTGGACAAAAAAGTAATCTTAGTGTTAGTTTTAAATTTAAACCAATAACAACTAACCACCTGTGATTTGTTGTAAAAATATTGTAAAATTGTTATAAACGAAGCATCTTTCTTCAGGCTATATATAACTCAGTAGCTCCCAATGGAAAAGTTGTTTCTGTTATCATTTCCATTTCCAGTACTGGTTTGACAATCAGACCAACATAAAACTATGGCTCCAAATCTCCACGCTACACTTGAGCCGAATTAGGAGGTCCAAACTGTTCTTTCCCTTCACCTTAACGCTAATAAAATCACAGAGCAAAAGAAAGCAAAGATGAATTACGTGTTAGCTATGTTGAATGTTTTGACCATTTTTTTTTTATATGAATCTGTTTTGACCAGATTCATATCATTGTTCTAAAATCGTCACAATCCACTTATAATAATAAAATGCCATGTTAATTAGTTCACATAGTACTTCCACGTCATTGCATATAAATTCTTGTGTGGGATTGTCTCTCATGAATTCTTGTGTACAATTATAACTATTAGTATAAGTGATAATAGTTACACACACTGTCTCTATGGGACACGTAGTTAAAATCGTGTTTTCATTAATTAAAATTGTAAAATTACACAATTAATTGCGTTGCACATCAATTTCATATTGTAACTAAAATCTTATTTTTAAAACATAATTTTAACTATAATATGGATGATAGTGTATAACTCAACGTGTATAACAATAATTAACTAGTAGTATATAAAGCCTTTTTGATGCGAATCGCACGTGGACAACAAACAAATAGTAGCTAACAAGTGTCCGATTCCTTTGTTTTGCAACCAATGGTGTGCAATGTTTTGTGGCCGGAATTCTAGTCTTGTTTAAATAGAAAATTCCAACTAACTTTTATTTTTGTCTGGTTCCAATTCACTAATACCTTTTAGAAGTTTGCTGAACCGTCCATACCAACTCTTTTTCTTTTTTTGTTGATAAGCACCAACCCTTATTCATAAAAACAATTCATATCTTTTCATTAAAATGTATGAAAATGCTTTCTTCATTGGTTGGCTGGATTATACCCTCTTCCTCTTCCTCTTCCTCTTCTTCCTCCCAATACGACGAAAAAGAAGATGATGAAACAACAAACGACAGCATTTCGGCTAAACCTATCGATAACGTTGATGAATCCATTGACGATCCCAAAATTCCAGTTGGAATCGCCGTCCGCTCCACCCCTATAGTCACAATTGCACTTCCTGCCACCGCAGCAGCCCCTATAGGCAACCCTCCAATCACAGCCACCACCACCACCACTACTATAATTGTGAATTCAAAACGAAAGCGTGTTGAGAATGAGAACAAGAACGATGCATGGACCATGCAGGAAGAGAAAAGGCATGTGGACTATTCTCGGAGACTGATTCAACGGATTTGGACTAACGAGGATGAGATTGAGCTCCTACGAGGCTTCCTTGAGTTCACAACACAGCGCGGCTCCACAAATCACAATGTCGCCAAAGAATTCTACGATCAAATCAGGTCCAAACTTCAGGTTGAGTTCAACAAGAACCAGCTCTCTGATAAGCTCCGCAAGTTAAAGAGGAAGTACAAAAGAGTTCTTGAAAAAACCAACCCAGACAAAGAGTTTTCTTTCAAGAACGCACATGAACAAGCCAGGTTTGAAATTTCTCGTAAGATCTGGGGTGATATTGTTGGCCGAATTGGCGTCGAAGATAACATGTTAGATGAGGATGAACCGAGTTCTAGCCTTAATGACGTTAATCTTGTCAATGTTAAGGTGGAGGATGAGGAAGTTATGGGTGATTTTAGTCCATGGAAGCGACCAAAGTCTCTGTCTGGTTTGAAAATCAATGAGAAGCACGTTTCGAACAATGGTACTTTGCCAAATGACATTGAAAATGGGAATAATGACGTAGCGAGCTTGATTGAGGATACGGTGAAGAGTTTATCACCATTGTTTCAAGAGTTGTTGAGCAATGCATTGAGTCCAACGCAATTGAATCCTGATGGGGTGTCGACGACGAATATGCAGGGTGGAGAAGGGGTGGATGAGAAGTGGAGGGAGCAAAGGATTAAGGAGTTGGAGGCGCACTCAAAGCGTTTGGAGTTGGTGCAGGATCAGATTAAAGCAACATTGGAGGAATTGAAGTCTATGGGAGGTTGATGGAGGATGTATTTGGGTTTGAATTCGAACATATGCAGACTTTTTGAGTCTTGAGCTTTTACTTTTTTCTCACAAAATTTTCTTGGTGATTGATCACTAGTTGATAGTGTAGCAAGTAATAATTGAGCTTTTGGTTTATATATCTTTTATTGAATTTTATTAAAATGGTATTTTAAAAATAATTTCTGAAATTTGATAGTATGGTCATACTGTTTGGATACAATTTGCCCAATGAATTATCATCCCATGCATGGGTTGTTTTTGTTTTTATGCATTGGCTAGACTCGTTGAATTCAATTGTTCATCTAAAGATCATGTCCAAGTAACAATTTAGGGCTAATTTGAAGCAGGGATGGCAAAAATTTCCAAACCTGCTTGACATGTACTGCCTTACGCAGATTTTTCCTGCCCTTACCGCAACAAGAGATCCCACACACACGGTTTTAGATGCGGTCCATGGAGTGAAGCCCCTAACATCTTCACGGTTGGAATATTGAAGCTCTATGTTATGCTCACTATCCCAATCTCCCAGTCCTCCTTATCTCATAGTCTCTCTCGGAGGTTTTGTAGAAGATGTTACAAATTAAAGATAGCCAAAGATATCTTTAGTAGGGGGCTGTGGTTCAAGACCTGAGGGTAGATTTAGGGTTATATATTTCCAACCATGATTAAAAAAAGAAAAAAAAAGAAAGTAAAGTAGAGGAAGAGAGGGTTTTTGGGTTCTGTTAATTTATTGTTGAGTTGGTTAATTGAGTTGGAAAGCACTAATTGGGATTTTTGAGTTGATTAATTGAGTCGGCCCGCACCATTTGGGCAATTTGGGCTCGCTAAGTCAGCAATTTTAGCTTAACACATATTTATTTTTTTGAAAAAAAATTGTGAGTGATATACTGATATGGTCCCTGTCCCCAATCTGCCAAAATTAAAAATTAAAAAGAAGGAGAAACTATTTAAAATGTTGGGAAGCTAAGCTAAAACCTTGAAGAGAATCACATCATTTACACCTGAATATTACAGCATAAAAGTGTTTAGCTTGTTTCAAGGTTCAACTCATAAGTTTCTTGACTTCTATTCAAAGATTTTGGCATAATCCTACCCTTAATAAGATTTTAGTAGGGTCTAAAAGAATGAATTGTACATGATGAATTATTGAAAGAACATTTACTCTATAAATAACATAAATTCACCTTCTCTTGCACATGATATTTAATGATTTTTTTAAAAAAAAATAGGACATGGTATGACCCAAAAAAAAAAAAAAAAAAAAAAGCGTGGAAGTCATGCTTGGTAACACAATTAAATAATTGTAAAAAAAAATGTCAAAACAATAAAATGCCTTTTCTGTTTTGAATTCAAATAGCAATAAACCATTGAATTTGCCTATGATGCACATTGTTGGCACAAAAATTGCATTTAAGATCATAGTTGTCACAAGATAAGAACTAGTCTTTTTTTCCTTTTATTGACCTAAAAATAATTAATAAAAAAATACACCATTAAATTACGAATATATCATACTTAGAAAGAATTTAAATGCACCTAACATTTATGTCAAGAAATCAAATTTGCCATTATCCATCAATTGATTTTATGTCCATTTATGCCAGAGCCGGCGTGCGGTATACACTAGCTATAGCTGTCAAAAGCTTTGATCATGAAACAATTCTTATTAGATTTGTAGCACCTTCTTTGTACCATACAGTTTTCATCCATGTTAGCTTCTCTCCTTCTAGATTTCTCAAAAATTATATTTATCGTCCATTCAGATCTCAATATCGGATCAATGATTTACCAGAATAGTGCTTCAAGTTTAATTTGAAGTTAAACAGGGTAATGCATGAATATAGCCCTGGAGCTTTCAAGTTCGGTGAGTTATTAATATTGCTTTTAGTAATAATCCAATTGCTAGTATGAATGCTAGGCTAAAAACCTCACATTTATATTTTTTGGGTTTTTGTTATAGGTTGGAGTTCTTATATGAAACCATCACATAATGCGCTTGGGATGATTCAACAGTTGCAGCAAACAAGAGCATCATGCACAGAAATCTTCCACCAAAGGAATATGTCTACTTCACAAATAATTAAATCGTAACTAGATAGCCATGCATGCAAATAAAGATTTGCATTACATTTACTTCTCATTTAATGGTCTAGTTGAAATGTATATTTTATTTTCAAAATGATTTTTTTTTTTTTTTTTTTTTAAATGTCAAGATGTAACTATCACATATATCAAAATCTCAGAGAATAGAGTGTATGTTTATAATATGATGTTTTATTGATTTTTCGAAACCTCATGGAAGGTTAGTAATTTTCTTAATTTTGAAATTAGTTGTACTCTTGGAGAATGAGAGATGTGAATTGAGTTGCTGAAAAATATTTTTTTTAATGAACTTTTTTTAATAGACGAAGAATGAATTTTTTTTAATAAAAAAAATATTTATGTATGAGAGGGTAAAAAATAATGCATCCCCTTGTTTCCTAAGAAAATGAACTTTTTTTTGGTGTATGATGTACATGTTAGGAGTTATGTCTATTTATTAGTATTATTATTATTATTATTATTATTATTATTATTATTATTATTATTATTATTATCATCAAAAAAAGTGGGGGGGGGGGGGGTGGAGATTTTGAGACAAAATTTTGATTTGCGTGGAATGCATTTTAAGATATTAAGGAACTGTTTGTTAGTGTTATTTAAACAAAAGTTTTTGTTGTTTAAACAACACATGTTGTTTCACAGTATTTTTTCACCCACACATATTTCAACAGCACTTAAATAACGTTATTAAAACAATATTACCAAATAGGTCCTAACTTTCCCACAACTTCCTCAATAAGCTTTGCTTAGAATTGAAATTTTGAAGGATTCAGATTTTTTAGATTTCCTAAGATAAATCTACAAAATGAATTCAAATCCTCTAGATTTCCTAGAGGATCTAAATCCAATTCTGAATGGCTTGCTCAAGCATGCTTTCAATTGCTTGAGCAAGCAAAAGCAGGCGTCAATTGCTTGAGCAGCCCATGGGCAGCATTTATGTTCATTACTGCTCCTTGTTACAGAGCTTGCTTGATTAGCTTCATTTCTTGCTCGAGCAAGATTCTATATATTGGATTCAACCAACTAAAATCCTAACAAATTGGATATTATTTATAACCGAATCCATAAATTTATGTTTTTGTGCTTAACTCGAAACCTTTTATAGATGAGATGAAAATTTTACAGTACACACTTTTTTTTTTTAATGTACAATATGGACTTCATCTTTTTCCTTTATTATCTTTTTTTTTTTTTTTTTTTTTTTTTTTCATATATATCCTACCTAATTTTAATTGTTAACACATGTTATTGCCTTATTTAATATATATTTTATAATAATATATGTATGTAGAGATTAGGTAGGTATGATATGTACCTAAAAGAAAATCTGTGTATTGTAGAATGAATGATCACTCATGAGATAGTTTTTGATCTTTAATTATCTTGATATTATACAAAAATAATGTAAGATATAAGGAAATTATGTAATCTAATGATAGAATTATTGAAAAATGAATCTAATAAAAAGTTTTTAATTAAATGATATGAATCTTTTTAAAGATACAACAAAAAATTACAACATTCCCAAAATTAGTTTACCAATTCACACTACTTTAAAAAAATTAAATTGAAAATTGTGGTAGATCCATGTATAAGGTGGTATGTTAATTTGAAAATTTTGTGAATTTTTATTATGTCAATGGCTTTATTGAAATTGTATTGCCTTAAAAAAAAATGGGAGAGATGCAGCTTAACACGTTTGTAGGTGGTCCATATGGACCCGAATCCAAAAACCAAAAAAAGGAAGGACAAATTATTTAAAAGTGTGTGAGTTGTTTCAATTCATAAATTTCTTGGCTTCTTGTTAGAAATCTGGGAAATGGGAATAATCCTATCCTTAAAAAGATTTTAGTGCGGTGTAAAAGAATGGAGACGTACATCATGAATTATAGAAGGAACATAAATTCACCTTCTTGCACTTTTTTTTTTTTTAATTTATAGAGTTTCAACCTATGGCATTCAGTTCTGATGATTATACTCTTTATCATTAAACCAAAATACTCATCGATTTTTGGTGTAGAAGATTGATTCCAAATCTCTTATACTTTCTTGCAAATGATACATTATGTTAAAAGAAATTAATATAACAAAAAATGTATGGAAGTCTTTTTTTTTTTTTTAGTGGAAGTGTGGAAGTCATGATTGGTAATACCATAAAATAGTTATAAATTTTTTTTTTTAGAAACAAATAATTATAAAAATGGTAACACAACAAAATTTTTTTTTTCCTGGTAAGATTTTTTTTTTTTTTTTTTTTTTTTCAGAAATAATTACAACATGCTGCTAACTCTGCACCTCAAATCCTTTCCTCCTTAGACCCCCAAACACTTTGTGCATGGGGAGGTGCCAATTCAATTACAAGGCCTTTGGCTTCCTAATAAGAATTCAAATAGCAATAAAACATTGAAAAAATCCACGATGCACACTGTTGGCATAAAAATTGCATTTAAGAAGAAGAAAAAGAAGAAAATATCGTACTTGTCACAAAATAAGAGCTATTCCTTTTGTTTCTCGCTACAAATAGGTATAAAATACATCATACTTCACAATATTCACAAGTACATGGACAAGAGCTTACAAGCATAAGATTGAGGAGCTATTTACATGCCCAAGGATCTAAGAGACTAAACCTAAGAAACTACACTACTGGTCCCTATAGAGTGTGATTGAGTGTGCTATGATTTAGTGCTTAGATATGTATTATGATTTGTGCTTTGTGTTGAGGGCCTTCATGTAGTATCAAGTCTTCTATTTTATATTTATCAAAAAAAAAAAAAAAAGTTTTCTATTTTATTGGTAAGGATGGTGAATTTTTTCCAACCCATAATTACCCCACTAGCAAGTGAGGGGCGGTTAATTGCAGAAAAATAACTTCTAAATTTCCATTGTGATGAAACATAGTGATGTAGTCAGGAGTTGACCTTAAAGAGGGTGAAAATATAAACAAAAAAAAAAAAAAATCATTATGAAATTCTAAATAAGCATCCATTTAGTATTAACAAGTTGTCAACAAAGACAAAGACACAAATTCATTATTGGAATAATTACAAATTATCCACTTGTGGTTTAGCCCGAATTTAACTTACCCACATGTGGTTTCATTTTTGATACTTTACCCACCTAAGGTTACTTCCATTTAGTCTTTGTTACCCACCTCTGTTAAAAAAGAGGGGTAAATAAGTATTTTTACATCCATTTTATGTCTCTCTTCTCCCAAAACAAGAAAAAAAAAAAAAAAAAAAAAAACAATATTAAAATATGGTATTAGTTTATCACAATTCACAAACATGAAAAACATACACAAACATGAAAAACATACACCTAGAAAATTAATATAAATCAAATCAAGCAATACCATCAAAGTACAAACCACAAATCTATCAAAATACAACCCCAAAACCCAAGTCAAAATACAAACATCAACACACCCACACACATCCAAACCCATAGATCCATCAGTAACCATGCCTTAAATCCCATTTTTCAAACCCCAACAAAATCCCTAAATCAAATAAATAAAGAAGAAGAAAAATATAGCACAACATTTGATCCCACGTTTTATGCCAAATTGGCTTCAAAATTAAGCCCACAAAAAAGAGTCACAAATTGCTAGCAACACATTGGAAATTAACATGCAGAGAGAGAAAAATCACAGTTTCAACTTTTCAAAAAAATAAAATAAAATAAAATAAAGCCTAAAAACAAAAACAAAAAAAAAAACAAAACAAAACAAACAAACAAACAAACTTAGAGAACTTTAATGGAACTTAAGAATAAATGAATTCAAAGCCAGGCATATATTTGAAACCCCAATTTCAAATCCAGACATATATTTTAGGGACTTCTCAAATCAGAAAAATTAAACTCAAATCAACCACTCCACAAATCTCATCCTTTCTTTGTCTTCCCCCTCTCTCTCTTTTGTCCATCCATCCAATATATCATTGAAATCTCTATAAATAGTTGAAAAATCCAAATTCCAACTTACCCTCAATACATATATTATTAGAGTGAGTTAGCATTGGGAGGTAGAGGTATCGGTGGGCAAAGAAGACACTACGGTGGAGGAAGACGTGGGCGCTGTGGGAGTGGTTGATGAGAAGCTCGACGTGATTGATGAGGGAAGGGTTAAGCCTTTGACAGCCAAACTTATCGATGAGCTTATTGCAGTTGATCTTGCCTTCATCTTTGTCCAACACTATGCTCCTATCTCCGTTGCTTTTCTATCCATCAATCCCAAGACCCATGACGAGTTACTACCCATGGCCCCATGAACCAAGGTCCACCCACAACACCACAACCCCACGTTGATGTCCACTGTAACAACCCAAAATCTTAGATCAACCACCACCAATACCCAAATCGCAACCTACATGTCATGCTTCTCAAAACCCAAACCCAAATTAGTCATGTTCTTCCTCCTCAAATCAAAACCCAAATCCATATAGCCACCCTTGGCTCCTCCATTATCGCAACCGTGACCCAAAGCTACCACCTATCAAAACCAAAGAGAGAGAGAGAGAGAGAGAAATAAAATCAAATAAGAAGTAATGGAAAGAGTAGTAAGTGATTTTTGCCTTTAATGATGATTCTCGGACTAATAAATCAAGTGGGTGCCATTGTAGCATTTAAGATCTCAAGTGGGTGAGCAAGCGTGAAAGAGTGCATGGGAGAGGAGTGTTTGATCTGATTTCTTGTTTGATTTTTTGATGAAACTTGTTAGAGTAACGGAAAAATTAGAGGTGGGTTACGGAGCATAAACGAAATGAACCACCGGTGGGTAAAGTGTCATAAATGAAACCACGGGTAAATAAGTTAAATTCGAGCTAAACCATAGGTGGGTAATCTGTAATTATTCCTTAATTATTTCTTAACACATTAAAATGCAATCACTTATTAAAAAGGGGAACTTGACATGCATCTATGGTCGAATAAGGGTAAAATTATTTTGTTTAAATTTTTTTAATGTGTAAAATTTTTTGTTTTGGGTAAAATTTCTAGATTTTTTTTTTTTTTTTTAATTTTGCAATTGATACTTAAAATGATCAAAGATATTGTTTGGGGTGGTAAAAGTTCATTCTTCTCAAAGAAAAAAAAATGTGAAAGTTCATTAATTTTTATTTTTGTTTTTGTTTATTAATTTTTTTTAAAGAATAATAATAATAATAATAATAATAATAGTAGTAGTAGTAGTAGTAGTAGTAGTAGTAGTAGTAGTAATAATAATAATAATAATAATAACTAGCCTCTGAGCACACGCATGGGCGTGTGCTCAGAGGCTCTTCTATTTTTTGGGGAAAAAAAAAATGAATACGTGAGGTGAGTTTTGTAGATTGGAGGAGTTTTAAAATTAACAAAAAAGTGATCCTATTTTGTAGGGAGTTAGTGAGTAGAAGTAAGAATTTAAATCAACATAAAAGTAAAGAATTTAAATCAACATAAAAGTAGGAGTTTATTAGAAGTAGGAAGCCATTTCAACGTAGAGGAAGGATTTTATTATTTTTGTCAATTTACTATTTTAACCCCATTTTTAAGTTTTAGGTAGGGGTATTTTTGATAATAAAAAAAGCAATAACTAACTTTCTTTTGCCAATTTACTATTTTAACCTCATTTTTAAGTTGTTGGTTAATTAATTTAGGGGTATTTTTGACAAAAAAAAAAAACAATAACTAAATTTCTGAATCCTCTTAATATATACAGAAGATAATAAATGACAAAGAAGAAAGGGTTATAAATGGAAAAAACCTATTTTTATCTATCGCGGCGGAACGAAATACCTAGCAAAACAAAAGTTTCCCCTTCGTCCCTGTGTGTGTGAGAATCTCTTTATTTCTCTCCCCCATCATTATCTTCACCTAAAATCGCTTGGAATTAAAAACAAAAGACAAAAGAAAAACCCACTGATTTTTTTTTTTTGGGATTCGTGCCGATTCGCATTGAATCGGGCCAATTCGCCCTAAATCAGGTCGAATCGGTTCATATTGACGGTCGAAATCGACCGATTTTGGTTGATTTAGTCCGATACCGGCCAATTCAGGCTGATATTGACTTTGAATCAGACTGAAATTCAAGTAAGAATTATTAGGAAAAAAAAGAGTGCAAAAACATCTTAAAAAAAAACATCATTACCTCGTACCTCTGTGCTGAGCAATATATAAATAAAGATATATAGAAAATATAAACCCTAAAGTATGCTTAGCAATATATAGAAAATATAAATAAAAATATTTTTAATTATTTTTTAATCGCCACACTCGTGCCCTACTTTTTCAAAAATTGCCAAGTCTCGCACTCGTATCCGCACCCGAATCCCAAAACGCACCCGTGCTTCATTACAAGAGATCCCATACACACGGTTTTAGATGCAATCCATGGAGTGAAACCACTAGCACTGATCCCCCTCCTCGAAGCATTGTCAATGCAATGACTCCAGGCACCGACGTGAGGGACCCATAGAAGGCGGTGTTGGACTTCATGGACGGAATATTGAAGCTCTATGTTACGCTCACTATCCCAATCTGCCAGTCCTTCTTGTCTCATAGTCTCTCTCGGAGTTTTGTAGGAGACGTTACAAAGATAGCCAAAGATATCATTAGTAGGGGGGTTTGTGGTTCAAGACCTGAGGGTAGATTTAGATTTATATATTTCCAATCATGATTAAAAAAAGAAAAGAAAAAGAAAGTAAAGTAGCGGAAGAGAGGGTTTTTGGGTTCTGTTAATTTATTGTTGAGTTGGTTAATTGAGTTGGAAAGCACTAATTGGGCTTGTTGAGTTGATTAATTGAGTTGGCCAGCACTAATTAGGCAATTTGGGCTAGCTAAGTCAGCAAATTTAGCTTAACACTTTTTATTTTTTTGAAAAAAAAAAATTGTGAGTGATATACTGATATGGTCCCTGACCCCAATCTGCCAAAATTAAAAATTAAAAAGAAGGAGAAACTATTTAAAATGTTGGGAAGCTAAGCTAATACCTTGAAGAGATTCCAATTAGTATCCAATATAAGACTTAGCTTCTATACTAATCACATCATTTGCACCTGAATATTACAGTATAAAAATGTTTAGCTTGTTTCAGGGCTCAACTCATAAGTTTCTTGACTTCTATTCAAAGATTTTGGAACAATCCTACCCTTAATTAGATTTTAGTAGGGTCTAAAAGAATGAGTTGTACATGATGAATTATTTTTTTTTTTTTGAAACTGTACATGATGAATTATTGAAAGAACATTTACTCTATAAAATTATAAATAACATAATTCACCTTCTCTTGCACATGGTATTTAATTTAATTTAAAAAAAAAAATAGGACACGGAATGACCAAAAAAAAAATGCGTGGAAGTCATGCTTGGTAACACAATAAAATAATTGTAAAAAAATGTCAAAACAATAAAGTGCCTTTTCTGTTTTGAATTCAAATAGCAATAAAACATTGAATTTGTCTATGATGCACATTGTTGGCATAAAAATTGCATTTAAAATCATATTTGTCACAAAATAAGAACTAGTCTTTTTTCCTTTTATTGACCTAAAAATAATTAGTAAAAAAAGACAACATTAAATTACGAATATTTCATACTTAGAAAGAATTTAAATGCACCTAACAGTTATGTCAAGAAATCAAATTTGCCATTATCCATCAATTGATTTTATGTCCATTTATGCCCAGGGCCGGCGTGCAGTATACACTAGCTATAGCTGTCAAAAGCTTTGATCATGCATGAAACAATTCTTATTATTATAAATAGATTTGTGGCACCTTCTTTGTACCATACAGTTTTCATCCATGTTAGCTTTTCTCCATCTAGATTTCTCAAAAATTATATTTATCATCCATTTAGATCACAATATCGGATCAATGATTTACCAGAATAGAGCTTCATGTTTAATCTGAAGTTAAACAGGGTAATGCATGAATATAGCCCTGGAGGTTTCAAGTTTGGTGAGTTTTTAATATTGCTTTTAGTAATCCAATTACTTGTACGATGGGTAGGCTAAATACCTCACATTTATTTATTTTTTGGGGTTTTTGTTACAGGTTGGAGTTCTTATATCGAACAATTCCATTATGCGTTTGAGATTATTCAACAGTTGCAGCAAACAAGAGCATCATGCATAAAAATCTTCCACCAAAAGAATATGCCTGCTTCAACAATAATTAAATATTGCATAGCTTTTACTTCTCACCCAATGGTCCAGTTGAAATGTATCTTTTATTTTCAAAAAGATTTTTTTTCTTTTTTCTTTTTTTAATGTCAAGATGTAACTATCACATATATCAAAATCTCAAAGAATAGAGTGTCTGTTTATGAAATGATGTTTTATTGATTTTTCGAAACCTCATGGAAGGTTATTGTAATTTTGTTAATTTTGAAATTAGTTGTACTCTTAGAGAATGAGAGATGTAAATTGAGTTGCTGAAAAATATTTTCTTTATTAAAAAATTTCATTCTTCGTCTATTATTGCATATAAACTCATGGAATTCAATGTATGAGAGGGTAGAAAATCTTGCATCCCCTTGTTTCCTAAGAAAATGAACTTTCTTTGGTGTATGATGTACATGTTAGGAGTTATGTCTATTTTATTTTTATTATTATAAAAAAAAAGGGAGATTTTGAGACAAAATTTTGATTTGCGTGGAGTGGAATGCATTTTAAGAAATTAAACTTTCTCATGGCTTCCTCAAGAAGCTTTGCGTGAAATTGAAATTCTGAAGGGCTTGCTCAAGCATGTGCTTTTAATTGCTTGAGCAAGCAAAAGCAGGCCTCAATTGCTTGAGCAGCCCATTGGCAGCACTTATGTTTATTACTGCTCATTGTTACAGAGCTTGCCTGAGCAGCTTCATTTCTTGCTCGATCAAGATTCTACGTATTGGATTCAACCAACCAGAATCCTAACAAATCGGATATTATTTATAATCGAATCCATAAATTTATGTTTTTGTGCTTAACTCGAAACCTTTTATAGATGAGATGAAAACTCTAGAGTACACACTTTTTTTTAATGTACTATATGGACCTCATCCTTTTCTTTTCTTATCTTTTCTTTTATTAATTTACTTTTTTTTTTTTCCATATATATCCTACCTAATATTAATTGTTAACACATGTTATTGCCTTATTTAATATATATTTTATAATAATATATGTCTGTAGAGATTAGGTAGGTATGATATGTACCTAAAAGAAAATTTGTGTATTGTAGAATGAATGATCATTCATGAGATAGTTTTTTATCTTTAATTATTTTGATATTTTACAAAAATGTAAGATATAAGGAAATTATGTAATCTAATGATAGAATTATTGAAAAATGCATCTAATAAAAAGTTTTTAATTAATGATATGAGTCTTTTTAAAGATACAACAAAAATTCACAAAAAATTAAAACATTCCCAAATTAGTTTACTAATTCACACTTAAACTTTTAAAAAAATTAAATTGAAAATTGTGGTATATCCATGTATGAGATGGTATGTTAATTTGAAAATTTTGTGAAATTATTGTGAATTTTTATTATGTCAATAGCTTTTATTGAAATTGTATTGCCTTAAAAAAATGGGAGAGATGCAGCTTAACACGTTTGTAGGTGGTCCATATGGACCCGAATCCAAAAACTAAAGAAAGGAAGGACAAATTATTTAAAAGTGTGTGAGTTGTTTCAATTCATAAATTTATTGGCTTCTTGTTAGAAATCTGGGAAATGGGAATAATCCTGTCCTTAATAAGATTTTAACGGGGTGTAAAAGAATGGAGCTGTACATTATGAATTATAAAAGGAATATAAATTCATCTTCTTATACTTTTTTTTTTTAATTTATAGAGTTTCAATTTATGGCATCCGGTTTTAATGATTATACTATTTATCATTAAACTAAAATACTCATTGATTTTTGGCAGTGGGGGAGCCAAGATTTTAGTCTAGAGGGGGCAAAATTAAAAGATGATATTAAAAGTGAAATTAATCTAAAAAATATTAATCAACAATAATAACAAAATAAATAAACAATTGTAAGCAAATATGAATATATTTCATATTATTAAAATAATTAGACAAAAATAACCAATTCATAGCTACTAAAAAATTTACAAACTGATGGAGTAAGAATGTGATTAGTGTTACTTAAAAAATATAATGAATAAATGTTTGAAATGATTTTTTTTGTTATTGGTGACATGCCAATTTGTAAGACATAAGTTGTAAAATTTGTAGTATCTCTAGCATCATTCAAGAATAAAATGCTGTGAAAAGTATCATAAATAGTAAAAATGGTGTAAATAATGATATAAAATAAAAAATAGTGAAATAGGTGCAAGTTGTAGTAGGACAAGACAAAAGCAATGGTTTAGTCACTTTCAACCAAGTAAAAGTCTTTTTTTTTTTTTTTTTTCCCCTCCATGTCAGTATATAACTATTTTAGACTACTATTACTAAAAAATTTGAGGAGTCAGGGGGGCAGGTGCCCCCCCCCCCCCCCCCCCCTCCCCTCTGGCTCCGCCAGTGATTTTTGGTGTAAGAGGTTGAATTCCAGATTTCTTTTACTTTCTTGCAAATGGTACATTATGTTAAAGAAAATAATATAACAAAATATGTGTGAAAGTCTTTTTTTTTTTTTTTTTTTAATGGAATTTTGGAAGTCATGCTTGGTAATGCCATAAAATAGTTATAATTTTATTTTTAGAAATAAATAGTTATAAAAAATGGTAACACAAAAAAAAAATTAAAATAAATTTCCTAGTAAGAATTTAGATAGCAATAAAACATTGAATTTATCCACGATGCACATTGTTGGCATAAAAATTGCATCTATTTATGTATTAACAAGTTGTTAACAAAGACAAAGATACAAATTCATTATTTCTTAACACATTAAAATGTAATCATTTATTAAAAAGGGGAACTTGACATGCATCGGTTGTCGAATAAGGGTAAAATTTTTTTGTTTAAATTTTTTTAATGGATAAAATTTTTTGTTTTGGGTAAAATTGTTAGATAATTTTTTTAGTTTTGCAATTGGTACTTTTTTTTTTTTTTTTTTTTTTTGAGGGGGTGCAATTGGTACTTATAATGATCAAAGATGTTGTTTGGGGTGGTAAAAGTTCATTCTTCTCAAAGAAAAAAAAAAGGTGAAAGTTCATTAATTTTTTTTTAAAGAAAAATAATAATTATAATAATAATAATAATAAATGACAAAGGAGAAAGGATTATAAATGAAAAAAACCCATTATTATCTACCGCGGCGGAACGAAATACCTAGCAAACCCCTTCGTTGATCCCAAAAAAAAAAAGTTCCCCTTCGGCCCTGTGTGTGTGAGAATCTCTTTATTTCTCTCCCCCATCATTACCTTCACCTAAAATCGCTTAGAAATTAAAAAACAAAAGACAAAAGAAAAACCCACTAATTTTATTTATTTATTTCCAATTGCTCTTTCGCCAAGTAGTAAGCAGAAACAACAATCGGGAAGTTGCAGCGAGGTCAGTGTTTTTCCCCTCATCTTCTTCAAGTTTTCCATTACAATTTTGATTGTTTGTCTCTTAATTGGGATCTTTTTTGGCGGTTCAAATATGAGATGGGTTTTTAATTTTAAGGCTTAAACAAACATACGGAGTCTTTTCAATTGCTATATATGTGTTAGGATAATTTGTTCAAATAATCTGAAAATTTACACTATCAAAGACAAAGTCATCATTACACGCATTATTGAAAGATAGATACTATTTATATATTTTCGTTGTCACTCACATTCCAATCCAAGTATTTGAAACAAAATTTGACTTGTTATTAGTCCTTATAATCCTCGTTGAAATACACATGCAGGTTCTCTTCGATTCTATTCTAGGCCAAGAAAATGTTGCGCCACGACCTTCCACAAGATGTGGTAGTGGAAATCCTATCCAGGTTGCCAGTGAAATCCTTGATGCGATTCAACTGCGTACATAAATCCTGGTATGCTCTTATGAGAAGCCATCATTTTATCACCAAGCACCACAAATTTGCCACTTCTAACAATCTGGGACGCTGTGTTGTCTTTAAATATCAGTTCAAGGTACACCCGTGTGTCTCATTGCTATCTGATGATACCCTAGAGGTTTCCAGGGATGTAGATTTGTTGTCATTGTTCCCAGACAAGATTGACTACCTACACTGTATTTATGGTCCATACAATGGAATATTTTTTCTGCGAGGTTTATATCAAATGGCTGACAAATTTGAGGATTTAGTGTTGTGGAACCCTGCCACAAGAGAATCAAAGGTGCTTCCCGAAATAAAGCAAGGCCGTCGTTATGGTTCTGGAAAAGATTTATGCTTCAATTTTGGCTTCGGAATTGATCCCAACACCAATGATTACAAGGTGGTTAGGATTGTGGACTTCTATGATTGCCAGCAACTCCAATTTGAGGTATACAACCTTAGTACTGATTCTTGGAGAGTGATTGATAGATCCCCTAGCAAACTTTATAACATTTACTCTCCTAGGTTTCCATCATACCTAAATGGATTTTATCATTGGAAGGCTGCAGAGATTTGTATGAAAGCTAGACGTAAGGGTTGGTTGTTCCCTGAACATGGGCCTGCTCGCAGGTTCATAGTTTCATTTGACGTGAGTAATGAGGTATTCCTAGAGACACCGCTTCCTGCAGTACCATGTGCATTTGGTTTGATGGGAGAGGATATTGCTGTTATCAATGATTCTGTATCCTTGATTGTAGAATATTGTGATACTAGCAATCTAGATATCAACTGGATTGATATCTGGGTGATGAGTAGTGAAATTGGTGTTGAAAGGACTTGGACTAAGAAATTCAAGGTCGAGGGATCTGGGCTTGGTTTTGATGATAGACTTTTAGAAATTCGAGAGGATGGGTTGGTTCTTTTACATAAAAATGATGGAAGCTTGGCAGTGTATGACCGCAAAACACAAGAACTAAGGAAATTTGCAAAATATGGGAACCATTTGTACGAGTCCCTCGCTGTTACTTACACAGAGACACTAGCTTTTATGAATGGAGGAGGTAATATAAGTGAGTAACAAATTCATAATATGTCTATGGCCTCTCTATGGATTCTTTTATGGTGTACACCTACAAGAATATTGTAATCCATTTCAGTGATATTATTAGAGCTTTTATGAGCTATGCATTTTTCTCGTATGTGCATAGCCTTGATTTACCTGTACTGTGTGTTAGGCTTTTCATGTCATATCATGTGCATTGCCTTCAAAATCAAACATTTGACTTACTAATTTTGTATTGTTTCGGTTTTGGGGCACCATACTTGTTACAAGGTCACCTTAAAAAGTAACCTAGTTCTCACCTTTGCAATTTATATAAGCAGTAACTAAAATTGAATTAGTCAGAATTTGGTTTTATAACTTGATGAAAAATAATAATGTTTTCTGAGAAATAATATTTTCACAACATATCCTAAGTAACAAGATGTTATTAATAGATAAAAAAGTAATGTCAGTAATATGTTTAAATTAAAATCAATAATAACTTGTCACATAAGATTTGTTATGAAATTATTGTGAAAAACAGTTTTAAATGTTGATGGCTTGAATTTTGTTAGGTCATTCCGAACACTTTATCTTAATAAAATAATAGCACCAAATTCATTTTCCAAAAATTAAACCATAAAAATCAATTAGAAAATCAATTTCCCAAAAGATAGTAGATAAACATGATTTTTATGCCCCTACTGGGTAAACCAGATTGTGATTTCAGGATCTTCTCTCTCTGGAGTAGTGTAGAACTCCCATGGCAATTGGTAATGCTCGTGCAGTTGAACCAACAATTGGCTTTTAGTTATTATTATTATAGCTTTGCCCCAGTGTTTTCTTTGGGTAAGTGACTTTTCTGAATGTCAAGGAAACTACAAAAAGTCAATTCATGGAAAACTTTGCTTCTGTCTTCTCAAACACTTGTTCTGCAATAATAGCTCCAGAACCATCAGCTTTTTTGATCTCCAAGTGAGTCTTCTGATAAAATCCAGTACCCCTTAATGCATCTGCAATGAAATCATCAAACCCAATTGCTATAGCTGCTTCAGCTTTTGCTCCATAAACCAACCTCTGCTTAAAAAGAAAATATCAGAAATGTAAGGTAATGTGAAATAAAATAAAATAATAACAGTGATCCTCATTAAAAAATAAATAGAGTTCCAAAATATCAGAAAATATTGTAGACGCACTACTCGTAAAAGAATGAAGGTGTACCTTTGAATTATAGAAAAAAAAAATAAATTCACATTCTTGCACATGCTATGTTATCTTTTAACCAAAAAGAAAAAGTTATCTGAAAGAAAGGAATTTGGTGTTTGGTTTCTAAAGAAAAAAAAGAAAAAAGAAAAAAAAGAAGGAATACAACAAAATATGTGTGGAAGTTAATTTTTTTTTTAGAGATTTTCAACCTATGACGTTCGCTCTTAATCATACTTCTTTATCATCAGGCCAAGACACTAATCAGTTTTTTATATAGGCAAAGATTTAACCCAAATCTCTTATTCAACTATCAGAAATTTTACCAATTGAGCTAATTAGAACCTACTGTAAAAGTCATGCTTGGTCACATAATAAAATAATTATAATTATAAAAAATTGCAACATAATAAATGGTTTTTACCGGTAAGAATTCAAATAGCAATAAACCATTGAATTTGTCTCTGATGCACATTGTTTGCATGAAAATTGTATTTAAAATCACAATTGTCACAAAATAAGAGTTAACCTGTATTCATTTTATTGGCCTAAAAATAATTAGTAAAAATTACACCATTAAATTACGAATATACCATACTTAGAAAGAATTTAAATGCACCTAATATTCATGTTATGAAATCAAATTTGCCATTATCCATCAATTGATTGCATGTCCATTTATGCCAAACCGGAGTGCGGTATACACTAGCATATAGCTGTCAAAAAGACTTGATCATATATAAAGCAATATTTATTATAAATAGATTTGTAGCACCTTCTTTGTACTGTACAATTTTCTCCATGTAGCTTCTGTCCCTCTAGATTTCTAAAAAATTATGAGCATGTATCATTTATTTAAGGGTCATGTTAACGAGTGCCGTAGGGTATTGGTTAACAATCCAATTAAAGAAAGTTTTTATAGGAAAAGAAAAAAAAGCAATTAATGTTTTGACAGCTTTTTTTATTTCCCATAAAAGTTATGTCTAAACTTTCTTAAAATAGATTCTTAACCAATGCCCCAACAACACTCGTTAACATTTCTCTTTATTCAAATCACTATATATCAGATCAATGATTTACCAGAATTGAGCTTCATGTTTAATTTGAAGTTAAACAGGGTAATGCATAAATATAGCCCTGGAGGCTTCACATTTGGTGAGTTTTTCACCTTGCTTTTAGTAAATTTAATTACAAGCTAGAATGCATTTAGACTACATACTCACATTTATTTTTCCGGGTTTTTTTGTTGTAGATTGGAGTTCTTATATCAACTCATCCCGTTATGCCCTTGGGATGATTTAATAATTGCAGCAAATGAGAGAACCTTGCATGAAAATCTTCCACCAAAGGAATTCACATTTTTCAATAATTAATAAATCATGTATTATCCATGCAAATAGAGATTTACAAAGCCTTTTTTCTTACCTATGGTCTATATTTAGAGGTATGAAAATAAGAGGATGTTTGTATCATTTTCTCAAAACTCAAAAAAGAGGTTAATGTAAGTCACTCAATTTCAAAATTATTTCTAATAAATGTAAATTGAGTTGCTATCAAATATACTTTTCTATAAAGTGATTCATTCCTTGGCCTATGATTGCATATAAAGCCATGAGCCCGGGAGTCATTCTACGAGAGGGTAGAAAATCTTGAATCCCCCCCCCCCCCCCCCCCCCCCCCAACCCTTTTTATTTTTCTTTTAGCAGTAGAAGTCATACATCTACGTGGCTGCGTCTATTTATTCTTTTCTTAATCAAATAAAATAGGTGTTGAAGGCAATCTACCATGATTTTCCTACATAAACATAATCATAATAACTACTCTATCAGTTACAAAACTCGAAACTAAAACTAAATTTGAGAGGTATAGCTTATACACGCCCAAGCGTTGGATTAGGTGAATTGAATTACAGCCTAATTAATCTAAAATTCTCAATTTTGTCTAGAACATCAATAGTGTAGGCAATAAAAATTAGGGCTTTTATTCTCACATCCATTTTGCTTTAAATGTGGAATCATTTTTTTTTTATTTTTTTATTTTTTTTGCTTTTAAAATTTTTACATCAATACATCAATTGTAGATATTTATATAAAATAATAGATATGAACGATTGTAAGAGAATATAAGGTTGCCTAAAAAATAATAGTCCTTAGTCAAACAAATATCACATTATATGGACTATTTGGATTGAGGGAGAGGGATGAGGAGTAGAGTAGAGTAGAGTAAAATTGGCCCAAAATTAGCTTACTTTCAGCCAACTCTACTCTACTCCCCTCTACTCCTCCTCTCTCCCCCCTCAATCCAAACAGGTCCTTAAAGTTTCAAACTGATGACTTACCACATACAAGGCCGAAACAATCTCTACCCCAAAAAAAAAAAAAAAAAAAAAAAAAAACCAAAACAATCAAGCCACAACAACCGAGGGTTGCATCATATTATTCATGAACGTGCACGATCTTTAAGAGTTAATTTCCAATACATTATACAATTTAATAATTTTATATGGGATTAATATTTTAAAACAGTATTATTTGATAGTATATATGTTCTCTTTTTTTTTTTTTTTTCTTTAACATACATCAAATATCACGTTAAACAGATGTTATTTAATCATAAATTCATGTTTTGTATGTAATTTTAGAATAGAAAACCTTAAAACTTAAAACAATTGATCATTATGATATTTTGCAAATACGAAGAATATAAAGAAACAATATAATCTAATAATGATTTTATTAAAAAAATACATCCAATAGAAAAATTATTAAATGGTATACATTGATATAAATTATAGCAAATATAACTTGAGTCTTTTCCTATACGTGTGTGTGTATATATGTATATGTGCATTTGTGTTTGAGTTTCCATACATGCGTGCATCCAATATATATATATATATATATATAATCATCTCATGCCACTTCAAAAAAATAATAAATCTGAAAATGCACTAATCATGATAACTTCTTTATATTCAGAGGTATTGCCAAAAAATTAGCAATTAGCGTAAACTGTGCACTAAACCGTGTAATATAATTTTAACATGAAGAGTACAAAATTGGATTGAAATTTTGCTTAAACAACAAGAGATCCTCCTGTTTACAGATAAGAATTGCACATAATTGGTAATTGCTTGGGGCGTTTGGTAATATTGTTCTAGTAACGTTGTTTATATTTTTTGAAAATATGTATAGATGAAAAAGTGCGTTGAAATACATGCAATGTTGTTTAAGCACTAAAAATCGCTGTTTAAATACCTTACCAAACACCCCTACATATTAGTGGTGCTTGTATAAACATGGTTTTAGCTCAGGCCATTCGATTGTAGAATATCGTAATACAAAATGTCCATTTGGGAACCACTTATTTTGTTAAAACTAAATTTTTTTTTTTCTAAAAGTACTTTAAATAAAGGTAAAAGTTAGTTAAAATAGTACAGTAAGACTCATAAATAGTAGAAAAATAAGCTGAATAGTAAAATAAGTTAGCAAAAATAATCTTTAGCAAACGGTCCCTAAGATTATAGACTTGGTGTTGAAATTGGTGATGAGTAGTAAAATTGGTGTTGAAAGGACTTGGACTAAGAAATTCAAGGTCGGGCCCTTATATAGATTTTTAGAAATTCGAGGATGGGTTGTATGGGAACCATTTTGATGAGTCCCTCGCTGTTAGTTACACAGAGACACTAGCTTTTATGAATGGAGGAGGTAATGTAAGTGAGTAACAAAACCAATTTATAATATGGCTATGGCCTATCTATGAATTTTTTTATGGTGTACACGTACAAGAATATTGCAATCCATTTCAGCGATATTATTTCAGTTTCTATGAGCTATGCATTTTTCTCGTTATGTGCGTAGCCTTGATAAACCTGTATTGTGTCATTGTGTGCGCTTTTGGTCCTAGCAATTTGTGTGTGTGTGTGTGTGTGTGTGTGTGTGTGTGTGTCAGTGTGTGTGTTAGGCTTTTGTTATGTCATATGTGCATTGCCTTCAAAATAAACATTTTGTATTGTTTGAGTTTTAGCCTTTGGGGCACCATACTTGTTACAAGGCCACCGTAAAAAGGAACCTAGTTCTCACCTTTTCAATTTACAATAGCAGTAACTAAAAATGACTACCTTTGCAATTTATATAAGCGATAACTAAAATTGAATTAGTCAGAATTTTATTTTATAACTTGGTGAAAAATAAGTGTTTTCTGAGAAATAATATTTTCATGTATCCTAAGTGACAAGCTATTGTTAATGGATAAAAAAATAATGTCAATAATAGGCCCAAATTAAAACCAATAACAACTTACTACATAAGATTTGTTATGAAATTATTATGAAATGCAGTTCTAAATGTTGATGGCTTGAATTTTGTTAAGTCTTTCAGAACATTTTATCTTAATAAAATAATAGAACCAAATTCATTCACCAAAAATTAAACCATAAAAATAAATTAGAAAATCAAATTTCCAAAGGATAGTAGATAATACATCATTTTTATGCCCCTACTGGGTAAACCAGATTGTCATTTTAGAATCTTCTCTCTCTGGAGTAGTGCAGAACTCCCATGGCAATTGGAAATGCTTGTGCAGTTGAACCAACAATTGGCTTTTTAGTTATTGTTATTATTATAGCTTTGCCCCAATGTTTTGGGTAAGTGACTTTTCTGAATGTCAAGGAAACTAAAAAAAAAAAAGTCAATACATGGTAAATTTTGCTTTTGTCTTCTCAAACACTTGTTCTGCGATAATAGCTCCAGAACCATCAGCTTTTTTGATCTCCAAGTGAGCCTTCTGATAAAATCCAGTACCCCTTAATGCATCTGCAATGAAATCATCAAACCCAATTGCTATAGCTGCTTCAGCTTTTGCTCCATAAACCAACCTCTGCTCAAAAAGAAAATATCAGAAATGTAAGGTAATGTGAAATAAAATAATAATAATGACAGTGATCCTCATAAAAAAAATAAAGAGAGTTCCAAAAACTAGACCTTGATTCTTGAAAGATGGATAGCACCAAAGCACATTGGACAAGGCTCACAAGATGCATATATCTCACACTCTGAGAGGTCCATTTTCTTCAGCTTTTTACAGGCCTAAGGGAGAAGTCCATTCCAAGTATGGGATCAATTTGTGTCAAAGAACAAAATAAGATACTAGAAAGTTGATAAACTTTCAAAGTCCGGAATGAACTGGAGGAATTGCATGCATGAAAAACTTAAAAGAGAAAATTTAAAACATATTTAGAATAAGCATTATTCCAATAGCCACAGTGTCATGTAAAGAAATGTGTTAAAATCATATGCAAGGTACCTTCATCTGGATTTATTAATTATATGCATACCCATGCTTATAATCAAGTAATTGTTTTGGCCACCTTACTATAAAAACACAAACCACCAAACACAAATTTTTTTAATTTTTATTTCCCCTAACAATTTCTGTTCCCATTTACTGATTGAGAACACTCAACACTCTTAGATATTGAACATCACAGCGTCACTTAAGTTAGGGATAACAGACCCAACAAACAGATGAGAACAAGAAAATGCTTTATTTATTATCGGTTTCCTTCACTAACAATCATTTTTTAAAATGAAAGGGGAAAAAAATGATTGCACATGGTTCAGACCTTTGTTCGATGAAGGTTAATTTTGGGAAAGCTCCAGCATATAGGTGCTCAAAGAAGATACCAACATGCTAAGGGCTGGACCTAATTCACTGGTAATGTAAGACAACATATTTTCGAAGAATTTTTTTTCCTATTTAGTATATACAATAATTTACTCCCACAAGTCCATGCATTTGAGAATTAAAACTGTATATTATTTTACAATTCCAAAAATCTCAGAATTTATACATCAAGAGAGAGCGACTGAGTGACAATGATTGAACAAAATGTTCATGATTAAGCATTTGTAATATAAACAAGATTATTTATATGTAACTTGAAACAAAGCAATACAAACCACTTATTCCTAACAATATGACTATACCCTTCTTCTTCTTCTTCTTCTTCTTCTTCTTTTTAACAAGTCTAAACCATCATTTTCATCAACATCATCAAAAGAGAATCCATTTGAAGCACAATGCAAATGGAAGATCTACCCATAAATGCTTCTAAACAATTATAGTAACATGCGTGTGTGAGAGAGAGAGGAAGTGAGAGATAGACAGACAAACAAGGCATTATGACAAGGATATGTTGACTAATACCAAGTACCTGCTCTTTTCTAGGATATATTCAACTTCATCCATCAACTGAAGATTTTTAAATAAGCTTTTGAAATTCATATGATTATCAATAGCATCTTTTCCTTCAATATAAACATAAAATTTCAACTGAAAAAACTCCTAGAAAAGTGACACCACCATACTCCAAGTAATCAAAAAACCCACACAAGCCAAGAGGATAATTTCTTAGTCTAACCTCTCTTATTGCAGTAACCTCTGCATGTGCAGTCGGGTCAGTGTTTCTCAAAACCATGTTGTGGCAACTTACAACTACCTCATCATTATGAACAACAACTGCACCAAATGGGCCTCCATCTTCACAGTCAACCCCTTTATATGCTTCTTCAACCGCTTTGGTTAAAAACTTGTGATCTCTATCCTGTACAACTGGTTGGACAATCACAAGAAAAGGACACCATGATAATGTCACAAGACCAGGTGTGAATAGTTCGCAAATCATTACTCTATTGATTGAAATAGACAAAATAAATGTAACCAATCAGTTGGTAGACTACATATGAGGCTGATGAAATTACTAGTCAAGATATAATTCTTTCATAAAAACATTTTTCCACAAATACACTGATCAAGGAAAAAACAGCTCTTTAAAGATGATTACTAGCTGATGAAAGGTAAAAATGGGCTCAAAAAAGAGTAAGAAAACATCTCCATATAGAGTCAGTATGTGGTAATGAAGACTAAAGTAAAACCATGATATGGTATGATGTCATGTATAATTCAAGAAAAAGAAAAATAGTAACTAGACCAACTGACTTGATCACCAAAAAGAATATGATCAGCTGTATATATGCTTAACTCTTAAATCTTCATTTCAGGGGTGGGAGGAGATGAGATAAGAGACAACTTTGAAATTACCTTCCTGATAGCCAGAAAATGCAGAAGCCACAGAAATTGTTCCATCTTTAGCTTCCAGCACTATGAACAGAAAGAGGGCAAAAGACAGTAGGTAACATCAACTAAAAAGTTTTCCATATGCATAAAACATATATCAACAAAAAGTATCCTTATCTAATAATTCCAAATTTCAATAGATATACTGTTTTAATCAATATGTATTGCTAAAAACAGTTTGAGGGGAAAATTAACAATCAATTAAAACCAAGACTGCTAGTCTAACCATTTGCGGACTCCATTATATAAATAGAAACAAACACAAGCCAAAATTATCCTTGAACTACCATAGGAGGAGAAAACAATAGCTAGGTGGAACATGAGGAAGAAAAGTTCACAAAGACACACAACAGTAGTTGTGTGCAATTTCCTAAAACAGACTATGAGGACTCAAGGAATCCCTTGGACTGGCATATTCTTATCTCTTACTACCAACAAAGTCATTTGTTCACAGACCAGAAGCAATTTGCATAATTTTACATCCATCTCATGGTAGCACCATCCATAATAGAAGTATCATAGAAACTATGTTCCCTCACTCCAAAATATCAGAAACTCACCCATTTCAAATTTCAATAATGATGTCATTTCCAAATTTTACTATTTATGGAATTTCTTTTCCACACGGCCCCCTTTTCAATTGAAGGACAAACTCAGTCAACTGATCAATATCCAACCACAAAATATGCAGAAATATTTTGTAGTATGTCCTTTTCAATTGTTTCCAACCTACAAGATAACCAACGCCAGAATTTGAAGAAAACATGCAGGACACTTCTCTTTGACCTTTCTTATATAAGGCCATATTCCAAAAAAAAAAAAAAGATTGTTAAAAAGTACTTATCAGAAACGAGTTTTCAAACATGCTTACCACACTGTTTGACTTTTATCCCTCACTTCTCGGAACAAGAATTAAAACTAACAAAGAAAAAACTAATTTTGGTACACGTTAAGCAAGCATCCAACAGGCACTTTCTTGTATTCTTGATGTACATAAAATGATCAATGCAAGTTTTGCTTCCAAAGAGAGAAAACAATTTTCAAAGTGATAACCAAACGATCCTTAGTGAAATTACCACACACACACCATAAAAGTACAAATAAGTTAATGGGTGAGTGAAATTACCATGCCTATCATCTATGCTAATACCCAGAAACAGATTTACTAGAAAAAGTAGAAAACAAAACAGACCCAACTAAAATTCTAACACCTGATTTCCAAAAATCTAAAGAACCATAGCTTGTGATCACAAATTGTGCCTAACAACAACACAAACATATACAAATGCAAAATCAAATACAAACACAAACATGTATGTATCATGCATGCATACATGATACATACATGTTATACATCATGTTGATGATAATGGATCCACATGGCAACTCCCATAAAACAAAACTCTAGATTATAATTCAAGAGAGAGAATGACAACCAAAATAGACTGCAAAGTTAAGAAAGTTCATATTTTTACATGTACAACAAGAGGAGGAATAAATTAAAACAAAGAAAAAAAAAAGTTGTACAGAAACTTACCATTGGCCTCCTCCATGATTGGACCTGAGAAGAATGAGAGGGAAAAGAGGGATTTAAGAAAATGGGTATTCAAGAAAAGTGTTGAGAGAAAATAGGAGACAAAGAGAGAATGTGAAAAGGAAGACAAGAAAAACTCGTCCACGTATTTTACTAATATTTATATAGCTTGGGGAGAGAGAGAGAAACAGAGAGAGAGAGAGAAAGAGCACCGGGACGAGGTTCTTACTTCTTATAGTCTAGTCCCAGCTACCACCTGTTAGTTAGAATCACATTTCCTAGAAATATACCAAAGATTTAAAATTTAGAGTGGGATTTTATGGAATCGGGTTTTTCCACGTTTGGAATTCGATTTCCCACTAACCAAACAGGGCCTACAGTAAATAAATGTAGAAAAAGAAATGAAAAGTAAGTGCATGTGAACTTGTGAAATGAGTGCTAATTAAATATTGCCAAATGGAGAATATGGCAGTTGATCAACCAAGCCAAGGGTGTGACGTGTGGGTGTGACAATGATTGTTGAGAACTCTCTAGTGGGGTTTGGATTTTTTTTAATTTTTTTAAAAATCTTTTTTAGGTGAATTTTGAGATAAAAATTCAGACATGAACATGTGTTTGTTACTTGCAAAGCCATAAATGATTGTTTCATTAAGGCAGACACAATTGAGCAGAGTTTAGTCAATTATTCAGTTTAAAAGAATGAATAAATATGACACGAGAAAAAAATAAATATGTTACAATTAAATATTTAGATATAATAGATATATATTTCTAAATAGTCCATCCATTTTTGTATAAATATATGACCATAAAAAATCATAAACAAAGAGTTGTTACTTAATTTGTTGAATTAAACTTATCCTGATTTTATCATCAGAGTATCATTAGTAACTCCAATTTTTTTTTTTTTTTTTTTTTTTTTTTTTTTTTTTTTTGAGAAACCTCCCTAAGAAGATTGGGGGGGGGGGGGGGGGGGGGGGGAAGATTTATTAAACTCCAAAAATTTGTGTTAGTGTTTGTGTAGATTGCATTTCACTCGTATCAAGGATAAGGGGTTTAAGGGAAATGAATGCTACCTTGAATTGCAGCCTAATTGATGTGTGGTAAAGTCTATTATAAAATTTGTTCGGTGTGTTATATTTTCTCTTTTAAAAAAAAAAAAAAAATTATAACCTCATTGATTAGTAAGGTATTCCAAAACATACTTAGAAGTTAGATCCAAATACCTAAGATCATTTACATGGCAATTTTTTTTTTTCTTATAAAGAGTGGGGGATTTGAATCCACATTATTTTCAATGCCACAAACCTCTAGGCAACACGTTACTAAATTAAAGAGTGGTTTTGTTTGATGTATTCTTACATTAGTGTAGTTAGGGAATTTGAAACTGCAATCATAAAAATAAAATAAATTTACTTTGCATTTGGGTCAGAAAGTTGCAAACTTTTACAATGGGTTTGTCACCAATGTTTTAAAATTGGTTCCAATAAAAAAATAAAAAATAAATAAATCAATTCTGATACGTAAACGGTAAACCGGTATGTTAAACCCCTTATTATGTCTAGGTCAAAATTTTGGCTTATACCGACCATTCAGACGCAATTTCAACCTTTAGGTGGAATATACATTCAAGACCAAAATTGTTTTTTTTTTTTTTTTTATATAATTTTATTAATGAAAAATATATATATATTTTATAAGATTTTAGGAATCTTTTTGGTTTGTTTAGTATAAAATATTTTTTTATACAAAAAAAAATTAAGAGATTTTATGAATTTTTAGTTTGTTAAATTATGTAGAGATTTTTATGACCATTTGATTTGTTTAATTATGTATGAGATTTTATAAATCTTTTTAAATAATAATAATCTTAAAACGATACACCGTTGTATACTTGTAGGGACTCAAATTAGATTGTACCCAAAAGAGGGGTGGGTTTTCAGCCCAACAAGTCCAAACAATAAAATTTCTAGAGAGTGGGTGTAAGAGCTAATTCCAATTGGTAGAAAAATACATGATTCTTGTGCAACAAAGGAAGCTTCGAACTAGTTAAACGATATAAACTCTCCTCGGCTAGGTTTCAGGGGATATCTTTATGGATTCTCTCGTGTTTTTCCTTTTTTCTTCCAAAAGTCCTCTCGAATGTCGCCTACTTTCCTGTTATATACTGCGTTCCTCACCCCATTTCCACCGTACACGTGTTGGTTCTACTCTGGGAACTTCTTTCTGTCCCATCCAACCATTCTTGGAACCTTCGCCCAGTGGCCATAAGGCTGCTTGGCTATTGTTCAGGTATCACCTCCACATTAATGCAGTCAGAGAGTTAGCTGGGAAGCAATTAATGTGGAGGTAGCAGTCTTAAAAGATATTTGCTACCTTTCTCGGTTCCTTCTTTGTTCTATATTCACTTTTTAGTTCATATGCAAGTTTGTGGAGTACTTTGAATACTAAAATAGTTACATCCACCTCGGACCTTGGTATCAGAGGTGGATCTTATTCTCGAACGTGGTTTGGGCCATCATAAGCGACTTACATCTCTTTGTCTTATATTACTCTCAAAATACCTTTCTTTAGCCATCCTCGAATAAGTGAATGTCTTCGGACTGGGCCATTGGGCCACAGGCCCACTTCCTATGATTTAAGTTGATCTTTTTGGACAACCAGCCCCACAATACTAATATCGAAATATTATGTTTCAAGTAAACATTTCAGAACAACGTTTGAAATTAAATTCAAAACTTTGCTTATCATTGACAAGTAGAGAAAGGATGAAGATGAACCATGCCTTCTTTCTTTTTTTCTTTTTTTTTTTTTTTTTTTAGTTAATTGCTCTTTGAAACAAATAAAGGTATGCTTCTAGCTAGTAGCCATAGCATTGTGATTGCCTTTTTTCTTTTTTTTTTCTTTTTTTTTCTTTTTTTTTTTTTTGTGATTGCCACTTGATCAAGCATGTGGAACATTTCACATGTCCAATTTTGAGTGAGGCTAGACGCAAGATGTGTCCAGGACCAGGATATTTAGTAGGTTAGTAAATGCACTTAATAGCCTATTCTTTACTTTATTTATATAAATTTATTTTCAACACCTTTGGGAACTTTCCTTTATAATGAACAAGATCCTTTTTGAGTTTTGATCATTCATAATTAAAAAGGGAATAAGAAGCTTTTGACTAATAAAAAAAAACAAGAAGAATAAAAAGCCTCTAAGAGGAATTACATTTTGAGTATTTAGTAGTTCCCACCACCTCGATAAAATTGACCCAACCTAAATTAATCTGATGCCTTGGATTGGTTTTCATTAAGATGGGTTCAGTTGGGTTGAATATTATTTTATTTCTAAGCCTTGGGTTGGGTTGGAATAAGGAGTCAACAAATTTGACCTAACCCAACCCACTAAGTATATAAGTTTATTTTATTACTCTTATTTTATATTTTCAGTTTGAATGATTTTGGTATTTGGAGAATTAGTTTTGATCAATTTGGAATTTTAGAATATAACTTAAGTATATTATATCAATGATAATAATTTATTAAATTAATTAAAATAATCGATTAAAACCCATATTTTTACCAGGCATAAAATATGCATGCACAACCCACAAAAAAAGTTGAAAAAACCCTCCAATCCTAGTATTTAGTTTAATATATTATTATGCTTATCTTGAAATACCTATGCAACTAATTAATATTCTTTTCCCACTAGTACTAAGCCCTCCACTCTAGAGGAAATACTTCTATAGTTCTATACCTAATCCTCACATGAGCAAGTGGCAGAGAGAGAGACATCGGTGCATGAAATAATGAATGGCCCGCTGAGTTAGCATGATGACTTGGGTTTGCACAAGTCATGACAAGTTAGGTTATCTACTATCTTGTCCACTGAGTACTAATATTTAATATTACATTTCGGTTTAATTTTATTTATTTATTTCTTATAAACCAAAACCAATTATACAAGAGTCTTGTAGTTTAAGTGGTTGTCATTTCTTGATATTTTCAACAAAAATATTTAAAATTAAAATTATTTTATCCTCAAGCAGCAAATTATAGAAAAAATTTTAAAAAAAAATTATATAAAAGGATATATGCCTATATGGGGTAATAGGAATATGTAAGGCATCTCTCATGTGATAGGGTGTGATAGGAATGTGTAAGAAATTTACAAGATTTTCCAGATTCATGAGAGGCAAAAATAGGGAAAATATGTGCCCAAAAAAAAATCACATAAAACAATATTTACGTGATTTGACAATTTGTTTATGTCCACAGGATTACAATAATTTTTCTATTTTCAAGAAAAAATACAAGATGCAACAATATAGTTTTTTTTTTTTTTTCTCAAAATAACACACCAAAATTCTAGTATGAAACAACGGTATTTATATCTCATGCAGAGGATTCACAATAGACTAAGAAACAGGCCAAAAAATTTTCTCTAGGCTCGGCTCAAGCTTTTGCTCTATAAACTAAGCCTAAAAAAAATTTTCATTAAAAACCGTAACACTTTTATGTCAGGTCATAATTGGGATCAAACACATCCTATACTCCACGTAGCCAAACAGAATGTTACTATCATTATTACAGGATATGTTTTTCCAATTATTTATACATATTATCCATAAAAAATTAAGATAATATGACGTGTACCACCTATTCTTTTTCTTCTTCTCTTGGCTAAAGGACAACTTATTCTACTTTATTTTTTGTAATGACTTATGATCAACTAATATAATCAGCTTTCGTAATGTATTGGACTTTTTTATTTTGTTGTGTGAAACACAATTAGCACCTTTCCTTTATTATATATATGTATGGTGTGTATGGGCGGCTCACCATGATTAATTTTTGTTTTTTTTGTTTTTGTTTTGCTGAACACTATGAATTGTTATGATCTTTATATATATATATATATATATATATATATTATATATATAGGAATTGTATATAATCTTTATAGGAGGAGGTAGAACCAAAATGTGAATTGATGATGAAGATGAACTATCTTAAAGTTACACTTTCACACCGAAAAAGATCATATATCATACATGTAAATCTCAAAGGATTTGTCTTCCAATCCACCCTGCAGGTTGAGGTCCCTACTCCTAGGCCTAGAGTTAATCCCCATTCATTGTCTTTATCAAGACTTGGAATCTTAACCTCCTGTTTGGTGAGAGACTGAAGTCAAAATGTTTCATTCAATTCACGTGGAATAATATTGGCACCGTTTTCAAAGGATATAAAGAGAGCAATGCTACTGCAACAAACAAACACAATTTAGCCATGAATTTATCAACAAGAAAAGTAATCTTCCGAAAAAAAAAGAAAAAGAAAAAGGAAAGCAATACTTTCATTGCTTCACATTAGGGAAAAAGGAAGGAATAATGCTAAGGATATATAAAAAAAAAATTTCCTAATTTTCTCACAATTATGGTAATTAATTTATGCAACATACTTACCCAGCAATTGTGAATTTAAACAAAGAAAAAATTGTTAAAAGGTCAATGTCACTAGAATTATCGTTCAAGCAATACTAAGGTCCAGCATTTGAATATAGAGACAGAAAAATATGTTTAAGATTTAAGGTCCAGTTTAGGCTCTTTCCTAGTGCCTTAGGGAATGGTTTACATTAAACCTATAAAACACCACCACTTCAAACTCTGTTTAATATATGACCCCGTCAAATCCAGGGAAAAAAAACAAACCTGTCAAGTGTCTAATAAATTTTGAGTGCAAGCTATAGTGGATTTGGATTTCATAGGGTTAGATTTTTTTTTTTAATTATTTTTTTGTTTGACAAATTTAGAGATGACAAACAAGTCGAGAAGTGTGTATATATATATATATAGAGAGAGAGAGAGAGAGAGAGAGAGAGAGAGAGAGAGCTACACCTGGTGTAACTTTAAATAATGTTACACCACTCAATATTTTTTTAATTTGATATGAATTTTGAGAAATCCACCATTGGATTACATTATTTTCATATATTTTTCATGCTTGCAAAATTTTGAGGTGATCAAAGATTAATAGTTATGTCATCAGTCAAATGTTTAAATTCAAATTTTTGTAATTTAAAATAATGCATAAAAGATGAGTTTATAGATTAAATGGTAAATAACATTCAATTAATATGAAAATTGGCATGAATGTTAAGAAAATATAGAACATGTAATTCAACGATGGGATTTTCAAAATATGAATTCTATAACAAGTTATTGTGTAGTGTAACATTGTTTAAAGTTACATCAGGTGTAACTTGAACTCAATCATATATATATATATATATATTGAGAAGTATAGTTTAACAACCAATTGAGTAATGTTACACCACTCAATATTTTTTAATTGGATGGAAATTTTGAGAAATCCATCGTTGGATTACATTATCATCATATATTCTCCATACTTGCAAAATTTCGAGGTGATTAAAGATTAATACTTATGTTATCAATCAACTATGTAAATTCAAATTTTTGTAGTTTAAAATAATACATAAAAGATGAGTTTACGGATTAAATGGTAAACAACATCCAACTGACATGAAAATTGGCATGAATGTTAAGAATATATAGAACATGTAATTCAACGAGGGGATTTTCAAAATATGAATTCTATAACAAGTTATTGTGTAGTGTAACATTGCTTAAAGTTACACTAAATATAACTTGAATTCAACTATATATATATATATATTTATATTTTTATATTTTTATATTTTTTTTTTGTTGAGAAGTATAGTTTAACAGCCAGTTGATAAAAAATAGTGGACTTGGATTTGGATTTGGATTATATATATATATATATATATTTAAAAACGAGGTTGTAAAAATAAATAAATAAACATATTTAAAAACTAAAGACCACTTGAGAAGTTTGGTATTGACAAGCAGTTGTTAAAATATGCAGAGTCTTGCTTTATTTCTTTGACGAAATGATCTGCTTCATAACCAAAACAGAGGTTTCTACTAGTGAAGCAAATGGAGCAAAAAGTGAAATACCAATGGTACCGAGTCTACGGTCTACCGACCAATTTTTATGCGCATATATATATATATATATATATATATATATATCCAGAGTCCAAAACTGAAAACTCGTCAAACCGACCTAAGTTAGAACCATTAGCCCCACAAGCAATGCCAACTAACAGGACTACAAGCCCCACAAGCAATAGCATTGGACTGTGACATTATTGTAAGATTGATTAGGGAAAATTTCAGCCTAATTTTCTTGTCGTAAGAGCAAAGCACTAGCCTTCTTTTCCACCAAAATGCACGGAAATGGTAGTGGTTAATTACACAATCAAGCAATCAAGCTAGATGGTCTGTTTGGCAAGTTTTGCCACGGAAAGTCTTGTGTCATCGAATAAGAGAACTCAAATTTGAATCACGTCTACACCAAAAATTCATTAACATCTTGACTTGATAATAAAGATCAATCATCATGAAGCGAACGCTATAAATTGAAATTCTATTATATTTATAAAAAAAATATAAAGTTTTTTTCAAGAGTTTTGTAACTCAACGACATTGCTTAGAATTTTTAATAAAGACATCAAATTTGCACGATTATGATTATTATTAACTCGCTTTCTCTCTTTTTTCCTGATTAATCCATAATTACTATGGGAAGGGGTTTTGAACAAAACATTATTTCTATTATAAGTTAGAACAAGGTATTAAAAAACTTTGATGCTAAAAAATGAATTCCAGTTTAGGTCTAAAGCTCTCTAGCAAGATTACAAATATGTAGCAATTCCTTGTTGGTAAAGGTTTGCAAAAGATTTTGCAAAGTAGATTCCCTACTTTTTTTTCCGAAGTTTCATCCTTATCTTCCTCTGACATTATTTAACACTTTGCTATTTGACCAAAAAAAAAATTTAAAAAGAAACGATCCCCTTCATGCATATCTCATCCTAAAAGCAAACAAACGGTGAGCTGAACTGAATGTAGTGTACTGCTTTCCAATCCATCTTTAGAGAAACTTTCAAAGCCAAGTGAATTGATTCCATTTTTCTTGTTTTCCACATGTGCCGAACAATAGATTTTGGCCAAACCTAAAGTGGAACCCACTAAGGTTTCAGAGTTCAGAGTTCAGAGTGTCCAAACCGTCGTCACCCTAAAATTTAGATTACAAAGTAAATGGTTGGGATTTGGTACCCAATTGGGGCTACAAACAACAATTTGAAATTGATAGGACATGATTCCACGCCGTTTCTCATAGCTCAATCAATTGATTTGGAAAAATTTTGGAATTCTCTTTTTCTTTTTGTTCTTAGGAATATTTTGGGATAACTTTGCATCATTCTTCATAAGATTTTCCATTTTTACACTTATCTCTCCTTTAATTTAGAGTAAGAACGTACCTTCTCTAAAATGAAAAATTATTTACACTAAACTTCTTTGGATGACTGAAAAAGACTTTTAAAAAAAAATGAATTTCCTATTTTACCCTCTACTTAAATTATCATCCATACCTCCTCAAATAGCAAATTTGAGATTTGTTTTCAAGCTTTTTTTTTTCTTTGTTAAGGTCTTATTTCGATCATCTAAGGGAAGTCAATGTAAATAATTTGCATTTTATGGGAGGTGTGTGCCATACTCATATTCCAAAATATAGAGTGGTTGAGTGTAATCACAGAAAACTTCAAAAAAAATTACTACAATTTTCCAAACTATTTTGCTTATTTCTTTCCCAAATTTAGCTTTCATATATATTTTTTCTCAAATAAATAGAATCATTAAATATTAACATAAACAAACAAAACCCTGTTAAAAACCTAATCACAATATAATAATCAAATTTAAGGTATATATAAATATAACAAAGTTTCTCTCTAAACTAGTTTGGACAGAGACCCTACAATCTCCTCATATATCTTTATATTGAGTGTGAATTTTGAAAATCTAACAGTTAGATTGCATATTCTTATTATATTCTTTATGCATGTAAAATTTTAAGAAGATCAAAAATCAATTGCTATCTCATCAAATAAATGTTAAAATTTCAAATTTTTATGATCTAAAATTGTATCTAAAAAATAAATTTATTGATCAAATAGTAAATAATATCTAATTTAAACGAAATTTGATATGCATGTTAAGAACATAAGGAACATGAAATTTAACTATTAGATTTTCAAAATTCATAAAAAAGAAAGGAAAAAAAAAAAAAAGATATATATGAAAAGTTTGAAAAGTTTCTCTCCAAACTAGTTTGGAGAGAAACTTTGTTCATTTAAATAGTTTGGAGAAAAATTTTGTTCATATAAATATACACCTCCTCTAGCCATCGCTCTTCACGCAACCTCTGTATGCTTCAACCCCCAACATCTCAATCCCACCTCACCACACTTTTTCTTTATATGCTCCCTCTCACCACAAATAAATTCCTTAATTCTACATTTGAATAAATTGTTACATAACACCAAACTATCATTTTGGGATAAAGAACAAGAACCAATATAATATACCATAATCACCAAATAGATTTTGATCATTCTTAACTTTCTATCGATTGATTATTATTTATTACCACAAAGGAAGAGGGGAGAGTGATGGTTGATTGGTGTGCATACTAAATAAGGATGAAAGAGAGTGATTATTTAACATTTTCTTCCAAACATGTTTGTTAATCATATTTGTTAAAAATTCTTGTCTTTGAATAAAGAACTTAACAAATGGTAAGAACAACTATCATAAAATGAATGTCATAAGTTTAAATCATCTCTTAACTAAAAATTATAATAATAATGGGAATCCTTTTCTTTCTTTTTTTTTTAAGAAATTAGAATTTCAAAGAAAAAATTATTGCTGATTCAACAGTAAAAGAATAATGAATTATTGCTAGATTTTTGTTCCAATTTCATGAATGGAGAGAGGACTGTACATTGAACTTGGGGAGGTTGCACTTAGAGATGTTGTGTCCATTTTTACTTTTTAAATATGGATTTTTTTTAATCATATAGGACATATAATTGGATTGCCTTCAAATGCAGCACAATCTATTAGTATTTTATTTAAATGTGACTAGTTTATTAGAGGCAACAGACCGGGTTTTTTTTTGGGTTATTATAAACCGGGGGTTTTACTCTCACAATACACATAAAATAGAAACATCATAGATAGAAAATGGAAATGCATACTTTAACAATCTCGTTACAAGACAAACCACCTAGCCGCATCTTTTCGAATGTAACAAAGCAAGCTGACTAATCTCTAACCAATAAGGAACAGGGACTCGCTATTAAGTTAACCACAAAAAATTTGAGCTTTCACATCAACGTAATCATTGACCTAAACGACAGCATTCTCTATTCTTTTTAGCACGTTAACTAAATGACATTTTGGCTAATTAATTGATAATTCGATGCTGACTGTTTTTCTTGTGTTCATATGCAATATTTTAAATAAGCCATGTGAATGCTCCAAGAATGCCTTTTGCTTGTCCAATCCAACACGACCATCTCGGCCGCATTGACTTCAGAACAGATAGATAGCTATAGTAACTCCCCCACTTTAGTATTCTAGAAAAAGAACTTCCACCCAACACATAATAGCCCAAGATACTTTAGTATTCTAGAAAAAGAACTTCCACCCAACACATAATAGCCCAAGATTGAGTTGAAATTGTGTACTTTTTTTGTGTACTACTGTACTAGACAGGTAGACGACACAACTTCAATCTTATAAGAAAACCCAGAAGCATCATTTTATAAGCCCACCCCGCATGGTCCTTAAATTCTACAACTAATTATCATGGGCCTTATTCACGGCTCGTTGATGGAACATTTCTGGAAATGTGTTGCCAAAAATTTCAAAATCATCCTCTGCATAATACTCAAAATCTGATAGTATAATAAAACATCAGAAAACACCAAAACCGATGCTAACAACAAAAGATTTCATTTTGAGAAAACCTAACAAGAAAATAGAGCTATTAAATAAAGTCCATTGCTGCAAATCAGGTCTATAAGAATCACGAAAAACTCATTTCTTCTTTCCAGCCTTGGCAGCATCTGAAGCCTTTGTCTGCAACACAAATGGAAGAAACAAATACGTAAGAAGTGGATTACCATCAAGAAAGCACCAAACAAATTTAAGAAATCAGCTTACCTTCTTTACTCCACGGATCTTCTTGGCCCTGTTCTTCCTTTCCTTCATCTGCTTCCTTGACTTCTCTACCTTAGTATCGAGTCCATTCTGCCATGGAAAAATAATAAAAAATCGGTGCATATACACAGAAAAATCAACTGTAAACACATGAAAAATTCTAAGTTGAAACATTATTTCAAGCTATGAAGCACAGGTGTGTTGCGGGACTCGGGTGCGGGTGCGAGTGCAGGACTCGACAATTTTTTAAAAAGGTGAGTGCGGGTGTGGCAGGACTCGACGATTAAAAAATTATTAAAAATTTTTTATTTATGTTTTTAATATATTGCTAAGCATACTTTTTTACATTATATATATATATATATATACCAAATTTAAGAGCAATATTAGATAATAATTAAAACATGATGTTCATAAATTAAATACAACCCACAAGATTGAAACTAAAACATTCCATGATGTTCGGAAATTAAAATACAACTCATAAGTTTGAAACTAAATTAACATGATGTTAATAAGTACCGGTGTATCGTTTCGGAGTTACTACAATTTCACAATTTTATATATATAGATATATATATATATATTCTTTTTTTTTTACTAAAAAAAAAACTTATATTGTATAAATTAGTAAATTTAATTATATTTCAAATTTTTACTCTTTTTTTTATGCATGTTCAAATTAAAACTAAATGAAAATAACTCTAGACGGTTTTCTATGAAATTAAAAAAATAAAAAGAAAAGAAGTGGCAGGCAAACCACTTCGGTTTCTCCGTCCATTAATAACTTTGGTTATATCAAAAGTCGGTAGGAGTGAAATAGTGAAGAAGTCATTTTGAGTTTCTATGTTAACATTCTTTTAGAAATCCAGACTAGAAGAAATGTTGAAAGAAATAGAGAGACAACGAGGGAGAGAAGAAAAATGAAAAAGCTATGACGCAATGACGACGAGCTTAAGCCTCAACGTCTGGCAATATCTCACCGGTGAATGAAGGTTTAACAATGGCGAGGAGGTGCTGTAAGTAGCAAAAAATTTCTAGAAACCCATTTCAATTTGTATCGGTCCGGAATGAAGTTACCGCCGAAAAGCACTGGAATCTGCCAAAATAGTCGATACAAGCAGAAACACCCTGGTATTTAGGACGGTACGAAACACCCCGTTTTGGCAATTTCGGCCAATACGGCCTGAGTCGGCGCGAATCAGCCTGATTCAACGCGAATCGGGCTGAGTCTCAGCCGTGTCGGCACGAGTCGGGAAAAAAAAAAAAAAAAGAAACCACATGGCAGAACGCGGCCCGACGCACGGTTAGCAGCATCCCTCACGCGTCGCCGCGTCGCGTCGCACCGGACGCGGGTGCGGCGCCTCTAGAGCCGCATCCGTGCATCCCTGATTTCAAGCTTAACTTACTATCAAAACAAGGATGTGCAATTATGACAGTATATTCAAAGAGGGCAAAATAACAAAGCAAGGAACAAGGCAATGTAACCAACAATAGGAAGATGACATGTGTCCCTATCAAGTGAAATACAGGACTTACTAAACCACACCTAAGTGACCATGTACAATCATTTTAAGTGAGTCATGTGCACTGTACATGACAATAACACATGCCATCTTTCTATTGTTGGTTGTAGTCTAAGGATCCCAAGTTTGTAGCTAGACCTAGAGATTTAAGTTAAACTTAAGAAGAAGTTTAAGGTCAAGAAAAATAAAAGATAAGCACTACCAATTGTATAAAAACATTAACAAAACGTAATGAAGGCTAGCCAACTAATATTAACATCAAGATTGACTAGTCAGACCACCAAATATCTAAACAACAACATTGCCCAATAGACATAAATAACAAACACATTTTCATGACATACAGCGATAATGGCTATTGTCCCCTCTTTAGCACTTATTGTTCATAAAACACCATAAACAAAGTGATAAACAAATTACACAAGTCAATGTAACTTTAACAGCAGAACCATTGAACCACGAATAAATAGAGGAAGGGGGGGATGAGGAAGGAGAGTTGTGGCAAATTTTGTTACTATCACAGATCTGAATGATGAGATATAAACAGAGGAAACACTTTAATAAATAGAGCCAGATAGCAAACAGTGGTGTTACACAGAATTGACAAAGGAAGGGGGGGATGAGGAAGGAGAGTTGTGGCAAATTTTGGAAACTTGCATCAGAACTCGCATATTTAGAATAAATTTATGAGGTCTCTAAGCAAGATGCCTATTAGCTACAGAGAATAACAGCATAAATTAAGCATAACACCAAAAAAATTTATTGTGTTTTTTTTCTTTTTTTCTTCCTTGTAAATTTTTGGATTGCTTTGTGCTCTTTTTGCATAAAGTATCTATTTCAATATAATTCTTTCTTGCTTATAAAACAAATATTTCCAGAACAAAAAAGTTATGGTAGAAACAAACAAGGAACAAGAATAAAAAAGATAGATCGAACTGCAAACTAAAATCACCCAACAACCCATGGTGCAACCTAAAAGTATAAAGCAACATTAATAGAACAACAGATATATCTTTAATAAACAGCAACACCTTTATCAACCAAATGGGCATTGATCCCACAATGTCAACCTTCATCCTCCATCCTATTCTTACAGGGAGAGGATACACTCGAGACAGAACTCATCCTCCTCCCCTTTTTTTTGAGGGGTGGGGTGACGACTTAATAAATCAAACCAAAACAGGTTGATATTAATCAATAAATTAGAATTACAAATTAAGCAAAAGAAGGAGGCCATATAAAATTACCTTGATGAGCCTGTACTTGGGTTCGTATTTTTTGGCATTCTCAACAGAGTCATAAATCAAACCAAAACCGGTTGATTTTCCACCTCCAAAGTGAGTCCGGAACTTGAAAACAAAGATTGCATTTGTGTCTTTCACTTCATACATCTTTGACAGCTTCTCCTTCAGCTCAGCCTTTATGTTACAGAAAATGAAAACCCCAATTCAATTAATGATACCATTTAGTTGCTCAACAGTATATTAGAAGTTTAACAGTCTGGAACATTTATTTTTCTTTTCTTTTTTGTATATGTATAAACATCTGTCATTGAATTTGGATTTACCTTGGAAACATTGGGTCTTCCTGGATGAAGAACATCAATGACCTGCAACAAAAGGGCATCAAGATAAACAAGGCTTTTCAAGTAAAAAAAAAAAAAAAAAAAATCATAATCTCTTTTTGTTGGAAATAAATTACATCCAACATTTAGTGTCAGGAAAAAAAGAAAGAAGACCTAACCTAGGTTGTGTTTGTGAAAAAACAAATGGTAAGAATCAGAACCCCTTTTTCCAGGATGACAATAAACAACATTTAATCCAACTCTAAATCACATAATTGACAACTTTTTGTACATAGTCAATCTTAATTCACAATTAATTTAAACACATTGCTAACTAAAAATAATTTACTCCTATAAATTGGGGATAACAACCTATAGGTCCCATATAGTTTTTTTTTTTTTTTTTTTTTTTTTTTTTTTTTTTCTCCGGGATAGAATTTCTACTCTATCTATATTGATAATTAATGAAAATTAACTTTATTTATGCATTTAGTAGTATAAAAAAATTTATATTTATTTTTAAAAAAATATGCAATTTGGTGAAGTCACTGCTTGGTCATTTTATTAATGAGCTATGAAATAAAATTTAAAAACAAAAAACAATCACGTATACTCAATAAAATTCACCACAGAACTTTCTAAAAAAATACCACACAACAAAAATTATCACACATTCTATCTCATTTTAAAAAAAAAATAAAAAAAAATCATAGCTAATATTAAATTTATGTAAAAATTTTAATATATGATTAATTTCGTTTACTTTTTTAAACAAATAATATGACTAGTTGGATGGTCAAATTGAGAGAAGAATATATATAGTCATATAGGTACACAACACATGTTCATCACGTGCCATTCTTAGATTTGAAATTTAACTGTTGGATTTGAAGAGTGTAATGAAATTTAATCATTGGATTTGATGACATGGCTATTAATCTTTGATCACCTTGAAATTTTTTAAGCATGAAAAATATATGAAGATAATGTAATCTAATGGTAGGTTTGTCAAAATTCACATTGAATTAAGAAATATAGGGTTGGGTTCAAGTTACACCTAATGTAACTCTAAAAAATGTTACACCAATCAATAACTTATTATTAAATTCATATTTTGAAAATCCAACCGTTGGATTACATGTTCTATATGTTCTTAACTTTCATGCCAATTTTCATGCCAATCGAATGTAATTTACCATTTGATCTTAGCTGCTCATCTTTTATGCGTTATTTTAAACTACAAAGACTTGAATTTAAACAATTGATTGATGACATGACTATTAATCTTTGATCACCTTGAAATTTTGTAAGCATAAAAAATATATGAAGATAATGTAATCTAACTATAAGTTTGTCAAAATTTATATTGAATTAAGAAATACAGAGTTGGGTTCAAGTTACATCTGATGTAACTCTAAAAAATGTTACACCAATCAATAACTTATTATTGAATTCATATTTTGAAAATCCAACCGTTGGATTACATGTTCTATATGTTCTTAACCTGCATGCCAATTTTCATGCCAATCGGATGTAATTTACAATTTAATCTTAGCTGCTCATCTTTTATGCGTTATTTTAAATTACAAAAACTTGAATTTAAACAATTGATTGATGACATGACTATTAATCTTTGATCACTTTGAAATTTTGTAAGCATGAAAAATATATGAAGATAATGTAATCTTTTTTTTTTTTTTTTGAGAAAGTGAAGATAATGTAATCTAACAGTAGGTTTGTCAAAATTTACATTGAATTAAGAAATATATGGTTGGGTTCAAGTTGCACTTGATGTAACTCTAAAAAATGTTACACCAATCAATAACTTATTATTGAATACATATTTTGAAAATCCAACCGTTGGATTACATGTTCTATATGTTCTTAACGTTCATGCCAATTTTCATGCCAATCGGATGTAATTTACCATTTGATCTTAGCTGCTCATCTTTTATGCGTTATTTTCAACTACAAAAACTTGAATTTAAACAATTGATTGATGACATGGCTATTAATTTTTGATCACCTTGAAATTTTGTAAGCATGAAACATATATGAAGATAATGTAATCTAACAACAGGTTTGTCAAAATTTACATTGAATTAAGAAATATAGGGTTTGGTTCAAGTTACACCTGATGTAACTCTAAAAAATGTTACACCAATCAATAACTTATTATTGAATACATATTTTGAAAATCCAACCGCTGGATTACATGTTCTATATGTTCTTAACGTTCATGCCAATTTTCATGCCAATCAGATGTAATTTACCATTTGATCTTAGCTGCTCATCTTTTATGCATTATTTTAAATTACAAAAACTTGAATTTAAACAATTGATTGATGACATGACTATTAATCTTTGATCACCTTGAAATTTTGTAAGCATGAAAAATATATGAAGATAATGTAATCTAACGGTAGGTTTGTCAAAATTCACATTGAATTAAGAAATATAGGGTTGGGTTCAAGTTACACCTAATGTAACTCTAAAAAATGTTACACCAATCAATAACTTATTATTGAATTCATATTTTGAAAATCCAACCGTTGGATTACATGTTCTATATGTTCTTAACATGTATGCCAATTTTCATGCCAATCGGATGTAATTTACCATTTGATCTTAGTTGCTCATCTTTTATGCGTTATTTTAAACTACAAAAATTTGAATTTAAACAATTGATTGATGACACGACTATTAATCTTTGATCACCTTGAAATTTTGTAAGCATGAAAAATATATGAAGATAATGTAATCTAACGATAGGTTTGTCAAAATTTACATTGAATTAAGAAATATAGGGTTGGGTTCAAGTTACATTTGATGTAACTCTAAAAAATGTTACACCAATCAATAACTTATTATTGAATTCATATTTTGAAAATCCAACCGTTGGATTACATGTTCTATATGTTCTTAACATGCATGCTAATTTTCATGCCAATCGGATGTAATTTACCATTTGATCTTAGCTACTCATCTTTTATGCATTATTTTAAACTACAAAAACTTGAATTTAAATAATTGATTGATGACATGGCTATTAATCTTTGATCACCCTGAAATTTTGTAAGCATGAAAAATATATGAAGATAATGTAATCTAATGGTAGGTTTGTCAAAATTCACATTGAATTAAGAAATATATGGTTGGGTTCAAGTTACACCTGATGTATTTTGGAGGTATTTCGGTCATTTCGATGTTTTGGGGGTATTTAGGTCATTTTTTATGTTTCGGGGGGTGTATTAGTCCTTTTCTGGGTGTCGGTTGTGTTTTGGACATTTTTATCTTTTTGGGGGCATTGTGGTCATTTATCAAACTTATAGGGGTATTTTGGTCTTATTCAAATAATCGAGGCTATTTTGGCTAGTTTTAGGCACAAGGGGTACTTCGGTCAGTTTCGATGTCTTAGGGGGTGCTTGGGTCATTTTTTATGTTTTGGGTGGTGTTGCAGTCATTTATAATGTTTGGGGGGTATATCAGTCTTTTTTTAGGTATCGGGAGTGTTTTTGCTCTTTTTCGATGTTTGGAGGGTACGTTGGTCTTTTTCTAGGTTTAGGGGAGTATTGGTCATTTGATAATTAATAAATCCCTCCACAAGTATAAGTGCTAGAGTAGAAATTATATCTTGTAAAAAAAAAAAAATCCCTATAGGTGTCCTATCCCAGCGCTTTTTGAAGCACTGGGATAGGTCTTTCTCCATAAGGGAATGAGAAGACCTATCCCAACGCTTTTGAAAGCGCTGGTATAGGGTCCCCTATTCCAGTGTTTTCATAAGCGCTGGGACAGGTCTCCTCATTCCCTTATGGAGAAAGACCTATCCCAGCGCTTTTTGAAGCGCTGGGATAGGGTCACCCTATACCAGCGCTTTTGGGCCTCCTATACCAACATTTTTTAAAAATGCCGCTATAGGCCTCCTATTACAGCGGTTTGTAAAGTGCCGGGAAAAAAACGCCGCTATAGGGTTTCCTATACCAGCGCTTTCAAAAAACGCTGGTATAGGCTTATCTATAATAGCGGTTTTGAAAAACACCGGGAAAAAAATGCTGGGACAGGACGATTTTTTTGTAGTGATACATTATCTCTCACTCAACCTCTCACACGTATTTTCATATTAGTGCATGTGATTTTCTAATATATAATAAAATCGTTAATTAAATATCACTACAGAAAATACGTTAATTTGAAATATACTCATTTGAGAAAATTATTAAGAAAAACATACCAATACTGACAAAAGACGATAAGAGAGATACATTAAAGAGCCAGAATTTAGTTAGGACCTTAATCACACCTTCTGATCTGCAAGTTAATTAGTAATAAGATTCTAAAGACATAGATGAATCATTATTAATCTAGAATTTTAGAAAATCTACCCGGCTAAAAATATTTTTAATGGGCAAATAGGGGTAGTGGATTCACTTTGCTGTTTTTTTTTTTTTTTTTTTTTTCATTAGTTTACACACCTTTCACTTTTGTAATAGGGTTAAGTTTATTGTTTTATTTTTATTTTTTAGGGAAATTTATGAAATTAATCAAAATAAATGCTAATGGCTTGCAATAATAAATAAATAAATAAATAGTTATTATTAATACATAATTTTTGAATTTTCATCTAAAATAAATAAAATTTTTGAAATTTTGAATTGAATAGTGGAGTGCATTGTAAGGGAAATACGGTGTAAATTTGGGGAAAAAAATGTAACCTTTAGACATATAATGCACGATTATAAGAAACGTGAGTGTGTGTAATGCATCTCAGCCAAACAGAGTCTCATATATATATATATATATATATATTATGCCTTGACATTTTCAAACATTACAGAGAAAATACTCAGCCAAATGAAATACGTTCTGGTTACTATCTTCTTCCTCTCACATTCTCAGTTTCAAAGGGTATGGATGATGAGAAAGAGTCCGCCACCTATTTCACTCTTGCTATGCATTGGCCGATCTCTTTGTGCAATGCCGGACAATTGTGCTACAAGAAGTTCGATCATTATCTTCTAAGTTCATTCACAATCCATGGTCTTCGGTCGTACAAAGCAAATGGAGAAATACTAGAATATTGCCATACAACTGAAGCATTAACTAATAGCAAGGTATATTTATAGTCCTTCCGTCTCACTTTTTTTGTCCTGTTTGAAAAATCAAACTTTTTAAGGGAACATCATTTATTATCTTGTCTACCTTTTAAAAATGTATAAGTTTCCAAAACTACCCTTAAAAAAATTTATTAAAAAATTGAATTAGTAAATTAATAGGGGTATAATAAGAACATTAGTAAATTAATAACTTTTATTTTTAGAAACATGACAATATTTTAGGACATATCAAAATGGAATAAAAGACAAAAAAAAAAAAAAAAGTGGGACGGATGGAGTAGTTACTAAGTACTTTAATTTTTTTTTTTTTTTGATAGGAACTAAGTACTTTAATTAACTAAATTAATTTTGTGTGTTCATTGATTATAATGTTGTTTTTGTAGGTCAATGTTATAAGGAAGGAACTATGTTTGAAATGGCCTGATATCTACTAGACCAAAGACAAGGAGTTTTAGATGTATCAATGGAAAAAGCATGGAAGTTGCAACGGAAAAAGTGTTGAGGGTTATTTTCGATTTACCCTGTGTTTAGCTTCTCTAGTCCAATGATCTCTAGGAGTTGTGGCTTAGTCAGCATTAAGTATGAATTTATTTTTTGAAAACCTGACATTTTACTATGTTTTGCAATTTAGTTTTGAAGTTCTGTTGGTTTTTAATTACTTTCTTTCTGGGATGATACATGGCTATCACCAACCAAATATGGCAATGGAAATTAAGTTAATCCATTGCTATATTTTCAAGCTATAAATGCTAATAAACAATTATGGGAGTCTAATGTCTACAGTATATGATTGTAAACACATAGCTACATTGAATTTTATTGTTATTAGAAATGTAATACTTTTCGTGTTTCATTAGTCAATGCAACTATATTTGAATTTAATTGAAAAATCTAATGTATGAGCCTAGATTTTATCCTAGTAATCATATATAGTATATTTGTTGAAATCATTGAAAGTGCTTGCACATGTGCAGTCGTGCTATATCATATTAGTATCTTGTTCAAATTAGTATTATATATAGTATTAGATGGTTGAAATTCAATCGTATATTAGTATTTTGTTTATTACAATTCCCCAGATTGTTGTTGTTTATGTTAATCGTTAGATACTTATTAACAGTTTGGTTAGGTTGATTCTATCTTAGGCCATTTTGTTTGCTCTTAACTTAATTGTAAAGTCTCTGATGGTTGAATAAGAGATCTGGGGTTCAATCCCTGCCTACACCAAAAACTGATTGGTGTCTTGGTCTGATAATAAAGAATTATTATCAGGAGCAAACGTCATAAGTTGAAACTTTCTCAAAAAATAAAAATAATGGAATTAATCACTCAACGAGACAAAAGTGAATATAATAATATAATATCAATAAGTGATCTAAATGGGAACAAAAACTATGCGTGACTAAGAACATTTTGTTATATAAAAACTTTTCTCTGCGGGATTAAACATAGTAGTTGAATACTAGGAATTAGTGTGGGATTAAACATAGTAGTTGAATACTAGGAATTCATGTCTATTTATATGTGTGCGTACAGGAGTTTATTATACTGAAGGTAATATGTGGTGCTAGTCTTCTAGCTATGTTTGAAATTCCTTAAATCAGTGGTGATATGAATTCACTTAAGTTCTCTTAAGTTCTCTAACATGGTAACGATTGATGCTAAAGGAAGAGCTGGGGACCTGTGTATAATGCTTAAGTTCACTTGTAATTTACATTTTTAAATCTCTCCTTGTTCTGTATGTGCTTACTAATACTATCTACCAGTGTACGTGCATGAAAAAAAATTATCATAATTTTCAAACTAGATAATTAATTTACAATGAGATCGACTAACCTAGCATTTGCTTCAATTACCCAAACAAATATTTCTTCTGGTGGCAACTGAGAATATATTCCATAATACTGGATTATATGTGAAGCCAGAGGATGAGCAAGGTGGACATAAAGCAAATCAAGCATCACACTGCTCCGAAACTTTTCTTAATCCTGCATATGACATATTGACATTGAGTTCAGTTCAGCATTCAAAACATATAAATAATATGCGACAACGTCTAGGTTTGTGCTATTAATGATCCCATAGATGATAGCTATCTTCCGTGCTTGAAATTACAGTTGGAGTAGAGTAAGGTTCTAAACTAACAATGGTGGCAAAACCAGAGTCAACACATAAAGGGGTTTGGAGTGGCTCATAAAAAATTAATTATATGTTTGGATAGTGTTTTACAGTGGGCGTTGTGCGTTTGCGTTTAATTTCTGTGAGTCCCATACACTATTCACGGGACCCACAAGTTTTAAATTCAGCAACTTTAACTTTAAAACTGAGTCACACGACAGAAAGATATGTAATCATTTTCTTGTGGGAGGTCATATATGTTCATTTCTATAATTGAGATAGACCACTTGACTTAGTACTAGTTGTGTATGACTTGATTGAATTGATCATTGAAGTTTCACTCTAGACTAAGGACTATTCCACATTTGATACACACACACAACACACATGCCTAATGTTCAATGAATTCCTTATTCATTTGTTCGATTGTACTTGTTTAAATGTGATGTGTGTGTGTGCTCAACTTTACATGAATCAATCCAAAAAGATTTTTGATCATTTTATATGTATTTGGAAGTGACTTTTATCACTCTTTGTGTTCATATTTAGTGCTTACATTGTTTTTCATTGTTTAAACATGTTCTGTGTTGAAAAACAGGTGTCAAAGTTTTTTCACGACTCACTCGCCAGTCGCGAAATTTTTCGCGACTCACCAGTCGTAAAACCCCAATCGCCATTCACGAAATTTTATCGACTCACCAGTCGCAAAACCCCAATCTCAAGTTTATCTAAAAGCTTTTGCGACTCACTCGCGACTCGCGAAAATTTTCGCGACTGCACTTCGCGACTCTCCTAGTTGCAAAATGCCCAAAAATAGCTTTTTAAAGAGCTTTTCGTGGGAAACTTGTTTTAAACCTCTCCCATCCTCTCTTAAACCCCTCTTTCAATATTTTTACATCAAAACCCAATCAATTTGAATGGTTTTTCATTCCAATCAATATTTTTCATGTGATAGGAATGTGTAAGGAATTTAGAAGATTTCCCAGATTCATGAGAGGCAAAAATAGAGAAAATATGCACACACAAAAAAAAAAAAATCACATAAGATAATATTTACGAGGTTCGGCAATTTGTCTACGTTCACAGAATTACAATAATTTTACTATTTTCAAGAAAAAAAATACAAGGTATGGCAATATAATTTTTCTTTCTCAAAACAACATACCAAAATTCTAATAAGAAACAATGGTATTTATATCTCACACAGAGAATTCACACTGGACTAAGAAACGGATCAAAAAAATTTCTCCGAGCTTAGCCAAAGCCTCCACTCTATAGATTAAACCTCAAAAAATCTTTCATTAAAAACCGTAACACTTTTATGTCAAGTCATAATTCGAATTAAACACATGCTAGACTCCATGTAGCCAAACAGAATGTTACTATGATCATTACGGGATATGTTTTTCCAACTATGCATATATTTTATCAATAAAAATTTAAGATAATATTACGTGTACCACCTATTCTTTTTCTTCTTCTCTTGGCTAAAGGACAACTTATTCTACTTTATTTTTTGTAATGACTTATGATTAACCAATATAATCAGCTTTCGTAATGTATGGGACTTTTTTATTTTGTTGTGTGAAACACAAGTAGCACCTTTCCTTTATTATATATGTATGTCCTATGGTGTGTATGGGCGGCTCACCTTGATTAATTTTTGTTTTTTTGTTTTTTTTTTTTGGCTGAACACTTTGTATTGTATATGATTTTTATAGGAGGAGGCAGAACTAAAATGTGAATTGATGATGAACTATCTTAAAGTTACGCTTTCACACCTAAAACGATCATACATCATACATGTAAATCTCAAAAGGCCTTGTTTGGTAAGAGATTTCTAGTAATGTTGTTTAAGTGTTGCATGTGAAAATACGTGTTGTATTGTTTAAACAACGAAAACTGTTGTTCAAACAACATTACCAAACAGACCATTATCTTCCAATCCACCCTGTAGTTTTGGGTCCTACTCCTAGGCCTAGAGTTAATCCCCATTCAGTGTCTTTATCAAGACTTGGAATCTTGACCTCCTGTTTGGTGAGAGTCAAAATGTTTCATTCAATTCACATGGAATAATATTGGCATAGATTTCAAAGGATTGAGAGAGGGCTATGCTATGCAACAAACAAACATAATTTAGGCATGAATTTATAAACATGAAAAGTATTCTTCCAAAAAAAAAGAAGAAAAAAAAGAAAGGAAAGCAACAGTTGGCTCTTGTTTGGCTTCATGCTCAATTAGGTCACCCTTTTTAGGAAACCACACTTTCATTGCTTCACATTAGGGAAAAAGTAAGGAATAATGCTAAGGATATAAACCTTTTTTTCTAATTTTCTCAAAATTATGGTAATTAAGCTCTGCAACAAATTTACTCAGCAATTGTGAATTTAAACAAAGAAAAAATTGTTAAAAGGTCAATGTCACTAGAATTATTGTCCAAGCAATTAATGCTAAGGTCCAGCATTTGAATATAGAGATAGAAAAATATGTTTAAGATTTAAGGTCCACTTTAGGGTGTGTTTGGTTTGGCTTCAAACTACTTCCGGAAATGCATTTCCAGAAAATTAGGGTGTTTGGTTGGCATGTAAAATTCGGTCAACGGAAATGCAATTCCGGATTGACCGGAAAATAAGGCCCTGATGGGTGAAATCATTTTCACCCATTATTTTCACTTCAAACAACGTTTTCCGGAAAAGAGAAACAGAGCACGAAGAGAGAGAGAGAGAGAGAGAGGAAGGAAGAAACGGAGAGAGAACGAACCACCAGCCCGAGCTCCAATCCACCACCACAGCCCATCGCCGGCGTCCACGATCTTCGACGGACGAACCCACGATACCCACGAACGGACGAACCAAGCCCAGTCGCACAAACCCACGAAACAGAGAGCACGAACCCACGAAACAGCGCCATCGCCGAGCCAAGCCTAGCGCCCATCGCACCTCGCCATCGCACCGGTCTCGCACCTTGCCGTCGCACCGCGCCGATCAATCAAAAGGAAATCGCAGCACCGCGCCGATCGCTCCAACGCCGCTCAACCCAGACCCATCGCCTCCTCGATCACGCCATCGCACCTCGTCGTCAACCCAGACCCATCGCCTCCTCGATCACACCATCGCTCCAACGCCGCTCGACCCAAACCCAGACCCTCGATCGCGCCATCGCACCTCGAGCTCTCTCTTCCTCGATCTCTCAGTTGTTTTTTTTTTTTTTTAATTTGATTGTTGTTGTTGTTTTTTTTTTTTATGAACTGATTGTTGTTGTGGTTGTTGTAGCCGGAATTTGCTTCTTGTTGTTGTTGTTGTTGTTGTTGTGTTGTTGCCGGAATTTACTACCGGAAAATAGCATTTTCAGAGCAACCAAACACATAAAAATATTTTCTAGAAAATTTTTCATAATGCAACCAAACACCCAGAAATTATTTTCCTTTCCCGAAAATACCATTTTCGAAAAATATTTATTTTCCGAAAAATATTTTACGCAACCAAACACAGCCTTAGGCTCTTTTCTAGTGCCTTAGGGAATGGTTTACTTTACAGTTTACACTAAACCTATAAAACCCCACCACTTCAAACTCTGTTTAATATGACCCGGTCAAATCCAGGGAAAAAAGCAAAAGCCTGTCAAGTGTCTAATAAATTTTGGGTGCAAGCTACACAGCGGATTTAGATTTCATAGGGTTAGATTTTTTTTTTTTTTTTTTAATTATTATTTTTTGTTTGACAAATTTAGAGATGACAGACAAGTCGAGAAGTATATATATATATATATATATATTTTTTTTTTTTTTGAGAAGTATAGTTTAACAGTCAGTTGATAAAAAATAGTGGAATTGGATTTGGATTTTATGGGGTTATACATACATACATATATATATATATATATTTAAAAATGAAGTTATAAAAAAAAAAATAAATAAATAAACATATTTAAAAACGAAAGACCACTTGAGAAGTTTGGTATTGACAGGCAGTTGATAAAATATGCAGAGTCTTGCTTTATTTCTTTGACGAAATGATCTGCTTCATAACCAAAATAGAGGTTTTCTAGTGAAGCGAATGGAGCAAAAAGTGAAATACCAATGGTACCGACCAATTTGTATGCACATATATATATATCCAGAGTCCAAAACTGAAAACTCGTCAAACCGACCTAAGTTCGAACCATTAGCCCCACAAGCAATGCCAACTAAGAGGACTACAAGCCCCACAAGCAATAGCATTGAACTGTGAGATTATTGTAAGATTGATTAGGGAAAATTTCAGCCTAATTTTCTTGTCGTAAGAGCTAAGCACTAGCCTTCTTTTCCACCAAAATGCACGGAAATGGCAGTGGTTAATTACTCAATCAAGCAATCAAGCTAGATGGTCCGGTTGTCAAGTTTCGCCATGGAAAGTCTTGTGTCATCGAATAAGAGAACTCGGATTTGAATCCCGTCTATACCAAAAATCCATTATCGACTTAACTTGATAATAAAAATCAATCATAATAGAGTAAATGCCATAGATTGAAATTCTATCGCATGTATCAAAAAGAACATAAGGCTTTTGCTAGGAATTTTATAACTCAACAACATTGCTTAGAATTTTTAATAAAGACATTCAATTCAAACGATTATGGTTATTATTAACTTGCTCTCTCTTTTTTTCCTGATAAATCCATAATTACTATGGGGAGAGGATTTGAACAAAACATTATTTTTATTATAAGTTAGAACAAGGCATTAAAAAACTTTGATGCTAAAAAATGAATTCCAGTGTTGGTCTAAAGCTCTTTAGAAAAATTACAAATATGTAGCAATTCCTTGTTGGTAAAGGCTTGCAAAAGATTTTGCAAAGTAGATTCCCTGCTTTTTCTCCGAATTTTCATCCCTATCTTCCTCTGACATTATTTAATACTTTTCTATTTGACTAAAAAAAAAACGATCCCCTCATGCATATCTCATCTTAAAAGCAAAAAACAGTAATAATGAGATGAGCTAACTGAAATGACTGCACTGTACTGCTTTCCAATCCATCTTTAGAGAAACTTTCAAAGCCAAGTGAATTGATTCCATTTTTCTTGTTTTCCACATGTACCAAACAATAGATTTGGCCAATCCTAAAGTGGAACCCACTAAGGTTTCAGACTTCAGAGTGTCCAAACCGTTGTCGAGCTATGTATTGGTAAATGCTTTGGCGGGTTCTTCCCCCTCTCCCTCAGCTGTGGCTTCTGTTATTCAGGGGGTTCTAGAGCTATGTATGGGGTTCTCACAAATTCAGTTCTATGTAAAAAGGCAAGGGAATATACCTGCTCACTTAATAGCAAAAAATGCTTACAGCATTGTTGATGACATTGTATGGGTTGAAGAGCATCCTTGCTTTGCTAAGCAGGCCCTCATCCATGAAGTAAACTTTATAGTTGCTTAGGAATGAAAAGTTCATGCATTTCCAATAAATAAATAAAAAAACTGTTGTCACCCTAAAATTTATTACAAAGTAAATGGTTGGGATTTGGTACCCAATTGGGGCTACAAATAACAATTTGAAATTGATAGGACATGAAATTGAAAAATTACTTACACTAACCTTCTTTGGATAACTGAAAAAAGACTTTTAAAAAATTGAATTTCCTATTTTACCTTCTACTTAAATTATCATCCATACCTCCTCTAATAGCAAATTTGAGATTCTTTTTTCAAGCCTTTTTTTTTTTTTTTTTTTCCGGTTGTTAAGGTATTATTTTAATCGTCTAAGGGAGGTCAATGTAAATAATTTACATTTTAAGGGAGATGTGTGTCGTACTCGGTAAGTGTAATAACAGAAAACTTCAAAAAAATTACTACAATTTTTCAAACTATTTTGCTTATTCCTTAGTCAAATTTAAGTTGCTTTCATATATTTTTTTCTCAAATAAATAGAATCATTAAATATTAACATACACAAACAAAACCATGTTAAAAACCTAATCACAATATAATAATCAAATTTAAGGTATATATAAATATACACCTCCTCTAGCCATCGCTCTTCACGCAATCCCACCTCACCACACTTTTCTTTATATGCTTCCTCTCACCACAAATAAATTCCTTAATTCTACATTTGAATAAATTGTTACATAACCCCAAACTATCATTTTGGGATAAAGAACAAGAACCAATATAATATGCCATAATCACCAACTAGATTTTTTATCATTCTTAACTTTCTATAAGACTATAACGATTGATTATTATTTATTACCAAGAGGGGAGAGTGATGGTTGATAGGCTTGCATACTAAATAAGATGAAAGAGAGTGATAATTTAACATTTTCTTCCAAACATGTTTGTTAATTGTATTTGTTAAAAATTCTTGTCTTCGAATAAAGAACTTAACAAATGGTAAGAACAACTGTCATAAAACGAATGTCATAAGTTTAAATCCTCTCTTAACTAAAAATTATAATAATAATGGGAATCCATTTTTTTATCAAAAGAAATTAGAATTTCAAAGAAAAAATTATTGCTGACTCATTTGTAAAAGAATAATGAATTATTGCTAGATTTTTGTTCCCATTTCATGAATAGAGAGAGGACTGTGAACTTGGGGAGGTTGCACTTAGGGACGTTGTTTCCATTTTTACTTTTTAAATATGGATTTTTTTTTTTTTTAATCATATAGGACTTATATCTTTAATTGGATTGCTTTCAAATGCAACACAATCTATTAGGCCCTGTTTGGTTTTTTTTTTTTTCATCACTCATCACTCATCACTCATCACTTAAAATACTCCAATTTTCACTACCTCACCTGTTTGGACACTGTTTTCACTTCACATCACTCAAATATTTCAACCTTTTTGTGGGACCCATACCTGATCACCAAGTCAAACCCTTCTGTTAGCCTCATAAAGCATCCCACTAAGCCATTATATGTACCTTTCAAAATGGTTGAAGCTTTTGTTCAATTACTCAGGCACAGATATATACATAGAACTATGTCTTAGACAAAAAACCAAATAAGCTAAAAGAGAAAATCTTCAAATTTGAAGAAGTGGGTTACGAAGAAAAATAGGAACAGAAGTAAAATGAAGTGGAAGAAGGAAGAGTGACCTAGCGGCTGCGCGACCCAACGGCAACTCGACCCAGCGGCAACGTGACCCAGCAATGTGACCCAACCCTATGTCTTCTTGATTTTTTTTTTATGGGTTTGAGACTGAGATGATGGTGTCGACGATGAAAATGGAGAAGAAAAACAACCCTGTGTCTTCTTGATTTTTGTGCAGTTGGGGTTGTGTATGTTTTGGGTTAAGGTTTGTTTTGGAGATTGTTTGAATTGAAAAGTTTATGGGTATTGTTTGAAAAAAAAAAAAAAAAAAAAAAAAGATGAAGAAGACCAAACCAAACCTTGCGTGAAAGGGAAAAGAAAAAAGAAGAAGAAGAAAACTAGTGTGAAAGGAAAAAGAAAAACAAGAAGACTACCCAAACTCACTGAACAAAAAAAATAAAAAAATAAAGTCAAAAGTTGTGACTGTTGCTCTGACAATGGGTTTTAGCGTGTGTTTAATTACGAAAATGCCATTGAAAACTAAAAATACAAAAAATGTATTTTCAATTTCCATAACTCATCACTCAAAAATCAGAGAATTAGGTGATAGAAACAAAAACCAAATAGACTTCTCAACTGTAAGACCCACATATTTTGAGCTATGGATAATAAAAACAAAATTATGGGCAACGGAAACACAAAATCCAAACAGCCTCTTAGCATTTTCTGTAAATGTGACTATTTTATTAGAGGCAACAGACCGGGTTTTTTTTGGGTTATTATAAACCGGGGTTTTGCTCTCACAATACACAAAATAGAAACATCATGGATAGAAAATGGAAATGCATACTTTAACAATCTCATTACAAGACAAACCACCTAGCCGCATCTTTTCAAATGTAACAAAGCAAGCTAGCTAATCTCTAACCAATAAGGAATAAGGACTCGCTATAACGTTAACCACCAAAAAAAAGAGCTTTCACATCAACGTAATCATTGACCTAAACTACAGCATTCTCTATTGTTTTTAGAACGTTAACTAAATGACCTTTTGGCTAATTAATTGATAATTCGATGCTGACTGTTTTTCTTGTGTTCATATGCTATATTTCAAATAAGCCATGTGAATGCTCCAAGAATGCCTTTTGCTTGTCCAATCCAACACGACCATCTCGGCCGCATTGACTTCGGAACAGATAGATAGCTATGGTAACTCCCCCACTTTAGTATTCTGGCAAAAGAACTTCCACCCAACATATAATAGCCCAAGATTGAGTTGAAATTGTGTACTAGACAGGTAGACAACACAGTTTCAATCTTATAAGAAAACCCAGAAGCATCATTTTATAAGCCCACCCCGCATGGTCCTTAAATTCTACAACTAATTATCATTGGCCTTATTCACAGCTCATTGATGGAACATTTCTGGAAATGTGTTGCCAAAAATTTCAAAATCGTCCTCTGCATAATACTCAAAATCTGGTAGTATAACAAAACATCAGAAAACACCAAAAACGATGCTAACAACAAAAGATTTCATTCTGAGAAAACCTAACAAGAAAATAGAGCTATTAAATAAAGTCCATTGCTGCAAATCAGGTCTATAAGAATCACGAAAAACTCATTTCTTCTTTCCAGCCTTGGCAGCATCTGAAGCCTTTGTCTGCAACACAAATGGAAGAAACAAATACGTAAGAAGTGGATTACCATCAAGAAAGCACCAAACAAATTTAAGAAATCAGCTTACCTTCTTTACTCCACGGATCTTCTTGGCCCTGTTCTTCCTTTCCTTCATCTGCTTCCTTGACTTCTCTACCTTAGTATCAAGTCCATTCTGCCATGGAAAAAAAAAAAATTCAGTGCATATACACAGAAAAATCAACTGTAAACACATGAAAAATTCTAAGTTGAACCATTATTTCAAGCTTAACTAACTATCAAAACAAGGATGTGCAGTTATGACAGTATTTTCAAAGAGGACAAAATAACAAAGCAAGGAACAAAGCAATGCAACCAACAATAGGAAGATGACATGTGTCCCTATCAAGTGCAATGCACATGACTTATTAAACCACACCTAAGTGACTGTATACAATCATTTTAAGTGAGTCATGTGCATTGTACATGACAAGAACACATGCCATCTTTCCATTGTTGGTTGTAGCCTAAGGCTCCAAGTTTGTAGCTAGACCTAGAGATTTAAGTTAAACTTAAGAAGAAGTTTAAGGTCAAGTAAAATAAAAGACAAGCACTACCATTGTATAAAAACATTAATAAAACGTAATGAAGGCTAGCCAGCTAATATTAACATCAAGATTGACTGGTCAGACCACCAAATATCTAAACAACAACATTGCCCAATAGACATAAATAATAAACACATTCTCATATAACAAACAACGATAATGGCTATTGTCCCCTCTTTAGCACTTATTGCTCATATAAAACACCATAACTAAAGTGATAAACAAATTGCACAAGTCAATGTAACTTTAACAGCAGAACCATTGAACCACAAATTTTAAAATTTTTTTAAGGATTATCTAAAGTCCATTCCACATTGTTACTATCACAGATCTGAATGATGAGATATAAACAGAGGAAACACTTTAATAAATAGAGCCAGATAGCAAACAGTGGTGTTACACAGAATTGACAGAGGAAGGGGGGGATGAGGAAGGAGAGTTGTGGCAAATTTTGGAAACTTGCATCAGAACTCGCATATTTAGAGTAAATTTATGAGGTCTCTAAGCAAGATGCCTATTAGCTACAGAGAATAACAGCATAAATTAAGCATAACACCAAAAAAATTTATTGTGTTTTTTTTTCATTTTTTCTTCCTTGTAAATTTTTGGATTGCTTTGTGCTCTTTTTGCATTAAGTATCTATTTCAATATAATTCTTTCTTGCTTATAAAACAAATATTTCCAGAACAAAAAAGTTATGATAGAAACAAACAAGGAACAAGAATAAAAAAGATAGATCGAAATGCAAACTAAAATCACCCAACAACCCATGGTGCAACCTAAAAGTATAAAGCAACATTAATAGAACAACAGATATATCTTTAATAAACAGCAACACCTTTATCAACCAAATGGGCATTGATCCAACAATGTCAACCTTCATCCTCCATCCTACTCTTACAGGGAGAGGATGCACTCGAGACAGAACTCATCCCCCTCCCCTTTTTTTGAGGGGAGGGGTGACGACTTAATAAATCAAACCAAAACAGGTTGATATTAATCAATAAATCAGAATTACAAATTAAGCAAAAGAAGGAGGCCATATAAAATTACCCTGATGAGCCTGTACTTGGGTTCGTATTTTTTAGCATTCTCAACAGAGTCATAAATCAAACCAAAACCGGTTGATTTTCCACCTCCAAAGTGAGTCCGGAACTTGAAAACAAAGATTGCATTTGTGTCTTTCACTTCATACATCTTTGACAGCTTCTCCTTCAGCTCAGCCTTTACATTACAGAAAATTAAAACCCCAATTCAATTAATGATGCCATTTAGTTGCTCAACAGTATATTAGAAGTTTAACAGTCTGGAACATTTCTTTTTCTTTTTTGTATATGTATAAACATCTGTCATTGAATTTGGATTTACCTTGGAAACATTGGGTCTTCCTGGATGAAGAACATCAATGACCTGCAACAAAAGAGCATCAAGATAAACAAGGCTTTTCAAGTAAAAAATAATCATAATCTCTTATTGTTGGAAATAAATTACATCCAACATTTAGTGTCAGGAAAAAAAGAAAGAAGACCTAACCTAGGCTGTGTTTGTGAAAAAACAAATGGCAAGAATCAGAACCCTTTTTTCCAGGATGACAATAAACAACATTTAATCCAACTCTAAATCACATAATTGACAACTTTTTGTACACAGCCAATCTTAATTCACAATTAATTTAAACACATTGCTAACTAGAAATGATTTACTCCTATAAATTGAGGATAACAACCTACCTTCTTTTCCATAACCTTAAAAACTTATCTTCTTTTCCATAACATCACACACCAAGGATTCAATGTCTAAGTCCCACTAAAACTTCTCAGGTTGAACCTTTAAATAGTAGCCGAAACAACACAACCCCCATTTTGACCTGATTGGTCACCTAAAAAATGAGGGAATACAAGCACCATAAGAAGCTTATTCCTTACACTTACACTTCCCAGTTCCTATTAAGCTCCCATATAAGTCAGCAATAATTAATTTGGGCGCCAATCGAATGCAATAACCAGTTCAAATTTCCATTCATTAATGCTTAGAGATTATCATACTTATTGAGATCCAACATTTCTACAATCTGTTTTGTTATATATAATCTCGCAACAAGAACCCAGATGAACAAAAAAAAAAAACTAAAATAATGCATAGAAAACAGACACTAACAACACAAACCCATTAATCCTTGTTTGCATGCTAAGAAAAATAACACAATAAAACAACATAACATCACAGAAAACACAAAACCCCACCAACCCATCAGATCCAAAGTAGTTCTTTTTCATCAATATGAAAAGGGTTGTTCCTAAAAGATGTAAAATTTTGTTTGGTGACCGAGAAATCGAAGGAAAAACGGTCTAGAAAGCGAAAATGGGAAAAAATTTCAAAAAAAAAAACTCACAAATTGTTTTCTGGAGAGAAGCCTGTTGGTCATGAACTTCCTCGTACGGATAGTCACTGCCTTGTCCGCCATGTTTGCTTGTTTGAAGATTAGTTTGCAAAGCACAGGGGCGCGACTAAGGCCACAATCACACACACAGAATCACACACACACTCGCGCAGGCAATAGAGGCAGCTGAGAGACAAAGATTAGGGTTTTTATATATAGAGCTAGGGTTTCCAAATGGTTCTCTCAAATCGGACTGCGTGGGTTGGATTTTTTGGGCTGGGCTGGGGCCGGAGAAGAAAAAGCTAAATTTCTATTAAATTGGGCTATATGGGCCATTTGGAAGTTGGGAGTTGGGACCATACAAATTTTTGGCAGGCCTTTTTTTTTTTTTTTTTTAAAAGACTTTTCGGTGCGGAATATATGACTTGTAAAGAACTAATGAGTTGGTTCCTCAAAAAAAAAAAAAAAAAAAAGAACTAATTAGTTATGATTTCAATTTTTTTATGTATTCATTTTTAAATATGCCCCTTTAATCCATTGATTTTTTTTGGTACCAATGAGTAGATAGATATTAAATGCAAACCATTTTTATATTACATAATTTTGTTCTAGTAAAATCTCCACCGTAGACAATAAGTTATCAAATAGAACTTATCGTTGTCTGAGTCGTTAAACTTTAAGGCTTCTATCAATATCTCACTCTCATTTAAATGGATTTTGCTTTTCCCTCAATGGGTGGTGGTGACCCTTTTTTTTTTTATTATCTATTTGACCAATCCAACTCTGACTACAACATCTCATCTTCCCTCATTTGCGTGTGAAATTGATTCAATAGATTTGCCGGACTTTCTCCCATTCCACTTTTCTCACCACGTTATATCCTCAACGTAAAAGCCATTGCTACCATATCTATAAGACTATAACATAAAAACCATTACCACTAGTCTAGAGGGATGGGAGGGTACACCTACACATGGCAAGAAGCAATCTTCTACAAGACTCATAGGTGCTAGGGTTAGAGAAGCCATATTACGCAATGTGGTTTTTCTTTTGGAAACAGATGAGTGTGATAATATGATTTGGACAGAGATAGATGGAAACACTACATTAGAAAAATATTGGGCCCGATTGGTAATGTTGTTTAAGTATTAATATTCAAAATGATGTGAAAAACTATAGTTTGAAAAATGTTGTAAAAATTCGTATTTAAAATATTCATAATATAAAAAAATGTATTTGGTACTATATTTCAAATAACAAATTTTAAAATGTAAAAAAAATGATGAATGTACATGTTAGGAATACTATAAGCATTTGGATAATAATTGTTGTATTGAGATTTAGTTAGTTAGTTAGTTAATTAATTAGTTACAATTCCAAGCATATTAATCACATTTAGTACATATTGAAATTATAAATGCGTATGGGGAATAATAGAACCAATAGGATAAGACCATGTGGGCCAATGAGCTTAGAGCTAATCTTCTATAAATACATTATTGTAATTCAACATTAGATATCAATGAAGAATAAACCAATTTCTTACTCTATGGAGGGTGACTACCTAGAATTAAGTCAATTTCCCTACAATCCTCATCCATTCTCCTATAATTCACATCAATCTCCATTAGGAACCACTGGATTTCTAACAAGTGGTATCAGAGCCGTTGATCCGGAGACGAGTAATTGTGATTAAAGAAAATTTTTGAAAGAAATACAGCAAATCTTGAACAAAGTCTTAGAAGAAGTCAATGATATTTTAAAGAAGATGAAGGCCTTGGCTGAATCTAACATGGCCATGAAGGAAGAACTTTCAAGAATGCAAAAGGATCTTGAGAATATGACGAAAGAGGAGTTACAACTTCTTGAAGGAACAAGCGACAAGTTTAAGCTTCATGAATCAACTGAACTTGCCCATGATTTTGAAGATCCATGTGATAATCTTTCTTGTGCATTAAGCAAAAGTCCTGAGAAACTCAAAGAACAAACAGTGGTTTTTGAGAATAGTAAATCTATTGCATTTAGTGAACAGAGAAAATTGAATAATAGTTCCTTCATGGGTTATCATTTTGGTATAACTCCAACATTATTTGTCAATGCGGATCACTTAGAGACCAAAATCACACCGGGTGCTTGTGGTCCATTGCATGGGAAGGAGATTTGTCCAAAGGTGAGAAATTCTAAACCTTGCGATATAGTTGGTACTATGGAAATGTTTTGGATTGATATGTACTTCCCATGGATTGATATGTACTTCCCATTCACCAACCATTCATTTGAACACCGCTTGGCATTGAGAATGATGTGTGGGTATTCAGTTTTTGAGAAGTTGGCTTTTGCAATTACAAAATGGAGTGGTGAATTTGTTTCGAAGGACAAGGAAATACTGGCTACGTGGAAAGGTATAAAATGTTTCAAGTTCCTTGGTGCTTTGGCAATGGTCTACGCAAAACAAGAAGATGATGTATGCTACGGACAACAAAGAATGATAGAATTTGGTCTTATTGGTCTAGAGGGACACACTCTCATATGTGATGGTGTACTAGTAAACTTTCTTGTGGGGATTGTTATGCATGGCTCCAATCATCCAACAAATCAAATGTCACGGTTCTACTGGGTGTGTTCATTTGCTGGTCTAATTCGAAATGAAATCTGTTTACTCAAATTTTGGGCTGTGATTAATCGCTTTGGAGTTGCTGGCATGTTCAATAGTCAAGATGCCTTGAGGTATTGGTGTAGTGGCCGATCACTCCTCATGAAGATTACAACAACACCTTGTGGGCAAGATGTTTTCAAGGGGAGGGAAATGTTAGGAATACTATAAGCATATAGATAATAATTATTGTATTGAGATTTAGTTAGTTAGTTATAACTCCAAGCATGTTAATCACATTTAGCATTAGTGCATCTCTCTCTCTCTCTCTCTCTCTCTCTCTCTTTCTCTATGGAGGGTGACTACCTCGAATTAAGTCAATTTCCCTACAATCCTCATTCATTCTCCTATAATCAGTGGCGGAGCTTGAAATTTAGGTCAGGAGAGGCAAGATTAAAAGTAAAAAAATGAATCTACAAAAATTTATCAATATTAATAACAAAATAAATAAACAACTATATGCTGATATAATTACCATATAGAATCTAACATAAAATCATGGTTTTAAAAAACCGATACGATAAAAGAATCGGAAAAAAGACTAGTGAAGATATTTTTTTAACAAATCTAGTGGAGCACTTGTGGCAATAATATAATGACTTGTAGAATCATCTAATGTTAATATGAAGTGCCACGTTACCAACATTTGTACAATACTTTCACAACAAATCATGTATAGTAAGTTGTTATTGATTTTAATTTGAACACACCACTTAAATTATTTTTTTTTCACTAGTATTTTTTTAACAAATCTAGTTGAGCACTTATGGCAATAATATAATGACTTGTAGAATCATCTAATGTTAATATGAAGTGTCACGTTCTCAACATTTGTACAATACTTTCACAACAAATCATGTGTGGTAAGCTGTTATTGATTTTAATTTGAACACACCACTTAAATTATTTTTTTTCACTAATATTAGCCAGTTACAACCCTACATTTAAGATTTATTGTAAAAATATTGTAAAAATATTATGGTAGCATTTCTTAATTTTAATTTCTTATTCTTTATTTTATTTTTCCCTTGTCTCTTTTTTTTTCATCCACACATTTCTTTATCATTTTTCCTCTTTTTTTTCTCCTCCACACACGCATTATTTCCTTTCTCTCTGTCTCTATCTTCACTTTTTACTTTTCTCCTCTACTAGACTACCACTTCATCCACTTCATATTCTAAAACATACCAATGTACTATATTATATGTAAAAAATTTTGAAAGTTTAGGGGGGTAGGTGCCCCCCCTTCACCCCCCCCCCCCCTTCCCTCCTCCCCTGCCTATAATTCCCATCAATCTCCATTAGGAACCACCGGGTTCCTAACAGTACAATAAAATAATACTATTATATAATTTAGGATAGAGAAAATGAAATTAAAAAAAAAAAGAAAAAAAAAAAAGAGAGAGAAGAACAAAAAGGTGGGCTCATGGGAGAAAGAGAGAAAAAAATGGTTGATCTTGTCAATGGGCCCAACAATTTTCAACTTATTTACAAAAAAACCATTTAACAATGTTACTTGAAAACTAAAAATTGGTATAGATAAGTGTGGGGCCCAAGTATTAAGCAACCCAGGCCCACTCTATATTTGGCCCAAGGTTCGTGCCGAGGATAGTACAAAGTCCGAGGATGAGTGGGAGAAACTCAAGTCCTCTAGGACCTCGCCGAGGATGCTCACGTCCTCGACAAACCGACATTAAAGGCAGGGAGCTACCACTCACCCATTAAATGAACGCCACCAACACTCTGGTCGCATCAATGGTGAATTGATTAGCCAACAGTGATGTCTTGGTTGCTTCAACTAACAGAAAGCCCGCAAAGGCGGCTGATGGGACAAGCCTTCAGACACAAGTCCAGATGGGCGACAAGTGGACGGCAAAGATCAATTGAACAAGACTATATAATAGATAGAATCCCCAAAGCAAATGGGACTTTTGGGGGCTTTTCGAATTTTTGGCTAGGGGAGAGTTTTTTTTTCTTAGGATGTACAAAGGACAACCCTTGTATCCATTAATTCTAAGGAAAAGGGAGTCTTTGGACTGGGCTGAGGACGAACTTTCCTCAAGAACACTTAACCAAAATTTTAGTTATCTTCCTTTTAAGCCCATTTCGACTATTGTTTTTCTTGCTAAGTGTCTGACCCTTCTACCTACTCTCTACAAATTTATTGTACGGAAACTGCCTCAAAACGGGTCCCTACAATAAGTTTTCAAAACATATGTTTTAAACACTCTAATTGAGAATTGTAATTCAAACACCCATAATAAAAACATCGTTATTAAACATTGAAAACCATTGTTTGAACATCACTACCAAATAGGTCATACAAGTTAAATGACTGTTTCTGAAGAAAAAAAAAATTAACATTAGTGTTGGAGGAAAATTATATAAAGCACAATTTTTTTTTTTTTGGGTTAAATCACATACAAATACAATGTCACGTGATACTCTCATGTAGTCACGTGCCTCCAAAAGAAGAATTTTTTTGATAAACACCAAAAGAAGAATTAAAAAAGGAAAAAGACCCGTTTGATATTGAGATGAGATGAGGTTGTCCACTCAAAACCACAGCTGCCTGGCCATGACTCGCCCAATTCACAATCACCCAGATTTTCCCCCAGAGTCCACAAACACAAACACACAAACCACAACACATTTTCTTCCTCAAGTCACCACCACCAACAAAAATATCACTCCCAAAACCCAAAACCAAACCCACAATCTCTCTCTCTATCTCTATCTCTTACATGGCCACCACCACAGCTTCATTGAAATGGAACCACACCTCCTCTGTCCACCTCCCTCCTCCTTCTCCTCCTAGACTCCTCCCAACCACCACCAACACCACCTCATTCACTAGACCCGTTAAATTATCAGGAGCCTTGAATTTGAACCTTCAAACCTCCTCCAAACTCAGCGTTAAATGCTTTATCTTCGCCAACAAGAACAAGAACCATGTAACCACCGACTTAGACTTGTCCTCTGACTCTAAAACCCAAAACCCATTTGAGGTTTTTGCAAATACTCTACTTAATGCAATAAAAGCATTGAGAAAACCAGCGGTGGCCGCCGTGCTATTGGGTTTGCTGTTGTTATACGATCCCAATTCGGCATTGGCCGCCTCCGGTGGCCGAATGGGCGGCAGGTCGTTTTCCTCGTCGTCGTCGTCGAGGAGTTATTCGGTGCCGAGGAATTCGGGAGGTGGGTTCTCTTTTTCGGCGCCGTATTATGCGCCGTCGCCTTTCGGCGGTGGCGGCGGGTTTTATATGGGGCCGGCTGTGGGGGTCGGGTCGAGTTTCTTCTTCATTTTGATGGGTTTCGCAGCGTTTGTTTTGGTTTCGGGGGTTCTTTCGGATCGGTCGGAGGGTGGTGTGCTTACTGCCACTCAGAAAACAAGTGTGATCAAGCTTCAGGTACTGTGGGAATGAATTTTGGGGTTGTTTTGATTTTACTTACTCACATGGGTTTTGTTATCTGATTTTGATGTTTGACATGTTTGTCTAAAGAGTTTGTGAAATGACTGTTTTGTTTAGTATGAAATTTAATTTGACCAAGCTAGGTAAAACTTAGTGACAGTTTCTTACGTGGTGCACCTTATGTTATTCTGTTAAATTCAATTATGTGACCTTGAAAATGATGACTAATAAGCCAAAAAAACTTCATGGTTGTGCCGGTTGAATTTGATCAGGGAAACTAAGGTAGAATAGATAAGTAACTGTACCTGAGTTTTGTCCAAAATAATGATTGAATTTTGGTCACACAAGTACTTGTGGCCACAATGTTTGTTGGACTGATTAGTGAATGAGCTTGGGTTCAAATGGCACTTACTTGTGAGAGAAAGTTGGATGCTAGGGAGTTGGCTTAAGATCACTTTGTGTAACTTACCAATAAAAAAAAAAAGGGTTCTTGGTTTGATTCTAGTATTTTTTGTAACAGTTGTTTCTGTCTGTCAAAATGCTGATTTTTTTTTTTAATAATCATTATTGGTAAGTAAAACATTTGTTAGCAGTATTGAATCTGCAACCTAACACTCTGGTCCATATGGGGGGAGAAAGTGGCTCAGAGGTCATTAGCTAATAGAGAAAAGAAGAGCGCCAAGAGTCTGGTAGCTCAATTGGTTGGCACCTTCTAATGTTTTTAATAGAGACATTTAGGGTTCAAATTCCCTCACTCCCAACTATTGATGTATCAAAAAATCTATGATCATATGAGGATGCTTTTATCTATCAAATCTAAGGCTAACCAAGAAAAGAGAAAGGGTGAAAGTATTGGCGTCCAGTACTAGCAGTATAAATATGCTTGTTGGATGTTGCTTTTCTTTTTATGGAAATGTCTTGGGTTTTGTGATGGGACTACGGTGGTTGAACTTAAGTGGGGATTGTTTTTTGGGAAGGGGGGGGGGGGGATAATTATTTGAATGATTCTTTTAAATCAATCTTGTGTTCTGCTCTACGAAGCAATATATTCAGCACCAAGAAATAATGTGTTCGTAAGTGCAGTCTGGCATGGAATTTAGGGTGTATGAATTGAAAGCTTCGGGGGAATTTCTGAAGTTACCATATTCAGCAAACTCCACAGTTAAAAAATGTAAAGAACATTAACCATGATAATACCAACATAAGCTCCAATTATATGTCTTCTGCCCCTGCAAGTCAAGTACTCAACTATTGTGGAAATGACCAAAAGTCATAAATATAGTTTAGCAATTTGAAGTTTTAGGTTATACAGGTATAGTAAGGCATTTTTTTTTAATCATTTTTATAAGGTAGGCTCATTTAGTTGGCTATGAAGTAACTGTGGCGTTGTTACATCATACATAGAGCCTTTTGTTTGGAAGTTGAGTTCTGACTCACTTCTTAAAATCTTTCTTGAATTTGAGAAAGCAGTTCTTCTGAATTTTCTCATTACTGACTTTTCATAGGTTGGGTTGCTGGGCATGGGGCGGTCACTTCAAATGGATCTTAATCGGATTGCTGAAACTGCAGATACATCTAGCTCTTCGGGTTTGAGCTATGTATTGACAGGTGGAACTTTGAAATAAGTATTTATATTATTCATCTGATTTGTTGTTTATTTCTTTTTTATTTAATAGATTTTCATCTTTCATTTGTCCATTTACTAGTGAATATGAGTAATCTTTTGCAAATTAACAAATGATGTACCCTAAAAAATTTATTCAAACAAGTATTACTGGCTGTAAGGTTAGTTGTCATGGGCATAATTGGTTCATATGCTTTCAGTAATCTAATCCTAGTTGCCAATGGGTTGTACCCGAATTGATACTTTCACCCTTCTTAAAAACAGGGTTGTATGTGAGAGGTTTTAGAATCATTGAGTTCAATGTTGTAAAAATATGAGAAAATGGTATAGGAAAGATATAAATAATTCATGTAGTTGATTGTAAACATGCATCTAATCTCATAAAGTTTAAAGCAAAATTTAATGATAAAAACTTTTCATTGGTTTAGTGCATTCTTTAGGACATTCATTGATTTAATCTAATTTTTGCAAATAATTAATCTGTATATTTATTATAGGATTAAGGAAAAATGAAATTTATATAAGGGCTGCTGCTAATCACAAGGTAATCACATATTGAGTTAAACTTATAGAGAGAGGTTTGCTATAGAACATCAAAGGTCAAGCATTACTATGAGGCAATGATAACAAACATCTCATTGAGCTAAATTTATAGAGAGATTTTGTTTCCCCAAATACAAAGCAAAAGTACAGGTGAAATAATAATGTGTGGAGGAATAATTTTGTAATGATTTTTGTGAAATAAAGTGCTGTAGAAAATTAGCTTCGTCTCTAGAAAAATTTCACATATATACATTGTTTAAGGGGGTGATATGTTGTAGCACAAGGTATTATGATTTTATGTTAATTCATACTTACATGCTCATAAAGAATATTCCAAATGGCATCAAACTCATGAAAAGTTTCGTTGTAGTGATTCTGGAGGGGTCATCATCACAAGGTTGACCTGTTCAGATTTAAACTTGGTATTTCTCCACAATATCCTCTAAGAAAAAGTGATGTCGACTTATTATACTAATTGTTACGGTTTTTAGTAATGTTATATGATTAGCTCTTCTTTACACAGAAGATGAGTACAACTAAGATCTCTCTCTCTCTGTGGAGTAATAATTACACATGCACATTATGGGTCTTGAATCCATGGCCTCACCCTCAAGGCATTGATTTGAACTAGTGTTTATAGTATATATTACAGTATTAAAGTTGGCTCTATATTGATTTCATCATCTAAGACTTGTCATAATTAACATGTCAAGCTAGGGCTTTCTTTTAATTTTTGTTATTGATTTTATCAAAATTCTGACGTTTTTACTATCTTAATTTTTGGGCTCAGAGACAACGCTAGCTTTGCTTCGGCATCCCAGTTATTGTATCTCAGGTTATTCAGCTGTAAGTTGAACCCCATCTCCTAGAACTTTTTATTCTACTAAAGTAAGGTTAGGAAACAAGTACAGTTTGGTAACTTTGGTTCAATGTTCTTCAAAAAAGCAAACAAACAAGAGAAGGGGCCACCTTCCATTAGGGCTTGGGGGAGGGTTGACTTGTTTTATGCCTATTGTTATAGACACACATGGACCCCTTGTGTTTGTGGGTTGTGACTGACAAACTAGTTGATTCTCTGTTTGTCATTCACTTGCAGTTGGAATTTGGCACTGTATGAATCAGTATCTCAGTTTCGTAGACAACAGTACTTGGAGAAAAGGTTTATTTTGTTTAGAGCTCTTGAGGGATTAACTTAAATTTCTGAGTTGTGTATCCGGGACATAGGATTTTATGTGGTTCATGTTTTCATTTCTTTTACGGAAGAATCTCTGCAGTCCTCTTCAGAATATATTCCCTGCAGCTATTACTTCTTCTAGTGGCATCTTCTTTATACTCTCTCTCTCTCTCTCTCCCCATTAAGAAATTGGTTTGACATGATTTCAGCAATGTTGACAGCATGCTTAACTGGTGCCACTCTTGCAGGTGGATATAAAGAGGAGCATGGAGGACGGAGAGAAACGCTTCAATCAACTTTCTATTGAAGAACGGGGGAAATTTGATGAAGAAACACTAGTCAATGTGAACAACATTAAAAAGCAAAGTACATCCAGCCAGAGAGCTAATGGATTCAGCAATGAGTACATAGTGGTAAGGTCATCTCTAAATTGGCTATAATTAAAATAAATATATCAAAATACTCCATTTCTAGCTTGACTTTGGGTTTTTAGGTGATCTGCTGCTGACTAGACTCATAAATGTGTCGTAATTTTCTATTTATTTATGGGTTTGCTTTATTTAAATGCATGATTAATAATATATGATATTCCTTCAATCACAACTAAGGTGCTTTGTTCTATCTATCTTCATACCATGAGCATTATCATTTCTATGGTGTGTCAAGTGACAAGTTATGTGGGTGGGGATTAAGATGAAGTAGACGCAATGGTCATAGAAGTTGTAAACTTAGTTGGGTTATGTGGTATAACCCAGTTCAGGTGGCAGTGTTTGTCTATGAAATGGAACTGAATCCATCTTGATTGGTTTTTCTAATCTTCTGATAACATGATTGACATTTTATTTCATTTGATTTATATACTTTTATCTTTATTTTTTTTGTTTTGTGGGGGGGGGGGGGGGGGGGGGGGGTGGGGGGGAAGGGGTGGGAGGGGAGGGTGGTGTAAGAAAACAGAACCTAGGTCTAACAAACACCTTCCATGAAAAAGCCACATCTGAGAGAAACTCCTGTTGTAATTTAAAATGCAGAAACAAATAACCTTCCATGAAAAAGCCACATCTGAGAGAAACTCCTGTTGTAATTTAAAATCCAGAAACATTATAACTGCTCTGGTATAATTTCTCCAAACTTACATTCTAAATAAGGAGAAGAATAACCACATGAACTACTTGATGAGAAGGATGTTGTAGGCATGGTTTCATGTAGTTTGATTGCAGAAATTTCAGAATTTGCCATTGAATGGAAATTTGTGGTGTGAATTAGTTCAGGTATTTTACAGGCCTACTACAACAATACCAAATGCCCCACTAAACAAAACCAAGTCAGCATTAAATTAATTCTGGCAGATTACAATCAATTTTGGATTTCCTGTTGAAAGACAAATAGACCATAGATGAACTTTCACTGATAATCTGTTTAACAGGGCTGCAATGACAACATTTAGCCTAGCAGCATTACAAAGCGTCAGTTTACCTTTTACAATGAGTTTGAACAACAACCCCCCCCCCCCCCCCCCCCCCCCGAATTATTTTTTAGATGTTCCCACTATTAAAATTCTGTCAGACCTTTGTAATAAGAAAGACCTTGACATGCTTTGGAATAATAAATGTTTCGAGTTTACTTAGCCTATAAGTCTGGGACCACAACCAGTTTGTCTCTGCTTCTCAATTGAAGGTGCTCCCAGGATTTTATAGGATCCATAATAAATCTGCATAGGTGTTATTTACTTTCACTCTCTTCTTACCCTGAATATGTATATATAAGGAGAACATTAATGGCAAGAACTCTAGCCTTTTGTTCATCTTTGGATTGCATCCTTTTCTATCTGTACACATCTTGGGGTGGCTCAATGCAATAGTTTTATCTCATTGTAATGCTCCCTGTATAAAGTGATTAAATTATGTGCATTTTATCTCATCTTTCTATTCTATAGACAAAACTTTATAAACTCACAGCGTCTATGACTCGGTAGTCATGGGACATAAATATTTGATTAAAAATAGAAACGTAAATTTTCCCCTCCTTTTCTGTGGTTTTTATGAAATTTCTTTAAAACAGATAACAATCTTGGTGGCTGCTGAAGGAGTACATAAGCTCCCCACCATCAATGGCAGTGGGGACTTGAAAGAAGCATTGCAAAAGCTTGGATCCATTCCCTCAAGTAAAATACTAGTAAGTATGAAAAATTTTCCAAAATCAGAACTTGTAGGTGTAAAATTTCCATGCCTGATATCTCTTGTTTTCATGCAGGCAGTTGAGGTATTGTGGACCCCTCAGAATGAAAATGACACCCTGTCAGAGCGGGAACTTCTCGAAGATTATCCACTTTTGAGGCCTTTGTAAGAATATTGTAATAGGCTACCTTATACCATGCAGTAAGAGGAATGAGCTCAACCGCTTATTGGATCTAAGATGGCATTTGTATAGGAAACTTAGTCTATAGTTCACAGAAATTGTAATTGTCTAAGATTTGACTAGATGTATGCAGCTGTTCTCGATTTGTTAGTTTAAAACAGTGGTTGTATATTTACTTCAAGGCATTCCCTTTCTTTTACCAATTCTCCAATCTGCCATATGAATTATAAAGGTGCACCTTTGTATATTGATGATATTAACTAAACATTACAATTAGAATCAACCGATGAGCTGCATATTAAAGCTTATACAATCAATCAATAATGACTAATGAGGTTGTAAAACCGATAGACAGAGATGCATGCTTACTACTGAGCATTTACAACCCCCCCTCCCAAAAAAAATAATTCATTGCATCTCCCTCATTGGTCAGCAGGATTTATGCACATATATATATATATATATATATTTTTTTTGGTTTCCCAACCGGTATCCGAACCCACTGGGCCGACAAATCCGGTTTCGGAGCGGGTCCCGGGGTTAAGGTTTTAAACTCCTCCCAACGGGCTTGCGGGGGATCGAACCGTAGTTCGCCCTACCAAGTCTAGCCCCTGGCACCACTAGACCAAGACACCGTTGGTATATATATATATATATATATATATAATGCAGTACAATTTTTTCATTCCCCTCTTCTATTTCATCACATCTCTCTCATTGGTCGGCAGTGTGCCATGCATATATAATATATTTATGATGCAATACAATTAAATACTGCCACCAACATGTTGCATCCATATTCTGTGAAATTGCTTGGCCACATAGGGACTCCAAAGTTACTAGTAGATACAGGTACTTGTATTTATTTCGGTTGATTGGGGAAAGGAAAGTGGTGGTGGTGGCAGCATTGGCGGTTGACCAGCAATGATGATGGTGATGGTGGGGGTGGTCAACGGTGACAACAATGGTGGAAGTATTGGTTGTTGACCATTGGTGGCCATGATGGTTGGTGATTGGTAATTAGAGGTTGGTGATGGATGAGTGTGCGGGTGAAGGCAATTGTCAGTGACGGGGAAAGAAGTTAATGGTGGCATAGAGGAGTTGAAGCGGATGATAGTGGTGGGGATGAAGCGAAGGCTTTTTCTAGAAAATGGTGTATGCATTTAAAAACATAAAAGCTGGTTTCTGCCATTTTGTTGAAAATTTTCATTTACTACGGAAAACGTCTCTCCTTTGACTAATATTTTTAGTTGCACTAAATGCTAGAAAACACTTCTAACAATTTTCATCAAAACAACCAAGATAGAGTTTGAAAGTTTTGTTGGTGCTGGGATGAAGTTTTGGCCAGAGAGTCAGGGAATGGGGATGATCCAACGGCATAATGGTCACATATGGAGATTGTTCAACATTTGTTCTCCTTCACCTCTAAGTTCCACAGATGCTGCCAGTGGATGGATCATAAGACTGTTTGATTATTGATTTGAGTTTAGCTCGTTGAAGCTTCTCAACCTTCCCAGAATTCTAATGTGGAAAATCTATTGTTTTTTTGGGTAGTGCTATTTACATTGGATTCCTCTATTTAAGCGGTGATATAGATTAATTGTTAAATGAGTTCCTTTCCTAGAGGCAAAGTTGACTAGAGGATGTCATCAATGCATGAGGTCCCAGGTCACTCTGATTGGGAGGTTGAAGAAATTGTTGAAGAGGTTTTAGATCACTTTTGGATTCATTTTGCTCGATTTAGTTAGCTAAATTTGTTCACAGAGACCTAAATTTTCTAAACCATAATATAGCTTCTTGGGTTACTTCTTGTTCCTCCCGGGGCCAGTCCCCAACCCTGCTCTCCCTTCTTGGGATTTTTGTCAAAGCTGAGATGGGCTTGCCTCTTTCGGCTTTTGTATTCTCATTTATTTAACAAAAAAATAAATAAAGAAAGAAAAAGTCTATAGATATGATAAAAATTTCACTCTCAGTTGATGTGGCAAATTGTTAGTGATAAGTAAAATATTGATGTCCATGATTTATCCAGATAAAAATTAGTAAAAACTTGTCAATTCAATTATTGTAAAAAATATTGTGAAATTTTGTATACATAGCATTACTCAAAAATAAAATAAAATAAAGATTGGAGGATACCTATATTTCTAGTAAACCGTTCTAGTTGCCTTTACCGTTTTCGAAAAAGAGGTTCTTGAATTTTTTGAATTTTTCCTGCAGAAGGATTCTTCTGCCTACTTGCAAATGAAGGTGCTGTAGTGGTTAAGGGTTACATCTGATTAGGAGATGAAAAGGACATGGCATGGGGTTTATTAAGCTTTGAAAGTATTGTTGTTTTCACTGCTGTGGACCTATGCCTAACATTCACTCCTCTTTTTCATAAGTGGGAGCTGCACCTGCAACACATTGAGGGTCAACCATAAATCTTATCATCTTCATCTTTTTTGGGGGGTGGGATGATATGGGCAAATCTTGTATTGGTTGGGAGTTTTCAAGTTCTTCAAATATTTCTTTATTATATAGTATTATCTATTATGGTATTCTATGCTTATTTGCTTGTAAGTAAAGGTTTGCAAAAAAGTCTATGGACACAAAAGAGGTGTAAATGAACTCTATTAGGCTTTTCCATAGACTTGAATCAATTATTCTAATCTTGGTTAACCCTGTAAAGATTGAATTGGCCCAGACATATTTTGACAAATTTGTGCCAATGAACTGTAGTGCAAGTGGATTTTCTTCCTTATTGAACGGGTTGGAGAGTAATGATATTCTTGCACATTGAGTGAAAAAAACATAGACCCTTGACCAAGTTGTGCAAAAGTGGTAGAGCATATTAAAATTCACATTTACAATCACCTTTGCCAACCGAGTTTTCCCCTCCTTTATGGTGTCTCATCTTGAATCCTAGGGCAGTAGGGCTCATTTCAAGTCCTACTTATGAGCATTGTATTTTAGAATGAAGACTGTCGCACTTGATTTTCTGAGTTTAAAGTGAAAGAGAGACCCTTTGCCAAGCTTAGTGAATTGCAACTGGTGAAGGTCTGAAAGAGATCATTTGGTTGGAGATTATTTATTACTTCCTTCTGTCTTCTTTTAAATTTTTCTTATTTTTACACAAAAGATAACATTTTTGGGTTCTTCTAAGTTCCAATCACAAATGATGAGCTTTTCCCTCACTCTATTTTCCTTAAAAATTATATCTATCATAATCGTTTTTTCTCCCTTGGTGTGGTAGGAGAGGTAGGTGGCACCCTCTGACTATGTCCTCAAGGTAAACTCTCTCTCCCCCCTCCTCCCCCCCCCCCCTTCTTTTAATTTATTTAAATTTTTTAAATGTAAATGTAAAGCACTCTTTGAGGACCTAATTAATTCCCTCGTCTCAGACTTACTAAAGGTTCATTTGGGAATAACTTTTTTAGCTTTTTGCTGAAAGCTTATTGTGAAACTATTGTAGAAAAAAAAAAAGATAAGGAAGGGGGGAGAGAGAGTCCTATATTGGTTGGGTACAGGCTGGTGGCACCTGGGCCTTGCGCGTGGTAAGAGGTAAGGGGGGGTGTGGTTTGGTGGTGGGGAGAGGGAAAAAGATCTATTTTACGTTCCTTGTCCAAGCCCTTTTGGGAGGTACATCCTACTGGGATGACAGACCGCCCAAAAGAGGCAAGGTTGGGGGGGAACGTTAGGTGCATGCCACAGGGAGAGAGAGAGAGAGCATTTACGCCACGGCAGGAGAAAGTGCCACGGCAGACTAAGAAATAACACAAACCTATCTTTGTCTGGCGAAGGTAAGTAGTACACAAACGGTGGTCAACAAGTACGCCCAGACTAGACAAATGCCGTTGGAGGGTAAAGTGGTAAAAAACCAATCATGGCAGGCCCTATAAAAGGATCCTTGCCATGCCCTGTAAAGGGGACCGAAAAACAGAGGAAGGAAAAAATATAAGAAAAACAAAAAGAAAAAGAAAGGAAAGAAGAAAAGATAAGAAAACAAAGAGCGCGGATAATGGGCATGCACTAATAGATCGGTTCCCTTCTCTCTCCCTCAAAATCCCACTCTCTAAGAAATAATCAAGTAATAGGAATTCCTTCAGGCATTTATCACTTAGGTCCGATTCCCTCAAAGTCATTAATCCCCACGGCAGGATATTCTCCTGGGAGATTAGTTTCATTAAGAGGAAGCGTTCTTCCTCTTTGATTCTTTGCCACTGCAGACTCGGACTTGACTTAACGTTATTTTTTGATTAACTTCCATCATCGTTCAATCAGTTATTCTTTTCTATAAAAGCCGTTATTATTATTACCATTATTATTATTGTGATTGCCATAGAAATATTCGGTCTTTGTTATTAAGAAAAAGCCACTGTATTCTGTTTTTCTTTATTGTTATTATATCTGCCTGCCGTAACCTTTTTGTAATAGCTCTGCTTGCCGTAACGTTCCTGGCAGACAAGGCTCAGTTTGTGCACAAGCCGGCCCAAAGTGAGTTACAGTTGGGCCAGTCTCAACTCTCTTACTCATAAACATATTCGGGCCCATCACCGCAAGAGGCAGCCCAGCCTAACTCAAAACACAAAAAAAGGCCCCTACAAACATTTAAAAATTTGAAGCAGAGAGACTCACATGAGAATTTAATTTTTATTCTTGAAAGCATGGAAGAAGATATTGAAACTTGAGTGAATTTCACCCTACCAAGTTTAAGTTTAAACTTAAAGTTTAAGTCATGTGCGTTGCACACTACATGTGTATGCATATGCATGAAAAATGATCTGAATTTAACATCTATTGTAGAAAAGAGGTGGTATAGTCTTACCTTTGTCTAGCTAATTTTTGTTATAATCCCTTTGTGTAGCGTGTGTATGTGCATGAAAAATGATATGAATTTAACATTTATTGTAGAAAAGAGGTAGTGTAGTCTTACCTCTGTCTAGTTAATTATTATTACAATCCCTTTGTTTTGCGGGGGAGAGAGAGAGAAACGCTTTTTTTGAAAAAAAAAAAAAAGTCAACGTATAATATATCATAGCTAAGATATTAACATTTGGAAGTGGTATCTCATACAGATTAGTATTTTAATTGTGGGTTTTGGTAGTTAGAAATTAGTGCATAATAGATAATAATTAGAAAATTACTTTGAATTTTTTTTTTTAAGAAATCCCCTAAAAAAGTTTTAGTAGAGTTTAAATCACGTTAATAAATTATCTTTCTATTCAATTTTTTTTTCAAATCATGTTAATAAAAAAGTTACCGATAAAACTATTATTAATAAACATTTCTTAGGCTTATCTATTTAGCTTTGTTGCCAAATGTGGGGGCCTTTTTTTGTATTTTTGGGCTGGGCTGCCTCCTACGGTGATGGGTCTGAGTGTTTGTTTTTCTTTCTGGATAAGGAAGTCGAGACCGGTCCAACTGAAGCTCACTTTGGGCCGGCTTGGCACAAACTTAGCCTAGACTGCCAGGCTCACCCTTACGGCAAACAGAGTTATTGCAAAAGGATTACAGCAGGCAGATATAATGATAATAAAAAGAAAACAACGGAATGCCGCAGCTAATAATAGTAATGAACGGACATCACAACAGTGCTAGTAGTAACAATAATAATGGCTTTCTAAAGAAAGAACAATGGATTGAACAACAATGGAAGCTTAATCAAAAAATAATCATCCAGTAAAAAAAACGAGCCTGTGATGACAATCTTCCAAAGAGGAAGAACATTTCCTCTCAATGAGATTAACCTCCCAGGAGAATATCCTGTCGTGGGGATTAATAACTTTGAGGGAATCGGACCTAAATGTTGGATGTCCGAAGAAAGTTTTCACTTGCTTAATTATTCCTTAGAAAGTGTGATTTTGAGGGGGGAGATGGGAGAAAAGATCTATTGGTGCATGCCCCTTATCCTCACAAGTTGTTTTCTTATCTTTTTCTTCTTTTATTTTTCTTTTTCTCTTAGTTTTCTTTCTATGATTTTCTTCCTCTGTTTTTCGGTCCCCATTACAGGGCACGGCAAGGCTCCTTTTATAGGGCCTGCCGTGGTTGTTCTTTTACCATTTCACCCCTTAACGGCCTTTGTCTGGTCTGGGCATGCTTGCCGACCACCGTCTGCACACTGCTTACCCTTGCCAGACAAAGACAGGTGAGTTCTGTTTCTGTCCGCCGTGGCACTGTTCCCTGCCGTGGCTTAAATGCTCTCCCTCTCTCTTCCTATGGCATGCACCTAACGTTCCCTTTCCAATCTTACCTCTTTTGGGCGGTTTGTCATCCCAGTGGGACATACCTCCCAAAAGGGCGGTTTGTCATCCCAGTGGGATATACCTTCCAAAAGGGTTTGGGCAAGGACCGTGAAATAGACCTTTTCCCTCCTCCCCACCACCAAACTGCACCCCCCCTTTACCTCTTTTCACTGACCCGTGGCCCCACCATGACCTATATTGGTTGGGTACAGGCTGGTGGCACCTGGGCTTTGCGCATGCTTTCCTGTTAAGTACGTTTGAGAAGGGCCTGCCTGCGGCCCATGTGCTTGTTGTGCTCTGGAGCTTTGCATGCATGTGTCTGCCATACTTCTTCATTCTTTCTCGTGGGCTGGAGTGTTTTCTTTCCTTTGGGGTTGGGCCTTTGCTAATACTGGGTTTCACATCTTTCTTGGCCCATTCCCTGGTTTATGTCCACGTTTTGTCTCATTACTTAGCACTTCTTGCCATAATGATGTGTTCCTGCTAGACCTTCTTTAAAGCCTGCCATTCAATTCTTTCCCCCAGTTACTCAAGAGAGTCCGCTGGTGTTTTTTTACTCATGGGCTCTATTTATCCCTTTTCTTTTTCCTTTTAGGCCTGCGGCCCTTTTACTTCCCTTGGGCTTCCTCAGCCCATTCCATTGTTTTCGGGCGCCTTTGTCCCATTGTATTGTTTTGGGCATCCTCGGCCCGTTTCATCACTTTTGGGCTCCTTTGTCCCATTTGGGCTCCTTTGTCTCGTTTCAATTCTTTACTCCCATGGGTTTTTACTAATTTCATTGGGCTTTCCCGGCCCAATTACTGTATACTCATCCTTGGGGCTCATGGGTTTCCCATCAACCCCTACTCTCTTTGCTTACATTACTTCGGGCCTGCCGTGCCCATTCTCGCTTTCTCATACCATACATTGCCCATGGGTGTTATTTCTCTCTTTCCGGGCCCTTTGGGCCCATTTGCTTTCTCAAGACCCATTTATTCATGTTATGGGCCTGTGTTCTATTCTTCCTGCCACTTGGGCCTGATAGTTTTATTCTGTGCCTGCCACTCTCATTGCCTGACTTGCTGGATTGGACCGGCTTTACAAAAATGACCCTCAACACCAAAGTTATATAAACTCTTTTTTTTTTTCTTTTTTCGGAAGAATATAATACAACCAAAAACCTATAAACAAAAATTTACATTCAATATAAAGATTATAATCAAACTTATTCATAATTTAAAATTAAGAAATTAACACAAATTATAAATTAAGATATAAATTTAGAAAAAGAATAAAAAATAAACTTGTTTGTTTTCTCTATCACTTTGAGAGATGAAAGTGTGAGTATGTAACTAAAACTTGAACCAATTATTGTAGAGGATATATATATATATATATATATAGAGAGAGAGAGAGAGAGAGAGAGAGAGAGAGAGAGAGAGAGAGAGGTTCATTTGATATAGAATTTAAATCCAATTAGAATTAAGATTTCTAATCAATTTGTTTGTTGCTATCTCATAAATCCCATACAAAGTGGAATAAAAAAAAAGGTCATATAAATAGAAAGAAAAAAAAATTTATGGAAAAAAAGAAACTTTTCTTTTATAACCCAAAAAAAAAACAAACAAACAAACTTTTTTTTTTAGAAGAACAAACGTTTATTATATATAGGTTTTTTTTTTTTTTTTTTTTTTTTTTTGAGAAGAAAGAGAAGGTGTTGAGTTTAAACTTAAATACTTATTACCTTATTTACAATTTTTTTTTTAATTTTATCCAAAAACATTTTTGGTAAATCTGTATAAACAATAATTATCTAAAAATATAAGTCACGTGTGAAGAGAAAGATTTTGCTATTAAATACGTTACTTTTTTTTTTTTTTTCTTTACACAGTACCATAATTAAAATTTTTTTTTTAAAAAAAGATGAAGATTGTTGTTGTCTTTTTGGTTTTTTTACATGTATTGTGTTATTTTTTTTTTTTTTTACAAGTAATATAATTTAAATTAAAAAAAAGGATTAGATAAAGAGTTTGAGTTGTAATCAAATTAAAATTTTTTTATCAACTTATAAATTATAATAATAGAAGGATTAGATGAAGAGATTGGATTGTAATCAAATTAAGATTTTTATCAATTTAGAAATTATAAGAGAAGAAGATAAGGTCAAAAAAAAAATTATATTTATTTTTTTAAAATTCTAAAATAATTTCTACAATTTAGTGCAGCCACTTGGCACAAGCACGGCTTCTAAGTCAAACTTTTATTTTATAGTATATATGATATGAGCTTACAAATAGTGCAATTGGACCATCAAATAGTACCTGTGAGGGTGAAAGCCCAACGCTACGTATTGGGCCTGGGGCCCAATTTGAATATCACTGTTGGTCTGAAGAGGTAAAAAGGATCAGGGCTGAGTCTGTTTGATGGAAATGCACTTGAAAAGGAATGATGTGTGTGTCCGAAGACAATCCTATTGGTCCGAAGAGGTTCCCCTCCTCGGATCATTAGAGAACTTGATCAAGCATATATACTGAAGACCTGAGTGACCTTCCTAGTTAATTCCACAGTAAAGAGCGAATTTTGGGCATGCCTAGGGATGAGAAGAACATAAAATATCTTAAAGGAAAAGCTGCCACCACCGCATTTAATGCACTGCAGCAACTTTCTTGGCCGCATTTATGTGGAGAAGACACCTGAACAGTTCAACCTCAGCTACTACCACTCATAGCAGACTAAAGCAACGGCATGATGTGACATGTACTCAAGTGAACGCTTGGATGAAGAACAAGTGTATGGTGAAGATAAGGAAGGAGGAGGATATATAAAGGAAGTAGGTCTCTGAAATGGTGGGGAGAAAAAATTGTATTCATTTTAGTTTATAAACATTGAGCCTCTTTGGATCCAAGAGGACTCTTACTGAAGACTAGTCCGAACGTCATTTTATCCATACTTGTCTATTTGAATCGTTGCTAAATCCATATACAGCCCAACTGTTTAACCCATTCTCTACAAATTTATTGTTTGGGGTTCATTGGGCTTAGAGTCTGCAAAGTTTGTGCTTGGCCCATCAAATTTGGACTCTACAGTACCTAAAAAAAAAAAAAGCTATAAACTTATTTAAGCTAAAGCTTAAATCAGTTCCCAAACTCACTCTAAGTAATTATAAGGAAGAATCTCTTAAGATGGGACCAAAATGTTGGTTAGGAGATTTAAACCTAAGATCCTGTGAATAACATGAGACTTGAAAATTACTAAACCAACCCCTTGAAATTAATAAGATTTAAACTTTTTTTTTGCTTTTAATCTTTTCTTTTGAGAATCAATGAGATTAAATCCTAAAAAATAAGTAGTAAGTTCAAGTATATTTAGCACTCATCTATCTATAATGGTGCTTCGATTAAAGGCTTTGTTGAGGGTCATATTTGTAAAACCAGTCCAACCCAACAAGGCAGGCAATGAGAGTGGCAGGCACAGAATAAAATTATCAGGCTCAAGCGGCAGGAAGAATAAAACACAGGTCCATAACATGAGTAGATGGGTCTTGAGAAAGCAAATGGGCCCAAAGGGCCCGGAAAGAGAGAAATAACACCCATGGGCAATGTATGGTATGAGAAAGCAAGAATGGGCCATGACAGGCCCAAAGTAATGAAAGCAAAGAGAGTAGGGGTTGATGGCAAGCCCATGAACCCCAAGGATGAGTATACAGTAGTTGGGCCGGGGAAGCCCAATGAAATTAGTAAAAAGCCCATGAGAATAAAGAATTGAAACGGGACGAAGGAGCCCAAATGGGACAAAGGAGCCCAAAAAGTGATGAAACGGGCCAAGGATGCCCAAGAGAATGCAATGGGACAAAGGAGCCCAAAAACAATGAAATAGGCCGAGGAAGCCCAAGGGGAGTAAAAAGGGCCGCAGGCCCAAAAGGAAAAGAAAAGGGATAATAGAGCCCACGAGCAAAAAAGAACACCAGCAGACTCTTTTGAGTCACTAGGGGAAAGAATGGAACGGCAGGCTCTAAAAAAGGGCCTAGCAGGAACACATCATTACGGCAGGAAGTGCTAGGTAATAAGATAAGGCGTGAACACGAACCAGGGAATGGGCCAAGAAAGATGTGAAGACCCAGCATTAACAAGGGCCCAACCCCAGAGGACAGAAAACGCCCCAGCTCGCGAGGGAAAATGAAGAAATATGGCAGAAGCGAAGCTTCAGAGCACAATAAACGCATGGGCCGCAGGCAGGCCCTTTTCAAACGTACTTGACAGGAAAGCATACGCAAAGCCCAGGCGTCACCAGCCTGTACCCAGCCAATATGGGTCATGGTGGGGCCATGGGCCAGTGGAAAAAGGTAAAGGGGGGTGCGGTTTGGTGGTGGGGAGGAGGGAAAAGTTTTATTTCACGGTCTCTGCCCAAACCCTTTTGGAGGTATGTCCTGCTGGGATGACAAACCGCCCGAAAGAGGTAAAATTGGGGAGAGAACGTTAGGTGCATGCCATAGGAAGAGAGAGAGAGCATTTAAAGCCACGGCAGGAAAACAGTGCCACGGCGGACAGAAACAGAACTCACCTGTCTTTGTCTGGCGAGGGTAAGCAGAGTGCAGACGGTGGTCGGCAAGCATGCCCAGACCAGACAAAGGCCGTTAAAGGGTGAAATGGTAAAAGAACAACCACGGCAGGCCCTATAAAAGGAGCCTTGCCGTGCCCTGTAGAAAGGACCGAAAACAGAGGAGAAAATCATAGAGAAAAAACAAAGAAAAAAAAAGAAAAGGAAGAGAAGAAAAAGATAAGAAAAACAACTTGTGAGTATAGAGGCATGCACCAATAGATCATTTCCCCCCTCTCCTCCTCAAAATCACACTTTCTAAGGAATAATTAAGCAAAAAGAGGAAACTTCCTTCGGACATCTAACATTTAGGTCCGATTCCCTCAAAGCTATTAATCCCCACGGCAGGATATTCTCCTGGGAGGTTAATCTCATTGAGAGGAAACGTTCTTCCTTTTTGAAGGATTTGTTATCACGGGTTTGATTCTTTTACCGAATAATTATTCTAATTAAGCCCTCTTTATTTGTTGTCTAATCCGTTGTTTTTTTCCTTAGAACGCTATTATTATTACTATCGTTACTATTGTGATGCTCGGTCGTTGCCATTATTAGCTGTTGTATTCCGCTGTTTTCCTCTTTTATTGTCATTATAATCTGCCTGCCGTAATCCCTTTTTTCTTTGCGATAACTCTGTTTGCCGCAAGAGTGAGCCTGGCAGCCTAGGCCAAGTTTGCGCCAAGCCGGCCCAAAGTGAGTTTCAGTTGGGCCGGTCTCGACTCCCTTACCCAGAAAGAAAGAAAAAGAAAAGAAGCAAATACTAGGGCCCGTCACCGCAGGAGACAGCCCAGCCCAGATACAAAAAAAAGGCCCTACATTAAATTGGCGACTCCACTGGGGAGTTGAGAAAAAGATAGGGACGGAAAGCCCACGCAAACAGATGCCTCCAAAGTCCAGGACGACTCGAAACATGAGTGCTGTGCCCTCACAAGCAGAGTCAAGGCCCACAACGCCTCGCCAACCACAACCCAACCAGGCAGAAGGTGCCAACGGAACGGGGGCTGACCCCCAACCACCACCAAGAATCCCCACCGACAATGCCAACATTTTTATTGAAGTTTTACAGTCATTGCAACATTCGCAGCAGCAAATGATGGAGGAAATCCGTCAACTGAAGGCTGACAAGACAAAAGAAAAAGGAAGTCAGCATGACCCAGGACATGCAACAGCCAAAGAAGAGACACCGGCAGGAGGTGTCCCACACAATACGGAACAGCGCTTCATCACTATGGCTGAGGTGGCCGCTCTCTTGGAGCAAGAGAGGACCAGGGCACCAAAAGAAAGATTCTATGCACGAAGGCCTCCCTACCCACTGAAAGTACTCAGTAAGCCATACCCCGAGAGGTATGAACCAAAGGCTTTCACACAGTACGATGGTAGAAAGGGAAGTGCTGTTGAGCACGTGAGCAAGTTTATTGATACACTCGGCCCTTATGCCGCAGACGAAGACTTGTGTCTTCGAGAATTTTCCAAATCATTATGTGACCGGGCTTACACCTGGTACATTGGATTAAAACCAGGAACGATCCCAACATGGGATGATATGGTAGATGTATTCTGTACCAAGTACTTCCATGGAGAGGAGACAGTAACGCTTGCAACCCTGCAAGCAACCAAACAAAGAAACGGTGAAGACTTGATGGAATACATCAAGAGATTCAGGGACATAGCACTCGACTGCTATGACCATTGTGAAGAAAGGACATTGGTTGAAATGTGTATGACGAATATGATCAGGGAGTACAGGGCAGTGCTCGAAAATTTGGAAATTTCCCAATTTGCCCAGCTGTTGCAGATGGCAAGAAAGACAGCCCAGTCTGTGAAGCCAAGCTCGGACAAAAGAAGTGCCCCGCAGGCAATGGCAGCATCCACTGGAGAACAGAGAAGGAAGACCGGGGGGAGGGAATACGACACTCCCCCACCAATACCATGCACCTCAAAAGAGCTGGACGTGCTATTAGACAAATGGATAGCAGATGGAGTTTTCAAACCTAATCAGGTTGCCAGGGAACCCACCGAGGAAGAAAGGAGGGACCCACACTTTTGTCGCCTACATAATTATGTCCAACATTCTACCGCAGAATGTTGGGCTCTCCGCAGACTAGTGCATCGCAGAATTAAAGAAGGAACTTTAGAACTGTCCCAGCAGGAAGTCTAAAGAAACCCGCTTCCAAACCACAAAGGGAAGGGGATAGCAGCAGTAGTAATTTGCGCCGACCCAGGAGAGGATGAAGAAGAAAACATGGCTTTGCCCGCGGCAGCCATAACCACTCTACAGCAGAGTTCCAAGTTCAGAAACTTGTTTGACCAGCTGAGACTCTCAGCAAAAGAAAGAAAGGTAGCTACAGAGGCCTTGGTGAGCATCGCCTCTGGTGCAGGAGTAGAATGCCTATCGGCAGAAATGTCAGGGGAAAGGGCTCTCTTACAGGAGTCAACCGAAATTACCTTTAGTGAAGAAGACATGGAGGTAGGGTATCCGGACCACAGGAGACCCTTGTACCTAGCGGCGTCCATAAATCAAATCCCCATAAAAAGAGTTTTAGTAGACACAGGCGCTTCTGTAAATCTTATCCCGTTGAGCACTCTGCGGGCAGCAGGAATTCCAGAAAGGAAAATTCAGGGGTGTCCAATGGAAGTAACAGGATTTGGTGGAAGAGGTGAGTACACAGCAGGCCACATTCAGCTGTGGTTGAAAGTGGGGCCCATAGCCTCTTTAGCACGGTTCCACGTAGTAAAAACTGAAGTATCCTACCACATGCTTCTAGGGAGGCCATGGTTGCATAAACATCGGCTGGTCCCGTCCACCTATCACCAATGTGTGAAGGGGAGATTAAACGGCAAGATGATACGCATGGCCGCGAATCCCTCGCCGTTTGAGCAAGCAGAAGCCCACTTGGTGGAAACCATGTTCTACAATCAATGGGCTCCCCCTGGGGAGAGCTCCGTGTCAAGGCCGCTAGGTACTTTCGTGCCTAGATGGGAAGATGTCCAGAATGATTCAGAGCCCGATTTAAGGGAGTTATTGGCAAGGAAGAGACGGAGGAAAGAGACGCCTGCCGCAGAACTTGAAGACGCGCCCCAATGTGTTAGAATCCGAGGCTCTGACGGCAGAATCATTTACAAATTATGAAGGCACGTGGGGCCCACGATTACCCAGACGGGCCCCACTCGAGAAGAACAGCACGAAGGTTTGACGTGCTGGAGAGTCCAAGAAAGTCTAGAGGAAAGAAATAGCGAAGAGGAAAATGGAAGAATTGCAGCTAAAAAGGAAGTACAGGTTATGGCAAAAGAGGAAATGGAGGAAGTTGACCTAGGGTCTGTCTCACAAGGACCAAGACCCATCTCAATCGGTGCGAGTTTGACAAAAAACGAGAAAAAGGAGTTGATACTATTGCTAAAAGAGTTCAAAGACGTGTTTGCATGGGACTACAGTGAAATGCCAGGGTTGGACCCTGGGTTAGTAGCGCATACGTTAAATGTGGACTCGCAGGCCAGGCCAGTGGTGTAGCCCGCTAGAATATTTCACACAGAAATAGAGGGACAGATAGTCAGAGAAATGCAAAAGCTGCTAGCCGCAGGATTCGTTAAACCTATTCAACACCCTCGCTGGCTATCCAACATAGTGCCAGTAAAGAAGAAGAACAGCCAGATCAGGTGTTGCGTAGACTTCAGGGATCTCAACAAAGCATGCCCGAAGGATGAGTTCCCATTACCCAATATGGACTTGTTAATAGATTCCGCGGCAGGAAGTGCCATGTTCTCATTCATGGATGGTTTCAGCGGGTACAACCAGATCAGGATGGCATCAAAAGACGCGGAGAAAACCGCTTTCAGAACACCCATGGGAAACTTTCACTACACAGTGATGCCCTTCGGGTTAAAAAATGCAGGCGCAACGTATCAATGGGCAATGACAGCTATATTTCATGATATGATGCATCAAGAATTAGAAGACTACGTGGATGACATAGTAGTCAAGTCAACAAGAAGAGAAGAACATTTCCATGTGCTGAAGAGGGTATTCGAAAGGTGCAGGACCTTCAAGTTGAGAATGAATCCTCTCAAATGCGCATTTGGTGTGTCCTCGGGGAAGTTCTTGGGCTTTTTGGTGCACAGCAGAGGGATAGATGTTGACCCAGCAAAGGCTACGGCCATTGCAACCATGAGACCTCCAACTTCGGTAAAAGAACTGAAAAGCTTCTTGGGAAAGGTCTCATATATCCGAAGATTTATCCCCGGGTTGGCATCAATCACCTCGGCCTTTACCAAGCTGTTGAGAAAAGGGCAAAACTTTGCATGGGGAGAAGCGCAGCAGGCAGCCTTCAAGAAGCTGCAGCAGATCATGATGAACCTCCCTACAATGCAAGCCCCAATGCATAAAAGGCCTTTGCTGCTTTACATGGCCACCAATCCACATGCCATTGGAGCCTTAATCGCCCAAGAGGATGAAGGTGGCACTGAGCAACCAATATATTACATCAGTCGTGCCCTGAAAGATGCAGAAACTCGTTATCCAAGGGCAGAAAGGGCCTGTTTGGCTATTGTCTATGCCTCCCAAAGGTTGCACCATTACTTCTTGGCCTATGAAGTGTGGCTGATGACTAAGTCTTATGCCATCAAAGCTTTATTACAGCAGCCAATCCTCTCTGGCAGGATATCACAATGGCTATTGCAACTATCACAGTATGATTTAAGAATGGGAGCGCCCCGAGCAGTGAAAAGCCAGGCTATAGCAGATTTATTGGCATAGTTCCCAGGGGAGGAAGAGTTTCCGCTGGACGACGAAGTCCTAGGGGAAGTAGCCATGGCAGAAGAACTCAGAGAACAGTGGGTAATGAAGTTTGACGGATCCTCTACCACCCAGTCTGGAGGGGTTGGGGTAGTTTTGTATCATGAGGAAGATAAAGCAGTAGCGCTATCGTTCAAACTGGAGTTCCCCTGTTCAAACAACACGGCTGAATATGAAGCTTACTTAACTGGGCGGGCCACAGCCCTTGAGATGGGAGTAAAGCATTTGAAGGTATTAGGTGATTCCAATTTGGTAGTCTGCCAGACCAAAGGAAGCTTTTCCCTTAAGGAACCCAACCTGGCCCCATACAGAGCAATGGCTCAGAAGATGGAAGAAAAGTTCCTAACTTTCGAAATAGAACATACCCCGAGAAATGAGAATCGGTTTGCCGATGCATTGGCCGCACTAGGTTCACAAGTAATGTTTGAAGGGAAAAATACCAGAGTCGAGGTTTGCAAAAGGGAGGAATCCATAATTGAAGTATTGAAAGAAAGGTTCCAAGAGGAACACTGCGAAGAGGATTGGCGGACACCCGTGAAGGAAGTTTTGATGGGAGAAGAGGAAGCCACGGAACTAAAAGTGCTCAAAGACTACGCCTTGATGAAGGGAGAGCTATACCGCAGAATGCCAGGTGGAGTTTTGTCCAGATGTGTGGGACAAAAGGAGGCCCAGAGGAAATTAAAAGAAGTACATGAGAAGACTTGCGGTTCCTGCGGAGAAGTCAGCCTGTACCGCAGATTGCAAAGGGCAGGCTTTTATTGGCCAACTATGAGCAAAGACGCAGATCGAGTCCAAATCCAGTGCGAGAACTGCAAACTGGCGGCAGATAGAGAAGAAAGTTACGCTGCATTCATCAGCGAGGATTGGAGAAACCCTTTCGTGCAATACCTGACGGAAGGCATCTTGCCGCAGAAGCACAGCGAAAAATACAAGCTAAGGAGGCTAGCCACGCGCTATTTCTTACACAATATGACCCTGTTTAAAAAGGGATACGATGGGGACCCTTTGAGGTGTCTAGGCCTCGAGGAGGCAAGGGAAATGATAAAAGAAGTACACTCAGGAGAGTGTGGGGAACACCAAGGGAAGAAAAGGCTTTACAGGTGCCTGCTGCAAATGGGCTATTATTGGCCTACCATGAAAAAGGACACGGCAGACTTTGTGAAAAAGTGCCACAGTTGCCAAGTACAAGCCAACTTGATTCACACTCATCCACAGAGCTTGCATAGCATGGTCACACCATGGCCTTTCCATACTTGGGGGCTGGATTTAGTTGGACCAGTGAATCCACCATCGCGAGGGTATATATGGATATTAGTGGCTACGGAATACTTCACTAAGTGGGCAGAGGCAGTGCCACTTCGAAAAGCCACAGGAGGGGCAGTGGCAAACTTTATCAAGGAAAACATAATTGTAAGGTTTGGGGTTCCCCACAGGATCATCAGTGATAATGGTACCCCTTTTGTCAATAGTGAGGTAAGGAGAATGCTAGAGTTTTATCAAGTCAAACATCACCGGTCGTCACCATATTACCCTCAAGGAAACGGGCAAGCAGAGGCAACAAACAAGACTCTTATAAAAATCATCAGTAAGATGAGCCAAGAATACACGGGAGGATGGGCAACGCACCTGCCAGACGCCCTTTGGGCTTACAGGGGCTCGCCTAAGTCAGCCACAGGTTTTTCCCCTTTTTCCTTGGTCTATGGAACTGAAGTAGTAAGCCCGGCAGAAAAGATGACTCCATCCCTAAGGGTCATGCAGATGCAAGAAAAGGAGAATGATGAAGAGGCCTTTGCGGCAGAAAGGTGCGAAGACTTGGAAGGACTTGATGAAAGAAGAGAAAAGGCTCAAGAACACAGCCGCAGATACAGGCAAAGAATGACTGAGGCTTATGGCAGGACGACTAAAGAAAGAATATTTGCAGAAGGACAACTGGTCCTGAAAGTGACAGACTACGTTAGGAGGGGCCTGGCAGGACCATCAAAGTTCGCACCAAAGTGGGAGGGACCCTTTGTGATAAGAGAAGCACATCCAAGTGGATATTACCGCTTGACCCAGACAGATGGAAAAGATTTAATGGATCCCATTAACGGCAAATGGCTGAAACGCTACTACGCCTAGGGAAGAAAGCAATGTGATTATCCATTACCCTTTTGTTTTGTCAAAAGCTGTCATGTCTCTCTTTTATTCTTTTTTTTTTTAGATGGCTATGTCACAAATCAAATCTTGTAACTTGCTTCTTCGCAATGAAAAGCACGAAGTATTTGTTATCAAAAAAGAAATAGCATCATAAGTGTAGCATCACAAGTGTAGCATCACGAAGTTAAATTACAAACCCAAACTGTGGCAAACAAGCCCAAATAGGTGCTATAGAAAACATAATGTGCTAAACAGAGTAGTAAGGCGAAAGAGAAAATAGCAAAACAAGGAAGAAACTGCATCATCAATAAAGTCCGAAGATAAGTGATTGATCCCCAAAACGACCAAGTCCTCCCACGCCAGAAAGAAGACGCTCTCTACGACCCTCCAAATCTGCCACTTCCTTTCTCAAAGCTGCAAGGCGAGAATCAATGGCATCAACGGTAGGCTGAACCCTCCTCATAAAAACTGCTCGAGCAATCTCTCGAAGGTGATCCAAGACGAACTCCACTGCAAAACCAACACTGATAAGCTCCTGCACTGCGGCCCTCCATTGAAGAATCCTCTCGGTGGAGACAGTGTCCACGAAATTGTGCTCAATATCGTTCAACACGCTGCCTAACATCCTTAAGAAATGCTCCCTGACTGATCGGCCAAGTCGGAATTCCCGCATAAAGTCTCCACGACTATCATAAATCATCACCAAATGAGGAACGCAGTCTGCAGGAACTCTGAAGCCATGGAAATCTATATAAAGGGGACCGGAGCCCCAGAAGGAAGCAGGATCCAAGTCGTTGACCTCAGACTGGTCAAAACGAACAAAGAAGGCAGCAGCCTCGTCCGCAGGATCTGGAAGGATGGCAGAGCTACTGCCCATCTCAAAGTGAGAAGGCATTGAAGGGAGGGGACCTGTTAAAGAACGCAAAGATCAAGATGAGGAACCATGATAAGAATGAAAGGGAATGAAGTAAAAGAAATGAGAAATAAGACTTACCAGAGCCAACAGTAACAGGGACTGTGGGGAAAGCAGAGGCAGGAACAGAAGGGACCGCAGAAATAGACGCCGTAAATATGGCGGACACTGGCATGGAAGATGTGGCAGGAATGGGTAATGTGGGCGTGGCAGGAGAAGCTGTCGCAGACACCCCCATGGTAGCTGAAATATCTAACTCCCCAAAAGCCCCTGCAAAACAAGGAAGTGAGCATGCAAGTAAGAAAGGAAAAGAATAAAGTTCAACAGAGAAAGAAGAGGAAAAGGGTTAAAGAAGGAGTACCCATTGCCTCGGGTGGAACGCCATCCTCTTCCTCAGACTCCGAAACTCTCCTCCCCAAGCCAGGTTCGTCCTCAGGATCCTCAAAGACCTCTTTAGACTCCTCAGAGGACAATTCAGTACGGGATCCACGTGTGGCAGAAATGGGGATAGAGGAGGGAGTGACTACCAAAGAAGAAACACCCTGCACTGCCTGAGAAAGAGCAGTAAAAGGGTCACCCATAGAGATAATGAGCGGTGTAGCAGGAGTAACTTCAATTTCAGCCGAAGTAGGAGGGGAAGTTCCCCTTTGGACAAAAGGTGTCACGGCAGGAGCAAGGATGGCCTCACTAACCTCTCCAATATGAGTACCCTCATCCATGGATACCGGTCCAGTAGGAGAGGCAGTGGCTGCAGGAGGAACGGGCATTGCAAACTCAACTCCACCAAAGATGTCTTCCGCAGGAGTGCCCATAGGGGCAGAAAGCTCCTCGGCCGTAGGGCGATATATGGAAAGAGGCTCAGGCTCATCCTGAAAGGCAAAACGAAGAAAGGATGCAAAGACCGAACCAATTCTTGGAGCGAATAAAGCAAACGAAGACAAAAATGTAGCAGAGTGGACAAGCGCAGGAGTAAAAGGAAATATACCTCTGATTCTGGTTCCTCAAGCATAATAGGACGGGCTGTTGACGTATCCTCCTTCTGCTTAAACTGCAAAAGCAAAAGGGAAGGAGAAAAGGAGTTAAAGAAAAGTCAGCCAAGATTCAGAATGGGTCAGAAACAGGAACACATATATATATATGTATATGTGTACTTGAAAGACAAAAGCAAGGAAAAGTCTTTTAGAAACTTACCCTTCGCTGAGCTGCAGACACGAGAGGGGGAGTTGTCTTCCTTTTGCTGCCTCGTGTTCTGCTGGCAGGAGTAGCGCTTACAGAAGACTGAGGAGTGGCAGACTTGGACTTACTGGCAAACTTAGGCTTGGCAGAAACTTTCTTGGCCGACGCAGGAATGTTCACAACTTTGACTTTCTTTCCCCAACCTGAGGGGTAATCACCTGTGTGCCAAAACCATCCCCTTTTCTCCTTATTCCACTCGAATATGGCGGATCGGCTCTGTTTCCTAGCATAGGCCAGCACGGACTTAGAAGGGAGGAGTAACCGAGGATTGGGGGAGATAACCATACTAAGTCCCTCAGGGGGAACGAGAGAGAAACCACGACTACCCGCCAACTCTCCATCAAAGGAATTCATGACAAGCTGCCAATAGAGGTGCATAGCAGCAGTACAAATACCTTCCCTCGAAGAACCAGCAACGGTGACTGCACTAAAGCGCTCTCTCCAAAAGTCAAAAGCTATATGCCGCAGAAAAGGTTTAGCCGAAGTAGGATACTCCGCAAGGGTGGAGAGGTCATCAGGAATGTCCTGATCTAGGCCAAACTGCCTCCTTACTCTGTTGGCAGGATAATGAACAAACCTAACACCCTCATCTGCTAAATAGGGCAGCCACCCAGGATTGGTGGCAGCTAAATATGTAATGCCCGTCTCATCAAAGCCAGCCAGCGGGGTAGTAGTGCCAACAGTATCAACAAACGGACCCATTACCGAGTCAACACAAGTAAAACCAGGACGCAACTGTCTATAAGCTCTCCAGGAAAAACCAACACCCTCATCAAAAGACTCTACAACAGAATAATCAATGGGCTTTAGACCAGACCAACGAAAAGCCAAAGGGAAATCGGACTCAAACCTGCCACAAAAATCAGTGATAACCCGCGGACAAGACTGGTACTTCTCCTTAGCAAACCTGACAGGCCTACACTTCGCCAAATATTGAGCACAACGCTCGAACAATAACTGCTGCAAGATAGTGCTGTGTACAGAAGAAGAAACAATGTGGCAGGAACCAGCCTGACTCTCATCGCTCCGCAGGATATCCAATTGCACATATAAATGCCCTAAGAACATGGGGGCTAGCGGCAGACTCACCCCAGCAGATATTTTAATGGCCAAACGAAAATATAACGGCTTTATGGCATAATGGGGAGGAGACCCAAAGACAAACTTCGAAAGCCAAAAGGCAATAAAGGCAGCACGGCGAGCAGTGGCAGAAAACTTAGAGGAAGAACTAACCCAATAAGACAACTTGGCGTTTCCGGTCATCCTCTTCCTCAACTCTGCTTCAATGTCCTCTTCTTCTGGAGAAAGCTCAATCGCGGCAGGATCGGCATCCCCAAGGATGGGCAAAAGTAACTGATTGGCCACGTCCTCGAGGGTAACCGTGACTTCGCCGTAGGAAAAGAAGAACGTATGGGTGGCGGAGCACCACCGGCGAACCAAGTGGCGAAGGTTATAGAGGTCGCGAAAGTTGGAAAGACTTCGGGAAAGGACGACGGCCTTTAGAACACCGGCCCTCTGAAGCAAACCCATGAAATATGTGTCTGACAACTCGCTGTCAACCCATTCTTTCCAACCCAAGGCGGTGCCAGACCCAAATTCAAAGTGAATAGGCACAGGGAGGGCGATGCCTTGACGGATGACCAAATCAGAGATGGAGGAAGACACCGAAGCCCACGAGACATTGAGGTTTCGCCGGCAAAGAACGAGCCACACGCGGCCCGGCGGCGGCGGCGCATAATCTCCAGGGGCCCTAGGGAAATGAGGGCTAAGACTATACCAAGGATCAATCAAAGGGGCGCACTCGCCGTCTGGGTCGCGCCGCGCTTCCTCCTCCTCGGAACGGTCCGAATCGGAGTGCACGTCTTCCTCTTCTGTTTCTTGTTCCACCGGAGGGTCCACGGCGACACTTTTCCCTTTACGGCGAGAAGAGGCTTGACTTTTCACCAGTGCCATGACAAGGGGGTTTGAACGAAGCAAGAAAGGAGTGGGTGTTCAAGAGAAAGATGATGATAAGGAAAGAAAAATATTTTGAAATAGAAGAAGTTTGTGCCTGCGTTGGGAAGGGATTCTTCTCTTTAATACCTGAGTAATTAAGGCCGACGTGAAGGGAGGTGACGAGTCAGCCATTGAGAAGGGAATGAAATTAATGAAGCAGCAGTTATACTTTAAAGCAACCACCATTTTGGGATAATCGAAGAGTTGTCACTGTTCACGGCAAGAAAAAATATATGTATATGCAGAAAGGAGTTCGTGGTTTCAAAAAGCTCGCGAAGAAAAAGAAAAAGTGGAAAATGACAAAAAAGTCCTTCATTCACATATGAATCGCAAGAGCGTTCCATATGTTCAGGGGGCTAAATGTTGAGGGTCATATTTGTAAAACCAGTCCAACCCAACAAGGCAGGCAATGAGAGTGGCAGGCACAGAATAAAATTATCAGGCTCAAGCGGCAGGAAGAATAAAACACAGGTCCATAACATGAGTAGATGGGTCTTGAGAAAGCAAATGGGCCCAAAGGGCCCGAAAAGAGAGAAATAACACCCATGGGCAATGTATGGTATGAGAAAGCAAGAATGGGCCGTGACAGGCCCAAAGTAATGAAAGCAAAGAGAGTAGGGGTTGATGGCAAGCCCATGAACCCCAAGGATGAGTATACAGTAGTTAGGCCGGGGAAGCCCAATGAAATTAGTAAAAAGCCCATGGGAATAAGGAATTGAAACGGGACGAAGGAGCCCAAATGGGACAAAGGAGCCCAAAAAGTGATGAAACGGGCCAAGGATGCCCAAGAGAATGCAATGGGACAAAGGAGCCCAAAAACAATGAAATAGGCCGAGGAAGCCCAAGGGGAGTAAAAAGGGCCGTAGGCCCAAAAGGAAAAGAAAAGGGATAATAGAACCCACGAGCAAAAAAGAACACCAGCAGACTCTTTTGAGTCACTGGGGGAAAAAATGGAACGGCAGGCTCTAAAAAAGGGCCTAGCAGGAACACATCATTACGGCAGGAAGTGCTAGGTAATAAGATAAGGCGTGAACACGAACCAGGGAATGGGCCAAGAAAGATGTGAAGACCCAGCATTAACAAGGGCCCAACCCCAGAGGACAGAAAACGCCCCAGCTCGCGAGGGAAAATGAAGAAATATGGTAGAAGCGAAGCTTCAGAGCACAATAAACGCATGGGCCGCAGGCAGGCCCTTTTCAAACGTACTTGACAGGAAAGCATACGCAAAGCCCAGGCGTCACCAGCCTGTACCCAGCCAATATGGGTCATGGTGGGGCCATGGGCCAGTGGAAAAAGGTAAAGGGGGGTGCGGTTTGGTGGTGGGGAGGAGGGAAAAGTTTTATTTCACGGTCTCTGCCCAAACCCTTTTGGAGGTATGTCCTGCTGGGATGACAAACCGCCCGAAAGAGGTAAAATTGGGGAGAGAACGTTAGGTGCATGCCATAGGAAGAGAGAGAGAGCATTTAAAGCCACGGCAGGAAAACAGTGCCACGGCGGACAGAAACAGAACTCACCTGTCTTTGTCTGGCGAGGGTAAGCAGAGTGCAGACGGTGGTCGGCAAGCATGCCCAGACCAGACAAAGGCCGTTAAAGGGTGAAATGGTAAAAGAACAACCACGGCAGGCCCTATAAAAGGAGCCTTGCCGTGCCCTGTAGAAAGGACCGAAAACAGAGGAGAAAATCATAGAGAAAAAACAAAGAAAAAAAAAGAAAAGGAAGAGAAGAAAAAGATAAGAAAAACAACTTGTGAGTATAGAGGCATGCACCAATAGATCATTTCCCCCCTCTCCTCCTCAAAATCACACTTTCTAAGGAATAATTAAGCAAAAAGAGGAAACTTCCTTCAGACATCTAACATTTAGGTCCGATTCCCTCAAAGCTATTAATCCCCACGGCAGGATATTCTCCTGGGAGGTTAATCTCATTGAGAGGAAACGTTCTTCCTTTTTGAAGGATTTGTTATCACGGGCTTGATTCTTTTACCGAATAATTATTCTAATTAAGCCCTCTTTATTTGTTGTCTAATCCGTTGTTTTTTTCCTTAGAACGCTATTATTATTACTATCGTTACTATTGTGATGCTCGGTCGTTGCCATTATTAGCTGTTGTATTCCGCTGTTTTCCTCTTTTATTGTCATTATAATCTGCCTGCCGTAATCCCTTTTTTCTTTGCGATAACTCTGTTTGCCGCAAGAGTGAGCCTGGTAGCCTAGGCCAAGTTTGCGCCAAGCCGGCCCAAAGTGAGTTTCAGTTGGGCCGGTCTCGACTCCCTTACCCAGAAAGAAAGAAAAAGAAAAGAAGCAAATACTAGGGCCCGTCACCGTAGGAGACAGCCCAGCCCAGATACAAAAAAAGGGCCCTCCAGGCTTCAAATGCAAAAATATGAATAAAGTAGTAATATTTGCTTCTACTTTCTAAGACCTTAGCATTTCCTTATGTATTATCAAAAATCAATGTCATATTAAGAATCTTGTAGTTCAATGATATTTAAAATAAAATAAAAAATGATTTTAATGCTTTTTATGTAATTTGGGGAGAGGAAGAGAGAGAGAATTGACTTGTCACACGGGCATATTTTCATTTTGGGGTGCTGTCATTAGTGTTGACTATTGAATTATGAAATAGAATCCTATACGATGGCTCCTAAAAAAACAAAGGAAAAAAGAAAGAGAAAGAGAAAGAGAAAAGAAAAGAAATCCTATGTGATGGAACATAAAATAAATACTTTGCCGAGTTGCCCTCGTGTAATTTGCCATGGGTTTCATGTTATATATTCAAAAAGTAAAGCAAGAAACGATGGAATATTCTGTAATATATTTTCCAATGCAAACTTTATGCCTTAATTCTCAGTATCCAACTATAAAGAACATTTGACTGCTCTTGTGGGTCTGCTTTGTGAATAGACTATAGAGCTCAAAACAAACATTTCCAGTAAAAACAAATAAAGTGGGCATTGCATTGTTTTCCTTCTTGTAGAGCACCCGGCAAAAGGAGCAAACAATAGTGGATTTTGCTTTGAATGAAATTATGAAAGTGATGTAGAAGAACTCTTTATAAAAAGTTGTACCATTGGAATTTGTCTACATAGGTGTAAAAAAAAACACTATTATTTTTCTTTAAGATGAAATGTAGCTTTATTATGATCTAAAAGTGTCCACTTATCATATATTTCCATGGACGTAATCACAAAAAATTATTAGGAACTTGCACATTATCATCATGAATTCATTACCACATTATTAATAGGATAAAATTTAGATACAGTACTTTTGCTGCTGTTCTTTAGGTTCCCTCATAAAATTCAACCATGTGACTATTTAACTAAAAGATACACTTCTTATTCTAGGAGAAAAAATTCACATGACAAAATTTTAAAAAGGAAACTTAAAGAGGATCGGCACCTAAATACTGTACTTAAGTTTTGCCCTTATTAATATATAAGAGAGGTAAACCGTGCAATGATTTTCAATTATTCAAGTGACCTCTCTCTCTCTCTCTCTCTCTCACCTACCACCATAGTCCAATTCACCATTCCATTTCATTAGTGATAATGCTTATCGTTATGTCTCTTTCTAAAGTGATTTAGATTATCAATTTGTTTATTGAGTTGAGCCCACAAAATTCGAGAACAAGATCTTTACAACTACTTTTGCAAAAATGAAAGACTAGACTCTAAACCCACTCCTAAAATATTTATGAAACAAAACATAACCTTTTTACAGTTCCTTAAACAATCATATCTTTGATAAGAACAAAATTCATCCAACAAATGAAAGAAAAAAAAAAAAAAAGGAATAAAATTTGGTTGGATATTATAAAATTACCAACTACACTAATTGACAAATTAGGCCTACATTATTCACTTTCAGTCATGTTTATGATTTTTTTTTTTTTTTTTTAAATGTTTTGCATGGATTGTTGCGTTAGCCCCAAATAGCAAAAGTTTAACCCAACTCGGCCCCAATAGTTGCATTGGACATCCACCCACCAGTTTTGTCCATATCAAGCCGAATTACATGATCTTTTACAATATTTGCTTAAAAAATAATATGGTTTTTCAAATGATTTAACATAAAACCAACCCAAATGTTTCATGGAGATCAAATCAAGTCAAAGTCAAATAAAAGCAACCAAATTATTTCCATATGGAATTGGGTTTAATTTATTTAATCCTCTTGTTATACCATACTCATGGTCTTCCGACCAACACAAATAAATCATTATCAATTTTAATGACTATATGAAATTCTTGAGCAATTGATAAGAAATAACTTCTTTTTATTAGTTAGGACTTAGGAAGTTTGCACGGCCATTTTATTGTATTAAATAATTTCATCTTATTGTATTGAATAATTTCTCTAGAATTGTTGGCACACGTAATGCTTCCATACAAGTGTGGATCTTCCAAAGAGTTTGGCAAACTCTTAAATCATCTAAAGTGCTTCCATTACAGGCACCGAAAAAATGCAGTAAGAAAAAAGTAGCTTGCCTCCATTTTGCGCCTCATATTAACACTGAGTATATGATGTCTTTCAATAGTGATCCATTTAGATTGGACCAATGACTTTTATCCAGTTTATTAGGTACGATCTGAGAAATTAAGTGCTTTACTCGAAAGGTACAATTTTTTTGTACAAACTCTAATGGCATGGCATAATCATGAAGTGGATTTGTTTGTGTGTGATTTGAATAATCTTAGATGTGTCTCTCAAAGTCAGCCTATGTAATGTGAGAATTGAGATCACTAGGACTCTGCTAAAATAAAAAAGAGCTTCTTGAGTGGACCATCAGATATTAATAGAACCATCTTGTTCATATGTGTGTCTGGGTAAATCCAGATTACAAGTAGATCAGCATGCATGGGATTTGATTCTTTAGTGGGCCATACATTTTCTTTCTCTTTGAACTCCCCTCTATAATTGACCATAAAAAAGTTGGGGGCATACAGTACATTCCCCTAGAAAAAAAAAAAAAATAAATAAATAAATAAAAAAAATAAAAAATCCCAATTGGCAAAAGCTAATCTTTCATTGGCCACCTACAACTGACAATACCAAATAATTCAAGAGTGACAAATAATTACATATTATAAATTTGATCAAGTAACCCTACAAACTGACATATGAATTTAAAAAAGATAGAAAATAGAAACTTCAATTTGTTATCTTTTTTTCAATAATTTATAGTTGGAGATGGAGAATGAAAATTGAATTACAAGACTCTTTGTAGTTTTGCAATATGTCGAGTTCATTATGTTTTTACAGTGACACAAATCACGATTAAAAACAAAAGGTAAATAACAAAAGTTGTGTCAATGGATCTGTGTTACTCTAATCAGGGCAAACCGTATCAACAATTTAAAAAAAAAATGTACAAAAAAATGTTGTATCTGTAACATTACTCGACACACCAGAGCGCGCCACACTGACATCGCAATCAATAGGGGCCAAATGGACTACACGCCTACAGGCTTTTGCACGCTGTGTCTTGGAACGTGTTGAACGTCCGCAGGGAGTCAAGTTCAACCAAGTCATTACACATGGAGGACCCTACAAACCTCATTGTTCACACATCTATACTATCATCATATCTATCTATCTTTCTATCTATCATTATGGTAGTTAAATGGTACACTCGTCCAAGTCACCGCACCATCCTAGCCGTGTCAATGATTATATCCCTCTTTTGGAACAGAATATACAAAGATAATTTCAAAAAAAAACTCATTGCAATTTGTCAATTTCAAGCCTATAATCTTGAATCTCTCCCCACTAATTATTACTACTACTCATATCCATCACAATGTATTTTGAAATTATAAATTTAGTTTGTGTGTGTGTTTGGAGACAGCAACATTGCTTTCCTATTCCTCTTACAATATAAGTCATACTACATATGGTGAAATTTGATATTGCCTGGCCAAAATGGGTGGATTTTGATAATGTTACAGCCTCTACGAGTGTATGACATATATAAATAATTCACAGTGCCTTAAAGGTTTTATATATCAACAGCATCAACTGGGAGAGAAACTGTCCTGTGAAGAGAATTTGGAAGCAATGAGCTTGTGTAGAAACTCTTGGCAGTGAACATATCCTTAGCATTTGAGGGATCCTTCATCGCCTTGCAATTTTTGGCCCTATGGGTTTCCGAATTGGGGCAGCTCTTATTGACATGAGCAGGGAAATTGGAACCAAACTCCCCATCATAAGACCAAGATTTCAAGGGAGCTCCATTGGTGTCATCTTGTAGTGTTAAATCATCTACTTTGTCTTCTCTATTTCCACAATTTGAAGATTTTGACATTCCTAACTGTTGATCCTTAAGTTCCCTTATTTCCATTTGGTACTTTGCTTTAAGCCATCTCAAATCCTGCTGGATTTCTTTCTCATAGTGTCCAGACAGGTCACGATACAAGGATGGCTTCAAAGAGAAAGAATGTGAACCTGATAAATTTCCAATTAAGTTTCCTTCTTTGGAGGAATTATCATTGTTCATAATAACGTCATTCTCTTCCTCAGTTACTATTGACTGCTCCAATTTCTCATATTCCTCGCAAGAATTGCTCTGGCCAGAGCCAACTGAACTAAGCTCGCGGCTCTCATGCTGACTCCATATTTCCTGATAATCAGTTTCGCTTGACATGTTTGGTGTACCGTATGGCACGCAATTCTCAGACTCCTCTGCTTGGAATGTGATCTCCTCGAACCGGCCGTGCATTGAAGCAGCACATCCATGTCTACAGCATTGCAGAACTTGCATATTCTTGATGCCTTGATTATTTGACAGAAAATCCAGGAAGGAACCACTTGAGGTATGGTTGGAAGCACAATTATGACAGAGGCCTTGATTAGCAAACCGGGGTGTTTCCTCTAATCCTGGCCCTGGTCTCCATTCAGGCACCAAGGAAGCAATTTCTCCATCAATCATATCTGCTATTCTGGTCACGTCCTGATCAGTAATATCAAGTTCTGCAACCATTTCGGTTGCCACACTCAATGCAGTATCTGTCTCAACATCGAATGGGAAATAAATGTTCCGGATACGGCCTGCAAAAAGATACAATCACAGTGCCACATTTGATTTCCACTAAAAAGGAAAAGTAAACAACCCACTAAAAGAATGCCAACAGAGAGAAGATAAAAGAGATTCCAACCTTCTTTATCTGAGATTCTAAGTCTTAAAAAGATGCCACCATCTTCACTCTTCTTCCCTTTGATACTTATGTCAACATCTTCGGTATGGTCATCATCGTGGTGCTCAAAAAGTTCGATTCCATTTGATTCGATCTCAACTGAATGGTAGCTCCATTCATTTTGGGCTTCAAAACCATAACCATTTGAGTATCCGTTACTAAAGCTGCTATTGCTGTGATGAAATTCAAGGAGAGGCTGCCTTATCAGGGGCCCTGTGTCATCTAGTTCTCTACCATAATCTACTGGTCTCAAATCATATTCACAGTCATCTAATTGGAGAAAAGGGTCATTCAGAAGCTCCCAAGCAGACATCCTTAGAGACACAGTTGCCAAGCATTTCTCCACAAATTTTCGCACTTCGGGATCCTTTACTTTGTATAAACCATCTGGTTTTCTTCCCTGTAGAACTAAAGCATGTAAGTGACATCTAGGCTTAATCATTTGGCTAAACAAACAAAAGCAGGCCAATGGGGAGGAATCCAGAGTATCCACTTACAGAAGTAACTTTCTTGTAAATTTGAGCAGGATGAGTGCACTCACTATAAGGATATTCAAAAGTGACCATTTCCAATATACACATCCCAAATGAGTAAATGTCAACTAACTCATTATAAGCCTCCTCATACACTTCTGGAGCCATGAACTCGGGAGTCCCTGTCAAAAAGGAAACCCAAAAACGCATCAACTCCAAACTAAATGTCTTTCCATTAATAATTCCACTACCTATACCCAGGAGATAAAATTAGAAAAAAGCACATAAAAACAGATACAGTTTTTTGCTTCATTGGAAATGCATTGATATACTATCTTCCACTCTACCTGTAGTTTTTCATTGATTTCAATCTAGTAATAATGATTAAAGCATACACTTGAGATCCACATAGCAAAATCACCAATAATCATTAAGCATACCAACACAGTGAGCTGCATGCGATTTCTTTAGAATTGCCGCGAGGCCAAGATCACCAATCTTCACTTCCCCTTGGTTCCCATTAACAAAGATATTATCACACTTGAGATCTCTGTGGATCACAGGAGGGTCATGGCTATGAAGATACAGAAGCCCTCTCAAGATCTGCCTACACCAGTGCTTTACTGCTCTAATGTTAACTCTCTTGTGCTTTAGTCTATACCTATCAATAATAAAAAAGCAAAAGAATCCACAAAAGGTAATCAGAAATCTCCCAGACCCACATAGCAGAGTTGACAGAAAACAAGGAATAGACCAAAACCATCATTAAAAATTTCAAAAAAAAAATGCTTACTGCCTCAGAGTCCCAGAAGTGAACATTTCAGTCACAAAATTGATGTTCCTATTTGCAGTATCAACCCAAGAAGTGTAGAATTTCATAATGTTCTTGTGCTTCAATGTTTTAAGGAGATGAATCTCACAGTAAAGTCTCTCAAGGTCTTCAGGGCTTTGCAGGAAATCATAAAGCTTTACCTGGTTCCAAGCAACTTCAATCCCTTCATACTCATCAAATGCCTTGTAACTGCAAAAAAATCAAACACCCAATAACTGACAAATCTATCAAATGCCCATTTGCAGAAACTTACAGAAACACCCATTAAAGCTCACATTTTGAAGAAATCTGAGATGGGTATGCACCAAATTGAATGAAATACCACAAAAGCTTCAAACTTTGACAACAAAATAAAAAAAATAAAAAAATCTGAAATAGGTTGTTCGGGTTGTTTAAGAATAAAAATTCTTACACTGTCTTTGAAGCTCCTTTGCCAAGGATTTCATTGTACTGCAACAAACAAAGGAATCTAAAATTCATACTCAAAAGTAGATAGCAATAGAGAGAGATTGAAAGAGAGAGAGAGAGAGAGAGAGAGAGGTTTTACTCTGCCATATCTGCCAGTCGGATCAACTTCAACAAACTCAGAGTAATCTTGTTCAAGATGTGAAAGAACATTCATTCTCCAAATTTTTTTTTTCTTCTCTTTTGTTACTCTCCTTTTTTCTTTCCTATGATTAGATATCCTCTAATGGCTCTCCTTCTTTTTACTGTTCTGAATTCTGCCAGACAGGAGAGAGAGAGAGAGAGAGAGAGAGAGAGGTTTTATATGATACAAAATGTAATACTTTTTTGTGTACTTTCTGAAACTTTGAGAGAGAGAGAGAGAGAGAGAGAGAGAGTAGAAACGAAACGAAATGAACAATTATTTATTTGAACATGTGAAAGTGAGGGGTAGGTCTGAGTTAATAAAAAGGGCAAAGCAAAATGTTTTTGTAAAACACAGTGTCACACTTTTAAGCAGATACAAACAGAGCCACCCAACCACGACGGAACGTGACAAACAGAGACACACAAAACAGAGAGAGAGAGAGGGAGAGAGAGTTTCTTTTTCTTATTTTACAGATTACTGATTTTTGTGTATGAGTTTTTATATGACATTTTTCTATTTATTTCGAACATTATACATTAATTTTTTTTTCCTTCAAAATCTATATATTTTATTTTACCAGATTCAAAATTTGGATGAGCTTACTTTCATTTCATGTTGTTTGAATAATGATCTCCTTTAAAAAAAATTGTTTAAATAATAAACATATAAAAATATAGATTTACTTAGGAAAAAAAATAAGAACTTAAAAAATTGTTTGAAATTAAAATTAACAAATAGTTTTTTATTTAATGGATTAACCAAAATCTTTTATTTTAAGATTGTTTTAATCATTGTAAATACGGGTTTTGTCTCTATATGTTTCGTAGAATTCTCCAATACCGTAGATTAGGAAGTAAGACGTTACATATCTATGACGAAAAGTAAAATTCTCCAACGGTTTTCTAGCTCGATGGCACTTATCTGTACATTTACGTCTTGTACGTTTGACTCGTCTATACTTTTCTCTAAAAAGAGGGAAGAAATATATTCCTTCCATATGTGAGGGTGCCAATGTCTATTCTTAGGAAAAATTAAGTATTTAGCTTTTATTGTTGTGTTTGCAATTTGTGTATTTTTGTTTTGTATTCATTGAATACTCTTTTAGTTAAGCCAAGAGGCTCATAATTCTTTCTTGATTTTGTTTCTTAAAAAAAAAAGAGTCTTATAGTTCATTTGGCATTATTTGATGTTTTAAACAAAAAATGTACATTTTCTGATTTTTTTTTTTTCTTTTTGCAATTGTGAATGACTTATTTCATTTATGAAAAAAAAAAAAATCCTTCGTATAATTTTCACTATATGAAAAAATTACTCCTTTGATTTTCAAAATAAAAATATAATATTTTGTATAGATAGATTATTTAAATTTTTTTATAATTATTTTACTCTGGTCGTTTAACCAGTTATTTGAAAGTTTGATACCATCACCATGGATATTTGTATTGTATGGTTTTCAAGGAAGCAACATGCTTCATTAAATTTTAGTAAAATGATTTAATAAATTGTGTGCATAATTTTAACAAATATATATATATATAATCATATTACCAAAACTTTAAACCAAATAAGGAGTAATTTAAGAGTAGTAAAATGATAATTTTTTTAAAAAAATTTCAGGGAGGTTAATGTATAATTTGAACCAAGGAAGGGTAATTTCACAAACCCTTAAAACTTCAATAAAATGAATGGAAGCACAATGTTGCCGTTTGTTCTTCTTGCATAACAAATATTGTTATTAAAAAGAAGAAAAAAAAAATTTCTTACTTTGTATAAAAAGAATTAATAGTTGTTTGAATTTATTACAAACTAGATAAGATCAAAGTGATGTTTCAATGGTTACCAAAAAAAAAAAAAAGGTGATGTTTCAATAAGCTAATTAAGGTATTATTAATGGGTATTTAATTCTTTATTACAGTGACATGACAAAATATAGAGGATGAGGATGATCTGCATGCACCAGAAGTCTCTGAACTGAAACTATAAGTGAGTCCGTAACTGTTGGGAAAAATTAAACAGGTTAGTAGTTGGGGTGGCAAACTTTGCCTCATCTGAACTGAACTATTTATTAGCCATTAACAATTCAGTACAGGTGTCTTTAATCTTTAGCCATGCATGCATATATAAAAACAAAAGTAGTGATAAGAATGGTTGCAAGTTCTGGAATTTTGGTTTCACAATTCTACATGCAACTCCATATAAACATGCAGGTTGCATGTTATACATGTGTATGGAAGATGATAATTAAGAAATATACAACTTTCCTTTTCGGTTTTGGATAAGAAAGGAATTAGTGGCAACCAAAACTTTTTATCTACTTATCCTATTTCTCAATATTCCATCATTTTTGTTATACTTTTGAAGGATAGAGCACGGGAGCTATTTTAGTTAATAGAGTAGAAAAAGAAAAAGAAAAAGAAAAAGGCTACGCAACCTTATGCTACTTTCCTTTATCAACCAAATTAGATTTGGGTTTCTAGATTTTTTTTTTTCCCCAAGGTGGATGAGAAAATAAATTATTTTGGGTTTTAGTATCGCAGACTGGACAGAAGGCCTAAGTTGGTAATAATAATAATAATAATAATAATAATAATTGAAAACATAATCCTAGTTGAGACAAGTTATTGTTTAGGAAGTTCATAATCCAAATAATTTTTTTAGTCTTTCCTTTTTTTGGGTGAGATAAGGGACTATAACGTGCTAAATTAGGCTTTACCAAATAGAGTATTTGAAATGTATCTGTATCATATTTTCAACAATATTATTTATTATGTGAGGAAAATGTATCTTATGAGACGGTTTCATGAAATATCTCTCTCATAACATGTGAGATTATATGTGTGAGGCTTACATGTGTTATGAGAGAGATGTCTTATAAAATCATTTCATAAAATAATTTTTTGTAATATAGTGAAGTTAATTTGTTTTGATTTAGAGTCTTTACTCTTGATCCACTAACTAAACATTTCTTATATGCTAGATATTTGAGTAAAAGTCATAAATTTAACAACTATTTTTATGAAAAAAATAAATGTTATTTTTTTCTCATATCCATAATATATTTACCGTACAAGTATAATAAATATAGATTACTTTACTTCACTAGTTCGAACAAAAATGGAAAATGATCCACTCTTATGCTTTATTAATTTATTTGAGCTATTTAAAAATATTTTAAAAAAAAAAGGTATTATACATTAAAAAAAGGGTATATGATATCCCATCAAACTCCATCTATCATAGTTTCTCCGATTGACTATATGGTATTAGTTGGGTTGTTAGAGGAGCTTTCACTATAAGTAACTCAATAGGGTTGCTGAACAGCTGAAGGAAAGGTTTCGGTTAAGCTAGGTACGAGACCTAAATAGGTTCTTGCACTCTTAATTGCAGTTATCCACCATAAATTATGAAGGCATTTATAATCTATACGCATTTGTACATCATAAAGTACAAAATTTTACTAATACCACTCTTATTAGATATTAGTGGATAGATTAATATTAATTTAGTGTAATGACTATATAATTTTTGTAATTTTTGACTTATGTTACAATAACGATCATAATTTAGGATGAATATCTATTCACATCTAATAGTTTATACAATGATTTGGATGATGGGTTACGTGGGTATTCACTATTCACACAGATCCCATCATCCAAATTCATTCTTGGGCTCCATTTGTTTTGCGCGTCCATGATCAGATTGTTTTCAGCTAAATAAATGGTATCCAAAAGCACACTTGATACAATGACTATTTCTTTTTTCTTTTTTTTTTTCAAAATTAACGACGCAATCACCTCCCAGGGGGGATTTCCTTCTCTCTTGTAGTCTCTTGTAATTTTTATGCAAAAGATACAAAAATAAAATTTTACTAATTAACTTGCTCAAAAAAAATAATTTTGACTCCACCATTGATTACATAATAGATATGATTTTTTTTAACCCAATGAATTCCGTAATTGTTGCAAAACTAAATGAAATCATCAAAATGATCTAAACTTAATACAATGAATGGAGTCCAACTAGAAAAATCTTGAACCTTTAACAATCACACGTATTTGACTAATGGAAGCCATCAGCTCAATGGTTGATTTTCCTAATACTAAATTTTGCCTCCATCCTAATCTTTAATTTGAAGAAGAGATTAAGCATTAGTTATGAATTTGAGTTGGTGAAAGCCTCTATCCTTCAAGCTATTTAATATTCAAACATTAAATCTTCTGTAGTGCATAACAAGTCAAGGTCACAACTCACAATTCATTTATGCACCAATTAAGCAAAGCTTGACGCATTCCAAACAGTGTTTAGGAAATCTTTCTAATCCTACAGTCTCTTACCTTTGTGTTTGGTGAACATCAAGAATACTGGGTTAGAAAAATATTGTGATATCCAAAAGAAGATTCAACTTTTGATGTCATACCATAAAAGAAGTGGAAAAAGAGGATGCCCTAAGCCCTAGCCCCTAATCCTAAGAGTTAAGACATTCTGGTGCATAAGATGGAAACTTTTGTGAAATTGTTTTCACAGGAAAAGGGAAAAAAAGTAAAACCCCAAATTGAGCATTAGTCAAATACATTAATTTGATATCAGTTTCAGGAAAACCTTGTATAATTTTTTTTTTTTTTATCTGAAATTTTATAATATTATATTATATGCAAGGAAACATTGGGTTACTTCAAATAATTACAAAAGACATACGAGAAAATTCCCATAAAATTACAACGGCTAGTCAAATCTATTTAAGACCTTATATTAATTATATAATATCTAAAGTTGAAAAGCTTTCTACTAATTACGTTTACTTACGTCAATTATTTCTAGAGGACACTGTTGATGAAAAGGAGAAAGGCTTGCAATAATCTAAATTAATATGGCTGCGTCATGGTGGGTTCTAGTTAGCTTAATTAGTAAAATTTTTGATAGTTATATAAGAGATCTGGGATTCAATCTCTGCCTATACAAAAAATTGATTGGTACCTTGATCTGATAATAAAGAGCAATTATCAAGAACAAACGTCCTAAGTTAAAACCCTCTCGAACAAAAAAAAAAAAGAGGCTGCGTCATGTATCCTCTATCTAGCTAGTAGGTAGGAAAATTTTGATAACCCAAAAACCAAAAAAGTATCCAAAGACCAATCACCAACATTAATTGAAAAAACAAAACACCTTTATTGCATAAACCAAAACCAAACCAAATTACAAAAAGAGTCTCTTCGAAGATGCTGCAAGAAAAACTTGAAAGGCAATGACCTAGATTAAAAACTCCAAAATAAACTGTTTTAGAGATCATTTAACAAGGTCATGAATACAAAGATACAAATACACGTGTACAAATATGTTACGGAAAATAATACATTTGACCAATTTTGATTAATCTGTGTTATGTATTTTGGGTTAAAATTTCAATGTTATAGTTATATATTCATGTGTATATAAATGCCCATATATAAGTGTACGGCATTCAATACATGTATGTCCTGGTTTTTTTTTTTTTTTTTTTAATTATTTTTTTACGTTTGTACTTTGTGAGATGCTCCTGGTCCATCCTCATATGTATACTGATGATTCACAAATTCGATACTAAATGGCATAATTTGCTAAAACAATTTATGTTTAATGATTTAATTCGAATTTTAATGGTATCTTTATCACTTATCAGTGTGTAGACAAGTTTTTGATGGAGAGAATGAGTGTACGACCATTTATCTTTTTAAAATTTTTTTTAAAAAAAAAATTTACTTTTTACCTTTTTTTTAATGACTAAGAATCAATAAGATAAAAGAGGTTAGATTAATTTCCTTGTTTGAGAATCTCCTCCCTTCTTCTATTTCACCTAAAAAAAAAAAAAAAAATCTTGGAGAATAAGAAATGAACAAATAGCCATATATTTCTCAAAAAAACAAATAGCCAAATGAGCCTTTATGGATAAAATAAATGGTGGCTCAAGTCAATATTGTACCACAAGATATATGGTTTAAGTAATAGCTGAGGCCATTTTGGTGTGAGGGGATACACTACCAAAAGGTAAGATGAGAGAAATTATATAATCCTTCGGTGGACCACATTACTTGTCCACCATTCCACTAAAAGACTCTCACTTGTTTAAAATTGCTGAGTCAGTAAACAATTTTTGTTTAATTTTTTTTTTTTAACTTAGTGATTTTAAATAGGTGTGAGTCTTTTAGTGGAATGGTGGACTACGTCACTTGTCTACCATGTGGACCTTATAATTTCTCATAGGATGGGTACCACATGCACAATAGCAACTTCTTCTAATTACAAAATTATTAATGAATTACAACTTTCATAACCACACTATAATAACACTATAATAGCAACAATAGGAATAGGTATCATCATTTCAAGTATTTTTTTTATAGAGTTTTATTAATGGATGTCATTAGAATATTTGTTAACTAATCATTTTAGAAAATTTTTAATATTACTTTTATAAAATAAAAAACTATTAAAAAAATCAATATATTTTTTTTATTTCATTAAAAAATTTTAAAAATATTTTATAAACCAATTAATGATCTTAGTCGAGTATTTGTTAACTCTTTCTTCTTTTCTTTTTAAATACATAAAAAAAATCAATTAAAGTTCATTTTTTTGGTGAATCATCAATGAAAGTTTGAACCTAAAACCAAGCAACTCCATCCCATCATTTAAAAAAAAGAAAAAGAAAAAGAAAAAAAAGACAAGAGCAAAAGCATAAAGGGGTTTATTCGAAGCATACAAAGTTTACACTTCATAAAACCATGTTCACGTGAGTTCTATCAAAATTTTAAAAGATGGTAAGATAACCCCATGTGGGAATCCATAATCTATTAACCATAAAAAAAGACATCATATCATTTCTGTTCTCATTTCTCAATATATGGGCTTTGCTTTCTTGAATCTTTGAGGCACTTTATTATGATCTGTTTGGATTGAAGGGAAAGAAAGAAGTGTAGAGTAAAGTAAATTTAATACAAAATTACCTTATTTTTAGCTTACTTTACTTTATTTCATTCCACTCCCCCTCCTTTCCCCCATCCAAACATACCATAAATTTATGTTTCTTATTAGGATTAAATTTTTTTTTTTTTTTAAATGTAAAGGAGATAGGTTATTAGGATTAAATTATAACCATTATGACAGTTGCAAGTAATTAATAACACTAACTCCAAGGACGTTTAAGTCATTAAGATTGGGAAGTAATCGACACCCCCTGTGGTGATGAAAGGAGAGCACGTGGATGGTCAGGAAAAAAGTTTTTGACCTTTAAGTATCTTTTTATGTTTTTATTGATTATATAAAAATAAAAAATAAAATTAATCTGGGGTCTGGGTACTTACATTAGTTAATAGGCTATTTTATGAAAATTTTAATATAATTTTAATGAGAAATATAAAAAGTCATAAAAAATTAATTAATTTTTTTTCATAAAAATTTTCTAAAAATAATTGTTAAATTAATGCCCTTAGGCACTTATTAACTTTTTTATTTTATTTTTTTTACAGAGAGATTTAATGTCTAAATCCTTCTACCACCAACTTTTAAATTATATATTTATAAAAAATACTAGATATTTATTAAAGAATAATAAATATTCAAATATGAAGGATGATGTACTCTTTTTGGAAAGATAAATATATTTATTAATATATATATATTTTTTGGGTTTGTTCTCATGAATAATTGGGGCATCGGAAATTTGAATCTTTGAAATATCTGTAGAAAAGTAGAAAGTAGAAACACAAAAAAATGTCAATTGACTTAAAAAACTCTTGACTACAATTATTTAGATCTTTCATGGATATTTATGTATCCTTCCCATGTGAGCATAAATGTTGGTGACTTTTATTGTTTTAATAAAAATTCAGGAATTGATAAAGTTGAAAACTGAGTAAAAAATCCTTGAACCTACACTAGTAATCAAATTATTATAATTGTGTAGAAGTGAGAACGGGGTGCAAATGCAATTAGACTGTGATCGAAAACTATATTATATAGAAGTGGTCAGTTGGTGTGACGTTGCTTTCGCCTCGAAAATTAGACAAAAGGTATAATTGACCATAAATAGAAAGAAAGCTATTGGCGTGTTTTGAAGTTATTAACTTCGTGAGATAATGACTTATTTTAACTTTTAAGTGTATTTCCGCAAGAAAATTCCGAAAAGATTTCGTACTTTGCATTTAGATCTCCAATGGGAATATAATTAGATATTTGTGCAATTTCTTCTCCCAAAAAAAAATTTAAAAAAATCTGCAAGGGGCAAAAAATATATATATATATATATATATAATATACATCTTATCATGTTAAAAATGATGAGTTATGCTTTAAAAATAATGTAATTGTTAATATAAATTGTTATGGTTGAAGTAATATTACTTTCAACTAAATTTACAATTGATATCATAATTCCTTCTCAAAAAAAAAATATCATTTTTAATATTTACCAGTTATAACATATCATTTCTATGATATAGATATGAAAAAAAGTTTGTGAATTATTAGCAAAAAAATTGAAAAAAGGTTTGTGAAAATTGTTGCCTTTCTATTCTTATTGAAATTTTTTTATTTATTTCCTTGACTGTATTAGAGTCCCCTATAAGCAGATGGATTTTGAAGAAACACCCAATTTGAGATTTTAACAAAAACTTTACTTTGGCACAAAAAAATTTCATGTTTTATTCTTAACCATGAAAACAAGAAAATAAAATAAAAATGGTGCTTCTTCTAAGAAAAAGAAATGATCAATAGAAGTGGGCACGTACGATTTTTTGAACACATTAAATTTGAGTTGGGATGGGACCATTAATAAAGAGGCAAGAAATAGACTAAGGAGTTAATTGGCCATATGTGTAGCTTGGGAGAATAGGGCACACTCATGTTGTACATCCATGCACGGATATATACCATTGCTTCATGAATCCTTGTCTGGTCTTTTCAAAACTATAGACTTCTTGGACAACTTTGGTATATGGTATTGTTTTGTGGGGTATAAGATAAGCTTTGGTTGCTTTTCAAATGTAAAGTGATGATAATGATATAAGACCAGCTAATAATGCTTATCTTTAATGACTTCCAAAAAATAAAAAAGTTACGAAAATTGCTAATAGAGTTCTGAAAGGACAATTTTTTTTTTTTTGAGAAATGAAAGGACAATTAATTAATGTGGCATTTTTATTGATTGACAATTATATATATATATATATATATGTAAAGTGATGATAATGATATAAGACCAGCTACTAATGCTTATCTTTAATGACTTCCCAAAAAATAAAAAAGTTACGAAAATTGCTAATTCTCTTGAACTATCAGAGACTTTACCAGTTTGACTAACTGGAACTCACACAATTATATATGTATGTATATATATATATATATATATAACGTGGCTAGATATTTTTCTTCTTCTTTCTCTCCAATACAAAATAAGCTCCCACAAAAATTACAAAAATAATGTTCAATTAAAAAAAAGTTTAATTCAACCAAATTTGTCATGAAATATGCCAAAGAACCTAACACATGGGAATGAGAAGGGGAAAAAATTTAACTAGTGCCGAGAATGTTAAAAATTCTGCATCAACAGGTTATTTTCAGCATACTGGTAGCCGTATATGCATAAATTAATTCATAGAAAATTAATGGAGGGATTAAATTGTTATTTTATAAAAATTTGAGAGACCAAAATCAAGTTTATCCTAAATTTTAAGGAAAGAAAAATAATTCAATTATTTTTTAAGTTTGCTGGTCAGAGCTTATTTCTAATATTAGGTTTCTTCGAGTGAGCATTATTATATTCTTTGTGACGCGTTTTCATTCTAGAAAAGTTCTTTTGATCGAAGCATTTTCAATGGAAGACTTCGAAATTTCTCCCAAAAGGCATACGTGCAACAAAGAACCTAATAATAATAATAATAATAATAATAATAATAATAATAATAGGTGTAGGGACTCAATTTGTAATGGACCCATAATAATAAAATTTTGTAGAGTGTAGGTAGAAGGGCTAGGCACTAACAAAGCAAACAAGGGGTGATACGAAATTCATAGGAATAATAGCAAAGGCAAAGTGTCTATGAGGATAACGACTGTCACCTTGGTTAGGTGTTTTTGAGGATCTTTGTAATAATTCTGGTTGAGTATTTGTGAGGCCTACTCATCTTCGGCTCAGTCCGAGGACCCTATTTCCTTAGAACTGACCAACACGAGGGTGGTTCTTGCATGCCCTTCTATTCTTTCACCCTTTTCTTTTGGGGGTTCCCCCTGTTTTATATTCTCTTTTTGGCTAATCTTCCATCATCCACTTGTCGGTTATTCGGACTCTGTGTCTATAGGTTTGTCCCATCATTTTGCCTTTGCAGGTTTTCTGTTAGTTCCCAGCAGCCTTTGCAGGCCTTCTATTAGTTGAAGTGATCAAGGCATCTGGGTCTGCTGGTCACTTCACCATTAAAGTGGACAGAGTGTTAGTTGTGTATATCTAATAGATGAATGATATTTTCCCTATATCAATGTCGGCAGGCTTAGGAAGTGGGCATTCTCGGCCTCTATATTATCCTCGGCACGGGCCTGGGGCCAAATATGGAGTGGACCGGAATTTTTAAATATTTGGGGCCCCACAATAGGTAAAATTAAGAGAAATTCAAATTAAAATTTCAAATGAGAGTTTCAATTTTGCGGCATGTATCATAAATTATTTATTCTTAAAGAGTTTTATTTCTTAATTTTAGAATAAAATGTGAAACGACATCATAAATATTCATTCAAGTGAGTTATTAAGTATAAAAACTAAAGAGTCTAGAATAAATGAATCTTTAAAAAAAAGGTGTTTCACGATAATTAAAAAAAAAATAGACAATTTATATTTTATACTTAATAATATCCTTACAAAATTTTTGAAAGAGTTAACAAAATAAAAAAATGACTATAAAAAGTATTTAAATTATATATATATATATATAGGAATTATATTAGGCATCTTATTGTATATCTTTTAAGTGTATCCATACATATGCATGGGATTATAAGATAATTTCCTTTTAAAGCAAAAACCTTCTTTTATTTTTTATTTTCTTAGTCTGTTGAGTATAAGCTTTTTAATAAATGTTATGAGTTTTTTTGTTTAACTTTTTGTTTATTTTTTTAATGTTTAACGTTTTAAAATTTCACTTTTTCTAGTATAAGTATATTTTATCCTCCTTTCAATAAAAAATGATCAATAAAAAGTCAAATAAGTTGAAGCCAAATAGACACGACACCAACATTACTCTTAGTTTGTAGGGTTGTGCAAGAAACATTCTTGGAGTCAAATTTTAGTGGTCCCTACTTATATTATACACATTTTATTAAGAACAAGATGACATCAAGACTTATATGACTTTTAAATTTCCTTAATAAGCCATATGATTTTAATTATATTGTGCATCTCTGGAATTGGGCAGGCAAAGGGTTTAGTTTAGGTAGGACAAAACCAAGGAAAAACTCTATTTAGGTGCTAAATCTTAAAATTTTCAATTAAATTCAATTATATGATGGTATTGATCACATAATTGAATTTAATTGTCTTTATAGAAAAATTTTGAATTTAATTTTCCTTAGGGAAAATGATTCATTTTTGTACAATATTGGTCAATATGTATAATCATATTGTTAAATTTAAGATGTATTACTTCATAAGTTATAGCTATGAAAGAAATGGTGTTCTAGTCTTTTGATGAGACCATTCCACTCTTGCTCATGAGACATTGGGAAAACTTCATGAACTGTTAGTCTATTAGTTTAGTGAATAGAACTTAAAATCTCCAAATTTACGGTACACTGTTCAAATCCATCAAGTCCCACCAACTAGGTTTAGCAACTCAACTTTAATTAGCACATTTGTGGATGAATTATTTTTATCTCTAATTTTGTCCCATATTATGTGTGCACCATGCATTACTCTCTCTCTCTCTCTCGTACATGAATCCTTTTGTGTGTACGTTGTTGTTATTGTTGTTGTTTTTTTTTTTAATAAACCAAAATAGATTCAACAAATGGAGTTCATTTAAGGAATCAAACCTTTTTTGAGAGAAAAGATAGAAATGAATCAACTTTAATTAATACATTTGTTTTAACTTATTTGCTTAAAAGTCACATTTAGTCTAATGATATTTAAACGAATGAACTAATATCAAATGAGTTAATTAAACGCATCAACCTCTTTCTCAGAACAGGATGCCATCCTTCTAGGGATTTTAAAATTTCCCCATGTTTGGTTTTATATTACAATTCTCTTTGTGCTGTTTTCTTTCCCTATCTTCATGGGGTTTCTTTCTTTCTTTATTATCTTTCATTAGTTGCAAGGCTAGCTCTTCTGTTTTTCTTTAAATAACAAAGATTAGAATATATAGATAATGTTCATTTCAAAATTCTTAGTTTGACCAGTTGCTGTTTGATTCCTTAAAATGCCGTACAAATGGTCAAAATTATACACTAATTAGCTAGCAAAAAAGTCCAAAATTGAGGCTAATTGTAAGCCACGCTACAAGTAGTTGGCAATACTTGGGATACTCTCAGTAGTCAGTAAATCTTGCTCTTGGCCTAAATTCATAGAGATTATGACTTCTATGTATAAAATAATCGTTCATACGTATATCAACTTTCTGTACCCTAACTAGTTGTTTATTCATTGAAGCCAATGACTAATACTCTAAGAAACAAAGAAAGAAAAAAAAAAAAAAAAAATCGACAAAGCTATTTGATTAAGAGAGGTTTGAAGTTCTAGAGGACTTGAAAGCAGTCTGCTTCAAAGGGTGCAAATTCAAGTGATAATAATGGGTAAACGCAATTCAAGCTGAGGTATGGTAAACATGTATGTTGCGTAACGTGGCCTTTGTTTTATTTATTGAATTCTTGGTGTTCTAAACTTGGATTCACATTCATATAATTAGGTGTTACTATAACTATATACGCTATCTCTTCAAATTAAAAGTTGACTTGTTTATAGGTAATCATAGTTAGGAAGACGAGAGTTGTATTATCATCAACTTGTATGAATGAAAGAACATTGAATTTTAACCCTGCTTCATTCAACAAATTTTAATTTTGCATCATATTGTTCTATCTTTAAAATATTTATTATAAGAATTTTCTTTTGAAGCAACCTTATAAGATTTGGAAGGTGCTTTTACTGGTTATTTATTTTTATTTTTTACTAGTGAAAAGTGAAAACTGATAAGCAGTGACGTAGGTTCATTTTATCTTATTTTCCTTAAAAAAAGAAGGTTCATTTTCTTCTTATAGTAATAATGGCCTAATGGGAGCTTAAGGTGTTTGGTAAACTACCAAATTGGTTTGATTTTGATATCAACTAAACCAAAAACAAAACCAGTTCTAATTTTTAAACTGATTTTATTTTATATCATTGGTTTTAAACTTTGGATTCAAATTAGAATCAGTCTTAGGCTTTTAGCCAACACATGCATATACAAATTTCAAATTTAAAACTAGAAAATTTGATTTCAACAGGAGTGTATATTTAAAATAACCAAAGTTAAACAAGTTTTCTTAAGGGAATATATTTTATCAAATTTTGAACTTCGTTTTCTGTTAAAAATATATATATATATATATATATTATCAACAAAAAAAAAAAAAAATTAAAGAAATTAAAACCAGTTATATTGTTTTTCTTCGCACGATTTCACCATTTCGTAATGAGAAAATTTCTTAGAAACCAAGCAATGTTGTCATGATTTTGATTAGGATTGTTACCTCTGGAGATGAATGAATGATGGACTTCCTGTGGTGTGTGCGACTTCTAGCTATGCAAATAGTCAATATATTGTCCGTTTCACTCGGTGAATGGCCGTTTGGGCAGACCAATATTGCTGCTAGCTAGCTAGGCCATCGGTCATTCTCAATATTTTTTACATTTTCAATATTTTTTTAACCTATGTGATGTTTATTGCCAGTAATTTTAATTTCAAAGATAACACTCATCAGTATTTTTCAACACTAACTAATTTTTAATAATTTAAGTCAAGTTGAAGTGAAGTAAAAAAGTAGGACAAGACATAAATTAACGTGGGAAAAAGTAGTGAAAGAATTTTATCAAAAAACAAAAGTAGAGAGTTATTATATTATGATTTTGAATGTATAACAAAGTAGTGAGAAGAAATTTGTGACGTTCATCAAAAAAAAAAAAAAGAGAGAAGAAATTTGTGACAGATGATCATACTTTTTTTTTTTGAGAAGAAGATAATACTCTAATTAAGTGGGATTATTTGTAAAAAAAAAAAAAAAGAAGAAGAAAAAAGATGGGTTTCACTTTGTTTTTCTCCCCTTTTGTTGCTTCATTTTTCCGTCGGTATCCATAAAAAACAAATGTAATGAGAATTAATATGGTATGATTTTTTATATATAAAAAAATAGAGAAAAATTACGTGACAGATCCCAATTAGTTGATTAGGATCCACAAATCATACTCTAATTAAGTGAGATCAAGGTTTGGTTAAGCAGAGCTATAGTACACTAAACTAGCTGAATTCCACTCCCACTTATAAAAAACAAAGGTTAGGATTTCACTATATTTTTGTCCCCTTTGTTCCTTTATTTATGTCGGTATCTATATGATTATATGACTCTGAATGTGTTTGGCATAAACTTATAACCTTGGCTTTTAACTTTTAGTTTTTTTTAGCTTTTATATACAACTTTCTAAAATCTCATTTTTTCCCACTTTTTCTCATATTTTCAAATTTTTTTAAAGTACAAGCATACTTTAGCACACTTTCAGTAAAAAGTTTTCAGTTTCAATTAAATAAGTTATTCCCAAATAGAGCCTCTAATTCTTCCATATGTTTTCCCAATTATCAAAGATATTTACTTTGGTCAATCGTCTTTATACTAGGATGATACTTTCTGCTCCTAATGTACAAATTGCTTGGGGTTTAAGGAGGAGAGATTCGAGTGGTATGATCAACCATATATTAATTTACATATATAATTCCAACCATCTCAAAAAATAAAAGATAAAAAATCATTTGGATAATTATATTATAAAGAATATCGCTGACACTATAAATTTAAACTCTAAAAAAAAATATTATGGACACTATAGATTTAAACTCTCTAAAAAAAATATTATAAAGGATATTGTACACACCATAACTATTGAAATGCCAAAACTTGTGCTACCAAACTCGTACCAAAAACACCCAACAAACCACATTTATATGAAATGTGTTAAGGTAGCACAGCATTCTGGCTCATGGCCCTTTGTTGCTATAGGCCAATGTTTTATCTTACAGGGCTGCCAAGATTTTTTTCCCCCTATGTAGCAAACAATGTGGTGGTTTTTTTTAATTAACTTTCCAAAAATATTGTACGGGTAATTGAAATTTCAACGTGCGATGAGACTAGGACATGTGTGGTGTTTGTGGTTTGGGGCACATTGATACCAAACAAAACATTGATTCACATGCTTTCATATGTACAAGAGCCAAGTGGGATCCTATGCATTACTTCCACCTATGGCATCAAGTTTATCTCTTTTTGCAATAATCCCTCAAATCCCTAGCTGGCTAATGTGTTTTCTACCAAAAAACAAAAAAGAAGAAGATATTAGTACTCAGAAATCCAATGAACCTAAATCAAACCAAACACCCATACATGTCTTACCTACCTTTATAAAAAATAAAAATATACTTGTCATGCAAATGGATATGCCGTAACTTTTTTTTTTTTTTTGAGAGAAATATGCCTTAACTACATGACCATTTGGAACTAAAAAACAATATTGAATTTTCATACAAATTGAACCTAATGGTATCTGGTGTATACTTTTAAGTAGAGGAGAGTCCAGTAGGTTGTTTGTGTTCTTTGTCTTTGGATGGAAGTTTATATAAGTAGAAATAGTTTATAAATAATAGATATAAAGCGTAGATTGAAAATTTGAAATTACTAATGTAAACTTGCCTGATGTAATTCACATGCCGCTTGGTATTCAGAAAGGGAAATTCTAGCTAACAGGACTTTATATGCGATTGAAACCTTAGAAGAGATAGAGAAGAAATTAACCTGAGATTGAAACTTGATAATAAAATGTACTTTATTAACCCTATTGATCTGTATGTAATTGCACAAGAAAGGGTTGAGTTTCATCCGTAGTGAATAGTGACTAATTAAGTAATGAGTTGAGCTCGGCTTGTGTTCCAAATGAAATTAAATAAACAAGTTAAAACTTTTGATACTAGCCTCATCTTGTCTCGATTTGTGATGAGATGTAAGTTATTGATTTTCACATGCCTACAACATTACTTTAATATCAACAAATATAAACTAGTCACTTCAACATTAGTGAAATATGTCTCTAGACTTATTGATCCTAACTCCTATGCAATTGTAGGTGATTGTTGAGTATATGAATCTGGGCTTTCGGTTTTTACCCACATGGAAATGCAACACTTGCGGTCTAGATTGTGTGCAATTCTAGCAAAGATTGTTCTACATAACGTAGTGAAATTATTCAAATTATTAAGCATTGTACTACAACTTCCTTTTACAAAAATATAGATCTCATATTTGAGTTCATACATAAGACTCACATTTATGTGAAATAAATAAATAAATAAATATATATATATATATATATATAATATATTGAGTGTATTGAATAATTTATCCTAGAAGAGGGCGCAAATAGAATTGTATTATTGATAGTATAGATTGTGTGCAACTCGTGCAATGCTTGTTCTACCTACTTTAGTGAAATAATTCAAATTAACATGTCATCAAAATTCGACTCTCTTAAACATTGAAACATTGAAAGTGTCAAGTGTGTTTGTCTTTTTTTTTTTTTTGTTGGGATAAGAGGTTGGGCTGTTCCTGTACACTCCATTTATTTTATTGGCTACAAGCCTACAATACTCATGGAGAGGGCCCAGGCCCAACATTGGAAGACCCAAGCCCAACACTATTAATTGTGCTTTAGGAGTTGGGCGATGCACAAGCATGTAAAGAAGGTTTCCAGCTCAAGAAAGACTTGATTAGCGTCGCCCTTGGTACTCAATCTAAAAGAAGAATCCAAACAAGAAAATATATTTTCAAAATAGTGCAGACACATTAACAAATTTGAAGCATAGTCGATTGCCTAATTTTATGTTTATTGGTATATATTACAATAGAAAGAGGACATCACGTAAACTATAAATCAAATACCTTAAAAGTTTTATCCAAATCATCCCAAAAAAAAAAAAAAATCAAATACCTTTAGTTCCAAATCTTCTGTTTATCAAATATGCATGATTCCATCATTTCTTTTAGATAAACCAGGAAAAAAGGCTCGATTCCATCTTTCTTGTAAATAAATCAAAAACAATTTTTTTCCGGTAAAATTTGGCAATATATAAAATTCCTAAACTATAAAATTCTGATATTACGTATATGTTCTAGAATATAAACTAAATATTACATATATGTTGATAAAAAAGAGAGAGACTAAATTGCTATCAGATCACTATAGTCAGATAGGTTTGATATTTTCACCATGCAAACACACGTTAGAAGATCGCTGGTCTCTCACAACTATATGAATTAACCAAGATTCTATGGGAAAAAAAAAAAAAAAAAATTAACAAACTAATATTTAGTTTGAAGGTTAAAGTGCAAAATACACCTTTGAAGTTTGGAATCATTTTGATTTTGTCTCCTAAAGTTTAAAAGTTTTAATCCGCTTCTCTAACGTTAGGGGTCATTTTGATTGAAGGCACTTTCGTTAATGGCTATGCTTTTTTTTTTTTTTTTTGAGAATCTTGTTAATGGCTATGCTTATGCGTTTGTTAAGTACCAATTAAGCTTGTGACATATACTAGTTGGCCCAATATAACTAAGCCTGACATTTATGCAAGTTGGCCCACACACATGAGCGCGCGCGCGCGCACACATACATAAACTATTGAGGTAAAAAAAGATCAATGTTCTCCATGCTAGCATTTCTATGTTCTATTGCATATCTATGTTCTCAATGCTTGCAAGATATTAAAATAATAAAAGATCAATAACTATTTTAAATTACAATCAGAACTCAAGTTACATCTGGTTAACACAAAATTTTCCAAAATTTTCCATATATGTTTAGGACAATGAAAACATGTAATCCGGCATTATGATTTTGAATATACGTATTCAATAAAAAATTATTAAGGGGCATAATATTAACAAAAACAGAAGTTTCCACAAATTTCAAAGTATTAGAAAATTGTGAATTTTATCATTTAATTAGTGTGATTTTTAATTACAATAGCGAAAGTTTAAAGTATTAGAAAATTGTGAATTTAATAATTTAATTAGTATTTTAACTCCTTTTTTCAAGTGTGGACCCAAAATCTTCCTTACTAAATGTAATTTAAAACATGAGATTTTCAACTTTTAAATAGAAGGAAGAATGGAGACAAAGTCGAATACAAAATCACCTACTATAATATTATCATAAATTACTGATTTTCCAAAAAATTAAAGTATTGGAAAATAATGAATTTAATATTCTCACAATAATCAATCTTTTTATTTATTTTTTATTTTTTATAAGAAATTAGAAAAACAATAAAAAAATCTTAGAATAAAAAACTAATTCAATAGTAAAGTTATTTTCGTGTATATATATATATATATCTAGACCATTCATAATTGTGTCTCGTTATTTTTATAAAAATAAGAATATGCATGTTTTTAAAAATCTAACCATTAGATTACATGGCTTTTGAAAGTTTGGATCCAAAAATTTGACTCTCTTAAAAATTGAAATTGTTTGTCAATCTCAAGAAATGTTGAGTATAGTGAAGTGAGGGGGAGAGAGAGCAGCCGATAGATCCACCAATTTGCCATGGTTTACAATAAGTGTCTGATTAAAAACAACTTATATAACTTTTTACTGAAAAACTTTAGATAAAAACTAAAAGCTAAATAAAATGAGCTAATTGATGTTTTGTTGAATGTATTGTAGAAAAAAAAGGGGTAAAAGTTAGCACATAATCTAATCCTAAGTGCACACTAAATACACTCAATTTGTATCTCATGTGTGATAATTTCTAATTGGAACATAATAAAAGCATTATATATACATAGATAGATAAGGAAAAGCTTCAAGCAAAGAGGTTGCACTTCATTTATCGGCTGCAATAGTGCAATAAATACCCACGGAGAGGGTCAAGGCCCAACCTTGGAGGACCCAAACCCAACACCATGGGCCCCCGGCCGGGACCGAGGGGCAGCCCAGTAAACCAAACAAGAAAATTTAGTGGGAAAATTTTGAAAGAATTTCTTTGAAAATATTCAACTGTATGTATTCACTTTAATATTTTAGCATTACAATGCCACACTAGTCCTCACATATGATATGAGTACATTTTATTTCCCAACTAACAGTTTTATTCAAACATATTTTATGCATATACTATGATCAGAATCTGAAGCCTTAATAATATCTTATTTAGGCATCAGACATAACATAGCATTAGCATGCGTATACAAATACAATATCTGATGATTTGTCTTCAAATAGTAAATAGCATAGATCTTTTGCCTCTAATTTGTTCAAGAACCAGCTGATCAGTCTCTATACTCTCTCAGCAATTATGGGTGCGTTGGGGCAACATAGCCTCCTCCTCCAACTGGTTCATAGGTAGGCATAGGCATGTTATCATCGGCAAGAAGTCTTCGTCCTGCAGCATATAAACCATGCATCTATAATCTGTTCTATAAGATATATAATTACAACATGCTTTTGATAAAGCTTAGTTCTTGCTAATTACCAGACACATATGTATTCAAAGAGTTCATGAATTAAATCATGCACTCTTATTATGAGAAAAAGTTAAAAAAGTTTTGGAAAAATCAGATTTCATAAAAAGTTCAATGAGAGAGCACAGAAGAAGAAATATTCAAAGTGATAATATAGTCTTAGATAGCAAATGAAGTACATTTTTGCACAACAGAAAAATGATTTAAAACAATATATCCAAGAAAGGTTTTTACAGACCGAGTTTGAAATTTGTTGTTGCATCATCATGGATTATTGCACCACAGGACACGAGCAACACCAGTGCTAAAATAATGGTCATTGCCAACACTTTGAAGGCGGTGGAGGACATGGTTTTGTTTACCGATATTATTATAAGATCGATGAAGGGAGGAGAAACTCAAGCCAAGGTTATTAGAAGCTGAGTGAGGATGAGAATGGATCGTTTTAGAAAGATCATTATATCTACTTATAGAGAGAGGTTTTGGAACTAATTTTACCTCTAGCTATGAATTTTGGACTAGTCAAACACGAGGAGGAAGAATGTTACATCAGAAAAGAAAACACCTAATATATATGATTTTTCTTAATTTTAGATTTCCCTTCGACTCAAACTGCTTGACGGAGTCAAAGGCTCTCCTCCGCCGTGATGGGTGGAATTGTAATTTGTCAAACATATATATTCAATGGATTCCTGTGATTTCATTTCTACCTCATTTACTTCATGTGATTTTATTTCTATTTGAAGGAGTGCGAGTTGATAAATTTCTACTTCATGTGATTTCATTTCTCTGAGCATTTTAATAAAGAAAACAAAAATCTTTTTAGATTATGTAATAACGTGAGATTCAATGACAAGCTGTTTATTCCATAACAAAATATACATATATATACACACACATGCACTTGTTGAATGTGAACAAACTCAAGCATGTTCAACCCAACCAAAAAAAAAAAAAAGAACTAAACTTGAACACATAATCTTTTTTGGTGATAAGCTCGAGATTGACTTGTACTCAAAATTAAATAAAACTAGACGCAGACCCGCACAATATGCGGGAAAAAAAATTATTTACTATAGTAAAAAAGACTATTTCTCTTTTAAGAACTCAAATGATAAAGCTAAAAATTGTTCATTTTGAACTAATAGTTAAAAAGAAAATCTTTCACAATAAGCATACATTAGACACTCTACCTCTCTCAAATAACAATAGCATTTAGTTTATTATGATAGCACAAAAATTTTGGATAGGTAACTAATCAGACTACAAAATATTATGGCAAATTCAAAAGCTGGCATTCATTACCAGAAAATCGTGTTTTACTTTTAACTATAAAAAAAAAAAATATAAAAAAACTTGTTTTTGTAAAGAGGAAAGAAATTTAATATCTTCAATTTTCTACCCTCTATTTTAATGTTCACTTCAACTTTTGAAATGATCACTCCAATAGAAACAATCTTAGTATCTTACTAATTGCCATCTCTTGTCTAGTCAGTTACATGTTTTGGTTCTTGTTTTGAATTTGAAAGCTATTTTAGACATGTACATCTAACATTGTCATCTAATAATTATAGTTCTATCCCTTTGAAGTATGTAAAAAGAATGTGAGCTTGTCATTTGTTTCTAATACAATGCTTTTCTGGGTACATTCAATAATATCTACTAATCAGAAGATTCTAATAGCTTACAACCCAAAAGTACTTAACCACACCTCCATTATATGGTTAGGCTAAAAATAATTATGATTTGGATAATGTCTCCATGATCAGTCTAGGATGAAAAGACAACACCATCACATTAAGGATGTGGGATTTCCACTGTCTCACCTTCAATTTGGTTTTTGTAGTGGGGCAATGGAAGCAAATCAATAGGTTAGCACAATCCTTGCAACAAAGAAATCCAACTTAAATTATAACTTTTTTTTTTGGTAGAATAAATTGTATATAATAGATATAAACTATATGATTGTTACCTCTACGTTACCAATCATAGAAATACAAAGAGTAGTACAACCCCAACAACCATTATGATTTTAATCAACAATATTGTACACTAACGCATCAAGCATAAACTGTCAATATGATTGGTTAGTATTAGGAAAAGAAGAAAACCTATAAACTAAACATTTCCTAGCTTTGTTTGATGTATGATACATTAAATCAAGGTAGCAAACTTAACGGGTGAACTTGAACTTTTATAAAGGATCTTATATGTAATATAATTGACTTGGGAAGAAAGAATAGTCCCTAAAAAATTACTTGTTTACTCAAAAGTAACAGAGCACTCCAAGCCAAAAAGATAGCAATACCACCCAAACACCAAAGGCAAGTGCTAAACATAAATAAATTTAAGGCAAACTTATTTTTCATGAGGATGAGATGCAAAATGCAGTAAGAATTGGAAACATAAATCTAAAAAAAAAGAAAAAAGAAAAAGAAAAAGAAAAAGTATCAAATATGATAAAAAGATATACCAACCCAATGTGACACATTTATTTGAAGATTGGAACTTCTTTGGGTGGGGTTGATTAGGGAATTGAAAAGGTAATTTCAAAATATATAGTAGATTAATACCTCAATGCATGAGACACTTTCTAGAATTTGTGTTGTCCTTAAATATGCATGTTGGCATAGAATGAAGAAGACCAAACTCAAATAAATCACATATAAGACAAAGAGAATCATTATTGAAAATTTAGAATATCAATCATTTGGGAATTTTTCGAATCTAGTTAATCATCATTTCTTCACCTGTCAAATCATTTTGAGAGCCTCAGGCCTCATTGGGGTCTAATACACTAAGAGAGGAAACTACAATGATGCAAGCTTGCTTTGAATAAAAAATGCATATGAAGTTAGTAGTTCAATTTTGAAAGGGATTAAAAAAGGCAAACTTTCAAATGTGCATTGTGTCGTTTTCCCTCCCAACACCATATATTCTCATCATTCATGGTCCTAAACCTAGATTTGAAATACCTTTCAAGAAATCTAAAAAACCATTTAGTCTACAAAAAGGGAGGCCAAGGCTACTCATGAATTTGGATTGCTAACCCTAAAGTGAACCACCAATGTTGTAGATGATTAACAAAAAATGCAACTTTGATATGTAGATCATTACCAAAATATTGATACCCTCTAAGGTATATTTATGTTTACATTTAAATTTATTTTATATGCTCATTATGCATCTTTCTTTATCTTAAAGAAAATACAAAATCATTTTTAAAATTTAATGAGGTAAACCCCACATTGAATTTACAATTTATTTTTTGCATTGGAGCATAAAACTGCTCGATATAATTCAATGAAAATCAAAATACCTTTTATTAAGCATTGCGGCCACAAAACATAGATAAAAATTATGGTGATATTATGCACCAGTCATGTTTTTCAATAGAAAATATCTAATTTCTAAACATATTACAATCTTATCTAACGTTATCTCAAAATCTAAATATCAGTCCAATGGTACTGCAACATGGTGTAAAAAAAAAAAAAAAAAAAAAACACCCAACACCCAGAGTCATACAGTCCCAACAAAGAAATTTCAAATTCTACAATTGATTCAAACTCCTAATTTGTTTTGCATCTAGTAATGGTGAACACCTTGTTCATAAAACTATATTGTATTGTCAGTTGTACCTACGCCCATTTGTCACCAAGCCACCTGACGGGTTTCATCTAAATATCCAGTCTACCATTGGTTTTGAAACATCAATGAAGATTAAATTGATAAGTCTAGTTGCATAATCCAATTTGGGTGGTGGGACAGCAGGGAATATATACTTCGGCAAGACGCTTAAGAATTAGGAAAAAATCTACCAACCCATCTTAAAATAAAACTACAACATATAATCAAACTAAATCTGTTGAGTTTTAAATATATACTCATTCAGCTATTTTATCAAACAATTGGCATGCATCTAACAAAAGAAAAATTTAAAAGATAGAGGAAGATGTAAAGAGAGAGAAGTAGGTAGTTTTCTAGAAAAGGACTCAAGGGCAGGAGAGAAAAGAAAAGAAATTAATGAATAAGAAGTAGAGAAGAAAATAAAAGATACCTTGAGCTTTGGGAAGGTAGGAAGTAGTGAAGCCCGATTGCGTGGAGCAGATTGCCATTGATGATGGAATGAAGGTAATGGGGAGCTATATACATCCTAGAAACAAACGTTACACCGGTTCACTATCTGTGTTGTAACTTATAACGGCAAGGTGGGAAACAAAATGCTTAGGCTGTAAAAGAGAGAGGGAGAAATGGTAGTCTGATGTGGCACAAGAGGCCAACCAATTGAATGGTTGAGGCACAAATGAATATTACCAAGTGCATCAACGGCTTTGTCCAATTTATCAATATTTAATTTTATTTTGAAAAAGAGAGAAAATATAAAGAAAAGAAAGAGAGGAAAATATATAACATGTGATTGCTTCAGCTTATATATATATATATATATATATAGATGGTGGAATTAAATTAATAAGAAGTGGGATTTATGGTGGAGATAGTGGTGGGAATTAAATTAATAAGAAGTGGGTTTTATGGTGGAGATAAGGATGAGATTTATTTTATATTTGTTAGTATTTTAAAATTTAAAAAAAACTAATTTTAAATTGTTGAACCATTACAAAAAATATGGTGGAAATGACATGGCTGCTGACATGGCTCAATGTGAGCGTAGCAACATTAAATGCTACGCTTCAGCTTTTAGTAATATATAGATGAGTAAGCGTGAACTTTTACTATTAAACTCAGTTCGACTTGTTTACAATTTTATAAAGATTTGGATGCCACTCCACCTACAGAGTATTGGCAAGTATATAAAAGACGGGTTTGATTAATGTGTGCCCTTAGAACATTTATTATTATACTATTTTAGGAAAGTTTTGCGATTTTTTTTCTCTTTGGCATCGTTATGTGATAAGTTTGCAAGCTAATTAGTTAAGCAGCATCTCAAGTCTCTAAGACTCAATTTCACGGATGGAAATCGAGTCTCTAAGGCTTGAGTTCTAGAAAATGGCAGAACCTAATGTGGAGAAAATCCCAAGTGTAACTCGAGTCTTCCTTAAATAAAGAAATACATAGGAGGACTGTTTATTCTTTTGGGTAGTCTTGTGATACTTGTCCTTGATCCAATAAAAACCCAAGGTAGTCTCTTCCTTCATCTTCTTCATGTCTGTTGAAGCCACAACTTTGGTCTTTCCAAGTCCTTCTCCAACCTTATGCTTGTACTTTGCAGTGCTAGTTCCGTTTCTATAAGAAATGGACTCAAGTTCCACGTGTAATTTTTTCCACATCAGATTTTGCTATCTCCTAAAACTTAGGTCTTAGAGACTCGATTTCCATCAATAAAATTGAGTCTTACACACTCGAAATGATACTTAACCAATTAGTTTGCAAACTTGCCACACAATATAATTGTTTGGAAAAGCAGCTCAAAGAATAAAAAAATTTAAAATTTTGATACCACTTTCATTGAAAATATAAAAACTGAAAAATTTTTTTTTTCTTTTCTTATAAAAATTTTTAAAAATAAATTTTAAACAAATGCCCATTAATTAACTTTTATCATAAAAGAATTATAACAACATATAACCACAATAAAGGAAGCTTATTTAATTAATTCAACATTACCAGGGGCAGCATATGACCGCCATGGCGCCATCTATACTTTTTTACTCACCGAGTCAAAGCAGGGACAAGAAGTTGCACCGCGTATAGACATAAGACATTTTAATGTCAAAAGCTTCAAAGCCTTGACCGTCACCTATTTTATTTATTTACCTTTTCAACTCTAAAAAACAAGGGACAGCGACGAACGTTGTTGACTAGTTAATGGTATTTTACTTTTAAGAATAATAATGATTAGTCCTATAACCTTATTAATGAAAAGTATGCTGATATCAAAATTTCCCTTCAAATATATGAAAAATTCAAAAGTCCAAATGCTAATGCGGTATGCCTAATTCTAAGTTATGACCTCTTTCCTACTAAATGGTATTCATCTAAAAATCATGATAAGCTATTAAACTATTACTCCTAAAAAGTTGGAATCCTAAGAGCTTTCCATTGTGTGCTAGATGGTTCCGCCAATCACAGTACTAATACATCTCGCCTAATGTACTGGACCACTAGACTCTCACATTAATTTTATTTTTATCGGTGTTAAAAACTGAGATAAACTGTTAAGATATTAAACTCCTAACAAGATATTAAACTCCTAATGACCACGTTTGGAAATTGGAAGTTCAAAGTACAATCACATGCTAATTATTTTTTTCTTTTTGTGAGCATGGACTCCATTGGATGAGGTTTATACGCGTTACTTTCAAGCCCGCTTGAAAAAGAATATTCTAACGGTAACTTCCAAAGTTGCATAGACTCCGACACTAATAAACACCGACCTTGACTCAAATGCAATGTTTATTGTTTACCGTATACTTTTTTTGATGAATTTGTTTACCGTTTACTTATGTGTAACAAATGATATCCATCTAATATATCATGACTCGTGAGTTATGACCAGTCCTAATAACCCTTTCCAAGATCCAAAGTCAAATGTGAGCTGCAGTTTGAAAATTCAATTTTTGTTAGGGAGAAAAATATCAATAAGCATAAGAAAGTTATTTCTACTTGCTTCTGCTTTTTATGAAAAATATATAAAGGGACTGCGCTTACCAATGGTTGAACAGACATTGCCTACCATTTGTGCACAAATATTATTTTCTACATTTTTAGTCCCTATGTTCTGAGAGGGAACGCATTGTTCTTTCATACATTAAAATATGAAGCATTTCCGTTTCTTATTTCTTCTTCTTTCCCTCTTTCAAATCATTGCAAGTTATAGCATGAAAATGGTGGGAGGCATTGACTCCAGCACTGACAGAGAAGCCCTTCTAGCTTTCAAATCCTTAGTTTCTGATCCTCAGAATGCTCTCTCTGGATGGAACATTAGTTCATCTCATTGTACTTGGTTTGGTGTGAACTGCACCAGCAATGGAGCACAAGTCCAATCACTAAGCCTTACAAATCTTGCGCTCTTTGGCAATATTCCTCCTCAGCTCTCCAATCTCACTTCACTTAAGACTCTAAACCTTTATAACAACTCTTTTTTTGGTCAAATTCCTTCTGAGCTTTCCCGTCTTACTAGCCTTCAGCGTATAATTCTTGCAACAAACAACATCAGTGGCACCATTCCTGTTAGTCTATCTGATTGTCTTATGCTTGAACAGATGAGTTTTGAGAACAACAAACTTACCGGTCTCCTTCCTAGTGAACTAGGCCAACTTCCTAGACTGAAAATCCTTGATGTGTCCATGAACAATCTTACTGGTGCAATCCCCTCTACTTTTGGCAATCTCTCCACTATCACCAATCTCAGCATAGCAAGAACCAACATATCTGGTAAAATTCCAAATGAGTTGGGTCGTCTACATAATCTTGTCATGCTTCAACTCTCGGAGAATCAATTAAGTGGTGAGATACCCTTTTCGGTTTTCAACATATCCTCGTTAGAGTACTTATCCCTTACACAAAACAGGCTTGTTGGAAAGCTGCCCTCCAATATAGGTCTTACCCTTCCCAACATAAGGGAACTCTACTTGGGGCGCAATGGTCTGGAAGGACCAATACCAACTTCTTTATCCAATGCTTCACATATTGAATTCCTTGATCTCTCTTCAAATAATTTCACAGGGCCTACTCCTTTACTTGGTAACTTGAAAAATCTTGTAAAATTATTCCTTGGCTCAAACAAATTATCTTCTACAACAGAGCTGAATTTTCAAGTATTTGATTCCCTCACTAACTGTACCCAGTTAGAAGACATCTTTCTCAATTCCAACCAATTATCTGGTGAACTTCCCAGTTCTGCTGCAAATCTCTCAGTCAAACTCCAAGAATTTTGTATTGATGATAATTTGTTGACCGGTAGCTTCCCTCAAGGATTTGAGAGGTACCAAAACCTTGTAGCCTTATCAATTCAACAAAACTCATTCAAGGGCCAAATACCAAAGTCCATTGGAAAGCTTCAGAAACTACAAAGACTTATGGCACATGTAAACCTCTTCTCTGGAGAAATTCCAGATATCTTTAGCAATCTTACACAACTATATCTGCTCAATATGGGAAACAACCAGTTATCTGGTAGAATTCCTATGAGTTTAGCAACTTGCCAGCAATTAAAAATACTTTATCTAGCAGAGACTGGGCTCAATGGGAGCATTCCAAACCAAATTTTTGAGCTTCCTGATTTGAAATTTTTGCAATTGGCAAATAACTCTTTGATCAGTTCTCTACCTGACAAATTTGGCAATTTGAGACAGCTTGAATTCATGGATGTTTCTGGAAACCAGTTGTCCGGAAATATTCCACCAATAACCCAGAGATACTCAAGTTTGCGCAGTCTCAACATTGCTAGAAACAAGATAACTGGCTCAATACCAAAGTCACTGGAAAATCTAGCAGCACTGGAGAGCTTGGATCTTTCTTCCAACAATCTTTCGGGCCTAATCCCCAAAGAGTTGCAAAACCTTCAAGTTTTGCAGATGTTAAATTTGTCTTTCAACAGCTTCGAAGGAGAAGTACCAACAAATGGTGTCTTTGCAAACATCAGCTGGGATTCTCTCAAGGGAAACTCCAGGCTCTGTGCATTTGACCATGATGCTGCAGAAAAGCTAAGAGTCACTACTTGTGTCACAAAAAGGGTGTCAAATTCTCATTTAGTACTCAAAGTCACTATTCCAATTTCTGCTATCATTGTGCTTGTCTGTGCGTTGTGTTTAGTGTGGGCACTAGTCACCAAAAAGAAGAGCAAGATAAGAAACAATGGAACTTCATCTGTAGTCAAGGGTTTACCCCCAAGGCTATCTTACGCAGAAATCCGGCTTGGTACAAATGGGTTTGCCACAGAAAATTTGTTAGGGAAGGGAGCGTTTGGGTCTGTTTATAGAGCTGTTTTAAGTACTGGTGAGAATGGAACCCAGACCACAGTTGCAGTGAAGGTTCTAGACTTGACACAAAGTAAAGCTTCCAAGAGTTTTGATGCAGAATGTGAAGCTCTAAGAAACATCCGGCATCGGAACCTTGTTAAGGTGTTCACTTCTTGCTCTAGCATTGATCATACAGGAGCTGCATTCAAGGGTTTGATTATGGAATTCATGTCTAATGGTAACTTGGATAAGTGGTTGTATCCAGATGATGTTGAGTGTGGCTCAACTCTGACTTTAACCCAGAGACTGAATATTGCCATTGATGTAGCTACTGCCTTAGATTACCTACATCATGACTGTGATCCACCAGTAGTACATTGTGATTTGAAACCCGGAAATGTGCTTTTGGATGAAGATATGACTGCTCATGTTGGAGATTTTGGGTTAGCAAGGTTTCTCTCTCATGATTCATTGCGGAATGAGAGTAGCACAATTGGACTAAAAGGCTCAATTGGTTACATTGCTCCAGGTATGTAAATCTTATTGTATGAAACTTGAAAGGAATTGATGATTGAATTCACCATTTCCTAATAGATTAAGCTTTTAGGACAAATTATAATTTATCATAGTATCAGCCCAACTGGTTTCAAGTTCCGATCATGTTTTTACTCTACCTCTCTGGCTACATTTGACCCCAAAGAATGTATTACAAAGGAAGACAGTGGAAAATTTAACACAGTGTTTCCTACATTTTTTCTTTAGGCTTTCATAATTTCTTGATCCTAATATCCTGAATTCTTTTGTAGAGTATGGCTTGGGTGGAAAGGCTTCAACTAGTGGGGATGTCTATAGTTTTGGAATACTGCTGCTTGAGATGATCATTGTAAAGAAGCCCACAGATAGGATGTTCCAGGAAGGTTTAAGCCTAAACAAGTTCGTATCTGAAGTGCACCAGAGTAAGATCTTGGATATTACCGATCCAAGGCTTTTCAAGGATATTGAATCTTTAACTCGAAGCAGCAGTGCTAGTTATTCTATTAGTGGAGAGGGCAGTAGCAGCAGCAGCAACAACAGTGCTTTCAGGGGTGAGGAGTGTGTGGCTGCAATGGTGAGAGTTGGGTTGTCTTGTGCTGCTCATTCATCAAAAGAACGTTTTACCATGAGAGAATCCTTATCCAAGTTGCTAGAGATTAAAAGGAGTTTTATTGGATTTTGAAGCATTACCTTAACACTTTTGTACAGAGTTTATGTTTATTGCTCAAGCTATTTAAGCTTATATATTTCTTATGATTAGAGCTGAAAATTGATGTTAGCCTCTTTAATGGCCTGTTAATGTGATAATATGTCAAATTGTATTGCATTTTCTTTGTCAAACCCCAAATTGAGACAGTTCAGAAATTTCTCATGTGTATATTTGCTAAAATAAGATAAGATAAAAGCTTAGACCTCCTTTAGTGAATGCAAATCACTGCTTCACATGCTCTAGGAAACATTTTCTCTGGTTTTTGTAAGAAAGCAATCGATGTCTTTCCTATTCCCTGTTCAATCTGATTCAGCTTATCTCCTATTTTTTCAACATTAGCATAACCCAAAGTGTAACATTTTATGCCATAGAGGTTTCCTGCTTCCCTTACTGTTCTATTTCCATCCATCAAAAACATACTCTTGTATACATGCCTAAGATCCCATGGTAGAGTCAAATCCCCAAGGCAAGCCTACATATTCATAAATGGGTTAGCAAGTATTTTCAGATGATGAATTTAACTATGCTATAATATATATATATGTGTGTGTGTGTGTGTGTGTGTGTATATATCTGTGTGTGTGTGTGTGTGTAGGCTAGGAAGGAAAGCCAAAAGGATATGGATACTGGCATGGGCTGCCTGGATCCAAAATAGGTGTTAAATATTGACCCATTCTCGTACCTTAAAAATAAAGAAAATAATATTTATAAAAAAAAAAAAAAAAATTCCTATTAATGTTTTCAAATGTTTTCAAAATACAGCAGAAAGATCAACAAAATTTCAACCATACTCCATTGACAAACTGTGTGGTAATTTCGTTTTTGACGAAGAAAAGGTAATTTCCTAACTATAAATCAAAATACTTTTAGTTCCAAATCTTCTATTTATGCATGATTCCATCATTTCTTAAAAAAAAAAAAAATATATATATATATATATATATAGTGCTTGATTCCATCATTCTTTGGAATAAATAAAAAACAATATTATTCTGGAAAATTTTGGCATTCTATAAAATATGAGATACCATTGCTATCTGATCCTTGAAAAGCACCAAACCTACTTCAGAAGATCAGCACTCCCTTAAAATTATTAAACTATATGAATTCACTAAGACCGATAAGTACTTATTCTACCGAGATCGACAAGTGCTCTATCACTCATAGCAAACTGAATCATTGGAACATGTTTTGGGTGCCAAGATCACATCGCATCATATAAGAATTTTGTAGACCGAGTCTCAGTCATACTAGAATTTCAAGAATTCAAGTGATGTGATGTAGAACAGACAGCTATGGCCTTTCTAGACTCTTACGCGTGACTGAAATCATCACGCAAGGCAAAAAGGTATTAATAGAAATCATGGGTCCCAAAGTCGGAATTGCATGAAATTTGGCAGGCTGGAGCAAAACGGCTTTCTAAGCAATAGTCATTGCTTTGTTATGAAGTGCCCTTAAAATTGACGAATTCCTTTATTTAGGCCTTGAAAACTGCGATTTTACTGTGTATAGTAATTTTTGTTTTCTTAATAACTTTTTACTCAAAAGTCAGAATAAGGCCTTGTTTGTTTTAGGATGACCCTTAAAGCCAGTAGTTTATGATTTTGCATTTAACTTAGTTTTGCCATTTTTGGTAAATTTCATTTTTTTTTCACCCAATCATATAATTAGTGCTAATTAGGGTTTTAGACGTTTTCCTAATTGTCCTAGGGTTTTACTTTCTTAGTATTTATATGTTTTGTAGCCGTCAAAGGCAAGGATGATTATTAATAAAATATAGACTTTTTTCAAATTCATTATCTGGTAGATTCCAGTTTATCATCTTGTGGATTCAAGAAATCCCTCGTGGATTTGAGGTTTACTACCCAGAAACTAACAGTTTAGTTTCTGTCCATCAAAGAGAGCATCATGTATGCTTTCTTTAGGCTTCCGCGACATTAGTTGGTATCAAAGCCTTGACATACCCTGGTCTGATGGCTAATTGATGAGATGGTGACCACCGCAACAATGACGGCAGTGACAACGTCAACAACCCAACCTTCACTAAAGCTGAGTTCTACTAGTTTCGTGAAGAGACTCAAAAATTTTGAGAAAACAATCAATAGTTTTGCAAAGAGACCCAGCAAGAACTGTGTGGGATTCAGGATTCATTCGTTGCCCTTCTTGCCCAAAACCCTAATCGTGATGATGAAAAGCGACGTGATAATCAAAGACGTAGGCCTCCCCATCATGGTCCAAATCGGAACTGGCAGTAATACCATAATGAGGGATAATGGTCCTGTGGGGATGAAGAGTATGCAAAAGGAGTCCTTGGGAATCATCATGGTCCTACAAGGGATAATGGTCGAGATTATTAGGAGCAGAGGGACTATCGTATGAAGGTATAATTACCATCCCTTATTAGTAATTTCTTCATTAAAGAGTATCTAGATTGGGTCAGTGAGGTTAAGAAGTTTTTTGATTATATGGATACTCTAGATGACAAGCAGGTATGTTTACTAGCATACAAGTTAAGGGGTAGAGCATTTGCATACAAGTTGATGGGTAGAGCATCTGCCTAGTGGGATCGTGTTCAGTTAAACTGTACCCATGAAAGAAAGCTTCAGATACGATTATGGAAAAGGATGAAGAGGCTAATGGCCTAAAGGTTCTTGTTGCCAAATTACCAGCAAGAGTTGTTTAGACAGTACTAGGATTGCAGACAGGGTACCTGGACAGTTAATGAGTACATGAAAGAGTTTGACTAGTTTGCAAATCGCAATGATCTAAAAGAGACTAAAGATCAACTAATATCCAGATTTGTACACGGGTTGTGGGTGTCCATCCGAGATCAGGCACCCTTACAAACTCTATATTCTTTAAATGAGGTTGCAACACTTGCAAAGAAAATATAATATCAGCATCTCAGGGCAGGTTCGAAGTTTTCTAACTCTAGTTTAGAGTCATCCAATTCCACAGCCAATTGAGGAAAACAACCCATGTTTACACCATGATCACAACTTGTGGTTAGGGAGAATAGTGGTGTTAGCTAGTCCAAGGTTGCAGTAGTAGGTTCCACTATACAGTCGATAGCAAACAACAACCCCTATGCTAAGCCATCTGGAAATAAGTGCTATAGGTGTGGGGAACCAAGGCATCAATCTAGTACTTGCCCTAAACGAGCCGTAGTGAATCTGGTAGTTACTGAAGAGGGTGAGGCGGAGGATGAACAGGAGGGTGAAGAAGAGTATAGTGATGCTGATCCATATGCTTATGACCCCAATGAAATCCAAGAAGATGAAGAAGGTGTGCCATTAGGAAGATCCCTAGTGATCCAGAGGTTATTGCTTACACCAAGGATAAAATACATTGATCAGTAGAACAAGATCATCTGAGCACATTGCACCATTAGTAAGAGGATTTATGATTTGATCATTAACAATGGCAGTATGAAGAATATTGCATCGAAGAGTTTGGTTACCAAGTTGGGGTTGAAGATAGAGAAACACCCTTCTCTGTACAAAACAGGTTGGATTAAGAAATGTATGGAAACTCTTGTCACTCAACAATGTCGTGTTACTTTTTCTATGAGTAAATGTTATGTAGATGAAGTAGTTTGTGATGTTGAAATGGATGCATGTCATTTAATATTGGGTAGACCCTGGTAGTATGATGTAGATGTTACTTATCGGTGTAAGGATAATGTATATGTGTTCTTTAAAAATGGCAGAAAAATTGTCCTTGGTCCTAATAAGGAAAGTAGTGTACCCAAAGCTTCTAAAGTGGAGGGGAAGCCATCCCTTCTCATAGTCAATAATGAGGATGAGTTTGACAAAGAGAGTAGGGAGTTGAAACAGGTTTAAGTAATAGTGGTGAAGGATGGGGAGTCAAAGAAGGTTGTTGAGATATCTAATGCATTATAACCACTGATCAAGGAGTTTGGGGAGTTTTTTCTAGAGGAGCTGCCTGTAGGTTTACCACCAATGCGAGATATCTAGCATTGCATTGATATAGTTCCTGGAGCTAGTCTACTAAGTTTGCCGCACTATAGGATGAATCCTTAAGAGTGTCAAATTTTACAGGGGCAGGTGAATGAGCTTTTGAGCAAGAGGTAGATTAGGGAGAGTATGAGTCCATGTGTAGTACCAACATTATTAAAATTGAAGAAGGATGGAAGGTGGCGTATATGTGTGGATAGTTGAGCCATCAACAAGATCATAGTCAGGTATTGATTCCCTATTTCCCAACTAGATGACATGTTTGATATGCTGAGTGGGTTAAGTGTTACACCAAGCTGGATCTCAAAGTGGGTATCACCAGATTCGGATATGACCTAGAGATGAGTAAAAGACATCTTTCAAGAAAAATGAGGGGTTGTATGAGTAGATGGTAATGCCTTTTGGACTGTCCAACCCTCTCAGCACTTTCATAAGGCTTATGAATCAGGTATTGAAACCATTTACTTGGAATTTTGTGGTAGTTTATTTTGATGATGTCTTGATTTACAGTAAGATAAAAGCAACCTACTATAATCATGTGCAAGAAGTAATGACACTGTTGCAAACCAATGAGTTGTATATCAACTTGAAGAAGTGCAGTTTCTTGACTGATAAGTTGTTGTTCTTAGGGTATGTGGTTAGCATGGATGGTATTCATGTTGATAAAGACAAGGTCCGTGCAGTCAGAGAATGGCTAACCCTAAAGACAGTAACCTTCTATCAAAGGTTTGTTGGAGATTTCAATAGCATAGTCGCCCCCATTATTGAGTGTCTAAAGAAGGGGACGTACTCGTGGGGAAAGGAGGCAAAGAAAATTTTTGCATTGATAAAGGAGAATTTGAGCACCACTCTAGTTTTGGCACTGGCCAACATTGAAAAGGTGCTTCAGGTTGAATGTGATGCATCTGTGGTTGGGATAGGTGTTGTTACTTCATAAGACAACAGACCAGTAGCATTCTTTGGTGAGAAAGTTTGTGAAGCTCAGAGTAAATGGTCAGCCTATGAATTAGAGTTTATTTCTGTAGTATGAACTTTTAAGAATTGGGAGCATTACCTGATCTGGAGAGAGTTTGTGTTACATGCAGATCACTAACCGAATGCATGCTAGGTGGGTAGCTTATATATAGCGTTTCCATTGCACATTGAAGCACAAGTTTGGTGTCACTTATAAGGTGTCAAATGCGCTCAATAGGCGAGCATCTTTGTTGACCACACTACGTATTGAAGTCGTGGGATTTGATTGCCTCAAGGAGTTGTACAAAGATGATGAGGATTTTTGAGATATTTGGGGTAAGTGTTAAGAAACTCATACTGCTGTCAACAATTTGTACATCCAAGATGGTTTCCTTTTTCGGGGGTAATCAACTGTGTACCCTTCAAAGTTCATTATGGGAGCAAATTATTAGGGAGCAAATTATTAGGGAGCTACATGGTGAAGGTTTGGGTGGACATATGGGTAGAGACAAGACAATAACATTGGTGGAGGAGAGGTATTATTAGCCACAACTCAAAAGGGATGTTAGCAATCATGTGAGAAAGTGTCCAATTTGCCAAACTGCCAAGGGTCAATTTCTGAATACTAGTTTATACATGCCATTACTAGTTCCACAAGTACCATGGGAGGATCTGGTTATGAATTTTATATTGGGTCTTCCTTGAACCTAACGAGGTATGAATTCTGTTTTTGTTGTGGTTGACAGGTACTCGAAGATATCCCATTTCATAGCATGCAAGAAGACCTCAAATGCTACTCGAGTGGCCAGTCTGTTCTTTAAAAAAGTTATGCGTTTGCATGGAGTGCCAAAATCCACCACCTTTGATCGGGATATTGAGTTCATTAGTCACTTTTGGCGGACCTTGTGGAAGCATTTTGACACTTTTTTGAATTACAGTAGCACCAGTCATCCTCAAACTGATGGCCAGATAGAATTAGTTAACCGTACTTTAAGGAATTTGATTTGGTTTATCTCAAGAGCGAAGCCCAAGTAGTGGGATCTTGCATTGTCCCAAGTAGAGTTTCCTTACAATAGCTCATTTAGCAGAAGCACTGGTAAGTCTTCATTTGCCATCGTTTACTGCGTGCCTCCAAAACACGCTTTGGACTTGGTACCTTTACTTAAACTTCTAAGAGTGAGTCAAGCTGCAGAGAATATGGTTGACCGTATTCAGGCAATGCTAGAGGAGGTGAAGCAGAAACTTAAAGCTACAAATGCCAAGTATAAGGAAGTCGCTGATAAGAAGAGACGTGAGAAGATCTTCAGTGTTGGGGATTTAGTGCTGGTTTACCTTAGAAAGGAGAGGTTTCCCGTTGGTACCTACAACAAGTTAAAGGACAATAAATATGGATCATTCCAAATTACAAAGAAGATCAAAAACAATTTTTATGTGATTGCTCTTCCAATAGACATGAAGATTTCTTCCACCTTCAATGTTGCTGACTTGTATGACTATTATCCTCCTAATGCGTCATATAGTAGGAAATCGGGGTTAAGTTCTTTTCAAGTTGGGGAGACAAATTTAGAACAAACTGTCATGGACTTTCTAGACTCTCTTATGCGACTAAAATCATTGCGCAAGGCAAAAAGACATTAGTAGAAATCATAGGCCCTAGAGTTGGAATCGCACAAAATTTGGCAAGTTGAAGCAAAACGACCTTCTAAGAAATAGTCGTCGCTTTTCCTCGAGGTATCCCTTGAAATTGGTGAATTTCTCCATTTATGACCCGAAAACTACAATTTTTCCATTTATAGTAATTTTTGTTTCCTTAATAACTTTTTACTCAAAAGTCAGAATAAAGTCCCGCTTGTTTTAGGTAATTTTTGTTTCTTTAATAACTTTTTACTCAAAAGTCAGAATAAGGTCTCACTTGTTTTGAGACGACCCTTAAGGTCAATAGTTTATGATTTGACATTTAACTCAGTTTTTCCATTTTTAGTAAATTTTGGTACTTTGTCACCTAATCTTGTAATTAGTGCAAATTAAGACTTCAGACGTTTTCCTAATCATCCTAGGGCTTTACTTTAATTAGTATTTACATGTTTAGTAATAGTCAAAGGCAAGGGTGATTATTAATAAAATACAAACTTTTTCTAATTCTTTCTCTGGTGGAATCCAGTTTATCGCCTTATAAATTTAAGGAACCCCTCATAAATTCGAGTTTAATACCCAAAAACTAACAGTTTAATTTCTATCTATCAAAGAGAGCATCATATGTGCTTTCTTCAGGCTTCACCGACATCATGATGTGGGGTAGCCATCTTGTTAGTTCTTGTGCAAGAATTCTATGCTAACTTCATATGTAATACAAAAGAAAAGCACATATTTCTCTCAGCTTCTATTTCTATGGATTCAGAGATGGATGACAATTCAATATTAGAAGTGGACAAACCCTGCTCTTAATAATGCTCTCACTAAGCTCAATGGCGAGCATTGTGAATGGTCCTTTTCTTTCTCTTATCATCAAGCTTTTGCTCATTCAGCATGTCTCCTTTCCCAACTGAATTGTTTATCTTAAACTCCATGCCACCATTGATACTAGCTTGCACCTATAACTTGAGTTATGTCACTAGCACCAAGCTTTCATTCCATTCCCCATTTACTGTAAAAGATGACTTGGATCGATAGATCAATGATGTAGCTACTATAGTGGCTGCTGAGGATGCTCTAGCATAAGGTGCTCAAGCTGATGTTCTTCTACTTCCCTATCAAATTTTACAGTGCGTTGATCACATTAAGCAGCGGCAAGAGAGAAATACACCCTCATTTCACATAAATGTGTGTGATATGTGACCTAATGAGGGATCTACTTTTAATATTTCAAACGGGTTGGGTAGGGTAAAAAAGGGGTTGTGCTTAACGGGTTGGAGGGTTGCCATGGTGTGTGTGTGTGTGTGTGTGTTTCGCTTGCTGGTTTGATTGGCAATGGTGGATTGGGATGTGGGTTTGCTATGTGTATGTTTTTTGCTTGGTGGATTTGCTCTGTGTGTGTTTTTTGCTTGGTGGATTTGCTAGTGGCGGCGATGGTGGAGGTTTCTTTTTTCTTTTCTTTTTTTTTTTTTTTTTTTTGCTGTGGTTTATGGTGGTGGGTGGATGTGGTGGTTGTGGGGTGGATGTAGATGTGGATGTGGTGGTTGTGGGGTGGATGTGGATGTGGATGTGGAGGTTTCTTTTTTCTTTTTCTTATTTTTTGTTAGTTGTGGCATGGGTGGTAGGTTTATGGTAGTTGTGGTATGGGTGGTGGGTTTTTGGTGGGTGGTGGATTTGTGGTGGCAGGCGGTGCTGAGAATAGTTGAGTTGAGAAAGAGAGAGACAGAGGAGAGAGAGATAGGGAGAGAGAGGAAGAATAAAAAATGAATAAAAAATAATAATGAAAAAAAATATTTAAATGAAGTGGTAAAAAAAATAAAAATTTTGATGTAGGTTGTCTTATAAAGTGATGTGTTAAATGTTATAAAGTTGGTTTTTGAGATATTAAATACTAAAGTTTTTAGAAATTTTGATGGGAATGCTATAACGCAGCAACAAAAAGTAAAAGAAAAGCAAAGGCCAAATATATTACTTTCGTTGCATGCATGTACAGCCCAGAATGGTTCAAAGTTATGTTAAAAAGCAATTAAAGACAAATTATCTACTTTCTTTGAAGCAACTTTGTTGATCGTGACTCAATTCCATTGTCTTAGGGCGTGCGGCCAACGGCACTGTTGGGCATCAGAAAGCTTGTTACAAAAACTCTTAGCAACATGGTTCGAAGGGTAGTTGACCAAAATGATTGGCCGGAGAAAACCAATCATTACAAATGGAAAACAAACCATCTATACTAATTTTTGTGTTCTACTTTATAAGTTTTTACGTATGCACACACATAATACATGCATAAACAGTAAATTATATTTCACTATTACAGTCAATTCCAAACATAATAGTTTCAACTTTTTATGGTATTCATCATAGCTAATACAAGTCAATGATTAAGTAAATTTTTATAATTAAATGCGGCTAATTTTTTCTTTGGGAATGTTATATCTACGACATACTGTTCAAAGACCAGATTGAGTATGTTAGTGATCGATTATTGCCACATAAGAAATGTATGAAAAATATTAAGTGGGTGATACCAGAGGTATTTATTGTACTTATCATCCCTGAAACCCAACATTAAAATTATAGTTGAATTTACATGTACTAAAACAATGTTTGTCCAAAAAAAAAAAATTTTTGATGCTATAAGTTACAAATGGATTGCATTCGAAAATTTAAATATGTGTGCCAGTGCATATTCTAAAGAGAGCCATGAACTGGCGTTATTATAAATCATCTAAAACATACATTCAACCTCTTTTTTTTTTTATTTCTTTTTTTTTTTAATAATAATAAAACATACAATCAACTTTTTGTTGAGAGATTTAATGGTATCACAACGAAAAAAATAGGTGTAGTCATTGAACATATTAGGATATATTAACCCAATAGTTTTGACTTAAGTTTAATCATGTTTGGTGTACAAGTTAAAAATACTACTTTTTTTTTTTTTTGAAAGGTTAAAAATACTACTTGTACTACAATTAAGCCAATTAATTAATTGTGGTTAGTCTAGGGTTCATTGTAAGACAGAAATTGTACTTCACTCATATAATAAAGATGTAGTCCTTAAGCGCTTTTTACATGGATTCTCAAAAAAAAAAGAAAAAAAAAAGAGCTTTTAAAGTGGACATAGGTTATCAAACTGAACCACATAATTCTTGTGTGTTCTTTTATTACTTAATTTCATTCTTCCGCTTTTGCGTCTATCTTAGCATCTTTAGCATAACATGTCAACTAACAATTTGTTATTGCAAAATAATTAATCAGTATAGAAAATTTAATTCTTGAAACTATGCAAGTGTTCATAAGATTAATAACCAATAAGCTTTTTTATAAAGTGGTTGTACTTGTGCTTACTATTTTTGTTTATATTGTGATTACAAGACAAGCATTTTTAGTCATAAAAATTAGATTTTAGAACAAAAAGGAAGATAATTATATGAATAATATAAAGAACAGTCTTGCATATAGTCAAAGGGCCGGTTCAAGGCCTAGGCCTAAGGCCTCACAACAACAACAAAAATTCTCTAGGAAAAAAAGGCCCCATCACCCTAGCAAAAGACCCAAAATTTTATAAAAATATAAAAAATTTTAAATGATTGAACACTTTTTTTTTAAAATGAATGATGTTAAAGATACCACAAATTTTACTATAGGCTTACAAACTGGCATGTTACCAATTACCTAAAGAAGAAACTCAAACACTCATTAATTAGGTTATTGAAGTTCATCAATCATAGTCATTATCACATTATATTGTGAACATTTTGTAGTATTTTCAGTATTTCTCTTTTTCTTATCTAACAAGGCTTCCAAAATAAGAGACTAATAGAAATTTAACCCAATTGAAATCCTAAAATGTTTCAAAAAAAATGTTGCAAATATGTTAGATCATCAATGATGACTAATCTCCCCTAATAATTTGAGACTTTAATTTTTGTAAACTAATCACCTACAAAGTCATACAGTAGATAATATCTATTTATCTCTTCCACTTAAAAAGAAGACATAAAATTAAAATTTAGATTACAGTTTTAATTAACTATGCAAAGTCATGTATCTAAGTTAAAAGTAAGCTTCTTTTTTAAAGAATAATATATTTTTAGTTTTTTTTGTTCAAATTTATGCTTCAACTATAATATTTAATCCTCTATATGAAATACCTCACATAAATTTTTCACTTTAGGCCTACTCAAATTATGTTAGGCCCACCAGGCATAGTCTAGCAGCGTGTTGAAAACTTATGATGACTTGGTTGTTTCTGTTAAATCAAATGATTTTTACCAAACCTCGTGGGCAGTTTTGTGCCATTCGGCTACATGTGCTGTATGGCTTTGGTAAGAATTCTGTTCAACTTGTTACCGTTTTTTAGTGGACTTGTCATATGTAGTAATCAAGGCTGAAGCTGGATGTAAGTGAAGGCAATATGTAAACCTTACGTGAATCTAAAAAATTAGTTGCTCCTATAGAAGAAAACCAGTATTGAAATAATATTATTTTGTAAACTTTATCAACATAGCAAGTCTGTTTTAGTCTCTGAAATTGAGTGGGAGATAATTTTTAGAAGTGGAAAAAACTAAAAGCTATTTTTAGCATCAAGAGTACTAATCACTGACCTCATTGTAGCAGCAATCTTTTTAACCGAGTTTTCAGGCAATGGCATGACGGTCCTATATATGATAATATAATTTGTACACACTATATGGGTCCAATACTCCAAGTAACTCAACTTGTACAATTTTTTTTTTTTTTAATCTTAAATAAAAGATTTACATTCAAAATTCTCATACATGAAAAACTTTATGTCTTTAGCTTGATAGCAAAGAATAATTATCATGGACCTGTACGTTTTCATAGGATCACATGTATGCATCTATATTCCTTCATGTTGAATTTTCTACAAACGTTTACAGAGAATGGTCTTCCTGGTGCCATACTAAAGAAGCTATATCTGTCTATATCTTCAATCTTCATTGATATGCAGCGTCTAGGAAACTTATGATGACTTGGTCATTTCTATCAAAATTTGTTTTTTATCAAACCTCCGTCAAGAATTGTCTCATCAACTTTTTGCAGTGAAATGCACGCAGGCTGATATTTTCAAATTCAAGTTCTGTACAATTAGGAGGAAAAAGCCGTAGTCCAATTACCAATGATGATTTCTGTCTGCATAATGGTAGAGAAAGAAAGTGACTTCTCTCACCAGACCAATGTTCCAGCAGACATTATAAGAACACAATCCAGGTGGACTCAAAACATCAAACCATTAAAACTGGTGGTTGCAGCATACTTCATTTGCTGCATTCTACAATTAATACATACTTTGAAAAACAATGAGGCATTTTCATTTCTCCTTAATGCTTTTCATCCACTTTTTTCAAATTTTCGCTTGCTATATAGCGCAAGAAAGGTAGGGGGTTATTGAAGATATTTCTGAATCAAAGACCCATGCATCCAGCACACGTGAATTAAGGCTCCTTGAATCAAGCAATCACACCAAAGCTGACAGCCAAAGTCAAATACGTGCCAGCTTTGGTGTGATTGCTTGATTCAAGGAGCCTCAATTCACGTGTGCTGGATGCATGGGTCTTTGATTCAGAAATATCTTCAATAGGGGTATTGACTCTGGCACTGAAACAGAAGTACTCTTATCTTTCATATCCTTGGTGTCTGATCCCCAAAATGCTGTCTGGGTGGAATATAAGTTATTCTCACTGTACTTGGTTTGGGGTCAACTGCACCAGCAGTACAACAAAAGTCCAATCACTGCACCTTAGCAGTCTGGGACTCTTTGGTATTATTCCCCCTCAGTTCTCCAACCTCACTTCCCTCAAAACTCTAGACCTTTCAAACAACTCCTTTTTTGGTCAAATTCCTTCTGAGCTTGGCCATCTTACTAGCCTTTCAGCATATAATTCTCGTGGGGAACATAATTAATGGCACAATTCCTATCAGTCTATCTTATTGTCGTAGGCTTGAAAGTATAATGTTTCAGAACAACAACTTACTGGTCATCTTCCTCGTGAACTAGGCTGACTTCATAGACTGAAATTTCTTGACATGTCCATGAACAATCTTACTGGTGTAATTCCCTCTACTTTTGGCAATCTCTCCACTCTTACCATTCTCAACATAGCAAGAACTCAGATATCTGGCGAAATTCCAAATGAGTTGGGTCGTCTCTATAATCTTGTCACTCTTCAACTCTTGGAGAATCAATTAAGTGGTGAGATTCCCTTTTCAATTTTCAACATTTCCTCCCTGAAGTTCTTATCTCTCACACTAAACAGGCTAGTTGGAAAGCTTCCCTCCAATATAGGCCTTACCCTTCCCAAAATAAGGGAACTCTGCTTGGCCAGCAATCATCTGGAAGGACCAATACCAAGTTCTTTATCCAATGCTTCATATATTGAACACCTTGATCTCTCTTCAAATAATTTCACTGGGCAAATTCCTTTACTTGGTAACTTGAAACATCTTGTCCAGTTACTCCTTGGTACGAACAGTTTATCTTCTACAACAAAACTGAATTTCCAAGTATTTGACTCCCTTACAAACTGTACCCCGCTAAGGAAAATCCTTCTAAATTCTAACCAATTAGCTGGTGAACTTCCCCCCTTCTGTCGCAAATCTCTCGGTCAATCTCCAACATTTTGGTGTTTATGACAATTTCTTGACCGGTAGCTTCCCTCAAAGATTGGAAAAGTACCAAAACCTGGTGTCCTTATCAATTGAGAAAAAAAATTTCAAAGGCAAAATACCAAACTCCATTGGAAAACTTCAGAAACTAGAAAGACTCATGGTTACTGACAACTTGTTCTCTGGAGAAATTCCAGATATCTTTAGCAATCTTACATGGCTATATGAGCTAGACATGGCAAACAACCGGTTATCTGGTAGAATTCCTATGAGTACAGCAACATGCCAGCGATTAGAGATGCTTGTTCTACAAAGGACAGCTCTCAATGGCAGCATTCCAAAGCAAATTTTTGAGCTTCCCCAGCTAAAATTTTTGCTGTTGGCAAATAACAGTTTAAGCGGTTTTCTGCCCGACGAATTTGGCCATTTGAGACAACTTGAAATCATGGACATTTCTGGAAACTAGCTATCTGGAAATATTCCTGCAATAACCGAGAGATACTCAATTTTGCAACATCTCAACATTGCAAGAAACAAGATAACTGGCTCAATACCAAAGTCACTGGAAAATCTAGCAGCACTGGAGAGCTTGGATCTTTCTTCCAACAATCTCTCTGGCCTAATCCCGACAGAATTGGAGAACCTTAATGCTTTGCAGATGTTAAATTTGTCTTTCAATAGCTTGGAAGGGGAAATACCGAAAAATGGTGTCTTTGCCAACATCAGCTGGGATTCTCTCCAGGGAAACAATCAGCTCTGCGTATTTGACCATGAGACTGCAGAAAAGCTAAGAGTCACTACTTGTGTGACAAAAACAAAATCGAATTCAGATTTTGTGCTCAAAGTCATTATTACAACCTCTTCTTTCATTGTGCTTGTGTGTGCATTGTGTTTAGTATGTGCAGTGATCACCAAAAAGAAGAGAAAGACAATAAACAATCAAAGTTCATCATCTGAACTGAAGGGTTTACCGCCAAGGCTATCTTACTCTGAAATCCAGCTTGCAACAAATGGGTTTGACACAACAAATTTGATAGGGAGGGGAGCTTTTGGGTCTGTTTATAGAGCTGTTTTCAGTACTGGTGAAAGTGGAATCCACACCACAGTTGCAGTGAAGGTTCTTGACTTGACACAAAGCAAAGCTTCCAAGAGTTTTGATGCAGAATGCGAAGCTCTCAGAAACGTCCAGCATCGGAACCTTGTTAAGGTCTTCACTTCTTGCTCCAGCATTGATCACACAGGAGCTGAATTCAAGGCTTTAGCTATGGAATTCATGTCTAATGGTAACTTGGATAAGTGGTTGTACCCAGAGGATGCTGAGTGTGGATTAACTCTGACGTTGACCCAGAGACTGAATATTGCCATTGATGTAGCTTCTGCATTAGATTACCTACATCATGATTGTGACCCACCTGTAGTCCATTGCGACTTGAAACCTGGAAATGTGCTTTTAGATGAAGATATGACAGCTCATGTAGATTTTGGGTTAGCAAGGTTTCTCTCCCATGATTCATCATAGAATGGGAGTGGCACAATTGGACTAAAAGGCTCAATTGGTTATATTGCTCCAGGTATGTTGTGGATCTTACTTTATGAAACATAAAAGGGTTTAGTGATTACATTCGCAGTTCAAACAATGTTCTACTCTACCTCGCTTGCTACATTTAAATTTTAAAAATTAACCCTATGTTTCCACATTTTTTCCTCAAGCTTTTATCATTTCTGGTTGGAAATACTTGATCCTAATATCCTGAAATTCTGTTGTAGAGTATGGCTTGGGTGGAAAGGCTTCAACCAGTGGGGATATCTATAGTTTTGGGATACTGCTGCTTGAGATGATCATTGCCAAGAAGCCCACAGATGGGATTTTCCTGGAAGGTTTAAGCATAAACAAGTTTATCTCCGAAGTGCATGAGAGTAGAATCTTGGATATTGCTGATCCAAGTCTTTTCAAGGATAATGAATCTTTTTTGCAAAGTGGCAGAACTAATTATTCTTCTGGTGAAGATAGCAGCAGCAAGAACAAAAACAACATTGCTTTCAGAGGTGACGTGTGTGTGGCTTCTACAGTGAGAGTTGGACTGTCTTGTGCTGCTGAGAGAAGCCTTATCGAACGTTTTACTATGAGAGAAGCCTTATCGAAGTTGCAAGAGATTAAAAGGTGTTCTATTGCATGAAGCATTGCATTAAATTTATTTTTTGTATTTATGTTTGTTTCACAAGCTGTATAAATTTCTTATGATTAAAAAATGCAAATTGATATTAGGATCTCTTGAATGGCCAGTTAATTTGATCATATGTCAAATTTTATGAATTCTATTTTCTACATCAATCCCCCATATTAAGAAGTTCGGAAAATCTTTATGCAAATATTTGCTAAAACACGTGAATGCAAGAAGATAATTGCTTAGGCCATGTCATAAGGGCATCATATTCTTCATTCACAGGTGCAAACCAGTGTGGGAATTAGGCTGCAATTTTATACGAGGGAGGTTATGTGGTATAGTAATCAAGTTGCCATAGGATGTGTGTTTGTGCCAGATAAGGATGTAGTATGAGAAGGTTCTGGTGGGGAAATATCGAGTGCAGAAGTGGCTAGTGGAGAAGGATAGGCATGCTGGGAACTAGTTTCTGCAGAAACTAGTGGAACTGAAGGTAAAGGTGAAGGTTTCAGTACAGGTAGAGTAGAAGAGGATTGTGCAGTGGAATTAGGTTGAGTAGAGGGCTGAAGAATTGATTGAGAACAAGAGTGCAATAAAAAAGTAAGCCAAAGAGTAGGTGAGGGAGAATTTGAGGGAGGAGCACTAGATTGTGAGGATGAAACTTGTGTTAATGCAGAAAAATCATGTTGATTAGACAAAATATGCCTGATAACATAAATTCAATGAGAGTGAGGTTCAAGACATCTGTAACCTTTTGAGTAGGGAGGGTAACCTAAAAATACACAAGGAGAAGTGTGAGGTTGAAAATTTCTGGGTATTATAAGGCTTAAGAAGAGGAAAACAAGTACACCCAAAAACTTTCAAGTGTAATAAATCTGGTTTGGCCTTAAAGAGGAGCTCCCAAGGTGAAAGATTATGGAGAAAAGGAGTGGGTAGTCTGTTTATGAGATGCACAACAGTAGAAATAGCATATGACCAATAAGTGGTAGGTAATTTTGAGTGAGAAAGCATGGTCAAAGCACACACAACAAGATGCCTATGTTTCCTATCAGCCACTCCATTTTGTTGGGGTGTGTGAGGGCAAGATAATTGGTGAGTAATACAATGATTAGAGAAAAATTCATTAAAGGCATTAGAAGTGAATTCACCCCCACAATTCAGATCTAAGAATTTTGATTATATGATCAAGAAGATTTTCTATGGTGCTTGTAAAATGTTTGAAAGTGAATAGGAAATCAGATTTCAATTTCAACCAGAAAATCCAAGTAAACTTGGTGAAATCATCAATGAGTACAAGATAGTATTTAAAACTATTGATAATTGTATTGGAGCTGGACCACATACATCAATGTGGATTAATTCTAAAGGTTTAGAAAACTGAAAAATCAGATTTAGCAAAGGCAGTGTTTACAATGCACATCAGAGTTATTTGCAGTACATGATTTTGAAAGAAAAGGAACTGCTAGAGCAAGAACTTTATCACTAGGGTGTTTTAGTCTGTGATGCCATGGCATCCACTTTTTGTTAAGAAACCTATTTACAGAATTTACACACAAGTTGCAGATTTTGATTCTTTGATTGGGTAGATGAACCAGGATATATGTATTGAGATGTGAAGGCAATGAAGATGCAGTTGATGCTAAGGGTTTTGAGTAGATTTGATAGACTCCATCTTCACTCAAATCTTGGGAGAAGATTTTCCTGTCAGAATATCCTGAAATTGGAATTTATAAGCATTAAAATGATAATTGTTATGCAAGCATAATTTGTGAACTAAGAGTAGATTTGAAGCAATACTAGGAACATATAACACATTTCTAAGTTGGAAATTATGGTATTTAGTGCTAAGAGAGGCATTACATACATAAACCTTCCTCCTCTACCACAGTTATGTGAATTTCTTGCTCGGCCTCAATTTCCTCTTGAATTCAGATACATCTGTGCCTGTTAATGATTCACATTCTGCTTCTGGTTTGATGAGGCATACATTGCCATAGAATGCAAATTTCCATCAGTGTTTTCAATCTGAGTTTTTTCATATGAAATTGATTAACTCCGAGTCTTGATTGCAGAAAAAAAGTGAGCATACTCCTTAGGCAAGCCTTAGAGGACTATGCTGAGTAACTCTTCATTATCCATTGTAATACCAGCCGCTAGTAATCGATCTCTTGCAACTTTGATTCTCTGTAAGAATCCATTGATACTTGTCAATCTTCAGATTCAAGATATTAGCCCTTTAAGTTGAAGTGAATCATTGCTCCAAAGTATTCCAAACTTCACTAGCATTGTTGATTCCAACCACCAAAGAGAATTCTGAAGGCTTTGCTACCATGTGAGATTCAACGAAGGAATAAAGAGATATAAAAGAAAATATCTAAATGATTGTATTAGCTCAGAAACTCTGTGTTAGATTCATGCTTATATAGTGATTTACAGGATTAGAGTCAGTTACAGATCTAACAAACTATTCGAGAATGAAACAGTAATCTTAGAGTTAGTTAGTACTCTTGGATATTTCATGTTGTAAGTTAATTAATATCCAAGACTGAAATGGCATTGTTCTCTTAAGTCATTCTTTCATTTAATGAAACAGTGTCGCGTGGCTTTCAGCTTTAGTAGGAATGCAGTGCTGTTTAAGTTGACGGTCGTTTATCTCTATCACAAGATTCATGCTTCCCTAAATGCTAATTTGGCTCTTGACTAAACAGCCTTGAAACTCAAAGCACAAAGCATAGATTCAAGTAAACCACATGGAACTGTGAATATCTTTAATGCTACATTTCCATGCATCAAGATTCCAAGGTAGTGTCAAATCCCTAAGGCAGTCATACAATTTCATAAATTGGTGTACAAGTATTTTCAGATGTTTAATTTCACTATAGTAACTTTTTTTTCCAATGAAAATATTCATGAGTATCTCAAAACTAGGAAGGAAAACCAAAAAACTATCTGGTCACGGGCAAAGGCTTCCTGCATGAGAACTTTTTAGTTCAACTCAATTCAGTAATGTAGAAAATGGAAGAAGTTAAAATAGGAAAATCAGATATGAAGAAATTGGAATTATTTACATTATTTGAATGAATGAAATATGAAGTGCATACAGATATTTTTACATCTTCGCCAAATCAATTATGCACAAGTAGAGGCAGGATTGCAATTGCACATCTTCAACTCTAATAACATATAACTCTTTCACCTGTAAACTTCATTAACAGAAATATAGTTATTCTATTGATGAGCTTAGGTTGGTTTTGCTGAGCAAGTGGCAGGATTACAAACACTGCATCCTAAACAGGTGTTAAATATTGACCCATTCTCACTCCTCACAAGTAAAGGAAGTAGTAGATTTTTTGAAAATAGAGCAAACGCTTAAGCAAAATTTCAACCATAATCTATTGCCATAATATTATGTCGATGCCAATCAGTACCAAAAGGCACCTACAAAAGACTTTTACAGTTATGTCTTTAAAGCAGATTAGGACACCCCTGTTTTGTCTTTGAAAGTTTCCATACTCTCTTGGCCTTTAGTATCGAACAACGTGGCTGGAAAGATGGGTAGTGTCATGGTGGGAGTATTATTGTTGCTGACATTCTGATTGTTGCTGTTTTTGCTATCCATAACTTCAAGAAATCCGTAAAATTTGAAAAGTAGAGACATTAGGGTGGACATAATTAGGGATTTTCAGCACCAACATATTTCAATGCACCTGTTGGTGTAGTCTCTCCCTTAGTCACAATTGTGGTGGTGGCAATTTTAGGTATGCCTCTGGCTATTACTCTTCCTTGGCTTATTCTCTGAAATGCATGATGGATGATCATGCTTGCCTCTGCACCTCCTTGCCTGTGAGACACTGGGTCAAACATAACAATCTGCACTGACAAAATAGGCACCATTACATTAAACAAGATCAAGGTAACAAAATTTTTTCCTTGAAGAAGCAATGAGAGAAGATACTTCCACATAATAGTATCAAATGTTCTTGATATAATGCAAGAAGTAGTTGGTTTAAACACAAGCAGTACTATTTACAACATTGATTCTGAATCGCCTGTGAATTTTTTGGGAGCCCTACCAACAAAGTAATACTTTCTTGGGATGTCTTTGATTTGAATATGAATATGAATGAAATATATAATCCATGTTGAAACCTTTAATTCATGGAAAAAAAGAAGTGGAATCTTGGTGAAGAGGAAGAGTAAGAGTAAGTAGGCTGTTCACACCCACAAGAAGGGTTGTGAGACTAAAGATACAAATTCAGGGGACTGCTTCTAGCTAGCATTTAACATGACATGAGGTTAAAAAGAAGAGCGCCTCCCAGCCCTCCCTCCCCCACCCCTGGCCCCCGGGTGGCCAATTCGTAAAATAAGACCAACCCAATTAAAAGTTAAAAAGCTACTTCAAAGTAATTATTAGTTTTACTATGTATTAACAATTCCTATGGAAGTTCAAAGGAAAAGTCATTCTTTGTTGAATTTTCTTAGGAATACAGTTGGGGAGTAAAAGAAACACAAGATTGACGGTGAAATTCATTCCAAGTGGACAGGAAGTTATAAACATTAAAGAACTCATACTTTAGTGGATCAAACAACTTGGTCCAACTTAGACTAACCATAATATCAGTCCACAATTGATCTTATTTATAAGTTCTCATTCTTAACAAATCACTAATGTAGAAGGCCTAAAATCATACTAACTAAAATTAATATGAAGCATATGTAAATAAAACTTGAAGCAAAGTGACCTCGTGATTACTCCCATATTGAAACCAAATTATAAAGCCAACAATTACCAAAAGTTAGGAAAAAGAAACACACACACACACACACACATTTACAAATGCACAAGTTACAATAAATACTTTTTTTTTTACTGCATAGGAATTTGTTTGCTATCTTTTCATCAGTTGGATAACAGATATAGAATGATGATTAATTGTCAACAAAATAGACTGTGAATATAAGTTGCTTCAATAAGAAGTAATTTTCAGAATGCTCAGTTCCCAAGGTATTGCAACAATGTTCAGGTTATATTACATCTTATGTATAATAGTAACTCTGACAAGAGAACAAGAATGCCACAAAAGGAAGATGAAGATATATTTCTCCTTAAGTAGGATTTTTTTTATAATAATAAAAAAAAAATTTGCAATTTCAAATGTCCCCTCCTGACCACTTCAACTGATGTTGCAGCGGCTGTACAAATTAAACAGACCATGATGAAAAGCAAAGCAAAGGGAGAACAGGGTGGCTGCTGCCCCCCATGAAATTGAAATTTCTTATATTTCTTATGTGTACATAGGTAATTCTTTGTATTGTATGCCCCAATCCTTCTAATATAATACACTAGTTCCCGTGGGTTTCTGCAGATATTATAACCACTTAATCCCATTCAAAAGCCAGAGGTTTTGATGGGGTTAAAGTAACATCAATGATACACTAGAAAAATTCTTGATCTTTATTAAGAAATTTTTTCTTACCCTATAATTTTATTTCTAGACATACTTCATCCCAAATACACATATTTTCCTTCAAAGAAGTTATTGTCCCCCTAAAAGAAGACTCAAGGTTATATTATTGAAAAAAAAGTGTGTTCATTATAGAGAGGAAATATACATAAAATTGGCCTAAATAGAACGGCTAAGCAAGAAGAGAGTAATTTATATGTATCATCAAAAAAAATTTAAAACGTATTCCAACGTTGAGATAAAGAAGTTGATTAATTTGGTGACAAGGTGATTATGATAAGCTGCAAACCAATCATGCTAATTTATAAGTTATTGCTTTAATTTTGAGTGCCCTTACATGCCTTGGCCTGGCAGAAAGAATCTTGTGACCTGGCCACTTACAAGCTAACTTGTGGACAATCACCTTTGACAGGGCTTGTTTCAGGTGATTGTTTTATCAAACTATAGCTCAAAGTAGGTTTTACCATTTTAGTTTGATTTGCAAGAAGGTTAGTCATACTTTGATAGAGTATACTTTTGTTTAATTCAAGAATATTGTAAGCAGACTAACTTACAAAGTAATACTTATGAACATACCTCAATGGCCTATGCCAATATTGTGAGGGAAATCAGGTACTTGCATTGAAATTGAAGCTTGTCTATGCCTTTTCACTCACTTGCTAAGAGCGTTCGTCTTTTCTGCAAACAAGTTTTCATGTTTTTAAAGCATAAAGCTCCTTCATACAAATAAAAACAGCTGGATCTAATGTTAACAGTTTACCTTATCAGCCATTGTCCTTCTAGATATTTTTCTATTATGCTCTCTAATTTTTGGGTTATCTAAAGCAGATAATCAAATTATCGAAACCCACGTCTTAGCTTCTTGAAATATAGTTATTCTGTTTGGTCATTTAAAGCATTTCAAATTACCTAAGCATTTTCTATGTGACCATTTTTGTTAGATAATGTGGTTAAGATAGTACCATAGTCAATCTTCCAAAATTCACAAGCACCCACAAACAGCCTTCTGACACATATAAAAAGGGTCCATTTCTATGATTGCAATATAAAAATGTCCTAAAAATTTTAAAAATTCTACATTGATGGATTTCATCACAAGGAAATCAAAGGGTTTAAAATTATGTGTATTTTTCTTGTACTCATTGTAGCTCATAAAGTTGATAATATAGTCGCCATATAGGGAAAGAATATTGTAAATAACAAACACAGCTGAACAGAAAGAATATGACAAAAAATTGATTGACAACAACATTTCCAAAACACTGTCATCATGTATAGTAACTTCATTTCCATGCTGATGTTTCTAAGGTGGAGAAGGTCTGTATCTAACAACATTAAAAATTTCATTCAGTTTCAGCAAACTATGAATGTTGCTGCCCTTGCACAGACTTTCTTGCACCTGTTTATTTATTTATTTATTTTTGTGGTAAGGTCCCACTGGCTGCAGTCCAGCCATTATGTGTGAACCTAAGGATTAATACAATGGGAGCTTTTAGCCTTGGCCACTGAGCTACCCAACAATCACAGCATGGTAAAGCCATCTATGGGTCGATCAAAGCCATTTGTAACTAGGGTAATAGAAGTCTAACTTATGATACAATGTAGGGCAAGATCTATCATTGGTGCGGATGAGAATGTGAAGAAAACACTCATTATAAATCTTTTCATTGGTCAAGTCTTCAATGAATTTAATGCTAGCAACTGGAGAAGAACATATTGAAGGGTTTATTAATAACAGGCTGCTTTTAATAATTCTAAGGTTTACCATAGTCCGTAAGCTGGTGATCGTGGAGTTTCTGAAGCAGTTTGTCAGTGTTGAGAGGCTAAATTGGGGGAAATGGGGTGCTTTCATTTAGACTTGCATCTTTCTGTTGACCATTTGTAGGCTCTTCAAGTGTATTCCAGTTTCTGGAGAGCAGTTGGCAAAGCAAAGATTCTCTGCCTCCTGGAAGACTAACCAATAAGTCCAATCATTTGTAATGCATGACTTTTTGTATGAAGGTGATATATAGTGCTATGGGATATCAATTCAGGAGAAAGCTTCCAGTTAGTTTTGAAAGTAAGATATGTTCAAGTACACAAGGAGTAATAACTATTATTTGTTTAACAAGAATAACATAAAATTTTAACAAAACAGCAATATAGAAGGCCTTAAATCATACCAACTAAAATGACAATGAAGCATATGCAGTCAAGCTCGGCCTAGAGGAACCTCATGACCACTCCCACATCAAAATCAAATTATATTTCCAATAACAGAGTAAATAGCATGCTATCATGTGAACTTAGGGGCAACAAACTGTATTTGAACATGAGTTCCTTCAAAAGGAGCAACACCAAGAGAGGCCGGACATGTGAAACCATATTCTGGACCTTATCTTGTAATGAATTTTCAGAGCTGGTATTAACAGCTATAAATTGATAGACCAAAGTCCAAATAGACATATTTTGCCAAATGTAAATCACAACTCAGACAATATGGGGTAATAGGCAAGAAACGTACTCATGTCCACCATGATCTGTAAGTAACTTGAGAGAGAGAGAGAGAGAGAGAGTGAAAATCATGATACAATGAACTTCTATTGGCTTGTTTTCATTGCTTTTGTTCTAAAAATTGAGATTTTTTATAGTATTTTAAAAGTCTAACTTTCTTTTTAAAAATAATAATTTTTGCAGAATAATACCTCCATATTCACATAAAATTAAAACCAAGACCTCAATTCCACCATGTAATGATTTAGTAGGAGGTACAATTTGGTCAAAAGAGCATACCTTATTTTTTAAACCATACAAGTTAGGCTTAAATCATCCAATAATCCTAATTCAGATACAACCTACAGGTATCCCTTTAAGTACAACTCACTAGATATTGATCCTCATCAACTTAAAAAATCATATGCCACTTGTGAAAGAAAAAGTATTTCATATTATGTTGAACAAAATCAGTGAGCTAAGAAAACCAAAAAGTATTTGTTTAGATTATTAGCAGCACATACTTGTCCAATGGCATTTAAATTTTTTTTTTTTCTAAACAATTTTTATAAAATTTTAACAATTAAATGAAACTAAATTTAGCTGCATATTAAATGAATAATTTCTTTGTATTTTTTATTTGATGCCAATATATTACTTGTACTTTACATTCTCCTTTATAACTTAACATTATTTTTTCTAAAACAACTTAAAAGCATTTATCAAATGACTATTTCTTTCATTAATTCTGAGTTTTCTTTTCATTAATGTCCTTTCAAATTGGATCGGTACCAAGGGGGCGGCACATAGGCTTCAGGGGTTGAACCCCCTAACTTGGAAAAAAAAAAAAATTATATATAATATTTTTTTATTAGTTCAAAATACCTTTAAAAATATTTATTTTTGCACACCCTGACAACACAAATTTAAAAATAATTCACACATCAGCCCATCCCAAAACTAAACAACACAAATCACAAATCAGTCTCTCTGACCTGATATCAAATCTCATCTCATCTCTCTTTCTATTTGACTATCTTGGTATTTTCAACTTTAAGAGTAAAGAATTGAGTGTTTGTGAATTATGAGTGTCTCTTTTTATTATATATTTATATTATGCGTGTTAGTGTATATCTGATACAGAATGTGTGCATTATACTTTCATTTTTTTTATAATTTTATTTGTGTGAATTTTGTTGTATGCGAATGTGTATGTGTGTAATAGAAATATAATATAATTTAATAATTAGGAAATACAAAGGGTTTGTTGCATGTGTGTGTATTGTTATCATGTTATAATAAATTTTAGTTATAAAGTTAGTGATTCAAGAAAAAAAAAATAGTAAAGTTTGTGATGTTCAAGCATTTTATTGGTTAAGTAGATATTTAGTGTATTATTTATGTATGAATGAGTGTGACTGTGTGAATCAATAATTAATATAGTGCTAGTGGGTTGAGTTTTGTTATTTAGTTCAAAATAATTTTATATAAACAATGACAAATGCATAAAAATAAAAATTTTATATAAATTTAACAAAATAAAATGTTCAAACCTACCCACATTGAAAACAAATAATGACAATTGATAATAAACTATCATGTAATGATTTTGAAATATGAAAACTCATAGCAAAAAATAGTAAAATGTTATGTATTTGCATGTTTTTTTTTTTTTTTGTCAATAACTTGATATGTTCAACTTCTCCACTACCATCATGTGAATGAGACAATTGATTTGAGAAAGAACTAAAAGATGCAAATGAAACAACAAAAATAAGGAAGGAGACATACCTTGAGAAAATGTTTCAATGTACCTTGGCATATTCTTAAAAGTTCAATCAAGAGGTTCTCATTTCTTAGAAAGTAGATATGGATTGAAGTCAGCATCCTACAAGCAGCATAGATGGTCAAGGCCATCTTTACTGTTGTCGGAAAGTTTAGAGGCAAAATCAGACTACAGTAATTATCAAACCCTATCCATATATACAGGGAAGAAGCCAAAGCTGAAATATTCTTCATTATGTTCTTGCATTCCCAGCCGGGATTGCAATGAAGTTGCTGATGCTTGTTGCGTCACCTTCTATTGGCAAAGAATATGATTGGCAAAGAATATGATGACAAAATTCAAACAGAGCAACCCAAAGAGAAATCCTCCACACCAAGCTAACAAGATAAAAATTATCAAAGATCAGATTCATCCAACTACACTAAGGAAGAGAGATAGCAATTAATCCAATTGTGTGATGTTTACTGAATTTTACCATTATATATATATACACACACACACAGAGACAAGTAAATACTGAAACTCATCTCTCGAAAAGCAAGAGCGCAAGGTCATTCATTCAGAACAGTCACATTAAATACTTGGAGTGCGTACCTTTTTACTCTTTATCACAACTTGCTCGAGTCTGTCCTGTTTGGCCAATGGTATTGCCCATCTTGACGTTGATGTTTATGCCACGTCTAATTGCTCTGCCATTCCCATGTTCATCTTTGAGAATTGCAGCCAAGCCTACATTCTTTTGATCATATGACCCATCAAAATTAAGCTTTACCCATTGGTCAGATGGCTTGATCCAAGCACTTCCCCTGTTTTGCTCTTCAAGTGATCTCACGTGTGAGTCATACTGATTGTTAAGACGATGCGCTAGCTGGTTTATGCTGTCTTTAGTGTTTGAAAACAGAGCATCCTCCCGTGCATCCAAAAGGATATTCATCGCCACTACTGCATACAGTGTGAATTCATCTTTGGTGACTCTTTCTGCTAGTAAATCCTTTGGGGGGTCAATTATATGTTCAACGAATTCCTTTATAGAATGAGCTTGGATCTTTTCGACTTGAAAACCCCATCTACCACCATACCACAATCCTTTGGCATAAGGACAACATTGAAATAGATGTAAAACTGAATCTTCTGCTATTTCACAAAGAGGGCAGTAATAGGCATCTTGAGCTTTGGAGCATCCGCCCAGCTTCTGCTTAAAGGGGAGGACATCAGCAGCCACTCTCGATAAAAACATCTTTAATCTTTCATGAATTCTTATACAGGCCACCTTATCTGCAAGGGAGTTCTGAGGAGAACATATGCATGCTACATGGACCCCACACTTTTCTGTGGTAATTTTGGCTATTTCTGGATTATAATTTGAAAATTCAAATTGAACCTTAACGTCATTCCGCTCATTTAGAATTATGCCTTCCAATGAACTATCCCTTATATAGACTATCCATAGATAATATGATTGTGATGCAGTTGAAAAATATTGAGAGTTTGAGTAAAATCCTTTATAACCATTAACGAAAATGTTGATAGCATAGGAACCTCTTATAAAACTCCCATACCTACTATCTTTCAGTTGCACTTGTATAGCAACACAAAAAGCAAATGATGGAAGTTTCCGACCAACTGAGAATGATATGGAACTTCCAACAATTTGATGATTGAACCATTTTGGAATATTACTTCCTGGAATTAAGACGTCTCCATCAAATTTAAATGAAAACTCCTTTTTACGAGCAAAGTCTGTTTCAGATGCATAATCCCGGTGTGATGATCCCCTTGGACACACAATATTCCGTGGAAGCCCTAACTTTTCTGCGAACTGCATGCATTTAGCAAATTAAAGAAACTACAGTTTAGCAAATCTAGTAATATATTTGGGAAAGTTAACCAAAATTGAATCTTTGAGAGAGATGAACCTGACTCAATAATCTTTTGCTTGATTGTGAATCCAACGAATTGCATGTGATTACAAATACTGTATATATACATGATGGAAGTCTTGGAATTTTCTGAAGATTCCAGCAGCTGTCAATATAAAGTCCCTTTAATTGAGGAAATCTGCTAGAGATGTCGGGGAGGGTAGTAATGTTGCTGTACGTAACAAATAAACCTTCCAATTTGGGGAAGCAATCAGGAATATCCAAGATCTTTTCTAAATTTTCAAGACCAAAACCACACAGTATGAAGTACTTAAGATTTGGTAATTTAAAGAAGCAACTTGGGAGATAATTAAGGTTTTTGGAACGGAAGAATAACCTTGCCAATTTAAGGAGGCTAGTGACATTTTCAATTGATGAAGGCAGAGCTAATCTATCCATACTTTGCCCAACATCGGGGAACTTCCAAAGAATTTCACAGCTTTGGAGATAAAACCATTCAAGAGATTTCAAGTTGAGAATTCTTGGAATAATTTTAAGATTTTTGCATCCTCTGAGATTCCAATATACAAGCTCTTCAAGAAGTCCAACAGACTGATGAATCTCAACTAAATTTTCACATCTATCAAGTTCCAGAGTCTTTATGTTTGGGGCAATCACCGATAAATCAGGTAATTTGGTAACATTTTTACAGTCAGTGAAATCCATAAGTTGCAAAGCTGTGAACCGGCATCTCTGTAGAGGATGGAATAAAAAATTCAATAATTATAGCTTAAAGATAAAATAATTTTATAAAGGCTAATGGTCGTACCTCAAAATGCTCATCCAATTTAATGCGGCTTCCTGGCACTTTAAGTATAACAAGTTTTTGAAGATTAACAGTGGCTGGCAAGGAAGTTAGAGGAAATCCATTCCAATCAATTAACCTTAACTCATTTGGAAGATATTTAACATCTTCACAAATTGAATTACGAACTATCAAGTATTTGAGATTTTTCATCTTTTCAAAATCCAATTGCTTGTTTCCTGGTTGTGGTAAGCACAATGCTATGCCTCGAACTTCTTCTAATCCCTAAATGAACAAAGAATTATAATAATTACATTATACAACAAAATTAACAATTATTAAGTTGTAAACAAAATAAATGTGGATAAACCTATATTTTCTTCAGCTTTAAACGAAAAAAACAAAGAAATGAGAAAAATATTCACTACATATGCTTAGTGAGAAAAGGGAAAAGATAAATAAAAATAATTTATACCGTATCTGGGACTTCGGAAGCATCATCATAACACAATAACCTTTTATGTTTCTTTGATTCTTTTGATTCTTGTTTGATAATTTCCAAACCCATTTGTTGTATCAAATCATGCATCGATAATATGCCATCTTCATCAACAACTATGAGAGACTTATCTTTAAGTATTTCAATATCATAATATGGGTCATATGAATTGCAACTTTGTAGTATATGTTCGACAACATCCTTCCATAATCCCTTGAGAAAACATGCAATATCAAGGAAAATATCTTGTTGAGTTTGGTCCAATCCATCATAGCTTATTTTGAGTACTTCTAGAATATTTGGATTAAGAATTCTTTTGTACTTATCTAATGCACTTTTCCAATAGCGTATATCATCTCTTGGATTCAAATCAGAACCTATTATTTTCAAAGCTAATGGAAGACCTTTGGCATAACTTATAAATAGGTCTACGAGTTCTGAATAACCTTTCTTAGGCTTGTTTTCTTTGAATGCATGTTGACAAAAAAGTTCACGAGATTCATGTTTATCTAATTCCTTGAGCCTGTAGTTATAGTAGGTTAAATGATAATCTTCTTGAAGACCAGATAGTAATTTTTCATCTCTTGTTGTGATAATAATCCGACTTCCAGAAGCAAAACAATTGCATTCACCAAGCAAATCTGTTACTTGGATTAATTTGTCCACATCATCAAGAATTAAAAGAATTCTTTTGTGTTGAGGCATTTCCATTCTCATAATATTAATTCTTTTAATTGCACCAAGCTCCTTCAAAGTTCTACCTCCTAAGATCTCATAATAAAGTGTCTCTCTTAATTGGAGTTTGCTATCTTTTGTTCTTGAGTTGTCTCTAACATTCTCTAGAAAGCTGCTTCCTTCAAAACGATATGCAATTAAGTCAAAAATAGCTTTTGCAATTGTTGTCTTACCTATTCCAGGAAGGCCATGGATCACTACCATACGTACATCATTTGAATCAATATCTAAACGCCTATTTATATCCTCCACACGAGAATCTATTCCAACAGGGTATTTAACATCAAATATCTTTGTATAATTTAATGCAACTCTTGAGATCACCTCAAAAACTTCTTTGATAAGTGTAAATTGAGGGTGGCTGCCAATTGTAAAGCATTAAAAACTTGTTAGAAAATAGAATATAAAGACGAACTAAAATTCAAAATGTTTTCCTTGTGTACTATGACTAAAATATTGCTAATACAAGTTAATGGCAAGTAATTTAGATCTAAGAACTATCAATACAAACCATTTTTTTCTCAGCTAGGACATCAAATTTTGGCTTTTCGCATGAAGACTCAAGAAAAACCAAGTTAGGTAAGGAAACAAGCTTCTTGAATATCCATTTCTAATTGACAAACACTAGTTTAACTGCATTTGTTAAGAAATTTTAGGGATCAAAGTTTGGTAAATTATATGGGTGTGCAGTGAATTTATAAAGGGCCCCAAGACTCTCCATTACCTTAAAGGAAAAAAAAAAAAGGATTAGTTTTGCAATCTTTCACCAATTCTAAGAAGGTCACAAAATATTCAACCATAGAACTCTAACTCAATTGAAACAGTAAATTATTTGACAAAAAAAATAAAAAATGTTATGAGCGTGCCAAGTAATTATTGATTATCAATTTTCATAAAAACTTGTAAAAGAGATGTTAATAAAATCTAAATTAAAAAATTAAAAAAAAAAACTTAATAAGCAATTTTGAATCTAAAAACAAAAATTTTAAACCTATATATATATATATATAATATAGAAAGATGAATAAATAATATTTAATTGATATTAAAATATTAAAAAAAGCGTAAATGCACTTTTGATCCATACATTTTAACACTATTTCTATTTTGGTCCCTACTTTTTTATTTTACTGCTTTTAGTCCCTAAATGAACAAAACATTCAATTTTAGTCCCTACCATTACTCACTTAACGGAAATATCTTACATGGCAAATAGAGTTTAGTGCTAACACACTAAATGCTGACATGGCCATTAAAATGATAATAATAAAATTATTTGGCAATAATAAATGACAGATCAACATTTTAAATACGTAAAAAACCACATCAGAAAAATAATTAAAATAAACTTATGATTTTTTTTTAAAATGAAATAAAATATTCTTTTCTTTTCATTATATTTTTGGAAGACATGTTCTTCACTAGAACATGATTGTTCATGTTCTTCCCCCAATAATATGTTTGGTTTCCTAGAAAATTTTATTTTCTTAGTTTTAAAGATTGAGAAAAAAAAAATTGTAGCAAATTTCTCAACTTTTCTTAAATTTTGTCGGCAAACAAACACAATATCAATTGAAAACCGAGTCATTGTTATTTATTTACTTATTTTCCTATATCTCCATCTCTCTCATCTCAAACTCTCTCTGAGCTTGAAATCTCTTCCCCAAACTCTCTCTCTCTCTCTCTCTCTCTCTCTCTCTCAGCTGAAAACTCGAAACCATTCTTTCTCTCAGATCGGTCTCTTTCTCTCTCTCTTAGGTCACTGGTTCTCTCTCTTAGATTGCTGGGTCTCTACCTCAAATTGGTGGGTGCCCTTGGATCAGTGGGTAGTTTTTGTCTCAAATCGGTGGGTCTTTCTCTATTTCATCTTTCTACCCTAAATCCTAAACCCTAATCTCTCAACTCAGTGGTGGAGATTCCAATGGAGATAGGTGGTGGCACACTCCAATTGTGGATTTGTGGGTTATGATTATTGTTGATTTGGGTTTTCACCTTATTCAAATCTAGGTTGGTGAAGAGGGCTTAAGGTTTGGTCAAAAGGGTTTTCTGACAGAAAGAGTTTGAGGTGTGTTGGGTTAATGGTTTCGTGTGCTGAATTGAGTTACGTTTGTTGTTGTTGGTATGCTTGAGGGATTGAGCTGGTTTATTAGAATTTGTTGGTATTTTGTTCATGATTGTATTGATTAAATTTATGAATTTATATCTATTTTTCCTTTTCGATAATTTGGTTTATGTATATATGTGGATTGATTTAGTTTTGTACGATATTCATTTATGATTTTTTTTTTGGTTTGATTTTCTTGTATTCTTCTGTTTGATTTTCTGGGTTTGTATGATTTTTCTGGGTTTGTGCTCTTGTGCATTCTTGATGAAGAGGATGTTACATTGGAATTCATGTGTTGTTGATTTTTAATTATGTTTTTTCCTTTTTTTATTTTGTTAAAATTGATAAATTAATTTTTAAAATTCTAAGCTAATGTGAGTTTGATGTGACATTTATTAAATAACAAATAAAAATTTTTATTATTATTTTAATGGTCGCATCAACATTTAGTGTGACAGCACTATACTCTGTTTGCCATATAAGACATTTTCGTTAAATGAGTAACGGTAGGGACCCAAATAGAAATTTTTTTCATTTAGGAACTAAAAGCGGTAAAATAAAAAAGTAGAGAACAAAATAAAAATAGGATCAAAATATAAAAACTAAAAGTGCATTTACACCAATAAAAACCATAAAACCTCAAAATATATAGAGCTACTTGAAGTGGGAAAATATTATAATTAATTGATAAGATAATCAATTATATATGCTTACCTTTCTATCTTGCCTAACTAGCACATTATTAAAAGATATGATCATAATATACTTTCAAATTTTCAAAAAATACGGAAATAAATAAGTCTTCGCTTGAGAGCATGGTTTGTAGACCCAGACCATTCAATGAACTAGTAAAAGAGACAGGTTCAAGATTTTTGAGGTTAGACCGAGGTCGAACTAAGGTCGAATCGTAATGATGTCATAATTAATTTAATAATTATTTAAAATATAAATAAATATATTAAATTAGTACAAAATAGAAAAATTAACTAAAATAGTCCAATTAAAACTATAAATTCATATTTTAACTATGTCTAATATATCCATCTGAAGCCCAAATATTAAGAGCCCGTTTGGTACGTATGTTTAAACAACAGTTTTTAGTTTTTTTGAAAATATGTGTTGGTAAAAAAATATGAAAAAATATAAGTAATATTGTTTAAAAATAAAAAATATATGTTTAAACTCGCATACCAAACGGGACCTAAATATCTATCTAATAATAATAATAACAATTTTTTTATAAAAAGAATATTAAAACCATCAATTTGTACCGGCACAAGTGAACAAAAAAGGGAGTTTCCAAAAAAAAAAAAAAGGTGGATAAAAATGAATGATATGATATATCATCATATCATGTGGGGCTCAAGGCTATGTAAGAAACAAAGTCTCATAATTGTCTTTCCAATTCCCATTTTTCAATGCCCACGTGACCAGCTCACAAACCTAAAAAGGCACTAAAAACAAAAGTGAATGAAATTAAAAATGCAATACAAACAAAAGCGGATGAAATTTAGGCTTTGTTTGTTTTGGTTGAGTGAAAATAAGGAGGATAAAAAATAGAAAAGAGAAAATAGAAGAGATTTTAGGTGAAAAATGTGTTTGATTGAAGTGATATTGGAAGAAAGAAAAAGGTGAGGCTCACCTATTTTCTCCCATGATCTACCATTTTTCAGCTCCCCAAATTGAAGAAAAAATGGAAAGGAGAAGTGATTTAATAAAAATGATATTTTTACCCCTTCTACTCTCCTAAAGTAAATTCAATGTTAACACTTTTTTTTTTTTTTTTTTTTTTCATTTTATGGGTTCTTTGTTTGACGTTGAACCTTGATTCTTTTCCTTTTTGTTTAAATTTTTTTTTTTTTTTTTTTTTTTGGCTTTGTCTTTGGTTTTGTTGAACCTTTTTCTTCCTGAGTTCTTTGCTACTCACATTTACATAGAACTAGTTTTTTCTTTTTATTTTTTCTTTATAAAATATTTATATAAAATAAGTTATATAATAAAAGTATGAGAGTAAATTTATATCAACTCTATTTTTTATCCTTCCACTTTTTCACTCTCCAACCAAACACAAATGAGAGAAATTAAAATCTCTTCTATTTCTCCACCTTTCCATCATTTCTTCATTTTCTATCCTCTCATTTTCCATCCTCCCAACCAAACGGATCCTTAAGGAAGAGTGAAGAAGAAGTCAGAAACAGCTTTAGAAGGTAGAAGCTAACAGAAGAAGAAGATGATGATGAAGAAGGAGAAGCTGGTATCTAGCTGAAACAAGAAACAAACCTGAGAAGATATAAAATAGCGGGTGGTAACGTTGCTCTATTTTATTTTTTCTCTTTTCTTATTTCTTTTTAGGCATAAATGCAGTCCCTACATTTTGCACTTTTTCTATTTTGGTCCCTACATTTTATTTTTATCACTTTTAGTCCCTAAACCAATTAACGCCTGACATTTAGGTCCTTTCTGTCACCCAACTAACGGTAAAAGCTGACGTGGTTGACAGTGTAATAAAAAAAAATACCTAAAAAAAAAACCACCTAAAAAAAATTAATTAAAATAATTAAAATAAACTTAAGAGGATTTTTTTAAAAATAAAATAGAATATTCTTTTCTTTTTATTATATTTTTGGAAGATGTGTTCTTCACTAAAACATGATTGTTCATGTTCTTTGTTGCCCAGAAAACGGAACGAGTATGGAGCTCTATTCTTCTTCGTTGCCCAAAATATTGTACGAAGCTCCGTTTCCCATTCTTCCAAACATAACGCTTCTCTCTGTACCCGTGCTTCCAATCGAAGCTCTAAAACCTGCGATAGGTGGCCCCATCGGATCCAATGAAAGTACCCAACCCTTCCATTCGACCCGACTTGAAGTCCCCCTTGTAAGTCGCCCCAGATGGCCACGAGAATTTGCCCTTTTTGTACGCTTTGCCACGTCGCCACTTGCCTTCGTACATGCACCCGTCCGTCCACAGCGTTCCCTGACAAACCCCCGATGTATGCAGTGGCACACTCCGATAGTGGGTCTGTGGCTTATGATTTTTGTTGATTTGGGTTTTCACCTTATTCAAATCTGGGTTGGTGAGGAGGGCTTAAGGTTCGATCAAGGGAATTTTCTGATAGAAAGAGTTTAAGGTGTGCTAGGTTAATGGTTTTGTGGGTATTTTGTTCAAATTTGGGTAGGAGTTGTGTTTGATTTTCTGGGTTTATGCTTATGTGTTCTGGGTTTGATTTTCTTGTGCTCTTGTGTTTGATTTTCTGGGTTTGTGCTTGAAATTTTTGGGTTTGGTGTTGGTGAGGATAGTTATGGTCAGCTGGTTTCTTTAAAGATTCTGGGTTTGTTGTTAGTGTGGAATGTGGATAGTTGTTTGTAGATTATTTCTGCCTTTTTGAGTGTTTGATTTGCTGGGTTTGTGTTTTGATGATTGTTAGATTTTGTGTCTCCAAATTTGATCTGATTTTGTGTTTCTAATTTGGATTGGTGGTTTTCCAACTTGGAGATTGGTGTTGACTTTGTGAACAAAGAGGACGCAGGTCTGTTGATTTTGATTGGTGTACATTGGGTTCAAATTTCTAGGTTCAAATTTCTGTGTTCAATTTCTAGGTTTGGTTTCTAGGTTCAATTTCATATATATAGATCTATTGATATTGGTTGACTATTGTTTGAACTGCATTTTGAATTTTAATGTGTTTGGTTGTAAAGAAAATACAAGAAAAATAGAGAAAAGAAAATAAAATAAAATAAGGATTAATTTGCTAAGAACATGAAGAACATGAACAGTCACATTTTGGGAAGAAGAACATGAACATGTCTTCCAAAATATTAACTAAAAGAAAAGAAAATTTTATTTTAATTATTTTATTTTATTTTATTTTTTCAAATCAAGTTTAGAATTTTATTTTAATTGTTTTTCTGACAAGACTTTTTTTAATATTTAAAATTCTACCGTGGCATGGGTGATAAGTGCCACGGTGAATTTTTAATAATATTTTAATTTCACTGTTAGCCATGTTAGCTTTTGCCGTTAGTTGGGTGACGGAAATGACCTAAATGTCAGGCGTTAATTGGTTTAGGAATTAAAAGTGATAAAAATAAAATGTAGGAATAAAAAAAAAGTGTAAAATGTAGGGACTAAAAGTGCATTTACGCTTTCTTTTTACTTTTATTCAAATTCTTTACCAGTGGATATTTTTTTTTCCGACCAAAATATAGTAGTAAATATTCCAGTACGATGCTGTTTAAAGCTTTAATTTTTTTTTTTTAAAAGGGACCTATGAGAACTAGGGGCAGCAGTACGTTATAGTCAGGGGTTCAAATGAACCCCCTAACCCGAAAATTATATATATATATATATATATAATTGTGGGGGTAAAAGCCCAAACTTGTATACTGGGCCTTGGGCCCTATTCGTGGACACGCCCGAGGAAGAATAAATAATCAAGAGAAGCCCCGGAATAGAAAACCATGCAAGGAGAAGATGGAGGAATACAGTCCAATGAGGTTGTCCTCCTCGGACGGGATGAATGTCAGTCAAACAAGTGTTGGGATGATTTAAAGTGACCTTCTAGGAAACTTCAACGAGAAGGACGAACTTCAAGCACTCACAAAGGTGATAATAATACGGAAATATCTCAAAGAAAAGCTGCTACCACTGCATTAAATGCACTGCAGCAACTTTTTTTGCCGCATTTATGGGGAGAAGACCCCTGAACAGTGTAGTTTCAGCTACCGCCACTCAGATAACAAAATAAGATGCTTTATGGGACATATACTTAAGTGAGGGTTTAGATGGGTAACAAGTGTATGATCAGGATAGCCTGAAAGGACTTATATAATGTAACAGATCTCCCATGAGTAAGGGATCAGAAAAGATAGAAAGAAATAGAGAAGAAAGAATTACTGTAGCACTAAGAGTTGTGTTAACATTCATAACTACTGCGTTGATTCATACTCTATCTCCTCAAACAACCATTTCATTAAGCTTTACGTGTAATTTACTCTTGTTTATCGTTGAAATATTTACTAGTCGTTAGTGTAAATCATTAAGACCTAGCTCTTTAGTCCACTCTCTACAAATTTATTGTATTGGGCTCATCAAACCATCGTCCAAACAAATTTTGGGCCTAAACCAACAATTTGTGACCTTAAAATAATATTTAAAAAAAAATAGTTTGAACCCCTTGCTATAAAAATTTGCACCCCCTCACCATCAACCTAACCCCTTTATTTTTTAAAGCCCAACTTAAACTCCAGAAAAAAAAAAAAAAAAAAAAAATTGGTCTTTAATCCCAAAAATAAAAAGCCCATAAGTCAAAATTTGAAAAATCATTAAAAAAAAAAAAAAAAAAAAAGGTCAAATAAAACCTAAGAATTTGTAGCTGCCTAACCTCCAAAATCTCTCATTATCCTTCTTCACTCTCCAAACCAAAAGGAAAAAAGACTGCCTCTGCTTCACACACACAAAATCTGCAGCCATCGCCGCCACCGCTTGATCTGGTTTTTCAGCTCTCTCTTTCTCTCTTTCTTTCATTGTGAGATTGTGTTTTTAATGTTTTGATATGCTATTTCACTAAATCTGTGTGAGTGTGTTTATAATGTTTTGTACCGCTGCCCCTGTGTGGTGTTATCTTTTGATTTTTTGTTGTTGAGTTTTTGAATCTTGGACCGTGTATGTGACTGTGTGTGGGAGCTGCGGCGTTAAGAACTGTGTTCTGAACTTCTAATATTTGTTGTTGAGTAACTCAACTTGAGTTTTGACTTTAGAGTCTCTAAAGTCTGACCGTGTGTGTGACTGTGTGTGGGCTTGTGGGGTTAGTGGGTTATAGACTTATAAGACTTATTACTTTTATTAGTTTATAGTGTTTTATTGGTGTTGAGTACTTGAGTTTGAGTTTCTTTACTGTTGGGTGTTGGCATGTTGTAGAGTTGTTGTGAGTGTTTATTGATTTGATTTAAAGTTGAGTTATTACTTATCACTTTGACTATTTGATTAATTTGTGACTTGTGAGTAGTTTTTTAATTTTGTTGAATGTGACTTGTGAGTTGTGGGCAGTTGTTGACTATGTGATTCGGTCAATACATTAATACTAAAGACAATAAAAATATAAAATATTTAAAGAATTGTAAACTTATAAATTAAATAATTGCAAAGAATTTATCATACAACAGTTTCAATTTATGAAACCTCGCAGAAGACAATCGTAGAATTTCATTTTTTTTAATGATATTGATATATTCAAGTCTCTTTTGTTTTAGATTTTATATAATTTATGTTTCTTATTGACTCCCTCGACAAAAATTCTGGAGCCGCCCCTGATGAGAACCACGAGAACCGTTCACGGTTCTTAGAACTGTGAGGTTTGACTGCGATTCGCACGAGTACCTGCCTTTTCTTTTTTTCCATAGAGTGGTTCTTGAGGTTAAAAAAACCGCAAAAATGAGAGGCTTGTGGTTTTCCCAATCAGACTGTACAATCCAGTCCGGTTTCAAAACCATGCTTGTAGGGGCGGAGCCAAAAATTTTTGTTTGAGGCCAAATTGCGGCACTAATATATTTATCAAGATAACTCCGCACGCGCGTGCGCGCGCACACACACACACACACGTATATATACATACATGTTTTTTTATTATATATACACACATATATACACACACATTTTTTATTTCATAAGTTATATCTATATATATATATACACACACACACACACACCCAACAACAACAACAACAACAACAAATAGTATTTTCAATCAAAATTATATTTGATGGTGATCTATCATAAAATAAAATTCATTTTTACCATTTTCATTGTGAAATTCTTAAAAAATATTATTTTCGATACAAATTATCAAATTTTATACTAAAGTTAGTAAAAAAATCTTTCCATTCAACTAATGCAATTTTCAAAAACTGATCCAAAACTTGAAAGAATAAGTTTAGCTATGAACATATTTGAAATTATCTTACTCTAACCCATTATATGGCTACTAAAAAGACATTTCATGTGTTGTTTTAATGACAAGATTTTTTTTAATAAGTCAGTAACTTGTTAATTGCCACATAACGAGTTGAAAGAGATAGAGTCAAACATGTTTGGTGCCAAACTTGATCAAATATTCTACAAATATAAGAGTACATTTTGCAATAAAAAATAGAATTGAGAAAAGTAAAATTATATCTCTATAACTATTAGACCAATTATTTTTTTTAAGAGCATTAATGGACTGATTCAATATATGGGGGGCCAACTCTTATTTTTGTATATTAAATTTTAAAAATATAAAAATGATTACATATAATAAAAAAAAATTCAAAATTTTAGGGGGGCCAACCTCCGCCCCCGAGAGTTGTTTAATGTTAAAATTTTTTGGTGATAACAAAAATAGTGATAGAATACATACTCTTTTTTGCAATGCCATCCGCCTATATTGCTGGCTTCATGGAGAGCCATCCTCCATTTTTGCACTTCTATTTTATCCTTGAACTTTGTTTCATGTTTTGTCAAAGCTTCTCCAAACTTTCCCTTTTGGTTACGAACTTCTGATGGATCCACCTTATAAAATATTGGTAGCACAATTTGCCTTTTTTTTTCATACTCAAGAATTTTGACAAGTTCTTTTAAACACCAAGTGGAAAATGCGTAGTTTTTAGAAAACACAATGATTGAAATTCTTGAACTTTCAATAGCTTCGAAAAGTTTGTCTAAAATTTCTTCACCCCTTAAGTGCTCATTATCCAAGAAGATGTTAATACCATGATGATACAAAATGCCAATCAAAATACTTATAAAATTATTGCGAGTATCATCACCTCTAAAACTCACGAACACATCATATTTGCACTGGTGGGTGAAAGAGTTAGAAGAGTCTCCTTTGTTGATTAGAAAAGCCATGGTGATTTGGATATATTAGTAGAACATATTTAAAAAGAAGAGGGGAGTTTAAGCGGTGAAATTGGAATGGTAAGAGATTAAGTGAGAAATTATTGAATGGGTTTTTGAGAGAGAGAGAGAGAGAGAGAGAGAGAACGGGAATGGGACTGACAGAGTATGGGAATGAAAGAGAGGATAGGTGATATGATGTTTCCCGCGTTTGTCTTTGTCAAGCGGGCTTTAGTGGGAAACCAATGGGCAGTTTTTGAGAAGACAGGTGATATGATGTTTTCCACGTCTGTCTTTGTCCTAGGTGTCAGGCTTGGGTGATACGCATAAGGTACAGTTCATCCATTTTTCTCACAATTTTTTTTTTTTTAACATTTTAACTTTAATATTTTATTTTTTTAATATATTTTATCCAATTATTGTGATTGGAAAATACTTTCTTAACTTTTAATTTCAGTCATTCATTTATTATTGTATCAGATACCTTGTGTGAATCCGTTAGGCCTGGGGGTCTGTCTTTGTCCTGGGTGTCAGGCTTAGGTGTTAGGCTAGGCTGTATAGGCCTGAAATGTCTCAGGACCCCTATTTATTCTTGTACCTTTCTTTTATTGTTTCATATAAATTCTAACTTTTCAGTAAAAAATTAGGAACGAAAGAGAGATAATGGAAATGACACTTGTTTAAAAAGTTAATTTATTTTTTTATTTAGTTTATTTTTATAATTATTTGTAGTCTTATTGTACTTTTTAATTTATGTTATAATATTTCAGTTAATTTTTAATTTTATTTTCTTATCAAAAAAAATTTTAATTTTATTCATAATATTTTTAAAAAAAAATTTTAATTTTAATAAAATAAACTGATTTCAAATAAATATATTAGTCTATAATGAAAATAGTATACTATTGGACGTGAGTTAGTGGCCCCAACGCGGAGAAGACTCATTATCCTACACACGGCAGTACGAGCATAACTATTATTATCCTTGTTATTGCCGTTGTTATTATTATGATCATCTTCTGTAGAATCTGTACCTTTAAGGAAGAATTTAATGCTCAAAGACAATATTCACAGTTTCACACTAGCTAGACTACACACGCAAACAAGTGCGTTTGCCTGGGGATCAAAGGGCCGGTTTGGTAGATTGTTGTTATTATTACGATCATGTTCTGTAGAATCTGTACTTTTAAGGAAGAATTTCATGCTCAAAGACAATATTCACAGTGCTTTCACACTAGCTAGACTAGACACGCACAAAAGTTCATTTGCCTGGGGATTTAAGGGCGGTGAAGTTTGGGTAATATTGTTTATAGTTTTTTGAAATATGTATAAGTAAAAAAATATATAAGAATGTGTGAAAAAGTATGTGAAAATATATGAAATATTATTTAAAAATTGAAAATATATGTTTAAGATTGTTTACCAAACAGGCCCAATTGTGTTTTGTGGTTTGCATTTTTGGTTGGGTCTCACGGTACTGTTTATTTTCCAGGTAAACTTGTGAAAAACGTGAGCAATAAAAACTAGATCCTATGACACTATTTATGGTTTTAAAATTATTTTATTACAGTATTCTTAGTAATAAATTTTTAATTTTTAACAAAACAAGAGATATCTAAATAGACCATAAAGTGAAAATTGAAAAATCGCACCATTCTGATTCATTTTCAAACTTAGGATCTGACAAGCCGGAAAGTGGACACAAATCTCTTGGGTACACACATAATTCATTTTCAAACTTTAAAGAAAAGAAGACATAATTTCTTTTAGGGTAAATTTCAGTAACTAGCCCTGAGGTTTGGGGTATTACCAAGCACATCCAAAGGTTTTAAAAAGTGACCAATTTGGTCCTTAGCCACTAACACCGTCTGTGCACCGTTTAATTAAACAATTTTTTTTTTTTTCCTTTCTTCTTCTCACCCTTCACGCCAAGCTCTCCCTTCTCTCTGTCTGTCTGATCTCGAGCTCTTTCCAGAAACCAAACACCAACCATGGTTGAGCCTCCATGACTATCTTCAATTAGCCTAAGTCTAAGCCTCCTCAACCATCAACTCTCCTCCCTAAAAATCACTATCTTCTCTCTTCGATCTCACCGATCTAAACGGAGTAGAGCCTCCATGCTCCTCCATGGTGAACCTGAGCCAACACCACCACAAAGATGGCCTCTCATCTCTAATCTCACTTTTCTCTCTATAACCCGAGACCAACAAACATCTTCTCCCTATCTAATTCTCATTCCCTCAAAACCTCAAACCCACTCTTCAATCTATAAGCCAGAGGGTCCTAGACAACGTGTGGATTTTGGTGTGGATCGGCGTTGCAGTTTATCCCTTCTCTTTCTCGTGGTCTTTGCGGCAGTGCCGTGGTGCGGGTAAGTTGTGGTTCGTGTGTGGGTGGTTTTTTTTTTTTTTTTGAATTGGTGGTGGTGGTTTTCTGTTTGTGGGTCTTGTTGATGATGGGTTTGGGTTTGAGAAGAGGTGGGCTTTGTTGAATTTTCTGGTGTTTTGGGGTGGGGTTTGTGATCCTTGAGCTGTTTAGTGTTGTGTATTTTTTGTGTATGTGAACCATTGTTTGTGGGTATGAATTCAAACCCGCTCTCTCATTTTTTTTATACTTCTCTGATTTGGGCAAGCGTTCTTCAAGGGATGATGACACCGATCTTATGGTGGGGCTATCTCATGGAGTCGATGATGACGAATTTGGGTTCATCGGTGATGGTGCATGGGTTTAGTTGTTTGGGTGGTGGGATTTTTTGGGTGTGATTTGAGTTTGGACTTTGGGTTGTGTTGTGAATCGGAGCGTCTGTGGGTTATGGACCTGCGGTGGTGTGGTTTGGTAGTTGTGTGTCTTGCCGTCTGAGTTTTTGGTGGTCACGGTGATGGTTTGAGAGAGAAGAAGTGGTCTGAGATGGAATGAAAGAGAGACAAGAGAGAAGAAACAGTGAGACAATAAGTGAAAAACTACTGTTACTAACGCTGTCAGGGACTAAGTTGTGCTTAGGGACTCTATTAGCTAGTTTTGAGAAGTTGTGGACCTGCTTGGTAATACCCCAAACCTCAAGGGTAGTTACTGAAATTTACCCTTTCTTTTATATTTCCTCTCTCGCCCTTGTCTTCTCTATCACGAAACCTCCTTTTTGTTCTTCTATACCTTTTTCTTTTGGATAAAAGTAGTTATATCTTATATATACTTTCTATTACGCACCGTTTTTTAACTGAGACACGGTTTCCCGTTTCAAGTTTCAACTCACGATTTTAGTTATAAATATATATATATATATATATGTACCAACTTGAGATTGTGCCTTCAACTTATAATTTTAATTTTAAAAAAGTGTGTAACAAATACTATGCTTTTCTTTTTTTAATCTCTTCTTCTATTTTGAATGTCTTTGAAAATTAAGGTATTGTTAATATGGTGAGGTGCATGGTTATCAAAATTGCGATATAAATCGTAGAATCGCACGATTTTACGATCTCACCTCACCAAAACGTTTAGAATCGCACGAGAATTATAAATATTATAGGATCGCATGTGATGATGTCAAGAATTTCACCAGTGAGCCGCACGGTATCTACGCGCTCGAATGTGAACATGTACAATAAAGGGAAGAGAAATCCTCGCGAAGAGCACCGGTGTGGTGCCGGCCGAATACCCTCCGAATGTCAAGTCAGAAATATGTTCACAACTCTAGAGTGCTAGAGAGGGTAAAATTATGCGTATCTTGATTTGTGAGGGTATTTGGGCTTTTATAGTGGTAGAAGATTGACCTTTCTTCCTTTGCGCGGAAGTCTTTTCCTTATAAGACTCTCTTTTGTAGAATCCTAAACGTGATGGACAAGGTATTTCCTTGTGGGGAGGATACTCATTAATGTGTGTAAATTCTAGAATCCTCTTATCACTAGAATTCCTTTAACCTTGGGATTCCTTGAAATATGCCACAAGTATCTTATAACAAGGGTCTTCATGCTAGTGGTCGGACCCGTCGCCATTATGTCTGTCTGAGCTGGGTCCGTTCATAACGGACCGTGGACGCTGGGCCCGTTCAAGATGGGTCCGTCAGGCCCATCTCAGATTTTTACCCTATCAGTTGCCCCCATCACCTTATGGGTCCGTCATTCATATTCAGACACGTTGGGTAACGGTCTGTGATTATAGGATGTCGGTTCAGAGGTCCGGGGGTCTTTGGTGTCATTTGGAAAAAAGTCCTGACGTCAAGGTTCATAACACGTGTCATTCTTTCAATGGATGTTGTTTTGGATCGAGGCGTTGCTTCGTCTTTCATGCATTCCTTTTATAAATATCGACCCTTCGCTCCTTATTTTCCTATTTTGAAGAGATTTATACTTGCCAGAGCGCGATCCGTCATCCCTGTCAGAGCGCATTCCGTCATCAAGCTAACCTGTTCACTCAATTGTATCCGTCATTACGGCCTTTCCAACCGTTCTCCTATAAATTGGTAAGTTCTAACTCGTCTTGCTTTTTATCCGTCGATTTATACCTTAAAAAACACTTGTTACCCATTTATAGACCCGTCAGAGTCTTAGGTTTTGTCGTCACTTGTAGGAAATGTCTAGTGCGTCAAGTAATCAGTTTGTTGTCTGTGACGGGGCTAACTATGAAGAAGTATACCTATCTGGTCATAACGACCCACAGAGTCGAAGTGAAGATAGGAGTCCGTCCGCCTCTTCCCCGTCCTCAACAAATGAGGATACGGAATTGGCTGAATTCGAGAAAGGTTATGAGGATGACGTGGAACAAATAGGACCCGTCGTAGGAGCTGATGGACCAAGGGAGTTCATCCTGCTCCCAGAGTGGACGGTCAACTATTTCACATCTACCATCAAAGAGACCCATTTCAAAACAATTAGGGCCAACTACCAGATTCCAGAAAACATCCCCATCCGTCTACGTTATAAATCAGAGAAATGTTATTATGAAGGGGTAGAGGGTGTTGGGGTGTATGAGCAGATGTTGAAGGCTGGGCTTAGGTTTCCACTTAGCACCCTTCATCGCGAACTACTCAAGTACCTAGGTTTATCCGTCAACCAAATATCTTCCAATGCTTGGAGGGTCTTCATAGCCATGGAGATTCTTTATGGAGCTTGGTCAAACGGAGCTAGGAGGTTGACGGTAAGAGAATTCCTTCATTGCTACCGTCCGGACAAGATAGATAAATCTAGGGGCATATATAGTTTTGTACCTAGAAGTTCTTTGTTAAAGGTAATATATGAGACCCCAGACTCCAACAGAGATTGGAAGGGTTGTTATTTTTTTCTAGAGGGTGACGAATGGATGGGTCATCCAGATGATACAAAATATATGCCCGTCGATACTACGTGGGGCATATTGTTAGAGACTGGTACGAATCCGTCCTAATATGTAGAAGCCTTTCATATTACCGTTCAGGTTAGCATAATTAGTTCAAAACCTTTTTCTAACCGTCCACCCCCTTTTTTTGCAGTTAGACGACGGCCACAAGTTAGCCTTGAGGAGTTTAGTTTTCTCGAAAATATTTTTAACAAGACTACGCCGGAGGAAAGGACCTGGGCTAAGCTGGTCAACCTCGAGACCATTCATTGGTATTGTGACGGACCTGCACCAACCCCGGTAGCAATTAAATATGAAGCCAGGACCCGTCAACGTGAGTCCGTCGTTCCAATCTTATTTAAATAATTGACATTTTGTTTTTTGACAAACTTCACTTGTTCATCTTCACAGAAATGGACAATGCCAAGAGAAGGGCGTTGATAAAAGCCAATGCTGCCAAGAATAAGGAGGCCGTCATTACTAAAGCCAAGGAGACGGTCTCTTTAAAAAGAAAACAGTCGTTCAAGGGAGACCGTCCACCAAAGAAACCCAAGGTCTCTTTGGACCTCGTCGTGGGGCTTATGGCTGAGGGTGCCAAGACGGCCACCCCACCCAAACATGGGGCTGGTAAAGGATTGATGAAGGGTCCGTCTACCAACTTTAAGAAGCCACCTCCCCTTCTTCGAGACGACCCCAAATATGCTTTGGAAAAGCTTTCCTCCATTATCACCTCCGAGGATTATGAAGACCTGGGTAATCACTCGACGGAGGCTATGGGCGAAACGAGCTTGTTCAACATAGCTCAGGTAAGCTCCGTCCTACTTACATCTGTTTGTTCTTTATCCGTCTAGCCTTTGGTTTCTAAATTATTTTACCTTTCAGACCATGATCATGGTGAAGGGTCTGATGGGACGATGCCTCACTCATGAGACGACCCTTGGCCATGTACGGGAGAAGGCCAAGCTGACGAAGGAAGAGCTCGCAGAGCTGAAGGCCTGGAAAGTTAAGCAGGAGAAGAAACTTAAAATGGCGGAGACGGAGAGGGACGAGTATTACAAGTTGACGGAGGAGCTGAGGAAGGTACTTCAAGAAAAAGAAAAGGAGCTCCGTCTAGCTAAGGATGCTGCCATACAAGAGTACCGCGACTCCGATGCCCTTTTTGTCCGAGCTTGGAGATTCTTATAGTGACAGTTATGGTGAAGCTGTCCGTCAGGTGAAGGCGCTATATCCTGGCTTTGATCTGTCATTCGTCAATATTAATGCTCCTGAACCTACAGCCTCCCGTCCGACCCATTCTGAGGACACCGACGAGCTTTTTGGCGAGAACCCACCCATCAACGCTCCTGTAGACCAACAAATTGTTGAAAGTGACCTCAAGGATGGTCAAAGTGCTCCTGGAGATCAACAAGCCTTTGGAAGTGATCCTAAGGATAGCCAAGCCCGTCGTAATGAAGAGGAGGAGGAGCTTAATCTAGTTTAAATTTCATTTTTTAATCTTTTATTTTAAATGTAAGTTATTTTGAGAACAATTCATGACTCCGTCATGTCCTTATTGTAGACATTTCCTTTTTATGGGAATTTAATCCATCGTTTCGCTTGGTTTATTTATTCTGTTACCTATAATTCATCTGTTTACTTTATTTAGTTTGATTAATGACTTATACTGTCTGCTTTTGGGCCTCTCGGAAGGAGTTAAAAACCGTTCATTTGATCTGAGGTTTTTTGTATGCTTAGTTCGTCTAATGAGGACCTTGGCCCTTTAGCATGATCAATTTATTAAGTGGGCCAGATGTTGTATCCATTCAGTTTTAGGACCTCGTCTGTTTTAGACTATGGGTCCTTCCATGTAGTCTAAACCATATGGATGAGTTTAACCCTTTGGGGATGATCCGTCCACGTAGTGGACTCCGTCTATTCATTGGTGATCCGTCCAATTTATGGACTTCAGATCTTAACCCTCTTGGGGTGATCCGTCCACTTTATGGGCTCTGTCCACTTTGTGGACTCGTATTATTTTTAACCCCCTTGGGGTGGCCCGTCCACTTTGTGGACTTTAGATCTTAATCCTCTTGGGGTGACCTGTCCACTTTGTGGACTTTAGAACTTAACCCTCTTGGGGTGATCCGTCCACTTTGTGGATTTGTATAATTTTTAACCTTATTGGGGTGGTCCATCCACTTTGTGGACTTTAGATCTTAACCCTCTTGGGGTGACTCGTCCACTTTATGGACTCCGTCCACTTTGTGGACTCGTATTATTTTTAACCCTCTTAGGGTGACTCGTCCACGTTATGGACCAAGTTTTCATTCGTCTTCCATAGGACTTGAGATCTTCATCCTCTTGGGATGATCCGTCCATCATGTGGACTAGGCTTTTATCCGTCCTCCATAGGACTTAAGATTTTCATCCTCTTGGAATGATCCGTCCATCATGTGGACTAAGTTTTATCCGTCCTCCATAGGACTTAAGATTTTCATCCTCTTGGGATGATCCGTCCATCAGATGGACCTTAGTTTTAACCATTCGATATTGAACTAAGTGGATTAAGTAGAAAAAATTCAGTAGAGTTTGAAAAAAAAAAAAAATCATATAGGAAAGAGGTGCCTACCCCCTTGGGTTTAAAAAGGCACTTGTAGAAAGAATTGTTCAAAGCAAAGTAAAACAATATCCAGCTGTTCGAATTAAAAAAACTACTGAAAACTTAGAAATAAACTGGAAAATTGAGGGGTGTTGATGCCCTCTATGTCGTCTCTATTGGTAGTATCTCCGTAGGTGCTCTGTGTTCCACGAGTGCTGCAGTTTCTGTCCGTCCAGAGTTTCAAAGTGGTAGGTCCCTTTCCTTTGCCAGGATGAGATTCTGTATGGTCCTTCCCAGTTGGGGCCGAGCTTTCCTTGAGAAGGGTCTCTGGCAGCTTCCATTACTTTTCGTAGCACAAGATCTCCGATCTGAAAGTCTCTATGTCTGACATTAGAGTTGTAATATTTTGCCATTAGGTTTTGGTATCACGCTAACCTCTGCTCTGCTGTAGCCCGGTCTTCGTCCACCAAGTCTAGTTGGAGCCGCATGGCTTCTTCGTTCTTATCCTCGCTGTAGTTCTCCACGCGATAGCTTGTAAGCTCTACCTCCGCTGGTATGACTGCATCAGTCACATATGCCAGTCGAAACGGCGTTTCTCTAGTAGGTACTCTTACAGTTGTACGATATGCCTATAAGATGCTTGGTAGTTCGTTAGGCCAGATACCCTTTGCCCCTTCAAGTCGAGTCTTGATTATCTTGAGTAGGGTTCGGTTCGTCATTTCGACTTGTCCGTTGGCCTGTGGGTGTGCGGGCAAGGAATAATGATTCTTGATACCCAGCTCCGAACAGAAGCTCCTAAATGTGTTGTTGTCGAACTGCTTTCCATTGTCGGAAACAAGCACTCTTGGTATCCCGTACCTGCAGATAATATTCCTCCAAACGAAGCACCGAATGTTTTTCTCCGTGATAGTGGCCAGGGCCTCTACTTCCACCCACTTGGTGAAGTAGTCGATACCAACCACCAGAAATTTTAGCTGCCTTACCGTGGTCGGGAAGGTGCCCATGATGTCTAGTCCCCATTGGGTGAATGGCCAAGGGGCCGTCATGGGTGTCAGCTCCTCGGTTGGTTGCTTGATTAAATTACTGAACCTCTGGCATTTGTCACACATCTTGACATAGCCCTGCGCGTCCTTTTGCATTGTAGGCCAGTACCCTGCTCGAATCAATTTGTGCACTAAGGATCATGCACCTGAATGGTTTCCACAAATGCCCTCATGGACTTCTCTCATTACGTAGTCTGCCTCGTCGTGATTTAAACACCTCAGATATGGATGTGAGAATCCCCTTTTGTATAAAAGGTTCTTGATAAGCACAAATCGCGAGGCTTGGACTTTCAGTTTTCTGGCTGCTTCTTTTCCGTCTGGTAACGTGCCCGTCCTCAGGTAGGCTAATAGTGGCACGGTCCAATTGTTCTCAGAATCCACCTCATGCACTTCTGTTCCGTCGTCAATAATCGAGGAAGTTTTAACAAACGACAATACTTGGTCAGGGACTAGGATAGATTATGCTGAGGCTACTTTTGTCAGGCGGTCGACACATTCATTCTCCTCCCTTGGGATTTGAATGAATCGCACTTGGAGGCCATCGATCCGACTCTTGACTTTTCCTAGGTATTTCTTCATTCTTTCATTTTTGCACTCGTAGATACCGTTAATTTGACTTGTTATTACCTGGGAGTCGCCATGTACGACCATGATTTCAGCACCTGCCGCCATTGCGAGATCCAATCCCACAACTAATGCTTCATACTCGGCCTCGTTGTTTGTCGTTGGGTAATCCAATCGAATCATGCACTCGATTTTATCCCCGTCTGGAGTTTGGATTACAACTCTGGCTCCTCCAGCTTGCTTGTTTGAAGATCCGTCTGTGTAGATGCTCCATTCTCTAAGGGTGTCTGCCCCCTTGCCTTCTAATGGGGTATACTCAGCGATGAAGTCCGCAACGGCTTGCCCCTTTATTACAGTTTGCGGGCGATACTGTATATCAAACTCGCTTAGTTTTATTACCCATAAAGCCATTCGTCCGGCAGCTTCAGGGCTGCTCATGGCTCTCTTTAGGTTGATCCATTAAGACTATGATGGCGTGGGCCTGGAAGTATGGCTTGAGCTTTCTGGTTGCAGTTACCAGTGCGAAGGCCAACTTCTCCATCTTGGGGTATCTTTCTTCTGCCCCTCGGAAACCCCTACTTATGAAATAGACTGGTAGTTGAGTTCCTTGTTCTTCTCTTATTAAAGCCGCACTGACCGCTACTTATGAAACCGCTAAGTATAGGTAGAGTTCTTCCCCTGGTTTGGCCGGGCTGAGAAGCGGTGGAGAGACAAGGTATTTCTTTAGGTCCTCAAATGCCTTTTGACACTCATCTGTCCATTCGAAAGATTTTCTCAAGGTGCCGAAGAACGGTAGACATTTGTCCATTGCTTTAGAAACGAATCTGCTCAAGGCCACAATTTTTCCATTCAAGCTTTGCATCTCTTTCACTGTTTCCGGTGGTTTCAACTCCATGATGGCCCGTATTTTCTCCGGGTTGACCTCAATTCCTCTTTGGGATACCATGAATCCTAAGAACTTCCCCGCCGTTACTCCGAATGCGCACTTGTTCGGATTCAACTTCATATTGTACGACCTGAGAGTGTCGAAAGTCTCTTGTAGGTCTCTTAGATGGTCTTGTTCGAGAAGGCTTTTTACAAGCATGTCGTCAACGTACACCTGTACGTTCCTCCCAATCTGGTGCGCGAACATTTTATTCATAAGTCTTTGGTACGTTGCTCCTGCATTCTTGAGCCCGAACGGCATTACTTTGTAACAAAAAATCCTTTGGCTTGTGACAAAAGAGGTCTTCTCCTGATCGGCTTCGTCCATCTTGATCTGATTGTAGCCAGAGAAGGCATCCATGAAGCTCAAGAGTTGATGTCTCGCCGTCAAGTCTACCAGTGTATCTATCCGAGGTAACGGATAGTTGTCTTTTGGGCATGCTCTGTTGAGGTCCATGAAGTCGACGCACATTCGCCACTTCCCGTTGGCTTTTTTGACTATCACCACGTTTGCTAACCAGTCGGGGTAATATACCTCCCGGATGAAGTTTTCCTCGAGTAGCTTTTTTACATCTTCTGCTATTGCCTTGTCCCATTCTTGAGTGAATACTCGCTTTTTCTGTCTTACAGGTGAAAACGTAGGGTTCACATTCAGCTTGTGAACCATGACTGAGCGACTAATCACAGGCATGTCTTCATGGCTCCAAGCGAAAACGTCCTGATTTACCCTGAGGAATGTTATGATTGCCTGCTGTATGGGCTGGCTGGCCGATGTCCCTATCCTAGTCGTTCGTTCAAGCCTTGATTCGTCTAGAGCTATTTCTTCCAGTTCCTCGACAGGTTTCGCAGTGACCCGTTGTTCTTCTATGCACATTGTCTGCTAGTGATCCTCCATCTCCAACATTGCTAAGTAGCATTCACGGGCGGCCACCTGATTTCCTCGTAACTCCCCAACTCCATACTCCATGGGGAACTTAATCATAAGGTGGTACGTTGAGGTTACTGCCTTCCATGCGTTAAGAGTAGGTCGTCCAAGGATAGCGTTGTATGCAGACGACCAGTCAACTACAAGGAATGTCACGTCTCGAGTGATCTACTGAGGATAATCTCCTACCGTCACCGAAAGCGTGATTGCACCTAACGGGAATACTCTCGTTCCTCTAAACCCCACCAGCGGGGCGTTCGTTGGTATCAGTCGTTCCCTATTAATCATCATTTGTTGGAATGCGGGATAATATAGGATATCCGCTGAGCTGCCGTTGTCGACCAACACTCGGTGCATGTTAAGCTCCTCGACTCGTAGGGTGACGACGAGTGCATTGTCATGTGGATGATGAAGGCGTCGTGCATCTTCTTCTGAGAACCCAATTATTGGGCTATCCCTTCAGGCTATCTTCGGAACCGAGCCCGTTAGCTGGACGTTTTGAACCATTCGGAGGTAGGTTTTTCGGGCCTTCTTGGACGAACCTGCTATCACTGTTCCTCCCACAATCATCCTTATGTCTCCGATTGGGGATCTAGGGCACTCATTCTCCCTTCGGGGTTGCTGCTCTTGAGGTGGAGGATCCGTCTTCTCTTTCCTGATAAACTTTTGCAATTTTCCTTGTCTGATAAGGACCTCAATCTGCTGCTTCAAGTCGTAGTAATCAGACGTATCATGACCGTGGTCGCGGTGGAAACAACAGTACCTGTCTCTGGACCGCTTGCTCGGATCACTCTTGAGTTTTCCTGGGAAGGTTAGAGCCCTCTCGTCCTTAATCTGCATTAGGACTTGGTCTATTGGGGTATTCAATGGGGTGAAGCTGGTAAACTTTCTTCCTTGGGGCTTAGACCGCCGGTCATCCCTTCGATCTCCAGTTTTGAGTCTTTTCCGTTCTTGGTCCTGCCGAGTGTCTTCCTGTCGCTCTCTCTTCCTTGGCTTGTCCTCCCGGGCTAGCAATGCGTCTTCCGCATTCATGTACTTGGTGACCCTGTAAAGGACCTCCGTCATGGTTTTCGGGTCATTTTTGTATATAGAGAACAAAAATTTACCTTTTCGCAATCCATTTGTGAAGGCTGCTACCAGTATCTTATCGTCGGCCTCATCGATTGAAAGTGCTTTCTTATTGAAGCGAGTTATGTAGGATCTCAGCGTCTCATCCTCTCGCTGTTTGATGCTCATCAGGCACGCCGTTGACTTCTTGTACCTATGTCCCCCGATAAAGTAAGACGTGAATTGGGTGCTTAATTCCTTGAAAGTGCTGATGGAATTTGGTGTCAACCGACTGAACCAAATCCTTGCGCCTCTTTTTAGCGTGGTGGGAAAAGCCATGCACATTATCTCATCTGCGACCCCTTGAAGGTGCATCAAGGTTTTGAACGTCTCTAGGTGATCTAGAGGGTCTTTTATTCCGTCGTAACTGTCGATCTGCGGCATTCAAAACTTGTGTGGTAGGGGGAAGGAGTTCACGGCTGCAGTGAAAGGTGAATCAGTGCGGTTGACTAGATCATCAAGGTCACTGGAAACTCGCCCCTTGAGTGTGTTCATCATAACCTCTATTTGTTCTCTCATCGCTTACATCTCTGCAACAATGTGTGGTGGAGTCGCATCCATGAGGGATGGCATGCTCAAGTTCTATCTCTTGGGTCTGCTTGGGGCATGGCTGCCTTCAAGTTTCTCCTGGTTCCTTCTTGCAGCGCTGGTCCCCTCTTGGTCTTCTTATTGGTCATTCGGTATTGCATTCTTCTGGCGCAGCTATTCTTCCAAGTCAAGATTTTGTTTAGTGAGGCGCTCCACGACGGCAGCAAGAGTTCGAACTTGTCTCTCAAAGGCAGTCGTGGGTGGTTCCTCTCCTTGAACGTCGTTAGTAGTTGCCATCGAGCGAGTGAGTACCATGCAACCCTTTAGTTGGGAAACAATAGTATGGCTTATGAATCTCAACTAAAACGTTTCCCACAGACGGCGCCAACTAATGATGTCAAGAATTTCACCAGTGAGCCACACGGTATCTACGCGCTCAAACGTGAACCTGCACAATAAAGGGAAGAGAAATCCTCGCGAAAAGCACCGGTATGGTGCCGGCCGAATACCCTCCGAAGGTCAAGTCAGAAATATGCTCACAACTCTAGAGTGCTAGAGAGGGTAAAATTATGCGTACCTTCATTTGTGAGGGTATTGGGGCTTTTATAGTGGTAGAAGATTGACCTTTCTTCCTTTGCGCAGAAGTCTTTTCCTTATAGGACTATCCTTTGTAGAATCCTAAACGTGATGGACAAGGTATTTCCTTGTAGGGAGGATACTCATTAATGTGTGTAAATTCTAGAATCCTCTTATCACTAGAATTCCTTTAACCTTAGGATTCCTTGAAGTATGCCGCAAGTATCTTATAACAAGGGTCTTCATGCTAGTGGTCGGACCCATCGCCATTATGTCCGTCTGAGCTAGGTCCGTTCGTAACGGACCGTGGACGCTGGACCCGTTCAAGATGGGTCCGTCAGGCCCATCTCAGATTTTAACCCTATCAGCATGTAAGATCATGTAGGATTGTATAGGATCATAGGATCGTATGGGATCCTACTAATCATACCAAAACGTAAAAATCTTTTTTTTTTTTTTTTTAGTTCATCTTTATAAGTTGTAATTTGTAATCTCAAGACTAAGATATTGTACTTCATAAATGTATCAACTAAGTGGTGGGGCTCATATGGAGATGACTTTCTTGAATTGAAATTTTTTGCTATAGAATATTGAGCTTAACATATGGTATATTATCCCTTAGTTGAGAATTCTCTATTAAAATTTATACAACTTTAAGTACACTCAAAAAGGAGAAAATTGTTAAAACCAAAAAAAAAAAAAAAAAAAAATGAATGAGTTGGTATTCGTTATGTAAAACTTGAAGATAAAAGAGAAAATACCTAAACCATCAAGTGCAAAAGAAGAAATTGGTTTGAAGAACTTGTCTTCGGATGATGAGTGGTTAGCAAAGGGTGTCGACCAGAAGATGATGGTATAGATTTTGAAGAAGATAATGAAGTAATAATTCTAATGCCTTCCTTTATAGATTTTTTTTTTAAAAAAAAAAGGTTACGTGTGAATAGTGTGAATGTGTGATAACTATTGTATCATTTGGTTATCAATGTTAGGTGATGATAAGGGTTCAAGAGCTACTGTTGAAGGAAAAAGCGTCTTAGTATTTTGGTACTTGGTTGGTTTCTAATTAAACATTCACTGAACTTTTCAAATACAATGTGTTAAAACATAAATATATTTGTTTCATTAGTATAGATGTAGCGATGTAGGACATGCAAATTACATCATATGATTAAAATCTTTATTTTTTTTATAGAAGGTTCATAATTTACATGATTATTCAATATATAAAGTCACTATCAATTGTTTTTTGCTTCAAATCTGAAAATAGATAGGATTTTACGATCCACGATCTAATCCTACGATTCACGATCCTACCTACCTTTTGGGATCCTATGTAAAATCCCGATTTTGACAACCTTGGTGAAGTGGCAATGGCCATACCTTGATAGGACAGGTAGAGTTATTAGGGTAAATAACATAACTCTATTGTGTCACAACTCTAACATGGTTAATTGTGAGTGATTATCTATCATTTTTGCATTGACTTACCAATTTTTTCTCCATTCATAAGCAACTGCATTAAAATTGTAGAAAAAGTTGTCTACTAGACTTTCTTAAACAGTTGAGATAAGTAGTGAATCCACTTGAAAACACTAAATTCCGATCACGAGTTAACGTATGAGAAGGATGTGAATTTGGGTATGGGAAGGACAGTGTACATAGCATTACTCATCCAAAAATGAAAAATTACATGGATCTGCATTGAGAGCATCCTATAAATTATTTTGATGCAAAACTATAGCAAGGCTGTGCATTTCCTGGGCTAACGCTTGGTATAATGTAATCTTGCTGGCCTTTCTAGTCAATTTGGGCTTAAAACAAGCTTCTGAGACAATCTCTTCTATGAGGTTTCTTCCTTCTTAAGACAACCTTATCCTACAAACCTTGCCCCCATAATTGATTGAATCCTAAGCCTTCACTTTTGTATGAAACAAAACTACCATTAAGTCCCAAAATTTTCAATCTCTTCGGTGGATATATGGTAATGGTATATTGATATTTTATTTTATTTTACGTTTTCAATGGTTTGGGGTTTAAGGGATTGGAGAGCTTTATGGCTCAACTAACATCTCATGGTGTTTCTTAGAAACATTTTGGGTTATGTTTTGTTTTCCTTATTTGTAATTTATAATGTTGTGTATGAATTAAGCAGACTAAAATTAATTAATTAATTTTAAATTTAAATTTCCAAATATCAAATTCAGTGTGGTCACTAAATTAGATCTTGCAAAAATTTCGCTAGGGCAAATAAAAGCCTGCAAATGCTTGAGGTATTGAATAACTATTTCAACAACAAGCCACCCTCGAACCAGCCCAAATTAGGTCCGCTAGTTTACAGTCACAAGACAAATTTGGTCATGTCCAAACTTGGTTAGACATCATATATGCACCGGTGGGTGAAAGAGGAAGAAGAGTCTCTTTTGTTGACTGGGAAAGCCATGGTGATTTGGATAGATAGTAGAACAGATTTAAAAGGAAGCGGAGAGTTTAAGTGATGAATTGGAATGGTAAGAGTTTAAGTGAGAATTTTCCGAATGGGTTTTTATTTTTTCGATGAACTTCTGAATGGGTTCTTGAGAGAGAGAGAGAGAGAGAGAGAGAGAGAGAGAGAGAGAGAGTATATGGGAATGGCATAGTAAAGAAATTGAATGTTAGTTCCTGTGACTGTGAGGTCATAAGACTATGTTAGTCTATTATGAACATACTAGTGAGGTCATAAGACAATGTTAGTCTATTATGTTAGTCTAATTGGAAAATTGCTTACCATTCATTTTCAAACTTGGGACCCAAAAGAAAAATGGAGAGAAATTTCTTGGGTACGCGATTATTTTTGGAGTCGTGTATTTTTTTTTGGAGTCTAGTGTAGTATTCTAATAAATTCAAAGAAATTTTTTGGGTACGTGCTTTTTTTTGGAGTGTAGCGTAGACGTAGTTTATGCATTCTAAATTCATATTCAAACTTATTCTAAAAAAAAAAAAAAAAAAATCATATTCAAACTTTCTCTGTTTCTTCTACATTTTTGCTCGTTCTCACGCGTTGTCATACTGTGAGACGTTGTGGTATCACTGGGACCCACCTCGGGTGCCATTTGTGTTTGGAATTTGGATCAGATTCAGAGTTAATGAGAAACGCCTACAAACACAAAATGGTGCATCATGCATGCACAACAAATTTTCACAGTGGTTGAATTGTCAATTTTTTATGCAGGGAAGAAGCTACGACTCCAAAGTGAGAGGGCGCAAAATCTGAACAAAAAATTTTCATTGAAAATCCCAAAAAGAATAAAAGTTTTTATGCATCTACCGTATTGAATGTTCTCCAACTTTTTTAAATAGTTATCTCTACCATATTAAATGGGAAAATTATTACATATTTTTGGAGTATCATAAATGTGTATTTCTTTATCTCACATGAATGGTAGGTTTCACTAATTAGGTGAGACCCACCATTCATGTGAGCAGTGGCAGTTTCAGGAATTTTTCCTAGGGTGTTCCTTAAGAAATATAATTTTGACGGCTTTAGGAATTTTTTCTCAAATGTATTGTTGTTTAGTTGTTTCATTAATTTGTTTGTCTTTTATAAACTATAATTTGTTAATTATTGTTTCATCAATTATAAAATTATTAATTGTTGTTTAGCTTAATATAATTTAATTTGTTTGTCTTTTATAATGTATTGATTGAATAAATTATTAATTATTGTTTATTATTTGCTTTTTCCAATTAATTATTGGTTAATTAATATCCCAAGCAAACAAAATTAATTAGTTTAACTAATTACTATGGTTGTTTGATACTTGGAATATCACACTATTACTTAACAAAAAAAAAAAAAAATGAAAAGTCAATAAATTGTGCGACACAAATATATAGAGGCAGTATAGCTTAAGTCCAAGTCTAAAAAAGAGTGATTTATTACATATTTTATGACCATTAGTTGAACTAATCAACTATCACACAGAACACAGCCATATTTATTAATTATTAGTTGCACACTTGCACTAGCACTAGCACGTAGTGAATCAGATAAAGCCAATTTATTGTATCTCACCAAAAGACACCAACACCAACACTAAAAGACAAATAATAATCTCACCAACACCTTACACCAACACCAACCATGCTTTTAAAACCCGAACCATTCATAGAACCGGAAAATAAAGAGGTTCAAGGATTTAAGGTGGGACCGAGATTGAATCGAAGTCGAACCGCGATGATGTCATAATTAATTTAACAATTAATTAAATATAAATAAATATATTAAATTAGTAAAAAAAAGTATTTTTCATATTATAGTTTTCATAAAATAAATAAGAAATATTAAATTTTAAGCAAACATAATAAATAAACAAATATATAAGTATATAGCAATATTATAATAGTTTTTTTTTTTTTGGAATAACAATATCATAGTTGATTTACTTATTATAAAAATTAGTTAATTTACTAAGATCATTACTGAAATAACTAAATAAAAAAATAAATAGATAATTCAAAAAGAGTACTCCCTCCATCCCACTTTTTTTTGTCCTTTATTCCATTTTGAGATGTTCCAAAATATTGTCTTGTTTCTAAAAATAAAAGTCATTAATTTACTAATATTCCTATTATACCCTTATTTATTTACTAATTCAATTTTTTGATAAATTTTTTTAAGGATAGTTTTAGAAACTTATACATTTTTAAAAAATAAATAAGACAATAAAAGATGTTCCCTAGAAAAGAGTAACTAAATAAAAAACTACTGTTTTCAAATTTAAATCTAATATAAAATATTATTAAAACATTAAAAAAGAGACTTGATGAAGCCTAAAGCTCTTAAAGCTACAGCCTCCTGTGGCAGTAGTGGTACAATGGTATTGTAATACACGTATATCAACCAAGTTAAAAACTAAATATAATAAATTAAATTAAAAGGAAGAGATTTTTTTTGAAGTGAAAAGAAAGAGATTTGACTGGTACACTAGCTATAAACAAAGAGAAATGCTAACGAGTGTCTTTAGGGTACTTGCTAATAATCCATTTAAAGAAAGTTTTGATGGAAAATGAAAAAATAGTAATTAGTGTTTTGACAGTTTTTTTTTTTTTTATTTCCCATAAAAGTGGTATCAAAACTTTTCTAAAATGGATTATTAATTAGTGCCCTAAAAACACTCGTTAGCATGACCCATAAACATATTATGTGGCCAAAACTGAGATTGGTACAATGGGCGAGAAGATAGAGTTGACTGGCGTTATTTACTAAGCTATAAACGCCTTTGGCAAACAGAAAAAGACATCATCAACCCAAAGAAATCTCAGCAAAAGAAAAGAAAACACAACAATCTGAGTAAGGAGAAAGGGAGAAAGAGTCTTAGTGCCACTGTGCACTGATTCGGAGAAATCTGATCGCGGGTCATCGACTGGAGGCTACAACAGACGATAAGGACCAAAGTTTTGGATCTGATTTAGTGATTTGCTCGGTCTTGGGGTTTGTCTTTTTTTTTTTTTTTGTATTTTTTTTTTTTGAGAATTTGTGGGTTTGCTACCTCTGTAATCCGTTAGGCTTGCCGTGGGTTGAGCTTTATTACAATTTTTTTTTTAGATTTTAGTTCAAAACTTTTTTGGGGCTTTTTTTTTTTGCTTAAAAGTAGAACAGATATATATATATATATATATATTAATTTGAAGGTGTTCTTAATTTTGTGATTGAGGGTGTTTCAAAGCAAATATAAAAAATTTTAATTATTATATATAATTTTTTTTTCAGCTCAAGGAATTTGAGTTGCCGCTACTGAATCTGAGAGGAGGGAGTACACATTTATGGTACTGCATAGTTACACAATAATTTCCCAAATAAATGCAAGAAGTGGACAAAAAAGAATAAAGATGCATTAAATTTGTGTAATTAAATTTTAATTAACATATCTATATTGAATTTAATTGGAAATATGTTAAGGATTTACAAATTTTATTACATAACTTTCATTAATTAAATTGATATCATAATAAGCATCATCATTAGATGTGTCAAATGCCAAATATTTGGCATTTGGCACACCAAACACCAAAAACAACCTCTCATGAGGTGTGCTAAATGTCTCAAAAATATGAGACATGCTACAGTACGCTCTCAAATATGAGAGCGTACGGAAAGGAATGCTATTTACGTTTATTATTATTTTATTCATCTTTCTCTCTCCTTCGATTAAAATAATAATTAATCTTCATGTTCAGCCACTCTTTTCTGCTTCACCATCTCCAGATTCTCCACTCTCCCATACTCTTTTCTTCTCCCTTGCTCTTTTCTACTTCACGATGCCATCTTTCTCTCATATTCAGTCCGACTCTCTCTCTCTCTTTTATCTCATCTTTTCTATCTACATCTGAGTTCTTCTCTCTTGCCAATCTCACCGAAGCCGCCGATCTCGCCGGAGCCATAGTCGTCCTCCACAGCTCCCTCTTCACTATAATTCTCTTCCTCTCTCATCCTCAAGCCGCCTGAAGCCGATCTCGCCTAAAGCCACCTCAAGCCACTGAAACCGATCTCGCCTGACGCTGCCTGAAGCCAATCTCGCCGCTGACGTCTCTCGCCTGAAGCCGATCTCGTTGCCTGAGCTGTGGGTTTGTTTGATTTGGGATGGGTTTTGAGGTTTGTGAATGTGGTGGGTTATGGGTTAGTTGTGGCAATGGTACCGTGGTTGTGGCGACAATTTTGTGGTTGTGGTGGTGATTATTAGGTAGTTGTGGTGGTTATTTTTTGGGTTGTTGTGGATTTTTTTTTTCTGGTTGTTTTTTTTTTTTTTTTAAGGTGCCGTTGGTGGATGTGGGTTTGTGCCGGTGGTGGCTGTCGGTGTTGTTGCGGTAGTGGTTGTTAGTGGTGGCCGTTGTTGTGGCAGTGGTGGAGTTGTTGTTGTTATTGTTGGAGAAGTTTAATATATTATTTTAATGTGGTATAAATATTATTTTAATGTATAGAAGGGAAGAATAAAACATCTAATAAATGGGATATTGTAAAATGATGTGCTAAAATGATAAAGTAGGTTTTTGGTGTGTCAAAATGACATTTTTTATAAGAGAGCTGATGAGAATGCTCTTAAAAGGAGTTAGATGTGTTAAAATTTTAAGACATGCTACAGTACCATCTCAACTTTGGCACGGTATGAACTAAAATGGCATAATCGTTTATTATTTTTTTTATTCAACTTTTTCTCTCTCCTCTCAATATTTTATTCAACGTTTTCTCTCTCCTCTCACAGATTTGTCTCTCGTTCTCTCTCTCTTTCTTCTTCAGGTCAGTTCCCCCACCCTCCCTCACCCTTAAATCAACGGTACGACGGCGTTGTGGATTGTGAATCAAGCCGCCCTCACCGATCAAGCCATCGCCATCGCCTTTGGTTTGAAGACTCCATCGCCAGCGATCTGAAGATGCCATCGTCGCTGGTCTGAAGCCACCATTGCCACCTCGGTTTGAAGCTGCCATGCCGCCTCGATCTGAACCCATCTCAGCCACGGCTTGAAGCTGCAGCCGTCTAATGCGCATATCAGCCACGGTGCAAAGCAGATCTTAGCCACTACTGCCAATCTAAAGCCACCACCGCCGACAAAGAAAGCCACCACTACCGGATCTCTCTACCTTTCTCACCTGTTTGTTTTTGTTTTTAATTTGATTTGTGGTGGTTGTGGCTGTGGATTTGTTGTGGGTATTTGGTTGGAATTTATTTGGTTTGTTTTGAGTTGTGTTTTGGGTTATGGAGGATGCGGTGGTTGTTGGTTGGTGGCTACTGGTTGTGGCGGTGGTTGTTGGTTGTTGGGTGGTGGCCATTGACACTGTTTGTGTTTTGTATATGGGTAGAGTTTTGTGTTACAAATATATTATTTTAATATTTGTATATATTATTTTAATATTTAGAATCAAAGAATAGAAAATGAGATAAATGGTAATTTGTAAAATGACGTGATAAAATAATAAAATAGATTTTTAGTGTATTAAAATGATATTTTTTATGAAAGACCTGATGGTGATGCTCTTAGTGCAAATGATGATAAATTTCGAAACATAAAAAACAAACATGCAAATATATGTAAATTTTTAATAGAAATGTTAAGTTTACAATATTTTCACAATAAATTTTAAGTAACATGTTATTAAGAGTTGTTATTAATAGGACAAAAAAGTATTTTAGTGATGGGTTCAAATTTATTATAAAACTATTATAAAAATATTTTGGACATTAAAATTTTTTTTATTGATAACATATTAAATTGTAAAAATTTTGTAATATCCACGTTCTACTTTGAAAATAACACTATCGGTGCTTTACCATATATGTGAATATAATTAAAAAAATTCATAAGTTTTGCCAATTATTTAAAATTTCAACGTACTAAAAAAATAATCAACACACTACTCGCTACCTGCCATACATTATCTTATTCTCATTTATTTACTTTCTTTTTCTTTTTTTTTTCTTTTTTCCAAATTGTTATTGTTACGCCCTTTACAATGCACTATAAATTGGTAGCAGTAGCACAAGTCACAACAACAAAGGCTTTTTTTGACTCTTGACTATATTTGTGGTGATGATTTATCTTTATTAATTTTTTTTTTTAAAATTTCAAAATCATGGCATCACAAGCTATCTAGCTGTCCCCAAACCAAGGACAAACTCAAGATTTTAAGTTAGCGGGAGCCAGATTACAAAGGGAAAAAAAAAAAAAAAAAGAACTTCAAAGAGATATTTATATAATATTAAAAAATTATAAATATTTAAAATCGTTGTTTCTAAATACATTAAGATGCAATCATTTATCAGGACAAAAACAAAATATATATTTTTTTAATACTAGGCTAGCTAGGAATTTTTTTTTATTTTTTATTTATTGAAGTTAGAGCATTTACAATGGTGGTACTAAAAATTTTAGCTTTTAACACCTCGAAAATGTATTTTATCTATTTTACCATTTCACTTTACAATACACTCAATATCAAATGTTCTATTTTTTTTATCACTTCATTTAAAATAATATAGACAACTCATTAAAATAATAAATGAACAGAGAGAATTTGAGTAATTTAATTAAAGGAAGAGATATAATAATAAAATATTTTATTTTATTTTTAACAACTTACTACAGTCAAATAATATTTATATTAGTTGACTGATGACCTAAGGTTTTGAAAGGGGGCCCAATTACAAAAATCAAATATATAATAACCAAAAAAAAAAATTTGGACCCAGGGTCCGTCCTTGCCCTGATCATAGTTAGAATACTTCTTCAGTTAAGATAAAATTAAACAGAGTTAGAGAAACAAAACTACATGAAGATTGACTCGTCACCTCTGTAAAGTGGGCTAGGTGATGCTATGCAGCAGTGGTGCCTTCGTGGAAGAATGTTTTTGTAGCGGTGGTACTAGAGTCCAGTTATTTATTTATTTGTTTTCCCTTTTTTTTTTAATAGAATACTAAATATTTTTAACACACACATACAGGGAGAGGGGAAAATACTAAATATTTATTTATTTGTTTCCCCTTGAAATCAATACATCTGTAATTTGGTTTGATAAAATGGTTTCTTTTTCTTGTAAATTTTTGAAAGGCCTAAGGATGGGCATGGTGGTTAATTTTGTTGAAGTATTTGGGTTAAATTTTAAAATGTTGTTGTGTTATTTGGGCTAAATTTTATTTCACTACAAGGCGAAGAATTTTATTGAGGGCAAGAAAAAAAAAATCTTAATCAAGGGAGGCTAGAAAGAATTTTGTGGGCCAAACCCTAGAATTTCATACATTTTTCAATTTTTTTTGGGGGTGGGGGGGGGGGGGGGGGGGGCTATTATAATAATAGCACTGTCCCTGTTTTTATGGATAGTAGTAATTTCATAATTTGCTAATTTGTGTAATTTTAGTTGCACTAATTTGTTAATGAGTCAAATAACTTATTTAAATAATATATATAAATAATTTTTAAAATTAATATGTAATGGTTTGAAAAAGATAGCTCAATAAACAAAACTTTCTTTTTGTTAATATCCTAGTCTTGCTTATAAAGTATAAACATAAAAATGTTCAAGGTATAAAGACTTTTGTTAATGTCCTAGTCTTGCTTATAGAGATAAAACGTTCAAGGTATGAATACTTTTGAGGGATAAACTAAACATGAGTCATCAAAATCATCGGATAATATGATGAAGCTTGTTGTTTCAATAAAATCGATGGAAATGCCTCTTAGTTTCATATATATATATATATATATATTATGAGCTATTTCGCATTCATTTACCTTTAACCAGATGGCTTCAGGTGCTGTAGAATTATTCTTTAGTGATTTTATTTAAGAAATCAATGAAAAAGCGACGGCTTTCCTATTGAATCTGACTCAACTTATCATGCCATAGAAGATTCATGCTTCCCTAAATGCTAATCTGAATCTTGACTAAACAGCCTTGAAACTCGAACTATATGCATAGATCCAAGTACAAAACATGAAACTGTGAATATGGCAGGTAGAGTCGAATCCTTAACAGGTGTCAAATTATTGCTACGTATTTACGTCTAATGCACAAATACACCGAACCTAACTCTTGTCACGTGTCAAATTATTGGAAAGTCACTTATACAATTCTGGTTCATTTTCAAACTTGGGAGACCAAGGAGGAAAGTGGACACAAATTTCTTGGGTACGCACATATTCTGAATTCATTTCAAACTTTAAAGAAAGAAAGACACAATTTCTTTTTATCTTTTCTTTCTCTCCCGTATCTTCTATATCATGAAATCTTGTTTTTCTTCTTTTCTTTCGTTACATCATCTTTCTGTCCATTTTTCTTTTGGATAAGACCATACACTCCGTTTCACACTTTTTTATTTATAACCGAGACACGATTTCAGCTCATGATTTCAGTTCAAAAAAATGTGTAACAACTTGAAATTGCATCTTTAACTCACGATTTTAATTAAAAAAAGTGTGTAATGAATGCTGCCCTTTCCTTTTCTAGTATCTTCTTCTATTTGCATGTCTTTGTACATTATGGTATTGTTAATATGCTAAGGTGGCAATGGTCATACTTTGACAGGGTCGGTGGAGTTATTAAGGTGAATAACAATTTTTTTGTGTCACAAATTCATAATTTTTGTCACAACTTTAACATTGTCAATTGTAAGTGACTATTTATCACTTTCACATTGACCTACCAATTTTTTCCTCTACTCACAAGCAACTACATTAAAATTGTAGAAAAAGTTATGTCTACTAGACTTTTTTAAACAGGTGGGATAAGTAGTGAATCCACTTGAAAACGCTAAATTCTGATCAGGAGTTGAGAGCATCCCATAAATTATTTTGGCGCAAAACTATAGCAAGGCTGTGCATTTCATGGGCCATCGGCTGGTATAATGTAATTTTGCTGGCCTTTCTAGTCAATTTGGGCTTAAAACAAGCTTCTAAGACAATGTCTTCTATGAGGTTTCTTCCTTCTTAAGACAACCTTATCCTACAAACCCTGCCCCCATAATTAATTGAATCCTAAGCCTTCACTTTTGAACGAAACAAAACTACCATTAAGTCCCAAGATTTTCAATCTCTTCAGTGGATATATTGTAATGGTATATTGATGTTTATTTTATTTTATGTGTTCAATAGTTTGGGGTTTAGGGGATTGGAGAGCCTTATGGCTCAACTGATATCTCTTGGTGTTTTTAACAGAAACATTTTGGGTTATGTTTTGTTTTCCTAATCCGTAATTTATAATGTTGTGAATGAATTAAGCAAATTATAATTTTAATTTTCCAAATATCAAATTCAGCGTGGTCACTAAATTAGATCTTGCAAAAATTTCGCTAAGCCAGATAAAAGCCTGCAAATGCTTGATGTATTGACTAACTATTTCAACAACAAGCCACCCTCCAACCAGCCCAAATTAGGTTTGCTAGTTTACAGTCACAAGACAAATTTGGTCATGTCCAAACTTGGTTAGTTACGTCTGAAGGAAAAAAAAAATTAGAACAAATAGTACCTTCCTAATATTAGGGAGCTAGAAATTTTGGGCAAGAGAATGCCTCATCCTCATGACACATTGATGTTCAAAAGACAATACACCTATGACATCACTGACATCACTTTTTTATTTATCAATAACAGATTACAAGTTACAACCATTGAGTCCAATTTTCTTCTTTCAAAATGAGTGTAGCCATGGTTAATAGCTCCACGGTAATGGGATTCATCCAAGACACAAAGAAGTTCAACAATAACATCAATGAATGTTTTGAGATGCTAGATATTGATGGTAATGGTATGCTTTCAAGAAAATTGCTTTATGGGGGTCTTCATAAGCTTTTGTCATTGGAAAACAATACGAACCAAGAGGAAGAGATCAATAATCTCTATGAAGTAATTTTCAAGAGGTTTGATAAGGATGAAAAAGGTTTCATTGATCGAATGGAATTTGAGTCTCTTATTAGGGAGCTCATGCTAGCCATGGCTCGTGGAATTGGTGATTTGCCAGTTCTAGTGGCTCTTGAGGAACACAGTCTGCTTATGAAGGCTGTTCAACATGAAGTGGCTAGCTTGAAGGAAGGTAGTCGAAAGAATAAAAGAAAGAGAGAAAAGAATGTGCTTCGTGATATATGCCTTTGTTGTCACAAATTGGAAACTAGCTAGCAACAAAAAAAACGTAATAGCAATTTCGGGTTTTTTTATTATTATTATTATTATTATTATTTTTTTTTTTGCTCCTAATAGAAACATAATAGCAATTAGTTTTGTAAGTTTTAAATATTTATGTGCTATTTTTTTTTTTTTGGAGGGGAAATTTATGTGCTAAGTTGATACACTACACAACTTAATGCATCAACATCTCTAGAATTATTGTATTTACACAATCTCTATTTTTGTGAATTTAATCCTTAGGTTTTTTTTATTTTTTATTTTTTTATTATTATTATTAAAAAAAAAACCCTGTTTTGATTAATCCCATTCCCTCACTAGTGATCAACAAAATAATAATGAAGAAAGTTATACTTATACATAAACGAATTATGAGTTTAGGGCTTAAGGCTCAAGAAAAAGCAAGGCATCACACAGTCCATAACGTTCTCGGTCTCAACTCTCAAGGGAGTATATGATCTGTGACATATCTGATACTAAATTATAGCATAAGATTTACCAATGTAAAAATTTCTAGTTTACACTGCCAATGTTTATTATGCAACCAAATTTTTAATTAAGTAATGATTTATCTAGTCAAGAGCCTTGTAGCCAATTTAGATTTCTAATGTTCTAATGAAAATGTTTAGGGGTTTAAATCTCTCATCCCCAACTATAGATTATATTTGAAAAATTATTGATTTATCTCAATTAAGTGATCCACACAAATAATTATTATTTACTACAATTTAGCGTATGGCAAATCATCAAACAAGAAATATAAAAACTATAACATAGGAAAATTTGGTAACGCAGTGAAAAACTGATGAAAAATCTCTTCAAACATTTAAACGACTCCAAGGACACAAATAGTCCAATAGAAAATCTACTATGAAGGAACAATTACAAATAATCAGGACTCAAAGCCTTTACTATTTCTAACAATGTCACTTGAGCAAGCGTTAAGCAAACATTCTGTTTGACTTTTATGATTGCAAACATTCTGTTTGACTTATATGATTGCTTGAGCAAGTCTGTAATTCACTCAAGTTAAACTTTTGAAACTTGGGATCTTCAAGTAACTTTGGACACGTTTGATAGACTGTAATGGTAATTCTAAGGATTAGATTTGAATTCCTAGCCCAAACGGTGTATGGACTTAGGCCCAAAAAGCCTAAAACAATGAATTTGTAGAGAATGGGCTGGAAAACTGGGCTTTAATGAATTAGACAAACACTCAGGTAGATTTAGAAGACAAGAGAATGTAAATAGACAGGGATATGCTGAAGAAAATCGTCCTCAGCAAAGTCTGAGGAGATCTGTTCTTATATATTACTTTCAGATTTGATTACAAAGTCAGTTCTTGATGTTACAGCGTTTTTCCCTCAATTTCTCGATCCCCCTCTCCGTGGAGTGTTTCTTCCATTATATAACTCTCTTTAGACAATCTTGGCCCTCCACTTGTTGGTCATCTAGGCTACCACTTGAGTGCTTGTCCCATCGGACACCCTTTCAGGCTCTCTGCGTATTGGGACAGCCAATGCTGCATTGTTCAGGGGTTTTTTTTTCATTAATGCAGTCAGGAAGTTAGCTACAAATCATTTAATGTGGTGGTAGTAGCTTTCCCCTAAGATATTTTAGCATTTCTCTTCGTCTGATGTCTCTGCAATACTTATCCGCACCAACAACACTTCTTGGAATGTTATCCTGAACGACAGACTACCTCTCCAGACCTTGGTTTTGGTAAGCCGAGGATGCATTTATCCTCGGCCTACCCTCTTGAGCCATTATGACCAAAACTAACCTTTTTATTTAATACCATTATCTCTTCGAACCAAGATTTCCCCTCCTCGGTCAATCCTTAGTCCTCGGCTTAGGCCACAGGCCCAAAAATATAAACAGGTAATGGACCCCCGGGCCCAATGCCTCTACAATAGCCCCTCGAGATTCTTCTTTCTGGCTCCTCGAGAAGAAAAGAGGATCTCGATGTCACTATATTTGCTCTGTGTTCATTGCATCTCATTTCTGCCCATGAAAACGCCTTTTTAACTACCCAAGGCACGCTCCTGACGCTTCGTCGTACAAGACACACCTTCATTCAATTTTTGCGACTCCCTGTCCCCCACATTCTACGACATGATACGGATCCTAGGTTGAGGATTACACTAGGAACCGAGCAGGAATTTCCCGCTCCCAACTCTCTCCTTGGTATAAATACCTCTCAAATCAATCATTTACCTTATTTTATCATTTACTTTATTCTAGTGCACATACACTGAACCTATCAATCCTTCCACCTCACTCATGCCTTCTCAAATTCAAAAAGCCAGTCCGAGGACATTTCTCTTCTTCCTGTAAGTCTTCCCAAACCTTTACATTTTGCTTTTCCATATATTTTTCTCTTCTCTACACTTTTTTTCTCCTCGACTCCACTCTCTCTTCTCAATCTCTTTAGTTCTCCCAACCCTTTCTAGAAATGGGTAGATTCAATAGCTTAGTAGACTCTAAGGAGGGAATGGCAAACTTTAGGTTTAAGTATAGGATCCCTTCAAGGGCAAGCACTAGGTACTGTAAAGAGGGACAATGGCACACAGATAAGCAAAAGGGAGAAGTAGTAATCCTAATGATTGCCTTCATAGAGGGTGGGATGAGAATTCCCATGGGAACCATGACCAGGGATTATCTTATGGCTCATAGGTTAGCCCCCACCTAGTGCGCCCCAAACGTGTTTAGGATCTTAGGGAGTGTAAACGCCCTCAATGAAAAGATGGGTTTAAGGCTTACCAATCATGATGTCAACTGGGTTTATAATGTCCACCACCTGAAAGGGCAGGGTTATTACCTAAAGTCTAGGTATCTGAAGTTAGGCTCATTCAATGCCTTCCTGACTCCAACAAAGGCCTGAATAAGGATTTTTTTTATCGTGTTAGGGGAATGGCACGATGGCCTCCCCTGCCTGACGAGAGAAGGGCAGCCAAGTGGGGTTTTAGGTCTAGGGTGCTTATTTACAAGTCCTTTCTTTTTCTTTTGGTTTATTCCATTTTCACATCTGATAAAAAAAATTTTGTTTTCTTAATGATTGTGTAGATAGACATGCAGCTGAGCCAAACTTCAGTTTGGTCAATAGGGAGAGCTTGGAGAAGATACTTCAGGCCAAGGTTTTCATACACGAAGACGGCCAATTGCGAGCAGCTCACCTAATCTTAGGGTACAAGTCGATCTTGTCTGGCTTTTAGGCACTAAAGTGTATGATCAAGGCCCATGACCCCCGTCTGCACCGCATAAGCGTTGTCGTCCCTGGGTTTCTTCTTCCCAAGGGCACTCCTGTACCAGAAAGTGCTCTTGTCACTCAACCAATCCCGGAAGTCATTCCTAGAGTTGCTTCTTCATCTCAACACGCAACTAGTGAAGCAATCTCCTCCCGTCCTATCAACAAAGAAGAAGACAAGGGAGAAGAAGAAAAGGAAAATGAAGTAGTAGACGTCTTTGACTCAGACGACCTATACGAGGTTTTCAACTAGCCCTCATCTCCTATGACATCAACTAGTGACCTTGGCCAGTTTTGCCCACTTCAATCTAGTCACTCTAAAGGAGCCACTACCTTATCAAACAAGATGAGGATTCAACGGAAGCAGAGGTTGACCTTACAAGAATTGCTAGAATCCTAGCCAGGAAGGGATGCTTACGAAAAGTCGGCCTAGATGAAGCTTCCCCCCCCCCCCCCCCCCTCCACTCATCCCTACCCACTGAGCTGACCCTGCCGACCATAAGAGAAAGCTAGAGGAAAAAGGAAAGGAGGTGGTGGAGATACGGAAAAACGTCCCCCTCCCCCTTAAGAAGTCGAGCCCCAGAGGGGGGCTAAGCAGCAGAGAGGCCTACAAACAAGGTCGGCCACCGAGGTGGAGCAGAGGAGTAACCACGGAGCTGCAGCCCTAATTTGGGCCCCGAGCATGGAATTGGATGGGGCTACTTTACTCAATGATGCCTCTATCCGAGATTTCCAACAAGGCACAGCTAGATATGTAGCAAACGCTGTGGAAAAATCCCAGCTTCTCCCTAAAGATATGATTGACCTCAGCTTTCTGAGGTAGCACGAAGTTTTCCTCGGATTGAAGAGGGACTTGGCCATGGTAAGTAAAAATCCTTTAAGTCAAGTTTTTTTTTTTTTTAATGTAACCTTACTCTTCTTCTTTTCCAGGCTATCCAAGCCACCTTCAGGGCTGAGGAGATGGTGAACTATTCCCATCGAAAAATGAAGAAGGAGCAGGGGAAGAGAATAGCAGCCATGAATGCCTTCCACATAGCTGAAAAGAGCATTCAGGACCTTAAGGCCAAGTTGATCGTGGAGGAGAGAGAGAGAGAGAGAGAGAAAATGCTCTATAGCTGCCCTGGACAGTGCTGAAAAATAGGCAGAAGGCCAAAGGATACTACTTCGCAATGCCGAGGATCAGTTGGCCGCCTCCAAAGAGCAAATCCATGCTCTGAAGAAAAACTAGAGGAGGTCCAAAAGGCCAAGGATCAAGCCGAGAATGCTAAGGAGGAGGCGGAGAAAGCTTGGGAGGAGACACAACAAGAAGGATGTGATATTGGAGTGGCCGAGATTAAGGAAGCCCTTAGGACTGAGGTCCTAGAGGTATGTAGGATTTACTGCGCCCAAGTATGAGATGAAACCCTCAACCAAGCTGGGGTTGAGGCTTCTTCTGTGCTTAAGAAGGTAGTGTAAACACCCCATTTTACAACTTGCATTTAACCAACCGGTAGATCTTCAAATTTGTGATACAAAACAAATCTTGATGCTTTAACGATCATAATGGTATGTCATGGGTTTTGATCGGACCAACTGATCAAAAGTTATCATACAAACAATTTTCAATGATCATGGCTCACCTACACGATGGGTCCGGTCACGTCCTATCTTAAACACTTAATTTTAATCGGTTCTCACAAGAATTAATTTAAAATTAATTAAGTGTAATTTTTGATTGGATTTCATTTTTATTTTATTTTTAAAAAAAAAATGTTTTCCTTCAGGACATCTTATCTGCCCTTTTGAAAAATTTGGAGATAGGAAAAATTCAAAAAAAAGAAAAAAAACTCAAAAAACGTCATTATCTTCAGCAGCAAATTGAATCGTATTTTTGGCCTGAAAAACATCGAAATTTGGTTTTCTCTATTTCTGACAAAGTTGTAGATAATTGAATTTCCTTTCAAAAAACACCCATCTTGAATCAATTAGAATTTTGAGCGGAAAGTTATGGCCAAAATATGAAACGGGTGCAGAAGATAACACAAAATCAGCATTATCTTCACTCATCTTTCAAAATTTCAAATGGGGATCAAATTCAAATTTGTTCAAGCTTGTCTAATAGACTGATCCTTTCCTTTAGCTTCAGAAGAATTTTTTTTTTTTTAAAAGTAAATAGGATAAGAAACAGATACATCTTGGGAAAATTTTCAAAAATGCTCAAAAAACGTAACCATTTTCAGCAGCAATTTGGAACGCATTTTCGGCCTAGATAACATTGGAATTTGGCTTTCTCTATTTCTAACAAAGTTGTAGATAATTGAATTTCCTTTCAAAAAACACCTATCTTGAATCAATTGGAATTTTGAGCGGAAAATTAGAGCCAAAATACGAAGCGGGTGCAGCATCATTTCAAAATTCAAATGGAGATCCAAAACCCAATCCGTTTCAGCTCATTTCTCCCCTTAGCTTCAGAAGAAAGCTAACAACTTAGCTTTAAAGCTAAGCCATCCCTCCTCCTATAAAGAGAGAAGACCTCTTCCATTTTCTGGACCCCGAATTCCCTCTAGAGAGCTAGTGAGAAAGCAGAAAAGAAACGCTGTTGTGCAACCATTGTTCCTACTTTGGTTGTAGTTTAGTATTTCCTTGCTTTCTCTCTAGCCCTTTAAGTGATCACTTCCCCCTTTTTAATTTATGTTCTATGCTGGTAAGTAATTAATCATGTTCTTATCTTTCTACACATGCTTGAATAAATGTTAACATGTCATTATTTGTTTTTTGGATGAACATGCCTATACTTCTTATTATCATTTCTTTTACATGCTTAGATGAACACTTCTAGGCTAATACACAATTTTTCTCTTGAATGCTTAGATGAGCACTTCTAGGATAAAACACAACTTTCTCTTCAATACTTAGATGAACATGTCTAGGTAATTGTTTTACTTTTTTTAATAAAAAATGCTTGAACGAACATGTCTAAGTATTTTGAGTTTCTCTAGATAAACATGTTTAGGGATTTTCTTTTACTTCTTTTCATAATTGTTTGGATGATCAAATATGCTCAAAGGTCTTATTTTTATTTGGTTCTCTCTACAATTATGTTGATTACAAATAACATGACGACATTGTTTTCTTTTTCTCACATGCTTAGATAAACATGTCTAGGCTAGGGATTCTTTGCTTACTTTGATTTCTTGGATGAACATGCCATTGCTTTAAAGTTTTCTTTACATTAAAATTGTTATCTAACAAGTTTCATTTTTTTTGTGTCTTTTTTTATATTTGATTCTCTTAACACATATTTGTTTTCAATTCTTACAAAATTACCATGTTTATATGATATATTGTTTGTATTTGTTTGACATGACATGACATTGGCCACCTTAACCTAGGAAACCGGTTTTACCGGGCGAGATGGGTGCTTAATCCCTTCCCATCTCGTAAATTAGCCTCCGAACCAAGATCAAGGGTTCTAGACTATGCTTTTACACCATGTAATTTTACATTTTTTTAGAATGTAACTAGGAAATAAAGCAATGTAATTTACTTTTCTTAGATTGTATCTAGGACAAAAAGCATTGTAAATCTTTGTTACAAAATTTGATGTAAATTGCAATATACATTAATACAAAAGAAGAATTTTTTTTTTTTATTGAAGGTTTTCTTATTTTCCCTTTTAAAATTAAGTAAGTGGCGACTCCATTGTAAAACCCTCGATCTAGGGGGGAGTACATTTCACAGGTAGAAAATGTCTACTACCCCCCGGCTATTCATGCTTTGTCCTCAAGCAGCTCCAAGACAGTTGCCTCTCCCGAGGTGGCAGATCCTGAGAAGAGCAGCCTTAGCAAGGTCCCCCCCTTCCTAACAGTCCTCCAAAAGTAGCTGAGCAGCCTAGGTTGAACGAAAAAGGAACTGAGGTGACCAAAGGTAATCCCTTATGCCACTATGCCCCCAGTTGCTCCTCAAGACCCCTCCAAAGACAAAAAGGACACCAGGATGAGGATGGAGATTGTTTTGGCAAGCCTCCTAATTCTGGCCAAAGGTGATTCCAAGGAAGTAGATCAGGGATCCTTGGAGGCTACAACAAACCAAGGTGCCTCCCCCCCAAGAAAAATAGTAATAAAAAAGAAATAGACTTAGGACAAACCCTTTTTTTTTTTTTTTTTTGTCTGGCAACTTCTGTTTTGGTTTTCACAATTTGTAATCAAGTTGCCATTTTGTATTTAACCTGCCTTGCTTCAAGGCTTTTATTAATGAAAGTTATGAGAATTTTCCTTATTTCTATGATTCTTATTCGAGTACTGATATAATTTCTATCTTGTTTAGCACTCAATAAACGTAATAATAGGGTGAAAACCTTTTCTCATCAATCTGCAAAGGTGACAAAAAAGTTATCCCATCTTACATGATTAGTATTAAAATAGGTGAAATCTATTAAGTTCATCATCTCGGCAAAGCATAATTCTAATTTTAAGAACATACACAGTATTGCAACATGCATATAGGTTTAAAATTACTTTGTGCCTTACTCATTAATAAGTTATAAGGTCAAAAGGATAGTAAACTTTTAAACAGACACAGGTATGCTTGTAAATGCTTTAAGTGATGCACATGAACATCTAATTGAGACTCTTGTTGCAGTGAAAAACATTGTTGTTTGGAGTGATTATACTTGACTTTAAAGTAATCAATGAGGAATATTAAGAACCACTAATTTACCCAAAGCAAGTGGTCCAAGGAACCAGGCATAGCTATAGTTCTGTTTAATACTTAGAAAGATGTCATAATGTGTTAATTTTACCAAAGTATGTAGTCCAAGGAGCCAAGCATAGTCAAGGTTCTGTTTAATACTTAAAAAAATAACTCAACATATCAATTTACCCAAGGTATATGGCTCGGGAAGCCAGGCATGACTAAAGTTCTGTTTGATACTTAGATTGATGTCAAGAAGTATTAATTTACCCAAAGCAGATAGTCCAAGGAGCCAGGCATAGCTAAGGTTCTGTTTAATACTTAGATTGATAGTACAACATATGACAGACAATATAAACCCGAATAGGGTTAAGAGCACTTCCATTAATAATAATACATTCTCAAGTTATTTACATTCCAAGGACATGGTATAGCATTTTCCTCCAGATCTGCAAGATAATATGCGCCTATTCCAGCCATTGATGTTATACGATATGACCCTTCCTAGTTAGGTCCCCAACTTTCCCCATGTTGGGTTCTTGGCAGATCCTACAACCTTTCTTAAAACCAAGTTTCCAAGTGGTAGTGGCCTTAGCTTTACATTGGCCTCATACCCTTGTTTGAGCTTGTGTTGATAGTAGGCCAATTGGACCATGACATTTTCTCTTCGTTCTTCAATTAATCTAGGCTCTTTTCCAACAGCCCATCGTTGCTGCTCGGAGTAAAAGAACTTGTTCTCAGCGTGGGGAATCCAGTTTCCAAAGGAATGACATCCTCAGCCCCATAAGTCATTGAAAAAGGCGGCTCCCCAGTAGACCTACGAGGTGTGGTTCGATAAATCCAAAGGATGTGTGGCAATTCTTCCACCCATTTCCCCTCGCGTCATCCATTCTCTTTTTGAGTCCACCCTATGACCTTATTGACAGCCTTAGCCTGTCCATTCCTTTGTGGATAGGCCGAAGTGGAATATCTATTCTTTATTCCCAGGTCGCAACAGTATCTCCTAAAGGTTTTACTATCAAATTGAAGTCCATTATTCGAGATGAGGGTATGAGGGATTCCAAATCGTGTGACAATATTTTTCTAGACGAATCTTATGGCATCCACGTCCTTGATATTTGCCTATCTACTATGTGTACACCCTGAAGCAGTTGAGCTACTCTTGGAAAAATTACACGAAAGAATTTATGGAAGCCACACTCGGGGCAAATCTTTGTCCCATAGGGCTTTCACACAAGGTTATTGGTGACCAAATATGCAGAAAGAGGCACAAGACTATATGAAGAATTGTGACTAATGCCAAAGATTTGCACAAAACATTTATCAACTAGGAGGAGTACTTAATCCTCTGTCCATCTCTTGGAATTTTGCTCAATGGGAGCTGGATATAGTAGGCCATTTTCCTAAGGCAGCAAGAAATAAGAAGTACTTGTTGGTTGGCATGGACTACTTCACCAAGTGGGTTGAAGAGTGGGTTGAAGATGAACTACTGGGCCGAAAAATGACCTCTTGTACAACTTTTGGTCATTGGAAAGGCAAAACTAAGGAGCCTTTCTTCATACCTTGTCAGCCTCGGACTTATTCTCGGGTAAGACATCTTCCTTAAGTAATAGTACAATAGAGTCCATCCAGCTAAGGCCCACTTTTATTTGATGAATATGAACCACATTTCCTCTCAACCCAATGGGTTTACATAAGTCTTCTACAAGGATCACTCGAGGTAAACTTTGTGTCGAGGAGGTTGCTAATGTGGTAAGAAAGTCTGCATGGGTATTTCTACTTCTAGGAACTTGTGATAAATTAAAAGACCCAAACCAAGACTGTAAATGTCTAACCTGACTCAAGTATTCCTGCATTCTGGGACTCTGACCTCTAACTCTCCTTGGACTTGGCCCACCACTAACCTTGAATCAGAGAATACCTCCACTACTTTTTCCTCTATTTTCCGAACCATGACCATCCTTACCAGCAAAGCTTCATATTCAGCTTTATTGTTTGTGGCTGAGAAGCTTAATCTCAAGGATTTCTCAATCGTGATCCTCTCTAGAGATACCAAGACTAGCCCCACTCCAGATCCCATGTGGTTCGCTGCACCATCAACGTAGACCTTTAAAGACAAAGGTTCTTGTACGGAGATTACTCCAACCGATTTTCCATTTATGTTCTGCTCATCTACCCTTTCTTCTAATGGGGTTTCAGCAAACTCAGTTACCAGGTCGGCAAGGACTAGACCCTTGACAGAGGTGCGAGGCATGTATTTGATATCAAAAGCCCCTAGAATCATGCCCTACTTTGCAATTCTCCCTGTGTAATCAGCACTCCGAAGTAGAGACCTAAGCGGGAGCTGGGTTAAGACAACAATTGTATGTGATTGGAAGTAGTAGGGAAACTTGCGTGTAACATGCACCACTGCCAAAATAACCCTCTCTAGTGGTAAGTAACGGATCTCGGCCTTATGTAGTGACTTGTTCATATAATAAACCGACCTTGTACACCACTATCAATCCGTATTAGCACCAAACTCACTGCGTGGGAGGCCACTGCAATGTAGGCAAACAAAACCTCATCCACCTTGGGTCTAGACATGATAGGTGGCCGAGACAGATATTCTTTCAACTGCTAGAAAGCCAAGGCACACTTCTTGATCCATTCAAATCCCTTCCACTTTTTTAACAACTGAAAGAAAGGCATGCATCTGTCTGTTGACCGAAAGATGAATCGGTTTAGAACAGCGGTCATCCCCATAAGCCTCTGGACCTCTTTGGGATTCCGAGGTAGTTGCAGATTGTTAATTGCCTTAATTTGGTTAGGGTTGACTTTAATTCCATGGTGTGTGACCATGTAACCTAAGAACTTCCCTGATTTGACACCAAAAGAACACTTGGAAGCATTAAGTCGTAGCTTGTGTCTCCTCAAGATATCAAAAATATTTCCGAGGTCATTAATATGCTAGGACTCTACCTTGCTCTTTACCATCATGTCATCAATATAAATCTTGATGTTTTTCCCTGATTGTGGCTCAAACATCCTGGTCATCATCCTCTAGTAGGTAGCACCTGCATTCTTTAAACCAAAGAGCATTACTTTGTAATGGTCACTCGCAATGGGGGTGACAAAAGCTGTCCTCTCTTGATCGTCCAAGGCCAAAGGTATCTGATGGTAGCCTTGAAAAGCGTCCAAAAAGCTCATCCGAGGATGACCTACAGTGGCATCTACTAGCTGGTCGATCCAAGGCATGTGAAAAGGGTCTTTTGGGCATGCTTTGTTCAAATCTGTGAAGTCTACACACACCTGCCACTTTCCATTTTTATTCTTCACAACTACAATGTTGGCCAACCAATTAGGGTAGAACACCTCTTTAATAGCCCCAGCTTGCTTAAACTTCATCACCTCGTCTTTAACTGCGTCAGAATGATCCTTAGATGAGTGCCGAGGTGGTTGCTTTCTAGGGATGACAAATGGGTTGACATTCAGATGATGGCAGATGAAGCTTAGATCCACCCTTGGAGCTTCATAAGCATCCCAAGCGAATACATCCACGTTTCTCTTGAGGAAATCCACCAACTCCTCCTTCTCTTAAGGTGGTAGCTGAGCTCCAACTTGAAAAAACTTCTCCGGATCATTACCTATAGCAAATTTCTCTAAATCTTCACACTTAGCCTCCTCGGCCAACCCCTTCATAGGTAATATCGGAGACTTTGATTGCTATAAACCTCTCTCAGCAGAGGCAGAGGATTCAGCCACAGGCTAATGCAAAATTGCAGACATGAGGCACTGCCTAGCTATGGACTGACTCCCTACCAGCTGCTCAATCTGATCCCTCGACTGATACTTCACTTTCTAATGCAGAGTTGAAGAAACAGCCCTTAAGGTATGAAGCCAGGGTCTAGCCATAACGGCCGTGTAGGGAGAGTATGCATCCACCACAATGAAGTCCACTTCCACCATCTCTGAACCTGCCTGTATGGGCAACCTAATCTGGCCCTTAGGGATAATAACTTTTCCATCAAAACTTACTAAGGGTGAGTCATAGGCTGTCAGTTCCTCAGACTTTAAATTCAGCCCTTTATACAAATCGGGGTACATGATCTTTGCACAACTGCCCTAGTCTACCATTACCCTCTTTACATCATACCCTCATATTCTAAGGGTGACTATCAAAGCATCATCATGTGGTTGGATGGTTCCGATCTTGTCTTCGTTGGAGAAACTAAGCGACAGTTGGACCTTCATTCTAGCTCTCTTCGGCTCAGAGCTAGAGTCCTCGACTGGTAGCCTAGCTACTGACATCACCTTGGAAATGTGAGAACCAGTTCTCCCAAATGCAGCAAAAATGACATTGATTGTACCTAACGGGGGCCTTGAAGGAGCATTCCCCTAAGTTCCTGATCTTGATTGGTCCCCTTGTCTGTTGGGCTAGTATAGAAATTGTTGCAACCTTCCCTCTTTGACCAGCGGCTCCAGATGGTTCCACAACGTTCGGCAATCCTTGGTGGTATGTCCTCACTCTTGGTGGTACTGGCAATGAAGGCTTTGGTTGCACCTCAAAGGGCCTCCACTAATCTTGTTCAGTGATTTGAAGTATGACTCATTCTTGATTTTCTCTAAAACTTGATGCACCGGTTCTTGGAACATAGTGTTGACCACTTGAGGAGTTGCAGACTTAGACTGCCTAGCAAAATCTTTCCAGGGTCTGTTATTGTTGTAGCGGTCTGACCTGAAATCCCTCCTCTCCTGAGGGATAACCTTTCCCTTTCCTTTGCCTTGCTGCTGGTCCTTCTCAATCCTCTTATACTTCTCAATCCGATCCATGAACTGTCGTATATTGGTAACAGGTTTCCTAGTTAAAGACTTCCTTAATCCATGCTTGGCAGGTAAGCCGAGCTTGAAAGTGCTGATGGCTACATAGTTGAAATTACCATCTATCTCATTGAACATCTCCCAATATCTGTCCGAATATGTTTTTAGGATTTCTCCTTCTCTCATGGACAGAGACAACAAGGAAGCTAAAGGCTGAGGAACCTTGCTGCACGTAATAAAGCGGGATTGGAACGCTTGAGTGAATTCCTTGAGGGAATCAATGGAACCTGCCCTCAAACCATCGAACCACCTCATCGCCACAGGCCCCAAGCTGGATGGGAATACCTTACACATCAAGGCCTTATTATTGGAGTGTACAGCCATCCTCTGATTGAAGTGGCTAACATGCTCCACAAGGTCAATTCTACCGTTGTACATGGTGACTATAGGCTGAGTGAACCACCGAGGAAGTCTCCCTCCCTTAATCCAGCGCGTGAAAGGTGACCTAGAAATTTGGTTGAGTGTTTTACTCATCGCATCATTTCCCAGGCCTTCCGAGGATGAATTTTTGTTTCTACGCTCATGATGATAGCCCTCATCGTATGAGAAAGACTCGCTAGGAGGAGTCCTTGATTTGCACCTATAGCTGCCCTCCTCTTCACCATCAAAAGAGAAGTTAGAATTGGATGGAGCTCGCTTTCGCCGTTCATGGCGTAAGCTTCTCTTCAGATGATCAATCTCCTTCTGCATGGCTTTGGTATTTTTCTCTTAGGAGAGATGGCTGCCACCCTGAGAATGGCTCTTACTAGTATGGGTAGTTTGTACACTTTCCTCTCAATCCCTTTTTCGTTCAAGATCACGGAAGTGATCTTGACGCTAAGACCCCATAGACTTTGCCTGATGTGGACTTGAACCTACCATCGTTCTGCGTTGGATCACTATAACACCAGTGATTTTCCATAGACGGCGCCAATTGTAAGGTTCAGATTTGAATTACTAGCCTAAACGGTGTATGGACTTAGGCCCAAAAAGCCTAAAACAATGAATTTGTAGAGAATGAGTTGGAAAATTGAGCTTTAATGAATCGGACAAACACTCAGGCAGATTTAGAAGACAAGAGAATGTAAATAGACAGGGTTATGCTAAAGAAAATCATCCTCGGCAAAGTCCAAGGAGATCTGTTCTTATATATTACTTTCAGATTTGATTACAAAGTCAGTTCCTGATGTTACAGTGTTTTTCCGTCAGTTCCTCGATCCCCCTCTAGAGTGTTTCTTCCATTATATAGCTCTCTTTAGACAATCTTGGCCCTCCACTTATTGGTCATCCAGGTTATCACTTGAGTGCTTGTCCCATCAGACACCCTTTTAGGCTCTCTGTGTGTTGGAGCAGCCATTGTTGCACTGTTCAGGGGTTTTTTCCTCATTAATGCAGCTAGGAAGTTAGCTACAGAGCATTTAATGCGGTGGTAGCAGCTTTCCCCTAAGATATTTTAGGATTTCTCTTTGTCTGATGTCTCTACAATGCTTATCCGCACCAACAGCACCTCCTGGAATGTTATCATGGACGACAAACTACCTCTTCGAACCTTGGTTTTGGTGAGCCGATGATGCATTTATCCTCAACCTACCCTTTTGAGCCATCATGACCAAAACTAACCTTTTTATTTAATACCATTGTCTCTTCGGACCAAGATTTCCCCTCCTTGGTCAACCTTTAGTCTTCTACTTGGGCCACAGGCCCAAAAACATAAACAAGTAATGGACCCCTGAGCCCAATACTCGTACAGTAATTACATAGAAATAGGAATAAATATGATAAGGAGTATAAAATGCTGTAATGTAATGCCTATTACATTCATTTAATTTGTTTGGTAACAACACAATAATATAATCTTGAAGACAATGGAATGCAAGCATTTTAAATGAAATTTAAGATATATTTTAGAAAATATCTTACTCATATAATTATATTTTATAAAAAGTAATATTTTTTAAATTTGAAAGAGAGATTAGTTATTTTTATGATTTTTTATTTTCATAATTGTTATGTGCATATAGAAAGTTTGTTTATTTAGAAATATATTAATTGTAAAAATTGATACACTTAGAGCATCCGTAGCAGACGTTGTAAAATTTATGCCATTTTACCACACCAAAAGCCTACTTTATTATTTTACCACATTATTTTACAACATCCCATTTATCAGATGTTCTATATTTTTATCACTTCATTAAAATATTATTTCTTAATTCTTATTTTATTCTTTCTTTATTCTTTGTCCAACGGTAACATTTTGTCCACAATCCAAATCTCATTTTCAAATCTCTTCAATTCTAACGGTAACATTTTCATCTTCCCTTTTTTTTTTTTTTTTTTTTTTTTTTTTTTTTTTTAGAAACCGGACTGCCTGGGCTCTAAAACAGTAACATTTTCATCTTTTATTTTATTTTATTTTATATTTTAGAAACCGGACTGCCTGGGCTCTAAAACAGTAACATTTTCATCTTTTTTTTTTTTTTTTTTTAGAAAGCGAACTGCCTGGGCATCAATATACTCTCAATAGAGTCAATAAAAACAAGCTTTTGTTCATAGTTTCATACACACCATCTGCCTGGGCTCTAAAACGGTAACATTTTCATCTTTTTTTTTTTTTTTTTTTTTTTTTTTTATAGAAACCAGACAGCCTGGGCTTCAATATACTCAATATAGTAAAAAAAAAACAAGCTTGTTCATAGTTTCATATACACACATGACACACCTAAACTGAACTTCTATAATTATGTTTTCATTCTAAAGAAAAAACTGAACTTTTATTGACATGGGCATCAAATTTTGGCCTGTACAAATTTTGGCCTATACAAATTTTGGCCTGTACACCTGCTGCATTGTACAAAATTCTGAAAAACTGAAAATACTCTTAATTCAACAATACTCTTAACTCAAATGAAAATAAGTAAACAATACTCCTAATTCAACAATCTAAAAGCCAACCTGTCAAGTTGAAGTTATTTCAACTAAACTATACTACCAATGCAGTCCATAAAAAACTTACACAAATAACTCATCCAATAACATTAACTCACACAGAACCAATTGAATCAAACATAGTTGAGCTTGCCACTTCCTTGATGACAAATGGTATTTAAATTTAACACAACAAAACAATTGGCTAATACTAAACTTAATACAACAAAACAACATAGCCAATGAGTTTTAATGGTAGCTTCATAAAAACAAAATGAAACAAATAAACAAAATCAAAAGTTTGAATGGCAACTCTATAAAGAAGAGGGGACAAATAAACAAAACCAAAAGTTTTCATGACTCTCCTCGTAATTGCCATAAATGTTCAACGAGATTCATTTGGAGTTGTGAATGAACTTCTCGATCCCTAATGCATTGATGAACTTGAATGAATTCCGTATATTCATTTGTTGGCTCACGTGACATTGGTGTACATGAAATCTCATCAATTTGTTCATAATCGAAGTCCACTGCTTCAGCTTCATCTCGCTCATCTTCAATAATCATGTTATGAAGAATTATGCATGCTTTCATAATGTCCTGTAGTGTTTTATGATAGAAAAACCGTGCAGGTCCACGAACAATTGCAAATCGTGCTTGAAGCACTCCAAATGCACGCTCTACATCCTTCCTATATGCCTCCTGAGCTTTTGCAAATAATTTTCTTTTTGGTCCTAGTGGCCTTGGGATTGTTTTCACAAATGTTGACCATTGTGGATATATGCCATCGGCAAGATAGTATCCCATTGTGTAATCATGACCATTGATTGAGTAAGTAACTGCAGGAGAACGTCCTTGTGCAAGCTCTTCAAATACATGAGACCGCTCCAACACGTTAAGATCATTATTTGACCCAGGTAACCCAAAAAATGAGTGCCATATCCAAAGATCATATGAAGCCACTGCTTCCAAAATAATACTTGGCTCACGAATATGACCACAATACATCCCTTTCCATGCAGTTGGACAATTTTTCCATTTCCAATGCATGCAATCAATACTTCCCAACATGCCTGGAAATCCACGGTTTTGGCCATGAGCTAACAACCTAGCGATGTCTTCATTGTTTGGTGACCTCAAGTACTCCTCTGAAAAAATAGCAACCACTGCTGCAACAAATTTTTTCAAACTGGTTATTGCAGTGGTTTATGCTATTCTCACATATTCATCCATAAAATCAGCTGCTACTCCATAAGCAAGCATCCTAAGTGCAGCGGTCATCTTTTGAAAGGGAGATAGACCAAGCTTTTTGGCAGCATTTCTTTTTTGGGTAAAGTAAGGTTCATGAGCTTCTACCTTAGATAGGATTCGAAGAAAAAGAGAACGTCTCATTCGAAATCTCCTTCGAAATAAGTTGGGAGGATATACAGGTTCTTCGGCAAAGTAGTCATCATAAAGCCTTCTATGGCCTGCCAAATGATTACGATCAATATATCGACGATGCTTACGTTGTGATGTCGAACCGGTAAGAAGTTTTATAATTATCTCATCTTCATCTGAGTCATCATCAAGCAATTTACGAAAAAAAGAACGACCCATAGAGATAAACTATAAGAAAACATTAGAAAGTAATTATCAATATAGATGTCATTATCATAATATGAAATGAAATCAATAACTTTAAAAGAAAGTTTGATTGCAATATCTTATAAAAGAAGGATAAGCACATATCATATAAAATCTATAATCTATAATGTGAGTCTAGCCAAACGGCAACAATTTGTATGAAACAATTAAAAATGATAACGCAGACAAAATTATTCACTTTCACGTTGTACCAAAGTCCACCATTCATCCCAATTCTAATTCATTACCCAACAATTTCAAAAGATTACATTCAATAAAAAAATGATAACGCAACACAAATAGCACCAGAGCTTGTCTCTCTCCCATGTCTCTACCATTCATTAACCAATGGAATTCCAAATATTGTCACAAAACATAAATATCAAACATTTTAATCTTTTTTTTTTTTTTTGTTGAAGGGAAACATTTTAATCTTTAGAAACGCAGACAAAATTAAGGAAGAAGAAGTACAAAGAAGTACAACACAACCTCTTTCTCAAAAAAAAAAAGTACAACACAACCTTTAAAATGTGTTGTGTAACGCAGACAAAATTTATCAAACATTTTAATCTTTAAAATGTGATAACGCAGACAAAATTTTTGATATATATATATATATATATTAACTGTTTCATTATGTAGTAAAGCAATAATTATTTTTGATAAGTCAACATTGACTTTTACAAGCATCCTTATAGAATCATTAGGAAAGGGCTAGCAGTAAGATGTGGGAATTGTTGTGCATGGGGTCATATGCAAGGACCTGCAAAGAACCAGAAAACCCGACAAGAAAAATTTATAAAAAGAAGGCAAAGAATAAGCCAATTGAAACTGCTGACCCATCAACAATTGCTCCTAACAAAAGGCAAAAACTATATGTAAATAATGTATGCTGAATGTATTCATAATTTGTATCTTCATATTCATAACTAAATTTTTTGTTTTATTATTTCTGGTTTGATAGCTTAGATGCAAAGAGAATGGGACATCAGCCTATGTGAGGCCAAGTGAAAGGTGAGAGTGCCAAGGATGGGACAAGGACAACATCAACTTCAAGAAAGGAAGAGGGAAAGAAAAAAGTGTTCAGTTGAAGTCTATATGGGATGTAGTAATTGTTATGTGTTTTGTGATGTGTTCAGGGAACAATCCATAACACCAAATTCTCTGTATATGACACTAACTGAACAATGTCAATAGGTCACAGCTTTTGTTTTTGATCAGTAGGTGGAAACTAAATTCAGTCAGTTAAAATTGTGTTGTGAAATTCATGTTCATGATTATGCCCAATTTATGTTCAGCTGGTTTATGTTCATGGTTGTGGAATTAATATTATGTTTTCATATTATTTGTGTCTTAGACGATACTGCCCATTGGATTATTATTCTTTTAGAATGATGGTAGAAACCAATTGCGTTGTGAACTGTTATAGATTAAAATTTGCCACAGGAACTATCAAAGTGATTATCACTCTTAACTCACTGAGAGACTCCTGTTTAGTTCCCTTAAACATTTTAATCACATTTTAACCAATGAAAAATTTTAAAGTACAAAGAAGTACAACACAACCTTTAACATTATATTAAGGAAGAAGGTGAGTCTTTAGAAACTCACTAGCTGAATGTTCTTCAGCTCACGGCTTTTTTCTATGAGTGCACGATGTTGGATAGGAAGTTGAGGAGATGGGAAGGGGAGGGGGCAAGCAGCAGAAGAAGAGAAGAAAAGAATCTATAGATGGAGAAAAAAGTAGATACAAGATCAAAGTGATCACATAAACTTACTAGAGACATGATTAAGATGTATTTATCAATATCCATAGTCATCTAAATCTAATTAGAGAAGAAGGGGGACATGTCCTCTGCAAATCAAGTATTTAAAAATCATGAAATACACAATTTCAGAATACAAGAGGCCTATGCATGGCTTAAGGCCCAAACATCCAAATGGACCAATCCAAGCAGCACCTTGAATGCTACACAAAGGATATGTTCACAAGAAAAGTTTACTTGTTTTTTTCATTTGGGAAAGCATCTAATGGAAAGGGGGATGAAAAAAAATAGGAGTTTTAAAATAAACCAGAAATTCATATTAGAAAAAAAATAACAAAAAACACGTAGCTAAAACATACATCTAATAAAAGAAACAAAATATATTTGTTTCTTATATGGTCACAGAATCGTACCACCATGATGCAAAAGAGAAAGCACCAGCTTGAGGAGAAAAAGGAACTTCAACAGGATCCTAAATTGAAGAAAAGAAACTACTACCAGCTGATCACAAGGGCCATGATGGCACTCAATCAGGAAACTAAGATAAAAACATCAACAAAGTATACCACTAAATCATGGCCCTCTCCCATGCCTCAACTATTATTTTTTCAATTATTGGTAAGTTTACACACACAGCCCATGAGTTCTAAACCCACAAATGATAAAACACGCAAAACCATTCACTTTCCACATTATATTGAAGTCCATAATTCTTCTCAATTCTTATAAATTACCCAACAATATACAAACTAAGTAAATATATAACAAAACAAAATTTCAACAAAGCAGGTCTCTCTCTCACTTCTCAAACTAATAAATGAATCATATCCTGTTCTACAGTATTTTCCACATACCAGAAACTATCAAATTTCCAATCTTTGAGCTACAAAAACATAAAACAAAAGCTACCCACAAAATATTCACACATCGTTAACCAAATGACCAACGGATAACAAATCCATTCACATAAAACACAAAAATTATTCACTTTCAGTCCATTCATAAACTATCAAAATTTCAAATCATTGACACAAAACATAATAGAAAATCTGCCCATTCCGACATCATTATCTAAATTACCAACCCACAACCATTCCATCCATGTAAAACAAACTACACAGGCTCTTTCCCACACACCTCAACTATTCATTACTCCATCCATGTAACAATGACTACACAACCAACAGTATTTGACTACACAACAGTATTCCAGGTAACCAAATTCAAAGAGAAACAATGAAAACATATATTTGACTACACGACATTTTATATAATCTAAAATGTTATGATTATAATTACATGGCAGTGGCCTATCAGAATCTACAACGATATCACATAATAAAAGAGTCAAGACCTTTTGCTAAGATCACAAAATACATATTAAGGCCTAAAATCAGCTATACCCAAAAAATGCCACGAAATACATATCACGGCCTAAAATTAGTTACTACCAAAATAAGTTTGAAACAAGACATCACCAACATCATCTCAACCCAACGAATGACTTGATCTTTGTTTTGCAAGGATTTCCTTTTTGAGTCCATCATAAAAAGTTCTTTGGTCTTCATCCATGCCACTTGTGTCTAGCATCATAATTCTTTCATTCTCTTTCAACTCTTGCAAGCGAACCTTTTCCGCTTTGATACGTACTTTCTCTTTTTCAGCTGCACAACCTTCTTCAAGAACCTTCATTTTCTTTTTCAAATATTCCGTTGCAATATCTTTCCCATCATCTTTTCTCTTTCGATTAGTCTTTTCAGCTTTTCTACCTATTGGCCTCTCGAAATCCATAATGCCATCAACACCCCTTCCTTGATCTATTGACTCTGGAGTTTGAGGCATTTCTTTTCTTAAATCTTCCCTAGGCGTAGTAGATGCCCACTTTGGAAAATCTTTCAAGAGTAGCCAACAATGTTCAAATTGAAAAACGGAACCATGAATTTCTTTAAACAATTCCTTTGCTTTCTCAATCTAAAAAAAATTAAGTAAATATAACGTAATTAGTTTCTTCAAACAAGTCATTTGTGTTGTAAATCTAAAAAAATTAAAGACTATTGCAAAATGTATACCTTGTCATGAGCCGTGGTTCCACTTTCATTCTTTGCTTCAATTTTAGCTAAAGACCCAACAAATTTAACTGTTTCCCTATTAATAGTTCCCCATCGAGTTGTTAAGGATGCAACACTACGTGTAGAATCAGTCTTGTGTTCCATAAAGTATTTTGCAACTTTGCCATAAAATGTTGATTTATGTTGCTCATTACCATACACAGGATCAACACTGGTATTGAGCCATGCTGCTACAAGCAGCTTGTCTTCCTCAGCACTGAAGTTGACACCACGTGCTGGTTTTTTCTTAGAAATGGCAACTTCATCATTTAGTGGAGACTCTTCAACTAACAGGGGACTACTTTCAGATACATTGAAAATTTCATCCTCAAGACTAATATTTCCCCGTATGAGATCAGTGAATGACGAATAATTTCTTGAGTCCATGCTCTAAATATATATGAAGACTGCTTGTTCTGGTTTGTTAATTACAACAAAATATATCATTACTAAACTTTGTCAATGTATCTCTCTAGCAAAATTTACCAAACTCAAAATGTGAGCCCTCATTAAACACATGCATTTGTTTTGTTTTGTTTTTAAGCACAGCAAACAGCACATATGAACTAAGTAGATAGAGAGAATCAAAAGTAAACACTGAAATACCAAGACAATCACAGAGAAGAAGGAGAACTTACGTGTACGGTGAATCGATGAAATAGTATCGCAAACAGAGTAAGACCACCGGAAGTCCACTCACAAAGTTCTTGCGCCAAGAATTGATTCAAAGAGCCTACTCTCTGATCACAACCTACAACCAAACCCACAATCGAAAATCAGAACCACAACCTACAACCAAACCCACAATCGGAAACGACAACCAAACCCACACTCGGAAATCAACCTACAACCAAACCCACAATCGGAAACTACAACCAAACCCACAATCGGAAACTACAACCAAACCCACACTCGAAAATCAAAACCACAACCTACAACCAAACCCACAATCGGAAACTACAACCAAACCCACACTCGAAAATCAGAACCACAACCTACAACCAAACCCACAATCGGAAACGACAACCAAACCCACACTCGAAAATGAACCTACAACCAAACCCACACTCGAAAATCACAAACTACAACCAAACCCACAATCAGAAATCACAACCACAACCTACAATCAAACCCACAATCAAAAATCACAACCACAACCCAAACCCACGCCGAGAGAACAGAGAGGAGAAAGCGAAGAAAACGGAGAAAAAAAACCGATGAAGGAGAACTTACAGTGATGGTAGTCGGTGGTAGCTCACATTCATGAACGGGAAGAAAATAGAGCAACAGGGAAGAGGGAAGCGGAAAGAAAATGAGAGAGTGGAGATGGAGATGGAGGCGGTGAAGCTGAACAGTGAGGAGACGAGAGAGAAATATGAGTGAACGATGAATAAAAAAATAAGAGAGAGAAATAAGAGTGAAGGATGATTAAAAAAATAATAAACCAATATACAACATCTTACCGTACAATTGCAAATTTGTGATTGTACTGTTCAATGTTGCAAAAAATATAACATTTGCAACATCTGATAAATGGAGCTAAACATGGTTTGGTGTGGGATATGTGCCAAATATTTAGCATTTGGCACATATCCCACATCTGCTGTGGGTGCTCTTACTAAGGATTAAGGAATAGCTATTACATTCCTTTAGAGATGAATAGTTATTCCTCATTTTAAAAAATAACTATACGTAAAGAATGGTTATTCTCTGTAATAAAAATATAATCAAACTACTGAATAGCTAAACCATAGAAATAACTATAACATTACATACCTATTACAGTCTACCAAACATACCCTTATGACTCAAAACTTTCAACAATATTACGAACATACCCATTTTCACATACAATTTCACAACTCACTAACTTGTACAAATGTAAGTGGTCAACAAAAAGTGATGGGTCCATATAATGAATGGGAGAATGTCTAAAGACACAACAAAATATCACAACATTTTTATAACTAGAGGTGGCGCCACATTAATTATAGGGGGCTTCATTTAAATCCCTTGAGCTGGAAAAAATTTATATTTAATTTCTTTTTTGTTTTGACCCCCTTAAAATAAAAAAATTGAACACTTTGACCCTAAATGTTTTTTAAGTCTAGTTGAAATAAGTTTGAAAATGATCATCTTAAAAATATATTGGCCTTTAAAATAAAAAATAAAAAATAAAAAACAAATTAGTTTGATCTAAAATCTAGGAAAAAAAAAAAAGTAAGTCCAACAACAAAAGTAGAATTTGTTGATCTTAAACCTCAGGAAAAACCCATTTAAATCTTAACAAATTTGAATGAGATATAACTTATAGGATTAATAATGAAGCTATGTATCATGCAAGGATTTCAAAATTTGAAACCTTGTAGAAGATAATTGTAGGACTTCATGTATTCGAGTAACTCTTTTTTTGTGATGTTGATATATTCAAGTTCTTTTTTTGTTTCAGATTTTGTATACTTTATGTTTCTTATTAAATCTCTTTAAAAAAAAAATCCTGAAGTGGCTACTATTCACAACCCCTATGTTTTTAGTTGAGGTAGGTTTGAGTGTAACATTTATTATTTTATTTTAATCTATGATGGGTTGACACCTTAGTTGTTGTGAAAAATGTTGTGATCATAAAAAAAAACTACTATAATTAGCAAGCAGAAATTTCCAACACTAACAATTGCAAAAATTAATAAGTTGTGAAATTAGGTGTGACCTAGATTTATTCCAAAGTTTACCTAAGTAATTTGTAACAATTATCACACTTTTTTGGGACAATAATATGCAACAGGAAAATAATCCTCTTAAATATAATTATGAAAAATGGTTATTGTTAAGTTTTAGACCCCTATAAAATACAATATGTTTAACCTAATTTATTAGCCAAGTTGTCATTTAGGTTAATTATTCAGATCTAGGTTAAACATTTATCACATATAACATGCACAGCGAAAAAGTAAATAACACAAGATGTGATAAATCAGGAAAACCAATGAAATAACTTGTTTCAAGGTAAAAAAACTTAGGAGGAACTATCCTAAGAGAACAATCCACTATATTAAATTGAGATTTATAGTCAAGAATACCAATTTGTAGTAAATCTAACACAATTACCAAACTGGGCTTTGAACTCTTCAGACTTCTTTGATCTGGATCTGCTCTCACACGAACCTCTAGTTCATGTCTCAATCTTCTGTACACTTGATAGCTGAAGCCTTAGCTGCAACTTTAATCCACCAGTACTAGCAATATAGATTTGATCTTGGGTAGGTGCTTGATAGAGTTAGAAGGTACAAAACCTCACATATCTTACAAGAGTAACTCTCAAGACTTGAAAAACGTGTATTAAGATTTTCCTTTTATACCGTGTTGGACTCAAACTTTAAACGTTTCTAGGGTTGTTGGACCTTGTTTAAAATTCTACAAAATCACAATTCGATTGATCGAAGGCTTCTCTCAATTGGTCGAGCTTGACAAATTTTGAATTCTTCATTCTGTAGCTTTTACGTTCTTGAATTTTGACTTGTATCAACTTGAGCATTTTCTATAACACTTCAAAGACCCTAAGATCTAATCCTAGATAAGTTTTGTTCTTGGTTTGCCAATATATAACATATTTAGAACCTAAACATTAATGACTAAATATTTAGAACCTAATAGTTATATCACAATTTTACAAAGTCTTGAATTTGAGTCACATAAGAAGCATTGTCTCCTGTTTGGTTCATAATCTCTCAACACCCCCCACCCCAAAAAAAAAATTACATAACCATAATAGGTCTAATTAAGTGAAACTAAAATGTAATGTCGTCCATCATATATATATATATATATGTATGTATGTATTAAGTATTTGTTGATTAACAAAGAATAATAGCGTGATTCATAGGACCTCGTGGATTGTTCCATATGCGGTAGTAAGGAAGATCATGTGACATCGTTAAGCTTTGTAATGTTCCTGTTCATGCATAAAATTCTATTTCAAAAGAAAAAATAATTATTATTTGGCAAGAAAGAATCGGGAATGATAAGAATAGAAATTGGTTGTTTAGTGAAAAGACCGTTTCATCAAAAAAGAAAAAAAAAAAGTGAAAGGATTATTAGATCTGATGGTTGTTGTTTATAAAAAAAATAAAAAATAAAAGGATCTGATGGTTGTTATGGAGTGATTGAAATGATTATCATATTAAAGAAAGCATTCCCAAGTGTTGTCATAAGCATCAGCAGTGGGCCTGCCATATGCCAAATGTAAGGTACATTAGGCATTTAGGCCCAAAATATGCACAGCAACTGAAAGGTCAAAATCGGAAAATGTTAAATTTTTTTGGCATAGTACTACAGTACTATCTTAAATGTAAGATAGTTTTAAGATAATACTGTACTTGAATATGGGATAAATTTTTTTAATACTCCCTCTCCCCTTTTTAACCCCGAAATTTCTCTCTCCTCTCTCATTATTTCTCTCTCTTCCTTCTCTCTTTCTCATCTGCTCTTTGTTCTCTTTAGACCCAAGGCCCTGTGTTCTCTTTGGTGACCCTCTCTCTCCGATAAGTTAGATGCTTGCATGTTTAAAATCTGAAAGGCTATCCGATTAAGTACTTCCGAGAAGCTGAGATCAAGGTCAGCGTGGGTTTTGACAACGGTGGAGATCGTGGGTTTTGATGATGGTGGGTCGGTGGGCTGGGTTTTGATCGGCGTGAGGGATCCGATGGGGTCGAATGGGTTTGAAACGAAACTCCGATGGCTTCGATAGTGATTCCAACAAGGCATCAGTGGTGGGTTTCTTTTGCATGTTTGATTAGTCTTCTTTTTTTTTTTCTTTTTCTTTTTTGGGTTTAAAACTCTTGGATTGTGTTCTATTTTTGTTTGGTGTGAAGATGAAAGAAAATAAGAGAAGGTTCTAGGTTTTGTTGTTGTTTTAGTTTGCCTTTTTGATGGATGAGAGCATAGTTCAGCTTAGCTTTGTGTGTTTTCTTTATGAATTTTCTTCTGGGTATTGTATGTCTGGTTAGAAAATTGGGATGGAAAAGAAAGTTTCGATGAACTGTGCATTCTATTTTGTGTGGTCAGTGATGGATGGCAAGCTCAAGATAACTTTTTAAAAAATAAAAATGAAAATTTATCAAAGTTTTCTTTGTGAACTGTTTGGTTTCCTAGAAAGTTGAGGAAGAACAAAGAGAAAATGAAACTTACGAATCTTGATTCTTAATCTTTTTTGTCGTGGTTTTTCAAGAATGAAAAAGTTTGTTTCAAAGGAGTGATTACCTGTGTTTGTGTGTGTGTGGCTCTGTGTGTGTGGTGATGGGTTTGGATAGGTGGATCGGTGTATCATGGGTTTGTGTGTGTGTGTGTGTGTTGAAACCGATGTTAGAGGTTGAGGGAGAGAGAGGAAAAGGAATAGAAAAAGAGAAATGGTAAAAATGGAATAAAATAGAATATTTAAATAAAATGAAAAAAAAAAAAAGAATTTTGGGATGCTAGGATCGTTGTAAAATAGTATGATATAATTGATAAAGTAGCTTTTTAGGATGGTAAAATGGGATGGGATAGCATTTTTTGATGCTGATGCTCTAATATCATTGAAAGAAACTAGGAAAGTCATTCAATAAATTAATCAAATCTGCTAATTAATCTTTCTTTGGATTCCTAATGTAGAGTTAGAAACAAGGGTTAGCAAAGTCACTAAATGGACTCCTTTAGGCAATTGGATTAAACTAAAGTTTTAGTGGTTTGAAGGGTCCTGAATCTTATTCGTTGAGATGGAAGAGGCCAAAGGGAAATGGAGAGCCCTATGTCAATTTTCAACTCTCACAGTGGTGGATTCCAGCTTATAAGGGACAGGGAAGTAGAACTACAAATAGAAGTTGACAGGAACATAGTTACCTAAAGTTTATACTAGTTTTTTTTTTAAAATAATAAATAACTTTGTACTATCTAATTGATGATAGATATAGTAGAAATCCTATAGATCAGGGGGCGGAGGCACGTATAAGGGTGGGGGGGCCAAAATTTAAAATTTTTTTTAAAATATATATACAATTATTTTTATGTTTTCAAAATTTAGTCTACAAAAATAAGAGTTGGCCCCCCCAAATATTTGAATTAGTTCAATAATGCTCTTAAAAAAAGTAATTGGTCTAATAGTTATAGAAATATAACTTTATTTTGTTCAATTCTATTTTTTATTGTAAAATGTGCTTTTATATCTGTTAAATATTTGATAAAATTTGGTATTAAACATGTTTGAATTTATATTTTTCAACCCGTTATGTGACGATTAACAAATCATTGACTCATTAAAAAAAATTTGTCACTAAAATTACACATGAAATGTGTCTTTAGTTGCCATATAATGAGTTAAAGTAAGGTAGCTTTAAATATGTTTGGAGCCTAACTTATTTCACCAAGTTTTGGATCATTCATGTTTTTGAAAATTTCATTAGTTTAATTGAAAGATTTTTTACTTACTTTAGCATAAAATTTGGTAATTTGTATTTAAAATGAAATTTTTTAAGAATTTGACTATGAAAATGGAAAAAATGAATTTTATTTTATGAAAGATCGCCGTCAAAAATAATTTTGATTGAAAATACTAAGATCTTTTTTTTTGTTGGGTGTGTGTATATATATAACTTATCAAATAAAAAAGTGTGTATATATAATAAAAAAAGCACGCGTGTGTGTACATATGTGTGTAGATGTGAAAGTTGTCTTGATAAATATATTAGCATCGTAATTTGGCCCCCCAAACAAAAATTCTTAGCTCTGCTCTTGGTTCAGGCTGATATGTATAGTCAGATTTTTCAAATATATTTATGGGGAGGTAACCAAGTTTTGACTATTTGGCTAGGGTTAGTAAATTCATTGAAAAATGCAATTATGTGGGATTTCAATTTCGTTTATATTCTATGAGGATTGTATTTTTTTTTAATATTTTGGGTCTGTGTGCATCGATGCAATGGGATTATTAAAAAAAACCTGTCCTATATACACCACCCCTAATGGGCTGGTAAAAAGTTTGAAAAATGGAAGATAAATTATGAGGTTACATTATTCTTGAAAGAGAATGAATCATAGCCCTCGACCCTCATCATTCCCCTCTTATTGCACAGCAGTAGCCATGATTAATTCTTATGCCCTTTTCATCTAATTTTCTTTTTAAATTGGGTAATATGTAAATACATATCTTGATTTTTGGGTCAAAATCAAACTTACTGTTTGATCTTCTAATTTGAAATTAGAAGCTCCTAAATTTTGAGAAATATCCAAATTAATTTTATTTGCCTAAATTTTCGTCTCGTTCCATTGTGAAAGTGTGTGAGGAAAACAAATTTTTAATTAAAATTTAATTTTACATTTTTATATAAAAAAATTAATCACAAAGAAATGAAAATTTAGATAGAATGATCAAATTTGGTTTTTCTCAAAGTTGAGGCTAATTTCTAATTTCAAACCAATAAGTTCAAGGGTTAATTTGACTTTAACCCAAAGATCTAGGAATGTTTTGTATTTTATCCTATTATAATTGATGTAAGGGCGGCGTTTTGGATCCTGAGCTCAAGAGGTAGAAGGATTCAAGCCCAAAGAGCCCAACACAATAAATTTGTAGAGAGTAGGCTTAAAAACTAGGATTCAATGGATCAAACAATACGCGCAGTGGATTAAAGATAATAAGAAAGCAAAGAAAGACAAGTTCTATGCAAAGGAATCATTCCTCGGTGAAGTCCGAGAAGAGTGGTTCTTGAATATAATTCTTTTAGACTTGGATACAATTTCGGTTCTTGTTGCTACCGTGTTTTCTCTACAGATTTCCCGATCCCCTATCCCTAGAGGATCTCTCACATTATATATGCTCATTTCGCTGATCCTGGCCCTCCATTTATTGATTATGCAAGCCACTACTTGAGTGCTTGTCCTATCAGGCACCCTCCCCAGTCTTTTGTGATAGCACTGTTCAGGGGTCTTCTCCAGATAAATGTGGCCAAAGGGTTTGGTGAGGTGCAATAAATTTGATGGCAGCTATCATCCCTCCAATCACGTCAAGGCTAATCCCCTCTCTGAAACTCTTCCTCTACAGTGCGACCCTCCTCTAATAATATGCCCTTGACGTGGCAATGACTCGTCTTTCCGACTTTACCATTCGATCGCATGCGCTCCTCAGAACTGTACTGGCCTCCTCGGCCTTGGGTACGACATGTGGCATGATTACCTTATTAAATTTCTATATCCCACAATTAAATTTACACAATTTGAACTTTTTTTTTTTTTTTTTTAAGAAGACGAGTTAGATGTGAGTATCAAAATTTTCATGTGAAGTTGGGTATGGTAATAAATATTTTATGAGTATGGAGGGAGACTTTAAGTCGCGGAGTAATGAGAGGAATGGAGAAATCCATTTTACTCCGTTATCATCCTTACTAATGTTTCACTGAATGGTTGTGTGATTAATTAAACTCATACCAAGCCCGCAGGGGAAGAGTATCTTAAATGGGGTATGGCGTGATAGTTACACGTAAATATGGGGATTTGCCGGATATGTTCATAACATTGTGGAACCCAAGTAATCTTGGAGGTTGGAATTGGATATATATAGAAAACCACTCAATACAATGCTCTATTTATAGTCTCAATTCAGAGTTCACCAATATTCGAGGCAATTTTTAACACCCAACGCTATAGTTTTTGCGTTGACGTAGAAGAAATAGAACCTGGCCTCAGAATTATGGTTGGCACATGCTAGAAAAGAAAAATCAAAGAACCAGAAAGTTCATTCAGATAAGATTAAAACTAAAATATTCGTTTTTTTTTTTAGAGAGAATTTTACATTTAGGGTCCATGTTGTAAAGAAAGACTAGAAATAAATAGTCATTCAGGCAAAGTACACTACTGAATAGGACCAAACAATAAAAAATAAAAATTTGAAGGTGATTAGTTGTTGAAATTCAACCAGAATACTATATTTATGCAAAAAAGGAAACCAAAAGAAAGCACCTTTTAAGTATAAAGTCTATAAAGAACTTGGCCTAGCAAACATAAATAAATAGAAAATAGTTGTCTTCTAACTAACGAGTTTTGTTGCCTGATTGATTTAAGTCTGGCGGTGAGAATTGTTTAAATATGGTATGCTTTGTCATGTATGTATTATCCAAAAACTACATCCAACAACACTGAACTTATTATTATCTCCCCTGAACCTGAAGTTCTTGAAACCCACTCAATGTGTGAAGTGAAGCTAGCGACGGTACAAAAGTAGTTGTGGGGGCCATTTCCTCTTCCCAATGACCCATCATCTATTCCCTGCCCTTTCGAGATGGCAAATAAAAAGAAGAAAACATTAAAAAAGGGCATGAAGCCCTTTCAAAGTAGAAAAGAAAATCACAAAAAGTCATATATACTTAATTGTGACAGGGAAACCCCAAGTGCAGCCCAGCTCATTCCTATGCCCACATGTAAGAGATAGAGAGAGAGAAAGGGATGGTTTGAAGACTGAAAACCCCCTCAAAGGCGCAAATTATTGATAGCCAACAAGAAAGAAACTGTGTGTAAGGCTCAGCAACTGATGCTGATGATTGTCATAGTCATAATGGAAGCCTAATATGTTCATCATTCAAAAAATATAGATATATTTAGTGTCGGTTTGTCTTCAGATTAAATAGTCCAACTTATTTTACTATTCAATTTATTTGTGCTACATTTATGAGCATCATTGTACTTTTTAGCACTATTCATAAATCTAATTGTACAATTTCAGTTAATTTTTACTTTTATCTACAATACTTTCAGTAAAAAAGTTTCAGTTTCAGCAAAATAAGCAAATCCTAAACAGACCAATACACATATATGGAATTTCAAGTTATGATTTTTGCTTTATTATGATTGCTCTTTATTTTCAGTTTAAGATATCAATTAGTTTTTGGCATTAAAAATGTTTTAGATCTTTTATTCGATTGATAAAATATTTTACCAATTCAACTAATTGGAACTCACCTCCTTATTGTATATTATTGTATGTATATGTCATCAATTTTAAGATTAAATGTAGATATCAATAAAAAGGAATAAAAACATCCCATGTAACAATATGAACATCATTTTTACAGATTGTACATCAATAAATGTGAGAAGTGAAAACAATTATTGAAGCCAAAAAACCTACAAAATAAAACTAATGTGCTTTTGGTTTAGGGGTTTTTTGCTTTATACTTATATTTATTTATAATTTTTTTAAATTTGATATTTTTAAATGTAATTGTAATTTTTTTCGAATATAAATTTTTTGTCCATTTTTAGTATTCTATTTTATGTTTTAACCATTGGAGTATGGCACATATTTGATTATATTCCTTTCTAAGCTTTGGCTTTTTTAGAGGGGAAAAAAATGTGACAATTTATGATTAATTTGAACATAAATTAGAATACTCAAAATTAATAAATAGATTTTATTTAAATAAGCCTTTTTAAAAAAAATAAAAAAGGAAAAAAACTTGTTACAGACACTTCCCTCAAAGACAATGTCCAAAGAGGTCATATACCCACCAACATTAATACCAAGCAAACCCTCCAAGATCTCTCTTTTAAGGCTTCATTTGTTTGGGGTGAAAATAGGGAGATGGAAAATAGGGAGAAGAAAATAGGGTGAAAAATGTTGTTTTTCACTATTCATTTGGGGAAGGAAAATAGGAAGGATGGAAAACTGGAGAAAGAGTTCTCTCTCCAAGCCCACATTTTTTTTCCTCCCAAATTGGGAGGAAAACTTGGGGAGAAAAGTGCTAGTGTAGCACTTTTCCACAAATGCCCTCCCAGGTTCTCTTCTCTCTCTCTCTCTCTCTCTCTCTTCAACGTGACGTTCTGTGTGTGTGTTTTTTTTTTCCTTTTTTTTTTTCCAACGTGACGTGCTCTTATTTTTTTTTCCTTTTTTTTTCAACATGATGTGCTCTTTTTTTTTTTTTTTCAACGTGACGTTCTCTTCTTTTTTTTTTTTCAACGAGACCTGATCTATTGTCCCCATTATACTCCTTATTAATCTTTTTTTTTTTCTTGTTGATTTTTTGGTTTTTTTTTCCCGTATGACATTAATTTTTACATTATAATAATATAAATTTATATATATGATGTGGTAAATTTTATATTATTTAATGGGTACAAATAAATCTATTTCTTACATAATATGTAATAAGGGTATAATAGTCAATTTATATAAATTACATTTTCCATCCTTTCTTTTTTCTCTCCAACCAAACAAAAGAGTTTTCTACCCTCCCACTTTTCCACCCCTTCAACCGAACGCAAGAGGAAAAACTAAATACTTTCTATCCTCCCACAATTTTTCATCCTCCCACTTTTCCACTCTTCCAACCAAACAGGCTCTTAAAGTACTCCAAAACCCAAACGCTCTCTCTTTTAAAGTCACTTAGCGAAGAGCCACCTCTCTCTCTCTCTCTCTCTCTCTCTCTCTCTAAGGTCTGGCTGAATGTTTTGAGAAACAAACACAAGACTAATTAGACACCATGATTTCAGCATGTTTCAACCAACCCAACAGAGTCTCAAGCAACAACACCACTAATCATCAAGTCCCTCAAAACCTCATAACTTGCATATACCAAACTCATCTCTGCAACTCACCAACTTATCTCACATTCACTTGGTCCAAAACCCTCTTCTCTCTCTCCCTCACCATTTACGCTACTGACTCTTTATCCATCACCATCTCTCTCAACCCATCAACTTTCTCATTTTTCAAATCTCGTACAGGCTCCAAGTCCATCTACTTAACCCACCACCACTACCAAAAAATCAAGCTTTACTGGGACTTCACTCAAGCTGAGTTCACTCACAACTCGGCCGAGCATGACTTGGGATTCTACGTTGCCATCTCTTGCAATGCCAAGCTTGAGTTTTTTCTGGGCGATCTTCATGACGAGTTGACTCGGCGATCCAGGTTGGCCTTGACTCGCCTACTCAGTGAGCGAACTCTGTTGTCTAGGAGAGAGCACATGTTTGGATGCAGGAATTATGTATCCCGAGCTCAATTCCTGGGAACCAACATGAGATTGGAATTGAGTGCAGTGGGGGAGTGCTTAAAGTAAAAGTAGATGGTGAAATTAGGCTTGTTGTAAAAAGATTGGCATTGAAATTTAGAAGGAATGGGAAAATTTACGTGAATGGCATTGAAGTGGAATTTTTTTGGAACGTGTTTAAATGGGTCAATAATATTAGTGCTAGTAATAGTAATAACAATAATAGTGGTACTAATGGTATTGGGCATGGTGTGTTTGTGTTTCAAGTTGGTGATGGTGGGGTGTGGCCTGAAATGGTAGGTCCAGAGAAGAGATTAATGAGGAAGAGCTTATCAGTTTCATCGGGGTCTGGTTCATCACCGTTGACGACATGGTTGTCACCATTGCCGTCATGTTCAAGTGTGTTGCAATGGGCAGAGGAGAGCAGTGATGGAGGGAGAAGTTCATGTTCTTCATCCACTAGATCATGTGGGAGTAATGGGGGATTTTCTTTGTTGATGTATGCTTGGAGGAAGGATTAAATTTTGAATTTTGGCTGAAAAAGAAAAGCAGGTGATTCAATTGGCTTATATGAGACCAAAAAACTAGGAAGGAAAACCAAAAAACTATCTGGATACAGGCAAAGGCTGCCTACATGAGACCTTTTTGGTTCAACTCGGTAATGTAGAAAGGATAAAGAAGTTACAAGAGAAAAAAGAGATAAGAGGAAATTAATTGAAGTAATTTGCATTATTTGAATGAATGACGTTCATAGAGGTATTTATAAATCTATATCTATGCCAATTATGCACAAGAAGAGGAACTCTAATATGTTACAGCACATGCACAACTAGCTTTAATGTTAACAACATATAACACTTCCAACCAGTAACTTCAATAACAGAAATATAACTATTCTATTGGTTAGCCAGTGGCAGGATTGCAAACACTGTATCTGAAAAAGCGGTTAAATATTGACCTATTCTCACGCTCACAAATAAAGAAAATAGAGCAAACACTTCAACAAAATTTCAACCATAATCCATTGCCATTTAACTATTTCGGTGCCAAAAAGTACAACAGACACCCCCAAAAGGCTTTCACAGTTTTTTCTTTGAAGCACTTGAGGACACTCCAATTATTTTACTTTTGGCTGGTGCTATACTCTCTAGGCCTTTTGTATCAAACAGCATGGCTGGAAAGATGGGTAGTATAATGGTGACAGTATTATTGTTGCTGCCATTCTGGTTGTTGTAGTTTCTGCTGTCTTTAACTTTGAGAAATCCAAGCAATTTGAAAAGCCCTCCTCAAAGAGTAGACATCATGGTGGACATAGTCAGGGATTTTTGGCACCAACATATTTCAATGCAGCTGTAGGTATTGTCGCTGCAGTAGTCACAATCATGGTGGTGGCATTTTTAGGTCTATCTCCGGCTGTTACTCTACTTCGCTTATTCTATGAAATGCAAGATGGATGATCATGCCTTGCCTCAGGACCTCTTTGCTTGTGAGATATTGGGTCAAACATAACAATCAGCACTGACAAAACAGGCACCCTTACATTAAATGAGATGAAGGTAACATAACTTTTTCCTTAAAGAAGCAATGAGAGAAGATACTTCCACATAATAATATCAAATGTTCTTGATATAATGCAAAAAGCAGTTGGTTTAAACACGACTAGTACTATACTTTAAACCTATTATTTACAATATTGATTCTGAATCGCCTGTAATGATTTATGGGAGCCCTACCAAGGAAGGAATACTTTCTTGGGCTATTTTTTATTTGAATATGAATATCAATGAAATCTATAATCCATGTTGAAGCCTTTAATTCAGAGAGAAAGATAAATGGAGTTTTGATGAAGAGGAAGAGTGAGAAGGCCGTTCACACTCACAAGAAAAAGAAGGGTTGTGAGACTAAGGGATATAAATTCAGGGGACTGCTGCTAGCTGGTAAACCATCCCAATGAAAAATTAAGAAGCAACTACAAAGTAATTATTAGTTTTATTCCTACTGAAGTTAAAAGGAAAGTAATTCTTCATTGAAATTTCTTAGGAATACAATTGGAGGAGTAAAAGACAAACAAGATCAATGGTAAAATTCATACATTCAAGTAGACAAGAGGTTATAAACATCATTAGTTTGAGAAGCACAGTAAAGAACTCATATTTAGTAGATGAATCAACTTGGTCACTTGACTAACCATAATATTAGTCAACGTTTGATCTTATTTATATGTTCTCATATTTAACAAATTAATAATGTAGAAGGCCTTAAATCATACTAACTAAAATTACAATGAAACATATGTAAATCAAACTCAAACCGAAGTGAACTCCTGATTAATCCCATATTGAAACCAAATTATAATAGCAACAATTACCAAAAGGTTAGGAAATTGAAACACACACATTTACACATGCACAAGTTACAAGAAATACATTTTTTTTTTTTTATGCATAAGAAATTTTTTGCAATCTTTTTATCAGTTGGATTATTGATAAAGAATGATGATTAATTAGACTGTAAATTTAATTTGCTTCAATAAGAAGAAATTTTTCAGAATGCTCAATTCCCAAGGTATTGCAACAATGTTCAAGTCATATTACATTTAGAATAGTAACTCTGGCAAGAGAGCAACAATTCCACAAAAAGAAGATGAAGATATAATTCTCCTAAGTAGGATTAAAAAAAAGATAATAATAATTGCAATATCTAATGTCCTCTCCTGAACACCTCAATTGACATTGCAAGGGCAGTACAAATTAAACAGACCAAGATGAAAGGCAAAGCAAAGGGAGGCCAAGGTGGCTGTTACCTCCCTTGGGATTGGAATATGTTATATTTCTTATTATGTACATAGGCAATCCTTTGTATTGTACATCCCAATTCTTCTAATATAATACAATGGTCCCTTGAGTTTTTGCAGATAATACAACCACTTAATCCCATTCAAAAGCCAAAGGTTTTGATGGGATTAAGGTAACATCAATTGTACACCAGAATAAATTATTGATCTTTATTAAGAAATTTTTTACTTGCTCTATAATTTTATTTTTAGACATACCTTATCCTAAATAAAAATATATTTTCCTTCAAAGAAGTTATTGTCCCCCTAAAAAAAAGACCATAGGTTATATTATTCAAAAAAAAAAAAAAAACGTGTTCATTATAGAGAAGCAAAATACATAAAAAATTTGACCTAGATACGACAGCTAAGAAAGAAGAGAGTAATTTAAGAATGTGTGGTTGATATATTTCGAAAATATAATAAACAAATATACAAATATATGCAATTTTTTTTTTTTTTTTATAGAAATGCTATATCTACAATATTTTGACAATACTTTCACAACAAATTTTAAGTGACATGTTATTACGGGTTGTTATTGGTAGGGTAAAAAAGTTATTTCAGTGGTAGACTCAAATTTGAACCAATGACAACTAATCATAGACCACTTGTGATTTGATATGAAAGTAGAGAAGTGCTACTTAAAATTTGTTGTAAAAATGTTATGGATATATCATTTCTCATGAAAGTATTGTGAAAATGTTGTGTACATAACATTTTTTTATTTTATTGATGACATATCAAATTATAAAAATTATGCAATAAATTTTGTAATATTCATAACATCAGTGTTAAATTCTACTTTGAAAATAACACTATCTCTTTATCATATATGTGAATATAATTAAAAAATTCATAAGTTTTGCCAATTATTTATTATTGAAATTTTAGATCGAGTTCCTCAAGTTCAGTGTTTTCACCAAATTTACAAAAAAATTGTGTGAAACCATGAATTTTGGCTCACCCAATTTGACTATACTAAAAAAGAAGTCTAAGAATATAACCAAATATCACAACATTTTCACAATACTTTCATTTTTAGGATCCAAATAGATTTTTTTTTTTTTAAGAGAAATGCTACATTTATAATATATTTAGAAGAAATTCTAAATGACAAGTTTTTATTGGTTTTAAACTGAGCCCACTATTGATATCATTTTTTTATCCATCAAAAATACCTTGCTATATAAAATTTGTTGTGAAATTATTGTGAAAATGTTATGGACATAACATTATTTCTTAAACTTTAAAATCAAGAAATTTTCCCTTAATATTTTAGAAAATAGCAAATATGTCATATTGTAATTCTCTCAATTAAACCCTAATGAAAGTTTATGATTCTACCACTGTACACGCTTGGTGCAATAGTCACTCCACAAGTATAAGTGCTTGTAGGGTGTGGGGGGCAAGGGTCGGGGTTCAAGTCTTCAGGAGGGAACTTCACACACATATACACTTAGATTATGTTAGAATAGAAATTCTATCTTGTATAAAAAAAAAAAAAAAAAAAAAAGGTTTATAATTCTTAAAAAATTTATTGTGTAATGTCTAAAATACTCTCACCAAATTTTAATATCCCAAAAATTTTCTTCACATATTTTGAGTTTTAGATGATAGTAATTCTCAGTTTCCTATTTTATTATTTTATTTTGACATTTAAAAAATTGACATCTCAATAATTGTGAAAATATTGTAAGAATGTGTTGTATGTGTAACTGTGTATGCACACATAAATATTTAAAAGAAAAAACAAAAAGAGCACAAGCAAAACTGGTGTATTGTGGAAAAAAGAAATTAAAAAAAAAAAGAAACCAATGAACAGTATAAATTGTAAAATAATTGTGAAAATATTGTAAGAATTTGTTAAATTGGTGTAACAATATATGTGTATATAAATAATAAATATTTAAAAGAAATGACAAAAAACCACAAACAAAACCGGCGAAGAAAAAAAAAAAAAAAGTGATGAACGGTGTAGGTTGAAAAAAAAGAGGACAACCAGCGTATTGTGGAAAAAAAATACCAATAAACAGTACAAATTGTAAAATAATTGTAAAAATTTATTCAGTCAGTGTAACTGTTATGCTAAATAATAGTAAATATTAATAAAAAAAAAAAAAACACATAAGCACAAACAAAACTGGCGAAGAAAAAATAAAAAACAATGAACAGTGCTGGCTAAGCAAACCAAATGCTATCCAGCTGTCTCCCTCAAACACAGTTAGAAGAGTGCTCCAATAAAGTTATCATTGTATTGACTGGTGATGAGGGCTTAAGGTTTATAAGGCAGCTACTGGTTTTGGTTAATGGTTTTGTGTGCTGGGTTGAGTTGTGTTTGTTGTTGTTGGTATGCTTGAGGGATTGAGCTGGGTTTATTAGAATTTGTTAGTATTTTGTTCATGATTGTATTGATTAAATTTACGAATTTATATCTATTTTTTCTTTTCGATAATTTGGTTTATGTATATAAGTGGATTGATTTTGTTTTGTACGATATTCATTTATGATTTTTTGGGGGTTTGATTTTCTTATATTCTTGTGTTTGATTTTTTGGGTTTGTATGTTTTTTTGGGTTTGTGCTCTTGTGCGTTCTTGATGAAGAGGATGTTAGATCGGAATTCATGTGTTGTTGATTTTTAATTATGTTTTTTCTTTTTTTATTTTGTTAAAATTGATAAATTAATTTTTAAAATTCTAAGCTGACGTAAGTTTGATGTGACATTTATTAAATAACAAATAAAATTTATTATTATTATTTTAATGACTGCATCAGCATTTAATGTGATAGCACTATACTTTGTTTGTCATTAAGACATTTTCGTTAAATGAGTAAAAGTAAAGATCAAAATGGAATGTTTTTTTTATTTAGGAATTAAAAGTGGCAAAATAAAAAAGTAGAGATCAAATAAAAATAGGGTCAAAATATAAAGACTAAAAATGCATTTACACTTATAAAAACCATAAAAACCTCAAAATATATAGAGCTACTTAAAGTGGGAAAATATTATAATTAATTGCTAAGATAATTAATTATATATGCTTACTTTCTATCTAGCCTAACTAGCACATTATTAAAAGATATGATCATAATTTACTTTCAAATTTTCAAAAAATATGGAAATAAGTAAGTCTTCGCTTGAGAGCATAGTTTATAAACCCGGATCGTTCAATGAACCATAAAAAATAGAGGTTCAAAATTTTTAAGGTTAAATCAAGGTCGAACCAAGCTCAAATCGTAATGACGTCATAATTAGTTTAATAATTATTTAAAATATAAATAAATATATTAAATTAGTACAAAATAGAAAAATTAACTAAAATAGTCCAATTAAAACTATAAATTCATATTTTAACTATGTCTAATATATTCATTTGAAGCCAAATAAACATCTATTTAATAATAATAATAATAATAACCATTTTTTTATAAAAAGAAAATTAAAAACGTCAATTTGTATCGGCACAAGTTGACAAAAAAGGAAGTTTAAATAATAATAAATAAATAAAAGTGGACAAAAATGAATGATATGATGTATCATTATATCATGTGGGGCTGAAGGATTTGTAAGAAGCAAAGACTCAGGATTGTCTTCCCAATTCCCATTTTTCAATGTTCACGTGACCAGCTCACAAACCTAAAAAAGCACTAAAAACAAAAGTCAATAAAATTAAAGGAAGAGATTAAAAAGTCAATACAAACAAAAGCGGATGAAATTTAAGAGTGAAGAAGTCAGAAACGGCATTTTTTTTTTTTTTTTTCATGGAGCGGTGTTTGAGGCTAAAAAAATTGCAAAAATGAGAGGTTCTGGTTTTTTCGATCGGATCGTACAATTCAGTTCAGTTTCAAAATCATGCTTGCAGGAGCCTTGTTAGAAATTTTTGTTTAGGAGGTCAAGTTGTGATACTAATATATTTATTAAGATAACTCCACACACACATATATACATACACGCTTTTTTATTATATATACACACACATATATATATATATATATAAACACATTTTTTATTTCATAAGTTATATCTATATATGTATATGTGTATATATATATATATATATACACCCCAACCACAACAAAAAATTTTGTATTTTCAATCAAAATTATATTTGATGGCGATTTATTATAAAATAAAATTCATTTTTACCATTTTCACAGTAAAATTCTTAAAAAGTGTTATTTTTTATACAAATTATCAAATTTTATACTAAAATTAGTAAAAAAAAATTTCCATTGAACTAACAAGAACTGGTCAAAACTTGGAAGAATAAGTTTAACTACGAACATATTTGAAGCTATCTTGCTCTAATCCATTATGTGACTATTAAAGAAACATTTCATGTGCTATTTTAATGACAAGATTTTTTTTAATGAGTTAGTAACTTGTTAATTGCTACCTAACGAGTTGAAAGAGATAGATTCAAACATGTTTGGTGCTAAATTTTATCAAATAATGAGCACATTTTACAATAAAAAATAAAATTGAAAAAAATAAAATTATATCTTTATAATTATTAGGTCAATTATTTTTTTAAGAACCTCGTTGGACTGATTTAATTATATGGGGCCAAGTCTTATTTCTGTATACTAAATTTTAAAAATATAAAAATAATTATATAAATAAATAAATAATTCAAAATTTTGGGAGGGCCACTTATTACTTACCTTCGCCCCTGCATGCTTGAGAGTTGTTTAACGTTAAAATTTTTTGCTGATAACAAAAATAGCGATAGATTTAAACATGTTTGGTGCTAAATTTTATCAAATATAAGAGCACATTTTACAATAAAAAATAAAATTGAAAAAAATAAAGTTATATCTTTATAATTATTAGGTCAATTATTTTTTTAAGAGCCTTGTTGGACTGATTCAATTATATGGGGCCAAGTCTTATTTCTGTATACTAAATTTTAAAAATATAAAAATAATTATATAAATAAATAAATAATTCAAAATTTTGGGAGGGCCACTTATTACTTACCTCCACCCCTGCATGCTTGAGAGTTGTTTAACGTTAAAATTTTTTGCTGATAACAAAAATAGCGATAGAATGCATACTCTTTTTTGCAATGCCATCCACCTATATTGCTGGCTTTGTGGAGAGTCATCCTCCATTTTTGCACTTCTATTTTATCCTTAAACTTTGTTTCATGTTTTGTCAAAACTTCTCCAAATTTTCCTCTTTGATTACGTACTTCTGATGGATCCACCTTATAAAATATTGGTAGCACAATTTGGCCTTTTTTTTCACACTCAAGAATTTTGACAAGTTCTTTCAAACACCAAGAGCAAGATGCGTAGTTTTTAGAGAATACAATGATTAAAATTCTTGAACTTTAAATGGCTTCAAAAATTTTGTCTGAAATTTCTTCACCCCTTAAGTGCTCATTATCCAAGAAGATGTTAATACCATGATGATACAAAATGCCGATCAAAATACTTGTAAAATTATTGCGAGTATCGTCACCTCTAAAACTCACGAACACATCATATCTGCACTGGTGGGTGAAAGAGGAAGAAGAGTCTCCTTTGTTGATTAGAAAAGCCATGGTAATTTGGATAGATAGTAGAAGAGATTTAAAAGGAAAAGGGGGAGTTTAAGTGATGAAATTGGAATGGTAAGAGTTTAACACTGTATTTGGTTGGGGTGCAAATAGAGAGGACGGAAAATATAGGTAGAAAAATAAGATGGAAAACAGTGTTTTTTTACTGATTGGCAAAAAAAGAAAAATGGGGAGGAAGGAAAACCCAAGAAAAAATTTTCTTTCCCGGGCTCACAATTTTCATCCTCCCAAATCGGGAGGAAAATCTAGAGAGAAAAATGCTGTGAAAGCACTTTTACACAAATACCCTCTCCCAACGTTTACAACAACCCAGTGTGGCAAAATAAGAAGAAGGAAATAAAAAATAAACCACCCAACCACCAAACCCAACACCGCAACCTAGCACAAAATTGATGGAGCTTTAAATTAAAATACAAACTTAAATCACAATTTTGAAACTAATCAAATTAGAAAAAAAGAAAAAGAAAAAAGAGCAATGCTGACCTATCTGAGCCTCAGTGGAAGCAGGACATGCAGTGGTGCTTCTTGAATGCTCTGGAGTAGATGTAGTGCTAGAAAAGAAAAAAAAAGTGAAGATTGAAAATAGAGCACCAGACCATGGTTGTCAAAATTGTAATCTGGATCGTAGGATCGCATGATTTTACGATCTCACCTCACCAAAATGTTTAAAATCGCACTAGGATCGTAAAAATGGTAAGATCGTATGTAGGATCGTGTAGAATCATATAGGATCGTATGGGATCCTACCAATCCTACCAAAAACATAAATTTTGGTTTTTTTATTTTTATTTTTTTTATGAGATAAATTTTTTGTTTTGATGAACCTTTAAAGGTTTTTATTTTTTATTTTATATTATGATGGTATGGATTTTTATTTTTTATTTTATAAAATTATGCTAACCTAAGAAAATGTTTTCTAATTGCTAGTTCACTTAAAATTAAAATAAAGGAATGCTTCATCAATTCTAAATGAAGAATTTGATGTTGACTTTGTTACCTTTTAAGTTATAATGTTGTTAAATTTATTTGATCAATATATTAATTTGTGTTCTAATATTACTAAAATACTTTTATATATATATATATATATAATTTTATCAGTTATGCTTATATTTGTATATTGATTGATTAATTTTTTTGAGCATGCTCTCTTATTATTGTTGAGTGGTATAATTTGAATAATTGAGTATGAAATTGTATCTTGATGTCTTTTGTAGCTCTAGTATACAAATATATAATATTTACATAGATGATGAAATGAATGATGGTGATTAGAAATTTAGGACGGTGGTTATAAGAACCTTAGAATGAGAATAATTAGATGTTCACTTCACCTATTGCTTTTGAATTTCATATTGTAGTTAGCTAGTTTCCATTTGCTAATTTATTTTGGATTTCAAACTTGGAACTTAGAACTTGGAAAATGTTTTCCATATGTTTTGAAAAATATTTTGGTATTTGTTTGCTAAATATTAAACATTTATTGAAATACATTAGGTCAAAACTTAAATATATTTGTTTCGTTAGTATAGACTTAACGATATATGACATGCAAATTTCATCATATGATGAAAATCTAAGTTTTTTATAGATGAATTTATAATTTATGTGGTTATTCAACATACAAAGTCATTATCAATGTGTTTTTTACTTTAAATTTAAAAATATGTAGGATCTTACGATTCACGATCCGATCCTACGATCTACGATTCTACCTACCTTCAACGATCCTACGTAGGATCCCGATTTTGACAACCTTGCACCAGACGAAGTGCTAGAGAAGAAAAGAAAAAAGAAAATTGAAGATAAGAGGGAAAGCTCCAAAAACGTGTGGATGAAAATAAAAATAAAAAGCGTGTGGATGAAAAATAAAGAAGAAGGAGGGGTTAGCTAAGGATTTGTGGGAAATAATAGAAAAAGGGAAGAGAAATATTATTTTAATAAAAAAAATGGTATATAATAGATAAATTAATATAGGTGTTTTGTAAAAGTGATGGTATAAAATAAATAAAAAAGTAAATTTTTTGTGTAAAATATACGAAATTTTTAGATAGACTGATGCGGTTGCTTTTATTACTTTTGCCTTTTCTCATCTTACCTTCATAGCACACCATCATCCAGGTCCAGGTTCCCTTCTCTCTTTATTACTTTTGCTTCTTCTCATCTTACCTTTATAGCACACCATCGTCCAGTGGTCCAAGTTCTCTTTTTTTTTTTTTTTTTTTTCAACTTGATCAAGTTATAAATTATTGTAATTTTTACATTATAATAATAAAAATAATAACATAAATTTATATATATAATATGGTAAATTTTATATTATTTAACGAGTCGTCAAGTACAAATAAATATATTTCTTACCTATTGTGTAACAATGGTGATGATGGGTGAAATCAGTTGGTTGAACACTTCGGCTTCGGTCGGCTACGGCGGTAGCGAAGGCCTGAAAAGAAGAAACACTGAAGGAAGTGACCGGGGTGGACCGGCCAAATACTCTCCGATGATAAAGTTAGTTTTCTCAACAAGGAAATGTAATTCCAACTTTTCGGGAGTAAAATGTCAGAGTTTTCATCATCCCTTTGCCTGTTTCAGACCGGTCCTTTATATAGGGGATCTTGGGACAGTTACTTGGTTTAGTAACCTCCCCAAGGTTTGTGGAATAACTGGCTTCACGGAGGTAACTTCCCCAACGGCTATAGAAGCAGTAACCGCTGATGGAAGTTACATACTTAAGAGAAATTGCTGGCGATGAACACGGGTTAGTTATCCGCTCCAGAATTTGTTAAGTGTTGTAGGGTCGTCCATGTGCAATGTCTATGGACGACCCTTTGTCATGCCGTTGTTTGGTCGTCCATCTGCTTCGCATATGGACGACTCTTTCACTTTGATTACGAGGTTTATTCAATTGGGTCAGCTTCTCATGGACGAGATCTCTGGACGAATAAGAGATTTGGCTAACCATTGGTGATGGACGACCCATCTAGACGAGCCATAGATGTAATTTTTTGGTTACCCCATCAGTTGCCCCCTTGTCCAGGGTGTCGTCCAGGGACATTATAGGGATTTTATCCCGTTCATACAGCCACGTGTCGTGGTTTAATACGTTGAGCAGTTAAATCGATTTGCATTTCCCTATGCAATTGCCACGTGTCATTTTCTTAGTGGAGGATGTCGCTTCGCTGACCCTACTGCTGGGCCCTATAAATAAGCACATTCTCTTTCTTGCCCTTCACCTCATCATAAACTTCCTTTTGCTCTCTCGTCCAAGGCCCTCGTCTAGCATTCGTCCTAGTTCTCAGGTACTTATTCTTCTCTTTAGGTTTTCGTTTTCATCTTTCCTTTAGTTATGTCTTCGTCTAGTAGCATAGAGAGAGAAATAGATGAGTACCAGGACGTCTCATCTGGAAGTTATGAGAGTGATGAGGGTAGTACTAGTTTTAGTAGTTCTTCGGACGAGCAGTACTCGTCCGGAGTACCTGGTATTCCCTTAGAAGAATTCCAGGAAATGCAGCGTAGGATGGCTTCTGGGGCTGGGGCTAGCTCGTCCAGGAGGTCACCTAGCCCTCCTCAAGACGAGGAGGAGGAAGAAAATGTCATCTATAGCTGTGCACCTGAGGTAGCGTCCACCTTAGACGTGTCTAAGTTGAAAACCTTAGTTGATAGATACCAAATCCCTGTCGAGTTTAAGCCTCGTCTGCCCAGGGAAGGAGAGTGGTGTTGTTCACCTTCTTCTGGTTTGGGAGTGTATTCATCTTATCTCCTAGCTGGTCTTAGGTTCCCTCTAAATTCATTTTGTAGAGGTCTCCTTCATAGGTTAGGTATTGGTCCCAACCAACTTAACCCCAATGGTTGGAGGACGATAGTTGCCATGCAAGTGTTGTGGCGTGAGGCATTAGAAGGGAACCATCCTTTAACGGTGGACGAGTTCCTTTATTGTTATAAGCCCTCAGAAATAAAGAAATCTGCTGGTTTCTACCAGTTCTCGTCCAGAGGCCCACATTATAGTTTGATAACGGGCCGTAGCTCGTCCGATAGGCTCTGGAAACAAGAATTTTTTATCATTTCTGGAAACTGGGCTGGGGACCCAACGGAAGTTAGTAATGCCCCCTTCCCTCCTTTTACCAGCCCCATAGGTCGTCTTCGTCCTGAGGGTATGTTTTCTTTCTATGTCATTTATTTTATTCCTTGCATTTTTTCTATCTTTCAGTTGTCTAACCACTTCTCTTTTATTGGTGCAGCTGTTACTCGTCCACGCTTGGACAGGTTTTACTTGGATCAAATAGACAAAGTTCGTGCCTTCCCTAGAAGGTCTTTCCACGAGCTAGTGACCTTCAGCAGCTTAGCTACTTGGGGACTTGGTCCAGAACCTACTGCTGAGAACTTAAGTCACGAGGAAACCACTAGACAAAGTAAGTGTCGTCCATCCTTCTACTTCTTTCTGTTCATTCTTTTTTCTTTCCTTTTTTTTTTTAACTGATTTTCCTCGTCTATAGGAATAATTACAATGAGGGAGAATAAAGACAAAACAGTGCTTAGTGGGGACGAGGGAGCTTCTGTGCCTCCTGTCGTCCAGAAAGGAGCCGTCCAGGCTGGGAAGAGGAAGTCAAAGAAGATTTCAAGTGGTGTGGACCTGGGCGACCTTCCTAGTCGTCGAGGTCCTAAGAAACCAAAAACCACTCAGACTTCCCTTCCCAAGGTCCCTAAGTTCACTCCGACGGTAAACTTGGACGACCCTCCTGTCATTGTGGAGCCCGTCCAAGTAATTCATCCAGCTACAACTGATCCCACTCCTTCTCTAGCCAAGACTCCTCGCAAGCCTCATTCGTCTGAAGCGTCTGATCGTCCTTCGAACCTTGTGCTGGACGAGGGATATGCATGGAGGACGTTCAAAAGTATCGTCACTGACAATGAAGTTAACGAATGTTACAACATGTCAGTGAAGGAGTTTGAACGTTCTGGTATCCATGATCTCTTCAAGGTATGAGTTCCATTCGTCTTTGAGTGTTTTTACTGAATCTTTAAAAAAGTAGAATTTTCTTAACTTTCTTTCGTCCATGCTCAGGCTATGTCAAAGTTTTATACAGCGACGTGCCAGGCCAAGGAACTTGCTGAGGAGGCCAAGACAGCGAAGGAGAAGACTGAGGAGCTGAATAAGGAAATCCTGCTGAAGAAGGGGGAAGGGATCAGGTTGATGGACGAGGTCAACCGTTTGCTGGGGGTTGAGACGAAGCTGAAGGACGAAGTTGAGGAACTCAAGGCAGATGCCATTGAAAAAGATACCCGCGTCACATATCTGGAAGGACAAGTATCAAGGCTCACCTCGTCTTTGGAGAAGGCACAGGAAGAAGCCATATCAGCTTTCAAGAAGTCTGACGAGTACAAGAATCGTCTAGACAGTCATTATGCTGCTGGATATGAGGACTTCCGTGCTGATGCCAAGGAAGCCTTCCCTGATCTTAACTTCGATTCTTTCAAACTTCCCCTTGCAACGGAGAGCTCAATGTTAGGGACGAGTTCTGAGGACGTCAATGTGGTGGACGACGCCAATAACGAAGTGACACAAGACGATCCAAAGAATGCTCCCAGTGATCAATGATAACTTTTTCTGAAAAGCTTTGTATTTTGTGTAGTGGTGCCCAATGTCTTGGGTTTTTCTCTTCTCTTTTTTTTTTTTTTTTTTTTTTTGAAATTTATTTGAGTACAATTTCCTCGTCCAAGTTTATGGACGAGTTTTATGAACAAGCAATATACTAAGGGTTTTTGGACGGTGGTCGTCTACCCTTTGAATTTTATGAATGTATGAATGCTTTTCTTTCCATTACTCGTTGCGTTTGAATATTGTTTAAGCTCCTGTGATCAAGCTTCATCCATGTCGTCCATACCATTTTTATGGTTGTGGGATTTTTCCCTTTTACTAAGGCTTTTACCTCGTCTTGAACATACGGACGAGTCCCTTTATGTAGAACCTCATTTGTAAAGTTCATCCATGAATGATGTCTTTTTCACCAAATTTAATTGTGGCCTAAATCTTGGACGACTATTTACTCGTCCTTAACAAAAATTTCCCAACAAATGCTCGTCCATGGGCTGGATTGTTTAAGTTGGTTAAATTTGTCTACAGAGCTGTGTTTTTTTTTTTTTTTAAATGCACATTGCTCGTCCATGGGCTGGACGATTGTACTTTAGGTTTGTCTCGTCTTGAGCTTAGACGGACATACCTTTACTTTTCTTGCTTTATCCTTATTTAAAGGAAAGCTTTTGGACGATACTTCCTTGCGTCCAAGGATTTTACTCGTCCTTGGCTTTTATTTTTCTTGCTTTATCCTTATTTAAAGGAAAGCTTTTGGACGATACTTCCTTGCGTTTAAGGATTTTACTCGTCCTTGGCTTTTTCGCCTTCCGTGGATCATTTTGAATCATAGAGAATGAAGGATTCCCATACATATTTAAAACACATCATATATATATTTAGAAATCCATACTATGTAATCATTCGTCCACAATCATGACACATGCTTAAAAGCTTGTGCTTAAAAATACATAATACAACAGAACTTCGTCCATGAGTAGCATAGCATACACACTTAAAACACAATAGTAATAAGCAAATACTGGAAAATAATAATATTAAGCATTACTTCAAACGTCCAAAGGTCTCGTCCATGTTGCAACTCGTCCATGATCACCCTTCACTGATAGTATCTCCTTAGGTGTTCAACATTCCACGGGTGCTCTAACTTTCGTCCGTCCAGGGCTTCCAAATAGTAGGATCCTTGTCTCTTGGAGTTGATAACTCTGTAAGGTCCTTCCCAGTTTGGTCCCAGCTTCCCATGGGCCGGGTTTTTGGTTGCTAAAGAGCCCTTTTAAGGACGAGATCTCCAATGCTGAAGCGCCTGGGTTTCACCATGGCATCGTGTTGCCTTGCCATGAGATTTTTGTACCTTGCAGTTCTTTGCTCCGCGTCCATCCTTACCTCGTCTATAAGGTCAAGGTTAAGACGAAGCTGCTCGTTGTTTTCCTCATCTTGGTACTTCATCACCCTATGGCTGGCCATATGTACCTCTGCTGGTATGACCGCTTCACTCCCATAAGCCAGTTTGAAAGGAGTCTCTCCTGTGGGAGTCCTTGCTGTTGTTCTGTAAGCCCACAAAACACCTGGTAGTTCATCTGGCCATATTCCCTTTGCCCCTTCAAGCCGAGTCTTGATGATTTTCAACAAGGATCGGTTTGCTACTTCTGCTTGTCCGTTAGCTTGTGGGTGGGAGGGTGAGGAATAGTGATTCTTGATTCCGAGCTGATCACAAAATTCTCTGAAAGGGGTGTTGTCAAACTGCCGTCCGTTGTCAGATACTAATACTCTTGGTACCCCAAATTTGCATATAACGTCCTTCCAGACGAAGTTTTTGACATTTTGTTGTGTAATTTTCACTAAGGGTTCAGCTTCCACCCATTTAGTGAAATAGTCTATGCCAACTACCAAGAACTTCATCTGTCTGGTTCCAGTTGGAAAGGGGCCTAAAATGTCCAAACCCCACTGTGCAAAAGGCCAAGGGGCCATCATTGGGGTGAGGTATTCTGAAGGCTGTCTAGGAATGTTACTGAAACGTTGACATTGATCACATACCTTAACATATGCCTTAGCATCAGCTTGGACGGTTGGCCAGTAATACCCTGCACGAATGACCTTGTGGACGAGTGATCTAGCTCCTGAGTGGTTTCCACACGCTCCTTCATGAACTTCTCTCAGCATGTAATTCGCCTCGTCTGGAGCTAAACACCTCAGGTATGGCTGTGAAAAACCTCTTTTGTACAACACTTCGTCCATAAGGATGTATCTGGCCGATTTAACTCTGAGCTTCCTAGCTTCGTCCTTCCCTTCTAGAAGCCTTCCGTCCTTCAGGTACGAGACTATCGGAGTCATCCAATTCTCTTCCCCTTCTATCTGCAACATTTCTGGAAGGTCTATGCTGGGCATGTATTGTATTTCATCTAACTCATTCATAGCTTCACTGGCGGAGGCTTCCTTCGCTAGAGTGTCTGCTTCCGTGTTCTCTTCCCTCAGGATTTGAACGAAATTAGCTTCCCTGAATTTCTTCACAAGGCGTAACACCTTCCTCAAATATTTCTTCATTCTATCTTCCTTTGCTTCACATGTTCCATTTACTTGGCCTATGACCAACTGTGAGTCTCCCAGGACGAGTACTGAACTTGCTTCTACAGATCTGGCCAACTCTAACCCTTTAAGAAGGGCTTCATACTCCACTTCATTGTTAGTTGTCTGATACTGTAGGCGAGCTTTGTACTTCAATTTATCTCCTTCTGGTGACTGCAAAACAACTCCTATACCTCCTGCATGCAGTGTAGATGATCCATCTACATGGACAACCCATTTCTTACTGTCTTCTTTCTCATCTAAGTCCTCATAGCTTGGAGTGAATTCTGCAATGAAATCTGCCAGGGCTTGAGCTTTTGTTGCATTCCTCGGTTGATACCGAATATCAAATTCACTGAGCTCAACTGCCCATTGGATTAGTCGTCCTGCAGCTTCAAGTTTGTTCATTGCCTTCTTGAGCGGATGATCAGTCATGACTATGACGACGTGACCTTGGAAGTAGTGTCTTAACTTCCTGGAAGCTGTTATTAGCGCAAAGGCTAACTTCTCTATCAATGGGTACCTTCCTTCCGCTCCTCTCAATGCCCGGCTGGTATAATACACAGGCTTCTGCACCTTTTCTTCCTCCCGGATCAACGCTGAGCTCACGGCATGTGGGGACACTGCTAAGTATAGATATAACTCTTCTCCTAGCACGGACGGACTTAGCAATGGAGCCGTAGTGAGATAGTGCTTTAGGTCCTGGAAGGCCCTTTGGCACTCGTCCGTCCACTCAAACGCCTTCCTGAGAATCTTAAAAAAGGGTAAACACTTATCAGTGGCTTTTGAGACAAACCTGTTCAGTGCTGCCACTCGTCCAGTTAGGGACTGGACTTCCTTGATGTTCTTCGGTGGTTCCATGTTCAGTATGGCTTGGATCTTGTCTGGATTTGCCTCAATTCCTCTCTCTGATACCATGAATCCTAGAAACTTTCCTGACGATACTCCGAATGCGCATTTACTTGGGTTTAGCTTCATCTTGTACCGCCTAAGTGTTTCAAAAGTTTCTTGAAGATCATCTAAGTGGCTTCCCTCATCTAAGCTTTTCACAAGCATGTCATCCACATATACCTCTACATTCCGTCCTATCTGTGGACGAAACATATGATTCACCAACCTTTGGTAAGTTGCCCCTGCATTCTTCAGACCGAAGGGCATCACCTTGTAGCAAAACAAACCTTGACTTGTAATAAAAGATGTCTTTTCCTGATCTGCCTCGTCCATCTTTATCTGATTATATCCAGAGAAGGCGTCCATGAAGCTCAACAGTTGATGGCCAGCCGTAGAATCAACCAGTTGGTCAATACGAGGCAAAGGATAACTATCCTTAGGGCAAGCTTTGTTCAAGTCGGTGAAGTCGACGCACATCCTCCACTTGCCATTTGCCTTCTTTACCATTACTACATTTGCCAACCAATCCGGGTAATAGACTTCCCGGATAAACTGTGCTGTGGTTAGTTTCTGAACCTCTTCCTTGATAGCCTTCTCTCGCTCAGGGGCGAACACCCTCTTCTTTTGACGAATAGGCTTAGAAGAGGGGGACACATTCAGTCGATGAGTGATTACGCTTGGATCAATGCCAGGCATGTCGTCATGACTCCATGCAAAAACATCGGCATTCTTTTTGAGAAACTGAACGAGGTCTTCTTTCGCCTTTTCCTTCATACTTGTTCCAATTCTAGTGAATTTCTCAGGATCATCTTCTTGCAACAAAACATTCTCTAATACTTCGGTAGGCTCCGCAACAACTCTTTTCTCTTCTATATTCATAGTCTGCATCTGCTCGTCCATAGCCAACATGGCTAGATAACACTCTCTGGCTGCCAATTGGTCTCCTTGTGCTTGCCCAATCCCACACTCCGTAGGGAATTTAACTGATAGATGGTAGGTGGATGTTACCGCCTTCCAGCTGTTCAATGTTGGTCTTCCAATGATGGCATTGTATGAGGATGAACAATCCACCACAAGGAAATTTACTTCCTTAGTTATCTGCTGTGGGTATGATCCTACCACTACAGGCAAGGTAATGGTACCTACAGGCTGCACTTTCATTCCTCCGAATCCGATCAGTGGCGAACAAGCTGGACGAAGCTGATCTCGTCCAAGCCTCATCTGCTGGAAGGCAGGATAATATAATATATCTGCTGAGCTTCCATTGTCCACCAACACCCTCCTGGTTCTGTAATCTGCTATGAGTAGGGTAATGACAATTGCATCGTCGTGTGGATGATGGATTCTGTCAGCTTCCTCGTCTGTGAATGAAATGGTTGGCTCGTCCGTCTCCCTCGTCCTTGGGGATCGTCCAGAGAGTTGGACATTTTGCACTGCTTTGAGATACGTCTTCTTTGCCTTGGAAGATTGCCCTGTCGACGTCCCACCAATGATAACCCTTATTTCTCCTCTGTCTTCCTGACTTTGGGATTGTCTCTCAGCATGTCCTTCACGGCGTTGCCTCTCCATCTCCCTAGTCAATTCTTGATTCTGGCGAGTTAACTCCGCCATTGCGGCCGCCATGGATTGCATGTGTTGGATGGAAGGCGACGGTATGACAGGCGCTGATTGGCGATCGCGAAGGGGGTTGCTTGAAGCGTCTCTGCTTCCCTGATGGCCTGGGCTTGTAGCCCTCGACCTAGTTCGAACCATTCAACCTTTTTTTTGTTGCAGAAAGCCAAATCGTAGAACAACTTACGCTCCCCACAGACGGCGCCAACTGATGATGGGTGAAATCAGTTGGTTGAACACTTCGGCTTCGGTCGGCTACGGCGGTAGCGAAGGCCTGAAAAGAAGAAACACTGAAGGAAGTGACTGGGGTGGACCGGCCAAATACTCTCCGATGATAAAGTTAGTTTTCTCAACAAGGAAATGTAATTCCAACTTTTCGGGAGTAAAATGTCAGAGTTTTCATCATCCCTTTGCCTGTTTCAGACCGGTCCTTTATATAGGGGATCTTGGGACAGTTACTTGGTTTAGTAACCTCCCCAAGGTTTGTGGAATAACTGGCTTCACGGAGGTAACTTCCCCAACGGCTATAGAAGCAGTAACCGCTGATGGAAGTTACATACTTAAGAGAAATTGCTGGCGATGAACACGGGTTAGTTATCCGCTCCAGAATTTGTTAAGTGTTGTAGGGTCGTCCATGTGCAATGTCTATGGACGACCCTATGGACGACCCTTTGTCATGCCGTTGTTTGGTCGTCCATCTGCTTCGCATATGGACGACTCTTTCACTTTGATTACGAGGTTTATTCAATTGGGTCAGCTTCTCATGGACGAGATCTCTGGACGAATAAGAGATTTGGCTAACCATTGGCGATGGACGACCCATCTGGACGAGCCATAGATGTAATTTTTTGGTTACCCCATCAAATGGTATAATAATCATTTTATATAAATTATATTTTTCATCATTCACTTTTTCTTTCCAACCAAACAAAAAAGTTTTATACCTTTACTTTTTTACCCTTCCAACTAAACACACAAAAGAAAAAACTAAATATTTTTTATCCTTTCACAATTTTCTAACTTCCTACTCTTCTACTCCTTTAACCAAACAGATCTTTAAGTGAGAATTTTCTAAATGGATTTGAGAGAGAGAGAGAGAGAGAGAGAGGGAATGGGAATGACAGAGTATAGGAATGAATGAGAGAATAGGTAGTATGATGTTTCCCGCGTCTGGCTTGAGAAAGCGGACTTTAGTGGGAAACCAACGGGCAATTTGTTTTTGAGAGGGTATGTGATATGATGTTTCCCGCGTCGGTCTTTGTCCTGAGCGTCAGGCTTGGGCGTCTGTCTTTCTCTGGGTGTCAGGCTAGGCTGTGTAGGCCTGAAATGTCTCAGGACCCCTACTTTCTCTTGTACCTTTTTTTTCATTGTTTAATATAAACTTTAACTGTTCAGTAAAAAAATACGAATGAAAGAGATAATGGAAATGACACTTGTTCAAAAAGTTAGTGTATTTAATTATTTAGTTGAATTTTTTTGTACTATTTATAAATTATGTTGTAATATTTTAGTTAATTTTTAATTTTATTTATACTATTTTTAACTAAAAAAATTTTAATTTTAATAAAATAAACGAATGTCAGACAAATATATTAGCCTATGAAAATAGTATACTATGGGTGAATCGGTGGCCCAAATGTGGAGAAGACTTGTTATGTACACACGGCAGTGCCTTGTCATTGTCGTTGTTGTTATTATGATCATCTCTGTAGAATTTGTACAGAAAGATTTTCATGCTCAAAGACAATATTCACAGTTTCACACTAGCTAGACTACACACAAGCGCGTTTGCCTAAGGATTATTTGTGTTTTGTGGTTTGCGTTTTTGGTTAAATTTCACGGCATTATTTACGATCCAGTTAAACTAGTAAAAAATGTACGTAAGCAGTAAAAACTGGATCCTATAACACACGGCAGTGCTAGCATAACTATTATTATCCTTGTCATGTTGGTGAGTCGGTGGCCCAAACGTGGAGAAGACTTGTTATGTACACGCGGCAGTGCCTTGTCATTGTCGTTGTTATTATTACGATCATCTCTGTAGAATCTGTACTCCTTTTAAGAAAGATTTTCATGCTCAAAGACAATATTCACAGTTTCACACTGGCTAGACTCCATACACAAGTGCGTTTAGAGCATTCACGGCAGTGGTTGTAAAATTTTAGCTATTTAGCTACACAAAAAGTCACTTTATCTATTTTACCTACACACATGCTGCAGCAGTGAATCTATTTTAGCTTTTAACACAATAAAATAATATACACATCACAATAAAATAATATAAACACTACAATAAAATAATATATCCTACTAAAAAAAAAAACAATTACAGCACCAACCACAACCACTGTCAGCCACATCCACACCCACAACCACCACCACCACCACCACCACCGGTTCAAGCAGGCACAAAAAAAAATATAAAAATAAAAAACTCAAATCTCTAATTTTTTTCTTCAACCCAGACCAAACAAAATAAAAAAATCACGAGAAACCCACCCGATCAGCGAGCAAGCACTCCGATCGGCGTCAACAATCATGGTTGATCGGCGGCAACACCCACACCCACCACCACGAAACCCACCCGAGCCACCACTGATGCCGACGAACCCAGCCACCCAGCAACGCCGATCTACCCACACAACCACAACCACCACCACACCACAGCCCACAGCCCACAGCGGAGAAAAAAAAAAAAAAGAACGAAGTAAGGCGCGAATTGGGTTGGCGGGGTGGATCGAGGCCGGGGTCTGCAGTATGGATCGACGGCGAGGTTTGCGGCGTGGATCGGCGATGAGGTCTGCGGCGTGGATCGGCGGCATGGAGGTGGGCTGGCAGCAGTGAGATGAAGTTGAGAGAGAGCTGAGAGAGGTGAGAGTTGAGAGAGGTGAGAGCTGACAGAGAGATGAGAGCTGAGAGCTTGATGAGAGAGATGAGAGATGAGAGAGCAGATTATTTAATAGGAGGTTGAATAAAAAATTAATTTTTTTTTTACATGTCTGCTACAGTGCACATGTATTTATACATGTGTACTGTAGCAAATCAGCAAAAAATTTTAAGTTTACCTCCACTGCTGCAAGGCTGTTTTGGTACATTGGTGGAGCTAAAAAGCTATAAAAATAGCATTATAGCTTTTTAGCTCCATTGCTGTGAATGCTCTTACCTGGGAATTATTTTGTGTTTTGCGGTTTGCGTTTTTGATTTGCAATTCAGTTAAATTTGTGAAAAATATGCATAAACAATAAAAAGGGGATCTTAGAGCACTATTTATAGTTTTAAAATTATTTTTTTAAATATTTTTAACAATAAATTTTTAATTTTTAATAAAATAAGAGGTATCTAAATAGAGACCTAAAGTGAAAATTGAAAAATCGCACCATTTTTGTTCATTTTCAAACTTGGGATCTTACAATGCGGAAAGTGGACACAAATCTCTTGGGTACACGCATAATATGAATTCATTTTCAAACTTTAAAGAAAAGAAGACATAATTTCTTTTATATTTTCCAATCAAAAAAAAAAAAAATTTCTTTTATATTTTCTCTCTCGCCCTTGTCTTCTCTGTAACGAAACCTCCTTTTTCTTCTTCTATCCTTTTTTCATTTGGATAAAAGTTGTTATATACACTTTATAGCACGCACCGTTTTTTAAATGAGACACTGAGAAACAGTTTTAAGTTTCAACTCACAAATATATATATATATATATATATGTAACAACTTGAAATTATGTCTTCAACTCACAATTTTAATTTAAAAAAAGTATGTAAAAAATACTATGCTTTTCTTTTTTTAATCTCTTCTTCTATTTTGTATGTCTTTGAAATTATGGTATTGTTAATATGGTAAGGTGTATAGTTGTCAAAATTGCAATTTAGATCGTAAGATCGCACAATTTTAGGATCCCATCTCACCAAAACGTTTAGAATTGCACAAGAATTGTAAATATTGTAGGATTGTAAATATTGTACGGAACTTTTTAGATACAAAAGTTAAATATATTTTGTTTCGTTAGAATGACATAAGAACGATGTAGTGCATGCAAATTACATTTTATGATGCAATTTTTTTTTAATAGATGGATTCATATTTTAAGTGATTATATAACATACAAAGTCACCATCAGTAGGTTTTTTGCTTAAAATATGAAAATAAATAAGATCTTACGATTCATGATCCGATCCTACGATCTACGATCTTACTTATCTCCCACGATTCTATGTAGGATCCCGATTTTGACAACCTTGGTCATACCTTGACAGGACAGGTAGAGTTATTAAGGTAAATAACATAACTCTATTGTGTCACAACTCTAACATGAGTGATTATCTATCATTTTTGCATTGACTTACCAATTTTTCTCCACTCATAAGCAACTGCATTAAAATTGTAGAAAAAGTTGTCTACTAGACTTTCTTAAACAGGTGAGATAAGTAGTGAATCCACTTGAAAACGCTAAATTCTGATTACGAGTTGACGTATGAGAAGGATGTGAATTTGGTATGGGAAGGACAGTGTACATAGCATTACTCATCCAAAAATGAAAAATTACAGGGATCTGCATCGAGAGCATCCTACAAATTATTTTGATGCGAAACTATAACAAGGCTGTGCATTTCATGGGCCAACGCTTGGTATAATGTAATCTTGCTAGCCTTTCTAGTCAATTTGGGCTTAAAACAAGCTTCTGAGACAATCTCTTCTATGAGGTTTCTTCCTTCTTAAGACAACCTTATCCTACAAACCCTGCCCCCATAATTGATTGAATCCTAAGCCTTCACTTTTGTACGAAACAAAACTACCATTAAGTCCCAAAATTTTCAATCTCTTCGGTGGATATACGGTAATGGTATATTGATATTTTATTTTAGTTTACATTTTCAATGGTTTGGGGTTTTAGGGATTGGAGAGCTTTATGGCTCAACTGACATCTCATGGTGTTTCTTAGAAGCATTTTGGGCTATGTTTTGTTTTCCTTATCTGTAATTTATAATGTTGTGTACGAATTAAGCGGACTAAAATTAATTAATTAATTTTAAATTTAAATTTCCAAATATCAAATTTAGTGTGGTCACTAAATAAGATTTTGCAAAAATTTCGCTAGGCCAGATAAAACCCTACAAATGCTTAAGGTATTGACTAACTATTTCAACAAGCCACCCTCCAACTAGCCCAAATTAGGTCTGCTAGTTTACAATCACAAGACAAATTTGGTCATGTCCAAACTTGCTTAGTTATGCTTGAAAGGGGAAAAAAGAAAAAAGAAAAAAAAAAGAAAAAGAAAAAAGAAAGCACCTTCCTAATATTAGGGAACTAGAAATTTTGGGCAAGAAAATATCTCATCCTCATGACACATTGATGTTCAAAGGACAATACACTTCTAACATCACCGATGATAATGCGGAAAATCACCAAGTTGAGGACCTCGTCTCACTGGATGGAAATTTAGAGGGAATGAGAAAATTTACGTGGGTGGCATTGAAGTGGAATTTTTTTGAGACGTGTTTAATTGGGTCAATAATATTAGTACTAGTAATAGTAATGACAATAATAGTGGTACTAATGGAATTGGGCATGGTGTGTTTGTTTTTCAAGTTGGTGATGGTGGGGTGTGGCCAGAAATGGTAGGTCTAGAGAAGAGATTAATGAGGAAGAGCTTACCAGTTTCATCGGGGTCTGGTTCAACACCGTTGACGACATGATTGTCGCCATTGCCGTCATGTTCAAGTGTGTTGCAATGGGCAGAGGAGAGCAGTGATGGAGGGAGAAGTTCATGTTCTACTTTTCATCCACTTGGTCATGTGGGAGTAATGGGGGATTTTCTTTGTTGATGTATGCTTGGAGGAAGGATTAAATTTTGAATTTTGGCTGAAAAAGAAAAGCAGGTGATTCAATTGGCTTATATGAGACCAAAAAACTAGGAAGGAAAACCAAAAAACTATCTGGATACAGGCAAAGGTTGCCTACATGAGACCTTTTTGGTTCAACTCAGTGATGTAGAAGAAGGATAAAGAAGTTACAAGAGAAAAAGAGATAAGAGGAAATTGAAGTAATTTACATTATTTGAATGAATGACGTTCATAGAGATATTTATAAATCTATGCCAATTATGCACAAGAAGAGGAACTCTAATGTGTTACAGCACATACACAACTAGCTTTAATGTTAACAACATATAACACTTCCATCCGATAACTTCAATAACGGAAATATAACTATTCTATTGGTTAGCTAGTGGCAGGATTGCAAACACTGTATCTGAAAAAGCGGTTAAATATTGACCTATTCTCACACCTCACAAATAAAGAAAATAAAGCAAACACTTAAAACAAAATTTCCACCATAATCCATTGCCATATAACTATTTCGGTGCCAATAAGTACAACAGACACCTGCAAAAGGCTTTCACAGTTATTTCTTTGAAGTGCTTGAGGAGACTCCAAGTATTTTACTTTTGGCTGGTGCTATACTCTCTAGGCCTTTTGTATAAAACAGCATGGCTGGAAAGATGGGTAGTATAATGGTGACAGTATTATTGTTGCTGCCATTCTGGTTGTAGCGGTTTCCGCTGTCTTTAACTTCAAGAAATCCAGGCAATTTGAAATGCCCTCCTCAAAGAGTAGACATCATGGTGGACATAGTCAAGGATTTTCGGCACCGACATATTTCAATGCAGCTGTAGGTATTATCGTTGCAGTCAGGGGTGTAGCCAGAAATTTTTAGTTGAGGGGGCCAAGGTAACGATATCATATTGATTTGCAACTCAAAAAGAAAAATACAAAGTATGACATATATACATACATACATACATGTCTTCCTGCATTAGTTTTAGAAAAATAAAAAACATTAAATCTAACAAAAATTTACAAGAAATAATATTCATAGAAATTATATATAACAAAGTCATTATAAGCAGCCATAAAATAAATAGCAGTTAAATTCAACCAAATTCGACTACTATGGTCAAAAATAAATTCAAAATCGATTTCATACCTCTCAACTCAATAGAAATTAAACTATAGAAGAATATTATAAATCATAAGATAAATAAATAGGAATCAAATTAAAAGATCAATAAGAAAGAAGAAGAATTTTGTACCTCTCAATACTTTGTTAGCTTTAAATAAGAAAACTCTTCTTAAGGAAGGGAGAGAAGCTAATTAAAATGTGACTACGTGAGAGCGTCGTAAGGAAGAATTAATAAAGAGAAGTTGAAGAGAGAGCAACGAGTGATGAGGAGAGTTTTTTGGGTGGCTATAAAGTATAAACTGGAAGGGAATATTGTAATAGTTTTGGGAAAGTGCAAAATTTAAGTATAATACTTTAAATGTAGTACATTGGATTCTCTAATTAAATTCAAACAAAAGTTTTCCATGACCAAAAAAATGCAAACAATGTTATCATTTTTAAGGGAAATTAAATTAAATTCAATGAGGTTTTTTTAAAGAAAAAGTTAGAACTTTTTTTTTTGAGACAAAGTAACAGGTACATCAGCATCTAAGGGTTGCTGAAAACAGAGGAATTACTTCTATCCATGCAATATTATCCTCGTTGACTACCCAGCATAAGAAGCTAATAGCTGGGCTACCCTATTAACGAACTTAACAAGGGACTATATTGAAACACCAAGACCTGCACATAGAGAGGAGAGTGCGGACTTCATCAACAAGATGCCCATTAGCCTCACAGTCTCTCAACTCTCCAATGATAATTCCCACACTAGTACAACATAGGTCCTTGATTAGCTGTAGGATATAGTCTCACTCCAGAAAAAGAATGTGGGATATGGCTGACATGTTTTAGAGGAGGAAAGGAAAAGTCAAAAGATAAAAAATAGGGATTTGGGGTGGGGAATTTTATGGCTGGCGTATTGGAGGACGGGCCAAGCTTTTCTTATAGGGGGGCCAGCTCTTAAATGAGAAGGTGTGAGACCTATTTCTTCCTACTATTATGGAGGTTTTAAAAAATTTTGGGGGGCCAAAGGATAACATGCCTTCGCCCCTGGCTACAGTAGTCACAATCATGGTGGTGGCATTTTTAGGTCTATCTCTGGCTGTTACTCTACTTCGCTTATTCTATGAAATGCAAGATGGATGATCATGCCTTGCCTCAGGACCTATTTGCTTGTGAGACACTGGGTCAAACATAACAATTTGCACTGACAAAACAGGCACCCTTACATTAAATGAGATGAAGGTAACATAATTTTTTCCTTAAAGAAGCGATGAGAGAAGATACTTCCACATAATAATATCAAATGTTCTTGATATAATGCAAAAAGCAGTTGGTTTAAACACAACCAATACTATACTTTAAACCTACTATTTACAATATTGATTCTAAATCACTTGTAATGATTTATGGGAGCCCTACCAAGGAACGTATACTTTCTTGGGCTGTTTTTGATTTGAATATGAATATCAATGAAATCTATAATCCACGTTGAAGCCTTTAATTCAGAGAAAAAGATAAATGGAGTTTTGATGAAGAGGAAGAAGGAGAAGTCCGTTCACACTCACAAGAAGAAGAAGGGTTGTGAGACTAAGGGATATAAATTCAGGGGACTGCTGCTAGCTGGTAAACCATCCCAATGAAAAATTAAGAAGCAACTACAAAGTAATTATTAGTTTTATTCCTACTGAAGTTAAAAGGAAAGTCATTCTTCATTGAAATTTCTTAGGAATACAATTGGAGGAGTAAAAGACAAACAAGATCAATGGTAAAATTCATACATTCAAGTGGACAAGAGATTATAAACATCATTAGTTTGAGAAGCACAGTAAAGAACTCATATTTAGTAGATGAATCAACTTGGTCCAACTTGACAAACCATAATATCAGTCAACGTTTGATCTTATTTATATGTTCTCATATTTAACAAATTAATAATGTAGAAGGCCTTAAATCATACTAACTAAAATTACAATGAAACATATGTAAATCAAACTCAAACCAAAGTGAACTCCTGATTAATCCCATATTGAAACCAAATTATAATAGCAACAACTACCAAAAGGTTAGGAAATTGAAACACACACATTTACACATGCACAAGTTACAAGAAATACATTTTTTTTTTAATTGCATAAGAAATTTTTTGCCATCTTTTTATCAGTTGGATAATTGATATAGAATGACGATTAATTAGACTGTAAATTTAGTTTGCTTCAATAAGAAGAAATTTTCAAAATGCTCAATTCCCAAGGTATTGTAACAATGCTTAGGTCATATTACATTTAGAATAGTAACTCTGGCAAGAGAGCAACAATTCCACAAAAAGAAGATGAAGATATAATTCTCCTAAGTAGGATTAAAAAAAAGATAATAATAATTGCAATATCTAATGTCCCCTCCTGAACATCTCAATTGACATTGCAAGGGCAGTACAAATTAAACAGACCAAGATGAAAGGCAAAGTAAAGGGAGGCCAGGGTGGCTGTTGCCTCTCTTGGGATTGGAATATCTTATATTTCTTATTATGTACATAGGCAATCCTTTGTATTGTACATCCCAATTCTTCTAATATAATACAATGGTCCCTTGAGTTTTTGCAGATAATACAACCACTTAATCCCATTCAAAAGCCAAAGGTTTTGATGGGATTAAGGTAACATCAATTGTACACCAGAATAAATTATTGATCTTTATTAAGAAATTTTTTACTTGCTCTATAATTTTATTTTTAGACATACCTTATCCTAAATAAAAATATATTTTCCTTCAAAGAAGTTATTGTCCCCCTAAAAAAAAGACCATAGGTTATATTATTCAAAAAAAAAAAAAAAAAAACGTGTTCATTATAGAGAAGCAAAATACATAAAAAATTTGACCTAGATACGACAGCTAAGAAAGAAGAGAGTAATTTAATAATGTATCATAAATTGTTTTTAAACATCTTCTTATGTAGAAATAAAGAAGTTGATTAATTTGGTGACAAGGTGATTATGAGAAGCTCTAAACCAAGAGTACTAATTTATAAGTTATTACCATTTTGGGTGCCCTTACCCCCACAAAGCTTTACATGCCCTAGCCGGGCAGTAGAATCTTGCAACCAGGCCACTTACAAGCTAAATTGTGGACAATAACCCTTGACAGGGCTCGTTTCAGGTGATTGTTTTATTAACCAAGATCTCAAAGTAAGTTTTAGTTTGATTTCGAAGAAGGTTAGTCATACTTTGATAGAGTTTTCTTTAGTTGAATTCAAGAATATCCCAAGTAGAGTAACGTACAAAGTAATACTTATGAACATACCTCAATGGCCTAAGCCAATATTGTGAGGGAAATCAGGTACCTGTATTTAAATTGAAGCTCGTCTTTGCCTTTTCACTCAATTGTTAAGAGCATTCATCTTTTCTACAAACAAGTTTGCATGTTTCCAAAGCATAAAGCTCCTTCATACAAATAAAAACATTAGGATAAAATGTTAATAGTTTACCTTTTTAGCCATTGTCCTTGTAAAAATGTTTGTCTTTTAAGTTCACTAGTTTTGGGTTATTCAAAGCACATAATCAAATTATCAAAATCCAATTCTTAGCTTCTTGAAATATAGTTCTTCTATTTGGTCATTTAATGTATTTCAAATCACACAAGCATTTTCTATGTGACCATGTTTATTAGATAATGTGGATTAGGTAGCACCATATTTTTTCTTCTAAGTGTACAAGCAACACGACCCCAACCCCCCACACAACAACAAAAAAGCCCTTTAGCACATGTAGAAAGGGTCCATTTCTATGATTGCAATATAAAAACATCCTAAAAATAAAATCTATTATACATTGATGGATTTCATTACAAGAAAATCAAAGCATTTAAAATTATAAGTATTTCCCTTGTGCTCATTGTAACTCATAAGGATGACAACACAGTTACCATATTTGGAAAGAATGTTGTAAATGATAGAGAGTCAAACACAGCTGGACAGAAAGTATAAGACAAAAATTGACTCACAACTACATTTCCAAAACATTGTCATCCATCCTGGATGGTGACTTTACTTTTGTGCTGATCATTCTAAGTTGGAGAAGGTTTTTATGTAACAAAATTAAAATGTTCATTCCGTTTCATCTAACTACAAATGTTGCTGCGCCCTTGAATTGACATTCTTGCAGCTGTTTTTTTTTTTTTTTTTTTGGCCCTTGGTCTGGTAAAGTTCCACTAACTGCAGCCATTATGGGGGAACCTAATAAAGTATATACAGGGAGCTATAGCCTTGGCTACTGAGCTATCCAGCAATGACAGCATGGTAAAGCCATCTGTGGGTCGATCAAACCTATTTGCAACCAGAGTCATAGCATTCTTACTTATGATACAATTTAGGGCAAGATCTATCTTTGGTGTGGATGAGAAAGTGAAGAAAACACTCATTTTAAAACTTTTCATTTGTCAATTCTTCAATAAATTTAATGCCAGGCAACTGGAGAACACATTGAAGGAGTTATTCAAGAACAAGCTGTATTTAATAATTACAAGGTTTACCATATCCATCAACTGGTGATGATGGAGTTTCTGAAGCGGTCTGCCAGTATTGGGAGGCTGAATGGGGGGCAATGGGGTGCTTGCTTTGGGACTTGCATCTTCCTATCAACTGATTTGGTTGGCTCTTCAAGTGTATTCCAGTTTCTGGAGACCAGTTGGATAAGAAAAGATTCTCTGCTCCTGAATGACTAACCAATAAGCAATACAATAAACGACCCCCCCCCCCCCCCCCCCCACCCCCAAAAAAAGTATGTTCAGTCAATAATTCCAATCATTTGTAATTCATGGCTTTTAGTTTTAGGTGAAGTGAAGATGAAATGTAACGCTAAGGAATATCAATTCAAGAGAAAGCTTCCAAATAGTCTCTAATGTGAGATATGTTCAAAGTATACAAGGAATAATAACTACTATTTGTTTGACAAGAATAACATAAACTCATATTTCAGTGGAAAAGACAACTTATTCCAAACTCGGCTTATTGGAATATCAATCCATGTTTGATCTTATTTACATTTTGTCATATTTAACAAAACAGCAATACAGAAGGCCTAAAAATCATATCAGCTAAAATTATAATGAAGCAGATGAAGTCAAGCTTGGCCTAGAGTAACCTCATGACTACTCCCATATCGAAATCAAATTATATTGTCAACAATAGAGTAACTAGCATGCTATCATGTGAACTTTGGGGCAACAAACTACATATGAACATGAGTACCTTCAAAAGGAGCAACACCAAGAAAGGCTGGACATGTGGAACAATATTCTGGACCTTAGCATGTGATGAAATTTCAGAACTGCTCTTAACTGCTATAAATTGATAGACCAAAGTCTAAATAAAAATATTTTCCCAAAAGTAAATCACACCTCAGATAAAATTGGGTAATAGGCAAGTAAATGGATTCATGTCTGTCAAATTACCAATTGTCACAAATGGTTAAGTTGTTAGAAAATTATGAAATTAATCATTTAACCATGATTCTAACAATGTCTAACAGGAAATCGGTGTATTTTTTAAGATGTGGAGTGCACGTCTGCTCAAATACTAGCATCATTTATTAGTTTTATTTATGAGTGGTCTTTTGTATTAGGTCTTACTAATAGTATTTCTATTCACTCCTTCGTAGAGTCAATTTATATGTAGATATTACCCCATTGTAATTCTTTAGGCTTCTTCGTGTTTATTTTCACGATGTAGTCTCCTTTCAATAATATTATTTTTACCTATAAAAGAAGGATGTTTGAGTCACTTATGCAAAAAAGAAAGAGAGATAATGAAATCATGATACAATGAACTTCTATCTGCTTGTTTTCATTCCTTTTGTTCTAAAAGTTAATTTTTTATGTTCTGTTTGTTCTCGTTTTACCCTAGTATGTGTCCTGTGTGCTTTGGATTTTGGTATTCATTTTCCTCTATCAGTGAAGTTTATTACTTATTAAAAAAAAATTTTGGAGTTTTTTATATTATTTTAAAAGTCAAATATTTTTTTAAAAGTCATGCCACTTGAGAAATAAAATGAGTTTCATATTAAGTTGAACAAAATCAGCAAGCTAAGAAAAGCAAAAGTATTTAGTTTAGTTTATCAGCTGCACATGCTGGTCCAGTGACCTTTAAAACTTTACATTTTGTTTCTAAAACAATTTTAGAATTTTTTTTTTCACAATTAAAAGAAATTGAGTTTAGCTGCATATAAAATGAATAATTTCTTTGTACATTCACCTATCTGATTTATCTTTGCATTAATGTCTTTACAAACTGGATCGATACCCATCATCTGAATGAGCAAGAAAATTTGAGAGAGAGAAGTGATAAAAGCTAAAACTAACGAAGGAGACATACCTTGAAATTAAAAATATAGAAACAGTTTCAAATGTAATAATGGTACCTTGGCATATTTCTTAAAAAGTAGATATGGATTGAAGTCAGCATCCATTCCAAGGTCAAGGCCATCTTTGTTGTTGTCGGAAAGCTTACAGGCAAAATCAGACTAGAGTGATTTGACCCCAGGCGCCCATCTTTTGAGGATGTGGGCTACATAATTATTGAACCCCATCCATAAATGAGGAAGAAGCCAAAACTGAAATTTCCTTCATTACGCTCTTCCATTACCGGCCAGGCTTGCAATGAAGTTGATGGTGCTTGCTACGTCTCCTTTTTTTGGTTCAGAATATGATGAAAATATTCAAACAGAGCAACCCAAAGAGAAATCCTCGACAACAAGCTAACAAGATAAAAATTATCAATAGATCAGAGTCATCCAGCTACACTAAGGAAGAGAGATAGCAATCCAATTGTGTGATGATTACTGAATTTTACCATTATATGTATACAAGTAAAATACTGAAACTCATCTCTTGAAAAGCAAGAGCGTGAGGTCATTCATTCAGAACCTAGTAACATCTTGTCAAATACTTGGAGTGCGTACCTTTATACTCTCTATCACAACTTTCTCAAGTCTGTCCTGTTTGGCCAATGGCATTGCCCATCTTGCCGTTGATGTTTATGCCACGTCTGATTGCTCTCCCATTCCCCTCTTGATCTTTGAGAACCACAGCCAAGCCTACATTCTCTTGAATACAATTAAAGAAAGGAAAACGCATTGCCATTCTTTCCCTTCTTTTTGCCCTCTCCCTCTCCATCATCTCTCTGTCCTTTATTAGTTTTTCCTCTTCTAAATAATAATTTTTTTAAACAGTTGTACTTTTTTTTCTTCTAAAAAATAATATTAAAATTACTATAAATTTTATTACAATGTATTACCAATAAAAATAAAAAAAATTCATCCATTAATTAAATTGTTAAAGTTCATCAATCATATCTTTTATCACATCAATTTGTAAATATTTTATAGTAAAATTTGTAATATCTTTTACAATTTTCTTTTCTTATATCCTACAAAATATGACATCAATAGAAACCTAACCCAATTGAAATTCTCAAAATGTTTGAATAAAAAATGTTATAAATTAGTTAGATCATCAATGATGATTAACTCTCCTATTAGTTTAAGACTTTAATTTCTGTAAATAATTAAATATCCTACAAGTTAGATCATTGATATTAGTCAACTACTCTCCCACATAGCCATACGCTAAACAATCTCTATCTCTCCCTTGATATAAAATGAAAATTAGATTACCACTTATTTAACTATGTGTACCTTATATCGAAGATAAAGTAAGCCATTTAAAAAAAATCAATTATTTTTATTAAATTTTATGCAATAATTATGATATTCATTTTTCAACACGAAATCAACTTTAGTTTAGTTAGTATTATTTCATCAAATTATGTATTTTAATGGATCAAATCAATCTTAAATTTGGTTAGTATTAAATAAATCTATTTAATTAATTAATATTTAAATATAAAATATCTTATTTAACTTTATCACCTAATGTTCCAAATTATGTTGAGTCAGCCTTGACATCAATATACTGTTAATAAATATGTTGTGGTGGGCCTGGTGGCAGTGGTCATTCTTGGCAGGGCAGGTGGGATAGGTAGGACCGTATACACAAACTCAATAGTGGCACCGTCGCAAAAATGACATGTATCAACGTGGAGAGCATCCTGTTAATTATTTTGGAGCGAAACAGTAGCATAGTCTATTGTAATGTAATTTGGCAGGCCTTGCAAGTCAATTTGGGTTTTAAAGTTAATACAATCTTCTAAGACAATCTCTTCTTTAATGTTTCTTCGTTTTTAACGGAAAATCACACCCACCTCTCCTCCTGAAGAGAGGTCAGTGCAATTTACCCGTTCTTAAAATACCTTATCCTACAAACCCTTCACCCATAATTAATTGAATCCTAAACCTGCACTTTTGAACTAAGTAGAACTACCATTTAAGTCCCAATATTGTAAATCTCCGCAGTTGATATATGGTCTATTGCTATTACAATTGACAGGATCTCAATTCATGAAGAGTGCAAGAGGAATGTGAAGGTTAAAACAAAAAAAACAAAAATAAAAACACAAAACCCTTTTTTTTTTAATATATAATTTGATAGTTGGAGCTTGGGAGAATGGAGAGCTTTGTAGCTCAATTGCACCTCCTACTATGTCCAAAGATATTATGTATTGTTTTCCTAATCCTTTATTTATAAAGATTGTGTATGAATTAAGCGACTTAAAATTAATTTAATTATGTTTCCAAATATCAAATTCATTTTGGTAAATAAATTAGATCTTACAAAAATTTCACTGGGCCAGATAAGAGCCTACAAATGCTTGAGGTATTGACCAACAATTTCAACAAGAAGCCACCCACCAACAAGACACCTACAAAAATTAGGGGGTGCCTCATTGCACATTGATGTTCATAGGACAATACACCTCCAATGTTTAAAGAGTAATGCTAAATTCACAATATTTTCACAAAAATTTTATAACAAAACTTAATTGGCAATCTATTATGGATTTTAACTTTGGCCTACCATTGACATCATTTTTTTACCTGCCTATAATAGTTTGCCACTTATGATTTGTTTTAAAAATTTTGTGTCCTTTGTTTTACGTATTGTCCAAAACCTCAAAATTAAAGGCTAATTAACAATTGGAAACCCTAAAATAGAGGAATCACAAAGTCCACATCTATATGTTTAGTCCAACAAAGTTAAAATTGATTTGAAAAAAAAAAAAAAAAAGGGTACAACAATTATTGAGTCCAGTTTTCTTCTTTCAAAGTGTAGCCATGGTTAATAGCTCCTCGGAAACGGGATTCATCCAAGACACAAAGACTTTCAACAATTGCACCTATTAATGTTTTGAGATGCTAGATATTGATAGTAACGGTATGCTTTCAAGAAAAGTGCTTTATGGGGTCCTTCATAAGCTACGAACCAAGAGGAAGAGATAAGTTATCTCTATGAAGTAATTTTCAAAAGGTTTTATATAAATTAGAATGGGTTCATGGATCGTATGCAATTTGAGCCCCTCATTAGGGAGCTCATGCTTGCCATGGCACGTGGAATATGCTCTCTTCTTACATAAATGTAGATCTCATATACAGGACTGACGTATGAGGTTCACTTTTATATGAGAAAAAGGTGTAGTATACTGGCTATATAAAATAATTTCACCTAGTTTCGGGGCTTATTGGATTGAAGGTACTCTTAATAATGGTTTTGAGGATCTACAATAGGCTGGGCAGGTGGGATTAGCCCATTTTTACTTAGTACTTGGGCTTAGTAGGTTGGACCTAGTGGACCGTTGACTAGTCAACAAGCTAGGTTAGAAGAATATCCTAGCCTATGGCTCTATCCATGGACAATTCCCATTTTATCTTTAGCAACTAGATAACTATGAGGGAATTTGCAGACTAGCAGAGTGAGGGGATAGAATATCGTTAGTTAGTAAGGTTTTGAAACCATATAGGAAACTAACATCTTGAGTCTTTGAAACTTGAGTTCGGTGACAAAATCAAGCCTCAGAGACTTAAGTTTTAGTGCTAAGATGGAGGAATTTATCCACGTGGAACTCAAGTTTCTTAGACTCGAGAAGTATCTGAAGAACAGAGAAAATAGATCCGAAGGAAGAAGAAGCCATGATCTGGAAAATAAGATCTAAAAAATGCAGATTCGAAGAAGAGAAACGGAGATTTGGAGTGGAGAACGCAGAACAATCTGAACTGGAAAACTTTGATCCGAAGAACGCAACCAATCTAAATAGAGGAGTTGATCTGAAGAACGCAACTGACACAACAACGCAGAACTGGAAAACATGGAGAATTGAAGTTGTGGACTGATTCGGTCTAGGATTGGCTGGCTGTTGCCCGAACCAATCGAAAATCAAACAAAAAAGAAGAAAGAACAGAATGAAGAAGAAGAAGAAACCCAGGAAGATAAAGAAACCTAGAAGTCCAGAATGAAGAAATGGAGTTGAACGGTATTTGTTAATGAAGAAACTCGAGTCTTAGAGACTTGAGTTCCGCGTGGATAATTTTTGTTTGCCAGTTTTGGAGCTCGAGCATTTAAGACTTGAGTTCTATCATAAAACTTGAGATGTTTTTTTTCCACATTGTTTTGCAAAATCACCACTAACGAAATTGTTAAAAATTAAAGGCCAAATGGAAAAAAAAAAAAATATTAGTTAACTATGGGGCTAATGGGCAACCCATGGACTTTTTTAATGGATCTTTGATGGGTTCTCCCATGGGCAATGCCCATTTTTTCTAAATCATGTCTCAAGTTCGACCCCTTCCCAAATTTATTGAGTTATAAATTATGGGCTACTGAGATTTGGTTTTGCAATTGAATTTGTAGCAGTGGTATTCAATATTGATGTGGAGGCCACCAATGTTGTGCGTCTTTTTATCTTTTTTCTTTTTTCTCAAGTAAATTTTTGCTTGCTTATGTGTTTGATTTTTTTTTTTTTTTGTTTGTTTTTCTATTTTGTATTTTTAATTCTTAGGTTATTTTAACTTCCTTTTCATTTTTCTATTTAAGTTTTTTTTTTATGCCACTTGGCAATCCATTTGATATCTAGGTGGCATAAAAATAATTTTCTTATTATAGTTTATTATATTAATATTTTTCATTCATTACAACAATAGCTATTTTGATACAAGTCAATAATTAAGCTCATTCTCAAAATAAAAAGTCAATAATTAAGTACATAAATTTTTATAATTAAATGGAGCTAATTTTTTCTTTGAGAATGTTATATCTGACATACTATTCAAAGGACCGATGGAGTGTGTTAGTGATCGATTATTTCCACAAAATAAATGTGTGGAAAATAATAGTGGGTGATACTAGAGATATTTATTGTACTTACATTACATCCATGAAACCCAATATTAAAATTTGGACAAGGAGGAAAGTGGAGATCGAGAAATTTCTTGGGAACATGCTTAGTTTTTATTCCCCTACAGTCACAAACTTATTTTTGGAGTACTAGTGTATTCACCAATCCCATTGATATATGTTTAAAACATACACATTCAAATTGATTAAATTTAAAAGTGATAAACATGCCTTATGAGCCAAAATAATAACATCATCTTGCCATTCAACTCCTTCTAAGTCAATGTTATCATCATGTTCATTATCTTGTGAAATTATTTATTCATTGACATCTTCTTCATTATTATCATCATCAACATTTACCATATCTTATTGTTCTTTTATTTTAATAATTTTCCATTATATTTTTTCATGGTATTCTGCTGACTTCTTAAACTTATAACAATAATAACAAAAATAATTATATTGTCATTTAATACCTTAATTATAGTATAGAAAATGAATTTGTAAATATGAAAGTAACATGTCAAATGTGTAGTCTAATTTTGTAAGAGAAAGAGATAAGAGAGGGGGAAAAAACTCATGGATATATTATTTTGTTTAGTATCTTCAATAAACTACGCTCTACTCCTACATAAATGTAAGTCTTAAATGGGACTTATATGTAATGTTCACTTTAATAGGAGAGAAATGTGTAATATTCCAAAAGTACTAAGTAATTTCACATAATTTCAAACTTTAATAAATTTAGCATGCTCTTAATAATGGCACAATATTTTGTCTTTAAAAAACAAAAATAATGGTTCAATAAACACGGGCTTTAGATTTTTAACGCATAAAAGAAAACTAAGATGGGCTTTAGATCATCATTAATTAGGTGGAACATCCTACCCTCATTATCCTCAAGCATTTTGTACCACAACCTACTCACAGATGTATACCCAAACTCTTTACAAATGGCCTTAATTTCTACCTTAGACCACTTATCAGGATTACAATCATCTACTACCCCCACGTCACCCCCCACATACTCCTTAAGATTTTCATTGAAATACCCACCGTGATGCACATACAAAGTAAAGAACTCATCCATTTTGCATGCATGAAACATATAGTCAACATTATTTAATCCAATAAAGACAAAATCCAACCAAACAGTCAAACATGCACTAACACTATTACATTCAAAACAGTATTCCTCCAACATGGAACACAAAACAATATAAAATAAAGCTTAATGCTAACAGGGAACACATGTACCACCTTGATCCCTTAAAGGCCAAACAGAAAATACCAACCAAACAGACAACATTATCGAAATAAAAGCATAAACAATCATTTAAATAGTGGAGTGTTAAAAGTTAGAGAGAGAGAGAGAGAGAGAGAGAGAGAGAGAGAGAGAGATAGAGACATAGATACATACACAGAGACAGAGAGAAAGTGAAAAGAAGTTACCTTTTTGAACTTCAAACTTAGACCCACTGCTACACACTTGAAACTTCATCCACTGATTCTCACGGTGTTCTCCCTCGTCCAATCACATTAATGTTCCCTCTTTAAATCGCAAGATTCAGTGTGATTTTTGTGTGAATTGGTATCTTAGTTCACCAATTTAGGTTTTCTATTGACAATGGATTTGATTTGGGGATTTTAGGGTTCAGGGATGAGGAGGAGGAGGACGAGATTATTTGGGGATTTTAGGGTTCCTTTGAAATTTAGGGGTTTTAGGTTTGGGTAATGTGTGAGGTCACGTGGGGTCACGTGTGGGGCTGAGTGGTAGGAAGCTGACGTGGAATGGTGAGGTGTGGGTTACGTATTTGTTATGTGAGCTTTAGGGTACACGCAGGATTAGTTAATTATTATTTAAATGGGGGCGCTTGACACGTAAGTGCTCCGTCTGCCACATAGGAAAGTTATAGTCTGAGTTGCCATTCTAGGTTGAGGATACCCAAACCCATTATTGAGAATCAAATCTTAGTCCCGATCATTGAAAATCATAGTCAGAGTTGCCATTCTTGGTTGAGGATACCCAACCCATTATTGAGAATCAAATCTTAAATGATGTAATATCTTTCTTCTTGTCTTTTTCTTTTTCTAATATTCTTTTTTATCTGCACGTCTACACGTGTCTTTATACATTAAAATACCCATTAAAATGCTGTGGTCACAGGTCACCAATATTTTCTTTCTGTGTTTCTTCTAGATTCTTGCTCTGTTCACAAGTGTTGTCATATTCTGAAACAATACAAACACAGTCCACAACAAATCTTCATTACCGCTTATAGTCAAGTTTTTATTAACGGTAGTAATCTTCATTACCGTTGATAGTCAAGTTCTTATTCAGCTTATCAGGCCTAAACGCTAATTTGATTCTTGAATCTTGACTAAACAGCCTTGAAACTCGTAGCATATGCATAGATCCAAGTACAACACATAGAATTGTGAATAATTTTACTGCTGCATTTCCATGCATCAAGACCCCAAGGTAGAGTCAAATCCCTAAGGAAGTCCTACAATTTCGTAAATGGGTGTATAAAACAGTACAAGTAGTTTCAGATGTTGAATTCACAATAGTGATTCTTTTTCTTTTTTCAATCAAAATATTCATGAGTATCTCAAGACTACTAAGGGAAAAAAAAAAAAAAAAAAAAGAATACAGGTAAAGGCGTAGTGATTTGGATAGAGAGTTGAAAAGATTTAAAAAGGAACAAGAGAAAGAAAAATATGATGAACTAGGAATTGTAAGCGTTAAAGTGAGATTTTTCTGAATGGATTTTTGAGAGAGAGAGAAATAAGAATGGGAATGGCGTAATAAAGGTATTAACTATGATCATACGAATCTGCCATTTATCCTCAAAAAAAAAAAAAAAAAAAAAAAAAAACTAAACTGTTATCATACGAATTTCATAGTTGGTGACTTGTAGCCCAGTCCCTAACTCAGATCTCTCTCTCTTTCCCTCTCTCTCTCTCTCTCTCTCTCTCTCTCTCTCTTTTTTTTTTTTTGAAAAAAATAAAAGAAGCTCTTTGATTGAACTATGTGGACAGCCGCTTCCGAATAAAAATATTATGCCCCACTTTTTATATTTCACCTTATTTTTTACCGATCACAATTTGACATGTATTCATTAAACTTTTTTTATATAAAATAATCAAAGTTTAAAATAGAAAAATATCAAATGCATGGCTTACCATAATTTTTTTCTTTTACAAATGGCTTACCATAATTGGTGAAACATAAAATGGAATATAAAACATGAGACCAAGGATATGTATTCACCAATTACCACCATTCCCATCAAATTTCAAAATTTGGAAACACCCCCCCTCCCCCCCACCACAGTCATGCACTTTTTTTTCGAGTGTATTAACCAATCCCATTAATATATGTTTAGAACATACACATTCAAATTGATTAAATTTAAATATGATAATACATGCCTTGTGAGCCAAAATAATAACACCATCTTGCTATTCAATTCTTTCTAGGTTAGACCATTTTGTAGTTATACATTGGGTTAGGTAATGAGTCTGAACTTGGTGAGAGTGTAATTAAGTGTGTGTAGTAGTTAGTTTCTATCTAAAGTAAAATTTTATTTAAAAAATAAAAAAATAAAAAAAAACACCTTCTAAGTCAACGTTATCATTATATTCATCATCTTTTGAAATTATTTATTCATTGACTTTTTTTCATCATCATCATCATCAACAACATTTACTATGTCTTATTGTTCTTTTATTTTAATCATTTTTCTTTATATTTCTTCTTGGTATTCTACTAACTTCTTAGACTTATAACAATAGCAACAAAAATAGTTATATTGTCATTTAATACCTTAATTATAGTATAGAAAACAAATTTGTAAATATGATAGTAAAGCGTCAAATGTGTAGGCCAAATTTTGTAAAAGAAAGAGAGAAGAGGGAAAAAAAAAAAACTCACGGACAAGATTTTTTGTTTAGTATCTTTAATAGACTACACTCTACTTTACATAAATGTAAGCCTTATATATAAACGAGACCTATATGTAATGTTCACTTTGAAATGAGAGAAATGTGTAATATTCCAAAAAAGTATCGAATAATTTCACCAAATTTTTAGCTTTATTAAATTTAGAATGCTCTTAATTATGGTTCAATATTTTTTTTTCTTTAAAAAAAATAGTTCAATAAACACGGGATTTAGATTTTTAACGCAAAAAGAAAACTAAGATGAGCTTCGGCTTTTTAACTTAAATCAAGTGTTGGTTAATAGACTTTAATATAGTCGGGCTTCCAATTTTGAAGTTCAAAATGAGACCCAACCTGAACCAGCCCACGCGCTCCTTTCTTTTAAAGCGTTGGATAAACCCAAGTAAGACTAAGTTGAATAGTAATACCAAACTCCATGTTCTTTGCGAAAAAAAATGACCACCTTTCGTCATTTGGATCAAATCCAAACATGGGCTAACTTTTATATTTACTAAATAAGAGAAGACCCAATAACTTTATATTTTTAATATGACTTAATTCTTTTAAACTAATGCAATCTTCTGGAAGGACTAATACCAAGTTCTTTATCCAATGCTTCAAATATTGAAATCTTCAAATAATTTCACCGGGCATATTCCTTTACTTGGTGACTTGATACACCTTGTCCAGTTACTCCTTGGTGGGAACAGTTTATCTTCTACAACAAAGCTCAATTAACAAGTATTTGATTCCCTTACAACTGTACCCTGCTAAGGGAAATCCATCTGAATTCTAACCAATTAGCTGATGAACTTCCCCCTTCTGTTGCAAATCTCTCTGTCAATCTCCAACATTTATTCAAAGATTGGAAAAGTATCAAAACCTTGTGTACTTACCCAACTGAGAAAAGTTTTTTTCAAAGGCAAAATACCAAACTCCATTGGAAAACTTCAGAAACTAGAAAGACTTATGGTTACTGACAACTTGTTCTCTGGAGAAATTCAGGATATCTTTAGCAATTTTACGCGGCTATATGAGCTCGACATGACAAACAATTGGTTATCTGGTAGAATTCCCATGAGTATAGCAAAATGCCAGCGATTAGAGATGCTTGTTCTAGCAAGGACAGCACTCAATGGAAGCATTCCAAAGCAAATTTTTTTAGCTTCCCAGCTAAAATTTTTGCTGTTGGCAAATAACTCTTTAAGCAGTCCTCTGCCCAACGAATTTGGCCATTTGAGAGTTGAGACAGTTTGACATCGTGGACATTTCTAGAAACCAGCTATCCGGAAATATTCCTGCAATAACCAAAGAGATACTCAGTTTTACAACGTCACAACATTGCAAGAAACAAGATAACTGACTCAATACCAAAGTCACTGGAAAATCTAACAGAACTGGAGAGCTTGGATCTTTTTTCCAAAAGTCGCTCTGGCCTAATCCCTACAGAATTGGAGAACCTTATTGAATTGCAGATGTTAAATTTTTCTTTCAATAGCTTGAAAGGAGAAGTACCGAAAAATGCTGTGTTTGCCAACATCAGTTGGGATTCTCTCCAGGGAAACAATCAGCTCGGCGCATTTGACCATGAGACTGCAGAAAAGCTAAGAGTCACTACTTGTGTCACAAAAACAAAGTCGAATTCAGATTTAGTGCTCAAAGTCATTATTCCAACCTCCTTTCATTGTGCTTGTATGTGCATTGTGTTTAGTATGTGCAGTGATCACCCAAAAGAAGAGAGGGACAATAAAAAATTGAAGTTCATCATCTGAACTGAAGGGTTTACCACCAAGGCTTTCTTACTCTGAAACCCAGATTGCAACAAACGGGTTTGACACAAAAAATTTGATAGGGAGGGGTGCTTTTGGGTCTGTTTATAGAGCTGTTTTCAGTGCTGGTGACAATGGAGTCCACACCACAGTTGCGGTGAAGGTTCTTGACTTGACACAAAGCAAAGATTCCAAGAATTTTGATGCAGAATGTGAAGCTTTAAAAAACATCCGGCATTGGAATCTTGTTAAGGACTTGACTTCTTGGTCCAGCATTGATCACACAGGAGCTGAATTCAAGGCTTTAGCTATGGAATTCATGTCTAATGGTAACTTGGATAAGTGGTTGTGCCCAGAGGATGTTGAGTGTGGATCAACTCTGACCTTAACCCAGAGACTGAATATTGCCATTGATGTAGCTTCTGCGTTAGATTACCTACATCATGATTGTGACCCACCTGTAGTCCATTGCGACTTGAAACCTGGAAATGTGCTTTTAGACGAAGATATGATTGTTCATGTAGGAGATTTTGGGTTAGCAAGGTTTCTCTCCCATGATTCATCACAGAATGGGAGTAGCACAATTGGACTAAAAGGCTCAATTGGTTATATTGCTCCAGGTATGTTGTGGATCTTACTTTATGAAACTTAAAAGGATTTAGGGCCCATTTGGATTGAGGGGGGAGGTAACACCCTATGTTTCTACATGCTTTCCTAAAGCTTTTATCATTTCTGGTTGGAAATACTTGATTCTAATATCCTGAAATTTTGTTGTAGAGTATGGCTTGGGTGGAAAGCTTCAACCAGTGGGGATGTCTATAGTTTTGGGATACTGCTGCTTGAGATGATCATTGCCAAGAATCCCACAGATGGGATTTTCCAGGAAGGTTTAAGCATAAACAAGTTCATCTCCGAAGTGCATGAGAGTAAGTCTTGGGTATTGCTGATCCAAGGCTTTTCAAGGACAATGAATCTTTTTTGCAAAGCAGCAGTACTAATTATTCTTCTGATAAAGATAGCAGCAGCAAGAACAAAAACAACATTGCTTTCAGAGATGACGAGTGCGTGGCTTCAATGGTGAGAGTTGGACTGTCTTGTGCTGCTGATTCAACAAATGAATGTTTTACTATGAGAGAAGCCTTATCCAAGTTGCAAGAGATTATAAGATGTTCTATTGGATGAAGCATTGCATTAAATCAATTTTATGCATTTATGTTTGTTTCCCAAGCTGTTTGAAGCTATAAATTCTTATGATTGGAACTACAAATTGATATGAGGGTCTCTTTAATGGCCAGTTAATTTGATCATATGTCAAAATTTATCAATTCTATTTTCTTTATCAATCCCCCATATTAAGAAAGTACAGAAAATTTTTGTGCAAATATTTGCTAAAAGGCGTAAATGCAAGAAGATAATTGCTTAGGCCATGTCATAAGGGCGTCATATTCTTCATTCACAGGTGCAAACCAGTGTGGGAATTGGGCTGCAATTTTATATGAGGGAGGTTATGTGGTATAGTAATCAAGTTATAGTAGGATGTGTGTTTGTGCCAGATAAGGATGTAGTATGAGAAGGTTCTGGTGGGGAAATATCTGGTGCAGAAGTGGCTGGTGGAGAAGGATAGGCATGTTGGGAACAAGTTTCTGCAGAAACTTGTGGAACTGAAGGTAAAGGTGAAGGTTTCAGTACAGGTACAGTAGAAGAGGATTGTGCAGTGGAATTAGATTGAGTAGAGGGCTAAGGAATTGATTGAGAACAAGAGTGCAATAAAAAAGTAAGCCAAAGAGTAGGTGAGGGAGAATTTGAGGGAGGAGCACTGGATTGTGAGGATGGAAACTTGTGTTAATGCAGAAAAATCATGTTGATTAAACAAAACATTCCTGGTAACATCAATTCCGTGAGAGTGAGGTTCAAGACATTTGTAACCTTTTGAGTAGGGAGGGTAACCTAAAAATACACAAGGAGAAGTGTGAGGTTGAAATTTGTGGGTATTATATGGCTTAAGAAGAGGAAAACAAGTACACCCAAAAAATTTCAAGTGTAATAAATCTGGTTTGGCATTAAAGAGGAGCTCCCAAGGTGAAAGATTATGAAGTAAAGGAGTGGGTAGTCTGTTTATGATATGCACAACAGTAGAAATAGCATATGGCCAATAAGTGGTAGGTAATTTTGAGTGAGAAAGTATGGTCAAAGCACACACAACAAGATGCCTATGTTTCCTTTCAGCCACTCCATTTTGTTGGTGTGTGAGGACAGGATAATTTATGAGTAATACAATGGTTAGAGAAAAATTCATTAAAGCCATTAGAAGTGAATTTTCATCCCCACAATTCAGATCTAAGAATTTTGATTATATGATCAAGAAGATTTTCAATGGTGCCTGTAAAATGTTTGAAAGTAAATAGGAAATCAAATTTCAATTTCAAACATCAACAAGTACAAGATAGTATTTAAAACTATTGATAATTGTATTGGAGCTGGACCACATACATCAGTGTGGATTAATTCTGAGGGTTTAGAAGACTGAAAAATCAGATTTAACAAAGGCAGTGTCTGCAATGCACATCAGAGTTATTTGCAGTACATGATTTTGAAAGAAAAAGAACTACTAGAGCAAGAACTTTATTACTAGGGTGTTTTAGTCTATGATGCCGCGACATCTACTTTTTGGAAAGAAACCTATTTACAGAATTTACACAAAGTTGCAGATTTTGATTCTTTGATTCTGTAGATGAACCAAGACATGAATTGAGATTTGAAGGTGACGAAGATGCAGTTGATGCTTAGGGTTTTAAGTAGATTGGATAGACTACATTTTCACTCAAACCCTCATAGAATATTTTCCCGTAAGAATATCCTGACATTTGAATTTATAGCATCAAAATGATAATTTTTACACAAGCATAATTTGTGAATTGAGAATAGATTAGAAGCAATACTAGGCATATGTAACACGTTTCTAAGATGGAAATTATGGTATTTAGTGCTGAGAGAGACATTACCTATATGAACCTTCCTCCTCTACCATGGTTATGTGAATTTCTTACTCGACCTCGATTTCCTCCTGAATTAATGGTTTGATGTGGCATACATTGCAATAGAATTAAAATTTCCTTTAGCGTTTTCAATTAGAGTTTTTCATATGGAATTGATTAACTTCGAGTTTAGATTGCAGAAAAAAAGTGAGCATGCTCCTTAGGCAAGCCTCTGAGGACAATGCAGAGTAACTCTTTGTTATCCACTATAACATTAACTGCTAGTAATCGATCTCTTGCAGTTTTGATTCTTTGTAATAATCCATTGATAGTGTCAGTGCCTTTCTTTATACTTTGTAGTTCAATCTTCAGATTCAAGATATTACTCCTCGAAGTTGAAGCTAATCATTGCTCCAAAGTATTCCAAATTTTACTAGCACTATTGATTCCAACCACCGAAGAGAATTCGGAAGGCTTTGCTACCATGTGAAATTCAACGAAGGAATAGAGAAATATAAAATAAAATATCTAAATGATTGTATTAGCTCAGAAATTGTGTTAGATTCATTTTTATATAGTCATTTACAGGATTAGAATCAGTTACAGATCAAACAAACTATTAGAGAATGAAACAGTAATCTTAGAGTTAGTTAGTACACGTGTTGTAAGTTAATTAATATCCAAGACTGAAATGGCAGTGTTCTCTTAAGTCATTCTTTCATTAAATGAAATGGTATTGCATGGCTCTCAGCTTTCATGCTTCCCTAAATGCTAATTTGGTTCTTGACTAAACAGCCTTGAAACCCAAAGCATAAAGCATAGATCCAAGTAAACCATATGAACTGTGAATATCTTTACTGAATTACTGCTACATTTCCATGCATCAAGACTCCAAGGTAGTGTCAAATCCCAAAGGCAGTCACACAATTTCGTAAATCGGTGTACAAGTATTTTCAGATGTTGAATTTCACTATAGTAATTTTTTTTCCAATGAAAATATTCGTGAGTATCTCAAAATAGGACAGAAAACCAAAAACACTATCAACACAGGCAAAGGCTTCCTGCATGAGAACTTTTTGGTTCAACTCAATTCAGTAATGTAGAAAAAGAAAGAAGTTAAAAGAGGAAAAAGAGATATGAGGAAATTGGAATAATTGGAATTATTTGAATGAATGAAGTACATACATATATTTTACATCTTTGCGAATTCAATTATGCACAAGAAGAGGCATGATTGCAACTGCACAACTATCTTCAACTTCAACAACATATAACTCTTTCAACTGTGAACTTTATTAACAGAAATATAACTATTCTATTGATGAGCTTAGGTTGGTTTTGCTGAGCAAGTGGCAGGATTGCAAACTCTGCATCCAAAACAGGTGTTAAATATTGACCCATTCTCACACCTCACAAATAAAGGAAGTAGTAGATATTTTGAAAATAGAGCAAACACTTCAGCAAAATTTCAACTATAATCTATTGCCATAATAGTATGTCGGTGCCAATAAGTACCAAACGGCACCTGCAAAAGGCTTTTACAGTTATGTCTTTGAAGCAGATTAGGACACCCTTGTTTTCGTACTTTTGGGTTGTGCTATACTCTCTTGGCCTTTGGTATCAAACAGCATGGCTGGAAAGATGGGTAGTATCATGGTGGGAGTATTATTGTTGCTGACAATCTGGTTGTTGCTGTTTTTGCTGTCCATAACTTCAAGCAATCCATGAAATTTGAAAAGTAGAGACATCATGGTGGACATAATTAGGGATTTTCAGCACCAGCATATTTCAATGCACCTGTTGGTATTGTCTCTCCATTAGTCACAATTGTGGTGGTGGCAATTTTAGGTATGCCGCGGGCTTTTACTCTGCTTTGGCTTATTCTCTGAAATGCATGAGGATGATCATGTGTTGCCTCGGGATCTCCTTGCTTGTGAAACACTGCGTCAGACATAACAATCTGCACTGACAAAACAGGGACCCTTACATTAAACAAGATCAAGGTAACATAATTTTTTCCTTAAAGAAGCAATGAGAGAAGATATTTCCACATAATAGTATCAAATGTTCATGATAAAATGCAAGAAGTAGTTGGTTTAAACATAACCAGTACCATTTATAGCATTGATTCTGAATAGCATTTGAAGATTTCTGGGAGCCCTACCAGCAAAGCATGAAAGCAATACTTTCTTGGGATGTCTTTGATTGGAATATGAATATGAATGAAATCTATAATCCATGTTGAAACCTTCAATTCAGAGAAAAAGAGAAGAGGAAGAGTAAGAAGGCTGTTCACACCCAGAAGAAGGGTTGTGAGACTAAGGGATACAAATTTAGGGGACTACTTCTAGCTAGCCATTAACATGACAGGAGGGTAAAAAGAAGAGTGCCTCACTGCCCCCCCCTCCCCCACCCCTGGCCCCTGGGTGGCCAACTCATAAAATAAGACCAACCCAATTAAAAGTTAAGAAGCTACTTCAAAGTAATTATTAGTTTTACTAAGTATCAAAAATTCCTACGGAAGTTCAAAGGAAAAGTCATTCTTCATTGAGTTTTCTTAGGAATACAGTTGGAGGAGTAAAAGACATCCAAGATTGTGGGTGAAATTCATTCATTCAAGAAGAGAAGAAGTTATAAACGTTATTAGTTTGAGAAGCGCAGTAAAGAACTCATACTTTAGTGGATCAAACAACTTGGTCTAACCTGACTAACCATAATATCAATCCACGATTGATCTTATTTATATGTTCTCATGTTTAACAAATTACTAATGTAGAAGGCCTAAAATCATACTAACTAAAATTACAATGAGGCATAAGCAAACCAAACTCGAAGCAAAGTGACCTCGTGATTACTCCCATATTGAAACCAAATTATAAGGCCAACAATTACCAAAAGTTAGGAAAAAGAAACACACACACACACATTTACAAAAGCACAATTTACAAGAAATACAATTTTTTTTTACTGCATATGAATTTGTTTGCCAACTTTTCATCAGTTGGACGATAGATATAGAATGATGATTGATTGTTAACAAAATTGACTTTAAATTTAAGTTGATTCAATAAGAAGAATTTTTCAGAATGCTCAGCTCCCAAGGTATTGCAACAATGTTCAGGTTCTATTACATCTTAGGTAGAATAGTAACTATGGCAAGAGAACAATAATACCATAAAAGGAAGATGAACACATTTCTCCCAAGTAAGATTTTTTTTTTTTTTAAAAAAACTTCAATTTCTAATGTCCCCTCCTAAACCCCCAACTGATGTTGCAGCAGCCGTACAAAGTAAATAGACCATGATGAAAGGCAAAGCAAAAGGAGGCCAGGGTGGCTGTTACCCCCCATGGGATTGAAATTTCTTATATATCCTATGTGTACATAGGTAATCCTTTGTATTGTACGCCCCAATTCTTCTAATATAATACACTGGTTCCCTTGAGTTTTTGCAGATATCACAACCACTCAATTTCATTCAAAAGCTAGAGGTTTTCATGGGGTTAAGGTAACATCAATGGTACAACAGTAAAATTATTGATCTTTATTAAGAAATTTTGCTTGCCCTATAATTTTATTTCTAGACATTTTTTATCCTAAATACACATATTTTCCTTCAAAAAAGTTATTGTCCCCTTAAAAAAGACCCTAGGTTATATTATTGAAAAAAAAAATGTGTTCCTTATAGAGAGGAAAATACATAAAATTGGCCTAGATAGGACGACTAAGCAAGAAGAACATAATTTATATTTATCATCAAATTTTTTTAAAGAGATTCCGATGTTGAGATAAAGAAATTAATTAATTTGGTGACAAGGTGATTATGATAAGCTGCAAACCAAGCGTACTAATTTATAAGTTATTGCTTTTAATTTGGGTGCCCTTACATGCCCTGGCTAGGCAGTAAGAATCTTGTGACCATGCCACTTACAAGCTAACTCGTGGACAATTACCTTTGACAGGGCTTGTTTCAGGAGACAGTTTTATCAACCAATAGCTCAAATTAGGTTTTAGTTTGATATGCAAGAAGGTTAGTTGTACTTTGATAGAGTTTACTTTTGTTTAATTCAATAATATCCCAAGCAAAGTAACATACAAAGTATTACTTACGAACATACCTCAATGGTCTATGCCAACCTGTGAGGGCAATCAGGTACTTGTATTGAAATTGAAGCTGTCTTTGTCTTTTCACTCACTTGCTAAGAGCATTCATCTTTTCTGCAAACAAGTTTGCATGTTTTTAAAGCATAAAGATCCTTCATATAGATAAAAACATCTAGATCTAATGTTAATAGTTTACCTTATCAGCCATTGTCCATGTTAATATTTTTTTTATGCCCTCTAATTTTGGGTTATTTAAAGCAGAAAATCAAATTATTGAAACTCACATCTTAGCTTCTTGAAATATAGTTTTTTTGTTTGGTCATTTAATGCATTTCAAATTACGTATGCATTTTCTATGTGACCATGTTCATTAGATAATGTGGTTAAAATAGTACCATGGTTATTCTTCCAAAATGCACAAGCAAGCACAAACAACCTTTTGGCACATGTAGAAAGGGTCCATTTCTACGATTGCAATATAAAAATGTCCTAAAAATTAAAATAAATAAATAAATAAAAATTCTACATTGATGAATTTCATTACAAGAAAATCAAAGCATTTAAAATTATGTGTATTTTCATCGTAACTTATAAAGATGATAATATATTCACCATATAGGGAAAGAACGTTGTAAATGACAAACACAGCTAAACAGAAAGTATATGAGAAAGAATTGACTCACAACTATAACTCCAAAACATTGTCATCCTGTATAGTAACTTCATTTCCATGCTGATGGTTCTAAGATGGAGATGGTATGTGTATAACAACATTAAAAAGTTCATTCAGTTTCAGCTAACAATGAATGTTGCTGCCCTTGCATTGACTTTCTTGCATCTGTTTATTTATTTATTTATTTTTTTGGTAAGGTCCCACTAACTGCAGTCTAGCCATTATGTGTGAACCTAATAATGGATACAATGAGAGCTATAGCCTTGGCCACTGAGCTACCCAACAATGGCAGCATGGTAAAGCCATCTGTGGGTCGATCAAAGCCATTTGTAACCAGGGTAATAGCAGTCTAACTTATGATACAATTTAGGGCAAGATCTATCTTTGGTACAGATGAGAAAGTGAAGAAAACACTCATTTTTAAAACTTTCATTTGACAAGTCTTCAATGAATTTAAAGCTAGGAAACTGGAGAAGAACATATTAAAGGGTTTATTCAACAACAAGCTGTTTTAATAATTCTAAGGTTTACCATAGTCCGTCAACCGGTGATGGTGGAGTTTTCGAAGCAGTTTGCCAGTGTTGAGAGGCTAAATTGGGGGCAATGGGGTGCTTGCATTTGGATTTGCATCTTTTTGTTGACCAATTGTAGGCTCTTCAAGTGTATTTCAGCTTCTGGAGAGCAGTTGGGAAAGCAAAGATTCTCTGCTTCCTAGAAGACTAACCAATAAGTCCACTCATTTGTAATGCATGACATTTTGTATTAGGTGAAGTAAAGGTGAAAGCTTCCAGTAAGTCTCAAGCGTAAGATATGTTCAAGCGCAAAAGGAGTAATAAATTTTTTTTTGTCTAACAAGAATAACATAAAAATTTTAACAAAACAGCAATATAGTAGGCCTTAAATCATACTGGCTAAAATTACAATGAAGCATATGCAGTCAAGCTTGGCCTAGAGGAACCTCATGATTACTCCCATATCAAAATCAAATTATATTTCCAATAACAGAGTAACTAGTATGCTATCATGTGAACTTAGGGGCAACAAATTGTATTTGAACATGAGTTCCTTCAAAAGGAGCAACGCCAACAGAGGCTGGACACATGAAACCATATTTTGGACCTTAGCATGTGATGAATTTTCAGAACTGGTCTTAACAGCTATAAATTGATAGACCAAAGTTCAAATCGACATATTTTTCCAAAAGTAAATCACACCTCAGCCGAGATTGCAATGAAGTTGATGATTCTTGTTGCGTCTCCTTCTATTGGCTCAGAATATGATGAAAAAATTCAAACAAAGCAACCCAAAGAGAAATCCTCGACAACAAGCTAACAAGATAAAGATTATCACTAGATCAGATTCATCCAATTACACTAAGGAAGAGAGATAGCAATCCAGTTGTGATGTTTACTGAATTTTACCACTATATATATACAAGTAAATACTGAAACTCATCTCTCGAAAAGCAAGAGCGTGAGGTTATTCATTGAGAACATAGTAACATTTTGTCAAATACTTGGAGTGCTTACCTTTATACTCTCTATCACAACTTGCTCAAGTCTGTCCTGTTTGGTCATTGGCATTGCCCATCTTGCCAATGATTTTTATGCCATGTCTGATTTCTCTCCCATTCCCCTCTTGATCTTTTGATCACATGGCGCATCAATATTAAGCTTTACCCATTGATCAAGTGGCTTGATCCAAGCACTTCCCCTGTTTTGCTCTTCAGTTTCCCTTATAATCCCAAGTGATCTCACGTAAGAGTCATAGTGTACATACCTTATTCAAAATACACATATTTTCATATGAAGAAGTTATTGTTCCCCTAAAAAAACCCAAGGTTATATTATTGAAAAAAAGTGTGTTCATTTTGGAGAGGCAATATACATAAAATTGTCCTAGATACCACCGCTAAGGTAAGAAGAGAGTAATTTAAGAATGTATCATCAAAAAATTTTATAACACATTCCAATATAGAGATAAATAAATTAATTAATTTGGTGACAAGGTGATTATGAAATCAACATATTCCAAGCATACTAATTTATGAATTAATGCTTTTAATTTTGGGTGCCTTTACCCTTACCCCCACTAAGCTATACATGCCTTGGCCAGGCAATAAGAATCCTGAGACCAGGCCACTTCAAAGCTAACTTGTGGAAAATCACCTTTGACAGGGCTTGTTTAAGGAGACTGTTTTATCAAATTATCATCCTACATCTCAAAGTAAGTTTTAGTTCAATTTGCAAGAAGGTTAGTCATACTTTGATAGAGTTTTCTTTATTTTAATTCAAGAATATCCCAAGCAGAATAACATAAAAAGTAATACTTATGAACATACCCCAATGACCTAAGCCAATACTGTGAGGCAATCAGGTACTTGTATTTGAAAATGAAGCTTGTCTTTGCCCTTTCACTCACTTGTTAAAAGCTTTCATCTTTTCTGCAAACAAATTATCATTTTGTTAAAGCATAAAGCTCCTTCATACAAATAAAAACTTAGAATATAACATTAATAGTTTACCATATCAGCCATTGCCCTTGTTAATATTTTTCTTTTAAGTTCTCCTTTTGGGTTATTCAAAGCACAAAATCGAATCGAAACCCACATCTTAGCTTCTTGAAATATAGTTCTTTTGTTTGGTCAATGTATTTCAAATTACATAAGCATTTTCTATGTGACCATGTTTATTAGATAATGTGGTTTTGATGGCACCATAGTTATTCTTCCAAATGTACAAGCACCCACCAACAGCCTTTTGGCACATGTAAAAAGTGTCAGTTTCTATGATTGAAATAGAAATATCCTAAAATTAAATACGTTATACATTGATGGATTTCATTACAAGAATCAAAGCATTTAAAAATATGTGCATCCCTTGTACTCATTGTAACTCATAAAGGTGATAACACAATCACCATATAGGGCAAGAACATTGTAAATGGAAAGCACAGCTGAACTGCTGAACAGAAAGTATGTGACAAAAAATTTACTTACAACTACATTTATAAAATATTGTCATTCTGGATGGTGATTTCACTTTTGTGCTGATGGTTCTACAGTGGAGAAGGTCTGTACATAACAATATTAAAAACTTCATTCAGATTCAGCTAACTATGAATGTTGCTACCCTTGCATGAACTTTCACGCAACTGTTTTTTTTTTTTCTAGTAAAGTCCCACTAACTGCAGCCATTAAGGGTGAACCTAGTAATGGATAAAATGGGAGCTTTATCCTTGGTCATTGAGCTACCCAATAATGACAGCTTGGTAAAGCCATCTGTGGGTCAATCAAAGCCATTTCTAACCAGAGTCATAGCAGTCTTACTTATGATACAATTTAGGGCAAGATCTGTCTTTGGTGTGGATGAGAAAGTGAAGAAAAAACTCATTTTTAAACTTTTCATTTGTCAAGTCTTCAATGAATTTAATGCTAGGCAACTAGAGAAGAACATATTGCAGGGGTTAATCGAGAACAAGTTGTTTTTAATAATTTTAAGGTTTACCATAGTCTGTCAACTGGTGATGGAGTTTCTGAAGCAGTTTTCCAGTATTGAGAGGCTGGATTAGGAGCAATGGGGTGCTTGCATTTGGATTTGCACCTTCCTGTTGATCGATTGGTTGGCTCTTCAAGTAAATTCCATTTTCTGGAGAGCAGTTGGCTAAGCTTAAATTCTCTGCTTCTAGAAAGACTAACTAATAAGCAATGACCTTTTATTATGGGTGAAGTGAAGATGAAATGTAGTGCTAAGGTATATCAATTCAAGAGAAAGCTTCCAATTAGTCTCTAATGTGAGATATGTTCAAAGTACACAAGGAATAATACTGCTATGACAAGAATAACATAAAACTCATATTTCAGTGGAAAAGACAACTTATTCCAAACTTGCCTTACTGGAATATCAATCCATATTTGATCTTATTTATATTGTCATTTAACAAAGCAACAATACAGAAGGCCTTAAATCATACTAGCTAAAATTACAATGAAGCAGATGCAGTCAAGCTTGGCCTAGAGTAACCTCATGACTACTCCCATATCGAAATCAAATTATGTTGTCAATAACAGAGTAACTAGTATGCTATCATGTGAACTTTAGGGCAACAAACTGGATATCACATGAGTACCTGCAAAAGGAGCAATGCCAAGAAAGGCTGGATATGTGGAACGATGGACCTTAGCATGTAATGAAATTTCAGATCTGGTCTTAACTGCTATAAATTGATAGACCAAAGTCTAAATAAAAATATTTTTTCCAAAAGTAAATCAAACCTTAGACAAAATGGGGTAATAGGCAAGGAAATATATTCATGTCTGTTAAATTACCGATTGTCCCAAAAACTTAAGCTGTTAGGAAATGGTGAATTTAATCATTTAATCATTTAACCATGGTTTTAACAATGTCCAACAGGAAATTGTTTTTGAAGATGTGGACTGCATGTCTTCTCAAATACAAGCATCCTTTATTAGTTCTCTTTATGAGTGGTCTTTTGTAATTCTTTAGGCTACTTTGTGTTCATTTTCATGACGTAATATTTTTTCAATAATATTATTTTTACGTATAAAAGAAGGATGTATTAGTAACTTATGCAAAAAAGAAAGAGAGATAATAAAATCATGATACAATGAACTTTTACCTGTTTGTTTTCATTACTTTTGTTTTAAAAATTCAGTTTTTATATTCTGTTTGTTCTCTTACCTTAGTACACATCCTGTGTGCTTTGGATTTTTGTATTAGTTTTCCTCTATCAGTGAAGTTTATTACTTACAAAATTTTTTTTTTTTTTGAGTTTTTTTTTATATTATTTTAAAAGTCTAAGTTTCTTCTCAAAAGTCATATGCCACTTGAGAAATAAAAAGACTTTCATATTATGTTGAACAAAATCAGTGAGCTAAGAAAAGAAAAGTATTTTGTTTAGTTTATCAGCTGCACATGCTGGTCCAGTGACCTTTAAGACTTCACATTTTTTTCTTAAACAAGTTTATAATTTTTTTACAATTAAAATAAACCGAATTTAGCTGCACATCAAATGAATAATTTCATTGTACATTCACCTATTGGATTGAATGACTATTTCTTAAAAACAACTAAAAAACATTTGAGAGAGAGAAGTAAAAAAAACTAAAACTAAGGAAGGAGACATACCTTGAAATTAAAATAAAATATATATATAGAATCAGTTTCAATGTAATAATGGTACCTTGGCATATTTCTCAGAAGTTCAATCAAGAGATTCTCATTTCTTAGAAAGTAGATATGGATTCAAGTCAGCATCTGAGATCAAGGCTATCTTTGATGTTATCGGAAAGTTTACAGGCAAAATCAGACTAGAGTGATTCGACCCCAGGCGCTCATCTTATGAGGATGTGGGCTACATAATTATTGAACCCCATCCATAAATGAGGAAGAAGCCAAAGCTGAAATTTCCTTCATTACGCTCTTCCATTACCAGCCAGGCTTGCAATGAAGTTGATGGTGCTTGCTACGTCTCCTTCTATTGGCTCATAAAATGATGAAAAAATTCAAACAGAGCAACCCAAAGAGAAATCCTCGACAACAAGCTAACAAGATAAAAATTATCCCTAGATTAGATTCATCCAGCCACACTAAGGAAGAGAGATGGCAATCCAATTGTGTGATGTAAATGTTTACTGAATTTTACCATTATATATATACAAGTAAATACTGAAACTGTCTCTCGAAAAGCAAGAGCGTGAGGTCATTAATTCAGAACATAGTAACATTTTGTCAAATACTTGGAGTGCGTACCTTTATACTCTCTATCACAACTTGCTCAAGTCTGTCCTGTTTGGCCAATGGCATTGCCCATCTTGCCGTTGATGTTTATGCCACGTCTGATTGCTCTGCCATTCCCATGTTCATCTTTGAGAATCGCAGCCAAGCCCACATTCTTTTGATCATATGACCCATCAAAATTAAGCTTTACCCATTGGTCAGGTGGCTTGATCCAAGGACTTCCCCTGTTTTGCGCTTCAAGTGATCTCACGTAAGAGTCATACTGATTGTTAAGACGATGCGCTAGCTGGTTTATGCTGTCTGTAGTGTTTGAAAACAGAGCATCCTCCCGTGCATCCAAAAGAATGTTCATAGCCAATACTGCATACAGTGTGAATTCATCTTTGTTCACTCTTTCTGCCAGTAATTCCTTTGGGGGGTCAACTATATGTTCAACGAATTCCCTTATAGATTGAGCTTGGATCATTTCTACTCTAAAACCCCATCTACCACCATACCACAATCCTTTGGCATAGGGACACCATTGAAATAGATGTAAAACTGAATCTTCTGCTATTTCACAAAGAGGGCAGTAATAGGCATCTTGAGCTTTGGAACTTCCGCACAGCTTCTGCTTAAAGGGGAGGACATCTGCAGCCACTCTGGATAAAAACATCTTTAATCTTTCATTAAAGGACACATTTAATCTTTCATGAATTCTTATGCAGGCCACCTTATCTGCAGTGGAGTTCTGAGGAGAACATATGCATGCTACATGGACCCCACACTTTTTTATGGTAATTTCGGCTATTTCTGGATTATTATTTGAAAATACACATTGAAGCTTAACGTCAGTCCGCTCATTTAGAATTATGCCTTCCAATGAACTATCTCTTATACAGAATACCCATAGATAACAAGAAGATGATGATGGTGGTGGTCGTGGTGCATTTGAAAATTTAAAAGGGAGTAAGTACAATCCTTTATAACCATTAACGAAAATGTTGATAGCGCAGGAAGGTTCTAATGAACGCCAACGCTTAGAATCCTTCAATTTCACCTGTATAACAACACATAAAGCAAATGATGGAAGTTCCCGGCCGACCGAGAATGATATGGAACTTCCAACAATTTGATGGTTGAACCATTTTGGAATCTTACTTCCCGGAAGTATTACTTGTGCATCAAATTTTAATGAAAACTCCTTTTTATAAGCAAAGTCTGTTTCAGATGCATAGTCCCGGTGCGATGATCCCCTTCGACATACAATATTCTGTGGAAGTCCTACCTTTTCTGCAAACTGCATGCATATAGCAAATTAAAGAAACTACAGTTTAGTAAATCTTGTAATATATTTGGGAAAGTTAACCAAAATTGAATCTTTGAGAGAGATGAACCTGACTCAATAATCTTCTTCTTGACTGTGAATCCAAGTCATTTTCAAAACCAGACAGTGCGAGTTGCGTAAGATTTGGTAATTTAGAGACGCGAAGTATCGAGAAATTAAGGGTTTTAGCATAGGTGCATAACGTACGAAGGCTAGTGAGATTTCTACCAAAAACAAAAAAATGGGTAGTGAGATTTCCAATTGACGAAGGCAGAGCTAATCTTTCCGTACTTTGCCCAATATCGGGGAACCATTCAAGAGATTCACAGCCTGGGAGACTAAACTGTTGAAGAGATTTCAACTTGAGAATTCTTGGAATAATTTTAAGATTTTTACATGCTTGAAGACTCCAATATTCAAGCGCTTCAAGAAGTCCAACAGACTGATGGATCTCAACTAAATTTTCACATCTTTGAAGTTCCAGCCTCTTTATGTTTGGGGCAATCACCGATAAGTCAGGTAATTTGGTAATGTTTTTTCAGTAAGTGAAATCCATATATTTCAAAGCTGGGAGCCGGCATCTCTGTAGAGGATGGGAAAAAAAATCAATAAATATAAATTAAAAATATAATAATTTATAAATGGTAATAGTCATACCTCAAAATGCTCATCCAATTTAATGCGGCTTCCTGGCACTTTAAGTGCAACAAGTTTTTGAAGATTAACGGTGGCTGGCAAGGAAGGTAAAGGAAATTCATTCCAATCAATTAACCTTAACTCATTTGGGAGATATTTAACATCTTCACAAATTAAATTACAAACGTTCAAGTATTTGAGATTTTTCGTCCTTCCAAAATCTATTTGCATGTTTCTAGGTTGTGGTAAGCACAATGTTATGCCTTCAACTTCTTCTAATCCCTAAATAGACAAAGAATTACAATAATTACATTATACAACAAAATTTACAATTATTAAGTTGTAAACAAAATAAATGTGGATAAACCTATATTTTCATCAACATTAAATGAAAAAAAAAAATGACAAAAATATTCACTACAAAAGAACATATGCTTGGTGAGAAAAAAGAAAAGATAAATCAAAATAATTTATACCTCATCTGGTAGTTCAGAAGCATCATCATAACACAATAACCTTTTATGTTTCTTTGATACTTTTGATTCTTGTTTGATAATTTCCAAACCCATTTGTTGTATCAAGTCATGCATCGATAATTTGCCATCTTCATCAACAAATATGAGAGACTTATCTTTAAGTATTTCAATATCATAATATGGGTCATAAGAATTGCAACTTTCTAGTATATGCTCAACAACATCCTTGCCCTTGCGTAATCCCTTGAGAAAACAAGCAATATCAAGGAAAATATGCTGTTGAGTTTGGTCCAATCCATCATAACTTATTTTGAGTACTTCTAGAATATTTGGATTAAGAATTCTTTTGTACTTATCTAATGCACTTTTCCAACAGCGTATATCATCTCTTGGATACAAATCAGAGCCTATTATTTTCAAAGCTAATGGAAGACCTTTGGCATAGCTTATAAATAGGTCTACAAGTTCTGAATAACCTTTCTTAGGCTTGTTTTCTTTGAATGCATGTTGACAAAAGAGTTCACGAGATTCATGTTTATCTAATTCCTTGAGCCTATAGTTATAGTAGGTTAAATGATAATCTTCTTGAAGAGTAGATAGTAATTTTTCATCTCTTGTTGTGATAATAATTCTACTTCTAGAAGCAAAACAATTGCATTCGCCAAGTAAATCTGTTACTTGGATTAATTTGTCCACATTGTCAAGAATTAAAAGAATTCTTTTGTGTTGAGGCATTTCCATTCTCATATTGATTCTTTTAATTGCACCAAGCTCCTTCAAAGTTCTACCTCCTAAGATCTCAGAATAAAGTGTCTCTCTTAATTGGAGTTTGCCATCATTTGTTCTTGAGTTTTCTTTAACATTCCCTAGAAAGCTGCTTCCTTCAAAACGATATGCAATTAAATCATAAATAGCTTTTGCAATTGTTGTCTTACCTATTCCAGGAAGGCCATGGATCACTACCATACGCACATCATTTGAATCAATATCTAAAAGACAATTTATATTCTCCACACGGGAATCTATTCCAATGGGGTATTTAACATCAAATATTTTTGTATAACTTGAGATCACTTCAAAAACTTCTTTGATAAGTGTAAATTGAGGGTGGCTGCCAATTGCAAAGCATTAAAAACTTGTTAGAAAATAGAATATAAAGATGAACTAAAATTCAAAATGTTTAGCTTGTGTACTATGATTGAAATATTGTTAATACAAGTTAATGGCGAGTAACTCATAGATCTAAGAACTATTAGTATGAAACATTTTTTCCTCAACTAGAAAATCAAATTTTGGCTTTTAGCATATCCACTTCTAATTGACAGACACTAGCTTGAATGCATTCATTAAGATATTTTAGGGATCGAAGTTTGGTAAACATTATATGGGTGTGGAGTGAATTTATAATGGATCCCAAGACTCTCTATTACATTAAAGGAAAAAAAAAAAAAAAAAAACCTAAAATTGTAGAATGATAATTGATTTTCTTTTTTAAAGGGAAAAAAAATGTTTTGCATTCTTTCTCCGATTCCAAGAAGGCCACAAAATATTAAACCATCGAAATCTAACTCAATTGAAACCATAAATTGTTTGACAAAAAAACCTAAATACAAAAACTTAATAAGCAATTTTGCATCTAAAAAAAACAATTTTAAACAATATATATATAATTAATATAGAAAGATGAATAAATAATATTTAATTAATATTGAAATATTAAAAAAAAAAAACCCTAAAAACCTCAAAATATATAAAGCTGCTGGAAGTGGGAAAATCTTATAATTAATTGATAAGATAATCAGTTATATGTGCTGACCTTTCTATCTTGCCTAACTAGCACATTATCAAAAGATTTGAACTTTCAAATTTTCAAAATAAGGCAAAAAATAAGACTTCGCTTGAGAGTTGTTTAACGTTAAAATATTTTGGTGATAACAAAAATAGTGATAGAATGCATACTCTTTTTTGCAATGCCATCCACCTATATTACCGGCTTCATGTAGAGCTATCCTCCATTTTTGCACTTCCATTTTATCCTTGAAATTTGTTTCATGTTTTGTCAAAGCTTCTCCAAACTTCCCCTTTTGGTTATGTACTTCTGATGGATCCACCTTGTAAAAAATTGGTAGCACAATTTGACCTTTTTTTTCACACTCAAGAATTTTTACAAGTTCTTTCAAACACCAAGTGGAAAATGCGTAATTTTTAGAGAATACAATGATTGAAATTCTTGAACTTTCAATGGCTTCGAAAAGTTTGTCTGAAATTTCTTCACCCCTTAAGTGCTCGTTATCAAGGAAGATGTTAATACCATGATAATACAAAATGCCAATCAAAATACCTGTAAAATTATTGCGAGTATCCTCACCTCTAAAACTCACGAACACATCATATATGCACTGGTGGGTGAAAGAAGAAGAAGAGTCTCCTTTGTTGACTAGAAAAGCCATGGTGATTTGGATAGACAGTAGAACAAGTTTAAAAGGAACAGGAGAGTTTAAGTGATGAAATTGGAATGGTAAGAGTTTAAGTGAGAATTTTTCTGAATGGGTTTTTTAGAGAGAGAGAATTGAATGTTAGTTGAGTTGCTGAGATTGTGAGGTCATAAGACTATGTTAGTCTATTATGAAAATACTAGTGGTGAGAGTTGATGGCCCAAAATGCTTATCTAATGTGAAAATGCTAATTGGAAAATTGCTTACTATTCATTTTCAAACTTGGGACCCAGTACCAGTAGGGGAAGTGGAGAGAAATTTTTTGGGTGCGCGCTTTTTTTTGGAGTGTACTGTAGTTTATGCATTCTAAATTCATATTCAAACTTATTCTTAAAAAAAAAAAAAAATCATATTCAAACTTTCTCTGTTTCTTCTACATTTTCGCTCGTTCTCAGCGTTGTCATATTGTGAAACGTTGTGGTATCAATGGGACTCACCACGGGTGCCATTTGTGTTTGGAATTTTTATCAGATTAAGAGGTAATGAGAAACGCTACAAACACAAAATGGTGCATGCGACTCCAAGTGAGAGGGGGCAAAGTCTGAACACAAAATTTTCAATGAAAATCACAAAAAGAATAAAGTTTATATGCATATACCATATTGAATTTTCTCCCATTTTTTTAATAGTTATCTCTACTATATTAAATGCGAGAAGAAGACAAAAAAGAATAACGAAGCATTAAATTTGTGTAATTAAATTTTAATTAATATAACTATATTGAATTAATTGGAAATATGTTAAGGATTTAAAAATTTTACTACATAGCTTTCCTCAATTAAATTGATATCGTAATAAGTGTGATTGATGATAAATTTCGAAAACATAATAAAAAAAAATACAAATATATGTATTTTTTTTTTTTGAAACTCAAATATATATATTTCTTTAATAAAAATGTCATGTTTACAATATTTTTATAATACTTTCACAATAAATTTTAAATTACAGATTATTAAAGATTGTTATTGATAGAACAAAAAAATAATTTTAGTGATAAGTTCAAATTTGAATCAATGACAATTAATCATAAAAATGTAAAATTTTAGTGACAAGGATTGTTTAGTGATAAAATTGTACATAACAATTATTTTTCTTGATAACATATATATATATATATATATTTTTTGACTGAGAAAGTAGAATTACTATATTAAAAAAATGACAAAAGTAAAAAAGTATAAGAAATAGGGTCCTGAGCCACAACAGGCCTATCCGCCTAGGCTACAGGACCAGAAGCAGACTAAACACTGCCACATACAGAAGACATGACTAAAGAAACGAATAAAAAATTAAAAGATGCTGCGGCAGACCAAAATATGACCAAAGCATATAATAAAAAATTGAAAAAGCTGCCTTAGAGGGCTTTTGGGTTCGGCGTCTACGTCTGGCGTTGGCGTTTTGTTTCTCTCTTTTTTTTTTTTTCTTTTTTTTCTTTTTTTTTCTTCTTTTTTTTTTTTTTTAACCGCTTATGTTGACTTTCAATGGCAAAATTTACTGTTGTAAATAGTGCATGCACGGTTTACGTACTGTGCATGTACTATTTTCGCACTGTACATGCACACTGTTTACGTATTTAAAAATATTAAAATTGGACCTCACAATATTATTTACATATTTAAAAATTATTTTGCTACAATATTTTCAGTTTTTAGTTTTCAATTTCAGCAACAATAAGTTCAATCCAAACAAACCCTTAAACTAAATCAAGTCCCCTGGTTGGCCATCAATGTTTGATACTCATGCATGACAGACCTTGCATTACGTAGAATAGCCTTTGGGTGAGCTTGGGTATCCTCAGGGGCGGCACTAGTCTATATTCAGGGGGTTGAACCCCCTGACTTCAAAAAAAAAAAATTATATATATAAAAAGTATTTTTTCTTTGTTAGTTTAATACTTTAATTTATTTTTAAAAATATTTTTGCACACTCTGAATTAAATTTTGCACATCTTTATTACAAGTATTTCAAACTCTAAGAATAAAAAATAAGTGTTTAAACCTATAGCGTCCGCTCCTGATAATTGCTCTTTATTATCAGACCAAGACGCCAATCAGTTTTTGGTGTAGGCGGGAATTGAACCCCAAATCTCTTATACAACTATCAAAAAAAAAAAAAGTAAGTGTTTGTGAATTGTGTCACTCTTTTTTATAAATTTATATTATGTGTGTGAGTCTATTTAATAATATTGATTGTGTGCATTACTTTTTATTATAGTGTTATTTGTGTGAATTATGATGTGTGTAGATGTTTGTGTGTACAATATAAATATAATATAAATTTATATAATTTAATAATTAGGAAATAGAAATAGTTTGTTACATGTGTGTGTATTATTATCATGTTATAATAACTTTTTGTTATAAAGTTAGTAAAATTTAAGAAAAAAAATTATAAAGTTAGTGTTTGTCCAAGCATTTTATTGGTTAAGTAAACACGTAGTGTATAATTTGTATGAATGAGTGTGGTTATGTGCGTCAATAATTAATACAGAGTTAATGAGTTTAGTTTTGTCATTTAGTTTAAAATATTTTTATAAAAAAAATAACAAATATATAATAACAATTGCATAAAAATAAAAATGTTAGATAAACTTAACAAAATAAAATAGTCATAGGCTCATAGCTACCCACATTGGCAATAGATACTCATAATAAACTATCATATAATAATTAAAAATTTGAGAATTGGTAGAAGAAAATTATAAAACTTCACGTATTAATTTTTTTTGTTGATAACTCGATATATTCAAATTCTTTTTTTATTAAAATTTTTTAATGAACCCCTAAATAAAATTTCTGCAGCCGCCACTGGATATCCTCAAAACAAAATTTGTTCCTAGCGTTCCATAAGCCCAACCTCTTTTTCAAACTGCATGCAATTAGCAAATTAAAGAAACTACAGTTTAGCAAATCTAGTAATATATTTGGGAAAGTTAACCAAAATTGCATCTTTTTAAAACTTTGAATTGAGAAAAGAGATGAACCTGACTCAATAATCTTATTCTTGATTGTGAATCCAGCGAATTGAATCTTGTTATAAATACAGTATGTATACATGATGGAAGTTCTGGAATTTTCTGAAGACTCCAGCAGCCGTGAATATCAAAGGTCTTTAAATGAGGAAATATGTTAGCGATGTCAGGGAGGGTAGTAGTGTTGCTGTACCAAAGAAATAAAAGTTTTAATTTGGGGAAGCAATTAGGAGTATCGAAAGCCTTCGTGAAATTTTCACACTTATTTTGTAACTTAGAAGATGTTACTGGGAAGATGTTTAAGATTTTTAGAACCGAAGCATAATGTACGAAGGCCAGTGAGATTTTCAATTGATGAAGGCTGAGCTAATCTTTCCGTTCTTTGCCCAATATCAGGGAACTTTCAAGACTTTCACAGCCATTGAGAAAAATCAATTTAAGAGATTTCAACTTGAGGTTCGTTGGAATTATTTTAAGATTTTTGCATGCTTGGAGACTCCAATATTCCAGCTTTTCAAGAAGCCCAATAGATTGATGAACCTCAACTAAATTTTCACATCCATCAAGTTCCAACTCCTTTATGTTTGGGGCAAGCACTGATAAGTTAGGTAATTTGGTAATGTTTTTACAGTCCGTGAAATTCATGTATTTCAAAGTTGTGAAGCGGCATCTTTGTGGTGGATGAAAAAAAATTCAATATAAATATAACTTAAAAAGATATAGTAATAACTTATAAATGGTAATGATCATACCTTGAAATGCTAGTCCAATATAATGTGGCTTCCTGGCATATTATGTGCAACAAGTTTCTAAAGATTAGTCACGGCTGGCAAGGAAGGTAAAGAAAATTCATTCCAATCAATTAACCTTAACTCATTTGGAAGATATTTAAGATCTTCACAAATTATATTATGAACTATCAAGAATTTGAGATTTTTCATTTTTCCAAGATCCAATTCCATGTTTTCTGATTGTGGTAAGCACAATGTTATGCCTTGAATTTCATCCAACCCCTAATTTGGACAAAGAATTACATTAATTACATTACATAACAAAATTTATAATTATTAAATTGTAAACAAAATAAATGTGGATAAACTTATATTTTCTTCACCATTAAAAAACTAAAAAAGAAATGAGAAAAATATTCACTACTTATGCCTTGAGAAACAAGGGAATAGATAAATCAAAATGACTTGTACCATATTCGTAGTATATACTTCAAGAGCAACCCCATAACACAATAGCCTTTTGTTCTTCTTTGACACTTCTGATTCGTGTTGAGCGATTTCCCGACCCATCTATTGTATCAAGTCATGCATTGATAATTTGTTATTTTTAGCATTAACAACTATGAGAGACTTATCTATAAGTCTTTGAATATCATTAAATGGGTCATGCAAATTGCAACTTTGTAATATATTTATAGCAACATCCATGCGTAATCCTTTGAGGAAACATGCTATATCAAGGAAAATATCTCGTTGAGCTTGGTCTAATCCATCCTAACTTATTTTGAGCACTTCTTGAATATCTGGATTAAGAATTCTTTTATACTTATCTAGTAAACTTTTCCAACAACGAATATCTCTTTGATACAAATCAGAACCTATTATTTTTAAAGCTAATGGAAGACCTTTGGCATAACTTATAAATAGGTTTACAAGTTCCAAATAAACTTCCTTAGGCTTGTTTCTTTTGAATGCATGTTGACAAAAGAGTTCACGAGATTCATGTTCATCTAATTCCTTGACCTTGTAGCTATAGTAGGTTAAATGACAATCTTCTTGAAGGGTAGACAATAACATTTTGTCTCTTGTTGTGATAATAATTCTACTTTCAGAAGCAAACCAATTGCATTTTCCAAGCAAATTTTCTACTTGAACTACTTTGTCCACATCATCAAGAATTAAAAGAATTCTTTTGTGGTGAAGCATGTCCATTATCACATTGATTCTTTTAAATACGCCATGCATCTTCAAATTTTGACCCCCTGAGATCTCAGAATAAAGTGTCTCTTGTAATTGAATTACGCCATTGTTTGTTCTTGACTTTTCTCTAACATCTTCTAGAAAGCAACTTCCTTCAAAATGATATGCAACTATGTTAAAAATAGCTTTTGCAATTGATGTCTTTCCTATTCCTGGAAGGCCATGGATCACTATCAAGCAAACATCATTTGACTCAATATCTAAATGCCACTTTACTATTTCCTCTACACGAGAATCTATTCCAATAGGGTATTTAACAACAAATAATTGCATACAATTTAATTTAATACGTGAGATATCTTCAGAAATTTCTTGGATAAATCTATGTTGAGGATAGCTGCCAATTACAAAGCATTAAAAACATGTTAGAAAATAGAATATATATGTACATGAACTAAATTAAAATTTTAATATTGTGTACTATGACTGAAATATTGTTAATACAAGTAGGTGGCATGAAATTTATAGATTTTTTTTTTTTTTTTTTTGAGAAACATGAAATTTATAGATCTAAGAATATAATTAAGTATGAAATTAAGAACCCTTTTCTTTTTCAGCTATGAAATCAATTTTAGGCTTTTAGCTCAAAGAGGCGTGGAAGATTTGCTTATGTACTAATGAAATAAACTTCTTCAATATCCACTTATAACATTAGCTTGAATGAATTTATTAAGAATTTTTTGGGAAGTTTCTAAACATTATATGGGTGGGCAGGGCAGACAGTACTAGACCTAACCCTAAACAATTTGACAAAAAAAGTTTGTTACGTGTGTACTTAATAATAATTGAAAATCAATTTTCTTAACAACTTATAACAGAGATGTTTATAATACTTTTAACACAAAAATTTAATTAACATTTGCATTTCAAAAAACAAGAATGGTTTCTTAAACAAAAAAATTATATAATATCAAAATTTGAATAAATGATATTTAAATATTAAAAAGCCCTAAAATTTATCACCTAGGTTTCAAAATGTATTATTGTGCTTTCGGTTCCACTTTAAGGAGCCAAAACACACTTTTTCCTATTGAAAGTCCAAACTGCGTGTTTGGTAACGTATTGCAAACACGCTTTGTAAAAAAGTCAATTTTCCAAATGCAAAGGAGACGCAGAAGATCGTGTGGCAGCAAGGGAGCTGCAATTGCAAAAAGCCACAAGTGTGTTTGCAATATTACCATTGGAAGGTTCAACCATTTTCCCAAATTACCCACTATTATTCCTTAAAATCCAATTTTAACCCTTTTACTTAAAAGACAGATTACACGGTGCAGCCCCAGAACCACAAATCTCACAAATCTATGGGATAAGTGTCTCATCATGTAAGTAGATTAATAAAAATTACAATTACAATTGTATTAAGACAACAAATTATTATAACATATTTCACAACAGTTGAGGTGTTAAATATTTCATATGTCAAAAGAAAATTAAATATAGAATAAATTACAAATTACATCTCTAAAATTTGGGTGGGAGTGTTTGGATTTTACAAATTACAAATAACAAATTACAAATTACAAATATATAAAGTTTGGGTGGGAGTGTTTGCATTTTACACCCTGAAGTTTCAGAATTTGAAATTACTCTTCCCTTCCCAAAGTTTGGGGGTGTTTAGATTTTACATCTTGACATTTTAGAATTTGGATTTTAGGGTATAAAATCCAAACACTCACAAACTTTAGGGAGTAAAATCTAAACACCCATAAAATTTGGGTGGGAGTGTTTGTATTTTACACCCTGAAATTTCAAAATTTGGAATTATTCCCCCCCTCCCAAAGTTTGGGGGTGTTTGGATTTTACACCCTAAAATCCAAATTCTAGAATGTCAAGATGTAAAATCCAAACACCCCCAAACTTTAGAGAGTAAAATCTAAACACCCCTAAAATTTGGGAGGTAAAATTCAAATTCTAAAATGTTAGGGTGTAAAATCCAAATACTTTCAAACTTCAGGGGGTAAAATTCAAATTTTAAAACTTTAGGATATATAATTCAAACACCTCCAAATTTTAGGGGTATAATTTGTAATTTATCCTTAAATAAATTAATAAAATATTAGATTAGGATTGATCAGAACTAAAAACAAAGAATACTGTGAAAATATTGTGATATTTTATTGTGTCCCAAAAAATTTTGAATTAGTGCTATTTTTCTTTAGGAAAAAAATAGTGTTATTCACACAATATTTTCTTAACAATTTCATAAAAAAGTTTTCGTAACAAGTTGTTATTAGTTCTCATCTAAACCTACTATGGACATTATTATTATTTTATCTACCATTAACAATTTGCTTTCAGGGAAAAAATAATTTGAAAAGAGTCGTTGTTATTAATAATAATGAGTATAATAATTACAAAAAGAAAAATATAAGTCTCAATAAAATCTTATTGCAAAGATTTATACAATTAAAATTATTAAGTTTTAAGATAATGATGGTGTATTCCATTCTAAGAAAAATTAAAAGTGTCAATTATTATTGAAAAGTCATTAATAATAATAATAATAATAATTATTATTATTATTATTATTATTATTATTATTATTATTATTACTAAGAAGGTAATTAACACAACAAATTCTCTTTATATATATATATATATATATTGTCATTTTTGGTAATTTATAACTCAAACTGCCACTTTTATAAGTGTTAACCAAACACTAAGCTTTTAAAAAAAACACTTTTTGATAATTTTACAAAACGCTCTGCTTTTTAAAAAAACCAAATTTCATACTGCACTTTCTAATTACTTGATGACAAAGATTATTGATCATATACTCTTCAATTTCCTAACTAGGCCCTTTTGGATATATACCACTATCAGTTTCTTTAAGACCTTTTTCTCCTCTCCTCGTATGTGTGTATTAAAATACTTAGTATTCTCTATTCTCAAAAAAAAAAAAAAAAAAAAGCTCACTTTTCAAAAATATGAACAAAATATAATACTTTAATACTTTCAACGACAACAAACCGTCTAAGAACACAAACAATAAAACTTGGGAGTTTTTTTTTTTTTTTTTTTTTTTTTTTTTTTTTTAACGGTAAAATTTATTGGTTATAAAAAAAAAAAAAAAAAAAGTACTCATTAAATACATACTCATTTTTGTAATGCCAACCAGATATATTGTCTGCTTCATGTAGCGCTATCCTCCATCCCCGCACCTTCTTCATGCTATTCTTGAATCTTTCTTTGTGTTTTGTCAAATCTTCTCCAAAATTTCCATTTTGGTTATGTACTTCTGATAGATCCACCTTGAAAAATATTGGTTGCACAATTTGGCCTTTTTCCTTATACTCAATAATTTTGACAAGTTCATCCAAACACCAAGTAGAAAATGCATAATTTTTAGAGAATATAATTATCAAAATCCTTGAACTTTCAATGGCTTTGAGAAGTTCTGCAGAAATTTCTTCTCCCCTTGAGAGCTCATCATCCACGAAGGTGTTAATACCTCTATCACGCAAAGTGCCATTCAAATAGCTCCTAAAACCATTGCGGGTATCTTCACATCTAAAACTCAAAAACACATCATATCTGCATCGATGAAAGAAAGTGAAAGAGGAGTCTCCTTTGTTGGTGAGAAAAGCCATAGTGATTTGGATAGACTGTTGAAAAGATTTTAAAGGAAGAGGAGAAAGAAAGATGTGATGAAATTGGAATGGTAAGAGTAAAAGTGAAATATTTCTGAATGGATTTTTGAGAGAGAGAGAGAGAATGTAAATGGCAGAGTAAAGGAATTGAATTTTAGTTCCTGTGAGGCCAATAAGAATATGATAGTCTGTTATTGTGCAAATACTGTTGGTAGTCCGATTCACATTTTAGAGATTGCAATGTCATAGTTGGCGACTGGGTAGCCCAAACGCGGAGGCTGAGAAAATACTAATTGAAAAGTCATAGTCAGAGTTGCCATTCTGGGTTGAGGATATATACCCAAACCTATTATTGAGTATCAAATCTTAGTCAAGTTCATTAATGGTAGTAATCTTCATTACCGTTGACAGTCAAGTTCTTATTCAGCTTATCAGGCCTAAATGCTAATTTGATTCTTGACTAAACAGCCTTGAAACTCGTAGCATATGCATAGATCCAAGTACAACACATAGAATTGTGAATAATTTTACTGCTGCATTTCCATGCATCAAGACCCCAAGGTAGAGTCAAATCCCTAAGGAAGTCCTACAATTTCGTAAATGGGTGTATAAAACAGTATAAGTAGTTTCAGATGTTGAATTCACAATAGTGATTCTTTTTCTTTTTTCAATCAAAATATTCATGAGTATCTCAAGACTACTAAGGGAAAAAAAAAAAAAAAAAAAGGATACAGGAAAAGGCATAGTGATTTGGATAGACAGTTGAAAAGATTTAGAAAGGAACAAGAGAAAGAAATATATGATGAACTAGGAATTGTAAGCGTTAAAGTGAGATTTTTCTGAATGGATTTTTGAGAGAGAGAAATAAGAATGGGAATGGCGTAATAAAGGTATTAACTATGATCATACGAATCTGCCATTTATCCTCAAAAAAAAAAAAAAAAAAAAAAAAAAAACTGTTATCATACGAATTTCATAGTTGGCGACTTGTAGCCCAGTCCCTAACTCAGATCTCTCTCTCTCTCTCTCTCTCTCTTTTGAAAAAAAAAAAAAAAAAAAAAAAGCTCTTTGATTGAACTATGTGGACAGACGCTTCCGAATACAAATATTATGCCCCACTTTTTATATTTTACTTTATTTTTCACCAATCACAATTTGACATGTATTCATTAAACTTTTTTATATAAAATAATCAAAGTTTAAAATAGAAAAATATCAAACGCATGGCTTACCATAATTGGTGAAACATAAAATGGAATATAAAACATGAGACCAAGGATATGTATTCACCAATTACCACCATTCCCATTAAATTTGAAACCCCCCCCGCCCCCCCCCCACCCACACAGTCATGCACTTTTTTTCGAGTGTATTCACCAATAATCCCATTAATATATGTTTAGAACATACATATTCAAATTGATTAAATTTAAATGTGACAATACATGCCTTGTGAGCCAAAATAATAACACCACCTTGCCATTCAATTCCTTCTAAGTCAGGCTATTTTGTAGTTGTACATTAAGTTAAGTAATGAGTCTGAACTTGGTGAGAGTGTAATTAAGTGTGTGTGTGTGTAGTAGTTAGTTTGTATCTAAAGTAAAATTTTATTTAAAAAAAACACCTTCTAAGTCAACGTTTTCATTATATTCATCATCTTCTGAAATTATTTATTCATTGACTTTTCTTCTTCATCATCATCATCATCAACATTTACTATGTCTTATTGTTCTTTTATTTTAATCATTTTTCTTAATATTTCTTCTTGGTATTCTACTAACTTCTTAGACTTATAACAATAGCAACAAAAATAGTTATATTGTCATTTAATACCTTAATTATAGTATAGAAAACAAATTTGTAAATATGATAGTAAAGCGTCAAATGTGTAGTCCAAATTTTGTAGAAGAAAGAGAGAAGAAAGGGAAAAAAAAACAAAAAAAACTCATGGACATGTTTTTTTGTTTAGTATTACACTCTACTCTTACATAAATGTAAGTCATATATATAAATGAGACCTATATGTAATGTTCACTTTGAAATGAGAGAAATGTGCAATATTCCAAAAAGTATCGAATAATTTCACCAAATTTTTAGCTTTATTAAATTTAGCATGCTCTTAATTGTGGTTAAATATTTTTTTCTTTAAAAAAAATAGTTCAATAAACACGGGATTTAGATTTTTAACGCAGAAAGAAAACTAAGATGGGCTTCGGCTTTTTAACTTAAATCAAGTATTGGTTAATTGACTTTAATATAGTCGGGCTTCCAATTTTGAAGTTCAAAATGAGACCCAACTTGAACCAGCCCACGCGCTCCTTTCTTTTAAAGCGTTGAATAAACCCAAGTAAGACTAAGTTGAATAGTGATACCAAACTCCATGTTCTTTGCGAAGAAAAAATGACCACCTTTCGTCATCTGGATCAAATCCAAACACGGGCTAACTTTATTTTTAGTAAATAAGAGAAGACCCAATAACTTTATATTTTTAATATGACTTAGTTCTTTTAAACTAATGCAATCTTCTGGAAGGACCAATACCAAGTTCTTTATCCAATGCTTCAAATATTGAACTCTTCAAATAATTTCCCCGGGCATATTCCTTTACTTGGTGACTTGAAACACCTTGTCCAGTTACTCCTTGGTGGGAACAGTTTATCTTCTACAACAAAGCTCAATTAACATGTATTTGATTCCCTTACAACTGTACCCTGCTAAGGGAAATCCATCTGAATTCTAACCAATTAGCTGATGAACTTCCCCCTTCTGTTGCAAATCTCTCTGTCAATCTCCAACATTTATTCAAAGATTGGAAAAGTATCAAAACCTTGTGTACTTACCCAACTGAGAAAAGTTTTTTTCAAATGCAAAATACCAAACTCCATTGGAAAACTTCAGAAACTAGAAAGACTTATGGTTACTGACAACTTGTTCTCTGGAGAAATTCAGGATATCTTTAGCAATTTTACGCGGCTATATGAGCTCGACATGACAAACAATTGGTTATCTGGTAGAATTCCCATGAGTATAGCAACATGCCAACGATTAGAGATGCTTGTTCTAGCAAGGACAGCACTCAATGGAAGCATTCCAAAGCAAATTTTTTAGCTTCTCAGCTAAAATTTTTGCTGTTGGCAAATAACTCTTTAACCAGTTCTCTGCCCAACGAATTTGGCCATTTGAGACAGTTTGACATCATGGACATTTCTGGAAACCAGCTATCCAGAAATATTCCTGCAATAACCAAGAGATACTCAATTTTGCAACGTCACAACATTGCAAGAAACAAGATAACTGACTCAATACCAAAGTCACTAGAAAATCTAACAGAACTAGAGAGCTTGGATCTTTTTTCCAACAATCTCTCTGGCCTAATCCCTACAGAATTGGAGAACCTTATTGCTTTGCAGATGCTAAATTTGTCTTTCAATAGCTTGAAAGGAGAAGTACCGAAAAATGGTGTCTTTGCCAACATCAGTTGGGATTCTCTCCAGGGAAACAATAGCTTGGGGCATTTGACCATGAGACTGCAGAAAAGCTAAGAGTCACTACTTGTGTCACAAAAACAAAGTCGAATTCAGATTTAGCTCTCAAAGTCATTATTCCAACCTCTTCTATCATTGTGCTTGTATGTGCATTGTGTTTAGTATGTGCAGTGATCACCCAAAAGAAGAGAGACAATAAAAAATTGAAGTTCATCATCTGAACTGAAGGGTTTACCACCAAGGCTTTCTTACTCTGAAACCCAGATTGCAACAAAGTTTGACACAAAAAATTTGATAGGGAGGGGTGCTTTTGGGTTTGTTTATAGAGCTGTTTTCAGTACAGGTGAAAATGGAATCCACACCACAGTTGCAATGAAGGTTCTTGACTTGACACAAAGCAAAGATTCCAAGAGTTTTGATGCAGAATGTGAAGCTCTAAAAAACATCTGGCATTGGAACCTTGTTAAGGACTTCACTTCTTGCTCCAGCATTGATCACACAGGAGCTGAATTCAAGGCTTTAGCTATGGAATTCATGTCTAATGGTAACTTGGATAAGTGGTTGTACCCAGAGGATGTTGAGGGTGGATCAACTCTAACCTTGACCCAGAGACTGAATATTGCCATTGATGTAGCTTCTGCGTTAGATTACCTACATCATGATTGTGACCCACCTGTAGTCCATTGCGACTTGAAACCTGGAAATGTGCTTTTAGATGAAGATATGATTGTTCATGTTGGAGATTTTGGGTTAGCAAGGTTTCTCTCCCATGATTCATCACAGAATGGGAGTAGCACAATTGGACTAAAAGGCTCAATTGGTTATATTGCTCCAAGAATGTTGTGGATCTTACTTTATGAAACCTAAAAGGATTTAGGGCTTGTTTGGATTAAGGGGGGAGGTAACACCTTATGTTTCTACATGCTTTCCTAAAGCTTTTATCATTTCTGGTGGGAAATACTTGATTCTAATATCCTGAATTCTGTTGTAGAGTATGGCTTGGGTGGAAAGGCTTCAACCAGTGGGGATGTCTATAGTTTTGGGATACTGCTGCTTGAGATGATCATTGCCAAGAAGCCCACAGATGGGATTTTCCAGGAAGGTTTAAGCATAAACAAGTTCATCTCCGAAGTGCATGAGAGTAAAATATTGGATATTGCTGATCCAAGGCTTTTCAAGGATAATGAATCTTTTTCGCAAAGTAGCAGTACTAAGTGAAGATAGCAGCAGCAAGAACAAAAACAACATTGCTTTCAGAGGTGACAAGTGTGTGGCTTCTATGGTGAGAGTTGGACTGTCTTGTGCTGTTGATTCATCGAAAGAACGTTTTACTATGAGAGAAGCCTTATTGAAGTTGCAAGAGATTAAAAGATGTTCTATTGGATAAAGCATTGCGTTAAATCTATTTTGTGTATTTATGTTTGTTTCCCAAGCTGTTTGAAGCTATAAATTCTTATGATTAGAAAATGCAAATTGATATGAGGATCTCTTTAATGGCTAGTTAATTTGATCATATGTCAAATTTTATCAATTCTATTTTCTTTATCAATCCCCCATATTAAGAAAGTTCAGAAATATTTATGCGAATATTTGCTAAAACGAATGAATGCAAGAAGATAATTGCTTAGGCCATGTGCAGTGATCACCCCAAAGAAGAGAAAGACAACAATCGAAGTTCACCGCCAAGGCTATCTTACTCCAGGCTTGCGACAAACAGGTTTGACGTGACAAATTTGATAGGGAAGGGAGCATTTGGGTCTGTTTATAGAGCTGTTTTCAGTACGGGTGAAAATGGAATCCTCACCACAGTGCTCTAGAATTGTTTTTCAGTGATTTATCTAAGAAATCAATGAAAAACCGACGTCTTTCCTATTCAATCTGATTCTAATTAGCTTCCCTAAACGCTAATTTGGTTCTTGACTAAGCAGCCTTGAAACTCAAAGCATATGCATACATCCAAGTACAACACATGGAACAGTCAACAATTTTACTGCTGCATTTCCATGTATCATAATCAAAGACCCCAAGGTAGATTCAAATCCCAAAGGCAGTCGTACAATTTTGTAAATGGGAGTGTTGGCATTTTCAGATGTTGAAATTTCACTATAGTATCTCCAAACTAGGAAGGAAAACCAAAAAACTATCTAGATACAGACAAATGCTGCCTACATGAGAACTTTTTGGCTCAGCACAGTAATGTAGAAGAAGGATAAAGAAGTTGAAAGAGAAAAAAGAGATAAGAGGAAATTGGAGTAATTTGCACTATTTGATAGAATGATGTGCATAGAGATATTTATAAATCTATGCCAATTATGCACAATAAGAGGAGCTTTAATATGTTACAGCACATGCACAACTAGCTATAATGTTAACAACATATAACACTTCCAAACAGCAACTTCAATAACAGAAATATGACTATTCTATTGGTGAGCTTAGGTCGCTTTTGGCAATCCAGTGGCAGGAATGCAAACACAGCATCCAAAAAAGCAGTTAAATATTGATCCATTCTCACACCTCACAAATAAAGAAAATAGTATATTTTTTGAAAATAGAGAAAACACTTCAACAAAATTTCAACCATAATCCATTGCCATATAATTATTTTGGTGCCAGTAAGTACAACAGGCACCTGCAAAAGGATTCACAGTTATGTCTTTGAAGCACTTGAGGACACCCCTGTTATTGTACTTTTGGCTGGTGCTATACTCTCTTGGCCTTCTGTATCAAACAACATGGTTGGAAAGATGGGTAGTATCATGGTGGGAGTATTACTGTTGCTGCCATTCTGGTTGTTGCAGTTTCTGCTGTCTTTAACTTCAAGAAATCCAAGCAATTTGAAAAGCCCTCCTCAAAGAGTAGGGACATCATGGTGGATATAGCGAGCTATTGTTAGCACCAACATATTTCAATGCAGCTGTAGGTATTGTCGCTGCAGCAGTCACAATTGTGGTGGTGGCATTTTTAGGTCTGTCTCTGGCTGTTACTCTACTTCGCTTATTCTATGAAATGCAAGATGGATGATCATACCTTGCCTCAGGATCTCTTTGCTTGTGAGACACTGGGTCAGACATAACAATCTGCACTGACAAAACAGGCACCCTTACATTAAATGAGATGAAGGTAACATAATTTTTTCCATAAAGAAGCAATGAGAGAAGATAATTCCACATGATAATATCAAATGTTCTTGATATAATGCAAAAAGCAGTTGGTTTAAACACAACCAGTTACTTCAAACCTACTATTTAGAACATTGATTCTAAATCATATGTAAAGATTTATGGGAGCCCCATCAAGAAAGGCATACTTTGTTGGGCTGTTTTTGATTTGAATATGAATATCAATGAAATCTAAAATCCATGTTGAAGCCTTTAATTTAGAGAAAAAGAGATATCAATGAAAAACTAAGAAGCAACTACAAAGTAATTATTAGTTTTATTCCTACTGAAGTTAAAAGGAAAGTCAATCTTCATTGAATTTTCCTAGGAATACAATTGGAGTAAAAGACAAACAAGATCGGGGATAAAATTCATACATTCAAGTGGACAAGAAGTTATACACATCATAAGTTTGAGAAGCGCAGTAAAGAACTCATATTTAGTAGATCAAACAACTTGGTCCAAGTTGACTAACCACAATATCAATCTATGTTTGATCTTATTTATATATTCTCATATTTAACAAATCACTAATGTAGAAGGCCTTAAATCATACTAAATAAAATTACAATGAAGCATATGCAAACCAAACTCAAAGCAAAGTGACCTGATCAATCCCGTATTGAAACCAAATTATAATAGCAACAATTACCAAAAGGTTAGGAAATTGAAACACACACACACATTTAAACCTGCACAAGTTACAAGAAATACATTTTTTTACTGCATAAGAAATTTTTTGCCATCTTTTCATCAGTTGGATAATTGATATTGAATGATGATTAATTAGACTGTAAATTTATTTTTCTTCAATAAGAAGAAATTTTCAGAATGCTCAATTCCCAAGGTATTGCAACAATGCTCAGGTCACATCACATTTAGGTAGAATAGTAACAATGGCAAGAGAGCAACAATTCCAAAAAAAGAAGATGAAGATATAAGTCTCATAAGTAGGATTAAAAAAAAAAGATAATAATAATTGCAATTTCTAGTGTCCCCTCCTGAGCACCTCAACTGATGTTGCAGGGGCAGTACAAATTAAAAAGACCATGATGAAAGGCAAAGCAAAGGAAGGCTAGGGTGGCTGTTGCCTCCCATTAAATTGGAATATCTTATATTTATTATTACACACATCAGTAATTCTTTGTATTGTATGTCCCAATTCTTCTAATATAATAAAATGGTTCCCTAGAGTTTTTGCAGATATCACAACCACTTAATCCCATCAAAAGCCAAAGGTTGTGATGGGATTAAGGTGACAATGGTACACCAGAAAAAATTATTGATTTTTATTAAGAAAATTTTTAATTGCTCTATAATTTTATTTTTAGACATACCTTATCCTAAATACAAATATATTTTCCTTCAAAGAAGCTATTGTCACCCTAAATAAAAGACCATAGGTTATGTTATTGAAAAAAAAAATGTGTGCATTATAGAGAGGCAATATACATAAAAAAATTGACCTAGATACGACGGCTAAGCAAGAAGAGAGTAATTTAAGAATGTATCATCAAATTGTTTTAAAACATATTCCTATGTAGAAATAAAGAAGTTGATTAATTTGGTGACAAGGTGATTATGAGAATCTGTAAACCAAGCATGCTAATTTATAAGTTATTGCTTTTAATTTTGGGTGCCCTTATCCCCACTAAGCTTTACATGCCCTGGCCAGGCAGTATAATCTTGCAACCAGGCCACTTGCAAGCTAACTTGTGGACAATCACCTTTGACAAGGCTTGTTTCAAGTGACTGTTTTATTAACCTACATATCAAAGTAAGTTTTAGTTTGATTTGAAAGAAGGTTAGTCATACTTTGATAGAGTTTTCTTTAGTTGAATTCAAGAATATCCCAAGCAAAGTAACATACAAAGTAATAGTTATAAACATACCTCAATGGCCTAAGACAATACTGTGGGGGCAATCAGGTACTTGTATTGAAATTGAAGCCCGTCTTTGCCCTTCCACTCAAATGTTAAGAGCATTTATCTACTCTGCAAACAAGTTTGCATGTTTCCAAAGCATAAAGCTCCTTCATACAAATAAAAACATTAGGATAAAATGTTAATAGTTTACCTATTTAGCCAGTGCCCTTGTTAAAATGTTTGTCTTTTAAGTTCTCTAATTTTGGGTTATTCAAAGCACATAATCAAATTATTGAAACCCACTTCTTAGATTCTTGAAATATAGTTCTTCTTCTTGGTCATTTAATGTATTTCAAATCACATAGGCATTTTCTATGTGACCATGTTTATTAGATAATGTGTCTTAGATAGCACCATAATTTTTCTTCCAAGTGTACAAGCACCGCCCCCCCCCCCCCCCCCCCCACCCCCCCCTCTTTCACAACAGCCCTTTAGCACATGTAGAAAGGGTCTGTTTCTACAATTGCAATATAAAAACGTCCTAAAAATAAAATCTATTACACACTGATGGATTTCGTTACAAGAAAATCAAAGCATTTAAAATTATGTGTACTTCCCTTGTACTCATTGTAATTCATAAGGATGATAACATAGTTGCCATATAGGGAAAGAAGGTTGTAAATGACAAACAGTCAAACACAGCTGAACAGAAAGTATAAGACAAAAATTGACTCACAACTTCCTTTCCAAAACATTGTCATGCATCCTAGATGGTGACTTTACTTTTCTGCTGATGGTTCTAAGGTGGAGAAGGTCTGTATGTAACAACATTAAAATGTTCATTCAATTTCATCTAACTACGAATGTTGCTACACCCTTGCATTGACTTTCTTGCAGCAGTTTTTTTTTTTTTTTTTGGGTCAGGTAAAGTCCCACTAACTGCAGCCATTATGGGTGAACCTGTTAAAGTATACACTGGGAGCTTTAGTCTTGGCCACTGAGCTATTCAACAATGACAGCATGGTAAAGTCATCTGCGGGTTGATCAAAGCCATTTGTAACCAAAGTCATAGCATTCTTACTTATGATACAATCTAGGGCAAGATCTATCTTTGGTGTGGATGAGAAAGTGAAGAAAACACTCATTTTTAAAACTTTTCATTTGTCAAGTCTTCAATGAATTTAATGCTAGGCAATTGGAGAACACATTGAAGGAGTTATTCAAGAACAAGCTGTTTTTAATAATTATAAGGTTTACCATAGTCCATCAACTGTTGATGTGGAGTTTCTGAAGCGGTTTGCTAGTATTGAGAGGCTGAATAGGGGGGCAATGGGGTGCTTGCATTTGGACTTGCATCTTCCTGTCGACTGATTGGTTGGCTCTTCAAGTGGATTCCAGTTGGATAAGAAAAGATTCTCTGCTCCTGAATGACTAACCAATAAGCAATACAATAACAACCACCCCCCCCCCCCCCCCCAAAAAAAGTATGTTTAGTCAATAATTCCAATCATTTGTAATTCATGACTTTTAGTTTTAGGTGAAGTGAAGATGAAAATGTAGTGCTAAGGGATATCAATTCAAGAGAAAGCTTCCAGTTAGTCTCTAACATAAGATATGTTCAAGTACACATGGAGTAATAACTGTTATTTTTTGACAAGAATAACATAAAACTCATATTTCAGTGGAAAAGACAACTTCTACCAAACTTGGCCTACTTGATTATCAATCAATGTTTAATCTTATTTATATTTTGTCAGATTTAACAAAACAGCAATACAGAAGGCCTTAAATCATACCAGCTAAAATTACAATGAAGCATATGTAGTCAATCTCAGCATAGAGGAACATCATGACTACTCCCTTATTGAAATCAAATTATATTGCTAGTATGCTATCATGTGAACTTAGGGGCAACAAACTGTATTTGAACCTGAGTTCTTTCAAAAGGACCAACACCAAGAGATGCTGGACACATGAAACGATATTCTGGACCTTAGCATGTGATGAATTTTCAGAACTGGTCTTAAGAGCTATCAATTGATAGACCAAAGTCCAAATAGACATATTTTGCCAAAAGTAATTCACACCTCAAACAATATGGGGTAATAGGCAATAAACGTATTCATGTCCACCAGGATGTATTTTAAAAGTCTTTCTTTTTTAAAATAATAAATTTTGCAGAAATAATACCTCCATATTCACATAAAAATAAAATTAAAACCAAGACCTCAATTTCCACCATGTAATAATTTGGTAGGAGGTACAATTTGGTCAAAAGACCATACCTTACTTATTAACCATAAAAGTAAGGCTCAAATCATCCAATAATCCTAATTCAGCTACAACCTACAAGTAACCTTTAAGTATGATCCACTAGATATTGATCTTTGTCAGTTTAAAAAATCATATGCCACTTGGGAAATAAAAATACTTTCATATCATGTTGAACAAATTCAGTAAGCTAAGATAATGAAAAATATTTGTTTAGTATATTAGCAGCACATACTTGTCCAATGACAATCAAAAAAAAATTCTTAAAAAAATTTATAAGTTTTTTTCAATTAAAAGACGCTGAATTTAGCTGCATATTAAACGAAATAATTTCTTTGTATGGTTTATTAGATGCCAATATATTAATCTTACATTCACCTTTATAACTTAACCATTTTTTTTTCTTAAACAACTTAAAAGCATGACAATTTCTTTCATTAATTCTGATTTTTCCTTACATTAATGTCCTTTCAAATTGGATCAGTACCCATCATGTGAATTAGACAGTTAATTTGAGAGAGAAGTGATACAAGAATGAAAAGATGCAAATGAAACAAGAAAATGTTTCAATGTTATAAGGGTACCTTGACATATTCTTAGAAGTTAAATCAAGAGGTTCTCATTTCTTCAAAAGTAGATATGTATTGAAGTCAGCATCCTACATGTAGCATAAGAGGTCAAGGCCATCTTTGCCGTTTTCTGAAAGTTTACAGGCAGAATCAGACTAGAGTGATTTGACCCCAGACCCCATCTTATGAGGCTGTGGGCTACAGAATTAGCGAACCCCATACATAAAGCTGAAATTTCCTTCATTAGGTTCTTCCATTCCCAACCTGGCTTGCAATGAAGTTGATGAAGCTAGCTGTGTCACTTTCTGTTGGCTCAGAATATGATGACAAAATTCAAGCAGAGCAACCCAAAGAGAAATGCTCGACAACAAGCTAACAAGACAAAAATTATCACTAGATCAGATTCATCCAACTACACTAAGGAAGAGAGATAGCAATCCAATTGTGTGATGTTTACTGAATTTTACCATTATATATATATACGTAAACACTAAAACTCGTCTCTCAAAAAGTAAGAGAGTGAGGTCATTCATTCAGAACATAGTAACATTTTGTCAAATATTTGGAGTGCATACCTTTATACTCTCTATCACAACTTGCTCAAGTCTGTCCTGTTTGGCCAATGGAATTGCCCATCTTGCCGTTGATGTTTATGCCACGTCTGATTGCTCTCCCATTCCCACGTTCATCTTTGAGAATCGCAGCCAAGCCTACATTCTTTTGGTCATATGACCCATCAAAATTAAGCTTTACCCATTGGTCAGGTGGCTTGAACCAAGCCCTTCCCCTGTTTTGCCCTTCAAGTGATCTCACGTAAGAGTCAAACTGATTGTTAAGACGATGCAGTAGCTGGTTTATGCTGTATTTAGCGTTTGAAAACAGAGCATCCTCCCGTGCATCCAAAAGAATATTCATAGCCAATACTGCATACAGTGTGAATTCATCTTTGTTCACTCTTTCTGCCAGTAATTCCTTTGGGGGTTCAATTATATGTTCAATGAATTCCCTTATAGATTGAGCTTGGATCATTTCTACTCTAAAACCCCATCTACCACCATACCACAATCCTTTGGCATAGCGACAACATTGAAATAGATGTAAAACTGAATCTTCTGCAATTTCACAAAGAAGGCAGTAATAGGCATCTTGAGCTTCGGAGCATCCGTCCAGCTTCTGCTTAAAGGGGAGGACATCTGCAGCCACTCTCGATAAAAACATCTTTAATCTTTCATCAAAACTCACTTTTATTCTTTCATGAATTCTTATGCAGGCCACCTTATCTGCAGCGGAGTTCTGAGGAGAACATGTGCATGCTACATGGACCCCACACTTTTTTATGGTAATTTCAGCTATTTCTGGATTATAATTTGAAAATTCAAATTGAAGCTTAACTTCAGTCCCTTCATTTAGAATTATGCCTTCCAATGAACTATCCCTCATATAGAATACCCATAGATAAGAATAAGATGATGATGATGGTGGAATTGGAAAACATGCATAAGTATTTGAGTGCAATCCTTTATAACCATCAACGAAAATGTTGATAGCATGATTTACTGATATAAAAGACCCATCCCTATCCTTCGATTGCACTTGTAAAACAACACAGAAAGCAAATGATGGAAGAAGTTTCCGACTGACCGAGAATGATATGGAACTTCCACCAATTTGATGGTTGAACCATTTTGGAATCTTACTTCCTTCAATTAACACTTCTCCATCAATTTTAAATGAAAGCCCCTTTTTATGAGGAAAGTCAGTTTCAGATGCATAGTCCCGGTGCGATGATCCCCTTGGACATACAATATTCCGTGGAAGCCCTACCTGTTCTGCGAACTGCATGCATTTAGCAAATTAAAGAAACCACAGTTTAGAAAATCTAGTAATATATTTGGGAAAGTTAACCAAAATTGAATCTTTGAGAGAGACGAACCTGACTCAATAATCTTCTGCTTGATTGTGAATCCAACGATTTGCATCCTAATATTTGTACTCTATTTATACATGATGGAAGTCTTGGAATTTTCTGAAGATTACGGCAATTGTCAATACGAAGCCTCTGTAATTGAGGAAATCTACTAGAGATGTCCGGGAGGGTAGTAATGTTGCTGTACATAACAAATAACGTTTTCAATTTGGGGAAGCAATCAGGAATATCCAGGTTCTTTGGAAAATTTTCAAAATCAGAGATACAGAGGAGATTAAGATTTGGTAATGACGAAGGTAGAGCTAATCTTTCCGTATTTTGCCCAATATCGGGGAACTTCCAAAGACCTCCACAGCCTTCGAGATATAACCTTTCAAGAGATTTCAACTTGAGATTCCTCGGAATGATTTTAAGACTTCCACATCTATGGAGATTCCAATATTCAAGCGCTTCAAGAAGTCCTACAGACTGATGAATCTCAACTAAATTTTCACAATTATTAAGTTCCAGCCTCTTTACGTTTGGGGCAATCACCGATAAGTCAGGTAATATGGTAATGTTTTTACAGGCAGTGAAATCCATATATTTCAAAGCTGGGAGCCGGCATCTCTGTAGAGGATGGAAAAAAAAATCAATAAATATAGCTTAAAAATATAATAATTTATAAATGGTAATGGTCAAACCTCAAAATGCTCATCCAATTTAACGTGGCTTTCTCGCACTTTAAGTGCAACAAGTTTTTGAAGATTAACGGTGGCTGGCAAGGAAGGTAAAGAAAATCCATTCCAATCAATTAACCTTAACTCATTTGGAAGATATATAACATCTTCACAAATTAAATTACGAACTATCAAGTATTTGAGATTTTTCATCCTTCCAAAATCCAGCTGCATGTTTCTTGGTTGTGGTAGGCACAATTTTAGGCCTTTAACTTCTTCTAATCCCTAAATGGACAAAGAATTACAATAATTACAGTATACAACAAAATTTACAATTATTAAGTTGTAAAAAAAAATAAATGTGGATAAACCTATGTTTTCTTCAACATTAAACGAAATAAAAAACAAAGAAATGAGAAAAATATTCACTACAAAAGTACATATGCTTGGTGAGAAAAAAGAAAAGATAAATCAAAATAATTTATACCTTATCTGGTAGTTCGGAAGCATAATCATAACACAATAACCTTTTAGGTTTCTTTGATACTTTTGCTTCTTGTTTGATAATTTCCAAACCCATTTGTTGTATCAAGTCATGCATCGATAATTTGTCATCTTTATCAACAAATATGAGAGACTTATCTTTAAGTTTTTCAATATCTATATATGGGTCATAAGAATTGCAACTTTCTAGTACATGCTCTACAACATCCTTGTGTAATCCCTTGAGACAAGATGCAATATCAAGGAAAATATGCTGCTGACTTTCCTCCAATCCATCGTAGCTTATTTTGAGTACTTTTAGAATATTTGGATTAAGAATTCTTTTGTACTTATCTAATGCACTTTTCCAATAGCGTATATCATCTCTTGGATACAAACTAGAGCCTATTACTTTCAAAGCTAATGGAAGACCTTTAGCGTAGCTTAAAAATAGGTCTACGAGTTCTGAATAACCTTTCTTAGGCTTGTTTTCTTTGAATGCATGTTGACAAAAGAGCTCACGAGATTCATGTTTATCTAATTCCTTGAGCCTGTAGTTATAGACGGTTAAATGATGATAATCTTCTTGAAGAGTAGATGGTAATTTTCCATCTCTTGTTGTGATAATAATTCTACTTCCAGAAGCAAAACAATTGCATTCGCCAAGCAAATCTGTTACTTCGATTAATTCGTCCACATCATCAAGAATTATAAGAATTCTTTTGTGTTGAGGCATTTCCTTTCTCTCATTGATTTTTTTAATTGCACCAAGCTCCTTCAAAGTTCTACCTCCTAAGATCTCAGAACAAAGTGTCTCTCTTAATTGGTGTTTGCCATCATTTGTTCTTGAGTTTTCTTTAACATTCTCTGCAAAGCTGCTTCCTTCAAAACGATATGCAATTAATTCATAAATAGCTTTGGCAATTGTTGTCTTACCTATTCCAGGAAGGCCATGAATCACTACTATACGCAAATCATTTGAATCAATATCTAAGAGACAATTTATATCCTCCACACGGGAATCTATTCCAACGGGGTATTTAACATCAGATATTTTCGTATAATTTAATTTAACTCTTGAGATGATCTCTTCCAAAACTTCTTTGATAACAGTAAATTGAGGGTGGCTGCCAGTTGCAAAGCATTAAAAACTTGTTAGAAAATAGAATATAAAGATGAACTAAAATTCAAAATGTTTAGCATGTGTACTATGATTGAAATATTGTTAATACAAGTTAATGGCGAGTAACTCATAGATCTAAGAACTATTAGTATGAACCATTTTTTCCTCAGCTACAAAATCAAATTTTGGCTTTTAGCACGAAGACTCGTGAAAAACTAGTTTGGTAAGGAAACAAGCTTCTTAAATATCCACTTCTAATTGACAGACACTAGTTTGAATGCATTCGTTAAGATATTTGAGGGATCGAAGTTTGGTAAACATTACATGGGTGTGCATTGAATTTATAATGGGTCCCAAGACTCTCCATTACATTAAAGAAAAAAGAAAAAACCTAAAATTTTAGAATTACAACTGATTTTCTTTTTTAAAGGGAAAAAAAAATAGTTTTGCACTCTCTCACCAATTCCAAGAAGGCCACAAAATATTAAACCATAGAAATCTAACTCAATTGAAACAGTAAATTGATTGACAAAAAAAAAATGTTATGAGCGCGCTAAATAATTATTGATAAGTTAATAAAACCTAAATACAAAAACTTAATAAGCAATTTTGCATCTTAAAAAAAAAATTAAAATATATATATATATATATATAATATAGAAAGAGGAATAAATAATATTTAATTGATATTGAAATATAAAAAAAAAAACCCCCAAAAACCTCAAATTATATAGAGCTGCCTAAAGTGGGAAAATCTTATAATTAATTGATAAGATAATCAGTTATATGTGCTTACCTTTCTATCTAGCCTAACTAGCACATTATTAAAAGATATGAACTTTCAAAATTTCAAAAAATAAGGCAAAAAATAAGACTTCACTAAAGAGTTGTCTAACGTTAAAATTTTTTGGGGATAACAAATATAGTGATAGAATGCATACTCTTTTGTGCAATGCCATCCCCCTATACTACCGGCTTCATGTAGAGCTATCCTCCATTTTTGCACTTCCATTTTATCCTTGACCTTCGTTTCATGTTTTGTCAAAGCTTCTCCGAACTTTCCCTTTTGGTCACGTACTTCTGATGGATCCACCTTATAAAAAATTGGTAACACAGTTTGATCTTCCTTTCTATACTCAAGAACTTTGACAAGTTCTTTCAAACACCAAGTGGAAAATGCGTAGTTTTTAGAGAATATAATGATTAAAATTCTTGAACTTTCAATGGCTTCGAAAAGTTTGTCTGAAATTTCTTCACCCCTTAAGTGCTCGTCATCACGGAAGATGTTAATACCATGATGATCCAAAAAGCCGATCAAAATACTCATAAAATTATTGCGGGTATCCTCACCTCTAAAACTCACGAATACGTCATATCTATACTGGTGGGTAGAAGAGGAAGAAGAGTCTCCTTTGTTGATTGGAAAAGCCATGGTGATTTGGATAGACAGTAGAACAGTTTTAAAAGGAAGAGGAGAGTTTAAGTGATGAAATTGGAATGGTAAGAGTTCAAGTGAGAATTTTCTGAATGGATTTGAGAGAGAGAGAGAGAGAATGGGAATGGCAGAGTAAAGGAATTGAATATTAGTTGAGTTCCTATTACTGTGAGGTCTATTATGAAAATACTTGCGGTGAGAGTTGGTGGCCCAAACGCAAAGAAGACTTGTTATCTAATGTGAAATGCTAAAATTGGAAAATTGCTTACCATTCATTTTCAAACTTGGGACCCAGTAGGAAAGTGGGGAGAAATTTCTTGGGTACGCACTTATTTTTGGAGTGTAGTGTGTTACCATTCATGCATTCTGAATTCGTATTCAAAGTTTAAAGAAAAGGGAGACACAATTTCTTTCTTTCTCTCTCTCCCTTTTCTTCTAAATTTCCTTTTTCTTCTTTTCTCTCCCTCCGTCACCATCATCTCTCTATCCCTTTTTCTTTTTCATTTTTCTTTTTTGATCTCTTCTTTTATCTATATATGTGTTTTAATATTTTCTTTCTTTCTCTGTTTCTTCTAGGATCTCGCTCTTTCTCACGTGTTTAATATTTATCTCTACTATATTAAACGCGAGAAGTAGACATAAAAGAATAAAGAAGCATTAAATTTGTGTATTTAAATTAATCAATATAAGTATATTCAATTTAACTGGAAAAAAATTTACAATATTACAAATTTTATTACATAACTTTCATAAATTAAAGTTGTAATGAGTGTGATTAATAAATTTCAAGAACATAATAAACAAATATATGATTTTTTTTTTTTTGTGACATATCAAATTAGAAAAATTGTAAAATAAATTTTGTAATATCTTTCGTTTAATTCTATTTTGAAAATAACACTATCTGTGTTTTATCATATATGTGAATATAATTATAAAAAAAAAAGGTAAGTTTTGCTGATTATTTATTATTGAAATTTCAATGTACTAAAAAAAAATCAACACACTGGTGCCAACTACTACCATACATTATCTCATCCTCATTTATTTACTTTTTTTTTTTTTTTTCCGCCAAATTGTTAGAGTTACAATACACAATAAATTGGTAGCTGTAGCAGAAGTCACGGCAACAACAAGCTTTTTTGACTCTTGACTATATTTTTGGTTATGCTTTTTCTTTATTAATTATTTTTTTCAAATTTCAGAATCATAGCACCACAAGATATCCAGCTGTCCCCCTCAAACATATATAGAATAGTTCTTCAGTAAAGATAAATATTAAACAGAGCTAGAGAAAGAAAACTGCGTGAACATTGACTCGTCACCTCCGTGAAGTGGGCTAGGTGATGCAGTGCAGCAGTGGTACATTCCTAGAAGAATGTTTTTGCAGCGGTGGTACTAGAGTCAAGTTTTTTTTTTTTTTTTTCCTTTGAAATTAATACATTTGTATTTTTTTTTTTTTTTTAGAATAAATTCATCTGTAATCTGGTTTGATAAAATGTTTTTTTTTTTTTTTTTTTATAGTAAATTTTTGAAAGCCTAAGGATGGGCTTGGTGGTTAATTTTTGTTGGACTATTTCGGTTAAATTTTAAAATTTTATTGTGTTATTTGGACTAAAATTTATTTCATTACAAGGCCATGAACTATGTTAAGGGAAAGAAAAAAAGATTTTGGGTCAAGGGGGCTAGGAAGAATTTTGCTGGGCCAAACTTTAGAATTTTATACATTTGTATATACTACATAATTTTTTTATATATAGGAGTTTTGAATATATATTACACAGCCTTGAAACTTGAGCTATATGCATAGATCCAAGTACAAAACATGGAATTGTGAACACGGCAGGTAGAGTCGAATTCTTAGAGCAGGACGGAAAAAAGTATATATTTTACCTTCTTCAAATTTATTTTATTTATTTTATCATTTTATTTTATAATTCACTCAATATTTTAATTTCTATTTTTACACCTAGCTCATTAAAATAATATAAATTATATCAATAAATAATATAAAAAATTCAATCTCTCTCTCTTTCCTCTCTCTCCAACACACCCACATACCACTTAAAATAATAAAATTTAAGTTTACTACCTAAGAGCATTCCTATCAGGTGTGCCAAATGCCAAATATTTGATATTTGGCACACCAAATACCAAAAATCCTCTCTCATGAGATGTGTCAAATGCCAAAACATTTGGCACATATGAACAGTTCCGTTCTAAAAATGCAACGGTACAGCCAGAAATGGCATTTTCAAAAATTAATTTTTTAATGATTTTCTCTCTCCTCTCTGGCATTTTATCTCCTTTTTTCTCTCTCTCTCTCTCGTCCGCCTCCCTCACTTTTCTCTTAGCCCTTCTCTCTCCTCTCTCTCTCTCACTTTTCTCTCAGCTTACCTCATCCACTCGCCAACAGCTCACCTCCTCCACTCACCAAGTAGCTCGCCTCTCCTCCAGTACCAACGCCACCCGCCTCCACCGACGCTGCTTGCCTCCGCCGATGCCGCTCGCCAAGCAACTTGCTTCGCCTCCGCCGATGCCGCTCCAAGTAACCTGCTTCCGCTGAAATCTGCCCGATCTCACTAAGATCCGATTCCCCTTATTTGTTTGGATTGTTTATGGTTGATTTTGGGGGTTGGATCTATCCACCGACGCTACTCGCCTCCGCCGATGCTGCTCGCATCCGCCAATGCCTCTCGCCAAGCAACTTGCTTCGCCTCCGCCGATGCCGCTCCAAGCAACCTGCCTATCCACACCTCGCCGATCTCTCTCTCTCTCTCTCTCTTTTGGTGGTTGTGGCAGATTTCTAATGGTGGTTGGTTGTGGGTATTGTTGGTGGTTGGCTGATTATGGTTAAAGGTGGTGGGTTGATCGGGTTGTGGGTGTGAGGTTTGGCAGCGACAGCGGGTGGGTCGGCGGTGGGATGCGGCGGGTCGGTGGTGGGTTGTGTTTTTTGTTTTTGTTTTTCTGTTTTGGTGGTTGTGATTCGAGTGGTTGTGGGTTGATTTTCATGGGTTGTGATGGGCTGATGTTGGTGGGTGCGGCGGTTGTGGGTTGATTTTGGTGGTTTTCTTTTTTTGTTTTTTCTGGTGTTTGTGGCCGCAACCATTTTTCTGGTAGTGTTTTATTTTTATTTTTTATAAAGTGGTGTTGGTGGACGTAGGTTTGTGCCGGTGGTGGCTATCGGTGTTGTTGCGGCAGTGGTTGTTGGTGGCAGTGCTGGTTGTGCCGTTGTTTGTTGTTGTTGATGTTGTTGAAGATGATGATATATTATTTTAATGTGTTGGAAATATTATTTTAATGTATAGAATTGCAGAATAGAACATCTGATAAATGGTATGTTGTAAAATGATGTGTTAAAATGATAAAGTAGGTGTTTGGTGTGTCAAAATGGCATTTTTTATAGAAAAGCTGATGAGAATGCTCTTACAGTAATGCTAATTGGAAAATTGCTTACCATTCATTTTCAAACTTGGGACCCAGTACCAGTGGGAAACTGGAGAGAAATTTCTTGGGTATGCGCTTATTTTTGGACTCTAGTGTAGTTTATGCATTCTAATAAATTCAGAGAAATTTATTGGGTATGCGCTTTTTTTTTGGAGAGTAGTGTAGTTTAGAGCATCAACAGCGGAAAGTGTATATGCCAAATGTAATGGTTTTTTTAGCATTTAGGGCCAAAATGCTCACTCCAGCCCGAATTGCAAAATGTGCCGATTGTAAAAAAATTTGGGATTGTGCTACAGTGCGATTCTACATTTAGAGCATCTCCATTCGGAAATGCCATCCTATCCTATTTTAACATCCCAAAAGGTTACTTTACTACTTATACCCTACCATTTTTCAATACTTCCTCCATCCCAACTTTTATTTTACAATCCTATACATTAAAATAATATAAATTATATAATAAAATAATATTTAAAAGATATCTACCCCTCCTTTCCTTTCGTCCCTATCCCTGCCTCTCTGAGTCTCTGTCCCTCTCTCAACAACCAAACAACCCAATCATCACCACACCACCACCACCACCATTCCTAACACGCCACCATGCCCACCAAATTCCACCGGAACCAAAAACTCAAAAAAAAAAAAAAAAAAAAAAACCCACCAGATCATTGCCACATCCACCGAGAGAAACCATCAACGGCGACATTGGCGATCTTAAGCGAAACCATCATCAGCGATCTTGAGCGAAACCATCATCGGCGACATTGGCAACCCACCAATCTCCACCGAGAAACCCACCAATCTGCACCGATCCATACCCACCCCAATCGTACGATCCAGTCGCCTCTCTCTCCACCAATCCCCACCACACGTCCATCATGATCCCCTCCACTCCGGCACTCTTCAGCGCCTGCAAACAGAGTTCATCGCTTTCACCTATTCACTGCATTGTTCATCGTCACGCTATCCAACGACGTCATCATCAGCTCGTGTCTCGGCTCGTGTCACGGAGAGATCGGCTCGGAGTTCCGGCGAGAGCTCCGATGTGGTGCGTGATGCTCAGTGCCATGGAGTATCTGAGAGTGTGATAGAGAAGAGGGAGAAAGAGAGGAAAGCGTGAGAGATAGAGAGACGGAGAGACAGATGAGAGATGAGAGATAAAAAAAAACTGAATAAAATATTAATATAATTTTTGGCATAGTGCTACAGTGCCATCTTACATGTAAGATGGCACTGTAGCACTATGCCAAAAAAATTTACAATTTCTCACTTTTGGCATTCCGGTTGCTGGGTGTATTTTGGGCCAAAATGCCAAATGTTGTTTACATTTGACATTTGAAAGGCCGGCTGGGGATGCTCTTAGAATCACACTATAGCTCAATTGTAAAACATATATTAATATTTTATGCGTAAATGTCAGGCCTTTCTCTCTCCACGGTCTCTCATCTCTCTCTCCATCGCTCTTTCAGACACCAAGCCTCTCGCTTCTCTCTCATCCCGTCTCTCTCGTCATCGCTGCCGATTCACCCTCACCCATCACTGAAGCTCTTTCAGACCAAGCATCTCTCTTCTCTCTCATCCCCTCTCTCTATCATTCTCTCTTCAAACCAAGATTCCCAAGGGTTTTTGGGTTTGGGTTAAGATCAAAATCAAAATCAGCCAAACCCACAACAAAAAATGGATAGCTAGAACCATCAACACAGAACACAGAAAACAGAACCATCAACACAGAACCATCAACTTTGGCAGCAACGATGGTTTTCTTCAAACCATCAACACAGAACACAAAACCCATTTTCTTCTGGCCGGACGCACTAAGCAGTGTTTATGTTTGGATTGATGGAAGTGGCAGTGATTATTTTTAGGTGATTTGGTGGATTTGCTGCTTTGTTCTTGGCTGGGTTTTTTTTTTTTCTTTTTTTTTTCTTTTCTTTTGAGAAAAATTTTGGCTAGGTTGTTGGTGGTTAAATAATGGGTTTGGTGTGGTGGCGCCTGTTGTTGGTGGCGGTGTGGCTGAGAGAGAGAGAGAGAGAGAGAGGCAGGGAGGAAAAGTGACCGGATAAAGGAAAGGGAGATAATTTTATATTATTTTTTTATTGTATAATTTATATTATTTTAATGTATTGTATTGTAAAATAGAAGTTGGGATGTTGGAGGATTGTAAAATGGTATTGTATAAATGAATAAAGTAGCTTTTTAGGATGGTAAAATAGAATAGGATGAGATTTTGAGCTGTGAATACTCTTACACATTCTAAATTCATATTCAAACTTATTCTAAAAAAAATAATAATAATTCTTATTCAAACTTTCTCTGTTTCTTCTGGATTTTCGCTCGTTCTCACGTGATGTCATATTGTGAAACGTTGTGGTATCACTGGGACCCACCTCGGGTGGCATTTGTGTCTAGAATTTGGATCAGATTCAGAGGTAATGAGAAACGCTACAAATGCAAAATGGTGCATGCGCAACAAATTTTCACAGTGGTTGAATTGTGAGGAAGCTACGAGCCTACGACTCCAAGTGGGAGGAGGCAAAATCTGAACAAAAAGTTTTCAATGAAAATCCCAAAAAGAATAAAGTTTTTATGCATCTACCGTATTGAATTTTCTCCCAACTTTTTTTAATAGTTATCTCTACTATATTAAATGCGAGAAGTAGACAAAAAAGAATAGAGAAGCATTAAATTTGTGTAATTAAATATTAATCAATATAACTATATATTGAATTTAATTGGAAAAATGTTAAGTACCTACCAATTTTACTACAAAACTTTCATCAATTAAATTGATATCGTAATGAGTGTGGTTGATGATAAATTTTGAAAATATAATAAACAAATATACAAATATATGCAATTTTTTTTTTATAGAAATATTATGTTTACAATATTTTGACAATACTTTTACAACAAATTTTAAGTGACATGTTGTTACGGGTTATTATTGGTAGGGTAAAAAAGTTATTTCAATCGTAAATTCAAATTTGAACCAATGACAACTAATCATAGACCACTTGTGATTTGATATGAAAGTAGAGAAGTACTACTTAGGATTTGTTGTAAAAATGTCGTGGATATATCATTTCTTATGAAAGTATTGTGAAAATGTTGTGTACATAACAATTTTTTTTTTATTGATGACATATCAAATTATAAAAATTATGCAATAAATTTTGTAATATCCGTAACATTAGTGTTAAATTCTACTTTGAAAATAACACTATCTCTTTATCATATATGTGAATATAATTAAAAAATTCGTAAGTTTTGCCAATTATTTATTATTGAAATTTTAGATCAAGTTCCTCGAGTTCAATGTTTTCACCAAATTTACAAGAAAATTGTGTGTGAAACTATGAATTTTGGCTCATCCAATTTGACTATACTAAAAAATAAGTCTAAGAATATAATAAAATATCACAACATTTTCACAATACTTTCATTTTTAGGATCCAAATAGATTTTTTTTTTTTTTGAGAGAAATGCTACATCCATAATATATTTAGAGCAAATTCTAAATGACAAGTTTTTATTGGTTTTAAACTGAGCCCACTACTGATATCATTTTTTTTATCCATCAAAAATACCTTGTCACATAAAATTTGTTATGAAATTATTGTGAAAATGTTATAGACATAACATTACTTCTTAAACTTTAAAATCAAGCAATTTTCCTTTAATATTTTGGAAAATAGCAAATATGTCATATTGTAATTCTCTCAATTAAACCCTAATGAAAGTTTATGATTTTATTACTACACACGCTTGGTGCAATGGTCACTCCACAAGTATAAGTGTTTGTAGGGTGTGGAGGGCAAGGGCCAAGGTTCAAGTCTCCAGGAGGGAGCTTCACACACATATACACTTAGATTATCACTACACACACTTGGTGCAATGGTCACTCCACAAGTATAAGTGTTTGTAGGGTGTGGAGGGCAAGGGCCAAGGTTCAAGTCTCCAGGAGGGAGCTTCACACACATATACACTTAGATTATCACTACACACACTTGGTGCAATGGTCACTCCACAAGTATAAGTGTTTGTAGGGTGTGGAGGGCAAGGGCCAAGGTTCAAGTCTCCAGGAGGGAGCTTCACACACATATACACTTAGATTATGTTAGAATAGAAATTCTATTTTATATAAAATAAATAAATAAAAAAAGTTTATGATTCTTAAAAAATTTATTGTGTAATGTCTAAAATACTCCGACCAAATTTTAATATTCCAAAAATTTTCTTCACGTATTTTGAGTTTTAGATGATAGTAATTCTCAGTTTCCTATTTTATTATTTTATTTTGATATTTAAAAAATTGACATCTCAATAATTGTGAAAATATTGTAAGAATGTGTTGTGTGTGTAATTGTGTATGCACACATAAATATTTAAAAGAAAAAACAAAAAGAGCACAAGCAAAACTGGTGTACTGTGGAAAAAAGAAAAAGAAAAAAAAGAAGCCAATGAACAGTATAAATTGTAAAATAATTGTAAAAATATTGTAAGAATTTGTTAAATTGGTGTGATGGTATATGTGCATATAAATAATAAATATTTAAACGAAATGACAAAAAACCACAAACAAAACCGGCGAAGAAAAAAAAAAAAAAAAAAAAAGCTGATGAACGGTGCGGGTTGAAAAAAAAGAGCACAACCAGCGTACTGTGGAAAAAAAAATACCAATAAACAGTACAAATTGTAAAATAATTGTAAAAATTTATTAAGCCAGTGTAACTGTTACGCTAAATAATAGTAAATATTAATTAAAAAAAAAAACACATAAGCACAAACAAAACCGGCGAAGAAAAAATAAAAAACAATGAACAGTGCTGGCTAAGCAAACCAAATGCTATCCAGCTGTCTCCCTCAAACACAGTTAGAAGAGTGCTCCAATAAAGTTATCATTGTATTGATTGGTGATGAGGGGTTAAGGTTTATAAGGCAGCTACTGGTTTGGGTTAATGGTTTTGTGTGCTGGGTTGAGTTGTGTTTGTTGTTGTTGGTACGCTTGAGGGGTTGAGCTGGGTTTATTAGAATTTGTTAGTATTTTGTTCATGATTGTATTGATTAAATTTACGAATTTATATCTATTTTTTCTTTTCGATAATTTGGTTTATGTAGATAAATGGATTGATTTTGTTTTGTACGATACTCATTTATGATTTTTTTGGGGTTTGATTTTCTTGTATTTTTGTGTTTGACTTTTTGGGTTTGTATGTTTTTTTGGGTTTGTGCTCTTGTGCGTTCTTGATAAAGAGGATGTTAGATCGGAATTCATGTGTTGTTGATTTTTAATTATGTTTTTTCCTTTTTTATTTTGTTAAAATTGATAAATTAATTTTTAAAATTCTAAGCTTACGTAAGTTTGATGTGACATTTATTAAATAACAAATAAAATTTTTTATTATTATTTTAATGGCCGCGTCAGCATTTAATGTGATAGTATTATACTCTGTTTGCCATTAAGACATTTTCGTTAAATGAGTAACAATAAAGACTAAGATGGAATGCTTTTTTTATTTAGGGATTAAAAGTGGTAAAATAAAAAAGTAGAGATCAAAATAAAAATAGGGTCAAAATATAAAGACTAAAAATGCATTTACACTAATAAAAATCATAAAAACCTCAAAATACATAGAGCTACCTAAAGTAGGAAAATATTATAATTAATTGATAAGATAATTAATTATATATGCTTACTTTCTATCTAGCCTAACTAGCACATTATTAAAAGATATGATCATAATTTACTTTCAAATTTTCAAAAAATATGGAAATAAGTAAGTCTTCGCTTGAGAGCATGGTTTATAAACTCGGATCATTCAATGAACCATAAAAAAGAGATGTTCAAAATTTTTAAAGTTAAATTAAGGTCGAACCAAGCTTAAATCGTAATGACGTCATAATTAGTTTAATAATTATTTAAAATATAAATAAATATATTAAATTAGTACAAAATAGAAAAATTAACTAAAATAGTCTAATTAAAACAATAAATTCATTTTTTAACTATGTCTAACATATTCATTTGAAGTCAAATAAATATCTATTTAATAATAATAATAATAATAATAACCATTTTTTTATAAAAAGAAAATTAAAAACATCAATTTGTATTGGCATAAGTTGACAAAAAAGGAAGTTTAAATAATAATAAATAAAAAAAAGTGGACAAAAATGAATGATATGATGTATCATTACATCATGTGGGGCTCAAGGATTTGTAAGAAACAAAGTTTCAGGATTGTCTCCCCAATTCCCATTTTTCAATGTCCACGTGACCAGCTCACAAACCTAAAAAAGCACTAAAAACAAAAGTCAATAAAATTAAAGGAAGAGATTAAAAAGTCAATACAAACAAAAGCGGATGAAATTTAAGAGTGAAGAAGTTAGAAACGGCATTTTTCTTTTTCTTTTTTTTCATGTAGCGGTGCTTGAGGCTAAAAAAATCGCAAAAATGAGAGGTTCGTGGTTTTTTCGATTGAATCGTACGGTTTGGTTCAGTTTTAAAACCATGCTTGTAGAAGTGTTGTCAGAAATTTTTGTTTGAGAGGTCAAGTTGTGGTACTAATATATTTATTAAGATAACTCCACACACACATATATACATATACGCTTTTTTATTATATATACATATATATAAACACATTTTTTATTTCATAAGTTATATCTATATATGTATATATATATATATATACACCCCAACCACAACAAAAAAATTTGTATTTTCAATCAAAATTATATTTGATGGCGATCTATTATAAAATAAAATTTATTTTTACCATTTTTATAGTGAAATTCTTAAAAAGTGTTATTTTTTATACAAATTATCAAATTTTATACTAAAATTAGTAAAAAAAAAATTTCCATTGAACTAACAAGAACTGATCAAAACTTGGAAGAATAAGTTTAACTACGAACATATTTGAAGCTATCTTGCTCTAATCTATTATGTAGCTATTAAAAAAACATTTCGTGTGCTATTTTAATGACAAGATTTTTTTTAATGAGTTAGTAACTTGTTAATTGCTACCTAACGAGTTGAAAGAGATAGATTCAAACATGTTTGGCGCTAAATTTTATCAAATATAAAAGCACATTTTACAATAAAAAATAAAATTGAAAAAAAATAAAGTTATATCTTTATAATTATTAGGTCAATTATTTTTTAAAGAGCCTTGTTGGACTGATTCAATTATATGGGGCCAAGTCTTATTTCTGTATACTAAATTTTAAAAATATAAAAATAATTATATAAATAAATAATTCAAAATTTTGGGAGGGCCACTTGTTACTTACCTCCGCCCCTGCATGCTTGAGAGTTGTTTAACGTTAAAATTTTTTGCTGATAACAAAAATAGCGAGAGAATGCATACTCTTTTTTGCAATGCCATCCTCCTATATTGCTGGCTTCGTGGAGAGCTATCCTCCATTTTTGCACTTCTATTTTATCCTTAAACTTTGTTTCATGTTTTGTCAAAGCTTCTCCAAATTTTCCTCTTGTTACGTACTTTTAATGGATCCACCTTATAAAATATTGGTAGCACAATTTGGCCTTTTTTTTCACACTCAAGAATTTTGACAAGTTCTTTCAAACACCAAGATGAAGATGCGTAGTTTTTAGAGAATACAATGATTGAAATTATTGAACTTTCAATGGCTTCGAAAATTTTGTCTGAAATTTCTTCACCCCTTAAGTGCTCATTATCCAAGAAGATGTTAAAACCATGATGATACAAAATGCCGATCAAAATACTTGTAAAATTATTGCGAGTATTGTCACCTTTAAAACTCACGAACACATCATATCTGCACTGGTGGGTGAAAGAGGAAGAAGAGTCTCCTTTGTTGATTAGAAAAGCCATGGTAATTTGGATAGATAGTAGAAGAGATTTAAAAGGAAGAGGGGGAGTTTAAGTGATGAAATTGGAATGGTAAGAGTTTAACACTGTATTTAGTTGGGGTGAAAATAGAGAGGACGGAAAATATAGGGAGAAAAATAAGATGGAAAATAGTGTTTTTTACTGTTTGGCAAAAAAAGGAAAATGGGGAGAAAGGAAAACCCGAGAAAAAATTTTCTTTCCCGGGCTCACAATTTTCATCCTCCCAAATCGGGAGGAGAATCTAGAGAGAAAAATGTTGTGAAAGCACTTTTACACAAATACCCTCTCCCAACGTTTACAACAATCTAGCGTGGCAAAATAAGAAGAAGGAAGTAAAAAATAAACCACGCAACCACCAAACCCAACACCGCAACCTAGCACAAAATTGATGGAGCTTTCAATTAAAATACAAACTCAAATCACAATTTTGAAACTAATCAAATTAGGGAAAAAAAGAGAGGAAAAACTAGCAATGCTGACCTATCTGAGCCTCAGTGGAAGGAGGACATGCAATGGTGCTTCTTGAATGCTCTAGAGTAGATGTAGTGCTAGAAAAGAAAAAAGAAAAGTGAAGATTGAAAATAGAGCACCAGACCATGGTTGTCAAAATCGCGATCCGGATTGTAGGATTGCACAATTTTACGATCTCACCTCACCAAAACGTTTAAAATCGCACTAGGATCGTAAAAATGGTAAGATTATATGTAGGATCATGTAGGATCATATAGGATCGTAGGATCGTATAGGATCCTACCGATCCTACCAAAAACATAAATTTTGGGTTTTTTTTTTAATTTTTTTTTATGGGATAAATTTTTTGTTTTAATGAACCTTTAAGGGTTTTTATTTTTTATTTTTATATTATGATGGTATAGATTTTTATTTTTTATTTTATAAAATTATGTTAACCTAAGAAAATGTTTTCTAATTGCTAGTTCATTTAAAATTAAAATAAAGGAATACTTCATCAATTCTAAATGAAGAATTTGATGTTGACTTTGTTACCTTTTAAGTTATAATGTTGTTAAATTTATTTGATCAATATATTAATTTGTGTTCTAATATTACAAAAATATTTTTTTATATATATAAAATTTTACCAGTTATGCTTATATTTGTATATTGATTGATTAATTTTTTTGAGCATGCTCTCTTATTATTGTTGAGTGGTATAATTTGAATAGTTGAGTATGAAATTGTATCTTGATGTCTTTTGTAGCTCTAGTATACAAATATATAATATTTACATAGATGATGAAATCAATGATGATGATTAGGAATTTAGGACGGTGGTTATAAGAACCTTAAAATGAGAATAATTAAATGTTCACTTCACCTTAATATTCATCTTGCTTTTGAATTTCATATTGTAGTTAGCTAGTTTCCATTTGCTAATTTATTTTGGATTTCAAACTTGGAACTTAGAACTTGGAAATGTTTTCCATATGTTTTGAAAAATATTTTGGTATTTGTTTGCTAAATATTAAACATTTATTGAAATACATTAGGTCAAAACTTAAATATATTTGTTTCGTTAGTATAGACTTAGCGATATATGACATGCAAATTTCATCATATGATGAAAATCTAAGTTTTTTATAGATGGATTTATAATTTATATGATTTTTTATAGATGGATTTATAATTTATGTGATTATTCAACATACAAATTCATTATCAATGTGTTTTTTGCTTTAAATCTAAAAATATGTAGGATCTTACGATTCACGATCCGATCTTACGATCTACGATTCTACTTACCTTTAACGATCCTACGTAGGATCCCAATTTTGACAACTTTGCATCAAACGAAGTGCTAGAGAAGAAAAGGAGAAGAAAAGGAGAAGAAAAGAAAAAAGAAAAGTGAAGATAAGAGGTAAAGCTCCAAAAACGTGTGGATGAAAATAAAAATAAAAAACGTGTGGATGAAAAATAAAGAAGAAGGAGGGGTTAGCTAAGGATTGGTGGGAGATAATAGAAAAAGGGAAGAGAAATATTATTTTAATAAAAAAAAGTGTATATAATAGATAAATTGATACAGGTGTTTTATAAAAGTGATAGTGTAAAATAGTAAAAGTAAGTTTTTTGTGTAAAATATACGAAATTTTTAGATAGACTGATGCGGTTGCTTTTATTACTTTTGCCTTTTCTCATCTTACCTTCATAGCACACCATCATCCAGGTCCAGGTTCTCTTCTCTCTTTATTACTTTTACCTCTTCTCATCTTACCTTCATAGCACACCATCGTCCAGCGGTCCAAGTCCTTTTTTTTTTTCTTTTTTTTTTCAACGTGACTTGATCAAGTTATACATTATTGTAATTTTTACATTATAATAATAAAAATAATAACATAAATTTTTATATATATATATATATATATAATATGGTAAGTTTTATATTATTTAACGAGTACAAATAAATATATTTCTTACCTATTATATAACAAAAGTATAATAATCATTTTATATAAATTATATTTTTTATCATTCACTTTTTCTCTCCAATCAAACAAAAAAATTTTTTACCCTCTTACTTTTTCACCTATCCAACCAAACACAAAAAAAAAATTAAATATTTTTTACCTTCTCACAATTTTCTAACTTCCTACTCTTTTACTCCTCTAACCAAACGGATCTTAAGTGAGAATTTTCTGAATGAATTTTTGAGAGAGAGAGAGAGAGAGAGAGAGAGAGGGAATGGGAATGAGAATGACAGAGTATAGGAATGAATGAGAGGATAGGCAGTGTGATGTTTCCCAAACATGGAGAAGACTTGTTATGTACACATGGCAGTGTCTTGTCTTTGTCGTTGTTATTATTACTATCATCTCTGTAGAATCTGTACTCCTTTTAAGAAAGATTTTCATGCTCAAAGACAATATTCACAGTTTCACACTAGCTAGGCTCCACACACAAGTGCGTTTACCTGGGAATTATTTTGTGTTTTGCGGTTTGCGTTTTTAATTTGCGATTCAGTTAAATTTGTGAAAAATATGTATAAACAGTAAAAACGGGATCTTATAACATTATTTATAGTTTTAAAATTATTTTTTTAAGTATTTTTAATTTTTAATAAAATAAGAGGTATCTAAATAGACACCTACTAAAGTGAAAATTGAAAAATGGCACCATTCTGATTCATTTTCAAACTTGGGATCTTACAAGGCGGAAAGTGGACACAAATCTCTTGGGTACACGCATAATATGAATTCATTTTCAAACTTTAAAGAAAAAAAGACATAATTTCTTTTATATTTTCTCTCTCGCCCTTGTCTTCTCTATAACGAAACCTCCTTTTTCTTCTTCTATCCTTTTTTCTTTTGGATAAAAGTTGTTAAATACACTTTCTAGCACGCACCGTTTTTTAACTGAGACACTGAGAAACAGTTTTAAGTTTCAACTCACAAATATAAATATATATATATATATATATATGTAACAACTTGAAATTACGACTTCAACTCACGATTTTAATTTAAAAAAAAGTATGTAAAAAATACTATGCTTTTCTTTTTTTAATCTCTTCTTCTATTTTGTATGTCTTTGAAATTAAGGTATTGTTAATATGGTAAGGTGTATAGTTGTCAAAATTGCAATCTAGAACGTAAGATCACACGATTTTAGGATCTCACCTCACCAAAACGTTTAGAATCGCACAAAGATTGTAAATATTGTAGGATCACATGTAAAATCGTGTAGGATCGTAGGATTGTATGAGATTTTATTGATCCTATCAAAACGTAAAAATTAGTTTTTTTTTTTAGTTCATATTTGTAAGTTGTAATTTGTAATCTTAAGAGTAAGACATTGTACTTCATAAACGTATCAACTAAGTGGTGGGACTCATATGGAGATGACTTTCTTGAATTAAAAATTTTTGCTATAAGAATATTGAGCTTAACATATAGCTCTTCAAGTTGTGAAAGTAATTGGAGTACATTTGGAATAGTAAGACCAAATGACTTTGGTATATTATTCCCTAGTTGAGAATTCTCTATTAAAATTAGTACAACTTTAAGTACACTAAAAAAGGCGAAAATTGTTTAAACAAAAAAAAATAAAAATAAAAATGAATGAGTTGGTATTCGTTATGTAAAACTTGAAGATAAAAGAGAAAATACCTAATCCATCAAATGCAAAAGAAGAAATTGATTTGAAGAACTTGTCTTCAGATGATGAGTGGTTAGCAAAGGGTGTCAACCAGAAGATGATGGTATAGATTTTGAAAAAGATAATGAAGTAACAATTCTAATACCGTCCTTTATAGATTTTTTTTTTTTTTTTAAAAGTTACGTGTGAATAGTGTGAATGCGTGATAATTATTGTATAATTTGGTTATCAATGTTAGGTGATGATAAGGGTTCAAGAGCTGTTGTTGAAGGAAAAAGTGTGTTAGTATTTTGATATTTGGTTGGTTTCTAATTAAACATTCACTGAACTTTTTAAGTACATTGCGTTAAAACATAAATACATTTGTTTCATTAGTATAGACGTAGTGATATAGGACATGCAAATTACATCATATGATCAAAATCTTTATTTTTTGTTATAGAAGATTCATAATTTATGTGATTATTCAATATACAAAGTTACTATCAATGTGTTTTTTGCTTCAAATCTGAAAATAGGTAGGATTTTACGATCCACGGTCCAATTCTATGATTCACAATCCTACCTACCTCTTGGGATCCTACGTAGAATCCTGATTTTGACAACCTTGGTGAGGTGGCAATGGTCATACCTTAACAGGACAGGTAGAGTTATTAAGGTAAATAACATAACTCTATTGTGTCACAACTCTAACATGAGTGATTATCTATCATTTTTGCATTGACTTACCAATTTTTCTCCACTCATAAGCAACTACATTAAAATTGTAGAAAAAGTTGTCTACTAGACTTTCTTAAACAAGTGAGATAAGTAGTGAATCCACTTGAAAACGCTAAATTCCGATCACGAGTTGACATATGAGAAGGATGTGAATTTGGGTATGGGAAGGACAGTGTACATAGCATTACTTATCCAAAAATGAAAAATTACATGGATCTGCATTGAGAGCATCCTATAAATTATTTTGATGCGAAACTATAGCAAGGCTGTGCATTTCATGGGCCAACGCTTGGTATAATGTAATCTTGCTAGCCTTTCTAGTCAATTTGGGCTTAAAACAAGCTTCTGAGACAATCTCTTCTATGAGGTTTCTTCCTTCTTAAGACAACCTTATCCTACAAACCCTGCCCCCATAATTGATTGAATCCTAAGCCTTCACTTTTGTAAGAAACAAAACTACCATTAAGTCCCAAAATTTTCAATCTCTTCGGTGGATATATGGTAATGATATATTGATATTTTATTTTAGTTTACATTTTCAATGGTTTGGGGTTTAAGGGATTGGAGAGCTTTATGGCTCAACTGACATCTCATAGTGTTTCTTAGAAGCGTTTTGGGTTATGTTTTGTTTTCCTTATCTGTAATTTATAATGTTGTGTACGAATTAAGCGGACTAAAATTAATTAATTAATTTTAAATTTAAATTTCCAAATATCAAATTCAGTGTGGTCACTAAATTAGATTTTGCAAAAATTTCGCTAGGCCAGATAAAACCCTACAAATGCTTAAGGTATTGACTAACTATTTCAACAAGCCACCCTCCAACTAGCCCAAATTAGGTCCGCTAGTTTACAGTCACAAGACAAATTTGGTCATGTCCAAACTTGCTTAGTTATGCTTGAAGGGGAAAAAAAAAAAAAAAAAAAAAAAAAGGAAAAAGAAAAAGAAAAAAGAAAGTACCTTCCTAATATTAGGGAACTAGAAATTTTGGGCAAGAAAATGTCTCATCCTCATGACACATTGATGTTCAAAGAACAATACACTTCCAACATCACCGATGATAATGCGGAAAATCACCAAGTTGAGGACCTCGTCTCACTGGATGGAAATTTAGAGGGAATGAGAAAATTTACATGGGTGGCATTGAAGTGGAATTTTTTTGAGACGTGTTTAATTGGGTCAATAATATTAGTACTAGTAATAGTAATAACAATAATAGTGGTACTAATGGAATTGGGCATGGTGTGTTTGTTTTTCAAGTTGGTGATGGTGGGGTGTGGCCAGAAATGGTAGGTCTAGAGAAGAAATTAATGAGGAAGAGCTTATCAGTTTCATCAGGGTCTAGTTCAACACTGTTGACGACATGATTGTCGCCATTGCCATCATGTTCAAGCGTGTTGCAATGGGCAGAGGAGGGCAGTGATGGAGGGAGAAGTTCATGTTCTACTTTTCATCCACTAGGTCATGTGGGAGTAATGGGGGATTTTCTTTGTTGATGTATGCTTGGAGGAAGGATTAAATTATGAATTTTGGCTAAAAAAGAAAAGCAGGTGATTCAATTGGCTTATATGAGACCAAAAAACAAAGAAGGAAAACCAAAAAACTATCTAGATACAGGCAAAGGCTGCCTACATGAGACCTTTTTGGTTCAACTCAGTGATGTAGCAGAAGGATAAAGAAGTTACAAGAGAAAAAGAGATAAGAGGAAATTGAAGTAATTTACATTATTTGAATGAATGACATTCATAGAGATATTTATAAATCTATGCCAATTATGCACAAGAAGAGGAACTCTAATATGTTACAGCACATACTTTAATGTTAACAACATATAACACTTCCATCCGATAACTTCAATAACAGAAATATAACTATTCTATTGGTTAGCCAGTGGTAGGATTGCAAACACTGTATCTGAAAAAGCGGTTAAATATTGACCTATTCTCACACCTCACAAATAAAGAAAATAGAGCAAACACTTAAACAAAATTTCCACCATAATCCATTGCCATATAACTATTTCGGTGCCAATAAGTACAACAGACACCTGCAAAAGGCTTTCACAGTTATTTCTTTGAAGCACTTGAGGAGACTCCAATTATTTTACTTTTGGCTGGTGCTATACTCTCTAGGCCTTTTGTATCAAACAGCATGGCTGGAAAGATGGGTAGTATAATGGTGACAGTATTATTGTTGCTGCCATTCTGGTTGTAGCAGTTTCCGCTGTCTTTAACTTCAAGAAATCTAAGCAATTTGAAATGCCCTCCTCAAAGAGTAGACATCATGGTGGACATAGTCAAGGATTTTTGGCACCGACATATTTCAATGCAGCTGTAGGTATTATCGTTGCAGTCAGGGGCGTAGAAGAAATTTTTTGTTGAAGGGGCCAAGGTAACGATATCATATTGATTTGCAACTCAAGAAAAAAACAAAGTATGACATATATACATACATACATACATGTCTTCCTGCATTAGTTTTAGAAAAATAAAAAACATTAAATCTAACAAACATTTACAAGAAATAATATTCATAGAAATTATATATAACAAAGTCATTATAAGCAGCCATAAAATAAATAGCAGTTAAATTCAACCAAATTCGACTACTATGGTCAAAAATAAATTCAAAATCAATTTCATACCTCTCAACTCAATAGAAATTAAACTATAGAAGAATATTATAAATCATAAGATAAATAAATAGGAATCAAATTAAAAGATCAATAAGAAAGAAGAAGAATTTTGTACCTCTCAATACTTTCTTAGCTTTAAATAAGAAAACTCTTCTTAAGGAAGGGAGAGAAGCTAATTAAAATGTGACTACGTGAGAGCATCATAAGGAAGAATTAATGAAGAGAAATTGAAGAGAGAGCAACGAGTGATGAGGAGAGTTTTTTGGGTGGCTATAAAGTATAAACTGGAAGGGAATATTGTAATAGTTTTGGGAAAGTGCAAAACTTAAATATAATACTTTAAATGTAGTACATTGGATTCTCTAATTAAATTCAAACACAAGTTTTCCATGACCAAAAAAATGCAAACAATGTTATCATTTTTAAGGGAAATTAAATTAAATTCAATGAGGTTTTTTTAAAGAAAAAGTTAGAACTTTTTTTTTTTTGAGACAAAGTAACAGGTACATCAGCATCTAGGGGTTGCTGAAAATAGAGGAATTACTTCTATCCATGCAATATTATCCTCGTTGACTACCCAGCATAAGAAGCTAATAGCTGGGCTACCCTATTAACAAACTTAACAAGGGACTATACTGAAACACCAAGACCTGCACATAGATAGGAGAGTGTGGACTTCATCAACAAGATGCCCATTAGCCTCACAATCTCTCAACTCTCCAATGATAATTCCCACACTAGTACAACATAGGTCCTTGATTAGCTGTAGGATATAGTCTCACTCCATAAAAAGAATGTGGGATATGGCTGACATGTTTTAGAGGAGGAAAGGAAAAGTCAAAAGATGAAAAATAAGGATTTGGGGTGGGGAATTTTATGGCTGGCGTATTGGAGGACAGGCCAAGCTTTTCTTATAGGGGGGCCAGCTCTTAAATGAGAAGGTGTGAGACCTATTTCTTCCTACTATTATGGAGGTTTTAAAAATTTTGAGGGGGCCAAAGGATAACATGCCTTCGCCCCTGGCTGTAGTAGTCACAATCATGGTGGTGGCATTTTTAGGTCTATCTCTGGCTGTTACTCTACTTCGCTTATTCTATGAAATGCAAGATGGATGTTCATGCCTTGCCTCCGGACCTATTTGCTTGTGAGACACTGGGTCAAACATAACAATTTGCACTGACAAAACAGGCACCCTTACATTAAATGAGATGAAGGTAACATAATTTTTTCCTTAAAGAAGCAATGAGAGAAGATACTTCCACATAATAATATCAAATGTTCTTGATATAATGCAAAAAGCAGTTGGTTTAAACACAACCAATACTATACTTTAAACTTACTATTTACAATATTGATTCTAAATCACTTGTAATGATTTATGGGAGCCCTACCAAGGAACGTATACTTTCTTGGGCTGTTTTTGATTTGAATATGAATATCAATGAAATCTATAATCCATGTTGAAGCCTTTAATTCAGAGAAAAAGATAAATGGAGTTTTGATGAAGAGGAAGAGGGAGAAGTCCGTTCACACTCACAAGAAGAAGAAGGGTTGTGAGACTAAGGGATATAAATTCAGGGGACTGTTGCTAGCTGGTAAACCATCCCAATGAAAAATTAAGAAGCAACTACAAAGCAATTATTAGTTTTATTCCTACTGAAGTTAAAAGGAAAGTCATTCTTCATTGAAATTTCTTAGGAATACAATTGGAGGAGTAAAAGACAAACAAGATCAATGGTAAAATTCATACATTCAAGTGGACAAGAGGTTATAAACATCATTAGTTTGAGAAGCACAGTAAAGAACTCATATTTAGTAGATGAATCAACTTGGTCCAACTTGACTAACCATAATATCAGTCAACGTTTGATCTTATTTATATGTTCTCATATTTAACAAATTAATAATATAGAAGGCCTTAAATCATACTAACTAAAATTACAATGAAACATATGTAAATCAAACTCAAACCAAAGTGAACTCCTGATTAATCCCATATTGAAACCAAATTATAATAGCAACAACTACCAAAAGGTTAGGAAATTGAAACACACACATTTACACATGCACAAGTTACAAGAAATACATTTTTTTTTTTTTACTGCATAAGAAATTTTTTGCCATCTTTTAATCAGTTGGATAATTGATATAGAATGACGATTAATTAGACTGTAAATTTAGTTTGCTTCAATAAGAAGAAATTTTCAAAATGCTCAATTCCCAAGGTATTGTAACAATGCTTAGGTCATATTACATTTAGAATAGTAACTCTGGCAAGAGAGCAACAATTCCACAAAAAGAAGATGAAGATATAATTCTCCTAAGTAGGATTAAAAAAAAGATAATAATAATCGCAATATCCATTGTCCCCTCCTGAACACCTCAACTGACATTGCAAGGGCAATACAAATTAAACAGACCAAGATGAAAGGCAAAGCAAAGGGAGGCCAGGGTGGCTGTTGCCTCCCTTGGGATTGGAATATCTTATATTTCTTATTATGTACACAGGTAATCCTTTGTACTGTACGTCCCAATTCTTCTAATATAATACAATGGTTCCCTTGAGTTTTTGCAGATAATACAACCACTTAGTCCCATTCAAAAGCCAGAGGTTTTGATGGGATTAAGGTAACATCAATGGTACACCAGAATAAATTATTGATCTTTATTAAGAAATTTTTTACTTGCTCTATAATTTTATTTTTAGACATACCTTATCCTAAATACAAATATATTTTCCTTCAAAGAAGTTATTGTCCCCCTAAAAAAAAGACCATAGGTTATATTATTTAAAAAAAAAACGTGTTCATTATAGAGAGGCAATATACATAAAAAATTTGACCTAGATACGACAGCTAAGCAAGAAGAGAGTAATTTAAGAATGTATCATAAATTGTTTTTAAACATCTTCCTATATAGAAATAAAGAAGTTGATTAATTTGGTGACAAGGTGATTATGAGAAGCTGTAAACCAGGCGTGCTAATTTATAAGTTATTACAATTTTGGATGCCCTTACCCCCACAAAACTTTACATGCCTTGGCCAAGCAGTAGAATCTTGCAACCAGGCCACTTACAAGCTAAATTGTGGACAATAACCCTTGACATGGCTTGTTTTAGGTGACTGTTTTATTAACCAAGATCTCAAAGTAAGTTTTAGTTTGATTTCAAAGAAGGTTAGTAATACTTTGATAGAGTTTTCTTTAGTTGAATTCATGAATATCCCAAGCAGAGTAACATACAAAGTAATACTTATGAACATACCTCAATGGCCTAAGCCAATACTGTGAGTGAAATCAGGTACTTGTATTTAAATTGAAGCTCATCTTTGCCTTTTCACTCAATTGTTAAGAGCATTCATCTTTTCTACAAACAAGTTTGCATGTTTCCAAAGCATAAAGCTCCTTCATACGAATAAAAACATTAGGATAAAATGTTAATAGTTTACCTTTTTAGCCATTGTCCTTGTCAAAATGTTTGTCTTTTAAGTTCACTAATTTTGGGTTATTCAAAGCACATAATCAAATTATCAAAATCCAGTGCTTAGCTTCTTGAAATATAGTTCTTTTGTTTGGTCATTTAATGTATTTCAAATCACATAAGCATTTTCTATGTGACCATGTTTATTAGATAATGTGGATTAGATAGCACCATATTTTTTCTTCTAAGTGGACAAGCACACCACCCCCCCCCCCCCCCCCCCCCCCCCACACCACCAAAAAAAAAGCCCTTTAGCACATGTAGAAGGGGTCCATTTCTATGATTGCAATATAAAAACGTCCTAAAAATAAAATCTATTATACATTGACGGATATCATTACAAGAAAATCAAAGCATTTAAAATTATGAGTATTTCCCTTGTAGTCATTGTAACTCATAAGGATGACAACACAGTTGCCATATATGGAAAGAATGTTGTAAATGACACACAGTCAAACACAGCTGGACAGAAAGTATAAGACAAAAATTGACTCACAACTACATTTCAGACAAAAAAAAAGTAGGTTCAGTCAATAATTCCAATCATTTGTAACTCATGACTTTTAGTTTTAGGTGAAGTGAAGATGAAATGTAATGCTAAGGAATATCAATTCAAGAGAAAGCTTCCAATTAGTCTCTAATGTGAGATATGTTCAAAGTATACAAGGAATAATAACTACTATTTGTTTGACAAGAATAACATAAACTCATATTTCAGTGGAAAAGACAACTTATTCCAAACTCAGCTTATTGGAATATCAATCCATGTTTGATCTTATTTACATTTTGTCATATTTAACAAAACAGCAATATAGAAGGCCTAAAAATCATACCAGCTAAAATTATAATGAAGCAGATGCAGTCAAGCTTGGCCTAAAGTAACCTCATGACTACTCCCATATCGAAATCAAATTATATTGTCAACAATAGAGTAACTAGTATGCTATCATGTGAACTTTGGGGCAACAAACTGTATATGAACATGAGTACCTTCAAAAGGAGCAACACCAAGAAACGCTGGACACGTGGAACAATATTCTGGACCTTAGCATGGGATGAAATTTCAGAACTGCTCTTAACTGCTATAAATTGATAGACCAAAGTCTAAATGAAAATATTTTTCCAAAAGTAAATACAACTCAGACAAAATAGGGTAGTAGGCAAGTAAATGGATTCATGTCTGTCAAATTACCAATTGTCACAAACGGTTAAGTTGTTAGAAAATTGTGAAATTAATTATTTAACCATGGTTCTAACAATGACTACCAAGAAATCGGTGTATTTTTGAAGATGTGGAGTGCACGTCGGATCAAATACAAGCATCATTTATTAGTTCTCTTTATGAGTGGTCTTTTGTATCAGGTCTTACTAATAGTATTTCTATTCACTCCTTCATATAGTCAATTTATATGTAGATATTACCCCATTGTAGTTCTTTAGGCTTCTTCTTGTTTATTTTCACGATTAGTCTCCTTTCAATAATATTATTTTTACCTATAAAAGAAGGATGTTTGAGTCATTTATGCAAAAAAGAAAGAGAGATAATGAAATCATGATACAATGAACTTCTATCTGCTTGTTTTCATTACTTTTGTTCTAAAAGTTAATTTTTTATATTCTGTTTGTTCTCGTTTTACCCTAGTATGCGTCCTGTGTGCTTTGGATTTTGGTATTCATTTTCCTCTATCAGTGAAGTTTATTACTTATTAAAAAAAATTGAGTTTTTTATATTATTTTAAAAGTCATGCCACTTGATAAATAAAATGACTTTCATATTAAGTTGAACAAAATCAGTAAGCTAAGAAAAGCAAAAGTATTTTGTTTAGTTTATCAGCTGCACATGCTGGTCCAGTGACCTTTAAAACTTTACATTTTTTTCTAAAACAATTTTAGAATTTTTTTTTCACAATTAAAAGAAATTGAATTTAGCTGCTTATAAAATGAATAATTTCTTTGTACATTCACCTATCTGATCTATCTTTGCATTAATATCTTTACAAATTGGATCGATACCCATCATGTGAATGAGCAAGAAACTTTGAGAGAGAGAAGTGATAAAAGCTAAAACTAACGAAGGAGACATACCTTGAAATTAAAAATATAGAAACACTTCCAAATGTAATAATGGTACCTTGGCATATTTCTTAAAAAGTAGATATGGATTGAAGTCAGCATCCAAGGTCAAGGCCATCTTTGTCGTTGTCCGAAAGCTTACAGGCAAAATCAGACTAGAGTGATTTGACCCCAGGCGCCCATCTTTTGAGGATGTGGGCTACATAATTATTGAACCCCATCCATAAATGAGGAAGAAGCCAAAGCTGAAATTTCCTTCATTACGCTCTTCCATTACCAGCCAGGCTTGCAATGAAGTTGATGGTGCTCGCTACATCTCCTTGTATTGGCTCAGAATATGATGAAAATATTCAAACAGAGCAACCCAAAGAGAAATCCTCGACAACAAGCTAACAAGATAAAAATTATCAATAGATCAGATTCATCCAGCTACACTAAGGAAGAGAGATAGCAATCCAATTGTGTGATGTTTACTGAATTTTACCATTATATATATACAAGTAAATACTGAAACTCATCTCTTGAAAAGCAGGAGCGTGAGGTCATTCATTCAGAACGTAGTAACATTTTGTCAAATACTTGGAGTGCGTACCTTTATACTCTCTATCAAAACTTTCTCAAGTCTGTCCTGTTTGGCCAATGGCATTGCCCATCTTGCCATTGATGTTTATGCCACGTCTGATTGCTCTCCCATTCCCCTCTTGATCTTTGAGAACCACAGCCAAGCCAACATTCTCTTGCATACAATTAAAGAAAGGAAAACGCATTGTCATTCTTTCCCTTCTTTTTGCTCTCTCCATCATCTCTCTGTCCTTTATTAGTTTTTCCTCTTCTAATCTCTTATTTTATCTGTATACGTCTCTGTGCATCAAGCAGAACCAGCCTAAAAATAAAAATAAATGCTGTCTTTCATTTTAAAATTTAAATAATAATTTTTTAAAATAGTTGTACTTTTTTTTTCTTCTAAAAAAATGTTGTTAAAAATACTATAAATTTTATTACAATGTATTACCAATCACAAAAATAAAAAAGTAATTCATTCATTAATTATATTCTTTATCACATCAATTTGTAAATATTTTATAGTAAAATTTGTAATATCTTTTGTATTTTTCTTTTCTTATATCCTACAAAATATGACATCAATAGAAACCTAACCCAATTGAAATTCTCAAAATGTTTGAATAAAAAATGTTATAAACCTGTTAGATCATCAATGATGATTAACTCCCCTATTAGTTTAAGACTTTAATTTTTGTAAATAATTAAATATCCTACAAGTTAGATCATTGATATTAGTCAACTACTCTCTCACATAGCCATACACTAAACAATCTCTATCTCTCCCTTGATATAAAATGAAAATTAGATTACAACTTATTTAACTATGCGTACCTTATATCCAAGATAAAGTAAGCCTTTTAAAAAAAAAATCAATTATTTTTATTAAATTTTATGCAATAATTATGATATTCATTTTTCAATATGAAATCAACTTTAGTTTAGTTAGTATTATTTCATCAAATTATGTATTTTAATGGATCAAATCAACCTTAAATTTGGTTAGTATTAAATAAATCTATTTAATTAATTAATATTTAAATATAAAATATCTTATTTAACTTTATCACCTAATGTTCCAAATTATGTTGAGTCAGCCTTGACATCAATATACTGTTAATAAATATGTTGTGGTGGGCCTGGTGGCTGTGGTCATACTTGGCAGGGCAGGTGGGATAGGTAGGACCGTATACACAAACTCAATAGTGGCAGCGTCGCAAAATGGACATGTATCTACCTGGAGAGCATCCTGTTAATTATTTTGGAGCGAAACAGTAGTATAGTCTATTGTAATGTAATTTGGCAGGCCTTGCAAGTCAATTTGGGTTTTAAAGTTAATACAATCTTCTAAGACAATCTCTTCTTTAATGTTTCTTCGTTTTTAACGGAAAATCACACCCACCTCTCCTCCTGAAGAGAGGTCAGTGCAATTTACCCGTTCTTAAAATACCTTATCCTACAAATCCTTCACACATAATTAATTGAATCCTAAACCTGCACTTTTGAACTAAGTAGAACTACCATTTAAGTCCCAATATTGTAAATCTCCGCAGTTGATATATGGTCTATTGCTATGACAATTGACAGGATCTCAATTCATGAAGAGTGCAAGAGGAATGTGAAGGTTAAAACAAAAAAACAAAAATAAAAAACAAAACCCTTTTTTTTTTAATATATAATTTGATAGTTGGAGCTTGGGAGAATGGAGAGCTTTGTAGCTCAATTGCACCTCCTACTATGTCCAAAGACATTATGTATTGTTTTCCTAATCCTTTATTTATAAAGATTGTGTATGAATTAAGCGACTTAAAATTAATTTAATTATGTTTCCAAATATCAAATTCATTTTGGTAAATAAATTAGATCTTACAAAAATTTCACTGGGCCAGATAAGAGCCTGAAAATGCTTGAGGTATTGACCAACAATTTCAACAAGAAGCCACCCACCAACAAGTCACCTACAAAAATTAGGGGGTGCCTCATTCCACATTGATGTTCGTAGGACAATACACCTCCAATGTTTAAAGAGTAATGCTAAATTCACAATATTTTCACAAAAATTTTATAACAAAACTTAATTGGCAATCTGTTATGGATTTTAACTTTGGCCCGCCATTGACATCATTTTTTTACCTGCCTATAATAGTTTACCACTAATGATTTGTTTTGAAAATTTTGTGTCCTTTGTTTTACAGACTATCCAAAACCTCAAAATTAAAGGCTAATTAACAATTGGAAACCCTAAAATATAGGAATCACAAAGTCCACATCTATATGTTAAGTCCAACAAAGTTAAAATTGACTTGGAAAAAAAAAAAAAAAAAAAAAAACAGGTTACAACAATTATTGAGTCCAGTTTTCTTCTTTCAAGGTGTAGCCATGGTTAATAGCTCCTCGGAAACGAGATTCATCCAAGACAAAGACTTTCAACAATTGCACCTATTAATGTTTTGAGATGCTAGATATTGATGGTAACGGTATGCTTTCAAGAAAAGTGCTTTATGGGGTCCTTCATAAGCTACGAACCAAGAGGAAGAGATAAGTTATCTCTATGAAGTAATTTTCAAAAGGTTTTATATAAATTAGAATGGGTTCATGGATCGTATGCAATTTGGGCCCCTCATTAGGGAGCTCATGCTTGCCATGGCACGTGGAATATGCTCTCTTCTTACATAAATGTGGATCTCATATACAGGACTGACGTATGAGGTTCACTTTTATATGAGAAAAGGGTGTAGTATGCTGGCTATATAAAATAATTTCACCTAGTTTTGAGGCTTATTAGATTGAGGGTACTCTTAATAATGGTTTTGAGGATCTACAAATGGGCTGGGCAGGTGGGATTAGCCCATTTTTGCCTAGTCCATGGGCTTAGTAGGTTGGACCTAGTGGACCGTTGACTAGTCAACAAGCTGGGTTAGAAGAATATCCTAGCCCATGGCTCTATCCACGGACAATTCCCATTTTATCTTTAGCAACTAGGTAACTGTGAGGGAATTTGCATACTAGTAGAGTAAGGGGATAGAATATCGTTAGTTAGTAAGGTTTTGAAACCATATAGGAAACTTGCATCTCGAGTCTTTGAAACTTGAGTTCGGTGACAAAATCGAGCCTCAGAGACTCCAGTTTTAGTGCTGAGATGGAGAAATTTATTCACAAGGAACTTGAGTTTCTTAGACTCAATGAGTATCTGAAGAATAGAGAAAACAAATCCGAAGGAATAAGAAGACACAATCTGGAAAATAAGATCTAAAAAACGCAGATTCGAAGAAGAGAAACAAAGATTTGGAGTGGAGAACGCAGAATGATCTGAAATGGAAAATGTTGATCCGAAGAACGCAACTGATTTGAATAGAGGAGTTGATTCGAAGAACACAACCGACGCAACAACGCAGAATTGGAAAACATGGAGAACTGAAGTTGTGGACTGATTCGGTGTGGGATTGGCTAGCTGTTGCCCAAACCAATCGAAAATCAAACAAAAAAGAAGAAAGAACAAAATGAAGATGAAGAAGAAGAAGAAGAAACCCAGAAGTCTAGAATGAAGAAATGAAGTTGAACGGTATTTGTTAGTGAAGGAACTCGAGTCTTAGAGACTCGAGTTCCATGTGGATAATTTTTGTTTGCCAGCTTTGGAACTTGAGCATTTAAGACTCGAGTTCTATTATAAAACTCGAGTTTTAAAAACTTGAGATGCTATTTTTCCACATTGTTTTGCAAAATCACCACTAACGAAATTGTTAAAAAATTTTCTAAATCATGTCTCAAGTTCGACCCCTTCCCAAATTTATTGAGTTATAAATTCTGGGCTACTGAGATTTGGTTTTGCAATTGAATTTGTAGCAGTGGTATTCAATTTTGATGTGGAGGCCACCAATGTTGTGCATCTTTTTATCTTTTTTCTTTTTTCTCGAGTAAATTTTTGCTTGCTTATGTGTTTGATTTTTTTTAGTTTGTTTTTCTATTTTGTATTTTTAATTCTTAGGTTATTTTAACTTCCTTTTCATTTTTCTATTTAGGTTTTTTTTTTATATGCCACCTGGCAATCCATTTGGCATCTAGGTGGCATAAAAATAATTTTTTTTATTCATTACAACAATAGCTATTTTGATACAAGTCAATAATTAAGTACATAAATTTTTATAATTAAATGGAGCTAATTTTTTCTTTGAGAATGTTATATCTGACATACTATTCAAAGACCTGACAGAGTATGTTGGTGATCGATTATTTCCACACAAAAAAATGTATGGAAAATATTAGTGGGTGATACTAGAGATATTTATTGTACTTACATCCATGAAACCCAATATTAAAATTTGGACAAGGAGGAAAGTGGAGAGAAATTTCTTGGGAACATGCTTAGTTTTTATTCCCCTACAGTCACAAACTTATTTTTGGAGTACAAGTGTATTCACCAATCCCATTGATATATGTTTAAAACATACACATTCAAATTGATTAAATTTAAAAGTGATAAACATGCCTTATGAGCCAAAATAATAACATCATCTTGCCATGCAACTCCTTCTAAGTCAATGTTATCATCATGTTCATTATCTTGTGAAATTATTTATTCATTGACATCTTCTTCATTATTATCATCATCAACATTTACTATGTCTTATTGTTCTTTTATTTTAATAATTTTTCATTATATTTCTTCATGGTATTTTGCTGGCTTCTTAAAATTATAACAATAATAACAAAAATAATTATATTTTCATTTAATACCTTAATTATAGTATAGAAAATAAATTTGTAAATATGAAAGTAACGTGTCTAATGTGTAGTCTAATTTTATAAGAGAAAGAGATAAGAGAGGAGGAAAAAAACTCATGGATATATTATTTTGTTTAGTATCTTCAATAAACTACACTCAACTCCTACATAAATGTAAGTCTTAAATGGGACTTATATGTAATGTTCACTTTAATAGGAGAGAAACATGTAATATTCCAAAAGTACTGAATAATTTCACATAATTTCAAGCTTTAATAAATTTAGCATGCTCTTAATAATGGCACAATATTTTGTCTTTAAAAAACAAAAATAATGGTTCAACAAACACGAGCTTTAGATTTTTAACGCATAAAAGAAAACAAAGATGGGCTTTAGATCATCATTAATCAGGTGGAACATCCTACCCTCATTATCCCCAGGCATTTTGTACCACAACCTACTCACAGATGTATACCCAAACTCTTTACAGATGGCCTCAATTTCTACCTTAGACCACTTATCAGGATCACAATCATCTACTACCCCCACGTCACCCCCCACATACTCCTTAAGATTTTCATTGAAATACCCACCATGATGCACATACAAAGTAAAGAACTCATCCATTTTGCATGCATGAAACATAGTCAACATTATTTAATCCAATAAAGACAAAACCCAACTAAACAGTCAAACATGCACTAATACTATTACATTCAAAACAGTATTCCTCCAATATGGAACACAAAACAATATAAAATAAAGCTTAATGCTAACAGGAACACATGGACCACATTGATCCCTTAAAGGCCAAACAGAAAATACCAACCAAATAGACAACATTATCAAAATAAAAGCATAAACAATCATTTAAATAGTGGAGTGATAAAAGTTAGAGAGAGAGAGAGAGAGAGAGAGAGAGAGAGAGAGAGAGAGAGAGAGATACATACACAGAGACAGAGAGAAAGTGAAAAGAAGTTACCTTTTCGAGCTTTAAACTTAGACCCATTGCTACACACTTGAAACTTCATCTACTGATTCTCACGGCATTCTCCCTCATCCAATCACATTAATGTTCCGTCTTCAAATTGCAAGATTCGGTGTGATTTTTTTGTGAATTGGTATCTCAGTTCACCGATTTGGGTTTTCTATTGACAATGAATTTGATTTGGGGATTTTAGGGTTCAGGGATGAGGAAGAAGAGGACGAGATTATTTGGGGATTTTAAGGTTCCTTTGAAATTTGGGGGTTTTAGGTCTGGGTAATGTGTGAGGTCACGTGTGGGGCTGAGTGGCAAGAAGCTGACGCGGAATGGTGAGGTGTGGGTTACATATCTATCATGTGAGCTTCAGGGTACACGTAGGATTAATTAATTATTATTTAAATGGGTGCGCTTGACACGTAAGTGCTTTGTCTACCACGTAGGATATTTCTGTTAGTAGGTTGATGGCAAAAATCAAAATAGAATTTATTTTCTTTTTTTAGGGACTACATTAATAGCAAAATCAAAATAGAGACTAAAATGGGAATCGGCCCAAATTGTAAGGACCAAAAATGTATTTTTGCCTTAACTTTAAAAATATAGTCGGGCTTCCTATTTTCAAGTTCAAAATGAGGCCCAACCTAAACCAACCCGCACTCTCCTTTCTTTTGAGCCTATTTTAAAGTGTTGGATAAATCGAAGTAAGACGAAGTTGTTATTTACGAAGAAGAAATGACCACCATTTGTCATTTGGATCAAGTCGAAACATGGGCTAACTTTTATTTTTAGAAAATAAGAGAAGACCGAATAACTTTCTATTTTCAATAAGACTTAATTCTTTTAAACCCAATGCAGTAGTCTGGAAGGACGAATACCAAGTTCTTTATCCAATGCTTAATATATTGAATACCTTGATCTCTCTCCAATTAATTTCACTGGGCATATTCCTTTACTTGGTAACTTGAAACATCTTGTCCAGTTACTCCTTGGTGGGAACAATTTATATACTACAACAAAACTGAATTTTCAAGTATTTGATTTCCTTACAAACTGTACCCTGCTGAGGAACATCCTTCTGACTTCAAACCAATTAGCTGATGAACTTCCCCCTTCTGTTGCAAATGTCTCTGTCAATCTCCAACATTTATTCAAATATTGGAAAAGTACCAAAACCTTGTGTCCTTATCAATTAAGAAAAAAAATTTCGAAGGCAAAATACCAAATTCCATGGGAAAACTTCAGAAACTAGAAAAACTAATGGTTACTGACAACTTGTTCTCTGGAGAAATTCCGGATATCTTTAGCAATCTTACGTGGCTATATGAACTCGACATGGCAAACAACAGGTTATCTAGTGGAATTCCCATGAGTATAGCAACATGTCAGCGATAAGAGATGCTTGTTCTGGCAAGGACAGCACTCAATGGAAGCATTCCAATACAATTTTTTTAGCTTCCCCAGATAAAATTTTTGCTATTGGCAAACAACATTTTAAGCGGTTCTTTGCCCAACGAATTTAGCCATTTGAGACAGCTTCAAATCATGGACATTTGTGGAAACCAGCTATTTGGAAATATTCCTGCAATAACCGAGAAATACTCAATTTTGCAACGTCTCAACATTGCAAGAAACAAGATAGTTGGCTCGATACCAAAGTCACCGAAAAATCTAGCAGCAATGGAGAGCTTGGATCTTTCTTCCAACAATCTCTCTGGCCTAATGCCTACAGAATTGGAGAACCTTAATGCTTTGCAGATGTTAAATTTGTCTTTCAATAGCTTGGAAGGAGAAGTACTGAAAAATGGTGTCTTTGCCAACATCAGCTGGGATTCTCTCCAGGGAAACAATCAGCTCGGCGCATTTGACCCAAAGACTAAATATTGCCATTGATGTAGATTCTGAATTAGATACCTACATCATGATTGTGACCCACCTGCAGTCCATTGCGATTTGAAACCTGGAAATGTGCTTTTAGATGAAGATATGACTGCTCATGTAGGAGATTTCGAGTTAGCAAGGTTTCTCTCCCATAATTCATCGCAGAATGGGAGTGGCATAATTTGACTAAAAGGCTCAATTGGTTACATTGCTCCAGGTATGTTGTGGATCTTATTTTATGGAACTTAAAAGGATTTAGTGATTACATTCACAGTTCAAACAATGTTCTACTCTTACCTCTTTTGCTAAATTTGATCCCAAAGAACATATTAGTAAAAAAAATTAACACCCTATGTTTACGCATTTTTTCCTCAAGCTTTTATCTTTTCTGGTTGGAAATACTTGATCCTAATATCCTGAAATTCTGTTGTAGAGTATAGCTAGGGTGGAAAGGCTTCAACAAGTAGGGATGTCTATAGTTTTGGGATACAGCTGCTGGGGATGATCATTGCCAAGAAGCCCACAGATGGGATTTTCCCGGAAGGTTTAAGCATAAACAAGTTCATCTCTGAAGTGCATGAGAGTAAAATCATGGATATTGCTGATCCAAGGCTTTTCAAGGATAATGAACCTTTTTCGCATAGCAGTAGTACCAATTATTCTTCTGTGAAGATAGCAGCAGCAAGAACAAAAACAACATTGCTTTCAGAGGTGATGAGTGTGTGGCTTCTATAGTGAGAGTTGGACTGTCTTGTGCTGCTCATTCATTGAAAGAACGATTTTCTATGAGAGAAGCCTTATCCAAGTTGCAAGAGATTAAAAGATGTTCTATTGGATTCTGAAGCATCGCATTAAATCTATTTTGTGCATTTGTGTTTATTTCTCAAGCTGTTTGAAGCTATAAATTCTTATGATTAGAACAGAAAATTGATATGAGGGTCTCTTTAATGGCCAGTTAATTTGATCATATGTCAAATTTTTTCAATTCCATTTTCTTTATCAATCCCCCATTTTGAGACAGTTCTGAAATTTTTTATGCGAATATTTGTTAAAATGTATGATTGCAAGATGATAATTGCTTGGGCCATGTTGTAAGGGCATCGTATTCTTCATTCATAGGTGCAATTTTATATGAGGGAGGTTCTGTGGTATAGTAATCAAGTTACCATAGGATGTGTGTTTGTGACAAATAAGGATGTAGTATGTATAAGAAGGTTCTGGTGTGGAAATATCTGGTGCCAAAGTGGCTGGTGGAGAAGGATAGGCATGTTGGGAACTAGTTTCTGTAGAAACTAGGGAAACTAAAGGTAAAGGTAAAGGTTTCAGTAAAGGTAGAGTAGAAGAGGATTGTGCAGTGGAATTAGATTGAGTAGAGGGTTGAAGAATTGTTTGAGAAAAGGAGTGCAACAAAAAAGTAAGCCAAATAGTAGGTGAGGGAGAATTGAGGAGCACTGGATTGTGAGGATGAAAGTTGTTTTAATGCAGAAAATCATTTTGATTAAACAAAACATGCCTGGTAACATAAATTCTATGAGAGTGAGTTTCAAGACATATCTTTTGAGTAGAGAGGGTAACCTAAAAATACACAAGGAGAAGTGTGAGGTTGAAATTTTTGGGTATTATATGGCTTGAGAAGAGGAAAACAAGTACACCTAAAAACTTTCAAGTGTAATAAATCTAGTTTGGCCTAAAAGAGGAGCTCCCAAGATGAAAGATTATGGAGTAAAGGAGTGGGTAGTCTGTTTATGAGATGCACAACAGTAGAAATAGCATATGCCCAATAAGTGACAGGTTATTTTGAGTGAGAAAGCACAGTCAAAGCACACACAACAAGATGATTATGTTTCCTTTCAGCCACTCCATTTTGTTGGGGTGTGTGAGGGCAAGATAATTGATGAGTAATACCATGATTAGAGAAAAATTCATTAAAGGCATTAAAAGTGAATTCAGCACCACAATTCAGATCTAAGAATTTTTGATTATATGATCAAGAAGATTTTCAATGGTGCCTGTAAAATGTTTGAAAGTAGATAGGAAATCAGATTTCAATTTCAACAAGAAAATCCAAGCAAAATTGGTGAAATCATCAACAGGTACAAGATAGTATTTAAAACTATTGATAATTGTATTGGAGTTGGACCACATACATCAGTGTGCATTAATTCTAAAGGTTTGGAAGACTTTTCGTAAAGAAACCTATTTATGGAATTTACACAAAGCTAAATATTTCGATTCTTTGATTGAGTAGATGAACCAGGATATGTATTGAGATGTGAAGGTGATGAAGATGCAGTTGATGCTAAGGTTTTGGAGTAGATTTGATAGACTCCATCTTCACTCAAACACTTGTATGGGATTTTCCTGTCAGAATATCCTGACATTGGAATTTATAAGCATGAAAATGATAATTGTTATGCAAGCATAATTTGTGAACCAAGAGTAGATTTGAAGCAATACTAGGAACACGTAACACATTACCTACATGAAACTTCCTCCTCTACAACAGTTATGTTAACTTCTTGCTTGACCTCGATTTCCTCCTAAATTCAGATACATCTGTGCCTGTGAATGATTCACATTCTGCTTCAGGTTTGATGAGGCATACATTGCCATAGAATGCAAATTTCCATCAGTGCTTTTAATTAGAGTTTTTTCATATGAAATTGATTAACTCCAAGTCCTGATTGCAGAAAACAAGTGAGCATACTCCTTAGGCAAGCCTCTGAGGACTATGCTGAGTAACTCTTCGTTATATACTGTAACGCCAACCACTATAATCAAGCTCTTGCAGCTTTGATTCTCTGTAAGAATCCATTGATAGTGTCAGCGCCTTTCTTGATACTTCGTTGTTCAATCTTCAGACTCAAGATATTAGCCCTTTAAGTTGAAGTAAATTGTTGCTCCAAAGTATTCCAAACTTCACTAGCATTGTTGATTCCAACCACCAAAGAGAATTCTGAAGGCTTTGCTACCATGTGAGATTCAACAAAGGAATAGAGAGATATAGAAGAAAATATCTAAATGATTGTATTATCTCAGAAACTATGTGTTCAATTCATGCTTATATAGTCATTTAAAGGATTAGAGTCAGTTACAGATCTAACAAACTATTTGAGACTGAAACTGTAATCTTAGAGTTAGTTAGTACACTTGGATCTCGCATGTTGTAAGTTAATTAATATCCAAGACTAAAATGGCATTGTTCTCTTAAGTCATTCTTTCATTTAATGAAACGGTGTCATATGGCTCTTAGCTTTAGTAGGAATGCAGTGCCATTTGCGCTTGAACAGTTTTAGACCCCTTACAAACAACCAGATTGCGTAGCCTAGATTAATTAGCCAAGTTGTTACTTAGTCAAATTATGCAATTTTAGGTTAAAACAATCAAATAATCATATCAAGCATATAAAACATATAAAGCAGCGGAAATAATAAAAAACACAAGATATGATCACCTAGGAAACCACACGAGAAAAACCTGGAGAGGATTTGACCCACCGATCCTCAAGGCAAACCTAAATCCACTATGAAAGAATCGAAGTTCATACAAAAGGACTACAAGCTCCCCGCTCGACTTCCTAATGCTACCCACCAGTAGAACTTACTGACACGACCACGTGCAAGCTCCGAATCCACGGACTCCTTCTTTCTTGGACTCTTCAATCAAGTACAAGCACCCACGCTTGTTTTTCTTTAAACTTCAATGGCAGCAACCTTGTTGATCATCAAGATGTTGAAATAATCTCTACCTTGAAAACCCTAAGTTTATATGAAGGAAAGCTCCTCAAAGATCTCACAAGAGATTCACATAAACAGCAAATATGAGCAACAAAGACTTAGAGAGGTTTGGGTATAAAACCCTAAAAATAAAAGGAGGCACAAGAGGCACTCTAATCTCTCTCTGTACAAAATCTCAAAAATGTTCTAGGGTTTCCCTTATATATATAAGAGTTTTACTTAAACCCCAAGACATTTAAATAGAGTTTGGGCTGAGTTGGAATTCTGCAGAAAAACGTTCTAGCCGACTTTCGATCGATCGAGTCTAATTTTCGATCGATCGAGCCAGGCCGAAAGTTACAAATACTTCTGCAGCTACTCGATTCCAACTTTACAATAATTAATCAACTTTGAGCAAGCCTAAACAAGACTAAAATGTTTTGATCACGGTTTGCCAACAATACAAATTAGAGTTCTAATACATTAGTTCCTAATTCCATAGAACCTAACAGTGTTGTTTAAGTTGACAGTCATTTATCTCTATCTCTATCACAAGATTCGTGCTTCCCTAAATGCTAATTTGGTTCTTGACTAAACAACCTTGAAACTGAAAGCATAAAGCATAGACTCAAGTAAACCACATGGACCTGTGAATATCTTTACTGCTACATTTCCATGCATCAAGACTCCAAGGTAGTGTCAAATCCCTAAGGCAGTCATACAATTTCGTAAATTGGTGTACAAGTACTTTTAGATGTTTAATTTCACTTTAGTAATTTTTTTTTTTCCAATGAAAATATTCATGAGTATCTCAAAACGAGGAAGGAAAACAAAACAAAAAAAAAAAAAAAAAAAAAAAAAAACTATCTGGTCACAGGCAAAGGCTTCCTGCATGAGAACTTTTTAGTTCAACTCAATTCAATAAGGTAGAAAAAGGAAGAAGAAGTTAAAAGAGGAAAATGAGATATGAAGAAATTGGAATAATTTGCATTATTTGAATGGATGAAGTACATACAGATATTTTTACATCTTCGCCAATTCAATTACACACAAGAAGAGGAAGGATTGCAATTGCACATCTTCAACTTTAATAACATATAACACTTTCAATTGTAAACTTTATTAACAGAAATATAATTATTCTATTGATGATCATAGGTTGGTTTTGCTGAGCAAGTGGCAGGATTGCAAACACTGCATACAAAACAGGTGTTAAATATTGACCCATTCTCACAGCTCACAAACAAAGCAAGTTGTAGATTTTTTGAAAATAGAGCAAACACTTAAGCAAAATTTCAACCATAATCTATTGCCATAATATTATGTCGGTGCCAATCAATACGAAAAGGCACTTGCAAAAGGCTTTTACAGTTATCTCTTTAAAGCAGATTAGGACACCCCTGTCATGTCTTTGAAAGTCTCCATACTCTCTTGGCCTTTGGTATCGAACAGCATGGCTAGAAAGATGGGTAGTGTCATGGTGGGAGTATTATTGTTGCTGACATTCTGATTGTTGCTGTTTTTGCTGTCCATAACTTCAAGAAATCCATGAAATTTGAAAGTAGAGACATTGTGGTGGACATAATTAGGGATTTTCAGCACCAACATATTTCAACGCACCTGTTGGTGTTGTCTCTCCATTGGTCACAATTGTGGTGGTGGCAATTTTAGGTATGCCTCTGGCTATTACACTGCTTTGGCTTTTTCTCTGAAATGCATGATGGATGATCATGCTTGCCTCGGCACCTCATTGCCTGTGAGACTCTGGGTCAAACATAACAATCTACACTGACAAAACAGGCACCTTTACATTAAACAAAATCTAGGTAACATAATTTTTTCCTGGAAGAAGCAATGAGAGAAGATACTTCCACATAATAGTATCAAATGTTCTTGATATAATGCAAGAAGCAATTGGTTTAAACACAACATTGATTCTGAATCGCCTGTGAATTTTTCTAGGAGCCCTACCAACAAAGTAATACTTTCTTGGGATGTCTTTGACTTGAATATGAATGTGAATGAAATCTATAATCCATGTTGAAACCTTTAATTCAAGGAAAAAGAGAAGTGGAATCTTGGCGAAGGGGAAGAGTAAGAAGGCTGTTCACACCCACAAGAAGGGTTTGTGAGACTAGGGATACATATTTAGGGGACTACTTCTAGCTAGCCTTTAACATGACGCGAGGGAAAAAAGAAGAGAGCCTCCCTGCCCTCCCTCTCCCACCCCTGGCCCCCAGGTGGCCAATTCGTAAAATAAGACCAACACGATAAAAAGTTAAGAAGCTACTTCAAAGTAATTATTAGTTTTACTATGTATCAAAAATTCCTTTGGAAGTTCAAAGGAAAAGTCATTCTTCGTTGAATTTTCTTAGGAATACAGTAGGAGTAAAAGAAACACAAGATTGACGGTGAAATTCATTCCAAGTGGACAAGAAGTTATAGACATTAAAGAACTCATACTTTAGTGGATCAGACAACTTGGTCCAACTTGACTAACCATAATATCATTCCACAATTGATCTTATTTATAAGTTCTCATACTTAACAAATCACTAATGTAGAAGGCCTAAAATCATACTAACTAAAATTACAATGAAGCATATGCAAACCAAACTCGAAGCAAAGTGACCTCATGATTACTCTCATATTGAAACAAAATTATTAAGCCAACAACTATCAAAATTTAGGAAAAAGAAACACACACACATGTTTACAAATGCACAAGTTACAATAAATACATTTTTTGTTACTGCGTAGGAATTTGTTTGCTACCTTTTCATCAGTTGGATAACATATATAGAATGGTAATTAATTGTCAATAAAATAGACTGTGAATATAAGTTGCTTCAATAAGAAGTAATTTTCAGAATGCTCAGTTCCCAGGGTATTGCAACAATGTTCAGGTTATATTACATCTTAGGTAGAATAGTAACTCTGACAAGAGAACAACAATGCCATGAAAGGAAGATGAAGATATATTTCTCCTAAGTAGGATTTTTTTTATAATAAAAAAAAACTGCAATTTCAAATGTCCCCTCTTGAACACCTCAACTGATGTTGCAGCGGCAGTACAAATTAAACAAACCACGATGAAAAGCAAAGCAAACGGAGAACAGGGTGGCTGTTGCCCCCCATGGGATTGAAATTTCTTATATTTCTTATGTGTACATATGTAATTCTTTGTATTGTACGCCCCAATCCTTCTAATATAATGCTCTGGTTCCCTTGTGTTTTTGTAGATATCATAACCACTTAATCCCATTCAAAAGCCAGAGGTTTTGATGGGTTAAAGTAACATCAATGGTACACCAGAAAAATTATTGATCTTTATTAAGAAATTTTTTCTTGCCCTATAATTTTATTTCTAGACATACTTCATCCCAAATACACATTTTCCTTCAAAGAAGTTATTGTCCCCCTAAAAGAAGACTCTAGGTTATATTATTGAAAAAAAAAAAGTGTGTTCATTATAGAGAGGAAATATACATAAAATTGGTCTAAATAGAACGACTAAGCAAGAAGAGAGTAATTTATATGTATCATCAAAATTTTTTTTAAAGATATTCCAATGTTGAGATAAAGAAGTTGATTAATTTGGTGACAAGGTGATTTTTTTTTGTTAAGTGACAAGGTGATTATGATAAGCTGCAATCCAATCGTGATAATTTATAAGTTATTTCTTAATTTTGAGTGCCTTACATGCCCTGGCCTGGCAGAAAGAATCTTGTGACCAGGCCAATTACAAGCTAACTTGTGGACAATCACCTTTGACAGGGCTCGTTTCAGGTGACTGTTTTATCAACCTATAGCTCAAAGTAGGTTTTAGTTTGATTTGCAAAAAGGTTAGTCACACTTTCATAGAGTACACTTTTGTTTAATTCAAGAATATTGTAAGCAGAGTAACATACAAAGTAATACTTACGAACATACCTCAATGGCCTATGCCAATACTGTGAGGGAAATCAGGTACTTGCATTGAAATTGAAGCTTGTCTATGCCTTTTCACAAGCTAAGAGCATTCATCTTTTCTGCAAACAAGTTTTCATGTTTATAAAGCATAAAGCTCCTTCATACAAATAAAAACATCTGGATCTAACGTTAACAGTTTACTTTATCAGCCACTATCCTTGTTAATACTTTTCTATTATTCTCTCTAATTTTGGGTTATTCAAAGCAAATAATGAAATTATTGAAATCCACATCTTAGCTTCTTGAAATATAGTTCTTCTATTTGGTCATTTAAAGCATTTCAAATTACCTAAGCATTTTCTATGTGACCATGTTAATTAGATAATGTGGTTAAGATAGTACTGTACTTATCCTTCCAAAATTCACAAGCACCCACAAACAGCCTTTTGACACAAGTAGAAAAGGTCCATTTCTGTGATTGCAATATAAAAATGTCTTAAAATTTTTTAAAAAATTCTACATTGATCGATTTCATCACAAGGAAATCAAAGTGTTTAAAATTATGTGTATTTTTCTTGTACTCATTGTAGCTCATAAATTTGATAATATAGTCGCCATTTAGGGCAAGAACATTGTATATAACAAAACACGGCTGAACAGAAAGAATACGACAAAAAATTGACTGACAACAACATTTCCAAAACATTGTCATCTGTATAGTAACTTCATTTCCGTGCTGATGTTTCTAAGGTGGAGAAGGTCTTTATATAACAACATTAAAAAGTTCATTCAGTTTCAGCAAACTATGAATGTTGCTGCCCTTGCATCCACTTTCTTGCACCTGTTTATTTATTTTTTTGGTAAGGTCCCACTGGCTGCAGTCCAGCCATTATTTGTGAACCTAATAATGAATACAATGGGAGCTTTTAGCCTTGGCCACTGAGCTACCCAACAATCACAGCATGGTAAAGCCATCTGTGGGTTGATGAAAGCCATTTGTAACCAGGTTAATAGCAGTCTAACTTATGATACAATGTAGGGCAAGATCTATCATTGGTGCCGATGAGAAAGTAAAGAAAACACTCATTTCAAAACTTTTCATTGGTCAAGTCTTCAATGAATTTAATGCTAACAACCGGCGAAGAACATATTTAAGGGTTTATTAATACTAGGCTGTTTTTAATAAGTCTAAGGTTTACCATAGTCCGTCAGCTGGTGGTGGTGGAGTTTCTGAAGCAGTTTGTCAATGTTGAGTGGCTAAATTGGGGGCAATGGGGTGCTTGCATTTAGACTTGCATCTTTCTGTTGACCAATTGCATGCTCTTCAAGTGTATTCCAGTTTCTGGAGAGCAGTTGGCGAAACAAAGATTCTCTGCCTCCTAGAAGACTAACCAATAAGTCCAATCATTTGTAATACATGACTTTTTGTATTAGGTGAAGTGAAGGTGAAATATAGTGCTAAGGGATATCAATTCAAGAGAAAGCTTCCAGTTAGTCTTGAAAGTAAGATATGTTCAAGTACACAAGGAGTAATAACAAATATTTGTTTAACAAGAATAACATATAACTTCAACAAAACAGCAATATAGAAGGCCTTAAATCATACCGCTAAAATTACAATGAAGCATATGCAGTCAAGCTCGGCCTATAGGAACCTCTTGACCACTCCCATATAAAAATGACAAATTATATTTCCAATAACAGAGTAAATGGCATGCTATCATGTGAACTTAGGGGCAACAAACTGTATGTGAACATGAGTTCCTTCAAAAGGAGCAACACCAAGAGAGGTTGGACACGTGAAACCATATTCTAGACCTTATCGTGTAATGAATTTTCAGAACTGGTCTTAACAGCTATAAATTAATAGACCAAAGTCCAAATAGACATATTTTGCCAAAAGTAAATCACACCTCAGACAATATGGGGTAATGGGCGAAAAACATACTCATGTCCACCATGATGTGTGTGTAACTTAAGAGAGAGAGAGAGAGAGAGAGAGAGAGAGAGAGAGAGAGATAATGAAAGTCATGATACAATGAACTTCTATTGGCTTGTTTTCATTGCTTTTGTTCTAAAAATTGAGTTTTTTTTTAATAGTATTTTAAAAGTCTAACTTTCTTTTTGAAAATCATAACTTATTTTTGGTAGGAGGTACAATTTGGTCAAAAGATCATAACTTATTTTTTAAACCATACAAGTTAGGCCTAAACCATCCAATAATCCTAATTCAGCTACAACCCACAGGTAACCTTTTAAGTACAACTCACTAGATATTGATCTTCGTCAATTTAAAAAATCATATGCACTTGAGAAAGCAAAAGACTTTCATATTATGTGGAACAAAATCAGTGAGCTAAGAAATCCAAAAATATTTTTTTAGATTATTAGCAGCACATACTTGTCCAATGGCATTAAATTTTTTTTTCTAAAACAATTTTAGAAAATTTTAAAAATTAAAAGAAACTGAATTTAGCTGCATATTAAATGCATAATTTCTTTGTATTTTTTATTTGATGCCAATATATTACTTGTACTTTACATTCTCCTTTATAACTTAACATTTTTTTTCTAAAACAACTTAAAAGCATTTATCAAATGACTATTTCTTTCATTAATTCTGAATTTTCTTTTCATTAATGTCCTTTCAAATTGGATCGATACCAGGGCAGCAGCACATAGGCTTCAGGGGGTTGAACCCCTTGACTTGGAAAAAAAAAACTATATATATATATATATAATATTTTTTATTAGTTTAAAATACCTTTAAAAATATTTATTTTTGCACACCCTGATCACAGATCAGTCCAGCCCAAAACCAAACAAAATCACACATCAGCCTATCTCAAAAATAAACAACACAAAACACAAATCACTCTCTTTGACCTAATATCTAATCTCTTTTTCATGAATCTCATCTCATCTCTCTTTCTATCCGACTATCTTGGTATTTTCAACTTTAAGAGTAAAGAAACGAGTGTTTGTGAATTATGAGTATCTCTTTTTATTATATACTAGTGTTTAGCCCGCGCAATGCGCGGGGCCATTTTACATATTGATGAACTTTGCAACCAACATAAACTTAGTTATCATACTTCCACTGCATACATTTAAACTTGAATAATGTAGTATATTTAATCATATAGTGTCTAAAAAAAGAATTTGACTTTAAGCAGTTAAAACTTGACTTATTTTGAGCATCTTGTCAAGCTTCTACCATATAAAAAACACATTTATAAAATTTATACTTGGATTATGGCTTGAGTAGCGCACTCTGCACTACAGTGGAGTGCTCTACGATTTTGGTTTTCTATACCCTGCCCTTTACTAATTTGCTAACAATTTGCATAGGTCATTTTATTTTTGAAGCATTTAATAATTTGCTTCAAGCAAGAATCTAAAAAAAATAATACATAGAAACAAATTAACCTAAAAAAAAAAAAAAAACCACATATAAGGTTGAACACACCAATTTAAAACTTACATGACGATTTCAAATAAGAAATCTGCTATTCCTAGGAACCGCAATGAATTACATCGAACTAAAACTTGCATGACAATTTCAAATACTACATCTACCATTCCTAGGAACCACAATGAATCAAACCATAAGCTTAGAAAAAATTTTACAACCAAAAAGTTCAAAAGAAAAAAAATGGATACAGGTTTATGGAATAGAAAGTCAGAAAAATATTAATTAGAGCCCTTGAGTTATGTATCATAATTTGTGTGACGGTTTGAAGGAACATATAAAAATTTGAAATAAAAGAGATATCTCTTCATGTTTATGTACATCTATTGGTTTTTTTTTTCTCTTCAAATTTTCTTCTTCTTCAATGCATTTTGTTTAGTAGCCGTGCTTCATTTGTGAAGCATTTGAATTGGTATGCTATCATCATCTGATTTTCCTCTTCAGCAGATATGGCAGTTGTAAATAGAGAACTGCTTTCCTCCCTTGTTTTTCTTACAAATTTGTCTTTTGTGTCCTGCAATAATTTTCACTTAAATTAAAAGGTGCTTCAAGAATTCACAAACATTTAATAAATCCTTAAACAATAAGTTACAATTCTCTCATAAGAAAAATTTAAATTGCTTTCATTGTACTACATTGGCTTCGAAGGCATCATGAGAAGTTCTAATATATTATTTTTTATTTGATGAGTACTTCTTATGTACCAAGCAGGTGTGCATGGTAAATAATGTGCAAACTAGGAATTCCAAACAAAAATGCTGCAAAAAAAGTGAGCATGGCACAAATAATTTTAACTGAAAACATTCTAATTTTGTGAATCACTAGAACATGTTTGGAAGTAATATTAGTTGCCAACTGTATTCTGAATCTCCCTTGGTAGGACATTTACATCCAATTTCAATTTTTGTATACACATAGTCACAAATTTAGCTAAGTATACATACATACATCATGACCTGTACCATTAGTTTTTTTTTTTTTTTTTTAATAAGTTTATTCCATTCATATACTGACCTTGCAAGCTATAATTGTCAAATATCTTGAGTATTCTAATGAAAATTTTTCTAATTTTAAGAAATGTTCAAAATTGAAATTTCTCTTCGACAATAAATATTAATGTGCCAAATCAATCAAACCATGTGAACCTCAATTTTAAGATACAATATATAAACCATATTGGATATATTATTGTCTTTAATAAAAAAATAAGAATTTCTTTAACTCAGAATTTCAAGTAAATTTCTACATTCTCATTCACATTCATGTCTTCATTCTAATTAATAATTTACTTTAAGTTCTAACCATTCACTTTTGTAATTGTATTCTACTGTTAATCAAGCAATCATATCAAGATTATAATGGGCAGTCCTTTTTATCAAGTGTTTGTGAGGTTGAAATCTTATAGGATGCAATTACTGTTTTAGGAAAGACTACGTTGGAGAAATTTCACAATACAGCATCCCAAGGTAACAACATTCATGAAAATCGTAAGAAAAATTAAAAAATACTAAAGACCACAAACCAAATATACAATTTTGTTTCAAAATTGTAATTAGTAATTATAGAATTCTTACATGATGAAGCTCGAGACAATAAGAGGAAAATATTAATAAAGATAAAGTATTAAGAGGAAAAGCTACAGAAAACATGCAGCATACCTTCGTAATTTTTTTTTTAAATGGTATATAATGATATGTATGTGTACAATATTGGTAAAGGTTTATAAAAGTTCAGCTCTCAAACAATAAAGAAATATAATTGACATTTCTATTTGAAATTGCCTCTGCTTGCATCTCTGCAAGTTCTTTTGCAGTCTTAGATACAATTTTCTCAGCTCCTTTGTCAAACAAAATGAAATTGTAACAGCTCATCAATAAGAGGAGGTACTTTCTTAAGCAAAGGCAACTTAACCTTACCCTCCATACAACACAGAGAAAATTTTAGGTTCTTAGGCCTCTTAGATTTTACTGTTCTCTCTTCATACCATAAAATTGAACCACAATACGCATAAATAAGAAGGTGGACCAAAATTCCAAGGTTCAGTAGATTTTCCTATATGAATTTTAAAATATGGGAACAACATTAAAGATGTGAACAAAATAAAAGTTTTTTTTTTTCCTTATAAATTTAAGTCATTTACTTGAAAATTCTTCACAACCACTCTCATTTTCTGATTCATGGATTCCTTGCAAAACATCACAACAATTGGACCTACCTTTAACCAAAGTATCATCTGTACTTATGTTCATTCTAGTTTCTCCAAAGGAATGGCCCATGTCAACGTCAATATCTAATAATCAAATGTGAATAGAAAGTTTTATTTTCAAATTTAGAAAAAGGAATGTATAAAGAACTAATAAGTACAAAGTGGCAGAAAGAGAAGTGAACCTCTTAATGCATAAACGTTAGTACTTGTACCAGGTGAATGGAACAAAGAGCAGTCATGAATTAACACCATTCTATCCTTTTTTTCTTTTTTTCTTTTTTTAGCAATGATCATTCCCCTGTATTTCCTAGCCTGGGTAACTTTATTTTGTAAACTATTTTTTTTCTTTCATGCCATTTTCTATTGGTTCGTTTCTCAAAAAATTGCAACCATCTTTTTAGGCGTGCTTCTCTTGCATTTTCCTCTCTTTTTTTTTTTTTTTTTTCTATCATATCATGGTATAGGAAAGAAATAAGTTTTAGCATTTATTTTTAGAATCAAAGAGTCCATATTTGATCATCTTTAAAAATATTTTAGTTCTATTTTTTTTAATCAAGCATCAACAAAGGACAAAGAGTTACAAATTAAATAATAGCTACAAAGGGAAAATTAGGCTTTCCTAACCTTTCAATTTAATTTAGTAGCTCTTATCGAATAGTAGCCAAAAGTCTTATAAGTCATGGACGAGTGATCCACATTAACATATGGGGGAAAATATGTCATTATAAATACAAAACTCCTAATAAGAGCCAATATAAATGAGGCGCTAGTAACTGAGATCCTATAAGACATGATTGTGTGCCATGTAATTAATTATAATTATCTCAAATTCAGAAAACACAGCAAGTTTATATATATATGAACCATTACAAATTTTGAATCAATACCAAACTCAAATTTAACAACATAAAGTAATCCATATATAAAAACACCATTTGAAATTGAAACTCTCATTTACAGAGTCATCACCAATCACAACTAAAATCCTTCAAAATTAAGAAAACTTAATCTTTGGGGTAGACTGAAATCTGAAAACCATCTTAGGTCATATGCAAGGTTTGTTTCAAGAGGATCATAGATTAGTTCATGAATAAAGCAAAAGAGCTTTTGGTTGTTGGTCAATTTCTGTACTAATTAAAGCAATTCAATACCATAGTTTTTTTGGCTTTAAGAAATTTCCAAGTTTTACCAAGCAGCGCATAGAGTTTGAAAGGCTCTCTACAATCTTCTAGGGAAGACTCTTTCCCATACATTTGATCATTTTGCAATTAACTAATCTGGGCTTAAGTATGGGGTATGTCTCAATTAGTTTTTAGTTACAGCCCTACAGCGATCTTTGCCATATAAAACACTTGGCTATTTTGTAAGAAGAGTTCGTAGATCAAACTGACAGGTTAGGATGACCTGACTTACCTTGTATTTATCTGATATTTTAGTTTAGATTTGGTTAATGACATATTTGGGTTTCTATTGGTTTTGTTTTGCATATTTTTGTCATTTTTTTAGAAGTATGTGGATTCAATTTGTTTTTGTTTTGGACTAAACAGAACAGAATAATAAAATTCTATTAGGTTTTTCCATCAGTTTACAGTAACAAAATATATTGTTAGGATTCTTTTTTTTTTTTTTTTTACTATCTAATCAGTTTGCCTAATCTGTTGCAATTAACTAATCTGGCATAAAGTATAGGATACGTCTTGGCTGTTACTTCATAGGCTCTACAAAACCATCTCTCTTGTTATTTCTTTTTTTCCATAAGGATTTTGTAAGTAAAAATAGATGACTATATTTGCTAGGTATTCAAAAAAAGGCCTCCAATAAGTTTTTTTTTTTGATAATTAATAATAATCATGTATATTTAATTTGTTTGAAGCTCATTAATGATCAATTTTCCAAAAAAAATGTAACTTAAATGCCATGAACACTACAATTGAGAAACAACAACAATAGAGATACTCTATAATGTGCCCCATAAAGATTGATAGGAAAATCATACATTCTTATCCACTTCAATTAGTTTCTCTAACAACATAAATTATTCAATAGACCATGGACGTTTTATATAAGTAACAACAAAATTAAAGCAGGAACTTAGTGCTTCTTTCCACATCGTAAAACGTAAATTATAAAAGATAAAAATAAATTTTAGAATAAAAAACAACAGCAGAATTTTATCAAAAATTTGTGAGCATATTACTAAAATGTAGTTACCATTACCATTACCATTAGTGGAATCTTTCTAACATGGAGACCATCAACTACATACAGTTGGGTCAATGCTTGGGTAAGAAATGGCAGAGTTTTTTGGACTACCAACACATACTTATTTATCTTCAAAAGGCTAAAATTGAGTGATTTGTATGACTCAAGCTGTAATGGGCTTTCTCTTCTAATAATAAAGAATAATAGATACACCAGCTTTGTTGTCTTCCAAAACAGCAAGCATCATTATTTGATTTTAAAAAATCTAATGTTTGATAACCCAATATTGTCCATCAGAGAGATTATATAAGTCATTCGAATATTGAATGTGATAGGCAGAGAATGTTCATTAGATTAGATAACTATAATTAAAATGGGCATAAGAAAAATGTTATCTTTTACCTTCAATGACTAATACATTCAAAGAATTTGAATTTGATGAGAACAGCAATATTAAACCGATAAAAAATAAATCATACCAATAATAAACACGTCTATAAGACATTTATCAAACAGGTATGATGTACATAGTACAAATCCTTTTTTAGTTGTGATGATTGCAAACTCTCCAACATAAGAACAAACTTACTGGATATCTAAAACCATATTATATTAAAACTGGTATTATAGTATTATACTATAGAAGGCATTGTTAATGGAAGCCTAACACAAATAACAAAATCTAAACCAATCCAACCAAGAAATTCAAACCTAAATCATATTCAATCCCCAGATTTATAAAATGAAAGTTAATAAAAACAAAAACTTTACCGGTTACGGGAATACGGCCTGTCTCTCTGTGCCTGCAGTTCCGATAAACCTTAACCGAACAATAAACCTAAATAAATAAGATTGAAAAAGAAAAAACAAATATCAGCACAACACTCAATCCTACACTTATCTGATCCCAAGGATTTCGTTAAGATTAGTTACAGGAAACTGTTTTTAATTTCGTTTCTTTACGGTGAAAAACCAAAGCTAAAATCTTTTTTTTTTTTTTTTTTTGTAATTTCAGTAAGTTATAAAAAATAGAAAAAAAAAAAAAAAGAAAAAAGAAAAAGCCCTATCCTATCAAAGAATTTAAAACAAAAAATCAAATATCATGCATAAATCTTATCAAAAAAAAAAAAATTCATACCTAAATCTAAAAAGGGGGAAAGAATGTACCGGCGGCAGTTCCGATAATCTGATGGTGGTGCGTATATGGCCTTACGGTGTTGATGGTCCATAGATTTTTCTTCTATGGCGAGGCTACTGACGGTGGTAGGAAGCCGGACTGACGCTGGTGGCAGCGACATTCACGAACACTATCTCTGTATCCCTCTCAATCATTCTGTGTTTTAAAAACCCAAAAAAAAAAAAAACAAATCAAATCTAAACCTACCCAACAGGAAAACTCAATTAAAAGTAAAATTTCATTCCCAAATCTAAAAAAATTTACCGGTGTTGATGAGCCATAGATTTTTCTTTCTATGTGCTTGTGGTTCCGATGATCTGATTCTTCCTCTTTCTCTGTTTCTTTCTCCGCGTTGCAGCGAAGAATCGCAAGTTAGAGTGAGTTTTGATCGGGAAATACGGTTTGGGTTTTTGGGTTTGCGTTTTTTTTTTTTTTTTGAATAAGCGGCTTGGTGTTTTAATAACGAGTCTCTCCAAACGTTTGATGAAAATGAGTCTCTCCGACGCACAGTACGGTATTTTAAAGAATAAGCGGTATATGTGTCAGTTTTTAAAGTGGTCTTTTTTTCTTAATGTCACACCTTCTTAGAGGTTTCTGCTTTTATATATAGTATTAGGTTTATATTATGCGTGTTAGTGTATATCTGATACAGAATATGTGCATTATATTTTCATTTTGTTATAATTTTATTTGTGTGAATTTTGTTGTATGTGAATGTGTGTGTAATATAAATATAATGTAACTTTATATAATTTAATAATTAGGAAATACAAAGGGTTTGTTGCATGTGTGTATTGTTATCATGTTATAATAAAATTTTAGTTATAAAGTTAGTGATGTTCAAGCATTTTCTTGGTTAAGTAGAAATTTAGTGTATTATTTATGTATGAATGACAGTGGCTGTGTGAATCAATAATTACTATAGTGCCAGTGGGTTGAGTTTGTTATTTAGTTCAAAATACTTTTATATAAACAATGACAAGTGCATAAAAATAAAAATTTTATATAAATTTAACAAAATAAAATGTTCACACCTACCCACATTAAAAATAGATAATGGCAATTGATAATGAACTATCATGTAATGATTTTGAAATATGAAAATTCATAGAAGGAAATTGTAAAACTTCATGTATTTACATGTTTTTTTTTTTTTTTCAATAACTTGATATATTCAAATTCTCTTTTTTATTAAATGTTATCTCTTTTTAATTAAATTTTATTTAATCTAAGTTTCTTAAATTCTTGGAGGTGCCACTACCATCATGTGAATGAGACATTTGATTTGAGAAAGAACTAAAAGATGCAAATGAAACAACAAAACTAAGGAAGAAGACATGCCTTGAGAAAATGTTTCAATGTACCTTGGCATATTCTTGGAAGTTCAATCAAGAGGTTCTCATTTCTTCGAAAGTAGATATGGATTGAAGTCAGCATCCTACATGCAGCATAGATGGTCAATGCCATCTTAGCTGTTGTCAAAAAGTTGACAGGCAAAATCAGACTAGAGTAATTATCAAACCCCTTCCATTCCCAACCGGGATTGCAATGAAGTTGATGATGCTTGCTGCGTCACCTTCTATTGGCACAGAATATGATGACAAAATTCAAACAGATCAACCAAAGAGAAATCCTCGACAACAAGCTAACAAGATAAAAATTATCACTAGATCAGATTCATCCAACTACACTAAGGAAGAGAGATAGCAATCCAATTATGTGATGTTTACTGAATTTTAACATTATATATATACAAGTAAATACTGAAACTCATCTCTCAAAAAGCAAGATCGTGAGGTCATTCATTGAGACAATAGTAACATTTTGTCAAATACTTGGAGTGCGTACCTTTATACTCTTTATCACAACTTGCTCAAGTCTGTCCTGTTTGGCCAATGGCATTGCCCATCTTACCGTTGATGTTTATGCCACGTCTGATTGCTCTGCCATTCCCATGTTCATCTTTGAGAATCGTAGCCAAGCCTACAATCTTTTGATCATATGACCCATCAAAATTAAGCTTTACCCATTGGTCAAGTGGCTTGATCCAAGCAATTCCCCTGTTTTGCTCTTCAAATGATCTCACGTAAGAGTCATACTGATTATTAAGACGATGCGCTAGCTGGTTTACACTGTCTTTAGCGTTTGAAAACAAAGCATCCTCCCGTGCATCCAAAAGAATATTCATAGCCAATACTGCATACAGTGTGAATTCATCTTTGTTCATTCTTTCTGCCAATAATTCCTTTGGAGGGTCAATTATATGTTCAACGAATTCCCTTATGGATTGAGCTTGGATCATTTCTACTCTAAAACCCCATCTACCAGCATACCACAATCCTTTGGCATAAGGACAACATTGAAATAGATGTAAAACTGAATCTTCTGCTATTTCACAAAAAGGACAGTAATAGGCATCTTGAGCTTTGGAGCATCCACCCAGCTTCTGCTTAAAGGGGAGGACATCTGCAGCAACTCTCGACAAAAACATCATTAATCTTTCATGAATTCTTATGCAAGCCACCTTATCTGCAGCAGAGTTCTGAGGAGAACACATGCATGCTACATGGACCCCACACTTTTTTATGGTAATTTCAGCTATTTCTGGATTATAATTTGAAAATTCAAATTGAAGCTTAACGTCAGTCCGCTCATTTAGAATTATGCCTTCCAATGAACTATCCCTTATATAGAATACCCATAGATAAGAATAAGATGATGATGATGGTGGAGTATGAAAATATGCAATCGTATATGAGTGCAATCCTTTATAACCATCAACGAAAATGTTGATAGCATAGTAACCTGATATAGAATCCTTATACCTATCCTTTGATTGCACTTGTATTTCAACACAGAAAGCAAATGATGGAAGAAGTTTCCGACTGACCGAGAATGATATGGAACTTCCACCAATTTGATGGTTGAACCATTTTGGAATCTTACTTCCTTGAATTATGACTTCTCCATCAATATTAAATGAAAACCCCTTTTTATGAGCAAAGTCTGTTTCGGATGCATAGTCCTGGTGATATGATCCCCTTTGACATACAATATTCCGTGGAAGCCCTACCTTTTCCGTGAACTGCATGCATTTAGCAAATTAAAGAAACAGTAGTTTAGCAAATCTAGTAATATATTTGGGAAAGTTAACCAAAATTGAATCTTTGAGAGAGATGAACCTGACTCAATAATCTTCTGCTTGATTGTGAATCCAACGATTTGCATCCTAGTACTTCTACTCTATCCATACATGATGGAAGTTTTGGAATTTTCTGAAAATTACAGCAGCCATGAATATAAAGTCTCTTTAATTGAGGAAATCTGCTAGAGATGTCGGGGAGGGTAGTAAAGTTGCTGTAGATAACCAATAACATTTCCAATTTGGGGAAGCAATCAGGAATATCCAAGTTTTTTGGAAAATTTTCAAAATCAAACATACAGAGGATATTAAGATTTGGTAATGTAGAGAAGTAGCTTGGAAGATCATTAAGGTTTTTAGAATGGATAATTAAATCTTGAAGGCTAGTGAGATTTCCAATTGACGACGACAGAGCTAATCTTTCCGTACTTTGCTCAATATCGGGGAACCATTCAAGAGATTTACAGCCTTGGAGCTGAAGCCATTGAAGAGATTTCAACTTGAGAATTCTTGGAATAATTGTAAGATTATCACATCTGTAGAGATCCCAATATTCAAGCGCTTCAAGAAGTCCAACAGACTGATGAATCTCAACTAAATTTTCACAACTTTCAAGTTCCAGCCTCTTTATGTTTGGGGCAATCACCGATAAGTCAGGTAATTTGGTAACGTTTTTACAGCGACTGAAATCCATATGTTTCAAAGCTGTAAACCGGCATCTCTGTAGAGGATGAAAAAAAATCAATAAATATAGCCTAAAAATATAATAATTTATAAATGTTAACAGTCATACCTCGAAATGCTCATCCAATTTAATGCGGCTTCCTGGCACTTTAAGTACAACAAGTTTTTGAAGATTAACCGTGGCTGGCAAGGAAAGTATAGGAAATTCAATCCAATCAATTAACCTTAACTCATTTGGAAGATATTTAACATCTTCACAAAATAAATTACGAACAGTTAAGTATTTGAGATTTTTCATCTTTCCAAAATCCAGTTGCATGTTTCTTGGTTGTTGTAAGCACAATGTTATGCCTTCAACTTCTTCTAATCCCTAAATGGACAAAGAATTACAATAATTACATTATACAACAAAATTTACAATTATTAAGTTGTAAACAAAATAAATGTGGATAAACCTATATTTTCTTCAGCATTAAACGAAAAATAAAATAAAAAATAAGAAAAATACTCACTACAAAAGTACATATGCTTGGTGAGAAAAAGGAAAAGATAAATCAAAATAATTTGTACCTTATCTGGTAGTTCGGAAGCATCATCATAACACAATAACCTTTTATGTTTCTTTGATACTTTTGATTCTTGTTTGATAATTTCCAAACCCATTTGTTGTATCAAGTCATGCATCGATAATTTGCCATCTTTATCAACAAATATGAGCGACTTATCTTTAAGTATTTCAATATCATAATATGGGTCATAAGATTTGCAACTTTCTAGTATATGCTCGACAAAATCCTTGCGTAATCCCTTGAGAAAACATGCAATATCAAGGAAAATATGCTGTTGAGTTTGGTCTAATCCATTGTAGCTTATTTTGAGTACTTCTAGAATATCTGGATGAAGAATTCTTTTGTACTTATCTAATGCACTTTTCCAACAACGTATATCATATCTTGGATACAAATCAGAACCTATTATTTTTAAAGCTAATGGAAGACCATTGGCATAACTTATAAATTGGTCTACGAGTTCTGAATAACCTTTCTTAGGCTTGTTTTCTTTGAATGCATGTTGACAAAAGAGCTCACGAGATTCATGTTTATCTAATTCCTTGAGCCTGTAGTTATAGTAGGTTAAATGATAATCTTCTTGAAGAGTAGATAGAAATTTTTCATCTCTTGTTGTGATAATAATTCTACTTCCAGAAGCAAAACAACTACATTCGCCAAGCAAATCTGTTACTTGGATTAATTTGTCCACATCATCAAGAATTAAAAGAATTCTTTTTTGTTGAGGCATTTCCATTCTCATATTGATTCTTTTAATTGCACCAAGCTCCTTCAAAGTTCTACCTCCTAAGATCTCAGAATAAAGTGTCTCTCTTAATTGGAGTTTGCCATCATTTGTTCTTGAGTTTTCTTTAACATTCCCTAGAAAGCTGCTTCCTTCAAAACGATATGCAATTAAATCATAAATAGATTTTGCAATTGTTGTCTTACCTATTCCAGGAAGGCCATGGATCACTACCATACGCACATCATTTGAATCAATATCTAAAAGACAATCTATATCCTCCACACGGGAATCTATTCCAACGGGGTATTTAACATCAAATATTTTTGTATAATTTAATTTAACTCTTGAGATCACTTCAAAAACTTCTTTGATAAGTGTAAATTGAGGGTGGCTGCCAATTGCAAAGCATTAAAAACTTGTTAGAAAATAGAATATAAAGATGAACTAAAATTCAAAATGTTTAGCTTGTGTTCTATGACTAAAATATTGTTAATACAAGTTAATGGCGAGTGACTCATAGATCTAAGAACTATTAGTATGAACCATTTTTTCCTCAGCTAGAAAATCAAATTTTGGCTTTTAGCACTAAGACTCGTGAAAAACTGGTTAGGTAAGGAAACAAGCTTCTTGAATATCCACTTCTAATTGACAGACACTAGCTTGAATGCATTCGTTAAGATATTTTTGGGATCAAAGTTTGGTAAACATTATATGGGTGTGCAGTGAATTTATAATTGGTCCCAAGACTCTTCATTACATTAAAGGAAAAAAAAAAACCTAAAATTGTAAAGGGAAAAAAAATAGTTTTGCATTCTTTCACCAATTCCAAGAAGGCCACAAAATATTAAACCAAAGAAATCTAACTCAATTGAAACCGTAAATAGTTTGACAAAAAAAAAATGAGCATGCTGAATAATTATTGATAGTACAAAAACTTAATAAGCAATGTTGCATCTAAAAAAACAATTTTAAATAATATATATATATATATATATATATATTTATATTTATATAATATAGAAAGATGAATAAATAATATTTAATTGATATTGAAATATTAAAAAAAAAAAACCTAAAAACCTCAAAATATATAGAGCTACCTGAAGTGGGAAATTCTTTTAATTAATTGATAAGAGAATCAGTTATATGTGCTTACCTTTCTATCTAGCCTAACTAGCGCATTATTAGAAGATATGAACTTTAAAATTTTCAAAAAATAAGACTTCGCTTGAGAGTTGTTTAACGTTAAAATTTTTTGGTGATAACAAAAATAGTGATAGAATGCATACTCTTTTTTGCAATGCCATCCACCTATATTACCGGCTTCATGTAGAGCTATCCTCCATTTTTGCACTTCCATTTTATCCTTGAACATTGTTTCATGTTTTGTCAAAGCTTCTCCAAACTTTCCCTTTTGGTTACGTACTTCTGATGGATCCACCTTGTAAAAAATTGGTAGCACAATTTGGCCTTTCTTTTCACAGTCAAGAATTTTGACAAGTTCTTTCAAACACCAAGTGGAAAAAGCGTAGTTTTTAGAGAATACAATGATTGAAATTCTTGAACTTTCAATGGCTTCGAAAAGTTTGTCTGAAATTTCTTCTCCCCTTAAGTGTTCGTTATCGAGGAAGATGTTAATACCATGATGATACAAAATGCCGATCAAAATACTCGTAAAATTATTGCGAGTATCCTCACCTCTAAAACTCACAAACACATCATATATGCACCGATGGGTGGAAGAGGAAGAAGAGTCTCCTTTGTTGACTAGAAAAGCCATGGTGATTTGGATAGACAGTAGAATAGATTTAAAAGGAAGAGGAGAGTTTAAGTGATGAAATTGGAATTGTAAGAGTTTAAGTGAGAATTTTTCTGAATGAGTTTTTGAGAGAGAGAGAATAGGAATGGCAGAGTAAAGGAATTGAATGTTAGTTGAGTTGCTGTGATTGTGAGGTCATCAGACTATGTTAGTCTATTATGAAAATACTAGTGGTAAGAGTTGGTGGCCCAAATGCTTATCTAATGTGAAAATGCTAATTGGAAAATTGCTTACCATTCATTTTCAAACTTGGGACACAGTAGGAAAGTAGAGAGAAATTTCTTGAGTACGCGCTTATTTTTGGAGTTTAGTAGTTTATGCATTCTAAAATAAATTTAGAGAAATTTCTTGGGTACGCACTTTTTTTTTTTTTTTTGGAGTGTAGTGTAGTTTACGCATTCTAAATTGATATTCAAACTCACATAAAATATATATATATATATATATATTCATATTCAAACTTATTCAAAAAAAAAAAAATTCAAATTCAAACTTTCTCTGTTTCTTCTAGATTTTCGCTCGTTCTCACGTGTTGTCATATTGTGAAACGTTGTGGTATCACTGGGACCCAACTCGGGTGCCACTTATGTTTGGAATTTGGATCAGATTCAGAGGTAATTAGAAACGCTACAAACACAAAATGGTGCATGCGCGACAAATTTTCACAGTATAATAGGCCCAAGCCCATTCCTGCTTGTACTAGTAATCTAAGGTTTAGTCGCCTATATATACTCATGTTAGGGTTTATTGTAACACAAGTTATTGTACTACACTCTTATACAATAAAGATGTAGCCCTTAAGGGATTCCTTCGTGGATGTAAGCCGACAAGGCTGAATCACGTAACTCTCGTGTTCTCAATGTTCCTATTCTATGCTTCCTCTTCCGCATCCACTCTAGCATACACAACATGGTATAACACATTGCGTTGATAATATATTTAACATGGTATCAGAGCCAAACTTCATTCTTGGCATCAAGCAAACATCTCTAGCAAGCTAAGAAGATTCTCATGTGCACATCACCATCAGAAGTCACACATGTTTGTCTGCTAAATTTAGACTCCATGGCATCTCGCAGCCACCGTGGCTCAATGCTGTGTCCAAGATCCACAAACTCAAGCAAACCCGTGACATCAATCTCAGATTTGTGCAAATCAATCCTTCGCCTGATGAAACCAACAAGACAGAAGCGCTCCACGACATATCGCGACCAAAACCCAGGAACCTGGAATCTAACGGCCACTGCACGCGCCTCCACGTGCAAACAAAGCCTCCGGTTGCTCCTTCCACGTGCCGCCGAAGTTCTCGGATTCAGACTGGATTATGGTACACACGCCGCTCTGTCGGCCTTGCAACCCTCCGATCTACAAAACCCGAGAAGCCCGGCAGCCGAAACAAAGACACGCGCCCACATGCACCGCCAGAGTTTTTGGCATCTCCTGCACGCGCCGGCGAACTATTGCACGCACCACACTCTCCGAAAACTGCCACTGATGTCATCCTGACGTCATCTGATGACGTCATCTTGCCACGTCAGCACCACTCAAGCTGTTGCCACGTCAGCCCTAATCCAAGTCATCACCACGTCATCAGCCACGTCAGTAGTGTCACCTCGTCAGCACCACGTCACCTAGCTGATCATTGACAGGACCGACCCGACCCGGACCACCCGGATCTAACCCGTGAAGCACTAACCGTTGACTTTGACCCTGGACAGTTGACTTTGACTTTTGCATTGACTTTTGACCAAAGTCAAAATTTTCTGATAGGGCCTATCTTGCTCAATTTTTCACGTAGATTCCAATTTTGGACTCCGTTTCTTCATTTGAAGCTTTGAAATTGGTCTATTGGTATTTTCTTCAAAGGCATTCTTTAAGTGATCTTCTCATGCTTATCTAACCTCAAGCCTTCATCAAGCTTCCACCTTGAGTTTGAGGGAGGGTGTTAGAGATATATATTAGACATATATTAGCTTAATGTAATAGACCCAAGCCCATTCCTGTTTGTACTAGTAATCTAGGGTTTAGTCGCCTATATATACTCATGTTAGGGTTTATTGTAACACAGGTTATTGTACTACACTCTTATACAATAAAGATGTAGCCCTTAAGGAATTCCTCCGTGGATGTAGGCCGACAAGGCTGAACCACGTAACTCTCGTGTTCTCAATGTTCCTATTCTATGTTTTCCCTTTCGCATCTACTCTAGCATATACAACATGTTATAACACATTGCGTTGCTAATAACATATTTAACAAAATTCAAACTTTCTCTGTTTCTTCTAGATTTTCGCTCGTTCTCACGTGTTGTCATATTGTGAAACGTTGTGGTATCACTGGGACCCAGCTCGGGTGCTACTTGTGTTTGGAATTTGGATCAGATTCAGAGGTAATTAGAAACGCTACAAACACAAAATGGTGCATTCGCGACAAATTTTCACAGTGGTTGGAATTGTCAAGTTTTTATGCAGGGAGGAAGCTACGACTCCAAGTGAGAGGAGGCAAAATCTGAGCAAAAAATTTTCAATGAAAATCCCAAAAAGAATAAAGTTTTTATGCATCTACCATATTGAATTTTCTCCCAATTTTTTTAATAGTTATCTCTACTATATATATATATATATATATATTTTTTTTTTTTTTCTTATGAAGTTATCTCTACTATATTAAATGCAGAAGTAGACAAAAAAGAATAGAGAAACATTAAATTTGTGTAGTTAAATATTAATCAATATAACTATATATTGAATTTAATTGGAAAAATGTTAAGGATCTACAAATTTTACTACAAAACTTTTATCAATTAAATTGATATAATAATGACTGTTGTAGGGACCCGGTTCGGGCACTTCCCTCCCGGGATGAGTGGACCCGAGCCCAGGTAACCCCATACAATAAATTTGTAGAGAGTGGATAGAAGGACTAGGCATTAGCGAAAGATACAACAGTTGGTGCGCGTTTACAGGATCATTAAGTGAGATTTGGCTAAGTGTTCTAAGGGAAAGTTCGTCCTCGGCCCAGTCCGAGGAGCTCTTTCCTGAGTGCTGGTGGGAGTTGGGGTTGTCCTTGAACACCCCGAAAACTCCGAACCCCTTGAAAAACTCCCTCCCGAACCCCCTCCCTCTTTAAGGGTTCACTCTATTACATAGTCTTATTCAGCTGATCTCTGCCTTCCATTTGTTGATCATTTGAGCCTATATCTAAAGGCTTGTCCCATTAGCCGCCTTTCCAGACCTTCTATTAGTTGAAGTAACCAAGGCATCACTGTTCACTGGTCAATTCTCCATTAATGCAGCCAGAGTGTTGGTTGCGTATATTTAATGTGTGGATGATAGCTTCCCTTCTTCAATATCGGCCGGTCGAGGACATGGTCGTCCTCGGCGATGCTCCTTGACAATTTGGGCCTCCCCCACTCATCCTTGGATTATGTATTGTCCTCGACATAGGCCTTGGGCTCGGTATGGAGTGGGCCAGGGCTGCCAAATCTTCGGGCCCCAGAACAGTCCCTCAAAATTCTGCTGCCCGGCTCCTCGAGCTGGGAGAAGGATTTTGATGTCTTCGGGTCCTTGCCCTGGCCTGGCGAATCTTGTCTTCCTGTCAGTGCCAAAATTCGTCCAACTGCTCAGGGGACGTTCCTAGCGTTTCGGTACTTGGAGCACGCCTTCATTATATTTCAGCGGCTCTGTGTCCTCCACGTTCAACGGTGTGATAATGAATGGATGGTAAGGATACTTCTGACTTAATGAGCGGGAAAGCCCGTGCGGTTACTTTTAATTGGGGGTATAAATACCCAATCGAACTGATTTGACCCTTCACTTTTACATTCAAGAGCTCTTGCGCACATACGCTGAACTTGATCAAGCCTCCAACCGACCTTACGCCTTATTTCAACATAAAAGGCTTGTCCGAGGAACCTTTCCTCATTTTTGTAAGTTCTCTTCTCCTTCTAGTTCATACTTTTCTGCCTAAGTTCCTTGTCTTCTTGTTCTTTTTTCTCTCCTTCATTTTCCCTGAGCCCCTCGTTAGTTCTTTAGGATAGGTAGGTTTAAGAAGTTAGTTAAGTCTGAGGAGGCGATAGAAAAATTCGTTGCTGACTATAAGATCCCCGACACAGTGGGTTTGAGGTACTGTGAAGAAGGGGAGTGGAGTATTAGGAGGAAACAGGGTGAGGTGGCGATCCCCATAATCGCCTTTCTGAAATGTGGTATGAGGATCCGCATGGGGCCAGTGGTGAGGGATTATCTCATGCACTTCGGCTTATCTCCCACCCAATGTGCCATCAATGTATTTGGGATCTTAGGTTGTGTGGATGCCCTGAATGAGAAGATGGGACTGAGGTTAACCCATCATGATGTCAACTGGTGCTACAACCTCCAGTACCTAAAGGGGAAGTCTTATTACATGAAGACGAAGGACGATAGGGTCAGGCTTATCCAGTGCCTCCCTGAGTCCAGTAAGGGTTTGAACAAAGACTTCCTCATTGTGTCCAGAGAATGGCACGATGGCCCTCATTGTCCAACAGTGGAAGGTACTCTAGGTGGGGTATTCAGACTAGGAGAGGGTCTAAGTTTCTGTGCCTTTGCGCCTTGCTTTGCTTTGTTTTTGACAAGAACTTGTTTTCTTTTATGCAGATCCACGCGTTTTTGAGCGTCACTTCGGCTTGGTTAACAAGGAGGATTTGCAGACCGTACTGAGGTCGAAGATTTTTGTGAACGAAGTCGATAACCAAGTTAGAGCTGCCCATGAGATCTTAGGATATGATCCGATCCAAAAATTGTTCTCGGCTCTAAAGCACGTAATCCGAGCTAAAGATCCTCAGCTGCATAACATCACCGTAGTCGAGCACGGATTTCTGATCCCCGAAGGGTCTCCCATTCCTGAGGGCGTACCGTTGGTGGGTACCTCTTCATCGCCTCAAGTTGCCGAGGCTGAAAGAGGAGAGCTAGGAGAAGAGGAAGTTGCTGACTCAAGTCCGTCCAAGGACGAGTTTGACGTGTTCGACCAATTCCATTCGCCCGAAGACCTTTCTGGTGATTTGGGTGACCTCAGCTTGGTTGAAGCGGACTTTTTGTCCAAAAAAGCCTCTTCCCAGTCGAAGATGAGTTTCAAGAGGCGACCTCAGACAAGCTTACTGGCCCTGATTGAGGGGTAGCCGGGGAAGGATACGCCGAGGAAGTCTCCTCCTAAGCTTCCTTCTCCCCCATCCCAACAGAGTTTGCCATCTGGGTCCAAGCCCACCAGTCCTCTGCAGAAGAAGGACAAAGGAAAGAGGCCTAGGGGGGCGAAGAGTATGATCCTTCTCAGGGCGATGGCGACACTCGGTAGCCATCGAAGCAGCTTAAAGTGGGGCACCGAGGCCAGGAAAAATAGGCCACCATCCAGCCCGGGGCCCAGGCTTAGCTCCCTACCCCCATGCTCCATGGGAAGCCCTTGACGGACGATGCCTCCCTCAGAGATCTTCCAGGGGGCGAGGGTGTGCACGTGGTTGACGCGTTGGGGAGGTCCCTGCTACTCCCCGCGAACATGGCCCAGTTGGAGGCTCTGAGGAGCAAGGAGGTCTTCCTCTGCCTCAAATAGTATTTGGGCATGGTAAGTTTTCTGATCACCCGTGATTCTCTTGACTTCCTATTTCTTGGCTCTTCATCTGTCGCGCATTGGTTTTAATTGGCAGGCTATCCAAGCCACCTTTAGGTTGGAGGATATAGCCAGTAGCCAAAGCAAGGCCGCGAACGTGGAGCGTAACAAGCTGCTAGATGCTGCGCGGACCCTCAACGCCTCCAAGGCCGATCTTTCAAAGGCGAGGAGCAGTTGGAGGAGATGAAGAGGGCTCGAGACATCGCCGAGTTGGCCCTTGCTGGCGCTGTAAGGCTGGCCTTAGATCAAACGGAGCGCCTGCTTAAGGCAGAGGATCAGCTGAGGGTCGCTGACGAGGAGATCGCGACCCTGAAAAAGAAGGTGCTTAAGGCAGAGGGGACCAGAGGCGTTGCTGAGTCTGCTAGGGGCGAGGCCTTGAAAGCCAAAGAAGAAGCTGAGTTGGCCAGGGCTGAGGCTGAGGCTTCCAAAGGCCAAGCCGTGCAGAAGGCCTATGAGTCAGGGGTAACTGAGATAGAAGCTGCCCTTAGGGCTCAAGTGCCTGGGGTATGTAAGCTCTACTGCTCCTAGGTTTGGAGTGAGGCCCTTAAACAAGCTAGGGTTGAGGCCTCATCCAACCTGTGGAAGGCGGAGAATGTGTATTATCCCCTTGCCATCTGCGAGGCTCCCTCTTCTAGCTCTGAGGTCGAGGTGGCTGCTGAGGGAGTTGGGGCTGCTCCTGATGAAGATGCCCCGACTGCTACCCCTTCGGACGAGCCTACAAAGGAGGCTACTCCTCCTAGGGTCGTTGAGGCAAGCAAGAGCCCCAGTGCGGATGCGCCCAAAGAGGCTACGGACACTTTAGCTGATGTCCAAGCCCACCACATTGAGGAGGTATCTCTTCCAACTGACCCTCCCCAAGCTGTAATCCCAAGCAAGGGTTACAGGGACCCCAAGGCCTCTTCTGCCCAGCCTCTTGAGGGAGGAATTAAGATGGAGCTGAAGGAATGACCCTCCATTGTGCCTTCACTTTGTTTGCTTTGTCCCCTTTATTTTATTTTATTTTATTTTATTTTATTTTTTTAAGCGTTGTAATGGCACTTTTGCCTTGTGTAACTCTTAAAGATTCAACGAAGTACATATTTTATTTTCTCTTACCCGTTTTGTTTGTATTATATTATTATTATTTTTTCTTTACTTGCACAATCCTGTCTTTAATTGCGCTTCAGTCGACTACATTGATTACAGTGCTCTGCAGTGCTCATTACTGGTACCAAAGTGGTCAACTTCGCCGCAGGTTTGGGTCCGCGGACAGTACAAGACCTTGGTTCTGTCTAGTGCTTAGATCCTCTTAAAGTGACTAGTTTCCCCGTAGGTTATAGTCCTTGGACCATACAAAACCTTGGTTTTGTCTAGTACTTGGATTCCCTTGAAACAACTAGTTTCTCCATAGGTTTGACACCGAGGACCATGCAAGATCTTGGCTCCGCCTAACACTTGGTCTTTCGTGAGTGAATAGCTTCCCCATAGGTTTGAGTCCGAAGACCATGCAAGTCCTTGGTTCTGTCTAGCACCTGATTTTCTTGAGTGACTAGTTTCCCCATAGGTTTAGGTTCGAGGACCATGCAGGACCTTGGTTTTGTCTAGCACTTGATTCTTCTTGAGTGACTAGTTTCCTTATAGGTTTGGGTCCGATGACCATTCAGGACCTTGGTTCTATCTAGCACTTGATTCTTAAAGTAGTTAGTTTCCCCATAGGCTTGAGTCCAAGGACCATGTAAGGCCTTGGTTCTGTCTAACACTTGATTCTTCTGAAGTAACTAGTTTCCCCATAGATTTGAGTCCGAGGACTATGCAAAACTTTGGTTCTGTCTAGCACCTGATTCTTCTTGAGTGACTAGTTTCCCCATAGGTTTGAATCTGAGGACTATGCAAGACCTTGATTCTGTTTAGCATTTGATTCTTGAAGTAGTTAGTTTCCCCATAGGATTGAGTTCGAGGACCATGCAAGGCTTTAGTTCTGTCTAACACTTGATTCTTCTTGAGTAACTAGTTTCCCCCCATAGGTTTGGGTCCGAGGACCATGCAGGACCTTGGTTCTATCTAGCACTTGATTCTTCTTGAGTGACTAGTTTCCTTATAGGTTTGGGTCCGATGACCATTCAGGACCTTGGTTCTATCTAGCACTTGATTCTTAAAGTAGTTAGTTTCCCCATAGGCTTGAGTCCGAGGACCATGTAAGGCCTTGGTTTTATCTAACACTTGATTCTTCTGAAATAACTAGTTTCCCCATAGATTTGAGTCCGAGGACTATGCAAAACTTTGGTTCTGTCTAGCACCTGATTCTTCTTGAGTGACTAGTTTCCCCATAGGTTTGAATCCGAGGACTATGCAAGACCTTGATTCTGTTTAGCACTTGATTCTTGAAGTAGTTAGTTTCCCCATAGGCTTGAGTTCGAGGACCATGCAAGGCTTTAGTTCTGTCTAACACTTGATTCTTCTTGAGTAACTAGTTTCCCCATAGGTTTGAGTCCGAAGACTATGCAAGACTTTAGTTCTGTCTAGCACCTGATTCTTCTTGAGTGACTAGTTTCCCCATAGGTTTGAGTCCGATGACTATGCAGGACCTTGGTTCTGTCTAGCACTTGATTCTTGAAGTAGTTGGTTTTCCCATAGGCTTGAGTTCGAGGACCATGCAAGGCCTTGGTTCTATCTAACACTTGATTCTTCTTGAGTAACTAGTTTCCCCATAGGTTTGAGTCCGAGGACTATGCAAGACCTTGGTTCTGTCTAGCACTTGATTCTTGAAATAATTAGTTTCCCCATAGGCTTGAGTCCGAGGACCATGCAAGGCCTTGGTTTTGTCTAACACTTGATTCTTCTTGAGTAACTAGTTTCCCCATAGGTTTGAGTCCAAGGACTGTGCAAGACCTTGGTTCTGTCTAGCACCTGATTCTTCTTGAGTGACTAGTTTCCCCATAGGTTTGAGTCTGAGGATTATGCAAGACCTTGGTTCTATCTAGTACTTAGTTCTTCTTGAATGCTTGGAGTGAGGGAGACCATCCTCAGCGTTGGGGAGTCTACCTTCAGAGTGATAGCGGCCCTGAGCTTGCTCCGCTGAGGGGAAACCCTTCTTTGGTCTGGCTCCTTCGTCCGGCGCGCCACTTCCAATTACGAGGCATCTTTTGGGCTAATCGAGTAATGCGCTTGATGCTTCGGTGCGCGAGGCGCATCCTCATTAATATCCTTGCGGATTTACGAGAACCCAGCGGCTAGTGAGCTCTTTGGAAATTGGCGGAGTTAATATCTCCAGTAATTCTTCCTTTCTTCAATTCTCACAAACACTTCGATTCAAATCTCACAAACACTTCGTTTTCTGGGCATTTTTAAGGGCCTTGCCCAAAATAATGACTTGGGTTCGGGGAGATGGAGTGGCCCTGGGAAAGGGTGGGGTTGACAAAGCCGAGCCCCCTTCATGAGCCGAGGATGCCACCTCGATTCTGGACGACACAATAGAGACAGAACAGGCAGAGGCCAAAGATCCTTCTTCTGTTTAACCTAGCCAGAGAGAGGACTCCCCTTGCAGTTAGGAGGGATATCCGAAAGGAACGTAACGTCTCTCCTCTGCGTGCGGATCTATCGGCCCTCCAAGTTGGTAGTGATTCTCCAGTGCCCAGTCGTCGTGGGACTGGGAGAAAGTCGAGGAAAAACCTTGAGGTAGGACCGTCATGCGCCACAACTTCTTCTTCCTTCTCCTTCAAAGCGCCGCAAGTGTTGGTTGGGGAGCTGTGGAAGGCCTTAAAACAGGCCTGTCTCCACCTCTCCCTCCATGCTTGGCTTGGCTTTGAAACAAGCCTGCCTAAGCATTTGTTATACAATGTAACTTTTCTTTACTTAATAAAGAAGTAGCCACATTTCATTTCTTTTACTTCTTGCATCTTTCATTTCTTTGTGATGATTGCCTTTTGAATGAGTACGTTGCCGTTGTTTGTATTTTTTTTTTTTTTTTTTTTTTTTTTGTGAACTTGGAAGAAGTGCTGTTATGGATCCTTCCACACCAACCGTCGCACTCGTTAATACTCAAGTCCTTCCCCCACTCATCCTCGGATTATGTATTATCCTTGACATGGGTCTTGGGCCCGGTATGGAGTGGGCTAGGGCTGCCAAATCTTCGGGCTCCACAACTGTGATTGATGATAAATTTCGAAAATATAATAAACAAATATACAAATATATGCAATTTTTTTTTTATAGAAATGCTATGTTCACAATATTTTGACAATACTTTCACAACAAATCCTAAATAACAAGTTGTTACCAGTTATTATTGGTAAAGTAAAAAAGTTATTTCAGTGGTGGATTCAAATTTGAACTAATGACAACTAATCATAAATCACTTGTGATTTATTATGAAAGTATTGTGAAAATGTTGTGTACATAACAATTTTTTTTTATTGATGACATATCAAATTGTAAAAATTACGCAATAAATTTTGTAATACCCATAACATCAGTGTTAAATTCCACTTTGAAAATAACACTATCTCTTTATCATATAATTAAAAAATTCATAAGTTTTGCCAATTATTTATTATTGAAATTTTAGATTAAGTTCCTCAAGTTCAGTTTTTTCACCAAATTTACAGGAAAATTGTGTGTAAAACCATGAATTTTGGCTCACCCAATTTGACTATACTAAAAAAGAAATCTAAGAATATAACAAAATATCACAACATTTTCACAATATTTTCATTTTTAGGATCCGAATAGATTTTTTTTTTTTTTTTTTAGAGAAATGCTACATCCATAACATATTTAGAACAAATTCTAAATGACAAGTTTTTATTGGTTTTAAATTGAGCCCATTACACATATCATTTTTTTATCCATCAAAAATACATTGCCACATAAAATTTATTGTGAAATTATTGTGAAAATGTTATGGATATAGCATTACTCCTTAAACTTTAAAATCAAGTAATTTTCCCTTAATATTTTGAAAAATAGCAAATATGTCATATTGTAATTCTCTCAAATAAACCCTAATGAAAGTTTATGATTCATAAAAAATTTATTGTGTAATGTCTAAAATACTTTCACTAAATCTTAACATCTCAAAAATATTCTTCACTTATTTTGAGTTTTAGATGGTAGTAATTCTCAGTTTCCTATTTTATTATTTTATTTTGACCTTTAAAAAATTGACACCTTAATAATTATGAAAATATAATAAGAATATGTTGTGTGTGTAACTGTGTATGCACACATAAATATTAAAAAAAAAAAAAAAAAAAAAAAAAAAAAAGAAAAAGGTAAAAAGAGCCCAAGCAAAACTGGTGTACTGTGAAAAAAAAAAAAAAAAAGATGAACGGTGTGGGTTGAACAAAAAGAGCACAACCAGCGTACCGTGGAAAAAAGGAAAAACCAATAAGCAGTGCAAATTATTAAATAATTGTAAAAATATTATAAAAAATTTATTAAGTAAATATAACTGTACATGCACTTATAAATAATAACAAAAATATTTAAAAGCAAAGACACGTAAGCACAAACAAAACCAGCGAAGAAAAAATAAAAAACAATGAACAGTACTGGTTGAGCAAACCAAATGCTATCCAGCTGTCTCCCTCAAACATAGTTAGAAGAGTGCTCCAATAAAGTTATCCAGCTATCATAGCATCACAAGCTATCCAGCTGTCCCGTTAAACAGAGTTGGAGAAACAAGACTGCGTGAACTTTGACTAGGTACCTCCGTGTAGTGGGCTAGGCGATGCAGTGCAGCGGTGGTACCGTGAGAGAATATTTTTGCAGCGGTGGTACTAGGGTCCTTTTTTTTTTCTTTGAAATCCATACATCTGTAATCTGGTTTGATAAAATGGTTTTTTTGCTTGTAAATTTTTGAAAGGCCTAAGGATGGGCTCGGTGGTTAATTTTTGTTCGAGTATTTGAGTTAAATTTTAAAATTTTGTTGTGTTATGTTATGTGAACTAAATTTTAATTCATTACAAGGCCAAGAATTATGTCGAGGGAAAGAAAAAAAAATTTTGGGTGGGGGGGGTTGCCTAGGAAGAATTTTGCCGGGCCAAACCTTAGAATTTTATACATTGGGTAAAGATTAAGTATAATACATAGGTATTATTCTTTAGGTTCATTTTTTAAGATTCTGTCATGTGAATTTTTTCCATAGAATGGAAGTGTATTTTTAAGTAATAATACTCATGAACTTCTTTCTCAAAAAAAAAAAAAAAAAAAAAAAAAAAAAAAAAAAAAAAAAAAAGAAGCTAAATCTTAAAAAAAGAATCTAAAAAATAGCAACTAAGATACTTAAGTTTTATCCTTTTATACATTTATATATGTTACTTAAATTTTTGTTTATAGGATTCTTGACTATACAGCCTACTCGAGCTATATGCATAGATCCAAGTACGAAACATGGAATTGTGAATACGGCAGGTAGAGTCGAATTGTTAACAGGTGTCAAATTATTGCAACTTGTTCACATCAAACGTTCCAATACACAAATACACTGAACCTAACTCTTGGCACGTGTCAAATTATTGGAAAGTCACTTACCATTCTAATTCATTTTCAAACTTGGGAACAAGTAGGAAAGTGGACACAAATTTCTTGGGTACACACACACTCTAAATTCATTTTCAAACTTTAAAGAAAGGAAGACATATATAATTTCTTTTATCTTTTCTCTCTCTTCCTTGTCTTCTCTATCACGAAATCTCCTTTTTCTTCTTCTATTCCTCCATCATCTCTTTATACCTTTTTCTTTTGGATAAAAGTTGTTATATACACTTTGTATCACACACTATTAGGGAGCTCATGCTAGCCATGGCTCGTGGAATTGGTGATTTGCCAGTTCTAGTGGCTCTTGAGGAACACAGTCTGCTTATGAAGGCTGTTCAACATGAAGTGGCAAGCTTGAAGGAAGGTAGTCGAAAGAATAAAAGAAAGAGAGAAAAGAATGTGCTTCGTGATATATGCCTTTGTTGTCGCAAATTGGAAACTAGCTAGCAACAAAAAACTTAATAGCAATTTTGGGTTTTTTATTTTTATTTTGCTCCTAATAGAAACGTAATAGCAATTAGTTTTGTAAGTTTTAAATATTTATGTGCTAATTTTTTTTTTTTTTTGAGGGGAAATTTATGTGCTAAGTTGATACACTACACAACTTAATGCATTAACATCTTTACAATTATGGTATTTACACATATCTCTAGTGTCGTGAATTTACTCCCTAGTTTTTTTTTTTTTTTTTAACCCTATTTTGATTAATCCCATGCCCTCACTAGTGATCAACAAAATAATAATGAAGAAGGTTATACATAAACGAATTATGAGTTAAGGGCTTAAGGCTCATGAAATATAAGCAAGGCATCACATATAGTCCATGACGTTCTCGGTCTCAACTCTCAAGGGAGTATATGATCTGTGACATATCTGATACTAAATTATAGCATAAGATTTACCAATGTAAAAATTTGTAGTTTACACTGCCAATGTTTATTATATAACCAAATTTTTAATTAAGTAATGATTTATCCAGCCAAGAGTCTTTAGCCAGTTTGGATTTCTGATGTTCGATCCAATGGAGATGTCTAGGAGTTTAAAAAATTATAGAACTATAGAATTATATTTAAAAACTTATTGATTTATCTCAATTTAAGTGATCCTCACAAATAATTATTATTTACTACAATTTAGCTTATGGAAAATCATCAAACAAGAAATATAAAAACTATAACATAGGAAAATTTGGTAACGCAGTGAAAAACTGATGAAAAATCTCTTCAAACATTTAAACGACTCCAAGGACACAAATAGTCCAATAGAAAATCTACTATGAAGGAACAATTACAAATAATCAGGACTCAAAACCTTTACTATTTCTAACAATGTCACTTGAGCAAGCATTGAGCAAACATTCTGTTTGACTTATATGATCACTTGAGCAAGTCCTTAATTCACTCAAGTTAAACTTCGGAAACTTCAGATCTTCATGTAACTTATGACTCAAAACTTTCAACAATATTACGAACATACCTATTTTCACATACAATTTCACAACTCACTAACTTGTACGAATGTAAGTAGTCAACAAAAAGTGATGGGTCTATATAAAGAGTGGGAGAAAGTCTAAGGACACAATAAACTATCACAACATTTTCACAACCAGAGGTGGTGCCACATTCATTATAGGGGGCTTCATTTAAATCCCTTGAGCTGGCAAATAAAAAAATTATATATAATTTGAAAGAGATATAATTCATAGGATTAATAATGAAGCTATATATCATGCAACGATTTCAAAATATGAAACCTTGTAGAAGATAATTGTAGGACTTCATGTATTTGAGTAACACTTTTTTTGCGATGTCGATATATTCAAGTTCTCTTTTGTTTTAGATTTTCTATAATTTATGTTTCTTATTAAATCTCTTTAAAAAAAAATCTTGAAGCGGCCACTATTCACTACCCCTTTGTTTTTAGTTGAGGCAGGTCTGAGTGTAATATTTTATTTTTTTATTCTAATCTATGATGGGTTGACACCTTAGTTGTTGTGAAAAGTGTTGCGATTGTAAAACAACTACTATAATTAGCGAGCAGAAATTTCCAACACTCACAATTGCAAAAATTAATAAATTGTGAAATTGGGTGTGTACTAGATTTATTCCAAAGTTTACCTAACTAATTTGTAATGATTATCACACTTTTTTGGCACAATAATATGCAACACAAAACTAGTCCTCTCAAATATAATTATGTAAAATGGTTATTGTTATGTTTTAGACCCCTATAAAACACAATATGTTTAACCTAATTTATTAACTAAGTTCTTACTTAGATTAATTATTTAGATCTAGGTTAAACATTTATCACATATAACATACACAACGAAAAAGTAAATAATACAAGATGTGATGACCTAGAAAAACCAATGAAACAATTCATTTCAAGATAAAAAATCTCGAGGGAATTATCCTAAGAGAACAATCCACTATATCAAATTGAGATTTACAGTCAATAATACAAGTTTGTAGTAAGTCTAACACAATCACCAAATTGGGCTCTAAACTCCTTAGACTTCTTTAATCTGGATCTGCTCTCACATGAACCTCCAGTTCATGTCTCGATCGTTTGTACACTTGATAGCTAAAGATTTGACTGCAACTTTACTCCACTGGTACAAGAATATAGATTTGATCTCCGATAGGTGCCTGATAGAGATAGAATGTACAAACCTCACAGATCTCACAAGAGTAACTCTCAAGACTTGAAAAATGTGTATTAAGGTTTTCCTTTTATACTTAGTAGTGTTGGACTCAAACCTTAAATGTTTCATGGGTTGTTGGGCCTTATTTAAAATTCTGCAGAATCATAGTTCAATCAATCGAGCTTGACAGATTTTGAATTCTTCATTCTGCTGCTTATACGTTCTTGAATCTTCACTTGTATCAACTTAAGCAATGTCTATAACACTTTAAAGACCCTAAGATCTAATCCTAGACAAGTTTTTGTTCTCAATTTGCCAATATATAACATATTTAGAACCTGGTGTTGCGAAAGCCTGAAAAAAGCATACATGATACTCTCTTTATGGAATAGAAATTAAACTATTAGCTTTTGGTAGTAAATCTCGAATCCATAAGGGGTTTCCCTGAATCCACAAAATTGAAACCATTAGAGAAAGAATTTGACAAAAGTTTGTGTTTATTGATAATAGTTTAAAAACCAAATTGCCTTTGGAGACTATAGTGTGTTTAAATAGTAAAAAGAAAACCTAGGACAACTAGAAACCCTAAGGCGACTACAAAAGTATGTAAAACTCTAATTTGACTAAATAACATTAAAAGCACTTAAAAAGAAGGAAATAAATGCCCTAAACCTAAAATAAAGAAAATTACATAAAAATACCAAATATAAAAATTACAGAAATTAATTTGAATATTCTATCCTACATCAGACCCCTCCACTCGAAACAAACTCGTCCTCGAGTTGATGGTTGAAATTTGAAATCTTCCATGCCAAGAGAACAAATACTTTGAATACTTCATCTTCCTTGTCTTCTTGTCAAACTTGAAATTCATCAATTAAGCAACTTGAACTTCTTGTCCCTTGATCCTCATGCAATTGACAATATTCACCAAATAAGAGTCAATAATCAAATCAAATCTTTCCACCCCAATAAAATCAAGAAATTTTGTTTTGGCGTCTCCCACCAAAATAATAGGAGCTTGAATGTTGCAATCATCTAATTTGACTTCATTGAGATCCTTGAAACTTTCCTCTTCAACTTCATCCTCAATTGTCTCTACCATCTTGACTTCAAGATATTTCTCTATAATAGGGTTTTCATCAATCTCTTCCACAATTTTTATTTCAGGTTTTTTTTCAATTATAAGGTGTTCATTAATTTCCTCAGAACTCTCAAGATTTTCTTCTTTGACTTCTACATATTCTTCAAGAAAAGTATTTTCTTCAACATGCAATTCCTCCCTTATTTGTGGAATATATGGCTCTTCAAAATAAGTCAAGTATGAACCTCTTGGCCAATAATAATCTTGTATTGTATACGACAAGATTTCTTCACATACCGAAGGATAAAATTTGATAGCAAACATCTTTTTCATCCTTGCCTTGAACGAATCTTGTCTTTATCTTGTCGGATTCTATCAGATTGTTCTCATCCCCTCCAATATAAGGCATACTTATTAAGTTTATAGAAAGCAAGTCCAACTTTTCTCTCATAACAAATATTCTCATAGTCAAATAAATCCTCTAGATCAAGTAACCAATCAAAAAAATCTTCTTTTAAATAATAACAATTAAAACTTGCAATTATATTATATGGCCTATATGAGATTTGCTTACCAATAGGTTGCCCATGAGTTACGTCTCTGCTGTAGTTATCCCATTATTTTTATTCTTCAATGACACCATCCTAGCATAGATATTTGTGAGTGCTTGTTGTTGGCCATGAACGAATCTTATCTTTACCTTGTCGGATTCTATCAAATTGTACTCATCCCCACCAATATAAGGCATACTTATTAAATTTATACAAAGCAAGTACAACTTTTCTCTCATAACAAATATTCTCATAGTCAAATAAATTATCTAAATCAAGTAACCAATCAAGAAAATCTTTTTTTTTTTTTTTTTTTAAATTTTAAATAATCATTAAAACTTGCATTTCTAATATAAGGCCTATATGAGATTTGCTTACCAATAGGTTGCCCGTGAGTTATGTCTCCGCTGTAGTTATCCCTATTATTTCTATTCTTCAATGATGCCATCCTAGCATAGATAATTGTGAGTGCTTGTTGTACGTCATGTAATACTTGCTAAGTTATTCGCCGTTGTTGTGGTGGTTGTTAACGTCTCGTTTGGTTAGAAATCAGACCAGGGTAAGTCAAGGCTCTGATACCAACTGATGTTGTGGAAGCCTGAAGAAAGCACACACGATGCTCTCTTGATGAAACATAAACTAAATTATTAGCTGTTGAGAGTAAACCTCGAATTCACGAAGGGTTTCCCTGAACCCACGAGGAGATAAATTGGAATTCTCCAAAGAAAGAATTTGACAAAAGTTTTTGTTTATTGATAATAGTATGAAAACTGAATTGCCTTTGGAGGCTACAATATGTTTAAATAGTAAAAAGAAAACTTAGGGCAACTAGAAACCCTAAGGGAGCTATGAAAGCATATAAAACCCTAATTTGACTAAACAACATTAAAAACACTTAAAAAAAGGAAATAAATGCCCTAAATTTCGTTTATAAAACCCTAATTTGACTAAACAACATTAAAAACGTCTAAAAAAAAGGAAATAAATGCCCTAAACCTAAAATAACGAAAATTACATAAAAATACCAAATATATTATAGAAATTAATTTAAATATTGTCCTACATTAGAACATAATTAAACATTTATGACTAAATATTTATAACCTAACAGTTATATCACAATTTTACAAAGTCTTGAATTTGAGTCACATAAGAAGCATTGTCTCCCATTTGGTTCATAATCTCTCAACACCCCACACCCCCCAAAAAAAATTACATAACCATAGTAGGTCTAATAATAATAATAATAATAATTATTATTATTATTTTGAGGGTGAAACCTGAGATTCAACTATATATATTTGGCTTGAAATATATATATATATATATATAATCAACAAAAAATGTCGTCTACCATATATATATATATATATATGTATGTATGTATGTATGTATTTGTTTGTTGATTAACAAAGAATAATAACATGATTCATAGGACTTTTCGTTTGCTTGTAGATTGTTCCATATGTGGTAGAAAGGAAGATCATATGACATCGTTATGCTTTGTAATGTTCCTGTTCATGCAAACAATTCTATTTCAAATGAAAAAAAAAATTTTGGCAGAAAGAATCGGGAATGATAAGAATAGAAATTGGTTGTTTAGTGAAAAAACCATTTCATCAGAAACGAAAAAAAAAAAGTGGAAGGATTATTAGATCTTATGGTTGTTATGAAGTGATTGAAATGATTTTCATATCAAAAAAAGCATTCCCAACTGTTGTCTATAGTATCATTGAAAGAAACTAGGAAAGTCATTCAATAAATTAATCAAATCTGCTAATTAATCTTTCTTTGGATTCCTAATGTAGAGTTAGAAACAAGGGTTAGCGAAGTCACTAAATGGACTCCTATTGGCAATTGGATTAAACTAAAGTTTTAATGGTTTGGAGGGTCCTGAATCTTATTCCTTGAGGTGGAACAGGCCAAAGGGAAATGGAGAGCCCTATGTCAATTTTCAACTCTCACGGGTGGATTCCAGCTTATAAGAGACAATGAAGTAGAACTACAAATAGAAGTTGACAGGAACATAGTTACCTAAAGTTTATACTAGTTTTTTTTTTAAAAAAATAATAAATAACTTTGTACTATCTAATTGATGATAGATATAGTAGAAATCCTATAGTTCAGGCTGATATATATAGTCAGATTTTTCAAATATATTTATGGGGAAGGTAACCAAGTTTTGACTATTTGGCTAGGGTTAGTACATTCATTGACAAATGCAATAATGTGGGATTTCAATTTCGTTTATAATCTATGAGGGTTGTATTTTTTAATATTTTGGGTCTGTGTGCATCGATGGCAATGGGATTATTAAAAAAGACCTGTCCTATAAACCCCACCCCTAATGGGCTGGTAAAAAGTTTGAAAAATGGATAATAAATTATGAGGTTACATTATTATACTTGTAAGAGAATGAATCATAGCCCTCGACCCTCATCATTCCCCTCTTATTGCACAGCAGTAGCCATGATTAAATCTTTTGCCTTTTTAATCTAACATTCTTTTTAAATTTGGTAAAATGTAAATACTACATATCTTGATTTTAATTTGGGTCAAAATCAAACTTACTGTTTGGTCTTCTAATTTGAAATTAGAAGCTCCTAAATTTTGAGAAATATCCAAATTAATTTTATCTGCCTAAATTTTCGTCTCCTTCCATTGTGAAAATGCATGAGGAAAAAAATCTTTAATTAAAATTTAATTTTACATTTTAATATAAAAAATTAATCACAAAGAAATGAAAATTTAGACAGAATGATCAAATTTGGTATTTCTCAAAGTTGAGGTTAATTTCTAATTTCAAACTAATAATTTTAAGGGTTAATTTGACTTTATTTATCCTATTAATTAAATTTACACAGTTTGAACTATTTTTTTATTATAAAAAAGACGAGTTAGATGTGATTACATGAGTATCAAAATTTTCATGTGAAGTTGGGCATGGTGATAAATATTTTATGAGTATGGAGGTAGGTTTTAAGTCACGGAGTAATGAAAGGAATGGATAAATATATCCATTCTACCCCATTGTCATTCTTATTCATGTTTCACTGAGTGGTTGTGTGATTAATTTTACTTATACCAGACCCACTGAGGAAGGGTATCTTTTAAATTCCTAACTTTTCTTTTGATGATCAATTCAACCTTCGATAAATAAATATATCTTAATTATATTTCATCTTTGAGGGAGGAGAGAAAGTTGGTCCTTATATTTTGGCAAAGATTTAAAAAAAAAAAAAATCAATATTAAGAACCAGTATCAGCTACGTACCATATATGATGGAATGTGTGGTACCTTTGCAAATATTTTTTATTTTCTCAATAGAATTTGCAATTACTACAGCAAAAAGTAGAGAGAAGAAACCTATCAAAAAAAAAAAAAAAAGTAGAGAAGAAATTTTGAAGTGCAAATCTCATGATAAATGGGGTATAGCCTGATAGTTACACCCAAATATGGGGATTTGCCGGATATGTTCATAACATTGTGCAACCCAAGTAATCTTGGAAGTTGGAATTGGGTATATATAGAAAATCACTCTAATGCTCTATCTATAGTCTCTATTCAAATATACTATATATATATATATATATATATGGAAAAGAGTATTCAAAACTATTTGATTCCCCAACAATCAAACATCCCCCGTATGCACAAAATCAGCCATATAAAAAAGATATGAATCATGTGCATTTGTAAATGGAAATATAAAGTCGTGATTCGTGAATCCAAATTAAGATTTCAAGGAGGCCTCAACCTTTCTTTGCATTCTCTATAATCTATATGCATGCATCATAATCATAATAATTTTGGAGCACTCAATGTGCATGGCCATAACCACCAAGATATTAATCAGATACTACTACATATGTGTGGTCTCTTTTTAATAAGAAAAACAAACTTAATGTATCTTTTGTTAAGTCTATTGAGAGATCAAAAACAAAATTATTGAAAGATTTTACATAAGAATATATATATATATATACACACACACACCTTAACAAAGTATGTTAAAAAAAAAAACCATTACGCTTGTTTGCCATGGACACCTTTTTTTTTTTTTTTTTCAATTATGTAAAAGGAGGAACTTGGGAATGTTAGATCTAACTTGTTATATGTGTTGGTTTGGACATTGGATAAGGCTTCTTCTAATATTTAGTTAAAAATAAAAACACAAATGATGATAATTATTCGTGTGGGGTATATCTGCAATGTTTCAATAGGCTTTAAAAAATAATATTCTGAATAATGTCGGTTTTCTAATACAACAAACCCTTTTTCTGGGGTAGGGGGAGCATCTAGGACAACAAAATCAGAAGTTAAGGAGCAAGCTTCTTTAGCAAGGCTGTTTGCTCCTCTGTTGGCCTCCCTAAATACACGCCTGACCGTGGTCCGCTAAAACTGCCCGAGTAAGTACCTGCAGTCATTAAGAAGGGATGTATATGAGCTGTTAGGGGTTTTCCTTGACACAGCCAATACTTCGCATTTTATGGCTAATTAAGATATTTCATTTCCTCTGTTGACCAAAAAAAAAAAAAAAAAAGACCCTTTTCTGAGTCCAACACCAACACCTGCTATTCAGAGTTCACCAATAGTCGAGGCAATTTTTAACACCCAACGCTATAGTTTTTGGGTTGACGTAGAAGAAATCGAACCTGGCCTTAGAATTATGGTTGGCACATGTTAGAAAAAAAATCAAAGAACCTGAAAGTTCATTCAGATAAGATTAAAACTAAAATATTTGTTTTTTGTTAGGAGTTCATGTTGTAGAGAAAGACTAGAAATAAATAAAGTCATGCAGGCAAAGTATACTATTGAGTACCAAACAAAAAATAAAATAAAATAAAATAAAAAATTGAAGGTGATTAGTTGTTGAAATTCAGCCAGAATACTATACATGCAAAAAAGTAAGTTAAGGAAACCAAAAGAAAGTAACTTTAGTATAAAGTCTATAAAGAACTTGACCTAGCAAACATAAATAAATAGAAAATAGTTGTCTTCTAATGAGTTTTGTTGCCTGATTGATTATGTCTGGCTGTGTGAATTGTTTATATATTATATGGTATGCTTTGTCATGTATGTATTATCCAAAAACTACATCCAACAACACTGAACTTATTATTGGTCACCCAAACGCAGAGGTTGAGAAGACCGGTGAAAATGCTATCTGGACAGGAATTTCTTGGGTACGTCATACGCGCTTATTCTGAAAGTCATTTTCAAAACTTTAAAGAAAAGAAAACACATTATCCTTGTTTACCAAAAAGAAAACACATTATCCTTTATTAGTTTTTCCTCTTCTAATCTCTTATTTTATATTTTTATTTGCATACGTCTTTGTACATCAAGCAGGCCCAGCCTAGCTAAGGCCCCACTACAAAAAGATTCAACCCCTTAATAGTAAAAAATAGACTCCGTCTTTCATTTTAAAATTTAAATAATAATTTTTTTAAATAGCTGTGCTTTTATTCTCTTTTCCGAAGTAAAGTCACGACAAATTTTATTATAATATATCATTAATTACAAAAAAATAATTTATTTTTAATTATGTTGTTGAAATTCATCAATTATATTTTTTATCTCACCGATTTGTAAATATTCTATAGTAAAATTCGTAATATCTTTTACATTTTTCTTTTCTTATATCTTACAAAATATGATATCAATAGAAACCTAACCCAATTGAAATCCGTTCGAATAAAAAAAAGTTATAAATAGTTATAAAAAAATTGTTATAAATGTGTTAGATTGTCAATGATGATTAACTCCCCTATTAGTTTGAGATTTTAATTTTTGTAAACATTTAAATATCCTACAAGTTAGATCATTAATTATTAGTCAACTACTCTCCGGCCCATATGGTCATATACCAAACAATCTCAATCTCTCCTTTGATATAAAATGAAAATTAGATTACAACTCACTTAACTACGCATGCCTTATATCCAAGATAAAGTAAGCCATTTAAAAAAAAAAATCAATTATTTTTATTAAATTTTATGCAATAATTATGATATTCATTTTTCAATATGAAGTCAACCTTAGTTTAGTTAGTATTATTTCATCAAATTAATGAATCAAATCAATCATGATTTGGTTAGTATTAAATAAATCTTTTTAATTAATTAATATTTAAATATAAAATATCTTATTTAAATTTATTGCCTAATGTTCCGAATGATGTTAGTCAGCCTTGACATCAATATACTGTTAATATATTGTGGTGGCAGTGGTCATACTTGGCAGGGCAGGTGGATAAGTAGGACTGTAAACACAAACTCAATAGTGGCAGCGTCGCAAAAATGACATGTATCTATGTGGAGAGCATCCTGTAAATTATTTGGCTGGCCTTGCAAGTCAATTTGGGTTTAAAGTTAATACAATCTTCTAAGACAATCTCTTCTTTAATGTTTCTTCATTTTTAACGGAAAATTACACTAAACTCTCTTTGGTTATTACACCCACCTCTCTACAAGAGAGGTCAGTGCAATTTACCCACTCTTAAAATAGCCTTATCCTACAAACCCTTCACCCATAATTATTTGAATCCTAAACCTGCACTTTTGATCTAAGCAGAACTACCATTTAAGTCCCAAGACTGTCAATCTCCGCAGTTGATATATGGTCTATTGCTATGACAATTGACAGGATCTCAATTCATGAAGAGTGCAATAGGAATGTGAAGATTAAAACAAAACACAAAACCCTTTTTTTTTTTTTAATATATAATTTGATAGTTGGAGCTTGGGAGAATGGAGAGCCTTGTAGCTCAATTGCACCTCCTACTATTTCCAGAGACATTATGTATTGTTTTCCTAATCCTTTATTTATAAGGATTGTATATGAATTAAGCGACTTAAAATTAATTTAATTATGTTTCCAAATATCAAATTCATTTTGGTAAATAAATTAGATCCTACAAAAATTTCTCTAGGCTAGATAAGAGCTTGCAAATGCTTGAGGTATTGACCAACAATTTCAACAATAAGCCACTCACCAACATGCCACCTACAAAAATTAGAGGGTGCCTCATGGCACATTGATGTTCAGAGGGCAATACACCTCTAATGTCCAAAAGGTAATGCTAAATTCACAATATTTTCACAAAAATCTCATAATAAAACTTAAGTGGCAATTTATTACAGATTTTCACTTTGGCCCACCATTATTGACATCATTTTTTTACCTACCTATAATAGTTTGCCACTTATAATTTGTTTTGAAAATTTTTTGTCCTTAGCTTTATGCACTTTCCAAAACCTCTAAATTAAAGGCTAATTAACAATTGAAAACCCTAAAATATAGGAATTACAAAGTCCACATCTATATGTTAAGTCCAACAAGTTAAAATTGACTTTAAAAAAGAAAAAGAAAAAAGGTTACAACAATTATTGAGTCCAATTTTCTTCTTTCAAAGTAAGAATAGCTCCTCGGAAACGGGATTCATCCAAGTCACAAAGACTTTCAACAATTGCACCCATTAATGTTTTGAGATGCTAGATATTGATGGTAATGGTATGCTTTCAAGAAAAGTGCTTTATGGGGTCCTTCATAAGCTACGACCCAAGAGGAAGAGATAAGTTATCTCTATGAAGTAATTTTCAAAAGCTTTGATATAAATTAGAATGGGTCCATGGATTTTATGCAATTTGAGCCCCTTATTAGGGAGCTTATGCTTGCCATGACATGTGGAATATGTTCTCCTCTTCCATAAATGTGAATCTCATATACAGGACTTACATGTGAGGTTCACGTTTATATGAGAGAAGGGTGTAGTATATTGGGCGTACAAAATAATTTCACCTAGTTTTGTGGCTTATTAGATTTAGGGTGCTCTTAATAATGGTTTTGAGGATCTACAATAGGCTGGACATGTGGGGTTAGCCCATTTTTACTTAGTTCATGAGCTTGGTAGGTTGGACCCAGTGGACGTTGACTAATCAACAAGCTGGGTTAGGAGAATATCCTAGCCCATGGCCTTATTCATGGACAATTCCCATTTTATCTCTAGCAACTAGGCAATTATGGGGCTAATGGGCAACCCACGGACTTTTTTAATGGATCTTTGATGGGCTCACCCATGGGCAATACCCATTTATCTTTATCATGTCTCAAGTTCGACCCCCTCCCAAATTTATTGAGTTATAAATTCTGGGCTACTGAGATTTGGTTTTGCAACTAAATTTGTACCAGTGGGATTCAATATTGATGTGGAGGCCACCAATGTTGTGTCTTGTGTGTCTTTTTATATTTTTTCTTTTTTCTCGAGTAAATTTTTGCTTGCTTAATTTGTTTGATTTTGTTTGTTTCTATTTTGTATTTTTAATTCTGAGGTTATTTTAATTTCCTTTTCATTTTTCTATTTAGGTTTTTCTTATGCCACCTGGCAATCCATTTCGCATCTAGGTGGCACAAAAATAAATTTTTTTTTTTTTTTATCATAGTTGTTAGTTATATTAGTATTTTTCATTCATTACAACAATGACTATTTTGATACAAGTCAACAGTTAAGCACATAAATTTTTATAATTAAGTGGAGCTAATTTTTTATTTGGGAATGTTATATCTGATACACTATTCAAACTTCAAAGACCCGATGGAGTATGTTAGTGATCGATTATTTCCACAAAATAAATGTATGAAAATATTAGTGGGTGATACTAGAGATATTATTTGTATACTTACATCCATGAAACCTGATATTAAAATTTGCACAAGGAGGAAAGTGGAGATAAATTTCTTAGGAATATGCTTAGTTTTTATTCCCTACAGTCACAAACTTATTTTTGGAGTGTATTCACCAATCCCATTGATATATGTTTAAAGCATACACATTCAAATTGATTAAAGTTAAAAGTGATAAACATGACATCATCTTGCCATTCAATGTTATCATCATGTTCATTATCTTGTGAAATTATTTATTCAATGACATCTTCTTCATCATTATCATCATTAACATTTACTATGGCTTATTGTTCTTTTATTTTAATAATTTTTCATTATATTTCTTCCTGGTATTCTACTAGCTTCTTGAACTTATAATAATAATAACAAAAATAATTATATTGTCATTTAATACTTTAATTATAGTATAGAAAATAAATTTGTAAATATGAAAGTAAAGTGTCAAATGTGTAGTCTAAATTTTGTAAGAGAAAGAGATAAGAGAGGTAAAAAAAAAAAAAAAAAAAAACTCATGGACATATTATTTTGTTTAGTATCTTCAATAAACTACACTCTGCTCTTACATAAATGTAAGTCTTAAATGGGACCTATATGTAATGTTCACTTTTATAGGAGAGAAATGTGTAATATTCCAAAAGTACTGAATAATTTCACCTAATTTCAAGCTTTAATAAATTTAGCATGCTCTTAATAATGGCACAATATTTTCTCTTTTAAAAACAAAAATAATGGTTCAATAAACACGGGCTTTAGATTTTTAATGCATAAAAGAAAACTAAGATGGGCTTTAGATCATCATTAATCGGTGGAACATCCAACCCTCATTATTTCCAGGCATTTTGTACCACAACCTATTTACAAATGTATACCCAAACTCTTTACAGATGGCATCAATTTCTACCTTAGACCACTTATCAGGATTACAATCATCTACTACCCCCACATCACCCCTCACATACTCCTTAGGATTTTCATTGAAATACCCGCCATGATGTACATACAAAGTAAAGAACTCATCCATTCTGCATGCATGAAACATATAGTAAACATTATTTAATCCAATAAAGAGAAAACCCAACCAAACAGTCAAACATGCACTGACACTATTACATTCAAAACAATATTCCTCCAACATGGAACACAAAACAATATAAAATAAAGCTTAATGCTAACAGGGAACACATGAACCACCTTGTTCCCTTAAAGGCCAAACATAAAATACCAACCAAACAAACAACAATATTGAAATGAAAGCATAAACAAACATTTAAATAGTGGTCCCTAACCCATGAGAGAGACAGATATGGTATGTGTTAGAAGTGAGAGAGAGAGAGAGAGAGAGAGAGAGAGAGAGAGAGAGGGACATAGATACATACACATAGACAGAGAGAAAGTGAAAAGAAGTTACCTTTTCGAGCTTCAAACTTAAACCCACTGCTACACACTTGAAACTTCACCCACTAATTCTCGCGATGTTCTCCCTCGTCCAATCACATTAATGTTCCCTCTTCAAATCGTGAGGTTCGGTGTGATTTTTGTGTGAATCAGTATCTCAGTTCACTTATTTAGGTTTTCTATTGACAATGGGTTTGATTTGGGGATTTTAGGGTTCAGGGATGAGGAGGACGACGGGATTATTTGGGGATTTTAGGGTTCCTCTGAAATTTGGGGGTTTTAGGTCTGGGTAATGTGTGAGATAGTTGATAAGTGATGTCACGTGGGGTCACGTGTGGGGTTAAGTGGCGAGAAGCTGACATGGAATGGTGAGGTGTGGGTCACGTATCTATCATGTGAGCTTTAGGGTACATGTAGGATTAGTTAATTATTATTTAAATGGGTGGGTTTGATGTAAGCACTCCGTCTATCACGTAGAAGATTTTTGTTAGTGGGTTGACGGTAGTAACCAAAATAGAATTGATTTTATATTTTTAGGGACTACATTTCAAAATAGGGACTAAAATGAGAATCGACCCAAAATGTAGGGATCAAAAATATATTTTTGCCTTAACTTTAATAATATAGTCGAGCTTCCTATTTTCAAGTTCAAAATAAGACCCAACCTGAACCAGCCCATGCACTCCTTTCTTTTTAGCCTATTTTAAAGTGTTGGATAAACCGAAGTAAGACAAAGTTGAGTACCAAAGTCCATGTTATTTACGGGGAATAAATGACCACCTTTTGTCATCTGGATCAAGTCGAAACATGGGCTAACTTTTATTTTAGTAAATAAGAGAAGAGCTAATAACTTTCTATTTTCAATAAGACTTGGTTCTTTTAAACCAATGCAGTAGTCTGGAAGGACGAATACCAAGTTCTTTATCCAATGCTTAATATATTGAACACCTTGATCTCTCTCCAAATAATTTCACTGGGCATATTCCTTTACTTGGTAACTTGAAACATCTTGTCCAGTTACTCCTTGGTGGGAACAATTTATATACTACAACAAAACTGAATTATCAAGTATTTGATTCCCTTACAGACTATACCCTGCTAAGGAAAATCCTTCTGACTTCTAACCAATTAGCTGATGAACTTCCCCCTTCTGTTGGAAATCTCTCTGTCAATCTCCAACATTTATTCAAAGATTGGAAAAGTATCAAAACCTTGTGTACTCACCCAACTGAGAAAAGTTTTTTTCAAAGGCAAAATACCAAACTCCATTGGAAAACTTCAGAAACTAGAAAGACTTATGGTTACTGACAACTTGTTCTCTGGAGAAATTCAGGATATCTTTAGCAATTTATTCAAATATTGGAAAAGTACCAAAACCTTGCGTCCTTATCAATTGAGAAAAAAAATTTGAAAGGCAAAATACCAAATTCCATGGGAAAGCTTCAGAAACTAGAAAGTCTTATGGTTACAGACAACTTGTTCTCTGGAGAAATTCCGGATATCTTTCGCAATCTTACGTGGCTATATGAACTCGACATGGCAAACAACAGGTTATCTGGTAGAATTCCCAGGAGTATAGCAACATGTCAGCGATAGGAGATGCTTGTTCTGGCAAGGACAGCACTCAATGGAAGCATTCCATTGCAAATTTTTTAGCTTCCCTAGATAAATTTTTTGCTATTGGAAAATACACTTTAAGCGGTTCTTTACCCAACGAATTTGGCCATTTGAGATAGCTTCAAATCATGGACATTTGTGGAAACCAGCTATCTGGAAATATTCCTGCAATAACCGAGAAATACTCAATTTTGCAACGTCTTAACATTGCAAGAAACAAGATAACTGGCTCAATACCAAAGTCACTGGAAAATCTAGCAGCAATGGAGAGCTTGGATCTTTCTTCCAACAATCTCTCTGGCCTAATGCCTACAGAATTGGAGAACCTTAATGCTTTGCAGATGTTAAATTTGTCTTTCAATAGCTTGGAAGGAGAAGTACCAAAAAATGGTGTCTTTGCCAACACCAGCTGGGATTCTCTCCAGGGAAACAATCAGCTCGGCGCATTTGACCCAGAGACTAAATATTGCCATTGATGTAGATTCTGAATTAGATACCTACATCATGATTGTGACCCACCTGAAGTCCATTGCGATTTGAAACCTGGAAATGTGCTTTTAGATGAAGATATGACTGCTCATGTAGGAGATTTCGGGTTAGCAAGGTTTCTCTCCCATAATTCATCACAGAATGGGAGTGGCATAATTTGACTAAAAGGCTCAATTGGTTACATTGCTCCAGGTATGTTGTGGATCTTATTTTATGGAACTTAAAAGGATTTAGTGATTACATTCACAGTTCAAACAATGTTCTACTCTACCTCTTTTGCTACATTTGATCCCAAAGAACATATTAGTAAAAAAATTAACACCCTATGTTTCCGCATTTTTTCCTCAAGCTTTTATCTTTTCTGGTTGGAAATACTTGATCCTAATATCCTGAAATTCTGTTGTAGAGTATAGCTTGGGTGGAAAGGCTTCAACAAGTAGGGATGTCTATAGTTTTGGGATACTGCTGCTGGGGATGATCATTGCCAAGAAGCCCACAAATGGGATTTTCCCGGAAGGTTTTAACCATAAACAAGTTCATCTCCGAAGTGCATGAGAGTAAAATCGTGGATATTGCTGATCCAAGGCTTTTCAAGGATAATGAACCTTTTTTGCAAAGCAGTAGTACCAATTATTCTTCTGTGAAGATAGCAGCAGCAAGAACAAAAACAACATTGCTTTCAGAGGTGATGAGTGTGTGGCTTCTATGGTGAGAGTTGGACTGTCTTGTGCTGCTCATTCATTGAAAGAACGATTTTGTATGAGAGAAGCCTTATCCAAGTTGCAAAAGATTAAAAGATGTTCTATTGGATTCTGAAGCATCGCATTAAATCTATTTTGTGCATTTGTGTTTATTTCTCAAGCTGTTTGAAGCTATAAATTCTTATGATTAGAACAGAAAATTGATATGAGGGTCTCTTTAATGGCCAGTTAATTTTATCATATGTCAAATTTTTTCAATTCCATTTTCTTTATCAATCCCCCATTTTGAGACAGTTCTGAAATTTTTTATGCGAATATTTGCTAAAATGTATGATTGCAAGATGATAATTGCTTAGGCCATGTTGTAAGGGCATCATATTCTTCATTCATAGGTGCAATTTTATATGAGGGAGGTTCTGTGGTATAGTAATCAAGTTACCATAGGATGTGTCTTTGTGACAAATAAGGATGTAGTATGTATAAGAAGGTTCTGGTGTGGAAATATCTGGTGCCGAAGTGGCTAGTGGAGAAGGATAGGCATGTTGGGAACTAGTTTCTGTAGAAGCTAGGGAAACTGAAGGTAAAGGTAAAGGTTTCAGTAAAGGTAGAGTAGAAGAGGATTGTGCAGTGGAATTAGATTGAGTAGAGGGTTGAAGAATTGTTTGAGAAAAAGAGTGCAACAAAAAAGTAAGCCAAATAGTAGGTGAGGGAGAATTTTTGGGAGGAGCACTGGATTGTGAGGATGAAAGTTGTGTTAATGCAGAAAACCATTTTGATTAAACAAAACATGCCTGGTAACATAAATTCTTTGAGAGTGAGTTTCAAGACATATCTTTTGAGTAGAGAGGGTAACCTAAAAATACACAAGGAGAAGTGTGAGGTTGAAATTTTTGGGTATTATATGGCTTGAGAAGAGGAAAACAAGTACACCTAAAAACTTTCAAGTGTAGTAAATCTAGTTTGGCCTGAAAGAGGAGCTCCCAAGGTGAAAGATTATGGAGTAAAGGAGTGGGTAGTCTGTTTATAAGATGCACAACAGTAGAAATAGCATATGCCCGATGCACAACAGTAGAAATAGCATATGCCCAATAAGTGACAGGTAATTTTGAGTGAGAAAGCACAGTCAAAGCACACACAACAAGATGCCTATGTTTCCTTTCGGCCACTCCATTTTGTTGGGGTGTGTGAGGGCAAGATAATTGATGAGTAATACCATGATTAGAGAAAAATTCATTAAAGGCATTAAAAGTGAATTCAGCCCTACAATTTAGATCTAAGAATTTTGATTATATGATCAAGAAGATTTTCAATGGAGCCTGTAAAATGTTTGAAAGTAGATAGGAAATCAGATTTCAATTTCAACAAGAAAATCCAAGCAAACTTGGTGAAATCATCAACAGATACAAGATAGTATTTAAAACTATTGATAATTGTATTGGAGTTGGACCACATACATCAGTGTGCATTAATTCTAAAGGTTTGGAAGACTTTTTGTAAAGAAACCTATTTATGGAATTTACACAAAGCTGAATATTTCGATTCTTTTATTGGGTAGATGAACCAGGATATGTATTGAGATGTGAAGGTGATGAAGATGCAGTTGATGCTAAGGTTTTGGAGTAGATTTGATAGACTCCATCTTCACTCAAACCCTTGTATGGGATTTTCCTATCAGAATATCCTGACATTGGAATTTATAAGCATTAAAATGATAATTGTTATGCAAGCATAATTTGTGAACTAAGAGTAGATTTGAAGCAATACTAGGAACATATAACACATTATCTACATGAAACTTCCTCCTCTACCATAGTTATGTTAACTTCTTGCTTGACCTCGATTTCCTCATGAATTCAAATACATCTGTGCCTGTGAATGATTCACATTCTAGTTCTGGTTTGATGAGGCATACATTGCCATAGAATGCAAATTTCCATTAGTGCTTTTAATCAAAGATTTTTCATATGAAATTGATTAACTCCAATTCTTGATTGCAGAAAACAAGTGAGCATACTCCTTAGGCAAGCCTCTGAGGACTATGCTAAGTAACTCTCCATTATATACTGTAACGCCAACCGCTAGTAATCAAGCTCTTGCAGCTTTGATTCTCTATAACAATCCATTGATAGTGTCAGTGCCTTTCTTGATACTTCGTTGTTCAATCTTTAGATTCAAGATATTAGCCCTTGAAGTTGAAGTAAATCACTCGATTCCAATTTTACAATTAAACACACTTTGAGCAAGTCTAAACCTAGACTTTATGTTTTGATCATGATTTGCCAACATATTAAAAATTGAAGTTCTAATACATTAGTTCCTAAAGTCTTAGAACCTAACAAAGTCAATGATTAAGTAAATTTTTATAATTAAATGCACATAATTTTTTTCTTTGGGAATGTTATATCTATGACACACTGTTCAAAGACCAGATTTAGTATGTTAGTGATCAATTATTGCGGCATAAGAAATGTATGAAAAATGTAAGGTGGGTGATACCTGCAGAGATATTTATTGTACTTACATCCATCAAACCCAACATTAAAATTATATTTGAAGAATTTACATGTACTAAAACAATGTTTGTCCAAAAAAAAAAAAAAAAAAAAAAAACAATGTTTGATGCTATAAGTTACAAATGGATTGCTTTCGAAAATATGTGTGTCAGTGTATATTCTAACGAGAGATTGAACTGGTGTTATCACACATCATCTAAAACATACATTCGACCTTTTTTTCCCCCTTTTTTTTTACAAATAAATGAGGTAATAATAAAACATATAGTCAACTTTTTATTTAGAGATTTAATGGTGTCACAACGAAAAAAAATAACTGTGTAGTCATTGAACATGTTAGAGATATGGTAGCCCAATAGTTTAGTCCTAACCCTAATCATGCGTGGTGTACAAGTTAAGAATACTACTTGTACTACAATTAAGTCTGTTAATTAATTGTGAAATTTGACTCAATTTATTAAATTTGAAATTAATGAGATATAACAATTTGAAGTTAAACAATTATGTTTGTGGAGGAAGTTTGCGGAGAAGGATTTCAGAGATTATAAGGCCACTATGGGTGGAAGATTAGCGGGCATTTGGTGAAGTTATAATAGAGTGTCTAGTTGTGCAAAAGTTCTATATTAAAATTGTTGTGGCTGTTTCTTTTGATAATTTTCTATAAGATCGGATCATTATTGGAATGGTTTTTCCATTAGAAAGATTTTTCATTAGCTTTCGGCAGACTTATCCATGTTATCATTATCCTGAATGGGTAGAATAATTAATACATTATGTCAGGCTCATACTTCTCTCAGCAGAAAATAGAATAACATAAAGTCAATATTACATAAAAAGAAGGGATGGGGGAAGATTCCTCTAACCTGATTAGTTGTTTTCAACCACATGGAGCTTGTAAAACATGAAACCAAGCGTAACACTTACTATAACATGACTACCCTGTCAGTTACAACAACTTTCCTCTTCAATTTGCTTCAGTCATTTTTTAGGAGTTGACGTATTTATGTCGTATCTATGTCATACATGTATTTATGTCGTATTTATGTCATACTTATGTTATACTGACGATTTCATTTTATAATTTTTAAGAACACAATCTCAATGGTACAAACTACAATGTTTATTAACACAACAGTCCTTGTCAAAGCTTAGATGATGCTACAATGGTTTTGGAAACCAATCCAAGCACACCAAATAGGATTAGACTTGAACATGGCTAGGATTGGGCATTGGCATCTTTAACATCCCCTCAAACTCAAGATGAAAGTTTGGAATGGTTTTTCCATTAGAAAGATTTTTCTTTAGCTTACCATTTCGTTACCAAATTAGTGTGCCTTTTTATTGCTTTCTATTTGAACAATTTTAACTATGGTTGAAACTTGAAACAAACTATTTGTGCTAATCTGTTTGGACTCACTCATAACTTAATTGTTTTTTTCCTTTTCAATCGTTTGCTGGTTTTTTGTCTTCGTTTTTTCCCCTGGATGTTTCAGGGTTTTTACTTACTTGTATACGTTAGTTTTGGTCTTATTCAATACAATCTCTCGTCTTTTATCTCAAAAAATATATGAGTTCTAAAACATATTTTCCAATTGGTATCAAATCACCCGTTTGGTAAAAGATTTCTAATAACGTTGTTGTTATTTTGTAAAAATACGTGAGTGTGAAAAAATGTGTAAAAATATATATAATGTTGTTTAAACAAATAACAAACACCCTCTTAAATCATACAGCCCAGGGTCACAATAGTTTTGTATTTTAGGGAGCTGAACTGCGTATTCGGCTGGGATGGTAGGCTAGGCCTTATTGGCTACCCTAGGCTTTTTAATGGGCCTTCAGTGGGCAATAACCATTTTATCTTTATCATGTCTCAAGTTAGACCCCCTCCCAAATTAATTTTGTTACAAATTCCAGGCTATGGAGATTTGGGTTTACGATGGAGTTGTGGCAGTGGTATTCACTATTCAGTATTGATGTGGAGGTCATCAATGTCAATCCAATATATATATATATATATATATTTTTTTTTTTTAATAAGTAAATTTTTGCTTGCTTACCTGTTTGACTTTTTTTTTTTTTTTTTTGGTTTCTTTGTTTCTATTTTGTATTTTTAATTCTCTGTTCTTTTAATTTCCATTTGATTTTGTTATGTAGGTTGTGTTTTCCTTTTGTTTTGTATGTTTTTTTTTTTTTTTTAACACCACCTGGCAATCCAAGTGGCATCTAAGTGGCATAAAAAATAATTTTTTATTGTGGTTGATAGATGCATCAGTATTTTTCATTCATCACTCATGGCAATTACTATTCTGACACAATACCAAAAAGTTAGTAACTATAAACTGATATATTTGAAACATTAGGGACCAAATTGCCACATATTGTAAATGTTAAGTTCAAAATAGTAATTTACCCTTAATATTTATATTTAGAGATGTACACAAACATAAATAAGGTTTCAAGCTCAAAGAAATAAGGCTAAAGTACAAACTACAACCTTAAAATTTGGGAGTCTTTACCTCTTTGGACTTTATATCCTAAAATTTTAGAATTTAGATTTTACCCCTAAAGTTATATTTTATGTGCATCAAACAGCCCATTTGTCCATATATTCTGTTAAGTGTCATATAAGCTTGCCACGCATGTTTAGTTTGTTATATTCAATAAAATGATTTTTCAGCTCTTTTTTTTTTTTGAGTTTATTGTTACTTTTTTTTTTTAGAAATTTTTTTTAGTGTACACAAATGACATAACATTATTTTATTGGACAAACTAAACAAGTGTAACAAGTTTATGTAGTATTTAATGGAAAATATGAATAAAGGGGTTACTAATACAAATAAAATATAACTTCCAGCAATAAAATAAAAAATTTGAAACTTCATGATATAGAATTCAGAAATGTCCAAACTTTAGGGGTATAATTTGCACTAAAGAATTTAGTGTTACTGCTTACAGGTACAAGAAAATCAATATATCGGAGAAAATTGAAAGTTCTTTGGAAGACATTTACTCTTCATATATTTCAATAGTGAATCTTATTTGTTCACTTGATTATACTCAACCCAAGTCATTACAATGCCAAACTCTAAATATAGAATTGCATTTAATATCTTTCTAATATTTTATTTAAGCATACTACATCTACATGTAGTATAAGACCAGAATAATTGAACCTTAAACATATCTTATTTAGGCATCAAACACGACACAACATGCATGCATAAAAGAAACGTCTAAAACATGTCTTCAAATAGTAGATATTAAAGAAACGTCTAAAACGTGATCTGACAGTAGCATATGGCATCTTCCGACTACAAGCTGTTTGGAAACCAGATTTGCTTTGCTTCCTCCTAGGCAATTATGGTGGTGAGGGAGGGTAGTAGTAGTAGCCTCCAGTTCCCCACGGCGGTCCGTATGGTTGTGGGTCAACGTAGCCACCATTATATGGAACTCCAACTCCATCGAGAGCCCTTCGCCCTTCGCCCTGCAACATCGAAACCACACACAATCAAATTTAACAATTATATATATATATATATATATTAATTTCTAATATAGGTATTCAGAGCTTTTTGAGCATTTTAGTCTCTCATTTCACACACACAAAATTATTACAGATGAAAATCCCTTGCGTTGACCCTAAGATGTTGAGTTTTGATTCTTGGATCTCATGGATCTTAGGGTTCATTAGCACTCATTAGATCAACCCCTTAGATTTAGGTTTAAAATAAGTATTGTGGATGCTAGCTAGTTAGGAGTTTTGAATCCGGCACCTCAAAGATCTCATGGGTCCTTAGAAATCACTAGACCAACCTGGGGTGTTGGGGGGGAGGGTGAGGGGGTTGTGGTTGAAGATTTACTAGCTACTAGCTATAGAGAAAAGAAAAAGGAATCGAAGAGAACAATCTTAGATGCTAGAAGAAGAAAAATTTTAACAAAACAGAAATTAAAACAATCCAAGTAGTCTTTTTACAAACCGAGTTTGAAATTTGGTGTTGCTTCAACTATCTCAGAGGACATGAGCAGCATGACTGCCAAAACAAGAGCCATGGCCAGCAATTTGAACGAACTAGAGAAGGCCATTTTTTTTCTCTTTTTGGTTGTGAAATTGTGATATTAGAAGATGAAGGGAGAACAAGCTCAAGAATATTTTGGAAGTAGAATGGAGTGGTTTGTAGATGAAGATAATTATTTATACCAAAAAGTTGTAGACTTGTCAACAGAGAAAAGTGAAAAGAAAAAGAATTTAGACAACGTAAGAACTTTCATAGTCCAGTTCAAGTGGAATACATCGAAAATTGCCACATATATTACATCAAATCTGGACACACGTACGACTCTTCAATATATTTGTTAGTATGTTAGGAAGAAAAAAACAGAAACCAAGGTGGGTCATATACTCATATGCTAGAGAACATGTCACTTCATTAGATTTGGTGAGTAAGACACACGTTTGACAAGATGGTTAAGTTAATAGAATTGCGAATAATGATTTTTTTTTTTTTTTTTTTTTTTTTTTTGTAACACGATATTGGAATGTTGCACATTTTAAAAACATCACCCCCACAAGACAAAAACACGAAAAAAAAAAAAAATAGAAAAATGGGAAAAAAATAAATAAAAGGAAAATGTGGGGGTTGCGTAGTTTTTTTTTTTTTTTGATACAAGGATTAATATCTTCTGATTTGTACTTTATAATTTACTATAATGTACATTAAAATCTAAAATCTTAAGGAACCATGCCATTTTAAAATCTTATTGTAGTATGAATCAATAAATTTGTTGAGATTTCATCTTTTTTATTGTTAAAGATATCAAGGCTTAGGCTGAAAGTAATGAAATCCTAATTTTACTTTTATTGCAAATATTGTAACCTTTGTTAGTCTATGAGTATATTATTAAAAATACCAGTCAATGGGTTACTTGTAAAATACATACACCTTAATGCTAAAGGTGTAGTCATGAATCGTATTCATCTGAACGTAAGTTGTCAAGCCAAACTACTTTAATTGCTTACGTTCTCACTCTTTCTCTTATTTCCTCTTAATTTATCTCTATACACTACTTTTTTTTTTTTTTTTTTACAAGATAGAATTTCTATTCTAACATAATCTAAGTGTATATATGTGTGAAGCTCTTTCCTAGAAACTTGAACCCTGACCTTTATCCCCCACACTCCACAAGTATTTATACTTGTAGAGTGACCACCACACCAAGGGTACGCGGTGGTCTCTATACACTACTTTCTACTTTTACTTGGTATTAGAGCTATATATATATATATATATATTTTTTTTTTCTTTTTACTGCTTATTGCAATCTTGAAAATTTTCTTTTATCAATTAAGATTTTTCTAATTAAATCTTAATCTCATACAATATTAACGTTAGTATATAGATTTATTTATTTATAATTCTATACTTACAAAGAGAATGAGATTTGAATCCTAAATATATTTTAGCGAGAGAAATATTAGAAAGTATTAACCACATAAATTTTAAATAAATAAAAATCAAATCATTTTAATTATTTAAATTATATTAGACAATAAATGATTTCGTTCGTTGTTTTGCTCTTTTTTAGCTAAGTATATTAATAAAGTAGTAATTCTTAGGCATTTTCGGAGCACGGAGAATGATGCTCCCTCATCTCACATTTATGATGGGGTTTACTTAGGGATTGGCCACTATTGGACTAATTTTTTTTTAAAAAAAAATATGATTATATATATGTGTACTAAACAATATATTTGATTACATTTTGCTCTCTGTGGGCGCAACGGGAGAAGTACACCTCGGCCGAATAGACTATGGCAGAAAAAAATAGAGTCGCCACCTAGATTAAGTCTAGGAACCATAAATATAGTGTTCTTGAAGAAGGACTGATATTTACTAGAGCATGTGTCCGGAGTTTAGGTATAGGGATGAGAATTTGTTAGGCACCCAACCCTACCGACCCGTAGGTCGGTCTCCACTCATTGTGTTCCAAATCTTAATCCCATCAAAGGGTCCTGTAACATGTTATTCTAAACTCACACACTCATTCATAGTATAAAAACCCTACCATTCATCTAGCAAAATATCAAAAGGCAATAAGCACATCACAATACACAGTAGCATCAACATAAAATACGTTCATCATGTTCATCAATCAAGAAAGTTTATAATGTTCATCAACCAAATCAAATGCTTGTTCATATAATTATGCATGACTTATCTCACTTATATCATAGCATCACAGCACCTATGCATCAATGCATGTTCATGTGATTCAACCAAGATATAAACCCTATTCATCAATCTATCAATCCAAGCATGTGAAACATGTTATTCTACTAACCCAATGCTAAACATGTGAAAACTAGACTCAACAAGACCTAAACAAGTAATCAAAACTAAATAAAAAAAACAATAATCAAGAACCCTAGATCTGTGTTTTAGGGCACGAGTATGCATGCGCATACATAGGGTATACATGCACATCCCAACTGTATGCGTATGCATGCATAGAGCATGTGCACGCATACACGCCCAGAAACACAATTTTAAAGCAAGCAACTAAATAGCAATTTAACAAACCCTAGCATACTTCTAATACAAAACTAAACAACCTAAATTAACAACAAAGATATCAAAGATAAACAAAACATAATCTATTTCTAAACATGCATTGGATCTAGCGACAAACAAGAGCAACACTTAACACATCAAAATATGTTCATCAATATATCCAATCATTCACTCTCCAATCAAAATACAGTGAGATACAACAAAACAAAATCAAACAAATCAAATCCTATTTCTAAGCATGTATAACAAATAAATCAAGTTAAGAACAAAAAGAACACAAGCTATAAAACCCTAAATTAAGGAAGAGTCATGGGGAGAGACTTACCTTGCTTATGGATCACAACTTGGTAGAGATTTAATTGGTCCCTCAGTGCTTACACAACAAGATTCAATGAGATTCAAAGGTAAATAGAAGGTTTCAATAGTTCTTAGTTATCACAACTCAAAATAAAAATGATTCTTGAAAAGGTTTTGATTCAAAGATTTGAAAAACTTAGTTTCTACTTGAATGAACACTAGAGAGAGGTTTTAAAAATGTGCTCATGGCGCTGTGTGCAGAAAGTTTAGAGAAAAAAAAAGTTTTTGAAGAGTTTAGGTCAAAAGTCTACTCTCTCCAGTTACGGTTTCAGTTTGAAGGCATGAGGTTGTATTTATATGTTTAAACTAGGGTTTTCCTTTCAGACTAATTTAGAGAATTTTGATCGTTCTAAAGGGTTTAGGGGCTGAGGCCTATCAAAGAGAGAGGCTTTGGGCCTTAAAAACTAATTTTCTAAAGTTTTGGAATGTAGTGTGCATACACATGTATGTGCATGTGCACGCATGCATGCTTCATGTGTACGCATGCGTCCCCAAAAACCCTAATTTTAACTGTTGGGTTGGCCTAATTTCAAACGGTCATAACTCACTCAATATAAGTTCAAATTAGGCAAAATATGTGTTCAAATTGAAGCGCAAGATGTCTACTTTCCAATGAAATAAACCTTACTCAAAAATTCTTTGTGAATCAAAGGTTATGATCAAAATAGTGAACAAAGGTCATTATTCAACATCATTTTCAAAGCGATTTAAGCATTTTTGAGTTGTGATTACTTCAAAACTATCAAAACAACTTCAATTACCTTAAGTTTATTAACCAGGTACAAAATGAGGTGTCTACACTCCCCTTAAACAATATCATTGATTTTTTTAAGAGTAATACTATAGTCACAAACTTTTTTGGTAGCAAATTCTTATCGGTTTGCATGTGGACCCACCATTTACATCATTTTTTTATTTACTAATAACCGCTTATTACATCAGCAATTTATAAAAAAATTTGTAGCTCTAGTATTTTCCTTATTTTAGTGACCATAAAAAAATTTATAATCTAAAATCTAAATCTAAATATACAAGCCTAAAAAAAATTAGCTCAATAACAAAAATTACCAATAGTAAAACTAAAAAAAATTAAGCCCATATCAACCAATTTTATCCAAAATAAACAACCCTACCCTTTAAAAAATTCTAAACAAAAATAATTTTATTCTTAGCCATATAAAAGATAAAATTAGCAATTAAGTAGTAGCAGAGTTAGAGGTTGAAATTGCCGTACACAGCCAACAATAAAGCCACACCCTAACTCAAAGTTCTGGCTTCATCCCTGGGTCTACTCATTAAACATGAATACAGATACATACTAAACATGATCTCCTTTGTTTACTTGTTACTTTGAGTGAAATTATAACCAAAAGGAAAATATTCTAAATATAATTAATAAAATGTTGGTTCTTACTTCTTACTATAATTAGTAATGCATAGAACGATGTAAAGAAGCTACAACACTGAATTCATTTATCAAGTATATAGTAAAGCTGGTGCCATATAAAATGATACAACTTATGCCACAACTCACCCACTTGGTGAGTTGTGAGTGATAGAGGTGTGATGGTAGATTCATGTGAAGACACACCTTTACCACTCACAATTAGGTGAATTGTGGTATAAGTTGTATCATTTTATATAACACCAACATTACTCTCGAGCATAATCTTGCAGCTTGTTCGAAAGTTACTTGGTTGTTTCTTTGAAATCAAATGATTTTAATCAAACCTTGATGGGGCATTTTTGGCTACGTGCTTGAGGTATGACTTTGGTAAGAATTTTGATCACCTCGGTATCCCCTTTTTCGTGGACTTGGTCCAATGTAGTAAATCATACGTGAAGAGATCTGGCAAATTGCTCCTATAGAAGAAAACCAACATTGAATCAATATTATTTTATAAATTTTATCCATATATAGCTTATTATCTCACATCTCAGGTAAGAAATTGTTAAATTAAGCGGTCGAATAGTTCTCAGTACTGTACAATTATTGAAAAAATTATTTCATAAATACCTTCATAATATTTTCAATTTTCACTATTTTTTATTATTATGTTATGATATTGTTCCATCAGTTCTTTTTACGTTAATATATTTTTGGTCATTGATCTGATCACCAACCCTCGCTCACATGAAAGACTTGTCATATCAGCTCCAACCCGTGATTCGCTCACTTGAAAGACTTGTCATATCAGCTCCAACCCTTCACCCACTTGAAAGACTTTTCTATGATTATTAGCTCCAACACTAAATTCCACACTCCAAAGCTTTTACCTTTGTCACCGCACGTCTGCACCTCCCAACTTATCAAAAGGAAACGTTTAAGGGCTGTTTTGAGATATGTATATAAATATATATTTTTAGTTTTTAAATAATATTACGTACCAAATGTACTCTTAGAGTTTGATCTTTCTAACGCAGCAACAAAAAGAAAAAGAAAAACAAAGGCCAAATATACTACTTTCGTTGCATGCATGTACAGCCCAGAATGGTTCAAAGTTGTGTCAAAAAGCAATTAAAGACATATTATCTACTTTCTTTGAAGCAACTTTATTGATCGTGACTCAATTTCATTGTCTTAGGGCGTGCGGCCAACGGCACCGTTGGGCATCAGAAAGCTTATTACAAAAAGTCTTAGCAGCATAGTTCGAAGGGTAGTAGACCAAAATAAATTGGCCGCAGAAAACCAATCATTACAAACAGAAAACAAATCATCTATACTAATTTTGGTGTTCTACTTTGTAAGTTTTAGGTATACACACACATGATGTAGGTGATAATAGCTAAATATCACGTTTTGACAAAATTTATGACAAATTAGTACTGTTTTAGAAATATTTAACAATTTATCATTTTTTTAGTACTCAAGTTTCACAAAATCGAATTTTTAATAATATTCAAGTTCAATAAATTCAAGTCCCTAATGAGTCGCCAGTGTGAAACTGGCTGAGCTGGATTTTAGGTATTAAAAAATGCTACCTGGTACTTGAGTTTGTTAGCTCGAGTGGTGTGTGTTCAGAACTCAAGCTTATCATTCTACATGGCTAAAAGTAAACTGTTTAAGCAATCCTGACATCCTATCCAATGGTGTTCCCTGGAAAATTCTCTTCACATTCACAGATGGTGTGCCATTAGGGAATCCGGAGAAAGCAGGTGGAGGAAGATTAATCCGTGATCATAGGGGAGAATGGTTGAAAGGATTTAGTCGTGGCATAGGCAGCACCCTATTGACAGTCAGTCATGATGGAGTTGACATTCATTGATGCATGACTAACACGTAACAATCTTCATGATGAGGTTGAAAATTGAAATCCCTCACATTAAAGTCATCACCTAATTTCTCAGCAAAAAAAAAAAAGAAATAAGAAAAAAAGGTCATCACCTAATTAATACTACATATTTTACGACAGATTCTCTTTACATTACAATTCAATGACATATAGACATATAGTTGAATACTTTGTTTTATTTTATTTTATTTATTACATCAACGTCACCCAATTAAGTCACCAACAAACTTTCAAATTATCCACTTCACTTCCAAACTGTTCTAGTTTTCCCAAGTTTGACAAATCTTTAAGTTCCTCTTTTTCCTCCAAGTTATTACACTAACACAGTACTCGAGTTTCCAGAATGAGTTTAGAACACACATACTCAAGGTTCTCAAACTCGAGTACTAGGTGGCATTTTTTAATGTCTAAAATTCAGCTCAGCCAGTGCCACGTTGGCAGACTCACTAAGAACTTGAGTTCACTGAACTTGATTACAATTTAGAACTTGATTTTGTGAAATTCGAGTACTAAAAAAGTGATAAATAACTAAATATTTTCAAAACAGTACTATATTGCCACAAATTTTGCTAAAACATAGTATTGGGCTATTTTCACCCCACATAATGCATGCATATACAGTCAATTATATTTCACTATTACACTCAATTCTAAACATAATAGTTTCAACTTTTTATGGTATTCATCACAGCTAATACAAGTCAATGATTAAGTAAATTTTTATAATAAAATGCAGCTAATTTTTTCTTTGGGAATGTTATATCTATGACATACTGTTCAAAGACCAGATTGAGTATGTTAGTGATTGCCACATAAGAAATGTATGAAAAATATTAGGTGGGTGATACCAGAGATATTTATTATACTTACATCCCTGAAACCCAACATTAAAATTATAGTTGAATTTACATGTACTAAAACAATGTTTGTCCAAAAAAAAACAATGTTTGATGCTATAAGTTACAAATGGATTGCATTCGAAAATTTAAATGTGTGTCAGTGCATATTCTAAAGAGAGCCATGAACTGGCGTTATTACAAATCATCTAAAACACACGTTCAACCTCTTTTTCTTTTTCATTTTTAATAATAACTAGTCGCGGACCCGCGCGTTCCGCGTGATAAATTTTTTTATGATCGTGTTATTATTTTGAATATTTTTGAATGTATTACTACTTAAACTGCATTATATATGTATGATCAATACATTGTAGGATTCATGATGATTTAAGGTATTGGTCTTGGAATTAGATGTGGAAAGGATACAACTATAATTTATTCATTTCAATTCGGCAAGCTCTTCACATAGGCCTTACTTAGTTGCCATACTTGGCCTTGTAGTCACTCCATAGCTGATCAACCGTCTTCCCAAGTTAGTAAAATTTAATTAACTTAAAAATAGATAGAAAGGATTTTATAAATTTCAAGGTAGAGTCATGCTAGGTGAAAACTTTAGAGGACTGTAATTAGGTCCTTGCAAGTCTTTTTAAATAAATATTAATAATAAAAAAGATCTATTCCTTTGAAGATAGAGATTAGTATAAGATAATCCGCAATAATTTGGTAGACAATATGAACAGCCTACACAACCAAAAAATAATATAAAAATGATTTTAGCATACTAAAAGATAATATAAAAAATATTTTACCATAGCCTTTTCATTATATTTATAATTGAGAGTTGGACATACTCGACGAAATAACCCAGCTTTTGAACTTACAATTTAATAGAAAATTCGTAATCAACCAGTAGAAAATATGAACAACCTACACAACCAAAAGATAATATTAAAAATATTTTAGGCTTCTTTTTTGGGGTGCATTCATTTTGCTGTCATGTATTTATAGTGTCTTCCTGTTTGGTAAGGAAGTTCACACCTGTAACATGAAGAGCATTTTTCTAAGACTATTTGGAGATTAATTCATGCCTTTATGAAGTTGCATTAAAAATGAAAATACAAATAAAATATTAAGATTGTGGCTGTAAAACATTAAAAAAAAAAAGTGAATTTTTGCACCAGTCATGTTTTTCAATAGAAAATATCTAACCTCTAAAAATATTACAATCTCTGGTTGTCTCAAAATCTGAATATCATGTGGTTCTAAAGAATTCAGATTTTTTACTGAATTATTTTACAATCTTGTCTAACGGTTATCTCAAAATTTGAATATCATGTGGTTCTAAAGAATTTGGAAAATTTTTAATTTATAAAATTCCCCCATTTTTTCAACTTGTTTGGGTTCTATATTCTTTTGTACCGTGGGAATATAATTTAGTAAAATTTCATATTGAAAGATAGACACCCTAGCTACTGATGTGACTCCATAGTACCTACCAACCATCATTTACTAACCGTATTATAGTAAAAGATCATTTCAAATAATTGGTGGATAATATGAACACCTTACCAATAATATGAGGACTATTTTAGCAAAGTATTTCATTTTAGAGAGACTTAGAGAAATATTCCTGCTTGTGTGAACTTGCAATTTAATAAATAATCCATTATAATTTGGTAGAAACCAAAAGATAATATAAAAATTATTTTAGCACACCAAAAGATAATATAATCTCAATTTTATAATAGCCTTTTCATTAATTGAGAATTGGACATACTTTACGAAACAATCCAACTGTTGAACTTGCAATTTAACAGATAATCCATAATCAACTGGTAGAAAATATGAACAACCTACACAACCAAAAGAAAATATAAAAAATATTTTAGCATAGCCTTTTCATTTTATTGCCGTTGAACTTGCAATTTAATAGATATACCGTAATAAACTATTAGAAAATATAAACAACCTACACAACCAAATAAAAATATAAAATTTTTTTTAGCATAGCCTTTTCATTTTATTTATAATTAAAAGTTAGAAATACTTGAACAAACAATCCAGCTTAAAAATATGTAAATTAACAGGTAACTTGTTGTGAGTAACTGGTGGGTAAAATAGTAATCAAAACAGTGACAGGTGTTCACATCATTGAATGCCAAGACCTTTTTTTTTTTTTTTTTGATAAATGAACACAGACACTCACATGCAAATACACACTCAAAAACTAAAATAATAATAATAATAATAATATTTTACATCATCTATCTATAGTGTCTTCCTGCTTGGTAAGTAAGTTCACACAAGTATCATGAAGACCATTTTTCTAAGACTATTTGGAAATTCTTATTTTTATGCAGTTTCGTTAAAAATTAAAATATCACAAGGTAAGACCCAACCCAAAAACTTAAACTAAAATAGATTTTTAGACAAACCTCATTGTTTTTAATCTCCCTCCATTTTTGCTTTTAAGCTACCTTTGTTTTTACTCTTTCACTTTGTGTTAAAACCTTCCATTGCCTATTTTGATCTCCCTTTGTATATGGCGTAATTAATAGTCTGAAATTTTAATCAAGCATGTGAATTTGGGTCAAAAATTCATTAAATAACTTATTACTCTACAATTGATTTTCCAACTGCTATAATTACAGTTAACACCTTCCTTTTGAATGAGATCAATAGACAAAAAACCCAAAGCAATACCATTTTTTTTTTTTTTTGGTAATTTGAAATGTATTGTGTATATAACCATGTTTTGAAGCTTGGCCTTTGGTAGAAATTATTTCACAGAATATACCTCACAAGAAGACTAAATTACTGAACTTTTTTGAGAATCAACTAAATTATTGAAGTTAATGAGGTATATAAGGCCACATTCAGGAAATAATTAATTAATCATATTCTAAGGCATCGACATGGTTGCTGAAAAATGTCCTAGACACTGATCTCAATGTTGATTTCTTCGTCCTTAGCTCATCGTGCTTAAATAGTAGTAACATGACATAAGAGGCATAGATTTAAAAAAAGTCTGCAGTTAATTAAAACTTCTCAATTTGAGGAAAATATCGCACCTACAATAGTTTAGGACGTGCCCATTAAGAAAACATATCGCAAAAGATCCAAACAATTTTCCAAACAACTCAATAAATAATTTGGGATGCATCTCAAGGCTAAAAATGACTAAGACAGACAGTTTACTACTTAAGGCTCCGTTTGAGGGACTTTGATGGAGACATATGGCTACTTAGGGCTAATAGACAACAAAATATAAACTTTAATCCAATTACCGTGGGTACCAATCTACACTAACACAGAATGTTTGATAGAAGTGGAGACAAACAACAAAGTGAAAACTCTAATCCCACAATCACAAAGGTGATGCAAACGTTTTGACTCCAAATATTTATGGCCATTTAAGCGTACTATTTTCGTGAATACATCTCTGAAGTGGACTCCGTTAAAGTTAAGTTTAAGGCAAGTACTTGATTTCCGTCTAAGAAAATATACTAATATAGGGAAAGTAACCTATCATAGAAACCACACACATAGAGTTCTCCAAAATGCAAATATGATCAGCAACTTAATGTATTAAACCATGCTTTGTAACAGAACTTGTACTCAGCAAGTTGTTAAATGTAGATAATATAAAAAAATATCCAATAGGAAAAAAAGAAACCCGAAGATTCCCATATGTATTGGGATGCCTTGTGAGGATATTTTGTGTTCTAAATGTTTCTTAGATTTGTTTCAATCAATTACCTGCCTAAAAAAGAAAAATTAATAAGTTAAAAAATATGTTGATAGTAGAAGTGTTTAGGATGGGGGCATGAAGGTATCAATTCTACGTATAATAATTCAAAGATGCAATTGAGGAATTGTAGGGTGAAGGATTGGTCTGGGGGAGTTTCTTTACTTGATTTTGTGAAGTGTTGAAGTCTGTCTTGGTGACTTGAATTCAAAGGAAGAATATCCCACATGCCTATTATGCATTCAACATCATTCCTAGCTAATTATTAATTAATAAAGGCAGTAAAAGAAGGAATTAAAACTTTATTACTTGGAGTTACTTCCTACCTGGTTATTTATTTATTTTAAAAAGGGAATAGCATAAGTATATATCTTCTGACTATTGAATTATAAAAAAGAGCTTATCATCATATCATTTTGCATCTTGGACAAGTTCTTAGAATATCTTTAATCTCTCCTTAATTAGCTCATTGTCTGGGACAAAAATTTTGTACTCTCTTTTCTTATATGTAGGAAAATTCAATACAAATTAGTAATTAGCTCTTTTTTTTTAATTAAAAAAAAGCGTATAGGAAATGACAATATAGGGGTTGTCAAGTTCCAATTCCTTATTTCAAGTTCCACAGTTACTCCGATACACAGAGTAAGCTGTTTTCTTCCTCTTATACTTTAATTAGTCTTCCAAATTTGTGCATAACACTATAAATCTCTATTAAGATGAAAACAAAAGCAACAAAATAAGATTGGTAACAAATCAAAATGATCCTCTCCATTATCCAAATCATTGTCCCAATACGTTTTTTTTTTTTTTTGGTATTAAACTTAGCTTTGCCTTCATGGTTTCTATTTTGAGCTCTACTTTCTTTGTTGCAGGGATTTGTTTATAAAAAATTTGTACCTCTCAGCAGAAAGTTTAGTGTTTTTTGAATCAAAACCATGGCCTATTCATTGAGAAGCAGGAAAAATAAGAAAATCTATGTGTTCATGCAGTTCATTAGACAATGACTCAGGTTATTCTGATCCTAACTACAAGGATTAGACCTCGAAGACAAGCACAACAAAACAACACAAATAAGTGCAATAAGAAACTGTCCACAGACGTTAAACTAGTGGAAGTGGGGGCTGCATGTTCAAGTGTGAGGCCAAGAAAGGGTCGTCCTACTAAGAAGAGGCTAGATGAAGAAGGAAAGAAAAGTTTTGAAGTTTCTTAAGCTTAAAAATAGTAAAGAGGTTCTCTTTCATTCAGTCATGGACCTTTGACTGTGTTATTTTTATATTAGATAAAGTTCCTTAGCTAGAGAGCCAAATATATTTCCCACTCACTTAGATATTTTGTAACATATTGTAAATGTGAAGCACTTGATTCTCCACCAAATCTGATATTTGTATGACTATGGACAATATGCAACTACAAGACCACTTTTGGAAGCACGGCAGACACTGAAAAAAGGGACCCAGTGCTTCATTACTCAAACTATGAAATTTTTTTCCTAAAACATCATGATACTTGAACTTTTCACTACACTTTCCATTGAAGAGGTATCGTGATCATCTCTATTAGCAGTATTCTTGGGAACCCCTCTTTTCCATATACCAATACTCTTATCAGTAGAGACACTGCACAAAAACTCCCCCATTTGACACATACATAGGACAGCCATTTGATGAGCTTTTGTCTCGCTAACTAATTTCTAGCTCTCAAAATTCATTCTCCCCTCCCACCCCATCATAAACCCATCTGACCCTCCTCCATAAACCCATTTTCCATCCTCCTTATGACCCTCCAAAATTCCTTTTAAAGCATGTGAATTCTTCCCCTCCCTGCCCCAAGCTTTAATCTTCCCATCAGCTGAAGCAGAATACACATCCCGTTACTTGCCACCAACCCATTAATTGCATCATCATGTGCCTTAATTGATTCCAAGCACTTCAAATCTGATAGCCTCCACACCTAGAGGGTCTTATCCCATGACTCTGAAATTTATGTGTCAACTTTATAATTCATGTGCAATTGGAGAACCATCCAAATTAGTGGAAACATTTCACAAGGGATCTCATTAAAAAAAAAACACATACTCTTTACTAATTTAGTGGCCACCATTCCATACAAGTATGAGCTTTACAGTAGGGGAACCATTTAGAGAGTGGTAAAGAAAAAGATAGAGACAGAGTAACAAATTCAACACCCCAACAAAAATGATTCAGAATGTAAATGTAACGTAACAACCATCCATAACACAGCATGAAATAGGCAGAAACAAACGCAGAAAGGGGAAAAAAAACTATCAAGCAAAAGAATAGAGAACAATAGGAATTGGGATATAGGAATACCTCAACTGAACCACCCAGCCTACATCACTGTTTATATAGATGTGAGGAGAGAAAGGAAGACAGAGAGGCTACCATTAGAAGCGAAAATAGAAGCTGAAACCGTAGAACAGGAAGATGAAATCGTGAGTGAAACAGTAGAACAGAAGCTGAAACTGTGATATGGATGAAACAAAACATGAAACGATAGAATAGAAGTTGAAACAGGTGGAAAGGGGAAGGAACTAAACCTGAAAAGGAATAGCATAAGTTGTAACCGTGAAAAGCATTCAGGTTTGACAAAAGGAGTTAGCTGAAAAGGCTTTGAGTGTGGGCTGGAATTTAAAGTAGAGATAGGGCTCCATGTAACAGAAGGAAAGGGAATAGCATTAGTTGTAACCGTGAAAAGCAATCAGGTTTGACAAAGAGAGTTAGCTAAAAAGGCTTTAGGTGTGGGCTTGGGCTTTATAGTGGATTTAAATGTATAAGAAGTGGACTTTAAAGTAGAGATAGGGCTGGAAATTGAATTAAAAATTGGCAAAAACTATTTTCAAATTGAATTAAAAATTCATAAAAGAGGATGAAAATAACATGGCTGCCGACGTGGCTCAATGTGAGAGTAGCAACACTAATTACTACACTTCAGCTTTTAGTAATATATAGATAAAACATACAATCAACTTTTTATTGAGAGATTTAATGGTACCACAACAGAAAAAAAAAAAAAAAAAAAAGTGTAGTCATTGAACATATTAGAGATATATTAGCCCAATAGTTTTGGCTTAAGTTTAATCATGCTTGGTGTACAAGTTAAAAATACTACTTGTACTATAATTAAGCCAATTAATTAATTGTGGTTAGTCTAGGGTTCATTGTAAGATAGAAATTGTACTTTACTCATATAGTAAAGATGTAGTCCTTAAGAGCTTCTTACATGGCATAGGCTATCAAACTGAACCACATAATCCTCATGTGTTCTTTTATTACTTATTTTCATACTTTCGCTTTTGCATCTATCTTAGCATCTTTAATAGAACATGTCAACTAATAATTTGTTATTGCAAAATAATTAATCAGTATAGAAAATTTAATTCTTGATACTATGCAAGTGTTCGTTAGATTAATAACCAATAAACTTTTTTTATAAAGTGTTTGTACTTGTGCTTACTATTTTTGTTTATATTGTGATTACAAGACAAGCATTTTTAGTCATACAAATTAGATTTTGGAACAAAAAGGAAGATAATTGTATGAATAATAAAAGAACAATCTTGTATAGTCTCAAGGCCGGTCCAAGGCCTACGCCTAAGGCCTCACAACAAGAAGAAAAATTCTCTAGGAAAAAAAGGCCCCATCCCCCATCGCAAAAGACCCAAAAATTTATAAAAATAAAAAAAAAATTTAAATGATTGAACACTTTTTTTTTTTTTTTAAATGAATGATGTTAAAGATATCACAAATTTTACTATAGGCTTACAAACTAGCATGTAACCAATTATCTAAAGAAGAAATTCAAACACTCATTAATTAGGTTGTTGAAGTTCATTAATCACAGTCATTATCACATTATATTATGAACTTTTTGTAGTATTTTCAATATTTCTCTTTTTCTTATCTAACAAGGCTTCCAAAATAAGACACTAATAGAAATTTAACCCAATTGAAATGCTAAAATGTTTTTTTTTTTTTAAATGTTGTACATATGTTAGATGATGACTAATCTCTCCTAATAGTTTGACATTTTAATTTTTGTAAACTAATTACCTACAAAGTCACACAGCAAATAATATCTATTTATCTCTTCCACTTAAAAAGAAGATATAAAATTAAAATTTAGATTACAACTTTAATTAACTATGCATAGTCATGTATCCAAGTTAAAAGTAAGCTTCTTTTTTTAAAAATAATATATTTTTAGTTCTTTTTGTTCAAATTTATGCTCAACTATGATATTTAATCCTCTATATGAAATACCCCACATAAATTTTTCATTTTAGGCCTCAAATTATGTTAGGCCCACTCTAGGAGCCTGTTGAAAACTTATGATGACTTGGTTGTTTCTGTTAAATCAAATGATTTTTATCGAACCTCGTGGGCAGTTTTGAGCCATTCGGCTACATGTGCTATATGGCTTTGGTAAGAATTCTGTTCACCTTGCTACCGTTTTTTAGTGGACTTGGTGTTGGTGAAAATACAATGATAATGAAAATAATACAAAGAGAAACTGAATAATACTACTTAATTTTATTACTTTAAAGAGAGAAATTACACAACACTATTTGGATTTAAGAAGCTGATTCATTTCCAATTTTGATACCTCCACGCTTCACCTTCCTCTTGCGCACGTATCTAGCCCAATATCTGAGATAATTCATTTTAGCCCATTAATCACCACAATTAAAAAGAATAAAAAAGTCTCTCTCCTTTTCAATGTAGGATTAAACATTTTCACTAACTCCTCATTTTCCATATTCACTCCCATATCTTTTTATTTATGTTATAACATTTATTTATTTTAATTATTTAATATTAAAATGCTCTAACACTTGGTCATATGTAGTAATCAAGGCTGAAGCTGGATGCAAGTGAAGGCAATATCTAAACCTTACGTGAATCTAAAAAATTAGTTGCTCCTATAGAAGAAAACGAGTATTGAAATAATATTATTTTGTAAACTTTATCAACATGGCAAGTCTGTTTTAGCCTCTGAAATTGAGTGGGAGATAACTTTTAGAAATGGAAAAAACTAAAAGCTATTTTTAGCATCAGGAGTACTAATCACTGACCTCATTGTCGTAGCAGTCTTTTTAACCGAGTTTTCAGGCAATGGCATGACGGTCCTATATATGATAATATAATTTGTACACACTATGTTGGTCTAATACTCCATGTAGCTTTTGTGTTAGAACCCCTTTCCCTCTCTCCTGTATGTGTGTTTGTTTCTCAAAAAAAAAAAAAAAATACTCCAAGTAGCTCAACTTGTACAAATTTTTTTTTATTTTTTTATTTTTTTTAATCTCAAATAAAAGATTTACATTCAAAATTCTCATACATGAAAAACTAATTTATGTCTTTAGCTTGATAACAAAGAATAATTATCATGTACCTGTTGTCATAGGATCACATGCAGGGACAGACCCACTAAGGGCAGAGGGGGGCATTTGCCTCTCTCTCTCTCTCTCCAAATTAGCTATTTTATTTACATGCCATATTTTAGAGTTTATAGTTGACCCCCCTCAAATTTTTGGATTGGTTCAAATAGCCCAAAAGAATCTAACCACTTAACCCTTTCTTTGGACCCATGGCCCCTTCATAGTCCAAATACAACACAACAAAAAATCCACAAATCTCCAATTTCATAATTCAATAACTCATAACCAAAAAAATCTTATAGAAAAAAAAAATTCCCTTACGGGGTGATAATAATTTATATAACTTTTTAATTGATTTATAAATTATGGGAAAGTCAATTACAATATATAAAATTTTTTTCAAAGATAAAATGCAAAATTCTTTTAGAAGCCAATATTGATGATGTAGCATTGCCAACTCTTAATATTAATATCCCAATTTTTTAAAATCCTCAAAGAAAGTTTTGAAAACTTCATTAATATGATTTTTAGTTGCATCCAAAAGTATGAGTTTATCATATTGGTGAGTTGGTCAATGTGATAAAATCAACATATTTATTCCAATTATCCAAAATTTGGAGATCTGAAGTCCTCTTCTTTTTTTATTCTTCTTCGAAAATGTTTGAATATCATATTGTAATTTTCAACTTTTTTTGTTCATATTATTTCCTTCTTGACTTAAATATTTATGGTAATAAAGTGCAATTGTTTTGTCTACCAAGATTTTTTTTTCTTTTTAATAAACCATGTCACTTGAAATTTTTTTGGTTCATGCTTTCGCCCCCCTAGGTTCAAATTATGGTTCTGTCCCTAATCACATGTATGCATCTATATTCCTTCGTGTTGAATATTCTACAAACGTTTATAGAGAATGGTCTTCCTGGTGCCATAATAAAGAAGCAATCTGTCTATATCTTCAATCTTCATTGATATGCAGCGTCTAGGAAACTTATGATGACTAGGTCATTTTTATCAAAATTTGTTTTTTATCAAACCTCCATCAAGAATTGTCTCATCAACTTTTTGCAGTGAAATGCACGCAGGCTGATATTTTCAAATTCACATTCTGTACAGTTAGGAGGAAAAAGCCATAGTCCAATTACCAATGATGATTTCTGTCTGCATAATGGTAGAGAAGGAAAGTGACTTCTTTCACCAGACCAATGTTCCATCAAACATTATAAGAACACAACCAGGTGGGCTCAAAACATCAAACCATTAAAACTGGTGGTTGCAGCATACTTCATTTGCTGCACTCTACAATTAATACACATTGAAAAACAATGAGGCATTTTCATTTCTCCTTAATGCTTTTCATCCTCTTTTTTCAAATTTTCGCTTGCTATAGCGTGAGAAAGGTAGGGGGTATTGACTTTGGCACTGAAACAGAAGTACTCTTATCTTTCAAATCCTTGGTATCTGATCCCCAAAATGCTCTGTCTGGGTGGAATATAAGTTATTCTCACTGTACTTGGTTTGGGGTCAACTGCACCAGCAGTACAACAAAAGTCCAATCACTGCACCAGCAGTACAACAAAAGTCCAATCACTGCACCTTAGGAGTTATTCCCCCTCAGCTCTCCAACCTTACTTCCCTCAAAACTCTAGACCTTTCAAACAACTCCTTTTTTGGTCAAATTCCTTCTGAGCTTGGCCATCTTACTAGCTTTCAGCATATAATTCTCGTGGGGAACATAATTAATGGCACGATTCCTATCAGTCTATCTCATTGTCGTAGGCTTGACAGTATAATGTTTCAGAACAACAAACTTACTGGTCATCTTCCTTGTGAACTAGGCCGACTTCATAGACTGAAATTTCTTGACGTGTCCATGAACAATCTTACTGGTGTAATTCCCTCTACTTTTGGCAATCTCTCCACTCTTACCATTCTCAACATAGCAAGAACTCAGATATCTGGCGAAATTCCAAATGAGTTGGGTCATCTCCATAATCTTGTCACTCTTCAACTCTCGGAGAATCAATTAAGTGGTGAGATTCCCTTTTCGATTTTCAACATTTCCTCTCTGAAGTTCTTATCTCTCACACGAAACAGGCTAGTTAGAAAGCTTCCCTCCAATATAGGCCTTACCCTTCCCAAAATAAGGGAACTCTGCTTGGCCATCAATCATCTGGAAGGACCAATACCAAGTTCTTTATCCAATGCTTCATATATTGAACTCCTTGATCTCTCTTCAAATAATTTCACTGGGCGTATTCCTTTACTTGGTAACTTGAAACATCTTGTCCAGTTACTCCTTGGTGCAAACAGCTTATCTTCTACAACAAAACTGAATTTCCAAGTATTTGATTCCCTTACAAACTGTACCCTGCTATGGAAAATCCATCTGAATTCTAACCAATTAGCTGGTGAACTTCCCCCTTTTGTCGCAAATCTCTCGGTCAATCTCCAAGAATTTTGTGTTTCTGATAATTTCTTGACTGGTAGCTTCCCTCAAAGACTGGAAAAGTACCAAAACCTTGTGTCCTTATCAATTGAGAAAATTTTTTTCAAAGGCAAAATACCAAACTCCATTGGAAAGCTTCAGAAACTAGAAAAACTTATGGTTCATGACAACTTGTTCTCTGGAGAAATTCCGGATATCTTTAGCAATCTTACGTGGCTATATGAGCTAGACATGGCAAACAACCGGTTATCTGGTAGAATTCCCATGAGTATAGCAACATGCCAGCGATTAGAGATGCTTGTTCTAGCAAGGACAGCCCTCAATGGCAGCATTCCAAAGCAAATTTTTGAGCTTCCCCAGCTAAATTTTTTGCTGTTGGCAAATAACAGTTTACGCGGTTTTCTACCCGACGAATTTGGCCATTTGAGACAGCTTGAAATCATGGACATTTTTGGAAACCAGCTATCTGGAAATATTCCTGCAATAACCGAGAGATACTCAATTTTGCAACATCTTAACATTGCAAGAAACAGGATAACTGGCTCAATACCAAAGTCACTGGAAAATCTAGCAGCACTGGAGAGCTTGGATCTTTCTTCCAACAATCTCTCTGGCCTAATCCCGACAGAATTGGAGAACCTTAATGCTTTGCAGATGTTAAATTTTTCTTTCAATAGCTTGGAAGGGGAAATACCGAAAAATGGTGTCTTTGCCAACATCAGCTGGGATTCTCTCCAGGGAAACAATCAGCTCTGCGTATTTGACCATGAGACTGCAGAAAAGCTAAGAGTCACTTCTTGTGTGAGAAAAACAAAATCGAATTCAGATTTAGTGCTCAAAGTCATTATTACAACCTCTTCTTTCATTGTGCTTGTGTGTGCATTGTGTTTAGTATGTGCAGTGATCACCAAAAAGAAGAGAAACACAATAAACAATCAAAGTTCATCATCTGAACTGAAGGGTTTACCGCCAAGGCTATCTTACTCTGAAATCCAGCTTGCAACAAATGGGTTTGACACAACAAATTTGATAGGGAGGGGAGCTTTTGGGTCTGTTTATAGAGCTGTTTTCAGTACTGGTGAAAGTGGAATCCACACGAAAGTTGCAGTGAAGGTTCTTGACTTGACACAAAGCAAAGCTTCCAAGAGTTTTGTCACAGAATGTGAAGCTCTTAGAAACATCCAGCATCGGAACCTTGTTAAGGTCTTCACTTCTTGCTCCAGCATTGATCACACAGGAGCTGAATCCAAGGCTTTAGCTATGGAATTCATGTCTTATTGTAACTTGGATAAGTGGTTATACCCAGAGGATGTTGAGTATGGATCAACTCTGACCTTGACCCAGAGACTAAATATTGCCATTGATGTAGCTTCTGCATTAGATTACCTTCATCATGATTGTGACCCACCTGTAGTCCATTGAGACTTGAAACCTGGAAATGTGCTTTTAGATGAAGATATGACTGCTCATGTAGGAGATTTTGGGTTAGCAAGGTTTCTCTCCCATGATTCATCACAGAATGGGAGTAGCACAATTGGACTAAAAGGCTCAATTGGTTATATTGCTCCAGGTATGTTGTGGATCTTACTTTATGAAACTTAAAAATATTTAGTGATTACAATCACAGTTCAAACAATGTTATACTCTACCTCACTTGCAACATTTGACCCCAAAGAACATATTAGTAAAAAAAAATTTAAAAATTAACAGCCTATGTTTCTACATTTTTTTTCCTCAAGCTTTTATCATTTCTAGTTGGAAATACTTGATCCTGATATCCTGAAATTCTGTTGTAGAGTATGGCTTGGGTGGAAAGGCTTCAACAAGTGGGGATGTCTATAGTTTTGGGATACTGCTGCTTGAGATGATCATTGCCAAGAAGCCCACAGATGGGATTTTCCAGGAAGGTTTAAGCATAAACAAGTTCATCTCCGTAGTGCATGAGAGTAAAATCTTGGATATTGCTGATCCAAGGCTTTTCAAGGAAAATGAATCTTTTTTGCAAAGCAGCAGTACTAATTATTCTTCCGGTGAAGATAGCAGCAGCAAGAACAAAAACAACATTGCTTTCAGAGATGAAGAGTGCGTGGCTTCTATGGTGAGAGTTGGACTGTCTTGTGCAGCTGATTCATCGAAAGAACGTTTTACTATGAGAGAAGCCTTATCGAAGTTGCAAGATATTAAAAGATGTTCTAGTGGATGAAGCATTGCATTTAATCTATTTTGTGTATTTATGTTTGTTTCCCAAGCTGTTGGAAGCTATAAGTTCTTATGATTAGAACTGCAAATTGATATGAGGATCTCTTTAATGGCCAGTTAATTTGATCATATGTCAAATTTTATCAATTCTATTTTCTTTATCAGTCCCCCATATTAAGAAAGTTAAATTTTATGCAAATATATGCTAAAACGCATGAATGCAAGAAGATAATTGCTTAGGCCATGTTATATAGGCATCATATTCTTCATTCGCAGGTGCAAACCAGTGTGGGAATTGGGCTGCAATTTTATATGAGGGAGGTTATGTGGTATAGTAATCAAGTTACAGTAGGATGTGTGTATGTGCCAGATAAGGATGTAGTATGAGAAGGTTCTGGTGGGGAAATATCTAGTGCAGAAGTGGCTGGTGGAGAAGGATAGGCATGCTGGGAACTAGTTTCTGCAGAAACTAGTGGAACTGAAGGTAAAGGAGAAGGTTTCAGCACAGGTAGAGTAGAAGAGGATTGTGCAGTGGAATTAGATTGAGTAGAGGGCTGAAGAATTGATTAAGAACAAGAGTGCAATAAAAAAGTAAGCCAAAGAGCAGGTGAGGGAGAATTTGAGGGAGGAGCACTAGATTGTGAGGATGAAACTTGTGTTAATGCAGAAAAATCATGTTGATTAAATAAAACTTGCCTGGTAACATAAATTCAGTGAGAGTGAGGTTCAAGACATCTGTAACCTTTTGAGTAGGGAGGGTAACCTAAAATACACAAGAAGAAGTGTGAGGTTGAAATTTGTGGGTATTATAAGGCTTAAGAAGAGGAAAATAAGTACACCCAAAAACTTTCAAGTGTAATAAATCTGGTTTGGCCTTAAAGAGGAGCTCCCAAGGTGAAAGATTATGGAGGAAAGGAGTGGGTAGTCTGTTTATGAGATGCACAACAGTAGAAATAGCATATGACCAATAAGTGGTAGGTAATTTTGAGTGAGAAAGCATGGTCAAAGCACACACAACAAGATGCCTATGTTTCCTTTCAGCCACTCCATTTTGTTGGGGCGTGTGAGGGCAAGATAATTGGTAAGTAATACAATGATTAGAGAAAAAATCATAAAAGGCATTAGAAGTGAATTCACCCCCACAATTCAAATCTAAGAATTTTGATTATATGATCAAGAAGATTTTCAATCAACAAGTACAAGATAGTATTTAAAACTATTGATAATTGTATTGCAGCTGGACCACATTCATCAGTGTGGATTAATTCAAAAGGTTTAGAAGACTGAAAAATCAGATTTAGCAAAGGCAGTGTCTACAATGCACATTAGAGTTATTTGCAGTACATGATTTTGAAAGAAAAGGAACTTCTGGGGCAAGAACTTTATCACTAGGGTGTTTTAGTCTGTGATGCCATGGCATCCACTTTTTGGAAAGAAACCTATTTACAGAATTTACACAACGTTGCAGATTTTGATTCTCTGATTGGGTAGATGAACCAGGACATGTATTGAGATGTGAAGGTGATGAAGATGCAGTTGATGCTTAGGGTTTTGAGTAGATTTGATATTCTCCATTTTCATACAAACCCTCGTTGAAAATTTTCTAGTCAGAATATCCTGACATTGGAATTTATAGCATCAAAATGACAATTCTTACACAAGCATAATTTGTGAACTGTGTAGATTAGAAGCAATACTAGGCACATTTAACACATTTCTAAGTTGGAAATTATGGTATTTATTGCTACGAGAGGCATTACCTATATGAACCTTCCTCTTCTACCATGGTTATGCGAATTTCTTGCTCGACCTTGAATTCCTCCTGAATTCAGACACATTTATGCTTGTGAATGATTTAAATTCTACTTCTGGTTTGATGAGGCATACATTGCCATAGAATGCAAATTTCCTTCAGCGTTTCAATCAGAGCTTTTTCTTATGAAATTGATTAACTTCGAGTCCTGATTGCAAGAAAAAAAAAATTTAGCATACTCCTTAGGCAAGCCTCTGAGGACTATGCAGAGTAACTCTTCGTTATCCACTGTAACACCAACTGCTAGTAATTGATCTCTTGCAACTTTGATTCTCTGTAAGAATCCATTGATAGTGTCAGTGCCTTTCTTTATATTATGTAGTTCAATCTTCAGATTCAAGATATTAGCCCTCGAAGTTGAAGCGAATCGTTGCTCCAAAGTATTCCAAACTTCACTAGCATTGTTGATTCCAACCACCAAAGAGAATTTTGAAGGCTCTACTACCATGTGAGATTCAACGAAGGAATAGGGAAATATAAAAGAAAATATCTAAATGATTATATTAACTTAGAAACTGTGTCAGATTCATTTTTATATAGTCATGTACAGGATTAGAGTAAGTTACAGATCTAACAAACTATTAGAGACTAAAACAGTAATCTTAGAGTTAGTTAGTACACGTGGATCTCACGTGTTGTAAGTTAATTAATATCCAAGACTGAAATGGCATTGTTCTCTTAAATCATTCTTTCATTAAATGAAACGGTGTCGCATGGTTCTCAGCTTTAGTAGGAATGTAGTGCTGTTTAAGATTCATGCTTCCCTAAATGCTAATTTGGTTCTTACTGCTAAACAGCCTTGAAACTCAAAGCATAAAGCATAGATCCAAGAAAAATGCTAGAGCTTCCTTTGTCCAAACCATTCCTCCATGACCACTTGATCAACCCAGCCAGACTCCACCTCGTCTTATCTGGAAACCCCCACCTTGGCTGAAACTGAAGGTAAATTTTGATGGTTCAATGTTTAGAGATGATAATCTTGCTGGTGTTGGAGTTATTGTTCGAAATGAGAATGGTAGAGTCGTAGCATCCATGGCAGAGTTTTCAGCTTCCCTTTTCGGTCACTGCAGTAGAAGTAATTGCAGCAAAGAAAGCCCTTCAGTTTGCTAAAGATATTGGGCTATCATCCATTGTTCTTGAGGGCGACTCAAAGATCACCATTGATGGATTAATGGGTGAAGACTCATCGTTAGCAGAGTATGGACATCTAATAGATGAAGCAAAGGAGATGGCAAAGCAACTGGTTGAAGTTGAGTTTAATCATGTGCAAAGACAGGCTAATAATGCAGCCCATAACATTGCTAGACATGCAAGACATGTTAGCAAGTTTTCGGTGTGAATGGAGGATGTTCCTCCACACCTTTTTTTTCTATAATTCAAGTCGATTCAGCTTCTAGTTAATAAAATTACAGTGTTTCCTCTCAAAAAAAAAAAAAAAAATTCAAGGTGGTGTCAAATCCCTAAGGCAGTCATAAAATTTTATTAAATTTAAGTTTATATATTCAATCTCTCTTTTTTTTATTAAATTTTATTTAATTTAAATTTTTTAATGGCCTTTCTGAAATAAAATCCTAGAGCTGCCACTACCATCATGTGTGATGAGACAGTTGATTTGAGAGAGGAGTGATAAAAGAACTAAATATGCTGCAAATGAAACAACAAAACTAAAGGGGAGACATACCTTGACATTTAAAAACATAATAGAAAATGTTTCAATGTACCTCGGCATATTCTTAGAAGTTCAATCAAGAGGTTCTCATTTCTTCGAAAATAGAAATGGATTGAAGTCAACATCCTACATGCAGCATAGAAGGTCAAGGCCATCTTTGCTGTTGTTGGAAAGTTTATAGGCAAAAGAAGACTAGAGTCATTATCAAACCCCATCCATATACAGGGAAGAAGCCAAACCCAAAATATCCTTCATTATGTTCATCCATCCCCAGCCGAGAGGGATTGCAATGAAGTTGATGATGCTTGTTGCGTCACCTTCTATTGGTGCAAAATATGATGACAAAATTCAAACAGATCAACCCAAAGAGAGATCCTTGACAACAAGCTAACAAGATAAAAATTATCACTAGATCAGATTCATCCAACTACACTAAGGAAGAGAGAGAGCAATCCAATAGTGTGATGTTTACTGAATTTTACCATTATATATATATATATATACACACACACACACACAAGTAAATACTGAAACTCATCTCTTGAAAAGCAAGAGTGTGAGGTCATTCATTCAGAACATAGTAACATTTTGTCAAATACTTGGAGTGCGTACCTTTATAAATTATACTCTCTATCACAACTTGCTCAAGTCTGTCATGTTTGGCCAATGGCATTGCCCATCTTGCCGTTGATGTTTATGCCACGTCTAATTACTCTGCCATTTCCCTCTTGATCTTTGAGAACCAAAGCCAAGCCTAAATTCTTTTGATTACATGACACATCAAAATTAAGCTTTACCCATTGGTCAGTTGGCTTGATCCAAGCACTTCTCCTGTTTTGCTCTTCAGTTCCCCGTGTAATTTCAAGTGATCTCATGTAAGAGTCATATTGTTTGTTAAGACGATTGGCTAGCTGGTTTATGCTGGCTTTAGTGTTTGAAAACAGAGCATCCTCCCTTGCACACCAAAGGGTTTTCATTGCCACTACTGCATACAGTGTGATTTCCTCTTTTTTCAGTCTTCCTGCCAGTAATTCCTTTGGGGGGTCAATTATATGTTCAATGAATTCCATAACAGATTGAGCTTGTATCATTTCAACTTGAAAGCTCCATCTACCACCATACCACAATTCTTTGGCATAGGGACAGCATTGAAATAGATGTAAAACTGAATCTTCAGCTATTTCACAAAGAGGACAATAATAGGCATCTTGGGCTTCAGAGCATTTGACCAGCTTCTGCTTAAAGGGGAGGATTTCTGCGGCCACTCTGGATACAAAAAATTTTAATCTTTCATCAAAAGACACATTTAATCTTTCATGAATTCTTATGCAAGCCACATTATCTACAGCGGAGTTCTGAGGAGAACATATGCATGCTACATGGACCCTGCACCTTTCTATTGTAACTTCAGCAATTTTTGAATCATAATTTGAAATTTCAAATTGAAGCTTAACTTCAGTCCACCCATTTAGAATTATGCCTTCCAAAGAAATATCCCTTTTATAGTGTACCCACATAAAAGATGAAAATGATATATTCATAAAAGCTACAGGATTTGTGAGCAATCCTTTATAACCATTAATGAAAATGTGGATAGCACCTTCTCCCAGGACAGATAGATTTCTTAGCTTAGTATCCTTTAGTTCCACTTTTATAGCAGCACAGCAAGCAAATGTTAGAGATTTCTAACCGACCAAGAATGATATGGAACTTCCAACACTTTGATGGTTGAACCACTTTGGAATCTCAGTTCCTGAAAGTACAAGGTTGTGTCCACCACCATTAAGTTTAAATGGAAACCCTTTTTTATGAGCAAAGTCCGTTTCAGATGCATAATCCTGGTGCAATGATCGGCTTGGACATACAATATTCTGTGGAAGCCCTGCCATTTCTTCAAACTGCTTGCAATTAGCAAATTAAAAAAACTACAGTTTAGCAAATCTAGTAACATATTTGGGGAAGTTAACCAAAATTGTATCTCTTAAAACTTTAAATTGAGAGAGAGAGATGAACCTGACTCAATAATCTTCTTCTTGATAGTGAATCCAACGAATTGCATCCTGTTGCAACTACAGCACGTATACATGATGGAAGTCTTGGAATTTCCCGAAGATTCCAGCATCCTTGAATATGAAGGACCATTAATTGAGGAAATCTGCTAGCGATGTCAGGGAGAGTAGCAGTGTTGCTGTCCCAAAAAAACAAAACTTCTAATTTGGGGAAGCAATCAGGAGTATCCAAGATCTTTGGAAAATTTTCAAAATCAAACATATAGAGCTTCCTAAGATTTTGTAATTTAGAGAGGCTACTTGGAAGTTCTTTAATGTTTTTAAAACCGATGGCTAACGTATGAAGGCTAGTGAGATTTCCAACTGATGAAGGCAGAGCTAATCTTTTTGTTCTTTGCCCAATACCGGGGAACTTCTCAAGACTTTCATAGTCATAGAAATAAAACCATTTTAGAGATTTCAACTTGAGGTTTCTTGGAATAATTTCAAGATTTTTACATGCTTGGAGACTCCAAAATTCAAGCTCTTCAAGAAGTCCAACAGCCTGATGAATCTCAACTAAATTTTCACATCTATTAAGTTCCAACTTCTTTATGTTTGGGGCAATCACCGATAAGTTAGGTAATTTGGTAATGTTTTTGCAGTCACTGAAGTCAATATATTTCAAAGTTGTGAACCGACATCTCTGTAGAGGATGGGAAAAAAAATCAATAAATATAGCCTAAAGATATAATAATTAATAAATGGCAATGGTCATACCTCGAAATGCTCATCCAATTTAATGTGGGTTCTTGGCATATTAAGTGCAACAAGTTTTTGAAGATTAACAATGGCCAGCAAGGAAGATAAAGGAAATTCATTCCAATCAATTAATCTTAACTCATTTGGAAGATAGTTAAGTTTTTCACAAATTACGTTACAAACTATCAAATATTTCAGATTTTTCATCTTTCTAAAATCCAATTGCATACTTCTTGGTTGTGGTAAGCACAATGATGTGCCTCGAACTTCTTCTGATCCCTAAATGGACAAAGGATTACGTTAATCACATTACACAATAGAATTTACAATTACTAAATTGTAAAAAAAAAAAAAAAAAAAATTAATGTTGATAACTTATATTTTCTTCAACATTAAAAAGAAAAAAGAAAAAAGAAATAAAAAAGTAGAAAAATTCACTAAATATGCCTTGTGAGAAATGGAAAAGATAAATCAATAACTTATACCGTATCTGGAATGAATACTTCAGGAGCATAACATATTAACCTTTCATGTTTCTTTGACAATTCTAATTCTTGTCTGACCATTTCCAAACCCATTTGTTGTATCAAGTCATGCATCAATAATTTGCCATCTTTAGCAAAAACTATGAGAGACTTATCTTTAAGTATTTCAATATCATAATATGGGTCGTAAGAATTGCAACTTTGTAGTATATGTTCAACAACATCCTTGCTTGATCCCTTCAGAAAACATGCAATATCAAGGAAAATATCCCGTTGAGTTTGGTCCAATCCATCGTAGCTTATTTTGAGTACCTTTTGAATATTTGGATTAAGAATTCTTTTGTACTTGTCCAATGCACTTTTCCAAGAACGAGTATTTCTCTTATGCAAATCAACACCTATTATTTCTAAGGCTAATGGAAGGCCTTTGGCATAATGTATAAATGAGTCTACAAGTTCCAAATAATCCTCCTTAGGCTTGCTTCTTTTGAATGCATGTTGACAAAAAAGTGTACGAGATTCATGTTCATCTAATTCCTTAACCCTGTAGTCATAGTAGGTAAAACGAAAATCCTCTTGAAAAGTAGATAGAAACTTTTCCTCTCTTGCAGTGATAATGATTCTACTTCCAAGAGCAAACCGATTGCATTCTCCAAGCAAATTTTTAATTTGGATTAATTTGTCAACATCATCAAGAATTAAAAGAATTCTTTTGTGTTGAAGCATTTCCATTCTCACGTTGATTCTCCTAAATACACCAGGCACCTTCAAAGTTCTACCTCTTAAGATCTCAGAATAAAATGTCTCTTTTAATTGGAGTATGCCATCTTTTGTTCTTGAGTTTTCTTTAACATCCTCTAGAAAGCAGCTTCCTTCAAAATGATAGGCAATTAAGTCAAAAATAGCTTTTGCAATTGTTGTCTTTCCTATTCCAGGAAGGCCATGGATCACTACCATACGAACATCATTTGAATCAATATCTAAACACCAATTTACGTCATCTAGACGAGAATCTATTCCAACGGGGTATTTAACATCAAATATTTGTGGATAATTTAATTTATATCCCTCATTAAATTAATAACAAACGGGTATACAAATCATTTCATACTAATATCCCTCTTTCTTTTTCTTTTGTTTTTCATTCGATTGGAGGATTGGTTTTCGTGAATACTCATTTAATTTAAAAAAGGTGATAGCTTCACTTTATTTTATATATATACATATATATATATATATATAATGAATTCCCTATACCAAATAATAAGGTCTGTTTAGCTAGAGAAGTGTTAAGGCATGAGAGGTAGTGGGTTAATTAGGGTATGTGTTACGAAATGCAATGGTTGTAAGAATAATCATAACAAGTAAGTGTTAAATAATTAGTGAAATCAGTTTCTTCAATAGAGTAATCTTCTTCATTTATAATATCAGGAGGGACGCTAGATCTGGAGTTAACAGAGGAATTGGATCTATATATATATATATATATATTATGTTGAAAGTAAAGTAAGCAAAGTAAAACTAGCCAAGGAGGCGGTAGCACAAGTATGATACAATCAAAGTAATTTAAAACAATAATAAGGCAGTAGAACCAGCCAAGCAATATATCAAAACAGTTTAAAATATAAAACCGTCCAAGAAGGCGGTAGCAGCAAATATATTAAACACAAAGCTGAAAGTAGTTATTATTGAAAATAGATAACAATACTTACAGTAGTAGTAGTTACAGGATTGAAACAGTTCAACAGTACAAGGCTTGAAACTAGTTCTAGTTACAAGATTTGTAGGGAAATAGTGGTAGTAGTGGAAATTATAGAGAGAAATTCTAAAGGAGAGAAGTACACCTAAAGAAAATTCTGGCTCTAGAGAATTTTGCGTTTAACATAAGGGACATCCCCCCTTAAATAGGCATAAAAAAGCGTAATGAATAATAACAGTGAACAATACCAGTGAATAGTAATCATGAATAGTAACAGTGAACAGTAATCATGAAAAGTAAAAAGTGAACAGTAATTTTTTCACTTTTTGACTCTAATCATCATGAGAAAGAGCAAAGTGGAACTTCAGTTCAAACTTCATCATTTAGCATTTTATGCAAGGTTTTTAGATCCGGACCATTCATTGAACCGTAAAAAGAAGAGGTTCAAGGTTTTTGAGGTCGAACCGGGGTCGAATCATGATAACGTCATAATTAATTTAATAATTATTTTAAATATATATAAAAATATTGAATTGGTAAAAAATAGAAAAATTAACTAAAATAGTCCAATTAAAACTATAAATCCATATTTTAACTATGTCTAATATATCCATCTATAGCCCAAATATGAAATATCTATCCAATAATAATAATAATCATTTTTTTATAAAAAGAAAATTAAAAGCATCAGATTGTCTTTTCAAGTTCCACTTTCCAATGCTCACGTGACCAACTATCTAGCTCACATTCACAAACCTAAAAAAGCACTAGAAACAAAAGTGAATGAAATTAAAGGAAGAGATAAAAAAGCAATACAAACAAAAGCAGATGAAGAAAGAATTGTGATGTTATATCCATAATATTTTTCGCAATATTTTTACAAGAATCACATCAAAATCTTATGTGAAAAGTTGTTACTAGTTCTAATTTGAACCCACCACTGAAATTATTTTTTTACTCACCAATATTAGCTAATAACAATCTATTACTTAAAATTTATTGTGAAAATATTGTGGTAGTATTTCTTAATTTCCATTTCTTAATATTAAATATCACATGTTTGAATCAAAAAAAAAAAAAAAAAAACACATGATTACATAAAAAAAAATAATAATAAAACTAAGGGATAAAGACCACCACACATTTTCATACGGACCCAATTTATTACTCAACTCTCAACCTCACATTTACTTCACAGTTATCATTTCACATACAGACCCAATTATTCACATATTCACAACATCAGAGAAAAGAGAAGAGAGAGAGAGGAGAATCTGAAGCGTCGATGGAGATGGTGGTGCACAAATCGAAGGCCGGTGGGGATCGTGGTGCACAGATCGAAGGCCGGTGGAGATCGAGGTCGCCGAAAGGACAAAGCCGGTGGAGATCTGCGTTCACCATGAAGCACTACCTCGTCCGCCGCCCCACTGCCATTCGTCCTCCTCCCCACCACCAAACTGGGTCAGATCGGCTTGTTTTTCTTTTATTATTTTTCTTTTTTTTCATATTTGCTTGTTCTGATTCAACTTTATTGTAAGAATTGGATTTTGTTTTGTGTTTTGTGTTTGAATTATGTGAGACGTTTTTTGAGAGTGAAGCAAAGAGACTGAAACAAAGATCAGACATTTTCTGATCCCAGCAGTTGTGTTTCTTTTTCTTTTGTTTTTTTGTGATTTTTTTTTTTAGGTTCAGATTCAAAAGGAACCGTGAGAAGCGGTCTGATCATGGTTCTTAGAACCGTGCGGTTGAACCGCAGTCTGAACGGTTCCCTGTTTTTTTGGCATAGTCCAGTTCTTAAGCTTAAAAGAACTGTGATTATGAGAGGTTCACGGTTTTCCCAGTCGGACCATACGGTTCAGTCCTGGTTTCGAAACCTTGATTTTATGCCGAAAGTAACATAAGGAATCTTCAAAATTAGCATCATTTGCGTGGGCCAGCAGTGTAATATAATAGTGGGAACTTTTACCAAGGGTAAACATTGTAGCATTTTGGCCGTTGTGCAAGCCAGACAAATAGGAGAATCAGTCTTTCGCTAAATCAGGAGGAAATATCATCAATAGGGCTTATCAGGCGCATTGGTTGCACCGGCATGGCTTAATCAGTATCAGGGGCATCAGATAGGTAGCCGTCATAAGGATCCTATTAGGGATCATCATTACATTCATGCTCATGGTAAACATATATATATATATATATATATATTGTAGGGGGTCAGTACAAATGATCTGGCCCTTAATGCAGGAATGGGCTTGGATGGAGGCCCGTTACAATTAATTTGTAGATGTGGATAGCTATGATCAACCTTTAATCCTTTTACTAATTCCGGTTTAGTAATTTGAGGTCAAGAAAGTTGACAAGAATAACAAAATAGTTTAAATGTTAAGATGAAGAGAAAGGTGGGCTTTTTTTCTTTAAATTTTTTCCTCAGACAGGCCGAGGAATATAACTCTGTTGATTTATGTTTCTCGGTTCTATAATGATTTTTTTTTCTCTCTCTCTCTTTCCCACTCCTTATGTACTGATCCACTCCTTTGGGGGAGCTTCCTTCCTTTATATAGTTGGTGGGGTCACATCCTAGCCTTTCACTTGGACCGCTACAGATCCTTGTTGGGATTCTTGCCCCATCAATGCCTTGGTGGTGGAGATAGAGTAGGTTGCAAGTTGTAAAAACACTATTCAGGGGTCATTTTGCCATTAAATGCGGCAAGCTGAGTTGAGTTGGTACAATACATTTAATGTGGAGGTGATGGGTGCTTTATCAAGAAGCTTCCTTCTTCCCCTGCTTGCACGTCCCTATTCTTTTCCTTAGCCCTCTATCATGTTGGTTTTGGGTTAGGACCTTGGTTTCCCCGCAGAAGCTCGCTCCTCGGACTGAACACTTTACTCGGTTTTCGGCATTTGGTTGCCTCGTCTGGGCTGGACCCAATCCAATGAAGAATGAGGCTCAATTGTCTCTTCAGGATGTCTTAAAGCCTCGTACCTTTGCTCCTCAAGTTCCTCCCCCCACATATATCTATACTACTATTTAAGGGGTTTCTCCTATTTGGGATCTTCATTTTTTTGGTTAAAAAATGCTCTACACCCCTATGTTTAAGTAGAGACAAAACTAAAGGAAAATCCAGTAAAAATACAACTTTAACCCTTACTAAAACATTGCCTAAAAAATAGGGCCACTGTCTTATTGATTTTCAAATTGCTTTATTTACTTATAAATTAGATTTTCAAAATAAAAATTATATAAAATAAATACATAGGCTTTTTTTTTTTTTTTGTTATTACTTAAAATAATATTTGTTTAGTGTTTTGCCTCATAATTTTTTTCAAAAAAAGAAAAGAAAAAAAGAAATCATTATTATTTCTTTTTAATATATATACTTTTTTCATTTTTGTGTCACAAATAAATAGTCGAATACAGATTTAGTGCTTAAAAGACATTATTCCAACCTCTTTTTTCATTGTGCTTGTGTGTGCACTGTGCATTGTGTTTAGTATGTGCAGTGATCACCCCAAAGAAGAGAAAGACAACAATCGAAGTTCACCGCCAAGGCTATCTTACTCCGGGCTTGCGACAAACAGGTTTGACGTGACAAATTTGATAGGGAAGGGAGCATTTGGGTCTGTTTATAGAGCTGTTTTCAGTACTGGTGAAAATGGAATCCTCACCACAGTGCTCTAGAATTATTTTTCAATGATTTATCTAAGAAATCAATGAAAAACCGATGTCTTTCCTATTCAATCTGATTCAAATTAGCTTCCCTAAACGCTAATTTGGTTCTTGACTAAGCAGCCTTGAAACTCAAAGCATATGCATACATCCAAGTACAACACATGGAACAGTCAACAATTTTACTGCTGCATTTCCATGTATCATAATCAAAGACCCCAAGGTAGATTCAAATCCCAAAGGCAGTCGTACAATTTTGTAAATGGGAGTGTTGGCATTTTCAGATGTTGAAATTTCACTATAGTATCTCCAAACTAGGAAGGAAAACCAAAAAACTATCTAGATACAGACAAATGCTGCCTACATGAGAACTTTTTGGCTCAGCTCAGTAATGTAGAAGAAGGATAAAGAAGTTAAAAGAGAAAAAAGAGATAAGAGGAAATTGGAGTAATTTGCACTATTTGATAGAATGACGTCCATAGAGATATTTATAAATCTATGCCAATTATGCACAATAAGAGGAACTTTAATATGTTACAGCACATGCACAACTAGCTTTAATGTTAACAACATATAACACTTCCAACCGGCAACTTCAATAACAGAAATATGACTATTCTATTGGTGAGCTTAGGTCGCTTTTGGCGATCCAGTGGCAGGAATGCAAACACAACATCCAAAAAAGCAGTTAAATATTGATCCATTCTCACACCTCACAAATAAAGAAGATAGTATATTTTTTGAAAATAGAGAAAACACTTCAACAAAATTTCAACCATAATCCATTGCCATATAATTATTTTGGTGCCAGTAAGTACAATAGGCACCTGCAAAAGGATTCACAGTTATGTCTTTGAAGCACTTGAGGACACCCCTGTTATTGTACTTTTGGCTGGTGCTATAGTCTCTTGGCCTTTTGTATCAAACAGCATGGTTGGAAAGATGGGTAGTATCATGGTGGGAGTATTACTGTTGCTGCCATTCTGGTTGTTGCAGTTTCTGCTGTCTTTAACTTCAAGAAATCCAAGCAATTTGAAAAGCCCTCCTCAAAGAGTAGAGACATCATGGTGGATATAGCGAGCTATTGTCAGCACCAACATATTTCAATGCAGCTGTAGGTATTGTCGCTGCAGTAGTCACAATTGTGGTGGTGGCATTTTTAGGTCTGTCTCTGGCTGTTACTCTACTTCGCTTATTCTATGAAATGCAAGATGGATGATCATGCCTTGCCTCAAGATCTCTTTGCTTGTGAGACACTGGGTCAAACATAACAATCTGCACTGACAAAACAGGCACCCTTACATTAAATGAGATGAAGGTAACATAATTTTTTCCATAAAGAAGCAATGAGAGAAGATAATTCCACATGATAATATCAAATGTTCTTGATATAATGCAAAAAACAGTTGGTTTAAACACAACCAGTTACTTCAAACCTACTATTTAGAACATTGATTCTGAATCGTATGTAAAGATTTATGGGAGCCCCATCAAGAAAGGAATACTTTGTTGGGCTGTTTTTGATTTGAATATGAATATCAATGAAATCTAAAATCCATGTTGAAGCCTTTAATTTAGAGAAAAAGAGATATCAATGAAAAACTAAGAAGCAACTACAAAGTAATTATTAGTTTTATTCCTACTGAAGTTAAAAGGAAAGTCAATCTTCATTGAATTTTCCTAGGAATACAATTGGAGTAAAAGACAAACAAGATCGGGGATAAAATTCATACACTCAAGTGGACAAAAAGTTATACACATCATAAGTTTGAGAAGCGCAGTAAAGAACTCATATTTAGTAGATCAAACAACTTGGTCCAAGTTGACTAACCACAATATCAGTCTATGTTTGATCTTATTTATATATTCTCATATTTAACAAATCACTAATGTAGAAGGCCTTAAATCATACTAAATAAAATTACAATGAAGCATATGCAAACCAAACTCAAAGAAAAGTGACTTGATCAATCCCGTATTGAAACCAAATTATAATAGCAACAATTAACAAAAGGTTAGGAAATTGAAACACACACACATTTAAACTTGCACAAGTTACAAGAAATACATTTTTTTACTGCATAAGAAATTTTTTGCCATCTTTTCATCAGTTGGATAATTGATATTGAATGATGATTAATTAGACTGTAAATTTATTTTTCTTCAATAAGAAGAAATTTTCAGAATGCTCAATTCCCAACGTATTGCAACAATGCTCAGGTCACATCACATTTAGGTAGAATAGTAACTATGGCAAGAGAGCAACAATTCCAAAACAAGAAGATGAAGATATAAGTCTCATAAGTAGGATTAAAAAAAAAAGATAATAATAATTGCAATTTCTAGTGTCCCCTCCTGAGCACCTCAACTGATGTTGCAGGGGCAGTACAAATTAAAAAGACCATGATGAAAGGCAAAGCAAAGGAAGGCTAGGGTGGCTGTTGCCTCCCATTAAATTGGAATATCTTATATTTATTACTACATACATCAGTAATTCTTTGTATTGTACGTCCCAATTCTTCTAATATAATAAAATGGTTCCCTAGAGTTTTTGCAGATATCACAACCACTTAATCCCATCAAAAGCCAGAGGTTGTGATGGGATTAAGGTGATAATGGTACACCAGAAAAAATTATTGATCTTTATTAAGAAAATTTTTAATTGCTCTGTAATTTTATTTTTAGACATACCATATCCTAAATACAAATATATTTTCCTTCAAAGAAGCTATTGTCACCCTAAATAAAAGACCATAGGTTATGTTATTGAAAAAAAAATATGTGTGCATTATAGAGAGGCAATATACATAAAAAAATTGACCTAGATACGACGGCTAAGCAAGAAGAGAGTAATTTAAGAATGTATCATCAAATTGTTTTAAAACATATTCCTATGTAGAAATAAAGAAGTTGATTAATTTGGTGACAAGGTGATTATGAGAATCTGTAAACCAAGCATGCTAATTTATAAGTTATTGCTTTTAATTTTGGATGCCCTTATCCCCACTAAGCTTTACATGCCCTGGCCAGGCAGTATAATCTTGCAACCAGGCCACTTACAAGCTAACTTGTGGACAATCACCTTTGACAAGGCTTGTTTCAGGTGACTGTTTTATTAACCTACATTTCAAAGTAAGTTTTAGTTTGATTTGAAAGAAGGTTAGTCATACTTTGATAGAGTTTTCTTTAGTTGAATTCAAGAATATCCCAAGCAGAGTAACATACAAAGTAATAGTTATGAACATACCTCAATGGCCTAAGACAATACTGTGGGGGCAATCAGGTACTTGTATTGAAATTGAAGCTCGTCTTTGCCCTTCCACTCAAATGTTAAGAGCATTTATCTACTCTGCAAACAAGTTTGCATGTTTCCAAAGCATAAAGCTCCTTCATACAAATAAAAACATTAGGATAAAATGTTAATAGTTTACCTATTTAGCCAGTGTCCTTGTTAAAATGTTTGTCTTTTAAGTTCTCTAATTTTGGGTTATTCAAAGCACATAATCAAATTATTGAAACCCACTTCTTAGATTCTTGAAATATAGTTCTTCTTCTTGGTCATTTAATGTATTTCAAATCACATAGGCATTTTCTATGTGACCATGTTTATTAGATAATGTGTTTTAGATAGCACCATAATTTTTCTTCCAAGTGTACAAGCACCGCGCCCCCCCCCCCCCCCCCCCCCCCCCCCTCTCTCACAACAGCCCTTTAGCACATGTAGAAAGGGTCTGCTTCTACAATTGTAATATAAAAACGTCCTAAAAATAAAATCTATTACACACTGATGGATTTCATTACAAGAAAATCAAAGCATTTAAAATTATGTGTACTTCCCTTGTACTCATTGTAATTCATAAGGATGATAACACAGTTGCCTTATAGGGAAAGAAGGTTGTAAATGACAAACAGTCAAACACAGCTGAACAGAAAGTATAAGACAAAAATTGACTCACAACTACCTTTCCAAAACATTGTCATGCATCCTAGATGGTGACTTTACTTTTCTGCTGATGGTTCTAAGGTGGAGAAGGTCTGTATGTAACAACATTAAAATGTTCATTCAATTTCATCTAACTAATGTTGCTACACCCTTGCATTGACTTTCTTGCAGCAGTTTTTTTTTTTTGGTCAGGTAAAGTCCCACTAACTGCAGCCATTATGGGTGAACCTGTTAAAGTATACACTGGGAGCTTTAGCCTTGGCCACTAAGCTATCCAACAATGACAGCATGGTAAAGTCATCTGCAGGTTGATCAAAGCCATTTGTAACCAGAGTCATAGCATTCTTACTTATGATACAATCTAGGGCAGGATCTATCTTTGGCGTGGATGAGAAAGTGAAGAAAACACTCATTTTTAAAACTTTTCATTTGTCAAGCCTTCAATGAATTTAATGCTAGGCAATTGGAGAACACATTGAAGGAGTTATTCAAGAACAAGCTGTTTTTAATAATTATAAGGTTTACCATAGTCCATCAACTGTTGATGTGGAGTTTCTGAAGCGGTTTGCCAGTATTGAGAGGCTGAATAGGGGGGCAATGGGGTGCTTGCATTTGGACTTGCATCTTCCAGTTAGTCTCTAACATAAGATATGTTCAAGTACACACTGAGTAATAACTGTTATTTTTTGACAAGAATAACATAAAACTCATATTTCAGTGGAAAAGACAACTTCTTCCAAACTTGGCCTACTAGATTATCAATCAATGTTTAATCTTATTTATATTTTGTCAGATTTAACAAAACAGCAATACATAAGGCCTTAAATCATACCAGCTAAAATTACAATGAAGCATATGTAGTCAATCTCAGCCTAGAGGAACCTCATGACTACTCCCTTATTGAAATCAAATTATATTGCTAGTATGCTATCATGTGAACTTAGGGGCACCAAACTGTATTTGAACCTGAGTTCTTTCAAAAGGACCAACACCAAGAGATGCTGGACACATGAAACGATATTCTGGACCTTAGCATGTGATGAATTTTTAGAACTGGTCTTAAGAGCTATAAATTGATAGACCAAAGTCCAAATAGACATATTTTGCCAAAAGTAATTCACACCTCAGACAATATGGGGTAATAGGCAATATACGTATTCATGTCCACCAGGATGTATTTTAAAAGTCTTTCTTTTTTAAAATAATAAATTTTGCAGAAATAATACCTCCATATTCACATAAAAATAAAATTAAAACCAAGACCTCAATTTCCACCATATAATAATTTGGTAGGAGGTAAAATTTGGTCAAAAGACCATACCTTACTTATTAACCATAAAAGTAAGGCTCAAATCATCCAATAATCCTAATTCAGCTACAACCTACAAGTAACCTTTAAGTATGATCCACTAGATATTGATCTTTGTCAGTTTAAAAAATCATATGCCACTTGAGAAATAAAAATACTTTCATATCATGTTGAACAAATTCAGTAAGCTAAGAAAATGAAAAAATATTTGTTTAGTATATTAGCAGCACATACTTGTCCAATGACAATCAAAAAAATTTTCTTAAAAAAATTTATAAGTTTTTTTCAATTAAAAGACGCTGAATTTAGCTGCATATTAAACAAAATAATTTCTTTGTATGGTTTATTAGATGCCAATATATTAATCTTACATTCACCTTTATAACTTAACCATTTTTTTTTCTTAAACAACTTAAAAGCATGACAATTTCTTTCATTAATTCTGATTTTTCCTTACATTAATGTCCTTTCAAATTGGATCCGTACCCATCATGTGAATAAGACAGTTAATTTGAGAGAGAAGTGATACAAGAATGAAAAGATGCAAATGAAACAAGAAAATGTTTCAATGTTATAAGGGTACCTTGACATATTCCTAGAAGTTAAATCAAGAGGTTCTCATTTCTTCGAAAGTAGATATGTATTGAAGTCAGCATCCTACATGCAGCATAAGAGGTCAAGGCCATCTTTGCCATTTTCTGAAAGTTTACAGGCAAAATCAGACTAGAGTGATTTGACCCCAGACCCCATCTTATGAGGCTGTGGGCTACAGAATTAGTGAACCCCATACATAAAGCTGAAATTTCCCCATTATGTTCTTCCATTCCCAACCCGGCCTGCAATGAAGTTGATGAAGCTAGCTGTGTCACTTTCTGTTGGCTCAGAATATGATGACAAAATTCAAGCAGAGCAACCCAAAGAGAAATGCTCGACAACAAGCTAACAAGACAAAAATTATCACTAGATCAGATTCATCCAACTACACTAAGGAAGAGAGATAGCAATCCAATTGTGTGATGTTTACTGAATTTTACCATTATATATACACGTAAACACTAAAACTCGTCTCTCAAAAAGTAAGAGAGTGAGGTCATTCATTCAGAACATAGTAACATTTTGTCAAATATTTGGAGTGCATACCTTTATACTCTCTATCACAACTTGCTCAAGTCTGTCCTGTTTGGCCAATGGCATTGCCCATCTTGCCGTTGATGTTTATGCCACGTCTGATTGCTCTCCCATTCCCACGTTCATCTTTGAGAATCGCAGCCAAGCCTACATTCTTTTGGTCATATGACCCATCAAAATTAAGCTTTACCCATCGGTCAGGTGGCTTGAACCAAGCCCTTCCCCTGTTTTGCCCTTCAAGTGATCTCACGTAAGAGTCATACTGATTGTTAAGACGATGCACTAGCTGGTTTATGCTGTCTTTTGCGTTTGAAAACAGAGCATCCTCCCGTGCATCCAAAAGAATATTCATAGCCAATACTGCATACAGTGTGAATTCATCTTTGTTCACTCTTTCTGCCAGTAATTCCTTTGGGGGTTCAATTATATGTTCAACGAATTCCCTTATGGATTGAGCTTGGATCATTTCAACTCGAAAACCCCATCTACCACCATACCACATTCCTTTGGCATAGGGACAACATTGAAATAGATGTAAAACTGAATCTTCTGCCATTTCACAAAGAGGGCAGTAATATGCATCTTGAGCTTTGGAGCATCCGCCCAACTCCTGCTTAAAGGGGAGGACATCTGCAGCCACACTCGACAAAAACATCTTTAATCTTTCATCAAAACTCACTTTTAATCTTTCATGAATTCTTATGCAGGCCACCTTATCTGCAGCGGAGTTCTGAGGAGAACATGTGCATGCTACATGGACCCCACACTTTTTTATGGTAATTTCAGCTATTTCTGGATTATAATTTGAAAATTCAAATTGAAGCTTAACTTCAGTCCCTTCATTTAGAATTATACCTTCCAATGAACTATCCCTTATATAGAATACCCATAGATAAGAATAAGATGATGATGATGGTGGAATTGGCAAATATGCATAAGTAACTGACTGCAATCCTTTATAACCATCAACGAAAATGTTGATAGCATAGTTTACTGATATATAATATTTAGTACAAGAACTAAATATATAACGCCTAGACCTATCCTTCGATTGCACTTGTATGACAACACAGAAAGCAAATGATGGAAGAAGTTTCCGACTGACCGAGAATGATATGGAACTTCCACTAATTTGATGGTTGAACCATTCTGGAATCTTCCTTCCCTGAATTAATACTTCTCCATCAATTTTAAATGAAAGCCCCTTTTTATGAGCAAAGTCAGTTTCAGATGCATAGTCCCGGTGCGATGATCCCCTTGGACATACAATATTCCGTGGAAGCCCTACCTTCTCTGCGAACTGCATGCATTTAGCAAATTAAAGAAACCACAGTTTAGCAAATCTAGTAATATATTTGGGAAAGTTAACCAAAATTGAATCTTTGAGAGAGATGAACCTGACTCAATAATCTTCTGCTTGATTGTGAATCCAACGATTTGCGTCCTGTTACAAATACAGTATTTATACATGATGGAAGTCTTGGAATTTTCTGAAGATTATGGCAATTCTCAATACGAAGACTCTTTAATTGAGGAAATCTACTAGAGATGTCCGGGAGGGTAGTAATGTTGCCGTACATAACAAATAAAAACTCCAATTTGGGGAAGCAATCAGGAATATCCAGGTTCTTTGGAAAATTTTCAAAATGATGGAGAAGGAGGAGATTAAGATTTGGTAATGACAAAGGTAGAGCTAATCTTTCCGTATTTTGCCCAATGTCGGGGAACTTCCAAAGACCTCCACAGCCTTGGAGATATAAACTTTCAAGAGATTTCAACTTGAGATTCCTCGGAATGATTTTAAGACTTCCACATCTATAGAGACTCCAATATTCAAGCGCTTCAAGAAGTCCAACAGACTGATGAATCTCAACTAAATTTTCACATCTATCAAGTTCCAGCCTCTTTATGTTTGGGGCAATCACCGATAAGTCAGGTAATTTGGTAATGTTTTTACAGTCAGTGAAATCCATATATTTCAAAGCTGGGAGCCGGCATCTCTGTAGAGAATGGAAAAAAAAAATCAATAAATATAGCTTAAAAATATAATAATTTATAAATGGTAATGGTCATACCTCAAAATGCCCATCCAATTTAATGCGGCTTCCTGGCACATTAAGTGCAACAAGTTTTTGAAGATTACCGGTGATTGGCAAGGAAGGTAAAGGAAATTCACTCCAATCAATTAGCCTTAACTCATTTGAAAGATATTTAATATCTTCACAAATTAAATTACGAGCTGTCAAGTATTTGAGTTTTTTCATCCTTCCAAAATCTATTTGCATGTTTCTTGGTTGTAGTAAGCACAATGTTATGCCTTCAACTTCTTCTAATCCCTAAATGGACAAAGAATTACAATAATTACATTATACAACAAAATTTACAATTATTAAGTTGTTAACAAAATAAATGTGGATAAACCTATATTTTCTTCAGCATTAAACAAAATAAAAAAACAAAGAAATGAGAAAAATATTCACTACGAAAGTACATATGCTTGGTGAGAGAAAGGAAAAGATAAATCAAAATAATTTATACCATATTTGGTAGTTCGGAAACTTCATGATAACACAATAACCTTTTATGTATCTTTGATACTTTTGCTTCTTGTTTGATAATTTCCAAACTCATTTGTTGTATCAAGTCATGCATCGATAATTTGCCATATTTATCAACAAATATGAGAGACTTATCTTTAAGTATTTCAATATCACAATATGAGCCATAAGAATAGCAACTTTCTAGTATATGCTCGACAACATCCTCGTATAATCCCCTGAGAAAAGATGCAATGTCAAGGAAAATCTGCTGCTGAGTTTCGTCCAATCCATCGTAGCTTATTTTGAGCACTTCTAGAATATTTGGATTAAGAATTCTTTTGTGCTTATCTAATGCACTTTTCCAAAAGCGTATATCATCTCTTCGACACAAATCAGACCCTATTATTTTCAAAGCTAATGGAAGACCTTTAGCGTAGCTTAAAAATAGGTCTACGACTTCTGAATAACCTTTCTTAGGCTTGTTTTCTTTGAATGCATGTTGACAAAAGAGCTCACGAGATTCATGTTTATCTAATTCCTTGAGCTGGGAGTTATAGCAGGTTAAATGATAATCTTCTTGAAGAGTAGATAGTACTTTTTCATCTCTTGTTGTGATAATAATTCTACTTCCAGAAGCAAAACAATTGCATTCGCCAAGCAAATCTGTTACTTGGGTTAATTTGTCCACATCATCAAGAATTATAAGAATTCTTTTGTGCTGAGGCATTTCCATTCTCATATTGATTCTTTTAATTGCACCAAGCTCCTTCAAAGTTCCACCTCCTAAGATCTCAAAATAAAGTGCCTCTCTTAATTGGCATTTGCCATCATTTGTACTTGAGTTTTCTTTAACATTCTCTAGAAAGCTGCTTCCTTCAAAATGATATGCAATTAAATCATAAATAGCTTTGGCAATTGTTGTCTTACCTATCCCAGGAAGGCCATGAATCACTACCATACGCACATCATTTGAATCAATATCTAAAAGACAATTTATATCCTCCACACGGGAATCTATTCCAACGGGGTATTTAACATCAGATATTTTCGTATAATTTAATTTAACTCTTGAGATCACTTCAAAAACTTCTTTGATAAGAGTAAATTGAGGGTGGCTGCCAGTTGCAAAGCATTAAAAACTTGTTAGAAAATAGAATATAAAGATGAACTAAAATTCAATATGTTTAGCATGTGTACTATGACTGAAATATTGTTAATACAAGTTAATGGCGAGTAACTCATAGATCTAAGAACTATTAGTATGAACCATTTTTTCCTCAGCTAGAAAATCAAATTTTGGCTTTTAGCACGAAGACTCATGAAAAACTAGTTAGGTAAGGAAACAAGCTTCTTGAATATCCACTTCTAATTGACAGACACTAGCTTGAATGCATTCGTTAAGATATTTTAGGGATCGAAGTTTGGTAAACATTACATGGGTGTGCAGTGAATTTATAATGGGTCCCAAGACTCTCCATTACATTAAAGAATAAAAATAAAAATAAAAAAAAAACTAAAATTGTAGAATTACAACTGATTTTCTTTTTTAAAGGGAAAAAAAACAGTTTTGCATTCTTTCACCAATTTCAAGAAGGCCACAAAATATTAAACCATAGAAATCTAACTCAATTGAAACAGTAAATTGTTTGACAAAAAAAAAATGTTATGAGTACTGAATAATTATTGATAAGTTAATAAAACCTAAATACAAAAACTTAATAAGCAATTTTGCATCTTAAAAAAACAATTTTAAACAATATATATATATGTGTGTGTGTGTGTGTGGGGACGAGCCCAATGCTGCGAATTGGGCCTAGGGTCCAATTTGTATACCATTGTTTGTCCGAAGAGGTAAAGGAGGTCAATGCTGGGCCCGTTTGGTGGAAATACGCGCGGAGGGACACTGGGATACGTCCGAAGGCTATCCTGCCTGTCCGAAGAGGTCCCAACGTCAGATCATCATAGTGCTTAATCAATCAAATATGTTGGGGGCAAAAGCGACCTTCCCAACTGATTCCACGGATGAGAGCAAATCCTGGACGTGCCTGGGGATGAGGAGGACATAAAAATATCTTAAAGGAAAAGCTGCTACCACCGCATTTAATGCACTGCAGCAGCTTTTCTGGCCGCATTTATGTGGAGAAGACACCTGAACAGTTCAACCTCAGCTACCACCACTCACGGTGTACTAAAGAAGATGCCTGATGTGACGTGTACTCAAGTAGATGCTTGGATGAAGAATAAATGTACGGTGAAGATGAAGAAGGGGGGGGGGGGGGATATATAAGGGGAAGAGGACTCTGAAGAATGGGGAGAGAAAATTGTATTCACCAAGTTGATTAATACTAAACCTCTTCGGACCGAAGAAACTTTTACTAAATATTTGCCTGAATGCCTTTTTACCCTTATCTGCTTGCATGAACCGTTGCTAAATCCATATCCAGCCCAGCTGTTCAACCCATTCTCTACAAATTTATTGTTGGGGATTTGTTGGGCTCACAATACGCAAAGTTGGTACCCAGCCCATCAAATTATGACCCTATAATATGTATATTATAGAAAGATGAATAAATAATATTTATTTTATATTGAAATATTAAAAAAAAAAACCCTAAAAACCTCAAAATATATAGAGCTACCTGAAGTGGAAAAATCTTATAATTAATTGATAAGATAATCAGCTATATGTGCTTACCTTTCTATCTAGCCTAACTAGCACATTATTAAAAGATATGAACTTTCAAATTTTCATAAAATAAGGCAAAAAATAAGACTTCACTAGAGAGTTTTTTAACGTTAAAATTTTTTGGTGATAACAAAAATTGTGATAGAATGCATACTCTTTTGTGCAATGCCATCCACCTATATTACCGGCTTCATGTAGAGCTATCCTCCATTTTTGCACTTCCATTTTATCCTCGAACTCTGTTTCATGTTTTGTCAAAGCTTCTCCAAACTTTCCCTTTTGGTTACGTACTTCTGATGGATCCACCATATAAAAAATTGGTAGCACAATTTGGCCTTTCTTTTCACACTCAAGAATTTGGACAAGTTCTTTCAAACACCAAGTGGAAAATGCGTAGTTTTCAGAAAATACAATGATTGAAATTCTCGAACTTTCAATGGCTTCGAAAAGTTTGTCTAAAATTTTTTTACTCCTTAAGTGCTCATCATCAAGGAAGATGTTGATACCATGATGATTCAAAATGCCTCTCAAAATATTCGTAAAATTATTGCGGGTATCCTTACCTCCAAAACTCACAAATACATCATATCTACACTGGTGGGTGAAAGAGGAAGAAGAGTCTCCTTTGTTGATTGGAAAAGCCATGGTGATTTGGATAGAAAGTAGAACAAATTTAAAAGGAAGAGGAGAGTTTAAGTGATGAAATTGGAATGGTAAGAGTTTAAGTGAGATTTTTCTGAATGGATTTGAGAGAGAGAGAGAGAGGGGCGGGGGGAAAATGGGAATGGCAGAGTAAAGGAATTGAATGTTAGTTGAGTTCTTGTCACTGTGAGGTCATAAGACTATGTTAGTCTATTATGAAAATACTAGTGGTGAGAGTTGGTGGCCCAAACGCGGAGAAGACTTGTTATCTAATGTGAAAATGCTAATTGGAAAATTGCTTACCATTCATTTTCAACCGTGGGACCCAAAAAAAAAGTGGAGAGAAATTTCTTGGGTATGCGCTTATTTTTGGAGTGTAGTGGGTTATCATTCATGCATTCTGAATTCGTATTCAAAGTTTAAAGAAAGGGAGACACAATTTCTTTCTTTCTCTCTTTTCTCTCTCTCCCTTTTCTTCGAAATTTCCTTTTTCTTCTATTCTCTCCCTCCATCACCATCATCTCTCTATCCCTTTTTCTTTTTCATTTTTCATTTTTGATCTCTTCTTTTATCTATATATGTGTTTTAATATTTTCTTTCTTTCTCTGTTTCTTCTAGGATCTTGCTCGTTCTCACGCGTTTAATATTTATCTCTATTATATTAAACGCAAGAAGTAGACAAAAAAGAATAAAGAAGCATTAAATTTGTGTATTTAAATTAATCAATATAAGTATATTGAATTTAATTCGAAAAATATTAAAAATATTACAAATTTTATTACATAACTTTCATAAATTGAAGTTGTAATGAGTGTGATTAATAAATTTCAAGAACATAGTAAACAAATATATGATTTTTTTTTTGGGTGACATATCAAATTAGAAAAATTGTAAAATAAATTTTGTAATATCTTTCGTTTAATTCTATTTTGAAAATAACACTATTTGTGTTTTATCATATATGTGAATATAATTATAAAAATAAAGGTAAGTTTTGCTGATTATTTATTATTGAAATTTCAATGTACTAAAAAACAATCAACACACTGGGGCCAACTACTACCATACATTATCTCATCCTCATTTATTTACTTTTTTTTTTTTCCGCCAAAATATTGTTAGAGTTACAATACACAATAAATTGGTAGCTGTAGCAGAAGTCACGGCAACAACAAGCTTTTTGACTCTTGACTATATTTGTGATTAGAGAAATAATATGTTTACAATATTTTTACAATATATTTACAATAAATTTTAAGTGGCAGATTGTTATCGGTTGTTATTGTTGGGGCAAAAAAGTAATCTTAGTATTAATTTCAAATTTGAACCAATAAAACCTAACCACCTGTGATTTGTTGTAAAATTGTTGTAAATGTAGCATCTCTATTGTGGTTATGCTTTTTTTTTTATGGGTCATGCTAAAGAGTACCCTTAAAACACTCATTAAGAATTCATTTTAAGAAAGTTTTGACATTATTTTTATAGGAAATGAAAAAAACTGTTAAAACATTAATTGATTTTTTTTCTTTTTCCATAAAAACTTTCTTTAAATAGATTCTCAACTAATGTTCTAAGGGTACTCGTTAGCATTTTCTTTTTTTTATTAATTATTTTTTTCCAAATTTCGGAATCATAGCATCACAAGATATCCAGCAGTCCCACTCAATCATATATAGAATAGTTCTTCAGTAAAGATAAATATTAAACAAAGTTTAGAGAAAGAAAACTTAAACTACGTGAACGGCTAGGTGATGTAGTGTACATTTCTAGAAGAATGTTTTTGCAGCGGTGGTACTAGAGTCAAGGTTTTTTTTTTTTTTTTTTCCTTTGAAATTAATACATCTATATATATATATATATATATTTTGAGAATAAATTCATCTGTAATCTGGTTTGATAAATTTTTTTTTTAATTAATTTTTGTTGGACTATTTCGGTTAAATTTTAAAATTTTATTGTGTTATTTGGACTAAATTTTATTTCATTACAAGGCCATGAACTATGTTAAGGGAAAGAAAAAAAGATTTTGGGTCAAGGGGGCTAGGAAGAATTTTGCTGGGCCAAACCTTAGAATTTTATACATTTGTATATACTACATAATTTTTTTATATATAGGAGTTTTGAATATATAAACACAGCCTTGAAACTTAAGCTATATGCATAGATCCAAGTACAAAATATGGAATTGTGAATACGGCAGGTAAAATCGAATTCTTAGAGCAGGACGGAAAAAATTATCTATTTTACATTCTTCAAATTTACTTTATTTATTTTATCATCTTATTTTATAATTTACTAAATATTCTAATTTCTATTTTTTCACATAACTCATTAAAATAATATAAATTATACTAACAAATAATATAAAAAATTCAATTTCTCTCTCTTTCCTCTCTCTCCAACACACCCACATACCACTTAAAATAATAAAATTTAAGTTTACTACCCAGTTACAGTAATATGAAAATGCTAATTGGAAAATTGCTTACCATTCATTTTCAAACTTGGGACCCAATACCAGTGGGAAACTGGGGAGAAATTTCTTGGGTATGCGCTTATTTTTGGACTCCAGTATAGTTTATGCATTTTAATAAATTCAGAGAAATTTTTTGGGTACGCGCTTTTTTTTGGAGTGTAGTGTAGTTTACGCATTCTAAATTCATATTCAAACTTATTCTAAAAAAAAAAAATAATAATTCATATTCAAACTTTCTCTGTTTCTTCTAGGTTTTGGCTCGTTCTCACGTGTTGTAATATTGTGAAACGTTGTGGTATCATTGGGACCCACCTCGGGTGGCATTTGTGTTTGGAATTTGGATCAAATTCAGACTTCAGAGGTAATGAGAAACGCTACAAACGCAAAATGGTGCATGCGCGACAAATTTTCACAGTGGTTGAATTGTGAGGAAGCTACGACTCCAAGTGAGAGGAGGCAAAATCTGAACAAAAAGTTTTCAATGAAAATCCCAAAAAGAATAAAGTTTTTATGCATCTACCGTATTGAATTTTCTCCCAACTTTTTTTAATAGTTATCTCTACTCTATTAAATGCGAGAAGTAGACAAAAAAGAATAGAGAAGCATTAAATTTGTGTAATTAAATATTAATCAATATAACTATATATTGAATTTAATTGAAAAAATGTTAAGTACCTACAAATTTTACTACAAAACTTTCATCAATTAAATTGATATTGTAATGAGTGTGGTTGATGATATATTTCGAAAATATAATAAACAAATATACAAATATATGCAATTTTTTTTATATAGAAATGTTATGTCTACAATATTTTGACAATATTTTCACAACAAATTTTAAGTGACATGTTGTTACGGGTTGTTATTGATAGGGTAAAAAAGTTATTTTAGTGGTAGATTCAAATTTGAACCAATGACAACTAATCATAGACCACTTGTGATTTGATATGAAAGTAGAGAAGTGCTACTTAAGATTTGTTGTAAAAATATTGTGGATATATCATTTCTCATGAAAGTATTGTGAAAATTTTGTGTACATAACATTATTTTTTATTGATGACATATCAAATTATAAAAATTATGCAATAAATTTTGTAATATCCATAACATCAGTGTTAAATTCTACTTTGAAAATAACACTATCTCTTTATCATATATGTGAATATAATTAAAAAATTCATAAGTTTTGCCAATTATTTATTATTGAAATTTTAGATCGAGTTCCTCAAGTTCAGTGTTTTCACCAAATTTACAAAAAAATTGTGTGTGAAATCATGAATTTTGGTTCACCCAATTTGACTATACTAAAAAAGAAGCCTAAGAATATAACAAAATATCACAACATTTTCACAATACTTTCATTTTTAGGATCCAAATAGATTTTGTTTTTGAGAGAAATGCTACATTTATAATATATTTAGAAGAAATTCTAAATGACAAGTTTTTATTGGTTTTAAATTGAGCCCACTACTGATATCATTTTTTTATCCATCAAAAATACCTTGCCATATAAAATTTGTTGTTAAATTATTATAAAAATGTTATGGACATAACATTACTTCTTAAACTTTAAAATCAAGCAATTTTCCCTTAATATTTTGGAAAATAGCAAATATGTCATATTGTAATTCTCTAAATTAAACCCTAATGAAAGCTTATGATTCTACCACTGCACACGCTTGGTACAATGGTCACTCCACAAGTATAAGTGCTTGTAGGGTGTGGGAGGCAAGGGCCGGGGTTCAAGTCTTCAGGAGAGAACTTCACACACATATACATTTAGATTTGGTTAGAATAGAAATTCTATCTTGTATAAAAAAAAAAAAAAAGATTTATGATTCTTAAAAAATTTATTGTGTAATGTCTAAAATACTCTCACCAAATTTTAATATCCCAAAAATTTTCTTCACGTATTTTGAGTTTTAGATGATAGTAATTCTCTGTTTCTTATTTTATTATTTTATTTTGACATTTAAAAAATTGACATCTCAATAATTGTAAAAATATTGTAAGAATGTATTGTGTGTGTAACTGTGTATGCACACATAAATATTTAAAAGAAAAGATAAAAAGAGCACAAGCAAAACTGGTGTACTGTGGAAAAAAGAAAAAGAAAAAAAGAAAGCTAATGAACAGTATAAATTGTAAAATAATTATAAAAATATTGTAAGAATTTGTTAAATGGGTATAATGGTATATGTGCATATAAATAATAAATATTTAAAGGAAAAGACAAAAAACCACAAACAAAACCGGCGAAGACAAAAGAAAAAAAAAAAAAAAAAAGCTGATGAACGGTGTGGGTTGAAAAAAAAGAGCACAACCAGCGTACTGTGGAAAAAAAATACCAATAAACAGTACAATTTGTCAAATAATTGTCAAAATTTATTAAGCCAGTGTAACTGTTATGCTAAATAATAGTAAATATTAATTAAAAAAAAAACACATAAGCACAAACATGACCGGCGAAGAAAAAATAAAAAACAATGAACAGTGGTGGTTGAGCAAACCAAATGCTATCCAGCTGTCTCCCTCAAACACAGTTAGAAGAGTGCTCCAATAAAGTTATCCAGCTATCATAATAGCATCACAAGCTATCCAGCTGTCCCCTTAAACAGAGTTGGAGAAACAAAGACTGCGTGAACATTGACTAGCTACCTCCGTGAAGTGGGCTAGGCGATGCAGTGCAGCGGTGGTACCTTCGTCAGAGAATATTTTTGCAGCGGTGGTACTAGGGTCCTTTTTTTTTTCTTTGAAATCCATACATCTGTAATCTGGTTTGATAAAATGGTTTTTTTGCTTGTAAATTTTTGAAAGGCCTAAGGATGGGCTTGGTGGTTAATTTTTGTTGGAGTATTTGAGTTAAATTTTAAAATTTTGTTGTGCTATGTGAACTAAATTTTAATTCATTACAAGGCCAAGAATTACGTCGAGGGAAAGAAAAAAAAATTTGGGTAAGGGGGGCTAGGAAGAATTTTGCCGGGCCAAACCTTAGAATTTTATACATTGGGCAAGGTTTAAGTATAATATTTAAGAATTGTTCTTTAGATTCATTTTTTAAGATTCTACCATGTGAATTTTTTCTATAGAATGGAAGTATATTTTTAAGTAATAATACTCATGAACTTCTTTCTAAAAAAAAAAAGCTAAAATCTTTAAAAAAGAATCTAAAAAACAATAACTAAGATGCTTAAGTTTTATCTTTATATACATTTATATATGCTACTTAAAATTTTTTTTATAGGATTCTTGACTATACAGCCTACTCGAGCTATACGCATAGATCCAAGTACGAAACATGGAATTGTGAATACGACAGGTAGAGTCGAATCGTTAACAGGTGTCAAATTATTGCTACTTGTTCACATCAAACGTTCCAATACACAAATACACTGAACCTAAGTCCTAGGGATGGCAATGGGGCGGGGCCGAAGGATGTGATCTTCGCCCCCGCCCCGCATAAATTTTTCTTGCCCCATCCCCATCCCGCCCCGCATGACGGGAAAAATTTCTTATCCCATCCCTGCCCCTTAAGGCCCTGCGAAGACCCGCGAAGCCCCGCCCTACACCACAAAACTTTATTTCTTATTAATTTTCCCTACAACTATTACCATTTTTCCAAATAAAATGACATGTTTCAATAATAAAAATATACTTGAAATTATAAAAAAATTTATCCTATCAAATCAAACTATTTTTTAGCAAAAACTAAATAATATTATCTAAATGTTTAACAAGACAATATGACAAGAAAAATCTCATAGTATGACACAATAAATAATCCAAACTCCTAATACATGATTGATGCCTTCATATCGGCAATCAAACCAATAGGGAAACATATTCCTCGTCATCTCGTTCTCCATTCACCACCTCATATTTCTAACATGAAAATTCAAAAACAAAAACCCAGCTCGTAAAATAGATATGGATTTTGACAAGCATAAAGAAGCAGTGTTGTTAAACAAAGTGAAATCCCAATGGGAATTCCAAGTGTTAAGAGAAAATGGGGTGTGTGACGACGTACCTTATATTTTATAACAGCCAATGAGCCAAATGCCCACACAAAATTACAAAAACAATGACACAGACAAATATTTAGAGACTCAGACCCGTACCTCATTAAAAAAAATTATATTATGTTCATGATGACAAGTAAGTTGAGAAAGATGTATGAATCATGAATGAAATCAGTAATTCAATAGTATATAAATTTGTTTCTAATAAAGAAAAAAAAAACACGTTAAAATTGGTACCTTATTTCCAACTTTGCTAAAGAGAAAAAAGAGGTAGAGTCACGTTAGGTAGAATAAAATAAGTTGATGATATTTTTGTTTAAATAGTAGGGTTTTAGGGTATGAAAAATTTACAATTTAACCCTTATAATGCGGGGCGGGGTGGGTCTAAAAAGTGTAAACCAATCCCCGCCCCGCCCCATTGTGCGGGTCTAAAATCTCGCCCCATCCTCACCCCACCACCTTTGCGGGGCGGGGAAAACCCGCATGGGGTGAAGCGGGGAGGGACGGGTCTAGCGGGGTGGGGCAAAATTGCCATCCCTAAACCTAACTCTTGGCACGTGTCAAATTATTGGAAAGTCACTTACAATTCTGATTTATTTTCAAACTTGGGAACAAGGAGGAAAGCGGACACAAATTTCTTGGGTACACACATACACATACTCTAAATTCATTTTCAAACTTTAAAGAAAGGTTATAACCAAAAAAAAAAACTTTAAAGAAAGGAAGACATAATTTCTTTTATCTTTTCTCTCTCTTCCTTGTCTTCTCTACCACGAAATCTCCTTTTTCTTCTTCTATTCCTCCATCATATCTTTATACCTTTTTCTTTTGGATAAAAGTTGTTATATACCCTTTGTACCTGTTTGGATACCAATGAATGTTGCGACTGCATTTTCATTTCACGTTTTGGACTTTTTTTTTTTTTTTTTTTTTTTTTTTTTTTTTTTTTTTTTTTTTTTTTCTGGCGTGTGAGAGACTAACGCGGCTACTGTGCAGCTACTATTCATGAACAGTAGCCGCACTTGTTGACTTTTTGTTCATGAACAGTGCATTCGTGCACTGTTCACGGACCCACAAATTTCACTTTTCAATAATTTTTTCATTAAAAATAAGCCCCACGGCACTATTCACACATTTAAAAATTATTTTGTTACAGTGTTTTTAATTTTCAGTTTTCAGCTGTATCCAAACGGATTGTATCACACACTTTTTTTTTAACTAAGACGTGGTTTCAACTAACGTTTTTAGTTATAATATATATATATATATATATTTAACAACTTGGAATTTTGTTTTCAACTCACAATTTTAATTTTAAAAAAGCATGTAACAAACACTATACTTTTCTTTTTTTAATCTGTTTTTCTAATTTAGACTCTTTTGGATATACACCATTGTAAGTTTCTTTAAAAAACATTCTCCATTCTCTCCGTGTGTGTGTGTTAAAAATACTTAGTTTTCTATATAAAAAAAAAAACTCTTCTTCTATTTGTATGTCTTTGAACATTAAGGTATTGTTAACATGGTAAGGTGGCAATGCTCATACTTTGATAGGACAGATGAAGTTCTTGTGGTGAATAACATAACTTTGTTTTGTTACAATTTTTGATGCAACTCTAACGTGGTTAATTGTGAGTGATTATTTATCACTTTTGCATTGACTTACCAATTTTTCTCTACTCATAACTTGTTTGTTTGTTTAGACCTCTTTTAAATCAAATTGTTTAATTTAATGAATTAACCAAGTTGACACTTAGGTTTATTATTAAAATCTAGGTTAAACAAGAATAAATCATATCATGCACAGTGGAAAAGTAAATAACAAAACGATATAATTACTCAAGAAAACCAATGAAACAAACATTTTTAAAGTAAAAACCTGGAGAGAATTTAACCTAGCTATCTTCAAGGTAAAAAGATTCACTATGGTAGAATGAAAGTTTTTAAGATAGAATGAAAGTTTTTACAATAGACTTAACTCTAAATCTATTGCTACCTCTTGTAGTATTTACTCACACGACCATGTGTAGTTCGAATCCATAGACTCTTCTATCTTGTATCTGTTGCACACAAACACCCACGTTCGTAACTTTAAGATCCCACTCAAAAGTTTCATATCACCAACAGTTATTGATCTTATACGTAGCTACTTTAGATCTACCAGTTCTAATGATATGAGAATGATTTCTGGTAGTAGCTTTGAAAAGGAGAAGGCACAACACATTTTAGATCTCACAAGAGCACCTCCAAAGTCATCATAAAATGTGCTTTAGGGTTTTCTTTAAATACTATATGAAATAAATCTAAAACCCTAATCACTTAATGGGCTTAATGAGCAGCTGGGCTTAATTAAAATTCTACAAAACCCATGTCTCGATCGGTCGAGCCTTGTTCTCGATTGGTCAAACTTGGCATGTTTCGAATTCCTGAACCTATAGCTCCCTTTTTCTTGTATTTTGACTTATAGCACCTTGAACATTGTCTAATAAATCCTATAAACTCTAAGATCTATATCTAAACAAGTTTGTGCTCATAGTTTGCCAATTGTTCTAAACTTTTAGAACCTAACAATAAGCAACTGCATTAAAATTGTAGAAAAAGTTATGTCTACTAGACTTTCTTAAATAGGTGAGATAAGTAGTGAATCCACTAGAAAATGCTAAATTCTGATCATGAGTTGACATATGAAAAGGATGTGAATTTGGGTATGGGAAGGAGTGTACCTAGCATTACTCATCCAAAAATTACATGGATCTTCATTTAGAGCATCCTATAAATTATTTTGGTGCGAAACTATAGCAAGGCTGTGCATTTCATGGGCCATCGCTTGGTATAATGTAATTTTGCTGGTCTTTCTAGTCAATTTGGGCTTAAAAACAAGCTTCTAAGACAATCTCTTCTATGAGGTTTCTTCCTTTTTAAGACAACCTTATCCTACAAACCTGCCCCTATAATTAACTGAATCCTAAGCCTTCACTTTTGAACGAAACAAAGCTACGATTAAGTCCCAAGAATTTCAATCTCTTCAGTGGACATATGGTAATGGTATATTGATATATTATTGGTGTAAATGCACTTTTAGTTCCTATATTTTGACTTTTTTCTATTTGGTCCTTACATTTTAATTTTTACCACTTTTAGTTCCTAAACCAACAAGCGCGTGTCATATCAGTCTTTGTCGTCAACTAACTAATAGAAAAAGCTGACATGGCTGACGGTACCATTCAAATAATAATAAAAAATTTATTTTTGCATTAAAAAATGCCACATTAGCATCTAAATTTAAAAAAAAAATTATTAATTTTAACTAAATAAAAAAAATAAAAACATAATTAAAAACAAAAAATCATGTGAATTGAGATTTAAGAGTGCCTTGAACAAGAACAATAAGAACACAAATCCAGATTTAAGAACAAGAAGAAAATTTTCCTTTATTTGACATTTTCTCTTTTTTTTTTTTTTTTTTTTTCTTAGAAAACAAACACAAATCCAGTAAGAACACAAACACAAATGCAGACAAATCCAAAAAGAACACAAACACAAATCCAGTAAGAATAAAAACACAAACCCATCAATCCATCTTCAACAAAACGAGCAACAACCCAATTTGCTTACCTCCATCAACACAAACTCCTAGTACAAACAAGCTCAAATGGAAAAAACCCAATAACAAAAGCCAAATCCTAAACCAAAGATATGGGTAATCGGTTCTATTGAAAGTAAAATTGGGAGGTCGAATTGCTTAACCAGAGAAACCAAACACAAAACCCACCACCAAAACTAGATCCAAAACCACCAAATCATAGATCTGAATGACCAAACCCAAATCCCAGATCTGAAGCCCGTTAGCAACCTCCCTCATAGCTCTTAAGGTCCCTCCCCTCTCTCACCACATCTGCCACATGGCAGACCGAGACGTCTCGCACCGAAGACGGTGAAGACGGCGCAGCAGAGAGGATCGTCAATGACGGTGTCAAAGGAGAATGGTAAGGGTTCACCACCGATCTGTTTCAAATCACCGCCGATCTTATCCCTTCTCTCTTTAAACCCAAATCCAAACCACCGCCAACCTCAACCCCTCTCTCTTTACCCAAATCCAAACCATCACATCTCTACCTCTCTTTCTCTAAACCCAAATCAAAGCCATATCCCAAAAACTACAACTTGAACTTAAAGAGAAAAAGAAATGAGAGAAAGCAAAGAGGGAGAGAGTGGAGTTTGAGTGTTTGACTCGAGAGAGAGATAGGAAAATGAAAATGAGTTTGAGTTTTGTGTTTATTGATGATGTTGTGTTTGGCTGACAAGAAAATTTAAGAAAAATTGAGATAATTACTACAAGTTTTTTTTTTCTTAATCTTTAAAACTAAAAAGAAATAAAAGGTTCTTCGTTTTTTTTTTTTTTTTTAAATTTAAATTAGAATTGCAAAATTAAAGTTCATTGTTTTTAAAATTTTAAATTAAAATGCTAAAGTGGCATATTTTAAATACTAAATAATTTTTTAATATTATTTTATTGACTACGTCAGCATTTAATGTGCTGACAGTGGACTCTGTTTGCCACATCAGCAATTTTTGTTAAGTGAGTAATGTTAAGGACCAAAATGGAACACGTTAATTAATTTGGGGACTAAAAGTGGTGAAATGAAAATGTAGAGACCAAAATGGAAAAGATGCAAAATGTAGGGACTAAAAGTGCATTTACGCCTATATTATTTTATTTTATGTTTTCAATAGTTTGGGGTTAAGGGGATTGGAAAGCCTGTTGTATATATAGGTATATGCAAGGATATGTTGTAATAATGATGTTTGAGTTTGGAGAATATTGTTTCATAAAGTGAAAATTCAAGTTTTGGAATTTTCTAAGTGAAAATTCTGAATTAAGCATTTTCGATCAGTCGAAGCTTTGGCTTGATCGATCGATCGAAGCTTTGGCTTGATTGATCGAAATGGTAAAAAAAAAATCCTGGAGTTTTTGGCTGGTTTGATCGTTATTTGATTCCTGTTCGATCAATTGAAAAGAGCATTCGATTGATCGAAATGACCTCTCGACCGATCGAAACACGAAAACTAAATTTTATGCAGAATTTTTCTGATGACTATTCAGAAAGGTTGAAGAGGTTTCAAACCTTGTAAATGGTTTTATGAAACATTTTAACTTTCCATTCGTGCCTTTTGATGAAATATAACGTGCCTTTTGATGAAATATAACCATATGGGTATAAATAGAGACTTACGTTCACTTAAAATCCTGTGGTCATTCTCTAGGATTGTTATATGTAGAACCCAACATCTTGGTTGTATCTTGGGGACAAATTTGCGATAACCCTTTAGCAACAATAGTGTGGGGAGCAAATATTGTCTAAGGAAAACAATATTGTGCCTCCAAATTATCTTTTTTATATTTGTCTTCTGTGTTAATCTTGTTCTTCCATTATTACTTTGTATAATATCCCCAACAAAGCCTTATGACTCAACTGACATTTTCTGGTGTTTCTAATAGAAATATTTTGGGTTATGTTTTGTTTTCCTAATCTGTAATTTATAATGTTGTGTATGAATTAAGCGGATTAAAATTAATTAATTAATTTTAATTTTAAATTTCCAAATATCAAATTTAGTGTGGTCACTAAATTAGATCTTGCAAAAATTTCGCTGGACCAGATAAGAGCCTGCAAATGCTTGAGGTATTGACTAACTATTTTAACAAGCCACCCTCCAACCAACCCAAATTAGGTCTGCTAGTTTACAGTCACAAGACAAATTTGGTCATGTCCAAACTTGGTTACTTACGTCTGAAGGGAAAAAAAAAATTAGAACAAATAATACCTTCCTAATATTAGGGAGCTAGAAATTTTGGGCAAGAGAATGCCTCATCCTCATGACACATTGATGTTCAAAGGACAATACACCTATGACATCACTGACATCGTTTTTTGATTCATCAATAACAGACTGCCATGTATGATTTGTAGTGAAAACGTTGTGTTCCTAACTTTATTTAATGCCCAAAACCTCTAAATTAAAGGCTAATTAACCCTTACAAACCCTCAAATATAGGAATCACAAAGTCTGCATCTACATATGTGAAGTCCAACAAAGTTAAAATTGCCTAAAAAAAAAACAGGCTACAAGTTACAACCATTGAGTCCAATTTTCTTCTTTCAAAATGAGTGTAGCCATGGTTAATAGCTCCACGGTAATGGGATTCATCCAAGACACAAAGAAGTTCAACAATTGCATCAATGAATGTTTTGAGATGCTAGATATTGATGGTAATGGTATGCTTTCAAGAGAATTGCTTTATGGGGGTCTTCATAAGCTTTTGTCATTGGAAAACAATACCAACCAAGAGGAAGAGATCAATAATCTCTATGAAGTAATTTTCAAGAGGTTTGATAAGGATGAAAAAGGTTTCATTGATCGAATGGAATTTGAGTCTCTTATTAGGGAGCTCATGCTAGCCATGGCTCGTGGAATTGGTGATTTGCCAGTTCTAGTGGCTCTTGAGGAACACAGTCTGCTTATGAAGGCTGTTCAACATGAAGTGGCAAGCTTGAAGGAAGGTAGTCGAAAGAATAAAAGAAAGAGAGAAAAGAATGTGCTTCGTGATATATGCCTTTGTTGTCACAAATTGAAAACTAGCTAGCAACAAAAAACGTAATAGCAATTTTGGGTTTTTTATTTTTATTTTGCTCCTAATAGAAACGTAGTAGCAATTAGTTTTGTGAGTTTTAAATATTTATGTGCTAATTTTTTTTTTTTTTTTTCTGAGGGGAAATTTATGTGCTAAGTTGATTCACTACACAACTTAATGCATTAAAATCTTTACAATTATTGTATTTACACATATCTCTAGTGTCGTGGATTTACTTAGTTTTTTTTTTTTTAAAACCCTATTTTGATTAATCCCATGCCCTCACTAGTGATCAACAAAATAATAATGAAGAAGGTTATACATAAACGAATTATGAGTTAAGGGCTTAAGGCTCATGAAATATAAGCAAGGCATCACACAGTCCATGACGTTCTCGGTCTCAACTCTCAAGGGAGTATATGATCTGTGACATATCTAATACTAAATTATAGCATAAGATTTACCAATGTAAAAATTTCTAGTTTACACCGCCAATATTTATTATGCAACCAAATTTTTAATTAAGTAATGATTTATCTAGCCAAGAGTCTTTAGCCAATTTGGATTTTTGATGTTCCAATGGAGATGTCTAGGAGTTTAAGTACCCATTTGGGTACAGCTGAAATGCAGTACGTCTGCATTTCAGCTTTTTTTTTTTTATTATTTATTTATAAAGGCCAGTGCCTCTTGCACTGTTCATGAAACATGAACAGTATTTTTTAGCGTGAACAGTAATCGAAAATTATTTTTTTATTATTTTTAGTTTTTAGCAAAATAAGCAGTATCCAAATGTACTTTCTTTTTAAATTAGGTAAAATGTAAATGTATGGACCCAGTCTTGATGGCCCAAGCCCAATGAGTATGGGATTGAGGGTTAGTGAGTCCAATGCAATGAATTTGTAGAGAGTGGATTAAAGAGTTGGGTTATAGTCAGTGTTATAACGGCTATGATGGATTTATAGGACGGTCCTACAAGAAAAAGTGCATACAAAGCTCAGACTCTTTTGTTGTCCGAGGGGGCAAAAGTTCTTATGGGCTGAAGGAATGAATTACAATTGTTATTCTCTCCAATACAATGTATTTTTCACCTTTTTCTCCTCCCCCGCCCATGGGAGGTCTTTCTCTTTATATAGGTCCCTTCTGGTGATCTTGGCCTTACACCTATTGGCCATCCGGACCTCCATTTGAGTGCTTGTCTCATTAGACATCCCTTCTGGCCTTTTGTAAGTTGCAATGGCCAAGGAGATACTGTTCAGTGGTCTCCTCCACATAAATGCAGCCAGAAAAGCAGTTACAATGCATTTAATGCGGAGGTGACAACCTTTCCTTTAGACATTTTTGTGTCTCCTCCCTTCTCGTGGGCTAGCGTGGCATGCTTCTAACACCGGTGCTTCCTTGGAGGTCCCTTCTTTCCATGGAGTATGTGTCTAGGCTGCTTCTACCATGGTCCGAGGGGTAATCCCTCCTTGGACCGCCATTTACTTCCCTATTTTCCTACTTGGCTCTGGACTGGGTTTCCTTATGAGTTTCTACCTTCCTTGGACGGGCCGACCCCCTTGGATTAGGCTTAAGGCCCAACACACGAATTTGGGCCATTGTTCCCACAGTAAATACATACCTTGATTTTTGGGTCAAAATCAAACTTACTATTTGATCTTCTAATTTGATATTAGAAGCTCCTAAATTTTGAGAAACATCCAAATTAATTTTATCTGTCTAAATTTTCGTCTCCTTCCATTGTGAAAATGCATGAGGAAAAAAATTCTTTAATTAAAATTTAATTTTACATTTTAATATAAAAAAAATTAATCACAAAGAAATGAAAATTTAGACAGAATGATCAAATTTGTATTTCTCAAAGTTGAGGTTAATTTCTAATTTCAAACTAATAAGTTCAAGGGTTAATTTGACTTTAACCCAAAGATCTAGGAATGTTTTGTATTTTATCCTATTAATTAAATTTACACAGTTTGAACCTTTTTTTTTTTTTTTAAGACGAGTTAGATGTGAGTATCAAAATTTTCATGTGAAGTTGGGCATAGTAATAAATATTTTTACGAGTGTGGAGAGAGGCTTTAAGTCTCGGAGTAATGAAAGGAATGGAGAAATCTATTTTACCCCATTATCATGCTTACTCATGTTTCTGTAAATGGTTGTGTGATTAATTTTACTCATTACCAAACCCGCGGAGGAAGGGAATATAAATTCCTAACTTTTGTTTTGGTTATCAATTCAACCTTTGATAAATAAATATATCTTAAATATATTTCATCTTTGGGGGAAGAAAGGAAGTTGGTCCTTATATTTAATTTTGGCAAAGATTTAAAAAAAAAAAAAAAATCAATATTAAGAACCAGTATCAGCTACCATATATGATGGAATATGTGGTACCTTTGCAAATATTTTTTTTATTTTCTCAAAAGAATTTGTAATTACCACAGCAAAAAGAAGAGAAGAAATTTTGAAGTGCAAATCTCATGATAAATCGGGTATGGCCTGATAGTTACACGTAAATATGGGGATTTGCTGGATATGTTCATAACATTGTGCAACCCAAGTAATCTTGGAAGTTGGAATTGGATATATATAGAAAATCACTCTAATGCTCTATCTATAGTCTCTATTCAAATATACTATACACACACACACACATATATATATATATATATATATATATTTGGAGAAGAGTATTCAAAACTATTTGATTCCCCAACAATCAAACAGCCCCTCGTATGCACAAAACCAGCCATATAAAAAAGTCGTGATTCGTGAATCCAAATTAGATTTCGAGGAGGCCTCAACCTTTCTTTACATTCTCTATAATCTATATATATATATATATATATATATATGCATGCATCATAATCGTAATAATTTTGGAGCACCCAATGTGCATGGCTCTAACCACCAAGATATCAATCAGATACTACTACGCATGTGTGGTCTCTTTTTAATAAGAGAAACAAAATTTATGTATCTTTTGTTAGGTCTATTGAGAGATCAAAAACAAAATTATTGAAAGATTTTACATGAGAATATATATATATATATATATATATATAAACCATTACGCTTCTTTGCCATGGACACCTATTTTTTTTTTTTTTTTTTTTTTTTTTTTTTTTTTTTTAAAGGAGGAACTCGGGAATGTTAGATCTAACTTGTTATGTGTTGGTTTGGACATTGGATAAGGCTTCTTCTAATATTTAGTTAAAAATAAAAATACAAATGATGATAATTATTCGTGTGGGGGTATATCTGCAATGTTTTCAATAGGCTTTAAAAAATAATATTCTGAATAGTGTCGGTTTTTTAATACAACAAACCCTTTTCTGGGTCCAACACCAACGCCTGCTATTCAAAGTTCACCAATACTCGAGGCAATTTTTAACACCCAACGCTATAGTTTTTGGGTTGACATAGAAGAAATCGAACCTGGCCTTAAAATTATGGTTCGCGCATGTTAGAAAAAAATATCAAAGAACCTGAAAGTTCATTCAGATAAGCTTAAAACTAAAATATTCGTTTTTTGTTTGGGATCCATGTTGTAGAGAAAGACTAGAAATAAATAAAGTCACGCGGGCAAAGTATACTATTGAATAGGACCAAACAATAAAAATAAAATAAAAATGAAGGTGATTATTATTATTATTATTTTTGATAAGGAAGGTGATTATTATAGTTGTTGAAATTCAGCCAGAATACTATAATATATGCAAAAAAGAAAGTTAAGGAAACCAAAAGAAAGTAACTTTAGTCTTAAAGCACCCACAATAGATGTGGGATATGTGCCAAATGCTAAATATTTGGCACATATCCCACACCAACCACAAAAAAGAGCCTCCCATCAGACATGGCATATGTTGTAAAATTATACCACATATGTCCATACTGTTGCAAATTTGCAACAGTACGGACATATGTGGTAAAAATAAAAATTATTTTATATTCACTCTTCTCTCTCCTCTCTCTTCATTTGTTCTTCTCGTCTCTCTCACTCTCTGGTTCCCTCTCTCTTCTCTCTCACTCTCTGGTTCTCTGGTTCCCTCTCTCTTCGATCTCACTCTCCGGTTCCCTCTCTCTTCGACCAGTCTGGCAGCGACGACGGCGTGCTCCGACGGCGATCTCACCCACGCTCACACCCACGACGACGGCGTAGCTCGATCTCACCCACGCTCCAGCTACGACGGCGTAGCTCCGACGACAATCTCACCCACGACGACGGCGTAGCTCCGACGACAATCTCACCCACGACAACGGCGTAGCTCGATCTCACCACGCTCCAGCCACTCTCGATCTCACCCACGCTCAGCCACGCTCGATCTCGCCAATCTCACCCCTAGGCCGCCGTCGATCTCACCCTCTTCCCTCTCCTCTCTGTTCGCCTTTCACTCTGCCTCTCTCTGGTTATGGTTTTTTTTTTTTTTTTTTGCTGCAATTTGGGTTGATCTGATGGTGGTGGTGGGCTGTGGGCTATGGACAGTGACAGTGGCAGTGGTGGTGGGCTGTGGGGGTGATGGCCGGTGGTGGTTTTTTTTTTCCTAGTGATTGTGGCGGCAACAATTTTTCTGGTTGTGGTTGTAGTTGTTGTTGCTGTTGTTGTTGCGGTTCTGGTTTTTCTGGTGATTGTGGCTGCAACAATTTTTCTGGTTGTGGTTGTAGTTGTTGTTGTTGCAGTTCTGGGGGGGAAATAGTTAACTAACTTTTTTTTTCCAACTATCTAGTTAGTTGTTCCGGTTTCTAAACTATATTACTTACTAGCAATTCGAGTTTCTTAGACTCGATTTTAGCCTATAAATCAAGTCTCAGAGACTCGATTTTCATAGTCTGATGTGGCATGTTTTTCCACGTGGAGACACCTGAAAATCGAGTCTTAGAGACTCGATTTACAATTCAAAAAATTTTCAAATCATTTCAGTCTCCAAGTCTCTCATGTACAAGCCAAAATACCAAAAAAAAAAAAAAAAAAATACAATCAGATCACAAAGAGGGAAAGAATCCAGAAAAAGATCAAGCTCAAATATGTTCATAGATCAAACTCAAATATGTTCATCAGTGAAGAAAAAAAAAAATCCAGAAACAGGCGGCCTGGGCTCGCGAGGCCTGACCGGATCAGATCAGATCAGAGAGAGAGAAAGACCAGATCAGAGATCAGAGAGAGAGAAAGAGCTCGCGCGGCCTGGGTTCACGCAAGCTCAGGCAGCACGGCCTGAGCTCGCGAGAACCCAGGCCGTGCGAGCTCAGGGTCGCGCGGCCTGGGCTCGCCTGGCCTGGGTGCGCCGGCCTGGATTCTTTCCTTCTTCTTCGGGTTTTTTTTTTTTGTTCTTCTACTCTGATTTCTTATTTGCTGCGCTGCTGTTCTTTTCTTTTATATAGGGGCTTATAAATCGAGTATAAGAGACTCGATTTCCACGTGGATGTCACGTGGAAAAAGTGCCAACTCAGACCCGATCAAAACATGAAAATCGACCCTCAAAAACTCGATTTATAGCCCCTAAATCGAGGCTCTTAGACTCGAGTTGCTAGAAAAAAATATAGTTTGAAACTATTGACTACTAACTATATAGTTGAGATTTTATGGTTATTTTGCAATTTCGTTCCAGTTCTGGTTTTTCTGGTTTGCGGTGGTGGTTGATGAGGACGATGATGATGGGGAGAGGAATTTAATATATTATTTTAATGTGTAGGAAATATTATTTTAATGTATAGAATTGAAGAATAAAACATCTGATAAATGCGATGTTGTAAAATGATGTGGTAAAATAATAAAGTAGGGTTTTAGTGTGGCAAAATGGCATAATTTTTGCCACATCTGCTACGGATGCTCGTCTATAAAGAACTTGGCCTAGCAAACATAAATAAATAGAAAATAGTTGTCTTCTAATGAGTTTTGTTGCCTGATTGATTAAGGCTGGCTGTGAGAATTTTTTATATATTATATTGTATGCTTTGTCGCGTATGTATTATCCAAAAACTACATCTAACAACACTGAACTTATTACTATCTCCCCTGAAGGTCTTGAAACCCGGCCACTCAATGAGTGAAGCGAAGCTAGCAACAGTACAAAAGTAGTTGTGGGGGGCCATTTCCTTTTCCCAATGACCCATCATCTATTCCCTGCCCTTTTGAGATGGCAAATAAAAAGAAGGAAACATTAAAAAAGGGCATCAAGCCCTTTCAAAGTAGAAAAGAAAATCACAAAAAGTCATATGTACTTAATTGTGACAAGGAAACCCCAAGTGCAACCCAGCTCATTCCCATGCCCATATGAGAGAGAGAGAGAGAGAGTGTGTGTGTAAGGCTCAGCAGCTAATGCTGATGATTGTCCTAATGAAAGCCTCATATGTTCATCATTCAAAAAATATAAATATATATACACATATATGGAATTTCAAGTTATGATTTCTGCTTTATTATGATTATTCTTTATTTTCAATTTAAGATACCAATTAGTTTTTGGCGTAAAAAATGTTTTAGGTCTTTTATTCAATTGATAAAATATTTTACCAATTCAACTCATTAGAACTCACCTCCTTATTGCATATTATTGTATGTACATGTCATCAATTTCAAGATTAAATGTAGATATCAATAAAAAGAAATATAGACATCCCATGTAACAATATGAACATCATTTTTACGGATTGTACATCAATAAATGTAAGAAGTGGAAACAATTATTGAATCCAAAAAACCTACAAAATAAAACTAATGTACTTTTGGTTTAGGGGTTTTTTGCTTTATAGCTTATTTATTTACTTATAATTTTTTTAAATTTGATATTTTTTAAGTGCAATTGTAATTTTTTTCAAATATAAAATTTTTGTCTATTTTTAGTATTCTATTTTATGTTTTAACCATTGGAGTATGGCACATAGTTGATTATATTCCTTTCTAAGAGCATTACCATCAGCTATTTCATAAAAAATGCCATTTTGATACACCAAAAGCTTAATTTATTATTTTATCACGTCATTTTACAATATCTCATTCATCATATGTTTTATCATTTAATTTTATACATTAAAATAATATTTACTACTCATTAAAATAATATATTATCTCCTCCCCATTATCATCAACAACATCAACGGCACAACCACTAGCCACCAATAACCACTGCCGTAACAACACCGATAGCCACCACCGGCACAAACCTATCCACCAATGCCACCTTTAAATATATATATATATATATATGTCGACCCAAAACCTCAACCAACGGTTGGCCTAAAACCCCAGCCTAACTGACCCAAAACCTACACAACGTCGATCCGAAATGCCGACCCAAAACCCACATCGAAACCCATCCCAAATCTCACACTCACAACCCGATTAAGAGAGATCTAAAGGTCGGCAGTGAGGGCTGTGGATGTCGGCAGCGAGGGTTGGAGAATGAGGCAATGAGATCGGCGATGAGTTGTGGAGAATGAGGTGGCAAGGACTGGCGAGATCGGCAATGAGGACTGTAAAGTGAGGCGGTGAGGATTGGAGAGTGATCTTGAGCAACTTTCTTAAGTAGGGAGGAGAGGGAAGAGATAGAGAGTGACAAAGTGGGAAGAAATGAGATAGAGTTTAAGAGTGATAGAGAGAGAAGATTGAGAGAGAGATATCTATGGAAGAGGAGAGAGAAAAATGTAACAAAATAATAATATTTATTTTTACAATTGTTGTCCGTACCGTCTCATATTTGAGATGGTACTGTAGCGGTGTGCCAAAATTTTTGGCATATGGCACACCTCATGAGGCTCATATTTTGGGGTTTGGCACCAAAATTTTGGCACATAGCACACTTGCTACGGATGCTCTAAGCTTTGGTTTTTTTAAAGGGCAAAAAAATGTGACAATTTATGATTAATTTGAACATAAATTAGAATACTCAAAATTAATAAATAGATTTTATTTAAATAAGCCTTTTTAAAAAATAAAAATAAAAAGGGAAAAAACTTGTTACAGACACTGCCCTCAAAAACGATATCCAAAGAGGTCATCATGTACCCACCATCATTAATACCAAGCAAACCCTCCAAAATATCCCTTTTAAAGTACTCCAAAACCCAGACTATCTCCTCAAACACGTATAAGCCACTTAGCCAAGAACCACCTCTCTCTCTCTCTCTCTCTCTCTAGTCTGGCTGAATGTTTTGAGAAACAAACACAAGACTAATTAGACACCATGATTCCAGCATGTTTCAGCCAACCCAACACAGTCTCAAGCAACAACACCTCTAATCATCAAGTCCCTCAAAACCTCATAACTTGCATATACCAAACTCATCTCTGCAACTCACCAACTTATCTCACGCTCACTTGGTCCAAAGCCCTCTTCTCTCACTCCCTCACCATTTACGCCACTGACTCTTTCTCCATCACCATTTCTCTCAACCCATCAACTTTCTCATTCTTCAAATCTCGCCCAGGCTCCAAGTCCATCTACTTAACCCACAACCACTACCAAAGAATCAAGCTTTACTGGGACTTCACTCGGGCTGAGTTCACTCGCAACTCGGCCGAGCCCGACTCCAAATTCTACGTTGCCATCTCTTACAATGCCAAGCTTGAGTTTTTTCTGGGTGATCTTCATGACGAGTTGACTCGGCGATCCAGGTTGGCCTTGACTCGCCAATTCAGTGAGCCAACTCTGTTGTTTAGGAGAGAGCACGTGTTTGGACGCAGGAATTATGTATCCCGAGCTCAATTCCTAGGAACCAAACATGAGATTGGAATTGAGTGCAGTGGGGGAGTGCTTAAAGTAAAAGTAGATGGTGAAATTTGGTGAAATTAGGCTTGTTTTAAAAAGGTTGGCATGGAAATTTAGAGGGAATGAAAAAATTTACGTTGGTGGCATTGAAGTGGAATTTTTTTGGGACGTGTTTAATTGGGTCAATAATATTAGTACTAGTAATAGTAATAACAATAATAGTGGTACTAATGGAATTGGGCATGGTGTGTTTGTGTTTCAAGTTGGTGATGGTGGGGTGTGGCCAGAAATGGTAGGTCCAGAGAAGAGATTAATGAGGAAGAGCTTATCAGTTTTATCGGGGTCTGGTTCAACACCATCGGCGACATGGTTGTCATTGTCGCCGTCATGTTCAAGTGTGTTGCAATGGGCAGAGGAGAGTAGTGATGGATGGAGAAGTTCATGTTCTTCATCCACTAGGTCATGTGGGAGTAGTGGGGGATTTTCTTTGTTGATGTATGCTTGGAGGAAGGATTAAATTTTGAATTTTGGCTGAAAAAGAAAAGCAGGTGATTCAATTGGCTTATATGAGACCAAAGAAACAAGTTTCCAATTTGGAGATCATTCTCTAATTATAGTTTTGCATTATTGTTCTAATTGATTTATTTTATGTAAATTCAACCTTTTTGTTTGATGCTTCATTTGCTCTTTTATTCTAGAGTTAAAGATTTTAACATTTTTCTTTTAGTTTTTGAAAAACATTAAAGAAAGGGGAACATTACTTGATTTGACTTAATTTTGGATCTTTTTTTTTTTAGGGTCAATTTTGGATCTAGTTATTTATCTTATTTAATCTTTTCATTTCCAAGAACCAACCAAGGTTTCTAGTTTGTTATTTTCATGAGTGTAAAGAGGGGCATGTTTTTGTTGAATTTATTTGTTAAACCCTTAGGAATTTAAAGATTTCTAAAAAATGGTTAAAGAAGACTATCATAAGAAATCCACAAAAGGAAATAATCATTTCATTCTTTTTGTAGAGAGTGAAATTTTTAGACAATTACAAATTGCTACATCATTCACCTAGTATGTTCAAAGTAGTCAATTAAAAGATGCCACGTGCTATTTAGTGGGTTCCATTGTCATTATTCAAAGAACAATAGAAATATTTCAAGTGATACTGAATAAAAATTACAAAAACATACACAAGAGCCAATTTCATGATGACACTGTTAATATTTTAATTTAGATGACATAAACAGTCTAATTAAATGTTTTAATGTGTTGTCTTTAAATTAAGACAATTTATCTAATTAAATAATGTCATGTGTCTTTTGGGAAACAAGACATTAAGTTTCTCCATTTAAATTATGACCATGTCATCAATGATAGCCAATCATATATGATCACACTTTTCAAAATATCCTATAAATATTAAATAGATCTCCTCCTTAGTCTTGTTGGAATACATTTAGATGTCTTGAAACTCTACCAGAATCAAGCTCCAAAGTTTCCATAGAATTTCAAGAACTTCAATTCTAATATAAAGAACATTTGAAGGAAAACCACTTAAATCATCTGCTTAAATCTCAAAGTTCACTGGAATCAAGTTTAAAAGTTTTTAGAAACTTCAAGAGACTACAAATTAGTGAAGATCTACAAATTCAAGCTTCCTGAATCTTGAAGAACTTCTATTACGATTTCAAAGATGAAAAACATTTGAAGAACACTAGAAGAACGAAGAATTTCTAATAAGACAGACATAAATTCATCGTAATTTCGTTTCTAAAATCTCTCAATCAATTTATCAATCAAATTGAAGGATATTTGGTATTTGAATCAAGATTGTATTAGAATCAAATATTTTTACAACAAGATGAGATTGAATTAGACGATTATTATGTTGTAATAGAATTTAATTACATAGAATTTTACCTACTCATTCATGAATACAAAATATATTTGGGAAACTATTTCAATTGTTTGATTTCCAAACTTGAAATTTAGTGTTTACAAATTTCCTATTCCAAGTGGACATTTTGTTTTTTTAATGCCCCCTTGAGTAGCAGAGTTAGGGATATTCCCATGCTCAAGCATATTTACGAATGTCCCCTTGAGTAGCAAGTCAGGGATTTTCCCATGCTCATGTGGCCAAGTTTTTTCTCCTTCTGAGTTTTTTTATAATCTTATACTTTTTTTTTTGGTTCCTTTTGGGTTTTCCATAATCTTGTACTTTTCTTGCAATATTTCTTTAACAAGAGTTTTCTTTTTTCATTTTTCCACAATTTTTAGTGATGTCTTTCTTTAAGGACTAATTTATTAGAAGTAAGCCAACCTTATTCGTTTGCAAGACAAAAGATGATAAGAATGTGAAAATTACAACTCTAATCACGCATTCTTTAGTAAGGGTGTCAATTCAGGTTAACGTGTCGGGTTCGTGTCGTGTCCAGGTAGGGGTGTTCGATTAAATGGCTTAACCCTAACCCAACCCATTTAATAATCGTGTCATGATCCTTCAACCCTAACCCGGTCTATTAATGAGGCGGGTTGACCTGACCCAACCCACTTGACACGCTTAATAAACAAGTTGTGTTAAGTTGACAAGAATGTGACACAACTAATTTCAACTTACTTAATATTAAATATAGCATCCATCTAGAAATAAATATTTTTTTACATCCCAAAAGTAGTGCATACACTTCAAGTATTCAACCCACATTCAAAATAATATAGTTCAATTTCCAATTATATTAGGGTACGTAAAATTCGTAAAGTTTCAATTTCCAATTATACTTGTTAGTTTTTTATAATTACTTACTTTTCAATTTAAATTTAAAATATAGTTTCGATATAAAAGATATTTGAAAATTTTTTAAAATAAAATGAATATTTGTTTGTTATACAAGTTAAACAGGTTATGTTAAATGGGTCATTTTAGGTTGACACAAATAAATTGGCATGTCAAACGTGTCTATTGCGAGTCATGCGAGTTGACTCTCTTATGACCAGTTTCTTATCGAGTTGCTTTCAAGCCAACTCGTTTATGATCCAAATCTGCTAAGCCCCAACCCTAACCCACAAAAACCTGTGTCAAGTTCGTGTTGTGTTCGCGGGTTAGGTCAAACATTAACACCCCTATTCTCTGGTAATTGGGAGTTTTTCAAGGAAGTGGATTTGCGATATACACCCTCCAAAACTGCCAAAGTGGTCACAAACGGCTTTCCTATATCAAAGTGATATTTTCAGAGGCAACCAGGGGCGGAACTACTCAAGGGCAAAGGGGGGCCATTGCCCCCCCCCCCCCCCCCCCCCCAACCTTTGAAAAAAAAAATTAGTATGTGTATTAACAAAAAGAATTTTAATTTTACAAATTGACCTAAGAAATCCAATAAATAGATAACAAGCAAAATCTTAATAATAATAAAAAAAAATGCATATATCTAGATAATAAGAAAAATCTTTGGACAAATCATAAATCCGTTCTAAGCAAAAACAATAACAATAAATTAATTACAAATCCTAGCAAAAAAAAATCACAAAAACCCAATAATCTTTACCTAATTTCTCCCTCTCACTTGAGAGCTCTATGCCCTTCTCAAATGACTCTACCCTCATAGCTATAGAGACAACTCCTATACCACATATTGATCACTTCTTCCACACATCAATTAGACTTTGAAAATATTAAGACGTGTCATTTACCTTGCAAAACTCTTGATTATAAAATCCTATTATTAAATTTTTCTTCAAAAGAAAAAATACAAATAATAATTAATAAATTAATGCTAATAATGCAACTTTGTCAACCTCTAGTATTGATATTCTAATTTTTTAAAATCTAAGAACAAAGAACTTTGGCCCCCCCTAAGTATGAATCCTGGTTCCGTCCCTGGAGGCAACCATTCTTCTTAATTCACATCATACCAACATTGTTAGGTCACAGCTATACCCTCACATAGGACGAAACATAATTGCCAAGCAAGCCAATTGGGGATCTTCTTTCAATGTGAATGAAGGAATTTCTTATATTTTATATTATTGGGAATGGTTGGAAGATGTACTTAATTGTTGCAAACCTATCCTCAATGCTTCTTATCGTAGTCATACGTGAAAAATGAAGCAAAAACAACATTATAAAGTTGAGAAGCATTGAGGAGATGTTGACAATAATTAGGTACATCTTTTCAACCATTCACAATAATATGGAATGAAAGAAATTCCTCCATTCACATTGAAAGAAGATCCTCAATTGGCTTGCTTGACAATTATGTTTTGTCCTAAGGAAGAATAGGACAATAACCCAACAATGTCTGGATGATGTGAATTAAGAAGAATGAGTGATTAGAATCATAACTTTCGCATTCTTGTCATCTTTCGTCTTGTGACCAAAAAAAAAACTCATCACAAAGAAGTACAACATTATGGCAAATCAGCAGACATTCCAAAACATTTTTGTACTCTTGCGCATGGAAAGATCAAAGAGAAGCGAATTCCAAAGAATAAAGGCTGCATGTAAAAGAAAAGTGTGGATTAGAAAATATTGTTAACCATGATTAACAACAACAATCATGATACAGAATAATCCCACACAATATAGCATGGACGGACAAAATGGGCTTTTGCCCTTTTCAACCAAATTAATTAGTCTTATGCCCTCCTTCCCAAACTAAATAAGGAAATGCTCCTCTTTTAAAACTCGATTTTCTCAAAATCGAGTTATAAAAAAAAAAAAATCTGGAGCCCTATAGCGGCATTTTTAAGGACCTATAGTGATGTTTTCAAGATTTATAGTGACGTTTTTTAACTCGATTTCCATTAAATCGAGTTATAGGCAATTTTTTTAATTTTTTTTTACCTATAACTCAATTTTATATAAATCAAGTTACAAAACGCCACTATAGGTCTTGAAAACGTCACTATAGGTCCTTAAAAACGTCGCTATAGGGCCTAACTCAATTTATCAAAAATCGAGTTTTAAAAGAGGGGTATTTCCCTAATTAGTTTGGGAAGGAGGGCATAAGGCTAATTAATTTGGTTGAAAAGGGCAAAAGCCCATTTTGTCCTAGCATGGACGGCAACACTTACTCAAAAGGAAAAGAGACAGCATTGTTGTTAATGTAGGAGAGCTGATTAGATTATACGAAAAATGCATGGATAATTGACAAAGAAATTGGTGTAAATTAATTTGAATTTGTTGAACTAAATATCATACAATAATTCAGGTGAGATATTAGTTTAAGGGATCGATGGGCATTAGTTCAAATCTGGTAATATTATCAAGAAGTACACTAGTTTAATAACACAAGATCTGTGTATGATTTTGATAACAATGTGAATGCATGATTAGCGTATAATTTCAAAGTATTGTGTTGCTTCCAGGGTAATTTGTTTGGCAGCTAAGAAAATGCAAGAATACAAAAAAAAATTTAGAATTTTTTTCTTTCAATTACTGACTTTTTAAGATTTTTTTTTTTTAATTTGAAATGATTTTTCTTTCATTAAAAATGCTTAGCTGTCTTTTTTAATATTTAATTATATGATTTTGTATTATTATTATAACCACGCATGTGCCATTAATGCAAACCGTTTGCCATATAAGCATTTTCCATTAATGAATTAATGGTAAGGACTAAAATGATTGCAAGTTAAAAATAACAGGAACTAAATTGACCATTATCAAAATGTGGAGACTAAATTGACTGTGACCGAGAATATGAGTAGCAAATGATATTTTCACCCAAAACAAACCTAAAAGCTACTTATATAATCTAATCTCCAACGCGTCAAACCAGTAGATTGCGGCAGAAGAGAGAGTATGCTTTTGAAATTTAACTCCAGTTGCAGGGCTATCAAATACCTTTTACAGCAAGAGATGGTGACTATAAGCCCTAGCAATTGCTAAGAGGCGGTGAAAAAAAAATAATAATAATAATAATTTCACTGCCTCTAAGAAAAGTCTAGAATTGGGCTCAACTGCTCAGGACTCAACCTATTGGGCCGTTCATCCTTGGGTTTGTTTGTACTTCTGCCAGATGTGGTTCAAATATTTCTTTCGAAACTTCATTGAAGCTTACAATAAATAATAGGCTTAGTTTTATATTTTCAATAGCTGGCCCAACAAGACATATTGTGGTCCTTGTACATGCAAGTAGGACGGAGATGATGAACACCAAGCACCTCTAGCTAATTGGGCCCAATGAATTAAAAATCTGGAATAGTATGGTAATACTATACCAGCCAATTGGGCCCAATGAATTAAAAAAAAAAAGGTGGAATAGTATAGTAATACTATACCAGCCAATTGGGCCCAATGAATTAAAAATGTGGAATAGTATGGTGAACTCTTGGTTGGTTGGATGAGAAAATAAAGAAAGAAAAAGGAATATGTCACCCGCAAAGAAAACAAGATTAAAACTTAGAGGGCGTCTACACACTTTAATAAGCTTCAATGGGCACACTCTTCTTTCCATTCCACACACAATAGAGATCGAAGAGGAGGTTAAACAAAAAAAAAAAAAAAAAAAAAACTGATAAGCTCAACTATACTATTAGGAAACCGATAGAATTGAAGTGTTCTACCCTTTTTCTGATTTATATAAGTAGGGCTGTAAATGAGCCAAGCCGTTCATAAACAGCTCGGGTTTGGCTCAATATAAAGCTCGTTCATGTTTGTTTGTTTATAAACAAGCCAAGCTTAAGTTTTAGTTTTAGGCTTGTTTAATAAACAAGCCAAGTCTGAGTAAAAAATATTGTTCATGAACAAGCTCGTGAACACCAAGACTTGATACAAAAGTAACAAAACAAGTTGAGCCTAGGCTTATTTATGAGTTTGATAATAAAATTGATATGAACTTGACAAGTAAACTCATATCCTTCTAAGGCTTAAATTAATTATAAGTTGAGACCATTCATCCAAACCAAATAGGCTAGATAATAAACTTGATATAGGCCTGATATTATACTTGTGTTGGATCTCAAGATCAAAAGCATGATATTGAACTTGAGTTTGGGCTTGATATTAAGCTCGAGCTTGGCTTGACTAATGAATCAAGCCAAGTCAAGCCAAGCCGAGCTCAAGTTTTTATACTTTATAACGAGCTCAAGCTTAAACATTATTTTTAGGCTCGTATCAAGCTCAAGCCAAGTTTGAACATTCTACTTTTTCTGTTGAGCTGAACTTGAACATTCACTACTCGACAAAGCTCGGCTCGTTTACAGCCCTATAATGAACCATTTCCTGAGTGATGATGTAAAAGGATTTAAGTCTACTCGCTAAAGGTTTTGTTAGAAATTTATAGCACAAAGACTTATGGGTCTTAATGGGAGACTGATTTTGGGTTGGGTGTTTTCGTATTAAAACCAATTAATTTTTTTTAATTCCTTAGTGATGTAGAACAAACAGCATACTTGAGCAAAGTGACCACCAAAAGTCAACGCATGGAAAATTCAAGAATTAGAAAAGTACTAGACCATAGAGACCGCTAGAAGTAAGCGTGTAAAAAAAATTCGAGAATTCTTATAAAAAGTACTTCTAGAAACCATCGGCAACAGCGACAAAATTGTTTGAAATTTGGTGACGTGAAGGGAATTAGCGCTTTGATAAAAAATCATCGCCTTCAGCCACGACAGAAGCCACTTTTTAGGCAAATTCCATCATTTAACCCTTGAAATCTGCATTTTTGTTGTTTTTTTTTAATAATATTTGTTTCCTTAATAACATTTAATATAAAAGTCAGAATAAAGTTCTGCCTTTTTTTTTTTTTTTGGTTGAAAAGTTCTGTCTATTTTTTTACACTTCTTAGGCTCCGCTTGGGAGTTCATAAGGGAATGGAATGGAACGGAATGAGATGATCATAAGGGAATGGAATGGAACGGAACGGAACGGAATGGAATGTATTTAAGTAAGGGAAAGGAATGGAAAAGAATGGAATGGAATGGAATTAAGTAACCTTGATTGGATGTTTTAAAATTAAGGAATGGAAATGAATGAAAATGAATGGAATGTAAGTAATCCTGTTTGGGAGCAACATGGAGGGAATGGAATGGAATCATTTTATGACAATATTACTATTAGACCCCTATTTTAAATTAAAAGGTTTAATATATAGGGGTATTTTGGGAGTTTTAGTAAAAAAATCATTAAATCTAATTCCATTCCCTCCCATTCCTCCCAATTTCGAGGGGAATAAAAATTTGAGGTTTTAAGGGAATAGAGAGGAATGAGTGTTCCCTCCTACTCATTCCATTCCCTCTCACTTAAACTCCCAAACAAGGGAATGGACTTTCCATTCCCTCCATTAAAACTCCCAAACAAGAGAAGGGAAGAATATTCTAAAATTATTCCTTTTATTCCTTTCCATTCCATTCCATTCCCTCCTCCCAAGCGGAGCCTTAGATACAATAGTTTTTAATTTTGTAATTATCTCAATTTTACCTTATTTGGTAAAATTTACTTGTTTGTCACCTAATTTAGTGATTAGCGCAAATTAGGGTTTTGGTAGGCATTTTTCTAGCCGCCTATTATACTTCATGACTTAGGCATGTGTACTCCCTTCATGGATGATGAAAGTTGCTTGTGGTTTAGGATTATGGTGAATTGCACTACATGGGCCCTAATAGTTTGAATTGAACACCACAAACACAATGCTAGGTGATTCTATACTCTTAGTCAGAATCCACGGCTTTCTAATCCACTCTTTGCTTTAAATGCAGGCCTTATTCCTTGAAGCTTGGATCAAGCAGACGACACATTTGCTTTTGGGTAGCAGGGTTAGGGATCAATTTTCAAGTAGACAATTTTTATTTTTATTTAATTTATTTTATTTGTTTATAATGCACTTTTAAGTAGCAGGGTTAGGGATCTTCCCATACTCAGTAGAAAAGATTTTTATTTTTTATTTTTTATTTATATAAATTTTAGCAGTGTTTGGGATCATAACATGCTCAAGTGGACATGATATAAATATATATATATATATATATATATTATTGGATGCTCCCTTGAGTGGTAGGATTAGGGATCTTCCCATGCTCAAGTGGAAAAGATTTGTTTTTTGATTGCCTGCTGAGTAGGAGAATGTATTTGATATCAAATGATACCATGTTAGCTATATCATAATTTAATAAGTGTGAGACATGTCAGCAAAAAATAATTACCCCACTAACAAATGCAAGACATGTGTTAATGGGTAGTTATTTTTACACACATGTCTCTCATTTTATTTGTATTTGGAAGTGTTTTTCATCACTCTTTGTTTTTAAGTTTTGTACTTACTTTGTTTTTTAATGTTTCAAGCTTGTTTTTTTGTTGAAAACAGGGGTCAGAGTCATTCGCGAGTCATTCGCAACTTGGCTGCGAGTCGTGAAGCTGAAAAATGCATTTTTGGCATTTTTTGTCATCAAGCAGTGGGTTTCGCGAGTAGCTCGCAAGTCACTCACGAGTTGGCCACTCATGAAATGCCCACATCAGCTATTTCATGGGTGTTTTGTGAGCTTTTGGTCCAAAACTCCTCATATGGCTCTATTATGACTCCATCTTCTCCAACCCTTCTTTTTCAAAGCTTCTACATTAAAATGCAACTAATTTCAATTATTTTACATTCCATAAACATCTCTAAGGTAATCTTTAACATTTTTAATTGATATTAATCCTTAGATTATGTTTTTGGGGTTTTATGTTCATAGTTGGGATTTTCTCAAATGGTGGTTGGAAAGTTTAATTTCTGTCAAGCTTTTTGATTGGGTTTTGTTTTAAATGTATATTTGCTTTGGATGTTGGCCCCTTATGGCATTCTGATCATGTATTAAGGGTAGATTCCATGATGTTCATGCATTGCAATACTTAGTTGTTCATAGTGTGCACGCTAAGTGTTTGATAAAATGCCTTTGTGGTATTTTTTTCATTCTTTTGGACTATAATGAGTACCCAATTTTTGGGGTTACCATTTTTACTCATGATTAACATATTTTGATCATTGGTTGTGTATTTTACACACCTTGCCCCACATGTGCATTTCTCACGCCTTGTTCATGCATTGTACATTGTCACCTCATGCACACACCTTTGCTATCCTTGCCATGCCTAGGTCTTTATCTTGTTTCCTCATCCTTAGCATATCATGTTTACTTTATACTTTGTAGCATTTTTTTTCATGTGTTTTGTCTTTTATTTGAGTTTCATTTTTTCATTCATCTTGTACCCCTCATGCATCTTATCCTTGTTCATATCTTCTTTTCTTTCCCTCCTTCCTCTTTATCCATTTTTCTATTTGTGACAAAAATGAGAAGAGTATACTAGAGAGTATACTGGAGAGTGTCATCATTTTTATATGACTTTTGTGCACATTTTTAGGGGAAGAAATTCTATCTCGTGCAGATTCCTAGGGGGAGAAAGTCTTAGGGGAGATGCATTTACTAAGGGGGAGAAGACATTTCTTACGAGAAAACCTTGTTTTGCTTTGTTTTACTTTATGTTTGTTTTCTTGTTTGTCTTTATGGTGCTTTAAGTTTCTTTTAGTATCTATGCTCTGTTGTTCTCATCGCATCATATTTATGTGTTGAACATGCATACATCCATATGCTATTGTTTCTTTTGCTTGCATATTCGGATGATCATTTGCTTTTGCTATGTGATCATTGTAGTCATTTCCATATGACTATCATATGTTTAATCAAGTTTCTCATATGTTTAACATCATGTTTACTTGATCGTTTTTAACTTGTTATATTATACTTGTCCTTTTATTATTTATTACTTGCTTTACCTTGAGGGTCTAATGTGTTTCGTGCAAGCGTTTCAGGTTACAGGTATATATGTTCCAAGTTCATCATAAGTTTTAGATTTAGGTGTGAGTGAGTTTTGCTATTGTTCCCAAACTCACATTTAAGTTTAGAGTTTGTTATAGGGTGTTTTGCCATGGAATAGCCAAAGGGGGAGATTGTTAAGTTATGATTTTTCACACAACATTTATGTTGGCTTTATTCCATGACAGAAAGTGTTGTTATTGCATTAATTTTGTTCCTTGTATTTTGTGAGATTTATTGTAAGGGATGAGTTTGAGAGATTAGTGAAGAATCAAGCATGCAATGAAGATAAATGCAGTTTTGCGACTAGCTCGCGAGTAAAGGTACCCACGAAAAGGCCATGTGTGAAGTACATGATTAGAAGCTGAAGAGTCATGTCAGCCTGTCATTTCGCGAGTACATTGCAAGAAATGCCATCTCGTGAGGTACCTACGAAACTCTTTGTTTGGCAAAAAATTAAGTGTGACTTTCTTACCCTTCACCCATACTATATATACCCTTATTATCCCCAAAAATGTAAGGAGGCTATTTAGAAGAAAACCCTAGAGAGATTTCTACAACACACCCACCTTTTAAAGAGAGAGCTTCTCATCCTTGATTGAGAATTCTTTTGTAGTCTCTTCTCCTTCCCCTCTCCCATTGTTATACATTGAGAGGAGATTTGTACCCAAACATAACTCACACCTATTCATAGTGTAGAAAGTGTTTTTGAGCTTGGAAAGCATTTGAGATTTACCAAAGGAAGTCGGTAAGACTTGGCGGATGCAATCGAGTGGTAATTTTGTTCCTTGTATTTTGTGAGATTTATTGTAAGTGATGAGTTTAAGAGATTGGTAAAGAATCAAGCAAGTAATGAAGATCAGTGCAGTTTTGCAACTAGCTCGAGAGTAAAGGTACCTGTGAAAAGGCCATGTGTGAAGCACATGATTAGAAGATGAAGAGTCATGCCAACTTGTCATTTCGCAAGTACTTCGCAAGAAATGCCATCTCGCGAGGTACCTGTGAAACTCTCTGTTTGGAAAAAAATTAAATGTGACTTTCTTTCCTTTCACCCATACTATATATACCCTTATTACCCACAAAAATGTAAGGAGACTATTTAGAAGAAAATCCTAGAGAGATTTCTACAGCACACCCACCTTTTAGAGAGAGAGCTTCTCATCCTTGATTGAGAATTCTTTTGTAGTCTCTTTTTTTCCCCTCTCCCATTGTTATACATTGAGAGGAGATTTGTATCTAAACACAACTCACATCTATTCAGAGTGTAGAGATTGTTTTTGAGCTTGGAAAGCATTTAAGATTTGTCAAAAGAAGTTGGTGAGACTTAGCGGATGCAATCGAGCGGTAATTTTGTTCTTTGTATTTTGTGGAATTTATTGTAAGGGATGAGTTTAAGAGATTGGAGAAGAATCAAGCAAGCAATGAAGATCAGTACAGCTTTACGACTAGCTTGCGAGTAAAGGTACCTGCGAAAAGGCCATGTGTGAAGCACATGATTAGAAGCTGAAGAGTCATGCCAGCCTGTCATTTCACATTTCGCAAGTACTTCGCAAGAAACGCCATCTCACGAGGTACCTGCGAAACTCTCTGTTTGGCAAAAAATTAAGTGTGACTTTCTTACCCTACACCCATACTATATATACCATCATTACCTACTAAAATGACAAGAGACTATTTAGAAGAAAACCCTAGAGAGATTTCTACAACACACCCACCTTTTAGAGAGAGAGCTTCTCATCCTTGATTGAGAATTCTTTTGTAGTCTCCTCTCCTTCCTCTCTCCCATTGTTATACATTAAGATGAGATTTGTATCCAAATACAACTCACACCTATTCAGAATTTAGACAGTGTTTTTGAGCTTGGAAAGCATTTGAGATTTTATAAAAGAAGTCGGTGAGACTTGGTGGATGCAATCGAGCGGTATTGCGAGATCCGAATAACTAGTGAAGACAAGACTCTGAGAAGTCCGTTGGTAGCTAAAACTTGGAGGGCTCAAGTACATTGGGTAGATTAGGCTTGGAGGGTCTTTTTATATTCGTGTACTCCAACTTATTCACTAGTGGATCAATTTCTGCTTGGAAGGCCGCGGAGAGGTTTTTCGTCCAGTATTTTGATTTCCTCTTCGATAACATGTCTCGGTGTTATCTTGTATTTGCATCTCTCTTCCCTACTCTTTAAGCTTTACATTTATTGCTTATTGTGTTTGCTTATGGCTTAGAGTAGTGTTACCGATTTATTTTGTGTGCTTTACTCTTGTTCCACACTTAGATAAGTTAAAGTAAAAGCAAGTAAGCCGTAATTTAAAATTGGGGGTTTAAACAAATTTTAGTGTTTTCACAATAATTGAACTTTCACTTTCTAAAAAATGAGTTGTTTTCCAAAAAGTATTTGTGGGAAACTATCTCATTTTCCTATATATTGGAAAATGATATAGTTTTCTTATATTTAGTAGTGAGCTTAAAATGGGAAAATTCTCTCTCTCTCTCTCACATAATTGTAAAATGCAAGTACATATCTTGATTTTTGACCAAAATCAAACTCACTGTTTGATCTTCTAATTCAAACTATAAAAGCTTCTGAATTTGGTAAATAGCCAAATTAATCTCTCTTTTTTTCAAGGTTTTGAAACCCGGACTGGACTGTACGATCCGACCGGGAAAATCTCGAACCATTTAGCTTTACGGTCTGTTTAGGGTGAAGAACCGTTCCATGCAAAAAAAGTAAGGAACCGCACAGACCGCGGTCCGACCGTCCGATTCTGTGAACCGTGACTGGTTTTTGAGGTTCGGACGGTTTCTTTTTGTTTAAGCTTTTCCGGTGAATTTTGGCAAATACACCGGTATGAAATTATGATTAGATCTAGAAGAAATGAAAGAACACGAAGAAGAACAAAGATCATAAGGAGATCTGATAATTTCAGATCTTGAACAAAGGGATTTGTAAGGAAAAAAAAAAAAAAAAGAACCAGAGAAGAAGAAGACAAGTTCCTCAAAAAAAAAAAAAAAAAAAAAAAAAAAGAGAAGAAGAACACATCGGTGCGCCCAGTTGAAGCAACAGCCAGCAAGTTGCCAACACAGTCGCCGATCACACCTTCGTCATCTGCTGCTACTTCTTCTTCTTTCTTCTTTTTTTTCTTCTTCTCTTTCTTTTTTCCATTGATGGAGATCACTCTGTAATTTCCTCTTTTTCGCTAAATACTACTGCTATGTGTTCTCTTTCTTCCTTTTGTTACTTTGTTACTCCTTTTGAATTCCTAAGTCCCTCACGTGACTAACATTGGAGTGATGAAAGGTATTAATTTTTTAATAAAAGCAAAAAAATTCCAGCCATTAGATTCAGATTTTTTTTCAGCTGCCCAGCATGATGTGACATGCATCGCTAGGTGCATTAAATATTTTAAGTATTTTAAAGAGGAGTAATGCTCTTACACAAATTATTTTACAACAATATTTTAAGCCGTAATTTAAAATTTGGGGTTTTAACAAATTTTAGTGTTTTTACAATAATTGAACTTTCACTTTCTAAAAATGAGTTGTTTTCCAAAAAGTATTTGTGGGAAACCATCTAGGAAAATGACATAGTTTTCTTATATTTAGTAGTGAGCTTAAAATGGGAAAACTCTCTCTCTCTCTCATAATTGTAAAATGCAAATACATATCTTGATTTTTGACCAAAATCAAACTCACTGTTTGATCTTCTAATTCAAAACTATAAAAGCTTCTGAATTTGGTAAATATCCAAATTAATCTCTTTTTTTGGGTCTAAATTTCCTGCTCCTTCCATTTTTAAATGCATGAGAAAACATTCTTTAATTAAATTTTAACTTAACATTATTATAGAATAAAAATTTAACGTAAAGAGACGAAAATTTACACAAAATGATCAATTTTGTTATTGCTCAAAGTTGAGCAACTTCTAATTTCAACTATAAGTTTAGGGTCAATTTGACTTTAACCACAAGCTTAATGAATGTTTTACCTCTTTAAATTAACACAAATTGAACTAATTTTTTGAGAAAGATACAAAGTTGATCCTAAAATTTTAGCAAAGACTAAAAAATTATTATAATATTAAGAATCATTATCTAACAGCAGCTAGTATGATGGAATGTGTAGTACCATTGCAAATATTTTTATTTTCTCAATAGAATTTGCGGTTACCACAGCAAAAAGTAGAGAAGAAATTTTGTGGTGCAATTCTCATGATAATTGATAAATGGATTATGGCCTGCACATAGTTACACGGAAACATGGGGATTTGCCGGATATGTTCTTGACATTGTGCAACCCAAGTGACCGTGGAATTGGATAAAGAAAACCACTCAAATGCTCTCTATATATACTCTCTATTCAAAACTATCTGATTCCTCAACAATAAAACATCCCAAGGCATATAGATATATAAAATCAGCCTTATGTAAAAGATTACAACATGATTCTTAATATTATAATAATTCAAATGCATTTGTAAGTGGAAATATGAGTCGTGAATCCAAAGTAAGATTGCAAGAAGGCCTCTCTCATGTGCTTAGATGAACCTTTCTTTGCATTTAATAATTGTGACATTCTCTAGATTCATGCATCATAATCATTTTCAAGCACTAAATGTGCATGGCTCTAACTCTAACCACCAAGATTTTAATTAGATAATACTATATACATTTGTGGTCTCATGCCAAAACAACCATAAAAAAAAAAAGGTTTAATAAGACATATAAGTGCATGTGGTCCAAACTCCATAGGCTTATCTTGTAATACAAATTGCAACCTTCAACCTCTTCTTCTTCTCTTTTCAATTATTTAAAAGGAGGAGAACTCTGAAAGCTACAACAACAAACACTTTTCAGGGTCCAACATCTGCTCTTCGTTAGGGTTCACGAGGCAATTTTTAACACTAAAGAAATAGTATTGGGGTTTACGTGGAAGAAATCAAACCTGAACTTAGAATCATGGTTGTCAAATGTTAGAAAAAAAAAAAATCAAAGAACCTGAAAGTTAATTCAGATAAGATTAATACTACAATATTCTTCTTTTGTTAGGAGAGAGAGGAGTTTGCAATTGGGGGCCATATGCTGTAAAGAAAAACTAGAAATAAATAAAGTCTTTCAGGCAAAGTATACTTTTGAATAGGACCAAACAATTAAAAAAATTGAAGTTGATTAGTTGTAGACATTCAGCCATGGAGACTTTAAATAAGAAAGACCAAAAGGAAACATCTTTTGTATAAAGACTACTAAAAACTTGGTCTCGCAAACATAAATTAGTAAGAAATAGTTATCTTTCAAAGAGCTTTGTTGCCTGTTTTATTAAGTGTGACTGTGTGAGTTTGTCTATATGCTATTCTTTGTCATGTATGTATTATCCAAAAACTACATCCAACAACACTAAACGCTCCCCTTAAGTTCTTGAAACCCATCCCTTCAAAAATAATTCTTGAAACCCACTCAATGACTTGAGTTGAGTGAAGCTAGAAACTCTTTTCAGTTCATAAATTTTTTTTTTTAAAAAGGTGAAGCTAGCAACAGAACAAAAGTAGTTGGGGCCATTTCCTTTTCCCAATGACCCATCATCCATTCGCTGCCCTTTTGAGATGCCAAATAAAAAGAAGGAAAATATATGTGTATATATATATATATATATATATAAGGACATTGAAGCCTTTTAATGTGAAAAATAAAGTCACAACAAAAGTCATATGTATGTAATTGTGACAGGGAAACCCAACTTTTGGTTCTGACGTGTAGTACTAAGCAAAAACAAAAAACAAAAAACAAAAAAAAAAAAATTTGTGACAGGGAAACCCCCGAGTGCAACCCAGCTCATTTCCATACCCATATGTAAGAGAGAGAGAGAGGGTTTGAAGACTGAAGCCCCTTCAAAGACGCAAATTAAGGACAGCCAATATGAACAAAACTGTTCGTGAATGGCTCAGCAACTGATGCTGATGATTGTCATGATGGAATAAACCTCATATTTTTATCATTCAACATTTAAAGAACAGAAAATTATTATGGTCCTACGTACCCTTTTGCAACTATCCCTTCAAAGCCAAAAGGACATTAATTTGTACACCTCCCTTATTGCATATCTTTTATATCGTCTATATTCATTATTCACTTCACATTTAAAATATGGATATTTTGTACACAGTATATATCAACAAATGTGAAAGAATGTCAAAACTCTTCCCAAAAAACCTAAAAATAAAAAAAGCTAATGTATATTTGTATTAGGATTTTTTTTAGTTTTATTTGTGTATAATTTTTTAAAATTTTATCTTTTTACATGTACTTGTAATTTTACAATTAGAATTTTTTTTGTCCCGTTTTTAGTATTCTATTTTATATTCTAAAAATTGAAATATGTCATATATTTGATTTTGTTCCATTTTTAACATTTGATTATTTTATAAGGAAAATAAAAAATATGTAACAAGTTATAATTATTAAACATGGAGTGGAATATCCAGAATAAAATAGATAATTTTTATTTGTAATTTTACCAGATTTATGCAAATAAGCTTTTTCATTAAAAAAAAAATCCAAATAGAGAGGCAATATACCCCCCAAAATTGAAACCAAGCAAACTGCAAACCCACGCAAATCTCTCTCTCTCTCTCTATCTGAAGTAATTCAAAACCCAAACTATCTCCTCAAGTCACCAAGCCAATACCCAACTCTCTCTCTCTCTCTCTCTCTCTCTCTCTCTCTCTAAAGACTAGTTGAATGTTTTGAGAAACAAACGCAAAGACTAATGAAACACACCATGATTCCAGCATGTTTCAGCCAACCCAACACAGTCTCAAGCAACAACAACACCTCTCATCATCAAGTCCCTCAAAACCTCATAACTTGCATATACCAAATTCACCCCTGCAACTCACCAACTTATCTCACACTCACTTGGTCCAAAACCCTCTTCTCTCACTCCCTCACCATTTACGCCACTGACTCTTTCTCCATCACCATCTCTCTCAACCCATCAACTTTCTCATTCTTCAAATCTCGCCCAGGTTCCAAGTCCATCTACTTAACCCACCACCATTACCAAAGAATCAAGCTTTACTGGGACTTCACTCGGGCTGAGTTCACTCGCAACTCGGCCAAGCCCGACTCGGGATTCTACGTTGCCATCTCTTGCAAAACCAAGCTTGAGTTTTTCCTTGGTGATCTTCATGATGAGTTGACTTGGCGATCCGGGTTGGCCTTGACTCGCCAGCTCTGTGAGCCAACTCTATTATCTAGGCGGGAGCACGTGTTTGGATGCAGGAATTATGTATCCCGGGCTCAATTCTTGGGAACCAAACATGAGATTGGAATTGAGTGCAATGGGGGAGTGCTCAAAGTAAAAGCAGATGGTGAAATTAGGCTTGTTGTAAAAAGGTTGGCATGGAAATTTAGAGGGAATGAGAAAATTTACGTGGGTGGCATTGAAGTGGAATTTTTTTGGGACGTGTTTAATTGGGTCAATAATATTAGTACTAGTAATAGTAATAACAATAATAGTGGTACTAATGGAATTGGGCATGGTGTGTTTGTTTTTCAAGTTGGTGATGGTGGGTTGTGGCCAGAAATGGTAGGTCCAGAGAAGAGACTAATAAGGAAGAGTTTATCGGTTTCATCAAGTTCTGGTTCAACGACATCGGCGATACGGTTGTCACCATCGCCGTCATGTTCAAGTGTATTGCAATGGGCTGAGGAGAGTAGTAGTGATGGTGGGAGGAGTTCATCATGTTCTTCATCCACTAGGTCATGTAGGAGTAATGGGGGCTTCTCTTTGTTGTTGTATGCTTGGAGGAATGATTGAATTCTGAAATTTTTTGTTGGAAGTAAAGAGAAAAGTTTGCATGTGAAATTTTTTTTGTAATCAATTGGCTTGTATGTGACAAAGAGAAAAGTTTTCAATTTGGAAATCATTCTTTAATTATAGTTTTGCATTATTGTTCTAATTGATTTATTTTTGTTTTGAATTCAACCTTTTTGTGTGATCCTTCATTTGCTCTTTTATCCTAGAGTTGAAGAATTTTCTTTTGGTTTTTGAAAAATATAAAAGAAAGGGGAAATTTACTTAAAAATTGACTTCAATTTTGAATCCAGCCAATTATTTTATTTAATCTTTTTATTTTCATTTTCCAAGAACCAAGGTTTGTAGTTTGTTATTTTCGTAAGTGTAAAGAGGCATGTTTTTGATATATTTTTGGTGAAAAGCTTGGGAGTTTAAAGATCTCTAAAAATGGTTGGAGAAGACTGTTATAAGGAGTCCAAAAAATGAGATAGACAATTTTATTCTTTTATTCTTTTTTCTCTCATATATATATATATATATATGTAATTTGAACCGATCTTTTATTGTTTTGACTTTTGATAGGTTGAAACTTGAAATATATAATTAATTTTTTTTAGAAGGAAATATATAATCAATTAATCACAAAGAAAAAGAAATATTATAATCAATAATATTTTTCTTTGTGATTATATATTATAGTTTAGATGAAGTAATAAGAGGGGACAAAAGAACTGACTCAAATCAAATGGACTATCAAATGCAAACTTTTGGAGACTTTTGTTCTTTAAATTTTTTTGAAAGAGTTCCTACATTTTCATCTATTCAGAGCTATTTCTTCTCTCTTTTACATATTCGATCTCGAACTCTTTATATTAAATTAGCATTATCACACACACTTCGTACGTGCAATATAACTCTTTTTTTGGTCTAATGGCATAATGTTTAAAAGTGAGATAGAGATAGTGTCCTAATTCTTAAGATCTTTCTCTACATGAATTTTTTATTTATTTTTTATTTTTTATTTTTTTAATGTAGAATAATATTTAAAAGTGAGATAGAGATAGTGTTATAATTTTTAGGATATTTCTTTATGTAATAATTGATAAAAGTTTGAAATTTTGAATTAAAAAAAAAAGTGATAATTCAGATTGGAGAAGAAATAGGAAAAAAACTTAAAATTTAAGAATTTTTTTAAAAATAGTAAATTAATATTTTAACCAGTTTATATTTTAAATTTTAAATTATTTTACTAAAAGATAAGGGTATTTTTTAGAACATTTAAGAATATGTGTAATGATATTTTAGTACGCGGAACGATTAAACCCAAACCGAGAATCCTGTTTTTAGTATTTAGTAGTATAGATAAAATGTTACTACAAATGGACAACAAAACAAAATTATGGTTCTTCAAGTTATGACCTAAGAATTTCCTTTGAGATCTTTTTGTGGCATAAATCGCGTTAATAATTCTAGCAATCAACTTTTTTTCTTTTTTTTTTGAGAAATAAACACACACACGGAAGAAGGAAATGGGTTCAAACATAAAGAAACGCCACAAATTTCCATAATCGACTTAATAAGAGGTTCTTAGGAAATGACACTTTATACTTATAAAAAATAAAAAATAAAAAATAAAAAAAAATTATACCTTTATTACTAGCAAGTTTTTTTTTTTTTGGAAAGATTATTACTATCAAGTTATCAATTCCACAAGTCACCCTTACACTTTAGTTACGGGATTATATTTTTCTTATGCCTTCTACGGATTTATTTATTTATTTATATCCTATATGCCTCCTAATAACTTTGATTGCTATGCATGGTCTTTCCAACTAAAAATAAAAGCCCTAAGAAACTCGTAAGGTTTTCTATGGCCTAAAATATAGAATTTTCAAATTCAAATTATGATCTTTAAATTAATATTAAGATTCTCTGTGGATTGTGGCCACAATGGTGGGCTTAAGTTTAATTGCACCAGTTTCTCAAAAAAAAAAAAAGAAAAAAAGAAGGGGTTTAATCGGACCATTAAATTTAATAAGAGTAGTTAGTGTTGTGCTGCCAGGCATGTTACCAGAGTCCTTTATTCCGGCACGTTCAGCCGCCTTGAAAGTCCAAATGTCACCAGACTCACCACTGCAATGACTTGATTGACTAAGTTGGAGTAAAACGTGTCTTCCTCACTGCTGAGCTTGGTAAAAAGTAATAACCAATCTTTCGGTTGAAGTATTTTTTTGGCTCAAAGCATTAATTTTATATAGAAAAAAATTCAGATATTATTGATTTCACTTTGGCGCAAGATATACTAAATTCATCTTTTTCTTAATAAAGTTATGATTTTTTCATAAATAAAAATTAATTAATTAATTAATTAAAAAAAACAATATCTAAGTGTTAATGATCAACCTACACATAAATATATCCGTTTGATAAATAAATTTAACTTCTCTCTAATTTCACTTTCAGACAATCCAATTTTCCTTCGCTGAGAATGATTATTGGCTTCACCTTTAGGTGATAGTTCATTTAATTGAAGTCAATATTTTTTTTAATTCATTTGAAACCCCTCTTTCTTGTAATTCCATCATTTATGAGTCAAGAACTTTATAATTTAATTGGTTAGTATTTTTTGGTGCTTCTATAATATCTAGAAATCAAATTCTCGTCTCCATTAAGATTATCAAATTATAAAAAAATAAAAAAATAAATAAAAAAAAAGGCTTTATGATGCCCAAAAATGTAAGAGTTAGTCTTGTCACGTGGACCACAAAGCCAGACGAATGTTGAGTGTTTACCCCAGTTCATATGAAAAAGCCATCATTTATTAAGTTTACATCATGAACGCACACTCCACTGTCTAGGATTCCCTACGAACAATCATCCCAAACATATTGCATATTAGTAAACTGTAAAAAGATCCATATAGAAGACTAAACCGATTACATAAAGCCTGGAATTTCTGCTCAAGACCATCAAAGGCTCTCATTACTACTTTACAACCCACATATATATGCACACATGTTCATATGATGTTTATGTTCTCTTTTGATTGCAGAAATATAAAATGCAACAGCATACCTTTGTAATGATGAATGGGCCGGGTCACAGTTGGCAAAAACGAAAAAGCCTTTAAAAAAATTAGCAAAAAAGGGGTACACAATATATATGTGTGTGTGTGTATTGGTGCTTGTGCGTGTGTCTAGTTCCAAAGTGCATGTAGGTAGTTATAGGGGAATACTTTATTCATGGGTTTTCAATAGAAAGAAATTCCAATCCTGGTTATTCCTGTCCTTCCACACCCTTTCAACATGTTAGGATTTTAGTGTGTTGGCAAATTTCGTGCCATATTTGATATTCCTTTGTACTTCATTGAACTATTTTTCATTGTATTTTGTACTTTTAATGGGACTATCTTGTAATTGTCTGAAGAGGTCAAGAGCTGAAGTTGGAATTGAAGAGCGCACAAGCGAGTTGCAAGGGTCAGGTGAGTTATTTTATTTGAAAAACTATTGGATAGAAAGCTCTCCTCTCACCTCACTTATTTCATTGTCAACTGAGATTGTTAGAACCTGAGAGAAGTTTGTTAATTTCTTTTACTGCTATACCAAGCCATAAACCTCTCATATATAACCCTTATTTCCCACAAATTTTCTAAGAGAATTCCAAGTTATTGTGAAGCTAGAGAGCAACTTAAAACATATGTTGTGTTTTGGAATTTGTGAAATGTCTTTTGGCTACGGTCACATGGCTTCATAATAAATATTATGTAAACATTTGATTTTCATAAAAGCCAAGTACACTTATAACAATGCAATTAGTTTCAAGTGAACATGTAAGAAGGGATTATCCAATAATTACAATTTTTCATATCAAATCACTCATTTTAAAGGTTACGGAAGGAGTTATCGATTCAAAAAATGTTTTTAAACAAGTCAGGGTACAATATAATATATATATATATATATATAGTTATTCTAGAAAGTTATGATGGTAAATTTAATTTGAAGCAATTAGAATAAATCAACTCGATCATTTCAAATATAGGGCTTTGGATGTGTTAACGTATATAGTGTTGTGGGCTTTAGGCTCAGTTAGGTTACTTGTATAACACACATATTTAGTTGTACTGCACACATATGCCTCCTATATTAAGGCACTTATGTACATTCTTTTATCAAGGAATACAATACAATCATTCAGTATTTCTAACATGGTATCAGAGCCACTGCTCTGACCTTTTCTTAGCAGTCTTGTCTATATTGGTGTGACTCCATTTTCAACATCGCTTCCGCCATCACAGCAGCTGCCACAGCCTTTCGCCGTAGAACCTTCGACGTCTACCAGCCGTAGTCTTTGGGTTCCGGACTGGCAGCCGCCGTTGTTGAGGAGTTTCACGCCACAAAGACCACTGCCTATTGCATCACCGCCGCAATATTGCTTCAATTACGTTGGTGAAGGTACCACAAAGATCCTCTTACACTGATCTACTCATTCGTGAAAATCTCATCATCATCGGAGCTTGCACGCGCTCTCACGCGCCACCAAAAGATTCTGCGCCCTAGCTCACACTCTCCACGCACCGCCACTCACCGTCAAAGATAATCACGCGCTTCCACATGCCAGATGTGTTCTTCACGCGCCTCTACGCGCCTACACGCGCCAGATCTCACCTGCTGACGTCAGCCCTAGATGATGTCATCTGCTGACATCATCCTGACGTCATCTTCATCTTCTCTTCTGCTGACGTCATCGCCCAGTCAGCCTGCTGACGTCATCCGTTGACTTTGATAGGGGTTGACCGTTGACTTTTTGCTAGAGTTGACTTTTTGGAGTTCAGGTGCTTCTTACCCAGTTTTTCGTGTAGATTTCATTTTTGCTGTCTATTTTTGCATATTTTGCTTCTAAATGAAGAATAAGGACAAGTTTGCTTCCTTTTGCAACAATCGTCGCCGACAATCCAACAAACGGTTTTGCAATTTTTGCAAACGTTTTGGTCATAATATTGAGACTTGCTATCAGCGCAACAAATCAGCTGTTTCCACTGCTGCTGCTACAATTGCTAACGCTAAGATTGTCCAACCCATGGCTCCTGTCTCTACACAGTCTCAGTCTTCTGGATCCACTTTCTCCATTTCCAAAGATGACCTTATAAATATCATCGCCAATGTCATTCGTATGGTTGGTAATGCATCTTATTCCTCTTCTCTCTCAGCTTTATCTGGTATGTCTCCTACCTCTTGGCTTATGGATTCTGCTTGTTGCAATCACATGACACCTCACTCATCCTTATTTTCTGACCTTAAACTTGCACCGCACCCTCTTAATATTCGTACAGCAAATGGTTCCACAATGTTTGGTCATAATATAGGTTCAGTTTCAACCTCCAACCTCTCGGTTCTTGGAGTCTTTAATGTTCCTAACCTTTCTTATAATTTATTTTCTGTGGGACAATTAGCTGAGTTGGGTTATCGCATTACCTTTGATTATTCTAGATGCATTGTGCAGGATCCTAGGACGGGACAGAAGCCTGGGACTGGTCCCAGAGTTGGGCGTATGTTTCCCGTGGACAACCTTCGTCTTCCACTTGTCGCTCCTGTTTCTATTGCTGCAGCTGCTGCAATTTCTTCCACTCCTTCCCTTGCACTTTGGCATGCTCGACTTGGTCACGTATCTTCCTCTCGGGTACAACAATTGGCTTCTAGAGGTTTGTTAGGTTCAGTGTCCACAGAAAATTTTAATTGTGTTTCATGTCAGTTAGGAAAACAACCAGCTTTGCCTTTCAATACTAGTGAATCCATATCCACTGATATCTTTGACCTTATTCATTCTGATGTTTGGGGGCTTTCCTCTGTCTCTAGTATTGGTGGGTCTAGATATTTTGTTGTCTTTGTTGATGATTACTCTCGCTATAGTTGGATTTTTAATATGGAACATCGTTCTGAATTATTGGAAGTATATTCTAATTTTGCAAAAATGGTTGAAACTCAGTTTTCCAGACGCATCAAAATTTTTCGATCTGATAATGCTCTTGAATACACTCAATATGCTTTCCAAGCTGTTTTGCATTCCTATGGCACTGTTCATCAACTAACTTGTCCAGGTACCTCTCAGTAAAATGGTAGAGCCGAATGAAAACTTCGTCATATTCTTGACACTGTTCGTGCTCTCCTTCTCTCTGCTAAAGTTCCTGCTCCTTTTTGGGGTGAAGTTGCTATTCATGCTGTTCATACTATTAATCGCATTCCGAGTCCTGTTATCCAAAATCAAACTCCATATGAGCGCCTTTTTGGGTCACCTCCAGACTATCACCACCTTCGCTCCTTCGGTTCTGCTTGTTTCGTTCTTCTTCAGCCACATGAGCATAACAAACTTGAGCCTCGGTCAAGGCTTTGTTGTTTTCTTGGCTATGGTGAAACTTAAAAGGGGTATAGGTGTTATGATCCTGTCTCTCATCGTCTTCGTGTTTCCTGTAATGTTGTCTTTTGGGAACATCGCCTCTTTGTCGAACTTTCTCATTTCAGTGCTTTCTTGTCTTCCTCCTCTGTCTTAAATCTTTTTCCAGATAAGACACATATTCCTTCTGTAGCTGCTCCTGATCCTCCTATAGTTGCTCCTGATTCTGTTGCTGTAGACTTCTCTATCCAACCACCAGATATCACTGATCCCTTTCCTAGTTCACCCTTTAATGAACAGGTGGAAGATGAACAGGTTGAAGACGAGCTACCCAACCCCAATCCTGAGCTTGGGTCTTTTGCTCCTGCTTCGCCTGAAGATCTTGCACAAGACATTCCACCTCGTCACTCAACTCGGGTAAGATCTATTCCTGTACATTTACTTGACTATCATTGTTACACTGCTCTTGCTACACTACACGAGCCTCACACCTATCGTGAGGCTTCTACTGACCCTTTATGGCAGATTGCAATGAAAGAGGAAGTTGATGCATTATCTAAAAACCATACTTGGGATTTGGTGACACTTCCTCCTAGGAAATCTGTGGTTGGTTGTAAGTGGATCTACAAGATTAAGACTCGCTCTGATGGGTCCATTGAGTGCTACAAAGCTCGTCTTGTTGCAAAAGGTTTTACACAAGAGTATGGGATTGATAATGAAGAGACCTTTGCTCCGATTGCTCGTATCTCATCTGTTCGTGCCCTCTTAGCTGTTGCTGCTGCCAGTAAATGGGACATTTTTCAGATGGATGTCAAAAATGCATTTCTTAATGGGGATTTAAGTGAAGAAGTGTATATGCAACCTCCTCCTGGTCTCTCTGTTGACTCAAACAAGGTTTGCCACCTTCGACGTGCACTTTATGGCCTTAAACAAGCTCCACGAGCTTGGTTTGCCAAATTCAACTCTACCATCTCTCACTTGGGTTACATGGCCAGTCACTATGATTCTGCCTTATTTCTTCATCGCACTAACAAAGGCACTATTTTACTTCTCTTATATGTGGATGATATGATCATAACTGGTGATGACCTCAGTGGCATTCAAGAACTCAAGGCTTTTCTCAGTCAGCAGTTTGAGATGAAAGATCTTGGATATCTCAACTACTTCTTGGGTCTTGAAATTACTCATTCTACAGATGGACTTTATATTACTCAAGTCAAGTATGCCTCTGAACTCTTGTCTCGCGCTGGACTTACTGATAGCAAGACTGTGGACACTCCAGTTGAGCTTAATGTGCATCTGACTCCCTCAGGGGGGAAACCATTGTCTAATCCCTCTCTTTACAGACGCTTGGTTGGCAGCTTGGTTTATCTCACTGTCACTCGTCCAGACATTTCCTATGCTGTTCACCAAGTGAGCCAGTATCTGTCTGCTCTACGATCGACTCACTATGTTGCTGTTCTGCGCATTCTTCTATACTTAAAGGGCAATCTCTTCTATGGTCTTTTCTACTCTGCTCAATCTCCTTTTACTCTTCATGCATTTTCTGATGCTGATTGGGCAGGAGACCCTACTGATCGCAGGTCCACCACTGGTTATTGCTTTCTTCTTGGTTCTTCTCTGATTTCTTGGCGAAGCAAGAAACAAACTCATGTGGCCTGCTCCAGTACTGAAGCAGAATTTCGTGCCCTTGCCGATACCACATCTGAGCTCCTTTGGCTACGATGGCTTCTCAAAGACTTAGGTGTGTCTACATCCTCTGCTACTCCTCTTTATTGTGACAACCAGAGTGCTATTCATATTGCTCACAATGATGTCTTCCATGAACGGACTAAACACATTGAGATCGATTGTCATTTTATCCGTTTTCATCTTGTCCATGGTGCTCTCAAGCTGATCTCAGTCTCCTTTAAAGATCAACTTGCAGATATCTTCACCAAGTCACATCCTAAGGGACACCTTCGTACTTTGGTTGACAACATCAAGTTGGTCTCACATCCACCTTGAGTTTGAGGGGGGCTGTTAACGTATATAGTGTTGTGGGCTTTAGGTCCAGTTAGGTTACTTGTATAGCACACATATTTACTTGTACTGCACACATATGCCTCCTATATAAAGGCACCTATGTACATTCTTTTATCAAGGAATACAATACAATCATTCAGTATTTCTAACAGGATGGAAGTATAAGCATACTAACTTTTTATTGAATTAATTTTTCATAAATCCCACTGTTATATTACATGTTCTCTGTGTTCTTATCATGCATGCTAAGTTTTGTATTAATTAGATGTTGGTCACTATTCGATCTAAAAATCTATCTTTGATGCACAATTTTAAGTACAAAAATTTGAAATTTAAACATATAATTGACGACATAGTTATTGATTTCAAATCATTTTAAAATTTTGCAAGCATGTAGAGTACGAGGAAAAAAATATAATTCAATGGCAGATTTGTTAAAATTTGCACCCAATAAAAAAAAATATTTGGTAATGTAGTATAACTTAAAGCTACATCAAGTATAACTTGAACTCATCTTTTATATATGTGTGTGTGTTTGTGTGGACAAGATCAAGTTACTTAGTATAACTATAAATGATATTATACCACTTCGATATTATATATTGAAGTGATATCTTTTGGTTATTGTTAAGAGCTTCCTAAGAAGTTATTATATAATTTGTGTGATTTTCAACGAAAGTATTCTAACTTGAAAGGGAGTAATGAATTTGTGAAGAGCTACTATGAAAAATTCAAATTCTAAATGAATCCACAATTTAACAAGTTTAAAAGGCTAAAACTATTTTGCTAGAAATTAAAGTGTCATGTAAGAAATCAAATTGAATTCTATATTTTAGATACTTGATTTGATTTAGGGGGATGGATCATATAAAATAGTGCCATGTGTTCCTCCCTGACACTCTCAGTGCTTCAACTTTTATAATATCTTAATGCAGGATGTCGCGAGTTACTATTTACGAGGTGAGTTCAAGGTTGATCCATTTAAAAAATGTGATATTGAGCACAATGAGCAGGAATCAATGATGGAAATAAAATGCACAAAATTAATTGTGAAGGTTTGGAAAACTTTATTCCTTAACCATTCAGAATTTCCATATATATATATATATATATATAAACTCTAGCTTCTCCACCAACACTTTTATCATCGCCCAATAGATTTTGAAACCAAAACATGCTGATAACTACCGTAGACGTACTCAAAAAAAAAATAAAAAATAACTACCAAAGACCGATAGACGTAGACCAAAACAAAAAATAAAAGTAAAATAAAATAAAAGAAGAAGTGGAGGAATATGATTGCCATTAAAATAAGTAGGTGATAAATTTTAGAAGAAAAAAAATCTTGTTTAATGCATAAAAGACATCAAAGAACATATCCATTCGTTAAGGAATGATGTGTGTGCAGAGTCATCAAGGAATGATGTGTAACAAACACTTTTATACGATATCATCTAAGTAGTAAAAATAATCATATATTAAATTGAAAAATATACCTAAACTACCCTAAGGTCATTTATTTAAGTTCGATTAAATTAACTTGTCATAATAATATCAATTCGAGGCTATCATATTAGTAGAACAAGTATATTTATTACTCAACTTGACCAACAACCCATTTTGCACCCATTAAGAATTTAAATGCAACACAATAACTATGAAAATTTTCCTTTTACTCTTCATGTTGCTACTAGGGGTAGGGGCGGCAAAATCAACCCAAACCCATTTGCCCACCCAAACCCACCCACTTAAAAGAGACCCAAATCCACCCAATTATTAGTTAGGTTAAATGGGTATTAACCCAATTAAACCTAATTAACACTAATGTTTATTGGGTTTTAATTGGGTACCCAATTAGACCCAATTATTATCCAAGTACCATTTCTACAAATCACCCAACTCCAAAACCACTAAAATTACCAAAATACCCCCTCAACCTAAAAAATGACCAAAATAACACCCAAACCTAAAAATGACCAAAATAACCTTAAAACCTAAAAAATGACCAAAATATGCCCAAAACCCAAAAAATGACCAAAATACATCTTGAGACCTAAAAAATGACCAAAATACCACAACAACCTAAAAATTACCAAAATACCCTTGAAACATAAAAAAATGACCAAAATACCCCTGAAACCCAAAAAAAGATCAAAATACCTCCCAAATCCCAAAAATGACCAAAATACCCTCGAAACCTAAAAAATGACCAAAATACCCCTAAAACCCGAAAAATAACGAAAATACCCTCGAAACCCAAAAATGACCAAAATACCTCCGAAACCCAAAAAATGACGAAAATACCCCTAAAACCCAAAAAATGACCAAAATACCCCTGAAACCTAAAAATGATCAAAATACTCTTGAAATCTAGAAAATGACCAAAATACCCCCGAAACCTAAAAATTACCAAAATACCTCTGAAACCTAAAAAATGGCCAACATAACCTCGAAGCCTAAAAAATAACTAAAATAACCCTGAAACCTAAAAAATAACCAAAATAACCCCGAAACCTAAAAAATGACAAAAATACCCTCGAAACCTAAAAAATGGCCAAAATAACCCCGAAGCCTAAAAATTGATCAAAATAACCTAGAAACGTAAAAATGACCACAATAACCCTAAAACCTAAAAATGACCAAAATAACCCTGAAGTCTAAAAATTGACAAAAATAACCCTGAAACCTAAAAATGACCAAAATACCCCCTAAAACTATAAAATTACCAAAATAGGGGTTTAGGGTATCTTAGTCATTTTTTAGGTTTAGGGGGGTATTTTGGTCATTTTTTATGTTTAGAGAGTATTTTGGTCATTTTTTAGTTTTACGAGGGATTTTGGCAATTTTTTAGGTTTATGGTGTATTTTTATCGACTTACAGGTTTAAGGGGCTTTTTTGTCATTTTATAGGTTTCGGGGTATTTTGGTCATTTTTTAGGTTTTGAGGATATTTTGGTCATTTTAAGGTTTAGGGGTTATTTTGGTTGTATTTAGGTTTCAGGGGGTATTTCAGTTAACTTTTAGGTTTTGAAGGTATATCGATCATTTTTTAGGTTTAGGGGGTATTTTGGTCATTTTTAGGTTTAGGGGCTATTTTGGTCATTTTTAGGTTTCTAGGTTATTTTGGTCAATTTTTAGGCTTCGTGGTTATTTTGGCCATTTTAAAGGTTTTGTTGTTATTTTGGTCAATTTTTAGGCTTCGTGGTTATTTGGTCATTTTTAAGGTTTTAGGGGTATTTTGGTAATTTTTAGGTTTTAGGGTTATTTTAGTCAATTTTTAGGCTTCAAGGTTATTTTGGCCATTTTTTAGGTTTTAGAGGTATTTTTGTAATTTTTTAGGTTTTGGAGGTATTTTGGACTTTTTTGGGTTTATGGGGTATTTTGGTCATTTTTTGCATTTCAGGGGTATTTTTGTCATTTTTTTTAATGTTTTGGGGGTATTTTGGTCATTTTAAGGTTTCAATGGTATTTTGGTCATTTTTTGGGTTCTAGGGGTATTTTGGTCATTTTGTAGGTTTCGAGATTATTTTGGTAATTTTTAGGTTTCTGAGGTATTTTGGTCATTTTTTATGTTCTAGGGGGTATTGTAGTCATTTTGTGGGTTTTGGGGGTATTTTGGTCATTTTTTGGGTTTCAGGGGTATTTTGGTCATTTTTTGGGTTTTGGAGGGTATTTTGGTAATTTTAAGGTTTTGGAGGTATTTTGGTCATTTTTTGGGGTTTCGGGGGTATTTTGGTCATTTTTGGATTTCGGGGGTATTTTGGTAATTTTTTTTGTTTCGGGAGTATTTTGATCATTTTTTGGATTCGGGGGTATTTTGGTCATTTTTTGGGTTTTGGTGGTATTTTGGTCATTTTCTGGGTTTCGGGGGTATTTTGGTCATTTTTTTGGGGTTTTGGGGGTATTTTGTTAATTTTTAGGTTTTTGGGGTATTTTAGTCATTTTCGAAAATTTTAGAGTACTTTGGTTATTTTCACTTTAGTGGCATTTTGGTAATTTTGATAATTGGGTAATTGGGTGGGTTGGGGTTTACCCATAATAATTGAGTTGGGTTGGATTTGGGTTAAAAACAATTAGTTAAATGGGTTTTAAATGGGTAAATGGGTTTTATATACCCAACCCAATTATGCCCACCCCAAACCCACCCAAACCCGCCCATTTGCCACCCCTAGTCTAGGGGTGAGAAAAGCAACTTAGACACGTCCAAAACCTATCGACATGAATCGATCTTGTCGAATACGATCGCCTCTGAACACTTCAATTGACAACAGGTTTCATTCATTAAACCCGACCATATTCGAGTTGGGTGTCATGCAAATCCTTAAACTCGACACTCTTGACTAATTTTTAAGCTTTTATGCGTCTCCATTCCATTAGCCCTCCAGATTTCTCACCTCTCCATGGTTGAAATGTTGCACCGTAACTCTATATTCCTCTTTAAATTAAAAGCAATGTAACTTATCCTTTTGTGATTCCATAATATAAAATTTTTTATTTATGGGCATATTTTATGTTTATAAGTTTTTAAAATAAATAACTATCAAAATCTTTAAAAATATATTTAAAATTAAAGGAATTCTATTTCAAATAATTTTTTTTTTCTCTCAACATACAAGGATACGAATGCAAAAATGTTCCTGGCGTGTCTGACACAAAGACGCCGGGTATTTTGAGGTGTTCATACTTCTTAGTTCTAAAATGAATGCTTTAAAAGCATGGTGCCCAGTGTCCACTTCTGAGCCCCTTCATTGTGTCAGCCCGGCTCTATAAGACCTTAGCACACACTACTTTCAAAGGTGGAATCACTTGGGCTATCACTGACTCTCTCAAAGTCACCTCCATCTACTCATCACCAGGGCCTTCATGTTGAGAAGTGCTCGTATAAGACTTGTAAGAACTTAAAGCCTACCCTCATACTGGCTGAAATTGAACCTCCAACAGGCCATGAGAATCTCTCATTACAACTTTACAGCTTTTATATATATGCACATGAAATGATGTTTTTGTTCCCATATAATTACAGGTATATAAAGTGCAGAAGCATACCTTTGTAATGATAAATGGGAAAACTTTTATATATATAGACCTGGCCTGAAGGTTAATGAGTGCCTTAAGCCTGGGAGTAATGGGCGTCCACTTTGAATTAAAGATAAAGTAGAGATCACAGTTTGAGTTCATAAGTGTAAGTAGTCTCCAGGGGAATACTGTATACATGGTTTTCAATAGATAAGGAATTCCAATCCTGGTTCCTGCAACTAAAATTTACCCTCATTTATCTCTCTGACGATCTTAAACAAAGCACAATCCATAACACAACTCACCAAAGCTCTTGATAATCATAATAATCACATATTAAAGTACTAGCATTATCAAATTAGTACCATACACTCGCACCTCTAACTTAAACCTGTAGTCATGCTAATTTTTCCAGATTTGTATTGTTAGTACCAAAACATGCAGAAGTCCTGTGTAACCAGGAAAATTTGAATCAATTGCTGCTACAGAGGATAATATTGTAAGAATATTTGTGTTCTTCATTGAGCCTTGAAAATTCAATCATTTGGCCTTCCAAATCTAGGGGTGAATATCTGGCCAATTGCTTCAAGCGCAGAAACATTCCAACTCTCAGCATGCCTAACAATCGGTTGAATGAAAAGAGCAAACTACCTGTAATTAGCAGCAATTTTGGCCTACGCACCAGAAGTTCACACATGCACATTGCTTCAATAGAAACAGCTTTTATTTCTTACTTTAAGCTCTTCGTCTAATTCTTAGATTGTACTCCCATCTATGCAAATGAGGGGCCTCCATGGAAGTTTCAGGTAAGTCCTGCAGGCGAAAAAAAAAAAAAAAAAAAAAGCTCATAATTAGGCTGGACCTACAGCTAGTGGTAAAAGGAATATTAATAGGCTGACGCAATCAAGGAGAAGTGTTTTTGTACTTCAAAGTGCAAGAAAATAATAGCTGTTTGTGGAAGTGAAGAGGCAACAAGCCAACAGTGAATCAATTACACTAGTTCCTTTGAAATATTTTCAGTTTCGAATCTGCAGTAGAATAATCTTGATTTGTCCGAAAACTAAATAAAAGCCCACACATGACCTCCTTCGTGCAAGGCATCTCATTTGGAAATGGCATTATCACATTGTAGAAATGGCAAATATATAATGGTGCAACAGATAGCACTTAATAATAGTTTTGATTTACATATTTATTTAGTGTGCCTGGCACACATCATAGTTGATAAGCACTGTAGTAAATTACATTTCTCCAGACATTGGTCTTGCTATGCAAAACAGTACCATATTACTTAGTAACTGCATTTTACATATTTTTCTATGGCACCTACCACACTGCATGGTCAATAAAGTAGTCAGCAAGCAAATCACACATCTCTCAGCATTAGCATGGATGTCCAAAAGAACAGTATAATGCAAAGCACATAAAGCAGAAATACACTTCATTGCACGAAGCCTCTTGAGTAAAGAATAAGTCTAGTGACAGTGGAAAGCAATAAAAGAAGTTCTAGTGGTGGATCTATTTGAAAGTGATTGCTCACCAATTACAGTTTTGCCATTTTAGCAAATTATGAAAAATGGTGTGAAAAGAGTTGTCATTAGTAGAATAGGTTTGGTAAAAATGATATCACAAATAACATACAACTCTAACAAAAAATTAGAATAGAATAGGAAAAATTACTGCATGATATGCAGAACAAACTATGAGTTAATGGGGATTAGCTTCTAAGAGCATTTATTTTCATTATTTTAAAAAACATATAAAGTAATCTACTATTTTATACAAAGAACAGTAACAAGTAAATTCTTAAACACCTCACAAATAACATACAATTCTAACAAAAAATTAGACTAGAATAGGAAAAATTACTGCATGATATGCAGAACAAACTATGAGTTAATGGGGATTAGCTTCTAAGAGCATTTATTTTCATTATTTTAAAAAACATATAAAGTAATCTACTATTTTATACAAAGAACAGTAAAAAGTAAATTCTTAAACACCTCACAAATAAAATACAACTCTAACAAAAAATTAGAATAGAATAGGAAAAATTACTGCATGATATGCAGAACAAACTATGAGTTGATGGGGATTAGCTTCTAAGAGAATTTATTTTCATTATTTAAAAAAAAAAAAAAATCTACTATTTTATACAAAGAACAGTAAAAAGTAAATTCTTAAACACCTCCTTTCCCTGAAGAGAGCAAGTACAAAGAATATCTGAGCTTATTTAGCACCAAAACACACACACACAATTGACCATGTTAGGCACCTTAGGTTCCACGTTGCAAGCACAAAATTAGCTTTGGAATTGATACCCTGCAGTGAAGTCATATTATCAGACAATAATGAATTCCATATATGCCTTGATTTGATAATAAATTATGTGAATAGTGTTGTACAGGAGTAAAGAGCCCATGTTCCATATGCTTTAAATTCTAAAACAGACAACTTTACAAAGTCATTATAAAAGAACAAAAGGCAACAAGCAGAATAATGTGTCTTACAAAATCCTTGAAGATCTGGAAATCCATAGGGTTTCCATCTGGTAGATCTGGAGCTGACCTTAATGAACTAATGGGGGGTTCAAATGGGACATAACTCATTATTATGCGGCATAAAAAATTTAGATAAAACCAGATAAAATACAAACTCAACTGATTTTTTTATAGTTGACATCTAGGTATATGAAAGCTGGATTTGCAGAAACTGTACATCTCTTTTTCTAGAAAATTGCAGTTTACCATTTCCTTCAAAATACCCCAAAAGAAATTCTGTAAACAAAAGTCTGCCATTTATTCATATACTTCTAAGTGAAACTATATGACTCAACTTGGCATCACAGAAGACATCCAGAATCTATACAGAAACCCATGCAAAACAGTATAAAAAAGGCAGATTTGTAAAATGGAGACAAACTCACAAATTCTTTGTTTCACATATTCTTAAGAACAATGTTAAGCTAAATATGGAGATAACTCATGTTTTCATGTTTCCATTGGATTTCATAATCTTAGCCTCTACCTCCATTAATGTGCAGATATCCAACCATTCCATTATTATAAATAAAATCAATTTTCACATAGAGAATGACTACCTTCTCAAGCTTTTGTAATCCAATTGATGGACAGTCAAAGAAAGGAACAAGCAATTTCAAGTTGCGTGAATACAACTCCTTACCTGAAGGTGATGAGCAGAGATATTAGTTTATCCTTCCCATAAATATTTGCACTTTTGCACACAGTGGCAATTTTTAGTCACTCTCAGAAACTCAGAAACAGGAGAGAGAGAGAGAGAGAGAGAGAGAGAGAGAGATTTAAGGCATCTGGTATTATTTGGGTATGTCACAAAATCTGGTTAGATACTAGATACTAGATACAAGGATCTAAGTCAAATTTTCACCTGTGGACAGAATACAAAGGTTGATGTGATAGTGTTACCTTATAATAGGTCAATCACCTAGATACAAAACTTGGACAAAAATTAAATATATCTATCAGATTCAACAGGACAAATTTTGCTTCAAATTTAGAATATGTAAGTCAAAAGTCGAGCATGATTAACAAAAGGTAAGTAGGATAACAATTCTGACTAAATTCATAATTAGAGATGTTTGTTTTTTTTGGTGTTATTCCATTCTTATAGAATCTTAATAAACTGAAACTCAGACATATCAAACGACCAATCACAACGAAAATTGCGGAAACATTCTAGTTAGAAAAATACACCATTATTCTTCTTACCTCGAAATCTGATAGTTGGATCTTCGAAGATACAATCTTCAGCATAAATTGCAGAAGTGAAAACCCCTATTTCAGATGAAAAGATGATATTACTGCACATTGCCAGAAAAATGCCTAATAGTTAACTGATTTCAATTCGAGTGAATTTAGTTCACAAAGAAAATACAGAGCTCTTTAAAACAGTTCAAAGACACCTGTGAGCAGATGCCATACAGAGAACTTACCATTTGTCGAGATTATACACTTAAGGTGGACAGATCTATAAGATCACTAAGACATCTCATTGGGGAGCATTAGTGATTATTACCATTTAAGCTGAATAATTCTCTTGGAATTGCCTCACTTTCTTTTCAAGTTAGTTCTCTAGAGCCCATTTTCCTTTTTCAAATCAATTCCTTTAACTAATTTATAATTTCGTTTTTTAACCCACCCATTAACACACAGAAAATTTTGGAGTGTGAGAAGGTACCTGTTACAAAGTAGGCATTCTCATAATCAGAATTGAGGATCAGTACAACATCATCAATGCCCGAAACTTCAATCTCTTTCTCTTTCCAATCTGCAAAATATCAAATTATTTTAGTCATTTTTTTTGGGTCTTGGGGGATATTTGGTAATTTTTTAAGTTTTTGTTGGGGGGGGGGGGGGGGGGAGAGAGAGAGAGAGAGAGAGAGGTATTTTGGTCATTTTAATGATTTTTAAACAAATTTTGTGATTTTAGAGACATCGGAGGTATTTTGCTCATTTTAGAGATTTGGGGATGTTTTGGTTATTTTAATGGTTTTTGAGTATATTTGGTTATTTAAGAGATATCAGAAGTATTTTGATTATTTTAGAGATTTTATGGTTATTTTGCTCATTTTAGAAATTTTGAGGATAATTTTGGATGTCTAAGGGTATATTAGTAGTTTTAGAAGTGTAGGGGTATTTGTGTCATTTTAGGTATTTAATGGTATTTTGGTAATTTTGGAGGTCAAGAGGGTATTCAAGTAGTTTTAGATGTATTTGGGTCATATTGGATTAAATGAGTAGGTTACTAATTAAATGGGTTGGATTTGTAATGAATAATTAATTTATATATAAACGAGTCATAAATAGATAAATGAGCAATTATACATCCAACCCATTTATAACTCAAGCCACCCATTTGCCACCCCTAGTTTTCAGAGTGCGGGCAACGGCACAATGGGTTCTACGTACTTCTACTCAAGCTTGCACACATGCACGTTACTTACGTACGTATACAATTTATATTCTTCCACTTCTAGAATAAAATTTTTAGTTTCAAGTTTTTCTGGGATTGGTCATAATTACAAGTCAATAATTAAGTAAAATTTTAATAATTAAATGGAGCTAATTTTTTCTTTGGAAATGTTATGTTATATCCATGACATACTCTTCAAATACGAGGTTGAATATATTAGTGATATTGACATTCCAACTCCACCACTTAAAAAGTTAATGTTGCAGCAAAAGGAAAGTACGAAAAATATTATGAAGATGATACTGGAGATATTTTGCTTATATTAATAAATAAACTTGACAATAAAAAATATATTTGAAGACATGTTAAAACACTGTTTGATACGATAATGGTTAACTTAAACATATCAGCAAGATCATCTAAAACATACAATCAACTTTTGATTGAGAAGTTTAGTGGTACCACAATGAAAAAAAGTGACAATGTCAATGTAGATGTCAACAAATGATTTGTTATTGCAAAAGATTCTTTTTTTTTTTGATAACCAAGTAAACTTCCCATTCATTAAACTATAAAGTCATTCAAGAGGGATACATCATACATAAGCTGTTGCTCAATAACAGGTGGGGTGTCTTCCACCCAAACATTAACATCAGATACAAATCTGGCATTTTGTGCCATAATGTGTGCTGCAGAATTCTTGTTTCTGCAGATGTGTTTGACTTCCCAAGAATCAAAACCACAAAGGCTCATCTTTGCTCCTTCAATCACCTTAATGATAGAGCTTGGCGCCATGCTATTCGCTTTCAAAGACATAACAACAACCTGGGCATCACTTTCCAGAATTACCTTCTTTAGACTTAGCTCCCTTGCAAAGATAATACCTTCCTCAATTGCTTTGGCCTCCACTTCCAGTGCTTTCAGGGGAAAATCACATTTTTTGCTCATTGCTCCCATTAGCTGTCCGAGTTCATTCCTTATGACCACCCCCACTCCACAGCATCCCAAGTCCTTAAACACCGCTCCATCAACATTTATCTTGTAGAAGCCATTTTTTGGAGGGGACCATGACTGTCCATGAGAAGGTGCCAGTCTGTTCTTTCCCTTTTTAAGCTGTCTGACCTCCTTCGTGTACGCTGCCACCTCTCGTGCTATCAGCTCCGGGCTTTTGCTCTTACCCCCATGACTTACTGTGTTTCTGTTGTTCCACAGACCCCAAGCCGTGACTGCAAACAACTCCCAATCAATCCCAGGCCGCCTCTCTAAAAAGTCCCACACTATATCAACAAAGTCCCTTGGTATGACCTCCAACAGCGGTAGCTTCAGCCTTGTGTTACTCCACACTTCCCCTGCCACTTTGCACCCCCACAGAATATGCCCAGATGTTTCACAACCCCCACACAGGACACAAACATCATCCCTCCCAATACCCCTAGCCCGTAATTGATACTTGGTTGGAAGAATATTTGAGCATGCTCTCCACATAAACATTCTCAGCTTATTTGGACAATTTAAACTCCAGATATGTTTCCATAAGCCTTTCATACCAGCTGTGTCTGAACATTCACCTCTTTCAAACTTGGGGTGTGCTTCTCGCAAAAGAGTTTGAGCCACCTTATATGCACTATTTACTGTAAACATACCCTTTGGTGTCCAAGCCCAGATTAGGGAGTCCCAAGGCAGCCGAGGACTTAGGGGAATACCAAGGATAATATTGGCTTCATGGGGAAGGAACATTCTCCTTATTTTTGCAACATCCCAGCTTCGCGTATCTATGTCAATAAGTTCTGCCACTACTTCAGCCTCGGGCTGAGGGGGCTTCGGGCTTACAACTTTAAAGACTTCCGGTGTTGGAAGCCACCGGTCATCCCAAATGCTCACCTTCTCCCCATTTCCAATAGCCCACCTCGCCCCCCTTTCAACTATTTCCCTTGCTGCCATGATGCTTCTCCATGCATAGGACGGCCGACAACCTAATTCAGCTTCCAAAAAGGATTTCTTCGCAAAATATTTTGCCTTAAAGACTCTATGGACCAAAGAGTTCTGATTTGTCAAGATTCTCCATCCTTGCTTAGCGAGAAGTGCTAAATTAAAAGCTTTCAAGTCCCTAAAGCCCATTCCGCCTTTTTCCTTCGTTGTGCACATCCTCTTCCATGACATCCACGCCATTTTCCTCTCCTTATCTTTCTGCCCCCACCAAAAGTTGCTTAACATAGAATTTAGCTCATTACGAAGAGAGTCCGGAAGCTTGAAGCAACTCATTGTATACGTGGGTGTTGCTTGGGCCACGGCCTTAATGAGCACCTCCCTACCAGCATTAGACAGCAATCTACCTTTCCACCCAGCTATATGTCTTCCAACTTGGTCTTTGATTCGATTGAAAGATTTTCTCTTCCCCTTCCCAATTAACGGAGGTAGTCCTAGATACTTCTCATGATGTTGGATGATTTGCGCCCCAAATTTTTGTTGCACATAATCTTTTGTTTCCCTTGGTGTGTTTTTGCTAAAAAAGAGGGAAGTTTTTTCTTTGTTTAGCTTCTGCCCTGATTCTCCCTCATAGTCCTCCAACACTTTTATTACCCTATCACATTCCTCTACGGATGCTCTACAAAACACAATACTATCATCTGCAAACAGAAGGTGGGAAATTCGTGGGGCTCCTCTACTTACAGCCACCCCCTTTAAGAAACCTTCCCTTTCTTCCTTCTTAATCATAGCAGATAAACCCTCGGCACATAACAAAAAGAGGTAAGGGGAGATAGGATCCCCCTGCCTCAGTCCTCTAGTCGGAATGATTTTACCTTTTGCTTCCCCATTAATTAACACCGAATACTCCACCGTACTCACACACATCAATATGAGAGATATCCATCTTTCCTTAAAGCCCAACCTCCTCATCATCGCCTCCAAATACGCCCATTCAACCCTATCGTAGGCTTTGCTCATGTCAAGTTTAACCGCCATAAACGCTTCCTTCCCTTTTCTCCTCTGGTCTATACTGTGCATTGTTTCAAAAGCCACCAATACATTATCCGAAATAATCCTACCAGGTACAAAGGCATTTTGGGATTCATCAATGATCTCAGCCAGGATACTTTTAAGCCTATTTGCCAGAACTTTGGAAATTAGCTTATAGATAACGTTACACAGGCTGATGGGACGATACTCCGTAATTTTTTGGGGGGATTTCACCTTGGGGATGAGGCAAATATAAGTTTTATTAATACCACTGGGCAACACACCCGAATTAAGTGAGTCTAAAACACATTTTATCACTTCAGGACCCACAATATCCCAATATTGTTGGTAGAAAATAGGGGACATACCGTCTGGCCTGGGTGCCTTTGTGGGATGCATCTGGTTGAGAGCTCGCCTAACCTCCTCTGCCTTGAACTTTGCCTCAAGAATTTCGTTCATATCCTGGGTAACCCTTTTGTCGATAGCACCCAGACTTGCGTCGAATGGATGATCAGTCTTGAAGATTGTCTCAAAATACTCAAGAATGGTGCTTTCAATATCTTCCTGATTTTCCTGCCAAACCCCATCTGCCCCCTGTATACCTCCAATATTATTTCGCCTTCGTCTCTGGCTTGCTGTGGCGTGGAAGAACTTTGTGTTGCGATCCCCCCATTTAATCTAAGAGGCTCTGGACCTTTGATTCCACATAATCTCCTCTCTGGTTAACATCTCGTTAATCTCCCTTCTTAGCCCTTGAATCTCTTCTGCCTTCTCATGCAAACAATTAAGACCCTCCAACTGTTGCAATCTCTCCTGTTTTTGCTTCAAACCTCTATTCACGTTCCCGAAAACTCTCCAATTCCAACCTTGAAGACTCACTTGACATCTCTTCAATCTTTCCATTATACTGTACTCCGTCCCCCAACTGTATGGGTCCCAAGCTCCCTCCACCACATCCTTACATCCTTCCTCCCTCACCCACATAGCCTCAAATTGAAAACGTTTCTTTACAGGTTTTCTAGGATATACCTTTTTTCAGAGTTAAATCAAGTAAACAGTGATCAGAGCTAGACATGGAGCTGTGATATACTCTGGCTTCCGGGTAGAGCTCCGACCAACTAGAATTTGCCACCATGCAATCAAGTCTGAGTAGCATCCTTTGTTCCCCAAAACGCTCATTGCACCATGTGAAACATTGTCCAACAAAACCCAAATCAAAAAGGCCACACTTACTCAGGCTTTCTCGAAATCCCTCCATCTATTTCAGCTCCCTCTCATTCCATCCAAGCTTTTCATTTTGATGAGTAATTTCATTGAAGTCACCAAACACAACCCACGGCATCGTACATTGATTCTTCAAAGCAACAAGGAGCTGCCACGAAATATGCCGCTTACTCGCGTCGGGATGGCCATAGAAGCCGGTTGCCCTCCATGGATTTTGCGTCGACCCATCTCGGACCACCACATCAATGTGAGAGTGCGAACAACTCTTTAAGCAAACCTCTGTACCTTCCCTCCAAATTAGAGCTAGACCCCCGCTTCTGCCATCACTTGGGACCACAATACCTTGTGTGAAGTTGAGCTTGTTTTGGATTCCTTTTATTTTACCTACACCGGCCTTCGTCTCAGACAAAAACACCAGCAACGCGTCCTTCTCTTTCACCGCATCAGTGAGATTTCGAATTGCCAGGGAGGACCCGAGACCCCGGCAATTCCAGGCAAAGATACTCATGAGGCTCGGCGGTGCTGCGCTGCAGCCACCGCCTCTCCGCCATCCTTGTGTTCTTCCTTTCTTTGTTGTTCTTCCTTTCTTTGTTGTTCTTCCCACCCTAACGCCTCACTCTGTTTCTGATTCTTTCTCCTTTTCAGTTCAAGTACGTTGGGGTCTAACTCTTGTACAGGAGTTGGACCACTACGTTTTCGTTTCCTTGGGCTTTTTTCCCCTTTGGGCTTGATTTGTTTTGCTTCCCTGGCCAACCTTTTCCAGTGCCCACTCGTTGGGCCGAGCTTGGATGAGACCCACCCCTCATTTGGATCATAGCACATAGCCATCGAGCCCATATTTGAATCCTGGGATGTTGGGCACCCCACGGTATTTTCCTGGTCTTTATTTGGCGCCAAAGCATATTTGAATTCAGGCGTGTTACCTGGGCTGGGTGTTTTCTCCCATACCATGTGTGGCAGCTGCTCCCCTGTGTCAGTGGGAAGGTTCAAAGTGCTTGCACTAGTTTGGGCTTTCAGCTTAACTAGCTTTTCCTCCCCCTCACTAATCTTTCCTTTTTCATGCAAGTTTTTCTCTGTTTGACAGGAAAGCTTGTGGGTTGGCTTCTCCAGATTGTTTGTTTCTTCCCTTCCATCCATCCTTTTCGCCACGTCTGCCCTACTCCCTTCGCACGACTTTTCAGGCACTATAGCCTGCTCCGCCACCTCCGCCACCTTCTCCGATGCCCCTCCAGTAACCACCTTTCCTCTGTTCGGCCAGTTGCTCTGTTTTTCAAACTCTACTCCACCTCTTTTATTTGGCTCTCCCCTTAGCCATGCCCCATACTGCATCTGTTCTTCTTCATTTTGACCATTACTATCCGTTGTTTCCGGGCATTCTCTTAATGCATGACTGAGGAGTCCGCACCTATAGCAGAAATTGGGGAGTCGTTCATATCTGAACTGTATCCACCGGCTCTCTCCACTTTCAATGGTAACCTTTTTTCCCCTCACAAGCTTTTTTGTAATGTCAACTTTGACCCTAACTCGAAGATATTTGCCCCATTACACTCCTGAGTCAGCGACATCCACTTCCATGACAGACCCGAGTTTCGACCCAATTGCCCATGCCGTTTCTTTGGTTCTACACTTCAGAGGTAAGTTAAGGATTTGGACCCAGAAAGGACACCACTTCAGCTCCATCTCTCTCGGCGTTAATTCTGCCTCAAACTCCTGGATGATCACCAGTTGTTTCTCATAGCTCCATGGTGACATGTCCATTATCCTTTTCTTGTCCCTTTCGTCCCCAAACTCCGCGAGGAACAGGTCCTCTTCCAGTTCGCTAAAGTTGACCCCTTTGCTCGGCTTCCAGAGCATTCTCAGGTTTTTCCTAAGAGCTTTCACCTGTACACTCTTGTGAGTAAGGATTTTTAGCACTGCACACAATCTACCCCTAGCCTTGGCCGCTTTAGTGCTATTATTTCCTAACACAATGCCCTCGCCTTCTTCCTCCGTAAAAGACAGCTTATTCCACAGCTCTTCTAACTCTTCTGCCATACTCCTTCACTTCTATTTCCCCTGCCTTATACACCCCGCGTTGCAGATGAATAAAGTTACCCCTCTTCGTCTACTCTACTAGTAAAAAGACCCAGGAGAGACAGGAACCCACTAATGCCTTCACTCAAACGGAAAGCACTCCACTTCTTGCAAAGAGCAGGAACCCACTAATGCCTTCACTCAACGGAAAGCACTCCACTTCCTGCAAAGAGCAGGAACCATGTAAGGGCTACTTGACTTTAGCAAAGCATTTTTTTTTTATTGCAAAAGATTCAATTGGTCTGTTTTAGACCTCTAATAAGTTTAATTGAGTCCTCTAAGTTTAAATAGTGAAGAGTGAAGATATTGTTCAGAGAGAGAGATCCTCCTGCCAATTTGGCCACCAACATTGAGAGGATGCACACACTTCCTTTTATTTATTTTTAATCAATATATTTTGTATTAGTTTTTTTTTTTTTTTTCCACTTCAAAATTTGATGTGAAGGTATTATATCTGAAGCAAGGTATTATTTTTTTTAATTATTTATCATTATTTCTTTCCAAATTGTAAAATAATTTTCGATCCATTGACAATAGGGAATATTTAAACCTTGATTGTGAGTGTATTTTGTTTGTGTGAGACTATGTATATATCTATCTATATATATATATATATATTTATTTATTTATATAGAATCATACATCAACCCAGTATGAATCAATCCATTTGTAGAGTTTCATTCTGTTTCCATCCAACTTTAATCTACACATTTCCATTGTCCTTCCCTCGCTCCTCCCTCCTCAATCCAAGCGGGCCGGGCCTATAGGACAGAGAAGTCTTCATGCAATAATGTATATATAATATAAAGAATGGTCTTCCAAGCTAAATCAGAAAGAAGCTACAGCTAGCTGTTTGTCTTCATTGATCAAGCTGCATAATCTAGTAGCGTGTTGAAAACTTATGATGACTTGGCTGTATCTTCTAAAATTTATCAAACCTCGTGGGCATTTTTGGCTACATGGCTTTGATAAGAATTCTGTTCACTATGCTACCGTTTCTTGTGGACTTGGTCATAATGTAATCAAGCTTCAAATTATTTTATCTAGGGGGTCAAGCTAAATAGTAAAATTTCAAAATCTCATTCTAAGAAAACGATTTTTTTTACTTGGGTTCACATCTTTAGAGAGATCAAATTGAACTTGGATAGGATTATTCTGTATTGAAAATTTTGTCAAAATTCTAGGAGGGGGAACAAATAATTTCAAAGACTAATTAGGATTTTGTTACCACTTAATGAAAAACTTGAAAAACTAGGGGAGCCATGGCCCCCTTGGCCTCAACGTGGCTCTGCCATTGAGCCGAAGCTAGATGTGAGTAGAGGTAATATCTAAATCTTACGTGAGATTTAACAAATAACGTACTCCTATAAAAGTAAACCAACGTTGAAATAATAAGTCTGTTTTAGTCTTTGAAATTGAGTATGTAGGAGATAATTTTTAGATATAGAAAAAATTAAAAAACTATTTTTGGCATAAAGAGTACTAATCACTTATCTCACATTTCACGAGAGAAATTGTTAAATTGCATGGTCAAGTACCTTTGAATATACAGTGAATAAATTTTTTTTTTATAAATACCGTTAATGCTAATATATTTTCAATTTTAGCCGTTGTTTTTATTTTGATATTATATAGCTAGTTTTAGAGCTTTACTGAATTCCTCTTACTTTAAGCCGTGCTTTTAGTGTCAATTTTTTGTCATGACCTCATCAAACCTTTCACTCATCACAATCCCCACTCCACACGCTCCAAAGCTTTTAGGCTTCACGTTAAAGTCGTACTTTATTCTTCGACCAAAAAGAAAGGGCAGGATTATTTGGTTTATAACCAAATTCCTCAAACAATATCATTAGTTAAGCAACGTTTCAAACATATTGCATTTCTAACAATTCGACTTCAGAAGAGTCGATTTTACTGTTCATATTGCCTATTTTTGTGCCACGTAGATAAAGAAATCGAATCAAGAGGAGTTGTCTCTTACACACAGAAAACGACTTCAGAGAAGTCGTCTGCTATACAAAGAAAACGACTTCAGTGAAGTCGATTTCTTTGTATAGAAATCGACTTCTCTGAAGTTGATTTCTTTGATATGCCCAGCCCAAACACTTAACGATTTTCGTGTTCTTCCTTTCCTCCCCAAAATGCGCCTGGGTTTCTCCACTTCCAAGCCCGAGCGTGTTCTTCTTCTCCTCCACTACTCGTCAGTGTTGCTGGGTTCGTCGGGGTTTGGTGAATCGACGCCTGGGTTCCTTTGTTTGCTCGTCGGTGTTGCTGGGTTCGTCGGTCAGAATCGGCGCCTGGGTTCGTCGGCAAGAAACCCAGGCGCCTGGGTTCGTTCGTTCTTCGTTCTTCATTCGCCTGGGTTCCGCCGAGTCAGGTCCGTCTGACCGAAGTCTTCCAGTTCCACAAACATCGACGACGACTCCATTTCGAGATCAGATCAGATCAGATTTGTCATTCGTGGGTTTGGGTTTCGTTTGGGTTTGGATTTGTCATTCCTGTTTGGGTTTCGTTTTTTTTGGAATTGAAATTGGTCGCCTGAGTTCCGGCTTTTGCAGTTTGTCTGGGTCGTTGGGATTTCGGTTTCTATACAAAGAAAACGACTTCAGAGAAGTCAATTTCTATACAAAGAAATCGACTTCACTGAAGTCGTTTTCTTTGTATAGAAGACGACTTCTCTGAAGTCGTTTTCTGTGTTTCTTTATCTACGTGGCACAAAAATAGGCAATATGAACAGTAAAATTGACTCCTCTGAAGTCGAATTGTTAGAAATGCAATATGTTTGAAACGTTGCCTAACTAATGATATTGTTTGAGGAATTTGGTTATAAACCAAATAATCCCAGAAAGGGCAGTGTTTATTACTTTGCACTGCCCTATTACAGTCAACATGCATACAGATTTTTTTTTTCCCAACTGAAATTGTGACTTGTTGAAGTGAAATTGTGACTTGAAAGTCGAGTCACCATTTTAATTAAAAGAAAAGGATTAAAATGCAAAACTGACACTTTAAGTTTTTTCAAATTTTATTTCCTTTATTTAGTTTTGTTTTTGTTCATTTCAGTTCTCTAAATTTCTGATTCATTCAATTATGACCTTTACGTCAACTTTTGTTAAAATTTTTAGAAAAAAAAAAACCAGGAAAAAAAAATGGAAAATATTTTTCAATTATTAATTGAATTTTTTTAATTAAAAAAATTTGAAGAAAAATTTAAAAAATAAAAAAAATTAACCACCGCATATAACAAATTTCTTCCTATTTATGAATATATAATTCCTACACACAATATGGATCCAATTAACTCAACTGGTAAAAAAAATTTGCTCCCAAATAAAGTATGGCAAAAAAAAAACATCAAATTTTTCTTACACAAAAAAATAATTATCATGGTGCTGTGATAGATTCATATCTATCGCATCCATATTCGAATTTTATATGCACGTTAATAAAGAATGGCCTCCCTGGTGCCATTCTAAAGAAGCTATATCTGTCTATATCTTCATTGATAATATCAATTTGATATGCAGCGTCAAGGAAACTTATGATGACTTGGTTGTTTCTATAAAACCTCTGTCAAGAATTGTCCCATCAACTTTCTGCAGTGAAATGCACGTAGGTTGATCTTTTCAAATTCAAGTTCAGTACAATTAGGAGGAAAAAGCTATAGTCCAATCACCAATGATAATCTCTCAAACCATTAGAACTGGGGGTTGCAGCATACTTCATTTGCTGCATTCTACAATTAACATATACATTGAAAAAAAATGAGGCATTTTCATTTCTTTTTAATGCTTCTCATCCTCTTTTTTCAAATTTTCGCTTGCTATAGAGCGAGAAAGGTAGGGGGTACTGACTCTGGCACTGAAACAGAAGTACTCTTATCTGTCAAATCCTTTGTATCTGATCCCCAAAATGCTGTGTCTGGGTGGAATATAAGTTAATCTCACTGTACTTGGTTTGGGGTCAACTGGACCAGCAATACAACAAAAGTTCAATCACTGCACCTTAGCGGTCTGGGACTCTTTTGGTATTATTCCTCCTCAGCTCTCCAACCTCACTTCCCTCATAGCTCTAGACCTTTCAAACAACTCCTTGTTTGCTCAAATTCCTTCTAAGCTTGGCCATCTTACTAGCCTTCAGCATATAATTCTCGTGGGGAACATAATTAATGGCACAATTCCTAACAGTCTATCTCATTTTCGTAGGCTTGAAAGTATAATGTTTCAGAACAACAAACTTACTGGTCATCTTCCTTGTGAACTAGGCCGACTTCATGGACTGAAATTTCTTGATGTGTCCATGAACAAATCTTACAGGTGAAATTCCCTCTACTTTTGGCAATCTCTCCACTCTTACCATTCTCAACATAGCAAGAACTCAGATATCTGGCGAAATTCCAAATGAGTTGGGTCATCTCAATAATCTTGTCACTCTTCAACTCTTGGAGAATCAATTAAGTGGTAAGATTCCCTTTTCAATTTTCAACATTTCCTCCCTGAAGTTCTTATCTCTCACACTAAACAGGCTAGTTGGAAAGCTTCCCTCCAATATAGGCCTTACCCTTCCCAAAATAAGGGAACTCTGCTTGGCAAGCAATCATATAGAAGGACCAATACCAAGTTCTTTATCCAATGCTTCAAACACCTTGATCTCTCTTCAAATAATTTCTCTGGGCATATTCCTTTACTTTGTAACTTGAAACATCTTGTCCAGTTACTCCTTGGTGCGAACAGTTCATCTTCTACAACAAAACTGAATTTCGAAGTATTTGATTCCCATAAAAACTATACCCTGCTAAGGAAAATCCTTCTGAATTCTAACCAATTAGCTGGTGAACTTCCCCCTTCTGTCGCAAATCTCTCAGTCAATCTCCAACATTTTTGTGTTCATGATAATTTCTTGACCGGTAGCTTCCCTCAAAGATTGGAAATGTACCAAAACCTTGTGTCCTTATCATTGAGAAAATTTTTTTTCAAAGGCAAAATACCAAACTCCATTGGAAAACTTCAGAAACTAGAAAGACATGGTTATTGACAACTTGTTCTCGAGAGAAATTCCGGATATCTTAAGCAATCTTACGTGGCTACATGAGTTAGACATGGCAAACAACCGGTTATCTGGTAGAATTCCCATGAGTAAAGCAATATGCCAGCGATTAGAGATGCTTGTTCCAGCAAGGACAGCCCTCAATGGCAGCATTCCATAGCAAATTTTTGAGCTTCCCCAGCTAAAATTTTTGCTGTTGGCAAATAACAGTTTAAGCGGTTTTCTGTCCAATGAATTTGGCCATTTGAGACAGCTTGAAATCATGGACATTTCTGGAAACTAGCTATCTGGAAATATTCCTGCAATAACCAAGAGATACTCAATTTTGCAACGTCTTAACATTGCAAGAAACAGGATAACTGGCTCAATACCAAAGTCACTGGAAAATCTAGCAGCACTGGAGAACTTGGATCTTTCTTCCAACAATCTCTCTGGCCTAATCCCAACAGAATTGGAGAACCTTAATGCTTTGCAGATGTTAAATTTGTCTTTCAATAGCTTGGAAGGAGAAGTACCGAAAAATGGTGTCTTTGCCAACATCAGCTGGGATTCTCTCCAGGGAAACAATCAGCTCTGCGTATTTGACCATGAGACTGCAGAAAAGCTTAGAGTCACTACTTGTGTGACAAAAACAAAATCGAATTCAGATTTAGTGCTCAAAGTCATTATTCACACCTCTTCTTTCATTGTGCTTTTGTGTGCATTGTGTTTAGTATGTGCAGTGATCACCAAAAAGAAGAGACAATAAACAATGAAAGTTCATCATCTGAACTGAAGGGTTTACCGCCAAGGCTATCTTACTCTGAAATCCAGCTTGCAACAAACGGGTTTGTCACAACAAATTTGATAAGGAGGGGAGCTTTTGGGTCTGTTTATAGAGCTGTTTTCAATACTAGTGAAAGTGGAATCCACACCACAGTTATAGTGAAGGTTCTTGACTCGACACAAAGCAAAGCTTCCAAGAGTTTTGATGCAGAATGTGAAGCTCTTAGAAACATCCAGCATCAGAACCTTGTTAAGGTCTTCACTTCTTGCTCCAGCATTGATCACACAGGAGCTGAATTCAAGGCTTTAGCTACGGAATTAATGCCTATTGGTAACCTTGATAAGTGGTTGTACCCAGAGGACGTTGAGTGTGGATCAACTCTGACCTTGACCCAGAGACTAAATATTGCCATTGATGTAGTTTCTGCAGATCACCTACATCATGATTTTGATCCACCTGTAGTCCGTACTTGAAACCTGGAAATATGCTTTTAGATGAAGATATGACTGCTCATGTAGGAGATTTTGGGTTAGCAAGGTTTCTCTCCCTTGATTCATCACAGAATGGGAGTAGCACAATTGGACTAAAAGGCTCAATTAGTTATATTGCTCCAGGTATGTTGTGGATCTTACTTTATGAAACTGAAAAAGATTTAGTGATTACATTCACAGTTCAAACAATGTTCTACTCTACCTCGCTTGCTACATTCGACCCCAAAGAACATATTAGTAAAAAAAATTTAAAAATTAACACCCTATGTTTCTACATTTTTTCCTCAAGCTTTTATCATTTCTGGTTGGAAATACTTGATCCTAATATCCTGAAATATTGTTGGGATACTGCTTCAACCAGTGGGGATGTCTATAGTTTTGGGATACTACTGCTTGAGATAATCATTGCCAAGAAGCCCACAGATGGAATTTTCCAGGAAGGTTTAAGCAAAAACAAATTCATCTCCGAAGTGCATGAGAGTAAAATCTTGGATATTGCTGATCCAAGGCTTTTCAAGGATAATGAATCTTTTTCGCAAAGCTGCAGTACTAATTATTCTTCTAGTGAAGATAGCAGTAGCAAGAACAAAAACAACATTGCTTTTAGAGGTGAAGAGTGTGTGGCTTCTATGGCGAGAGTTGGACTGTCTTTGCTGCTGATTCATAGAAAGAACGTTTTACTATGGAGAAGCCTTATCGAAGTTGCAAGAGATTAAAAGATGTTCTAGAGGATGAAGCATTGCACTAAATCTATTTTGTGTATTTATGTTTGATTCCCAATGTTTAAAGCTATAAGTTCTTATGATTAGAACTGCAAATTGATATGAGGATCTCTTTAATGGCCAGTTAATTTGATCATATGTCAAAATTTATCAATTCTATTTTCTTTATCAATCCCCCATATTAAGAAAGTTTGAAAAAATTTTATGCAAATATATGCTAAAACGCATGAATGCAAGAAGATAATTGCTTAGGCCATGTCATAAGGGCATCATATTCTTTATTCATAGGTGCAAAACAGTGTGGGAATTGGGCTGCAATTTTATATTAGGGAGGTTATGTGGTATAGTAATCAAGTTACCGTAGGATGTTTGTTTGTGCCAGATAAGGATGTAGTATGAGAAGGTTTTGGTTGGGAAATATCTGGTGTAGAAGTGGCTGGTGGAGAAGGATTGGCATGCCGGGAACTAGTTTCTGCAGAAACTAGTGGAACTGAAGGTAAAGGTGAAGGTTTCAGTACAGTTAGAGTAGAAGAGGATTGTGCAGTGGAATTAGATTGAGTAAAGGGCTGAAGAATTGATTGAGAACAAGAGTGCAATAAAAAGGTAAGCCAAAGAGTAGGTGAGGGAGAATTTGAGGGAGGAGCACTAGATTGTGAGGATGAAACTTGTGTTAATGCAGAAAAAACATGTTGATTAAACAAAACATGCCTAGTAACATAAATTCTGTGAGAGTGAGGTTCAAGACATCTGTAACCTTTTGAGTAGGGAGGGTAACCTAAAAATACATAGGGAGAAGTGTGAGGTTGAAATTTGTGGGTATTACAAGGCTTAAGAAGAGGAAAACAAGTACAACCAAAAACTTTCAAGTGTAATAAATCTGGTTTGGCCTTAAAGAGGAGCTCCCAAGGTGAAAGATTATGGAGTAAAGGGGTGGGTAGTCTGTTTATGAGATGCTCAATAGTAGAAATAGAATATGACCAATAAGTGGTAGGTAAGTTTGAGTGAGAAAGCATGGTCAAAGCACACACAACAAGATGCCTATGTTTCCTTTCAGCCACTCCATTTTGTTGGGTTGTGTGAGGGCAAGATAATTGGTGAGTAATACAATGATTAGAGAAAAAATCATTAAAGGCATTAGAAGGGAATTCAACCCCACAATTCAGATCTAAGAATTTTGATTATGTGATCAAGAAGATTTTCAATGGTGCCTGTAAAATGTTTGAAAGTAAATAGGAAATCAGATTTCAATTTCAACAAAAAAATCCAAGTAAACTTGGTGAAATCATCAACAAGTACAAGATACTATTTAAAACTATTGATGATTGTATTGGAGCTGGACCACATACATTAGTGTGGATTAATTCTAAAGGTTTAGAAGACTGAAAAATCAGATTTAGCAAAGGTAGTGTCTACAATGCACATCAAAGTTATTTGCAGTACATGATTTTGAAAGAAAAGGAACTGCTAGAGCAAGAACTTTATGACTAGGTTGTTTTAATCTGTGATGGCATGGCATCCATTTTTTGGAAAGAAACCTATTTACAGAATTTACACAAAGTCTGATTCTTTGATTGGGTAGATGAACCAGGACATGAATTGAGATGTGAAGGTGATGAAGATGCAATTGATGCTTAGGGTTTTGAGTAGATTGGATAGACTCCATTTTCACTCAAATTCTCATAGAATATTTTCCCGTTTGAATATCCTGACACTGGAAATTATAGCATCAAAATGACAATTGTTACATAAGCATAATTTGTGAACTGAGAGTAGATTAGAAGCAATACTAGGCACATGTAACATATTTCTAAGTTGGAAATTATGGTATTCAGTGCTAAGAGAGGCATTACCTATATGAACCTTCCTCCTCTACCATGGTTATGTGAATTTCTTGCTCGACCTCAATTTCCTCCCGAATTCAGACACATCTGTGCCTATAAATGATTCACATTCTGCTTCTAGTTTGATGTGGCATACATTGCCATAGAATGCAAATTTCCTTCGACATTGTCAATTAGAGTTTTTTCATTTGAATTATTAACTTCAAGTCCTGATTGCAAGAAAAAAGTGAGCATACTCCTTAGGCAAGCCTTTGAGGACTATGAACTCTTTGTTATCCACTGTAACACCAACTACTAGTAATCGATCTCTTGCAGCTTTAATTCTCTGTAAGAATCCATTGATAGTGTCAGTGCCTTTTTCTATATTTTGTCGTCCAATTTTCATATTCAAGATATTAGCCCTCAAAGTTGAAGCAAATCGTTGCTCCCAAGTATTCCAAACTTCTCTAGCATTGTTGATTCCAACCACCAAAGAGAATTCTGAAGGCTTTGCTACCATGTGAGATTCAACGAGGGAATAGAGAAATTTAAAAGAAAATATCTAAATGATTGTATTAGCTCAGAAACTCTGTGTTAGATTCATTTTTATATAGTCATTTGCAGGATTAGAGTTAGTTACAAATCTAACAAACTATTAGAGATTGAAACAGTAATCTTAGAGTTAGTTAGTACAGGTGGGTCTCACGTGTTGTAAGTTAATTAATATCCAAGACTGAAATGGCATTGTTCTCTTAAGTCATTCCTTCATTAAATGAAAACGTGTCGCATGGCTCTCAGCTTTAGTAGGAATGCAATGCCATTTATGTTGACTGTCGTTTATCTCTATCTCTATCACAAGATTCATGCTTCCCTAAATGCTAATTTGGTTCATACTGCTAAACATTCTTGAAACTCAAAGCATAAAGCATACATCCAAGTAAACCACATGGAACTGTGAATATCTTATTGCTACATTTCCATGAATCAAAGACTCCAAGGTACTGTCAAATCCCTAAGGTAGTCATAAAATTTCATAAATCAGTGTACAAGTATTTTCAAATGTTGAATTTCACTATAGTAATTTTTTTCCAATGAAAATATTTATAAGCATCTCAAAACTAGGAAGGGAAACCAAAAAACTATCTGGACACAGGCAAAGGCTTCCTACATGAGAACTTTTTAGATCAACTCAATTCAGTAACGTAGAAAAAGGAAGAAGAAGTTAAAAGAGGAAAAAGAGATGAGGAAATTGGAATAATTTTCATTATTTGAATGAATGAAGTACATATGGATATTTTTACATCTATGCCAATTCAATTATGCACAAGAAGAGGCAGAATTGCAACTACACAAATATCATCAACTTTAACAACATATAACTCTTTCAACTGTAAACTTCATTAACAGAAACATAACTATTCTATTGGTGAGCTTAGGTTGGTTTGCTAAGCAAGTGGAAGGATTGCAAACACTGCCTCCAAAACAAGTGTTAAATATTGACCCATTCTCACGCCTCACAAATAAAGGAAGTAGTAGATATTTTGAAAATAGAGCAAACACTTCTGCAAAATTTCAACCATAATCTATTGCCATAATATTATGTCGGTACCAATAAGTACCAAAAGGCACCTGCAAAAGGCTTTTACAGTTATGTCTTTGAAGCAGATTAGGACACCCTTGTTATTGTACTTTTGGCCTGTGCTATACTCTCTTGGCCTTTGGTATCGAACAACATGGCTGGAAAGGTGGGTAGCATCATGGTGGGAGTATTATAGTTGCTAACATTATGGTTGTTGCTGTTTTTTCTTTCCATAACTTCAAGCAATCCATGAAATTTGAAAAGTAGAGACATCATGGTGGACATAATTAGGGATTTTCAGCACCAACATATTTCAATGCACCTGTTGATATTGTCTCTCCCTTAGTCACAGTTGTGGTGGTGTTAATTTTGGGTATGCCTCTGGCTATTTCTCTGCTTTGACTTATTCTCTGAAATGCATGATAGATGATCATGTGTTGCCTCAGGACCTCCTTGCTTGTGAGACACTGGGTCAGACACAACAATCTACACTAGCAAAATAGGCACCCTTACATTAAACAAGATCAAGGTAACATAATTTTTCCTTAAAGAAGCAATGAGTGAAGATAATTCTACATAATAGTATCAAATGTTCTTGATATAATGCAAGAAGCAGTTGATTTAAACACAACCAATACTATTTACAACATTGATTCTGAATTGCCTGTGAAGATTTCTGGTAGCCTTGCCAACAAAGCTATACTTTCTTGGAATGTCTTTGATTTGAATATGAATGAAATCTATAATCCATGATGAAGCCTTTAATGCAGAGAAAAATAGAAGTGGAGTCTTGGCAAAGAGGAAGAGTAAGAAGGCTGTTCGCACCCAGAAAAAGGATTGTAAGACTAAGGGATACAAATTCAGGGGACTACTTCTAACTAGCCTTTAACATGACATGAGGGTAAAAACAAGAGCACCTCCCTACCCCCCTCCGGCCCCAGGATGGCCAATGCATAAAATAAGTCTAAACCAACTAAAAGTTAAGAAGCCACTTCAAAGTAATTATTAGTTTTACTAAGTAACAAAAACTCCAACGAAAATTCAAAGGAAATGTCATTCTTCATTGAATTTTATTAGAAATACAGTTGGAGCAGCAAAAGACATACAAGATTGAGGGTGAAATTCATTCATTCAAGTGGATAAGAAGTTATAAAATCATTAGTTTGAGAAGCACAGTAAAGAAATCATACTTTAGTGGATCAAACAACTTGGTCCAACTTGACTAACAATAATATCAGTCCATGATTGATCTTATTTATGTGTTCTCATGTTTGACAAATTACTAATGTAGAAGGCCTAAAATCACACTAACTAAAATTACAATGAAGTATAAGCAAACCAAACTCGAAGCAAAGTGACCTCATGATTACTTCCATATTGAAAGCAAATTATAAGGCCAACAATTACCAAAAGCTAGGAAAAAGAAACACACACGCATGCACATTTACTAATGCACAATTTACAATGATGATGATAGATATAGGAATCTGTTTCATCTTTTCATTAGTTGGATAATAGATATAGAATGATGATTAATTGTCAACAAAATAGACTATAAATTTAAGTTGCTTCAATAAGCAAAAATTTTCAAAATGCTCAGTTCTCAAGGTAATGCAACAATTTTAAGGTTATATTATATCTTAGGTAGAATAGCAACTCTGGCAAGAGAACAACAATACCACAAAAGGAAGATGAACACATCAACTGATGTCAAAGTAAACAGACTATGATGAAAGGCAAAGCAAAGGGAGGCCAAGGTAGTTGTTGCCTCCCATGGGATTGAAATTTCTTATATGAAGTAATCCTTTGTATCATACGCCCCAATTCTTCTAATATAATACATTGGTTCCCTTGAGTTTTTGCAGATATCACAACCACTTAATCCCATTCAAAAGCCTGAGGTTTTGATACGGTTAAGGTAACATTAATGGTACACCAGAAAAATTATTGATCTTTATCATGAAATTTTTTCTTGCCTTATAATTTTATTTCTAGACATGCTTTATCCTAAATACACATTTTCCTTCAAATAAGTTATAGTCCCCCTAACAAAAGACCCTAGGTTATATTATTGAAAAAAAAAATGTGTTCACTATAGAGAGGAGTTATACATAAAATTGGCCTAGATAGGACGACTAAGCAAGAAGAGAGTAATTTATATGTATCATCAAATTTTTTTTAAAGATATTCCAATGTTGAGATAATGAAGTTAATTAATTTCGTGACAAGGTGTTTATGATAAGCTCTAAACCAAGAGTACTAATTTATATGTTATTGCTTTTAATTTTGGGTGCCCTTATATGCCCTAGCCAGGCAGTAAGAATCGTGTGACCGGGCCACTTACAAGCAAACTCGTGGACAATCACTTTTGACAGGGCTTGTTTCAGGTGACGATTTTATCAATCTATAGCTTAAAGTAGGTTTTAGTTTGATTTGCAAGAAGGTTAGTCATACTTTGATAGAGTTTACTTTTTTTTAATTCAAGAATATCCCAAGCAGAGTAACATACGAAGTAATACTTATGAACATACCTCAATGGCCTATGCCAATTCAGTGAGGGCAATCAGGTACTTGTATTGAAATTGAAGCTTGTCTTTGCCTTTTCACTCACTTGCTAAGAGCATTCATCTTTTCTGCACACAAGTTTGCATGTTTTCAAAGCATAAAGTTCCTTCATACAGATAAAAACATCTAGACCTAATGTTAACAGTTTAACTTATCAGCCATTTTTCTTGTTAATATTTTTCTTTTACGCTCTCTAATTTTGGGTTATTCAAAGTAGATAATCAAATTAATAAATTATCAAAACCCACATCTAAGCTTCTCGAAATATAGTTTTTCTGTTTGGCCAGTTAATGCATTTCAAATTACATAAGCATTTTCTATGTGACCATGTTTATTAGATAATGTGATTAAGATAGTACCTCCGTAGTTATTCTTCCAAAATGCACAAGCACCCACAAACAGCCTTCTAGCACATGTAGAAAGGGTCCATTTCTACCATTGCAATATAATAATGTCCTAAATTTTTTTAAAAAAATATATATTCTACATGGATGAATTTTATTACAAGAAAATCAAAGCATTTAAAATTATGTGTATTTTGATTGTAACTCATAAAGATGATAATATAGTCGCCATATAGGGAAAGAACATTGTAAATAACAAACACAGCTGAACAGAAAGTATATGACAAAAAATTGACTCACAACCACATTTCCAAAACATTGTCATCCTGGATAGTAAATTCATTTCTGTACCTCCGTAGTTATTCTTCCAAAATGCACAAGCACCCACAAACAGCCTTCTAGCACATGTAGAAAGGGTCCATTTCTACCATTGCAATATAATAATGTCCTAAATTTTTTAAAAAAAATATATATTCTACATGGATGAATTTTATTACAAGAAAATCAAAGCATTTAAAATTATGTGTATTTTGATTGTAACTCATAAAGATGATAATATAGTCGCCATATAGGGAAAGAACATTGTAAATAACAAACACAGCTGAACAGAAAGTATATGACAAAAAATTGACTCACAACCACATTTCCAAAACATTGTCATCCTGGATAGTAAATTCATTTCTGTGCTAAGGGTGGAGAAGGTCTGTATATAACAATATTAAAAAGTTCATTCAGTTTCAGCTAACTATATATGAATGTTGCTATCCTTGCATCAACTTTCTCGTAAGGTCCCACTAACTGCAGTCTAGCCATTATGTGTGAACCTAATAATGGATACAATGAGAGCTATAGCCTTGGCCACTGAGCTACCCAACAATGACAGCATGGTAAAGCCATCTATGGATCAATCAAAGCCATTTGTAACTAGGGTAATGGCAGTCTAACTTATGATACAATTTAAGGCAAGATCTATCTTTGGTGCAAATGAGAAAGTGAAGAAAACAATCATTTTTAAAACAACAAGCTGTTTTTAATAATTCTAAGGTTTACCATAGTCCGTCAACTGGTGATGGCGGAGTTTCTACAGCAGTTTGCCAATGCTGAGAGGCTAAATTGGGGGCAATGGAATGCTTGCTTTGGACTTGCATCTTTCTGCTGACCAATTGTAGGCTTTTCAAGTGTATTCCAGTTTTTGGAGAGTAGCTGGTGAAGCAACGGTTCTCAGCTTCTTGGAAGACTAACCAATACGTCCAATCATTTGTAATTCGTGACTTTCTGCATTAGGTGAAGTGAAGGTAAAATGTAGTGCTAAGGGATATCAATTCGAGAGAAAGCTTCCAGTTAGTCTCCAACGTAGGATATGTTCAAGTACACAAGGAGTAATAACTGTTATTTGTTTGACAAAAATAATATAAAACTTTAACAAAACAGCAATACAGAAGGCCTTAAATCATACCAGCTAAAATTACAATGACATCAAATTATATTTCCAATTACAGAGTACGAGTATGCTATCATGTGAACTTAGGGGCAACAAACTGTATTTGTACATGCGTTCCTTCAAAAGGAGCAACACCAAGAGAGGCTGGACACATGATACCATATTCTGGACCTTAGCATGTAATGAATTTTCAGAACTGGTCTTAACAGCAATAAATTGATAGACCAAAGTCCAAATAGACATATTTTGCCAAAAGTAAGTCACACCTTAGACAATATGGGGTAATGGGCAAGAAACATACTCATGTCCCCCATGATGTGTAAGTAACTTGAGAGAGAGAGAGAGATCATGAAAATCATGATACAATGAACTTCTATCAGCTTGTTTTCATAACTTTTGTTCTGAAAATTTGATTTTTTTTAATAGTATTTTAAAAGTCTAACTTTCTTTTTGAAAATAATATTTTTTGCAGAAATAATACCTCCTTATTCACATAAAATTAAAACCAAGACCTCAATTCCACCAGGTAATGATTTGGTAGGAGGTACAATTTGGTCAAAAGACCATACCTTACTTTTTAACCATACAAGTTAGGCTCAAATCATCCAATAATCCTAATTCAGCTACAACCTACAAGTAACCTTTTAAGTACAACCCCCTAGATATTGATCTTCGTCAATTTAAAAAATCATATGCCATTTGAGAAAGAAAACGACTTTCATATTATGTTGAACAAAATCAGTGAGCTAAGAAAGCCAAAAATATTTTTTTAGAAAATTTTAACAATTAAAAGAAACTGAATTTAGATGCATATTAAATGAATAATTTCTTTGTATAGTTTATTAGATGCCAATATATTACTTGTACCATACATTCACCTTATAACTTAACATTTTTTTTGTTTTTTTTCTAAAACAACTTAAAAGTGTTTATCAAATGACTATTTCTTTCATTAATTCTGGCTTTTCTTTTAAATAATGTCCTTTCAAATTGGATCAATACCCATGATGTGAATGAGCCAGTTAATTTGAGAGAGAGAAGTGATAAAAGAACTAACAGATGCAAATGAAACAACAAAACTAAGGGAGGAGACATACCTGACATTTAAAAACATAATAGAGAATGTTTCAATGTACCTTGGCATATGCTTAAAAGTTCAATCAAGAGGTTCTCATTTCTTTGAAAGTAGATATGGATTGAAGTCAGAATCCTACATGCAGCATTGGAGGGCAAGGCCATCATTGCTGTTGTCAGAAAGTTTACTCGCAAAAGAAGATGAGTGATTTGACCCCAGCGCCCATCTTATGAGGCTGTGGGCTACGTTATTATCAAACCCCATCCATAAATGAGGAAGAAGCCAAAGCCGAAATATCCTTCATTTTGCTCTTCCATTCCCAGCCGGGCTTGCAAGCTGGATTTACAATGAAGCTGATGATATTTTCTGCAATCCATAAGATAAATCCTCAACAACCAGCTAACAAGATCAATATTATCTCTACAACAGATTCATCTGACTGAAAAAAAAGGAAGAGAAATAGCAATCCAATTGTGTAATCTTTATTGTATTTACTGAACCTCCTCTCCTGAAATGAAAGAGAGTTCATTCATTAATTCAGTCCACAGTAACATTTTATCAAATACTTGGAGTGTTCATACTTGGGATTATAAACATTTAAAAAAAAAAAAAAACAAACAGTTTCAATGTTATTATAGTACCTTGGCATATATGTTTGAAGTTCAATCAAGAAGTTCTCATTTTCTTCAGTGGTGGACTTGGGTTGAAGTCAGCGTCCTCATTTAGAAAGGGCTGGGCCATTGAAGATATCGGTGTTGGGATGGTGTTGGTCGGGTGACATTGGTGTTGTATTTCCGGTACTCCAATAGGCATATCTATCCAAACACTCTCATTATTTTGGTCTTCAGTTCCCTGTGTAATCTCAAGTGATCTCACGTATGAGTCATACTGTTTGTTAAGACGATGGGCTAGTTGGTCTATGCTGGCTTTAGTGTTTGAAAACAGAGCATCCTCCCTTGCATCCCAAAGGATTTTCATTGCCACTGCTGCATACAGTGTGAATTCATCTTTGTTCACTCTTTCTGCCAGTAATTCCATTGGGGGATCAATTATATGTTCAACGAATTCCATTATAGATTGAGCTTGGATCATTTCGACTCGAAAACCCCATCTACCACCATACCACAATCCTTTGGCGAAGGGACAACATTGAAATAGATGTAAAACTGAATCTTCTGCTATTTCACAAAGAGGGCAATAATAGCCATCTTGAGCATTGGACAATCGGTCCAGCTTTTGCTTAAAGGGGAGGACATCTGCAGCCACTCTCGATAAAAACATCTTTAATCTTTCATCAATACTCACGTTTATTCTTTCATGAATTCTTGTGCAGGCCACCTTATCTGCAGCGGAGTTCTGAGGAGAACATGTGCATGCTACATGGACCCCACACTTTTCTACAGTAATTTCGGCCATTTCTGGATTATTATTTGAAAATTCAAATTGAAGCTTAACTTCAGTCCCTTCATTTAGAATTATGCCTTCCAATGAACTATCCCTTATATAGACTACCCATAGATAAGAATTAGATGATGATGGAAAAGATACATTATAAAATGAGGTCAATCCGTTATAACCATCAACGAAAATGTTGATAGCACAGTAACCTGATATACCGCGCTTATACCTATACTTCAATTGCACTTGTATAACAACACAGAAAGCAAATGATGGAAGAAGTTTCCGACCGACCGAGAATGATATGGAACTTCCACCAATTTGATGGTTGAACCATTTTGGAATCTTACTTCCTTGAATTAACACGGCTCCATCACATTTAAATGAAAACCTCTTTTTATGAGGAAAGTCAGTTTCAGATGCATAGTCCCGGTGCGATGATCCCCTTGGACATACAATATTCCGTGGAAGCCCTACCTTTTCTGCGAACTGCATGCATTTAGCAAATTAAAGAAACCACAGTTTAGCAAATCTAGTAATATATATTTGGGAAAGTTAACCAAAATTGAATCTTTGAGAGAGATGAACCTGACTTAATAATCTTCTGCTTGATTGTGAATCCAACGATTTGCATCCTATTACTTCTACTGTATCCATACGTGATGGAAGTTTTGGAATTTTCTGAAGATTACGGCAATTGACAATACAAAGCCTCTGTAATTGAGGAAATCTACTAGAGATGTCCGGGAGGGTAGTAATGTTGCTGTCCATAACAAATAACGTTTTCAATTTGGGGAAGCAATCAGGAATATCCAGGTTCTTTGGAAAATTTTCAAATTCAGAGATACAGAGGAGTTTAAGATTTGGTAATGACGAAGGTAGAGCTAATCTTTCCGTATTTTGCCCAATATCGGGGAACTTCCAAAGACCTCCACAGCCTTGGAGATATAACCTTTCAAGAGATTTCAACTTGAGATTCCTCGGAAGGATTTTAAGACTTCGACATCTAAAGAGACTCCAATATTCAAGCGCTTCAAGAAGTCCAACAGACTGATGAATCTCAACTAAATTTTCACATCTTTTAAGTTTCAGCATCTTTATGTTTGGGGCAATCACCGATACGTCAGGTAATTTGGTAATGTTTTTACAATCAGTGAAATCCATATATTTCAAAGTTGGGAGCCGGCATCTCTGTAGAGGATGGAAAAAAAAAATCAATAAATATAGCTTAAAAATATAATAATTTATAAATGGTAATGGTCATACCTCAAAATGCTCATCCAATTTAATGCGGCTTCCTGGCACTTTAAGTGCAACAAGTTTTTGAAGATTACCGGTGACTGGCAAGGAAGGTAAAGGAAATTCACTCCAATCAATTAGCCTTAACTCAATTGAAAGATATTTAACATCTTCACAAATTAAATTACGAGCTGTCAAGTATTTGAGTTTTTTCATCCTTCCAAAATCTATTTGCATGTTTCTTGGTTGTGGTAAGCACAATGTTATGCCTTCAACTTCTTCTAATCCCTAAATGGACAAAGAATTACAATAATTACATTATACAACAAAATTTACAATTATTAAGTTGTAAACAAAATAAATGTGGATAAACCTATATTTTCTTCAGCATTAAACGAAAAAAAAAAAAAAAAACAAAGAAATGAGAAAAATATTCACTACAAAAGTACATATGCCTGGTGATAGAAAGGAAAAGATAAATCAAAATAATTTATACCGTATCTGGTAGTTCGGAAACTTCATGATAACACAATAACCTTTTATGTATCTTTGATACTTTTGCTTCTTGTTTGATAATTTCCAAACTCATTTGTTGTATCAAGTAATGCATCGATAATTGTGAATCCAACGATTCGCATCCTGCTATTTCTACAGCATCTATACATGATGGAAGTCTTGGAATTTTCTGAAGATTACAGCAATTTTCAATACAAAGACTCTGTAATTGAGGAAAGCTACTAGAGATGTCCAGGAGGGTAGTAATGTTGCTGTACTGAACACATAACGTTTTCAATTTGGGGAAGCAATCAGGAATATCCAGGTTCTTTGGAAAATTTTCAAAACGACAGAGATAGACGAGATTAAGATTTGGTAATGACAAAGGTAGAGCTAATCTTTCCGTATTTTGCCCAATACCGGGGAACTTCCAAGGACCTCCACAGCCTTGGAGACATAACCATTCAAGAGATTTCAACTTGAGATTCCTCGGAATGATTTTAAGACTTCCACATCTATAGAGATTCCAATATTCAAGCGCTTCAAGAAGTCCAACAGACTGATGAATCTCAACTAAATTTTCACATCTTTTAAGTTCCAGCCTCTTTATGTTTGGGGCAATCACCGATAAGTCAGGTAATATGGTAATGTTTTTACAGGCAGTGAAATCCATATATTTCAAAGCTGGGAGCCGGCATCTCTGTAGAGGATGGGAAAAAAAATCAATAAATATAGCTTAAAAATATAATAATTTATAAATGGTAACGGTCATACCTCAAAATGCTCGTCCAATTTAATGCGGCTTCCTAGCACTTTAAGTGCAACAAGTTTTTGAAGATTAACAGTGACTGGCAAGGAAGGTAAAAAAAATCCATTCCATTCAATTAACCTTAACTCATTTGGAAGATATATAACATCTTCACAAATTAAATTACGAACTATCAAGTATTTGAGATTTTTCATCCTTCCAAAATCCAGCTGCATGTTTCTTGGTTGTGGTAGGCACAATTTTAGGCCTTCAACTTCTTCTAATCCCTAAATGGACAAAGAATTACAATAATTACATTATACAACAAAATTTACAATTATTAAGTTGTAATCAAAATAAATGTGGATAAACCTATATTTTCTTCAACGTTAAACGAAATAAAAAACAAAGAAATGAGAAAAATATTCACTTCAAAAGTACATATGCTTGGTGAGAAAAAGGAAAAGATAAATCAAAATAATTTATACCTTATTTGGTACTTCGGAAGCATCTTCACAGCATAACAACCTTTTAGGTTTCTCTTGTTTGATTATTTCCAAACCCATTTGTTGTATCAAGTCATGCATCGATAATTCGCCATTTGTATTAACAAATATGAGAGACTTATCTTTAAGTATTTCAATATCATAACATGGATTATAATAATAGCAACTTTCTAGTATATGCTTGACAAAATCCTTGTGTAATCCCTTGAGAAACGCAATATCAAGGAAAATATGCTGTTGAGTTTTGTCCAATCCATCGTAGCTTATTTTGAGTACTTCTAGAATATCTGAGTTAAGAGTTCTTTTGTACTTATCTAATGCACTTTTCCAACAATGTATATCATCTCTTGGGTACAAATCAGAGCCTATTATTTTCAAAGCTAATGGAAGACCTTTGGCATAGCTTATAAATAGGTCTACGAGTTTTGAATAACCTTTCTTAGGCTTGTTTTCTTTGAATGCATGTTGACAAAAGAGCTCACTAGATTCATGTTCATCTAATTCCTTGAGCCTGTAGTTATAGTAGGTTAAATGATAATCTTCTTGAAGAGTAGATAGAAATTTTTCAACTCTTGTTGTGACAATAATTCTACTTCCAGAAGCAAAACAATTGCATTCGCCAAGCAAATCTGTTACTTGGATTAATTTGTCCACATCATCAAGAATTAAAAGAATTCTTTTGTCTTGAGGCATTTCCATGCTCCTATTGATTTTTTTAATTGCACCAAGCTCCTTCAAAGTTCTACCTCCGAAGATCTCAGAATAAAGTGTCTCTCTTAATTGGAGTTTGCCTTCATTTGTTCTTGAGTTTTCTTTAACATTCCATAGAAAGCTGCTTCCTTCAAAATGATATGCAATTAAATCATAAATAGCTTTGGCAATTGTTGTCTTACCTATTCCAGGAAGGCCATGAATCACTACCATACGCACATCATTTGAATCAATATCTAAAAGACAATTTATATCCTCCACACGAGAATCTATTCCAACGGGGTATTTAACATCAAATATTTTCGTATAATTTAATTTAACTCTTGAGATCTCTTCAAAAACTTCTTTGATAACAGTAAATTGAGGGCAGCTGCCAGTTGCAAAGCATTAAAAACTTGTTAGAAAATAGAATATAAAGATGAACTAAAATTCAAAATGTTTAGCATGTGTACTATGACTGAAATATTGTTAATACAAGTTAATGGCGGCTAACTCATAGATCTAAGAACTATTAGTATGAACCATTTTTTCCTCAGCTAGAAAATCAAATTTTGGCTTTTAGCACGAAGACTCATGAAAAACTAGTTAGGTAAGGAAACAAGCTTCTTGAATATCCACTTCTAATTGACAGACACTAGCTTGAATGCATTCGTTAAGATATTTTAGGGATCGAAGTTCGACAAACATTACATGGGTGTGCAGTGATGAAAAACTAGTTAGGTAAGGAAACAAGCTTCTTGAATATCCACTTCTAATTGACAGACGCTAGCTTGAATGCATTCGTTAAGATATTTTAGGGATCGAAGTTCGGTAAACATTACATGGGTGTGCAGTGAATTTATAATGGGTCCCAAGACTCTCCAGTACTTTTTTTTTTTTAAGGGAAAAAAAAAAACCTAAAATTGTAGAATTACAACTGATTTTCATTTTTAAAGGGAAAAAAAAAAAGTTTTGCATTCTTTCACCAATTCCAAGAAGGCCACAAAATATTAAACCTTAGAAATCTAACTCAATTGAAACAGTAAATTGTTTGACAAAAAAAAATGTTATGAGTGTACTGAATAATTATTTGACAAGTTAATAAAACCTAAATACAAAAATTTAATAAGCAATTTTGCATCTTAAAAAAACAATTTTAAATATATATATATATATATATATAATATAGACAGATGAATAAATAATATTTAATTGATATTGAAATATTAAAAAAAAAAAAAAAACCCTAAAAACCTCACATTATATAGAGTTGCCTGAAGTGTGAAAATCTTATAATTAATTGATAAGATAATCAGTTTTATGTGCTTTCCTTTCTATCTAGCCTAACAAGCACATTATTAAAAGATATGTACTTTCAAATTTTCAAAAAATAAGGCGAAAAATAAGACTTCACTAGAGAGTTGTTTAATGTTAAAATTTTTTGGTGAGAACAAAAATAGTGATAAAATGCGTACTCTTTTGTGCAATGCCATCCGCTTATATTACCGGCGTCTTGTAGAGCTTTCCTCCATTTTTGCACTTCCATTTTATACTTGAACTTTGTTTCATATTCTTTTAAAGCTTCTCCAAACTTTCCATTTTTGTTACGTATATCTGATGGATCCACCTTGTAAAAAATTGGTAGCACAGTTTGACCTTTCTCTTTACACTCAAGAATTTTGACAAGTTCTTTCAAACACCAAGCGGAAAATGCGTAGTTTTTAGAGAATACAATGATTAAAATTCTTGAACTTTCAATGGCTTCAAAAAGTTTGTCTGAAATTTCTTCACCCCTTAAGTGCTCGTCATCACGGAAGATGTTAATACCATGATGATCCAAAATGCCGATCAAAATATTCGTAAAATTATTGCGGGTATCCTCACCTCTAAAACTCACGAATACATCATATCTATACTGGCAGGTGGAAGAGGAAGAAGAGTCTCCTTTGTTGATTGGAAAAGGCATGGTGATTTGGATAGACAGGAGAACAATTTTAAAAAGGAAGAGGAGAGTTTAAGTGATGAAATTGGAATGGATTTGAGTGAGAATTTAAGGAGAGTTTAAGTGAGAATTTTCTGAATGGATTTGGGAGAGAGAGAGAGAGAGAGAGAGAGAGAGAGAATGAATGGGAATGGCAAAGTAAAGGAATTGAATGTTAGTTGAGTTCTTGTGACTGTGAGGTTATAAGACTATGTTAGTCTATTATGAAAATACTAGTGGTGAGAGTTGGTGGCCCAAACGCGGAGAAGACTTGTTATCTAATGTGAAAATGCTAATTGGAAAATTGCTTACCATTCATTTTCAAACTTGGGACCCAAAAAAAAAGTGGAGAGAAATTTCTTGGGTACGCCCTTATTTTTGGAGTGTAGTGGGTTACAATTCATGCATTCTGAATTCGAATTCATAGTTTATAGAAAGGTAGACAGAATTTCTTTCTTTCTCTCTTTTCTCTCTCTCCCTTTTCTTCAAAATTTCCTTTTTCTTCTTTTCTCTTCCTCCATCACCATCATCTCTCTGTCCCTTTTTCTTTTTCATTTTTCTTTTATGATCTCTTCTTTTATCTATATATACGTGTTTTTAATATTTTCTTTCTTTCTCTGTTTCTTCTAGGATTTCGCTTGTTTTCACGCGTTTAATATTTATCTCTACTACTATATTAAACATGAGAAGTAGACAAAAAAAATAAAGAAGCATTGAATTTGTGTATTTAAATTAATCAATGTAAGCATATTGAATTTAATTTAAAAAATATTACAAATTTTATTACATAACTTTCATAAATTGAAGTTGATGAGTGTGATTAATAAATTTCAAGAACATAATAAACAAATATATGAATATTTTTTTGGTGACATATCAAATTAGAAAAATTGTAAAATAAATTTTGTAATATCTTTTGTTTAATTCTATTTTGAAAATAACACTCTCTGTGTTTTATCATATATGTGAATATAATTAAAAAAAAAGGTAAGTTTTGCTGATTATTTTTTATTGAAATTTCAATGTACTAAAAAACAATCAACACACTGCCAACTACTCCCACATAGGTGGGTGGCATTATCTCATCCTCATTTATTTACTTTTTTTTTTTTTTTTTCCCGCCAAATTGTTAGAGTTACAATACACAATAAATTGGTAGCTGTAGCAGAAGTCACAGCAACAACAAGCTTTTTGACTCTTGACAATATTTGTGGTTATGTTTTTTCTTTATTAATTATTTTTTTCAAATTTCCGAATCATAGCGTCACAAGATATCCAGCTGTACCACTCAAACATATACGGAATAGTGCTTCGGTAAAAATAGCCAAATATCAATTTTTTAGTAAAATTTGTGATAAACTCACACAATTTTTCAGAAATATTTAGCAATATAATACTTTTTAGTACTCAAGTGAGGGTTTGGATAGTGAGTTTAGTTGCATTATGTTTTGCCCATGCATTTTCATTTTTTTTTTTTCTTGCCTCATTGTTTGACTTTTGAGAGAAAAAATTACTATACATAAACAGTGTGGTACTGTTTACGCATTATTTATGCACGGTTTATACATTAAAAAATATTAAAAATAGGTCATACGATACTATTTATATATTTAAAAATTATAAATAATTTTTTTAGTAACAATCAGTTTTCAGTAACTTTCAACAATAATAAACTGTATCCAAATGGACACCAAATTTTACAAAATCGAATTCTAAATAATATTCAAGTTTAAGCCCGAGTTTTTAGACGTGTCGCTAGTGTAACACCTGAAAATTGTTAAAAAAAAAAGTAATATAGCACTCAGATATTATAAAAATCGAATACTTTTTTATAATACTCGATATTAATGTAGTTGAATATTTGTATTTTTTTTTTTTATTGCTACTTTTTGTTTCGTACAAAACTTTTAAAAGTATAGAAAGCTGAATCTAAAAGTTTTGTTTTGGGCCTAAACAACTGGCATTTATGTCCTTTCTCACAACTTATCCATCAATTCACACACTCCTATTCCAACTGCCAGAGCACCATAAACCAAAAACAATACTCTAATAATAATAAAAAATGCCATGACAATGTTGCTCTAAGCTAATAAAGCGTAACCTTTTTTTTTTTTTTTTGTCTATGCCTTAAAACAAGGTGCACCGACACTCGGATAGATGCTCATTGGATTTTTCTTTTTGGGAAAGTGGGAAAGATAATAGAATAGGGCATACCTCATTTGCTGCTTTTGTCTCGGGGCAGTGTAATAAATATATATATATATATATATATATTTTTTTTTTTTTGTGATAAGATAACATATATTTATATCAGTTAAGAGAAGTAATCTTTTTTTTTTTTTTTTTTTTTTTTTTTTTTTTTTTTTTTTTTTTTTTTGGAAAAGAAGAGGAGTAATCTCATTAACATATCTTTACAGGTAGCAAATTTGAATTCAAAGGCATTCAAAACATTTTTCATTAAGCAGTAACACATATGACATAGCAATCAGTTTGAAAATTTTCTGCACTAAACCATATTAGTGTTTTGGTTTTTCTAAATATATATATATATATATATTATTACTATTATATAAAATAATGAATTTAATTTAATATTGTTATAAAATCTAAAATAAAGTGGGATTAAAAAATATTTATTTATAATTTTTCTAGAAATAAAATTCAAATTTTTGAATAATTATAAACAAATGAAAGTTAAAAATCGCTTATTGCATAGTGTTACACAATATTATGGAAAATCAACAACCAACAGTGTTATTGCTTATGAATCCTTAGAGCATTCTCATCAGGTGTGTCAAATGTGCCAAATGCCAAATATTTGGCACATTTGACACACCAAACATCAAAAACAACCATTTATCAGGCGTGTTAAAAGTCTCAAAAAAACGAAATATGCTACAGTACCGTCTCAAATATGAGACGGTACGGACCAAAATGCTATTTCTAAATATTAGTTTTTTATTCAATATTTTCTCTCTCCTCTCAATATTTAATTCAACATTTTTCTCTCTCTTCTCATTATTTTCTCTCTCTCTCCAGCTGATGTTCTCTCCGTCTTTCTTCTTCAGATCACCTCCCTCACCCTCAAATCAACACCGATCACCGATCAAGCCGCCGATCGCCAATCAAGCCTCACCGATCAAGCTCACTTTTCATTATTTTCTCTCTCTCTCTCCAGCCGATGCTCTCTCTCTCTTTCTTCTTCAGATCACCCTCCCTCACCCTCAAATCAACAGCGATCAAGCCGCCGATCACCAATCAAGCCTCACCGATCAAGCCGCCGTTCGCCAATCACCAATCAAGCCTCACGATCAAACGGTACACCATCGTTCTCGCCATCGCCACGCCGATCTCGGGTTTGTGCCGGTGGTGGGTTTAGGATGTGGGTTTGTTTGGTTCGATGGACGTGGGTTTGTGCCGATCTCTGTTGTTGTTGTGTTTGTTTGTTTTTTTTTTTTTTTTAGGTGGCGTTGGTGGATGTGGGTTTGTGCCAGTGGTGGTTGTCGGTGTTGTTGCGGCAGTGGTTGGTGGCCGTTGTTGCGACAGTGATGGTTGTGCTATTGTTGTTGTTGCCGATGATGAGGATGAGAGAGAGAAATTAATATATTATTTTAATGTATAAGAAATTCATTAAAATATTATTTTAATATATAGAATTGAAGTATAGAACACCTGATAAATAACATGTTGTAAAATTATGTGTTAAAATGATAAAGTAAATTTTTGGTGTGTTAAAATAACATTTTTTATGAGAGAGCTGATGAGAATGCTCTTATTGCATGCACAATATTATGAATGGCAATAATTGTGTGGCGTGCAAGTTTTAACCAAATTAAATTAAGAAATAAAAAACAAAATCCCAAAAAGGTCACAATCACATGTTCACTTTATGGGTACCCACGTGCATGAGCTTTCAAACCTCACCTTTCTCTCTTGAAAATTGAAACACCAATCACAATCTTCTCAAATCTTACCCTTCGGACAACACTGTGATAGTGTGGAAAACAGGTCAGCATTTTCTAAGTAAAGTTTTGTTAAAAAAAATTTTATTTTATATATATATATATAAAATAAATTGTAGGGTTCGAGTTTGAGAAACCTTTTCTCCTAGAAAGATAGACTCAAATCCAGATAGCCTAATACAATCGGGCCGGCTCAACAACTTTTGGGGCCTTAAGTGAAAATTTTAAATGAGGCATTTTATAATTAAAAATGATAATTTAATTAAAAATAAAATTTAAAGTATAGAACAATAGAACTTAATTATTGCAATTTTTCTAAAGCTGTGACCACTTTAAAGTTTAAATCTGTATAAATAAAAATTAATTTAATACATAGTTTAATAAATTAATGTCACTATAATACAAATGAGTTGATATAATACACATTAAATTATTAATTGGTATAATAATTTATAATAATAGATAAAATATCACTGTATCAGATTAAAAAAAAGAAAAAGAAAAAGAAAAAGAAAAGAGGTTAGTAACCGGCCAGCTGTACTTCACTATTACCATCCAATGGCTAACTTTTAAAGGAAAAATGTGTCCTATCTATCAATTATCATGGCAGAGATTCAGAGAAGGGTCCAAAACGTGTCCTTCCCATCAGACTGCAGTGAAAGTGTGAAACAAATGGATAGAAGACTTTGAGTCTTCTTTTTCGGAAAGACAAAGAGAAAGAGGGGAAGGATGAAGAAGAATACCTCTGGTCTGGAGACTGCCGACTGATATGCTGAAATCAACAAAGAAAAATTTATTTCAAGCCAGACTGAGTTTATGGAAAAAGATCAAGAATCAAGATGAAGATGAAGAAAAAAAAAAAAAAAAGGTAAGACCGTAAGAAAATAGAAGGAGAGGCAGAGAGATAGAGAGATGAGAGGGTTTTTTTTTTTGAAATTTATAATATCTATTTTAATATATTTCATGACAATTACGTTGTATTATTAATGAATTTGTCTGCTATTAATTTTAATTTTAGCATATTTCAAGAATGAATTAATAAATTTGTCTCTTAAAATTTAATTTGGGTAGCTGAAGTTTGACTATTTTTTTTTTTTTTTTTTAATCTTTTGCATTTTAGGATACAATGAGGCATTTTTAATGCATTTTATTGATCAATAAAAGGGCTTAAAATTATTTTTTTAATTAAAATATATAAATAAATATATTATATATAATTTTTTTTTTTTACAAGTGGGCCTTCTTTTATTTGGGGGCCTTAGGCGATTGCATCAGTTGCATCACCTATTGAGCCGGCCCTAAATACAATAAAATTTATAGAAAGTACGCAAAAGGACCAAGCATTAGCAAGTGGTGCAACAACTAATGCGGATTTACAAGACCATTAACTGGATTTAACTAAGCGTCTGGGGGGAAGTTCGTCATCGGTATAATCCGAGGAGCTCTTCCTCTACTCTTGAAGGGTGGGAGTTCTTACAGGAATCCTCCGACCCCCAATCTATGGGAATTTATTCTATTATATAGTCCCCTTTTAATGATCCCTGCCTTCCACTTATTAATCATCCGAGCCTATGCCTGAGGGCTTGTCCCATCAGCCGCATTTTCAGTCATTCTGTTAGTTAGTGTAACCAAGGCAGGACTGCTCAGAGGTCACTTCCCCATTAATGCGGCCAGAGTGTCAGTTGCACATAGTCAATATGAGGGTGACAGCTTCTTTTTTCTAATCTGGATTGGGCCGAGAACGTGGTCGTCCTTGGCGTTGCTCCATAGCAGGTTGGGCCTTACCCATTTTCGAACACCGCATTGTCCTCGGCATAGGCCTTGGGCCTGATATGAAGTGAGCTGTGGCTGCCAGATTCCCAGGCCCCACATAAATTAATTGATGTTATATAAAAATTAAGTAACTTTTTAAGTTTATTTACTTAATTAACTAAAATTACTATTTTTTTTAGTCAAAATTATCGAAAAAAGAAAAATAGTTGTACGATAAAAAAAAAACTAAATTTACGTGACTTTGACCAATTAATTGTATAATATATATTATAATGTTTTTGAAGAAAAATAGTCGTACAATGACAGTGTGTCAAATAAAGCAAAAACTAAAAGTAAAGCTGTAGTATAAGCTTAAAAAAATATGTGGGTTCTAGTTAATTCAATTGATAAAGTCTCTGATAATTGAATAAGAGATTTGAGATTCAATCCCCGCCTACATCAAAAACCAATTGGTGTCTTGGTCTGATGATAAAGAGTTATCATCAGAAGCAGACATCATAAGTTGAAACTCTAAAAAAAAAAGATTAAAAAAATATAAAAGCATACGGTTCTTTTTACTTGAAAGATAATTATATATTATTAAGTTGCTCAAATTATGTACCAAAAATTAGCATAAAAAAAATTCAGGGTGTTCCCAAAAATATTAATCAATCACTTCAATGATCAATAATTAGAGGAAAAAATACGTACACACAAGCAAGGTGTTGATTCAATATGGAATTAAACATTTTCACCAACTTCTCATCTTTCATATTAATTTCCACATCTATACATTTTATAGTCATATAAATTCATTTTATTAATTAATATTAAAATGTTCCAAACACAAGGCATATCACACTGTATTTATTTTTTGTAATTTGTAAAAATTATTAAAATAGCTGACATTAATATGCAAATATGTTTTTCTACCTAATGTATTTTATTAGAGGCTTGCTTAACTTTATGAAAATCATAAATAGTAACTCGAGTTTCTAGTGAATCGCAAGCGTCACACTATTGACCTGAAATTTAAACAGTAAAAATTAATAATAATAATAATAATGTGATTTTTAATATTCCTGAAATCGAGTACTTCTTTATAATAATCAAGTATCATACAATCATTTTTTTTTTTTAACAAAACTTTTACTTAGGAAATGTAACCAGATTTCCACACTACTACAGTGTTTTCTGAAAGGTGAGATTTGAGAAAATTGCATTGTCTGAAAGGTGAGATTTGAGAAGATTGTGATGTCTGACTTTGGTGACTTTGGTGTTTCAATTTTCGAGAGAGAAAGGTGAGAAAAATCTCCTAGGTATGTCCTATTTTATCTTTCCTATTTTCCCAAAAAGAACATAATAAACAAATATATGATTTTTTTTTTTGGTGACATATTAAATTAGAAAAATTGTAAAATAAATTTTGTAATATCTTTCGTTTAATTCTATTTTGAAAATAACAATATCTATGTTTCATCATATATGTGAATATAATTTTAAAAAAAAGGTAAGTTTTGCTGATTGTTTATTATTGAAATTTCAATGTACTAAAAAACAATCAAGACACTGGTGCCAAGTACTCCCATACATTATCTCACCCTCATTTATTTACTCTCTTTTTTCCGCCAAATTGTTAAGAGTTACAACACACATTAAATTGGTAGCTGTAGCAGAGCTGCAGAAGTCACAGCAACAACAAGCTTTTTGACTCTTGACTATATTTGTGGTTATGCTTTTCTTTATTAATTATTTTTTTTCAAATTTCAGAATCATAGCATCACTAGATATCCAGCTGTCCCACTCAAACATATCAGAATAGTTCTTCAGTAAAGATTCGTATCAAAAAAAAAAAAAAGTTCTTCAGTAAAGATAAATATTAAACAGTGTTAGAGAAAGAAAACTGGGTGAACATTGACTCGTCACCTCCGGCTCCGTGACGTGGGCTTGGTGATGCAGTGCAGCGGTGGTACATTCTTAGAAGAATGTTTTTGCAGCGGTGGTACTAGAGACTAGAGTCCAGTTTTTTTTTTCTTACAAATTAATACATCTGTAATTTTTTTTTTTTTTGAGAATAAATTCATCTGTAATCTGGTTTGATAAAATGTTTTTTTTGCTAGTAAATTTTTGAAAGGCCTAAGGATGGGCTTGGTGGTTAATTTTTGTTGGACTATTTCGGTTAAATTTTAAAATTTTATTGTGTTATTTGGACTAAATTTTATTTCATTACAAGGCCATGAACTATGTTGAGGGAAAGAAGAAAAGATTTCGGGTCAAGGGGGCTAGGAAGAATTTTGCTGGGCCAAACCTTAGAATTTTATACATTTGTATATACTACATAATTTTTTTATATACAAGAGTTTTGAATATATATACACAGCCTTGAAACTTGAGCTATATGTAGAGACGAAACTACACTTGGGTTAGGGGGCCATGCCCCCTCAGATTTTGAAAAATTAACTAGTAAAATGCATAGGCTATACAAAAATTCTAACTTTTGACCCTAAATTGTATATACTTGCCCCCCTCCCTAAATATTTTTACAAATTGACCCATGAAATTTCTCAAATTGTTTTAATCAAACTATCCATTTGCTGCATTGTCCCAAAAATATCAAGAAAATCCATTAGACAAACCAACAAAACAATTCATAAACCTGAATAATTAGAAAAATCTTTATACAATCATAAATCCAGTATAGCAAAAATATACCAACAAGATAAGTACAAATGACAAATCCTTTGCAAAACAATCCTTTAGAGCAGCACCAAAACCATCATCTTCTTCTCTGCCAGGTTGCATCTCTACTGCTTTCTTCTTCTTCTATTATTATTTTTTTTTTCGAACTTCACAACCTTCAGACTTCAGGTGCATGCCTTCTCTCTATTTTGGAAAATGATGATTGACAAAGGCACTTTGGAGATTGTGGCAAAGGCGGCTACAACTCATTGTAATTCTTGTGGCCAACATAAAGCCACGCGCACTTAATTGTTTCTTCTTTTTTATTTTTGGTCTGATTTTTTTTGCTTAATTATTTTTGGTCTGATTATATAGTATATACGAGTCCAAATCTTCTGTCTCATCAATTGTGCTCCACTTCATGCTCCACTAATAAAATTTGGACAACTAGCCTCTCTCATTAAATAAAATAACTCTGATTTTGATGAGAGAAGCTAGTTGTCTTATTTAATGAGATATCTCATTTAATGAGAGAGGCTAGTTGTCCAAATTTTATTGGTGGAGCATGAAGTGGAGCACAATTGATGAGGCAGAAGATTTGGACTCAGTACATACTACCTTATATTCATAAAATTATCTTAAAATGAATGTTGTACTATACTACCTTTATATCCATTGATTTTGTTGTAACTTTATTGTGTTAATAAATTGCTAATAATAATATTGTTTTGGCTTGTGGGTTTTTTTTTTTTTTTTTTTTTTAATTTAAAATTTTAAACTAAAGAAATAAATATTGGAAAGAAAAATAAAAAAAAATATTAATTTTTATATAGGTTAAAGATTCTTGACTTTGCAAGTCAAGAAATAATTTGAATCATTACATAGGATAAATTCCTAAAAATTGATATTAGAATACATCCACGAATATGATAATATGATGTATATGCATTTTTTGGTTAGCTAAAATCAACACTTGTGAAACTTTTTTTTGGTTATGCTTGCCCTCCAGGTTCAAATCCTGGTTCCGTCCCCGACTATATGCATAGATCTAAGTACAAAACATGGAATTGTGAATACGGCAGATAGAGTCGAATTATTAGAGCACTAGCAGGACGTAAAAAAATATTTATTTTATATTCTTCAAACTTACTTTATTTATTTTATTATCTTATTTTATAACTCACTCAACATTTCAACTTTTATTTTTACACACAACTCATTAAAATAATATAAATTATACCAACAAATAATATAAAAAATTCAATTTCTCTCTCTTTCTCCTCTCTCCAACAAACCCACATACCACTTAAAATAATAAAATTTAAGTTTACTACCCAGCTATAGTAATGTGAAAATTCTAATTGAAAAATTGCTTACCATTCATTTTTAAATGGCGTAAATGCACTTTTAGTTCTTACATTTTGACCCTATTTTTATTTTGGTCCCTACATTTTATTTTTACCATTTTTAGTCCCTAAACTAATTAACGCGCGACATTTAAGTCCTCTCCGTCACTCAACTAATGGGGAAAGCTGATGTGGCTGACGGAGAAATTAAAATATTATTAAATAAGCCACGTCAAATCAGCCACATCAGATAAAATAATATAAAAAATTTCTAACCTTCTTATGTAAAAAAGAAAATAATTAAATTAATTTTGTTTCTCTTTTTTTGGGAAGAACATGAAGAATCTAGAACATGTGTTCTTCCCGTCCATCATGTTCTTCATTTTCTTCCTAGCAAACTTTGCCCAGAACAAGAAATTAAACATGAACACATTAAACATTTGAACAAGAAGACAAACCCATAAAATTTAAAACCCAAAAAAATTAGCATTAGATCCACATCAACACAAAATTAAACATGAACAAATCCGAAAAATCAAACCCCCACACCACCAAAGCATCAAACGCAAAACTCAAACCCAGAATTTCTGGCTCCTAAACACAAAAACACTAAACTCTAAACCCAAAATTTCGGGCACCAAAGAAAATAGAAGAAAAGAAAGAGTATGATTCTCTTATCTTTCCGAGAAACAAACACAAAATCAACTTAAACCAACACAAAACTCAACGATCTGAAACCCAACGATCAACGACCCACCGATCTGAAACTCAACTCAAACCACCGATCCGAAACCTCCAAACCCACCAGATCCACCACCTCTGATCTCTACTTCTGTTTCATTGCAAGGAACCCAGGCTAAAGCTCCTCAAGCTTCAATCCTTCGTTGTTGACCACGACAGCCACGAACGGCAGTGAGTCCTTTCTGGGCTTGGTCTATGCGTTTCACATCAATGGACCTAGCCAATCCAGACCCAGAAAACCCAGATCTACCCACCACCTGCGACGAGAGCGAGGACAAGTCCGCTGGCGGCGGCGTGGCCGGAGACAGCGGCAATGGTTGGGATGGGGAGGGAGAGAAGGGCGATGATTACTGATCTGAAGGATTCGACCATTATGGGCTTTGTTTCTAAGGAAATACAAGAAAAAAGAAAAAAATTTATTGATTTTTTAAAAATCTGGGCAAGGTTTGCTGGAAAGAAAATGAAGAACATGATGGACAGGAAGAACACATGATCTAGATTCTTCATGTTCTTTCCAAAAAAAAAAAAAGAGAAACAAATTTAATTTAATTCTTTTTTTTTTTTAAATAAGACGGTTAGAAAATTTTTATATTATTTTATCTGATGTGGCTTATTTAATAATATTTTAATTTCTCCGTCAGCCACGTCAGCTTTTCCCGTTAGTTGAGTGACGAAAATGACTTAAATGTCACGCGTTAATTGGTTTAGGGACTAAAAATAGTAAAAATAAAATATAAGGACCAAAATAGAAATAGGGCCAAAATATAGAAACTAAAAGTACATTTACGCATTTTCAAATTTGGGACTATTACCAGTGGGAAACCGGAGAGAAATTTCTTGGGTACGCGGTTATTTTTGGACTCTAGTGTAGTTTATGCATTCTAATAAATTCAGAGAAATTTCTTGGGCACGCGCTTTTTTTTGGAGTATAGTGTAGTTTACGCATTCTAAATTCATATTCAAACTTATTAAAAAAAAAAAAATTCATATTCAAACTTTCTCTGTTTCTTCTGGATTTTTGCTCGTTCTCACGAGTTGTCATATTGTGAAATGTTGTGGTATCACTGGGACCCACCTCGGGTGGCATTTGTGTTTGGAATTTGGATCAGATTAAGAGGTAATGAGAAACGCTACAAACACAAAATGGTGCATGCGCGACAAATTTTCACAGTGGTTGAATTGTGAGGAAGCTACGACTCCAAGTGAGAGGAGGCAAAATCTAAACAAAAAATTTTCAATGAAAATCCCAAAAAGAATAAAGTTTTTATGCATCTACCATATTGAATTTTCTCCCAACTTTTTTTAATAGTTACCTCTACTATATTAAATGCGAGAAGTAGACAAAAAAGAATAGAGAAGCATTAAATTTGTGTAATTAAATATTATTCAATATAACTATATATTGAATTTAATTGGAAAAATGTTAAATATCTTCAAATTTTACTACAAAACTTTTATCAATTAAATTGATATCGTAATGAGTGTGGTTGATGATAAATTTCGAAAATATAATAAAAAAATATACAAATATATGTAGTTTTTTTTTTTATTTATAAAAATGCTATGTCCACAATATTTTGATAATACTTTCACAACAAATCTTAAGTGACATGTTGTTACGAGTTATTATTGGTGGGGTAAAAAAGTTATTTTAGTGGTAAATTCAAATTTGAACCAGTGACAACTAATCATAAACCACTTGTGATTTGTTATGAAAGAATTGTGAAAATATTATGTACATAACAATTTTTTTTATTGATGACATATCAAATTGTAAAAATTATGCAATAAATTTTGTAATATTCATAACATCAGTGTTAAATTCTACTTTGAACATAACACTATCTCTTTATCATATATGTGAATATAATTAAAAAATTCATAAGTTTTGCCAATTATTTATTATTGAAATTTTAGATTGAGTTCCTCAAGTTCAGTGTTTTCACCAAATTTACAAGAAAATTGTGTGTGAAACCATGAATTTTGGCTTACCCAATTTGACTATACTAAAAAAGAAGTCTAAGAATATAACAAAATATCACAACATGTTCACAATACTTTCATTTTTAGTATCCGAATATATATATATATATATATTTTATAGAGAAATGCTACATCCATAACATATTTAGAACAAATTCTAAATGACAAGTTTTTATTGGTTTTAAACTGAGCCCACTACTGATATCATTTTTTTATCCATCAAAAATACATTGCCACATAAAATTTGTTGTGAAATTATTGTAAAAATGTTATGGACATAGCATTACTCCTTAAACTTTAAAACCAAACAATTTTCTCTTAATATTTTGGAAAATAGCAAATATGTCATATTGTAATTCTCTCAATTAAACCCTAATGAAAGTTTATGATTCTACCACTGCACACGCTTGATACAATGGTCTCTCCATAAGTATAAGTGCTTGTAGGGTGTGGGGGGTAAAGGCCGGGGTTCAAGTCTTCAAGAGGGAGTTTCACACACATATATACTTAGATTAGGCTATAATAGAAATTCTATCTTATAAAAAAAAAAGTTTATAATTCTTAAAAAATTTATTGTGTAATGTCTAAAATACTCCCATCAAATTTTAATATCCCAAAAATTTTATTCACGTATTTTGAGTTTTAAATGGTAGTAATTCTCAGTTTCTTATTTTATTATTTTATTTTGACATTTAAAAAATTGATACCTCAATAATTGTGAAAATATTGTAAAAATGTGTTGTGTGCGTAACTGTGTATGCACACATAAATATTTAAAAGAAAAGACAAAAAGAGCACAAGCAAGGTGTACTGTGGAAGAAAAAAAAAAGAAAAAAAAAAGAGGCCAATGAATAGTATAAATTGTCAAATAATTGTGAAAATATTGTAAAAATTTGTTAAATTGATGTAACGGTATATGTGCATATAAATAATAAATATTTAAAAGAAAAGACAAAAAACCACAAAAAAAACCGGCTAAGAAAAAAAAAAAAAAAAAAAAAGCTGATGAACGGTATGGGGTGAAAAAAAGAGCACAAAAATACCAATAAACAGTGCAAATTGTCAAATAATTATAAAAATTTATTAAATCAGTATAAATGCACCTATAAATAATAGTAAATATTAATTAAAAAAAAAAACACATAAGCACAAACAAAACCGGCGAAGAAAAAATAAAAAACAATGAACAGTGCTGGTTGAGCAAACCAAATGCTATCCAGCTGTCTCCCTCAAAGACAGTTAGAAGAGTGCTCCAATAAAGTTATCCAGCTATCATAATTGCATCACAAGCTATCCAGCTGTCCCCTTAAACAGAGTTGGAGAAACAAGACTGCGTGAAAATTGACTAGGTACCTCCGTGAAGGGGGCTAGGCGATGCAGTGCAGCGGTGGTACCTTCGTGAGAGAATATTTTTGCAGCGGTGGTACTAGGGTCCTTTTTTTTTTCTTTGAAATCCATACACATACTCTAAATTCATTTTCAAACTTTAAAGAAAGGAAGACATATATAATTTCTTTTATCTTTTCTCTCTCTTCCTTGTCTTCTCTATCACGAAATCTCCTTTTTCTTCTTCTATTCCTCCATCATCTCTTCATACCTTTTTCTTTTGGATAAAAGTTGTTATATACACTTTGTATCACACACTTTTTTTTTAACTGAGACGTGGTTTCAACTAACGTTTTTAGTTATAATATACTCACAATTTTAATTTTAAAAAAGCGTGTAACAAATACTATACTTTTCTTTTTTTAATCTCTTCTTCTAGACTCTTTTGAATATACACCATTGTAAGTTTCTTTAAAAAATATTCTCCCCTCTTCCCGTGTGTGTGTTAAAAATATTTAGTGTAAGGTCCAAATTTGATGGGCCAAGCACAAACTCTGTAGGCTGGTAACCCAATGAACCCCGAACAATGAATTTGTAGAGAATGGGTTAAACAACTGGGCTGGATATGGATTTAGTAACGATTCAAATAGAGAAATAAGGATAAGATGATGTTTAGACTAGTATTCAGTGAGAATCCTCTTGAATCCGAAGATGATTAATGTTTACAAGCCAAAAATAAGTCCTTTCCTTTCTCCCCTCTCACTTCAGAGGCCTATTTCATTTATATATGCTCCTTCCTCCTCATCTTTACCGTACACTTGTTCTTCATCCAAGCATCCACTTGAGTACTTGTCACATCAGATGCTTGCTTTAGTCTGTCGTGAGTGGTAATAGCTGAGGCTGCACTGTTCAGGTGTCTTCTCCACATAAATGCGGCCAGGAAAGTTGCAGCAGTGCATTAAATACGGTGGTGGCAGCTTTTCCTCTAAGATATTTTATGTTATTCTTGTCCCTAGGCGTGTCCAGAGTTTGCTCTTTACCGTGGAATCAGCTGGGAAGGTCGCTCAGGTCTTCAGTACATTTGCCTGGTCAAGTTCTCTAGTGATCCAATAAGGGGAACCTCTTCGGACCAAGAGGATTGTCTTCGGACGTACCCGTCATTCCTTTTCAAGTGCATTTTCACCATACGGACTCAGCCTTGATCACTTTTACCTCTTCGGACAAACAGTGATATTCGAATTGGGCCTCAAGCCCAATTCGTAGCGTTGGGCTTTCACACCCACACTTAGTATTCTCAAAAAAAAAAAAAAAAAAAAAAAATACTCTTCTTCTATTTGTATGTCTTTGAACATTAAGGTATTGCTAATATGGTAAGGTGGCAATGGTTATACCTTGATAGGACAGATGAAGCTATTAGGGTGAATAACATAACTCTGTTTTGTTACAATTTTTGAAGTAACTCTAACGTGGTTAATTGTGAGTGATTATTTATCACTTTTGCATTGACTTACCAATTTTTCTCCACTCATAACTTGTTTGTTTGTTTAGACCTCTTTTAAATCAAATTGTTTAATCTAATGAATTAACCAAGTTGATACTTAGGTTTATTATTAAAATCTAGGATAAACAAGAATAAATCATATCATGCACAGTGGAAAAGTAAATAACACAACGATATAATTACTCAAGAAAACCAATGAAACAAACCTTCTTAAAGTAAAAACTTGGAGAGAATTTAACCTAACTATCCTTAAGGTAAAAAGATTCGTTGTGATAGAATGAAAGTTTTTACAATAGACTTAACTCTAAATCTACTGCTACCTCTTGTAGTATTTACTCACACGACCATGTGTAGCTTCGAATCCACAGACTCTTCTATCTTGTATCTGTTGCACACAAACACCTACGTTTGTAACTTTAAGATCCCACTCAAAAGTTTCAGATCACTAGTAGTTGTTGATCTTATATGCAGCAACTTCAGATCTACCAGTTCTAATGGTATGAGAATGATTTCTGGTAGTAACTTTGAAAAGGAGAAGGCACAACACATTTTAGATCTCACAAGAGCACCTCCTAAGTCATCATAAAACGTGCTTTAGGGTTTTCTTTAAATACAATATGAAATAAATCTAAAACCCTAATCACTTAATGGGCTTAATGAGCAGTTAGGCTTAATTAAAATTCTGCAAAACCCATGTCTCAATCGGTTGAGCCTTGTTCGCGATTGGTCAAACCTGGCATGTTTCGAATTCCTGAACCTATAGCTTCCTTTTTCTTGTATTTTGACTTATAGCACCTTGAACATTGTCTAATAAATCCTATAAACTCTAAGATCTATATCTAAACAAGTTTGTGCTCATAGTTTGCCAATTGTTCTAAACTTTTAGAACCTAACAATAAGCAACTGCATTAAAATTGTAGAAAAAGTTATGTCTACTAGACTTTCTTAAATAGGTGAGATAAGTAGTGAATCTATTAGAAAATGCTAAATCATGAGTTGACGTATGAAAAGGATGTGAATTTGGGTATGGGAAGGAGTGTACCTAGCATCACTCATCCAAAAATTACATGGATCTTCATTTAGAGCATCCTATAAATTATTTTGGTGCGAAACTATAGCAAGGCTGTGCATTTCCTGGGCCATCGCTTGGTATAATGTAATTTTGCTGGTCTTTCTAGTATTTGGGCTTCAAAACAAGCTTCTAAGACAATCTCTTCCATGAGGTTTCTTCATTTTTAAGACAACCTTATCCTACAAACCCTGCCCCCATAATTAACTGAATCCTAAGCCTTCACTTTTGAACGAAACAAAGCTACGATTAAGTCCCAAGATTTTCAATCTCTTCAGTGGACATATGGTAATGGTATATTGATATATTATTGGTGTAAATACACTTTTAATCCCTACATTTTGATTTTTTTTTTTTCATTTTGGTCCCTACATTTTAATTTTACCACTTTTAGTCCCAAAACCAATTAGCGCGTGTCATATTAGTCCTTGCCGTCAGCCAACTAACAGAAAAAGCTGATGTGGCTGACGGTACTATTAAAATAATAATTAAAAATTTATTTTGGCATTAAAAAATGCCACATCAACATCTAAATTAAAAAAAAAATTTATTAATTTTAACTAAATAAAAAAAAATTAAAAACATAATTAAAAACAAAAAATCAAGTGAATTGAGATTTAAGAGTGCCTTGAACAAGAACAATAAGAACACAAATCCAGATTTATGAACAAGAAGAAAATATTCGTTTATTTGACATTTTCTCTCTTTTTTTTCTTAGAAAACAAACACAAGATTAAGCAAGAAAACAAACACAAATCCAGTAAGAACACAAACACAAACACAAACAAAAATGCAAACAAATCCAGTAAGAACACAAACACAAATGCAGACAAATCCAACAAGAACATAAACACAAATCCAATAAGAATAAAAACACAAACCCATCAATCCATCTTCAACAAAATGAGCAACAACCCAATTTGCTTACCTCCATCAACACAAACTCTTAGTACAAACAAGCTCAAATGAAAAAAACCCAATAACAAAAGCCAAATCCTAAACCAAAGATATGGGTAATCGATTCTATTGGAAGTAAAATTGGGAGGTCGAAGTGCTGAACCAGAGAAACCAAACACAAAACCCACCACCAAAACTAGATCCAAAACCACCAAAACATAGATTTGAATGACCAAACCCAAATCCCAAATCCAAAGCCCGTCAGCAACCTCCCCCATAGCTCTTAAGGTCCCTCCCCTCTTTCACCACATCCGCCACGTGGCAGACCGAGACATCTCGCACTGAAGACAGCGAAGATGGCACAGCAGAGAGGATCGTCGGTGACAGTGTCAAAAGAGAATGGTACGGGTTCACCGCCAATCTGCTTCAAATCACGGCCAATCTTATCCCTTCTCTCTTTAAACCCAAATCCAAACCACCGCCAACCTCAACCGCTCTCTCTCTCTACCTAAATCCAAACCACCACATCTCAGCCTCTCTTTCTCTAAACCCAGATCAAAGCCATATCCCAAAAACTACAACTTGAACTTAAAGAGAAAAAGAAATGAGAGAAAGCAAAGAGGGAGAGAGTGGAGTTTGAGTGTTTGACTTGAGAGAGAGATAGGAAAATGAAAATGAGTTTGAGTTTTGTGTTTATTGATGATGTTGTGTTTGGTTGACAAGAAAATTTAAGAAAAATTGAGATAATTACTACAAGTTTTTTTTCTTAATCTTTAAAACTGAAAAGAAATAAAAGGTTCTTCATTTTTTATTTTTAAAATTTAAATTAGAATTGCAAAATTAAAGTTCATTGTTTTTAAAATTTTAAATAAAAATGCTAAAGTGGCATATTTTAAATACTAAATAATTTTTTAATATTATTTTATTGGCCATGTTAGCATTTAATGTGCTGATAGTGGACTTCGTTTGCCACATTAGCAATTTCTGTTAAGTGAGTAACGATAAGGACCAAAATGGAACACGTTAATTAATTTAAGGACTAAAAGTGGTGAAATAAAAATGTAGGGACCAAAATGGAAAAGATGCAAAATGTAGGGACTAAAAGTGCATTTACGCCTATATTATTTTATTTTATGTTTTCAATAGTTTGGGGTTAAGGGGATTGGAAAGCCTGTTGTATATATAGGTATATGCAAGGATAGGTTGTAATAATGATGTTTGAGTTTGAAGAATATTGTTTCATAAAGTGAAAATTCAAGTTTTGGAATTTTCTAAGTGAAAATTCTGAATTAAGCATTTTTGATCGGTTGAAGCTTTGGCTTGATCGATCGAAATGGTAAAGAAAAAAATCCTGGAGTTTTTGCCTGGTTCGATCGCTATTTGAATCCTGTTCGATCAATTGAAAAGAGGATTCGATCGATCGAAATGACCTTTCGACCGATTGAGTCATTTCGATCGATCGAATCACGAAAACTAAATTTTCTGCAGAATTTTTCTGATGACTGTTCAGAAAGGTTGAAGAGGTTTCAAACCTTGTGAATGGTTTTATGAAACATTTTAACTCTCCATACGCGCCTTTTGATGAAATATAACCATATGGGTATAAATAGAGGCTTATGTTCACTTGAAATCCTGTTAAAGAAAAACACAAGAAATCCTGTGGTCATTCTCTAGGATTGCTATATGTAGAACCCAACATCTTGGTTGTATCCTGGGGACAAATTTGCGATAACCCTTTAACAACAATGGTGTAGAGGGCAAATATTGTCTAAGGAAAACAATATTGTGCCTCCAAGTTATCTATTTTATATTTGTCTTTTGTGTTAATCTTGTTCTTTCGTTATTACTTTGTATAATATTCCCAACAAAGCCTTATGGCTCAACTGACATTTTCTGGTGTTTCTAATAGAAACATTATGGGTTATGTTTTGTTTTCCTAATCTGTAATTTATAATGTTGTGTATGAATAAAGCGGATTAAAATTAATTAATTAATTTTGATTTTAAATTTCCAAATATCAAATTTAGTGTGGTCAGTAAATTAGATTTTGCAAAAATTTCGCTGGGCCAGATAAGAGCCTGCAAATGCTTGAGGTATTGACTAACTATTTCAACAACAAGCCACCCTCCAACCAACCCAAATTAGGTCCGCTAGTTTATAGTCACAAGACAAATTTGGTCATGTCCAAACTTGGTTAGTTACGTCTGAAGGAAAAAAAAAAAATTAGAACAAATAATAACTTCCTAATATTAGGGAGCTAGAAATTTTGGGCAAGAGAATGCCTCATCCTCATGACACATTGATGTTCAAAGGACAATACACCTATGACATCACTGACATCGTTTTTTGATTCATCAATAACAGTTTGCCATGTATGATTTGTAGTGAAAACGTTGTGTTCCTAACTTTACTTAATGCCCAAAACCTCTAAATTAAAGGCTAATTAACCCTTGGAAACCCTCAAATATAGGAATCACAAAGTCTGCATCTACATATGTGAAGTCCAACAAAGTTAAAATTGCCTGAAAAAAAGAAAAAAAGAAAAAAAAAGGTTACAAGTTACAACCATTGAGTCCAATTTTCTTCTTTCAAAATGAGTGTAGCCATGGTTAATAGCTCCACGGTAATGGGATTCATCCAAGACACAAAGAAGTTCAACAATTGCATCAATGAATGTTTTGAGATGCTAGATATTGATGGTAATGGTATGCTTTCAAGAGAATTGCTTTATGGGGGTCTTCATAAGTTTTTGTCATTGGAAAACAATACCAACCAAGAGGAAGAGATCAATAATCTCTATGAAGTAGTTTTCAAGAGGTTTGATAAGGATGAAAAAGGTTTCATTGATCGAATGGAATTTGAGTCTCTTATTAGGGAGCTCATGCTAGCCATGGCTCGTGGAATTGGTGATTTGCCAGTTCTAGTGGCTCTTGAGGAACACGGTCTGCTTATGAAGGCTGTTCAACATGAAGTGGCAAGCTTGAAGGAAGGTAGTCGAAAGAAAGAAAGAGAGAAAAGAATGTGCTTCGTGATATATGCCTTTGTTGTCACAAATTGGAAACTAGCTAGCAACAAAAAACGTAATAGCAATTTTGGGTTTTTTATTTTTATTTTGCTCCTAATAGAAACGTAATAGCAATTAGTTTTGTAAGTTTTAAATATTTATGTGCTAATTTTTTTTTTTTTTTGAGGGGAAATTTATGTGCTAAGTTGATACACTACACAACTTAATGCATTAACATCTTTACAATTATTATATTTACACATATCTCTAGTGTCGTGGATTTACTCAGTTTTTTTTTTAATTTTAAAAACCCTATTTTGATTAATCCCATGCCCTCACTAGTGATCAACAAAATAATAATGAAGAAGGTTATACACAAACGAATTATGAGTTAAGGGCTTAAGGCTCATGAAATATAAGCAAGGCATCACAAAGTCCAAGACGTTCTCGGTCTCAACTCTCAAGGTAGTATATGATCTGTGACATATCTGATACTAAATTATAGCATAAGATTTACCAATGTAAAAATTTCTAGTTTACACCGCCAATGTTTATTATGCAACCAAATTTTTAATTAAGTAATGATTTATCTAGCCAAGAGTCTTTAGCCAATTTGGATTTTTGATGTTCTAATGGAGATGTCTAGGAGTTTAAGTACCCGTTTGGGTACAGCTGAAACGCAGTGTGTCTGCGTTTCAGCCTTTTTTTTTTTTTTTTAAAGGCCAGCGCCTCTTGCATTGTTCATGGAATATGAACAGTGTTTTTTAGTGTGAACAGTAATCGAAAATTATTTTTTTTATTATTTTCAGTTTTTAATTTTCAGCAAAATAAGTGGTATTCAAACGCACTTTCTTTTTAAATTGGGTAAAATGTAAATACATATCTTGATTTTTGGGTCAAAATCAAACTTATTGTTTGATCTTCTAATTTGAAATTAGAAGTGCCTGATGGGAGTTATGCAGAAGTTGGGTTTTCCAGAAAAGTGGATTGAGAGAGTGATGACTTGTGTTACCACCACATCATTCTCTATTCTACTCAATGGGAAACCTTATGGGAATGTGCTTCCATCTAGGGGAATTCGACAAGGAGACCCTCTTTCTCCATATTTGTTTCTGTTGTGTGCAGAGGGTTTCACATCTTTATTGGCTAAAGCAGAGAATGAGGGTAAAATCCATGGAGTTTCTATTTGCAGAGGGGCACCAAAAGTTTCTAACTTGTTGTTTGCAGATGATTCTCTTTTATTCTGTAGGGCAACACAAAATGAAGTGGGAGTAATCTCTGAGGTGCTTCAAACATATGCTAATGCTTCAGGTCAATGCATCAACTTGGAGAAGTCATCAGTATTTTTCAGTAGTAACACTTCAGCTAGCCAGAAGCAAGATATTCTGAGGGTTTTGGGAGTTCAGGAGGTACACCGCTTTGATTCTTATTTGGGGCTGCCTACCTTAGTAGGGAGATCTAAATATCATACATTCTCATATTTGAAGGATAGAATTTGGAAGAAATTGCAAGGTTGGAAAGGGAAGCTGTTGTCTAGGGCTGGCAAGGAGATACTTATAAAAGCAGTTGCTCAGTCAATTCCTACATATACCATGAGTGTGTTTCAACTTCCTTTAAAACTATGTGATGAACTAGATGCATTGTGTGCTAAATTTTGGTGGGGGCAAGTGGGGGATGAACGGAAAATTCATTGGCAAAGGTGGGAGAAGCTTACAAGATCAAAGAAGGATGGAGGAATGGGTTTTAGGGATTTAAGGGCATTTAACTTAGCTATGTTAGCTAAACAAGGGTGGAGGTTGTTGCATGATGATAGTTCTTTAGTATATCAATGTCTTAAAGCTAGATATTTCCCTAGAACCCATTTATTTGATGCTAAGGATTCCCCAAATTGTTCCTTTGTGTGGAGGAGTATTGTAGCTGCTTTGCCTATTTTGAAGGTGGGGTGTTGTTGGAGAGTTGGGAATGGTCTTTCTATTCGGGTTTTAGGGGATAAATGGATACCGAATTATCCAACCAATGCGCCCTTGCTTTCACTTAGGGAGGAGGTCCGAGAGGTGGCTGTGGCTGAATTAATTGATCAAGAATTGCATGCTTGGAGGTCTGACTTTATTTTGGCCATGTTTGAGCAGGCGGATGCGGAAGCCATTTGTAGAATCCAACTAAGCCGACGAGATGTGGAAGATACTATTATTTGGATGCACCATAATAAGGGGTTGTTTACTGTTAAGTCAGCATATAAGGTGGCGAGGGATGTATTACACGGTGGCAATTTAACTGAAAGTTCAAGGGGCTGTGTGGGGAAAGAAGTGTGGGCTGCGCTATGGAAACTTCGGATTCCAAACAAGATTAAAGTGTTTGGGTGGAGAGCTTGCAATGATATTTTGCCAACAAAACAAAATCTGTCAAAGCGAAAAATTATTGAGGATGAGATGTGTCCTATATGTATGAGATTTCCAGAGTCAGCAATCCATGCTTTGTGGGAGTGTGAGGCAGCCAAGGATGTGTGGGCTGGTAGTTTGAAAATTTTGCAGAAGGGGATATCGGGTTTGGCTGATTTTACTCACCTAATAGAGTATTTGCTGGATCGGATTGAGCTACATGATATGGAGGAGTTTCTGGTGCTAGCTTGGCAGATTTGGAATCAAAGAAACCGGGTTGTATATGGAGGGAAATTTCATGATCCAGGATGGTTGATCAATCGAGCTAGGGAACTGTTAGAGGAATTTCGGACTGCTCAAGATCAGATGAGAACCGAATCAGTTAGGCAGCCAGTTTGTGATACCTGGCAGCCTCCTCCTCAGTCGGTTTTCAAACTTAATTTTGATGCAGCAATCTTTTCAGGCCTCAACAGATCTGGTTTTGGTGCTATTATACGTAATGAGAAAGGAGAGGTTATGGCAGCCATGGCAGCTAAGGGTCCGAAAGTGTTTTGCAATGAGGAAGCTGAACTACTTGCCTGTAGGAAAGCAATTGAGTTTGCAGTGGATGCGGGTTTCTTAGAATTAGTTATTGAGGGAGATAACAGCTCGGCTATGAAAGCTATTTCAACACTGAAGAATGATCAGTCCTTTTTAGGAAATGTGGTTGGAGATATTCAACATTTGATTTGTAATTTGCTGTGGGTAAGAATTGATTGTGTTAGAAGAGGGGGGAATCGGGTTGCTCATGTTTTAGCCCAATTTGCTAGGAATATTACTGAGGATTTGTATTGGATGGAAGATGTTCCTCCAATAGCTAGAGAGGTTTTGTACCAAGATGCTAATTTGGTTGATTAATTGAAAGTTATGCTATTGTTTCAAAAAAAAAAAAAAAAAATTAGAAGCGCCTAAATTTTGAGAAATATCCAAATTAATTTTATCTGCCTAAATTTTCGTCTCCTTCCATTGTGAAAATGCATGAGGAAAAAAAATTCTTTAATTAAAATTTAATTTTACATTTTAATATAAAAAAAAATTAATCACAAAGAAATGAAAATTTAGACAGAATGATCAAATTTGGTATTTCTCAAAGTTGAGGATAATTTCTAATTTCAAACTAATAAGTTCAAGGGTTAATTTGACTTTAACCCAAAGATCTAGGAATGTTTTGTATTTTATCCTATTAATTAAATTCACACAATTTGAACCTTTTTTTTTTTAATTTTTTTTTTTATAAGACGAGTCGGATGTGAGTATCAAAATTTTCATGTGAAGTTGGGCATAGTAATAAATATTTTTACGAGTGTGGAGAGAGGCTTTAAGTTGCGGAGTAATGAAAGGAATGGAGATATCTATTTTACCCCATTATCATGCTTACTCATGTTTCTGTAAATGGTTGTGTGATTAATTTTACTCATTACCAAACCCGCGGAGGAAGGGAATATAAATTCCTAACTTTTGTTTTGATAATCAATTCAACCTTTGATAAATAAATATATCTTAATTATATTTCATCTTTGGGGGAAGAAAGAAAGTTGGTCCTTCTATTTTGGCAAAGATTTAAAAAAAAAAAAAAATCAATATTAAGAACCAGTATCAGCTACCATATATGATGGAATATGTGGTACCTTTGCAAATTTTTTTTTTTTATTTTCTCAAAAGAATTTTTTGTAAGGACCAAAAAGTCTCCTATATGAAGCCCACCGAATATGATAGGATGATCTTGTTTGAATTTTGGTCCTAGCCAATAAAATTTATAAGAGATGGAATAGCACAACAAGCGTGGAGTCTACCCCCGAGTTACTTATCACTCAGTATGTGAGCTACACTACACAACGGTTCTATTCTAAAGAAGAAAAAAAATAAAAAAAATCTCCCCCCATAGCATCCCTGACCTCCTCTTTATATAGTCTGTCCCCAGTTCATCATCTCCGTCCATCTCTGCCTAACTTTCATCCTCTTTTAACACTTGTAATCTTCCCTCTCTCTGAAGCAGGTGGCGGCGGTAGCTGATGTAGTTGTGGCCAACACTGTTTAAGTCACTTCCTCATTTAATGCGGCTGATAAAGCTAGGGGTGGATCACTTAATATGGATGTGACAGGCAGCCACAACCCCTACGGCTTCTTGTTTGCCATTGACCCCTATCTCCTTCAATTTTGCGGCTCTCCCCCTAGCATAGTGCATGGTGCTTCAGTGGATCTGACTCATTCCTCGGGCATTACTGTTCCTTGGGCCCTTTCTAGTGTTGCGCTTAACTGAATACCCTGGCCTTTCCTATTCCTCTTCAGGTCTCTTCTTTGGCCCAGCAATATGACCCTACACCTTCTTCCCTAGTCCTCGGGTACCCACAATAGCCCCCTAAAACTTCCACCTTTTCGCTTGAGGCAAAAGTGAAGTTTTAGATTCACAAACGGGTTATGCACGTGCTGGAGCGTTCACACGAGTCAGTGTCCCTTCACCTGTCATTCGCATATCCCTGACGCTTTGGAATCCATGAACCCTCATTTATGGCTCCAGGCGGCCGCCTGTCTCTCCATGTTCTATGGTTTGATGGGAATCGTACGGCCTTTATCTCTCCTCACTTATGGGCGGGAATTTTACCGCCCATTTTTTTTACTCCTATAAAAGAAGCGACCAAGGCTGGCTAAGGCTCATTTCTGGCATTTTGGCGTTTTTACTTTGGCAAAGAGAAAACTACTCCCAAGGAGCGTTCTTTACTTTCCACAGTAGGTGTGTTGGCTTCCCTTGTGTTTTGTTCTTTTTCAAGTTTTGTACTTTGCCCCTTTTTGTTCTTTTGCAATCCATGGGTAGGTATGCTAGGTTAGTAGGCACCGAGGAGGCTAGGATAGCTTTTAGGGCCCAGTACAGGATTCCCGACAACGTAGAATTTAGGCATTGCGAGGAGGGCGAATGGTTGGTTTTGAACTGGCCTCTTGAGTCCATGGTAATTCCCATGATCGCCTTTATTGAAGGTGGGATGGAACTTCCCATGGGCCCAATGACTAGGGACTACTTCATAAATTATAGGTTAACCCCGACCCAGTGTTCCCCTAACATCTTTAGAATCCTTGGGTGTGTAGAGGCCATTAATCGTAGAATGGGGACTCACCTTATATGGCATGATGTGAACTGAGTCTATAACTACCAGAAGGGGGAAAAAACCAAATACTACATGAAGAGTAGGATTCCCGCGATTAGGTTAATCAGCTGCCTACCCGATTTGAGCAAGGGCATGGACGAAGACTACCTTCTTGTCTCGAGCGAGTGGCACAATGGGCGGCACTGTCCCACCCAAGAAGGGGAACCAGGTAGCACTCCCGAGGACCTGGGTTACCGTTTTAGGCATTTTAGATAAGCTTCCTTTTTTTTTATTTTTTTTATTTTATTTTATTTTTTTGTTTATCCCTTTGCTAACAATAACCGTGCTTTCTTATGGTAGACGAGTATCACACAGCCCCGGCCAAACATCTGGTGAATTTTAGGGACCTAAACCAAATTCTTAAGTCCGAGATATTCCTTCACCGAGATTGGCAACTTCGGGCAGCGCACGTCATCCTTGGCTACAAACCTTCAACCAAACGCTTTCAGAGTCCGAAGAACGTCATCAAGGCCCGTGACTCGCGTTTAGCCCTGATAGACGTTGCCGTCCCAGGGTTCTTGCTTACAGAACTGCCTCCCGAGGGGACATAAAACGCCCAGCTCCCTGCGCTTTTAGCTGCTCAGCTCTTGTACTCCCAGGAACCTCCACTGCCATCCAATGAAGAGGCGGAAGGATCCACATCCATTTCTGTCCGAGAGGTGATAGATAAAGACTTTGAAGTTTTCCATTGTTCCGACGCTCCAAGCATTTCACAAGCCCCATCATCAGTAGCTATGGGCTTCGAAGAAAGGACCCCCAACCTCCTAGCACTGTTGTCGGCCCATGCCGGGGGATCCTCCTCGGCGGTGACAATACCTCCTCGCCCACCAACCCTTGCCGCTACTCGCACGTCCCCGGCCGATGCGGCAGACAAGAAACAGAAACGCGGCCAGGGGGAAAGAGGGTAGACGTGTTCGAGGAGGGGGAGATATCTGAGCCCCCAATTAAGGAGGCTCGGGCTGGTAAAGGTCAGCCGAAGAAGAGGCCTGACCATACTGTGTCCTCGAAGGAGAGTGGCGGGGACCACGTTAAGAAAGCTTCCACCTGGAGGCCCGTTTTCACCCTCAGCTCGGGCGCTCCTATGCTGGATGATGCCAACTTGAGGGATCCCTCAAAGGGTAGCTCGGGCCTGGTAGCAAAATGCCTAGAGAGGGCATTATGCCTTCCCGAGAACATGGAGGAGCTTAAATCCTTCAAGACAAGAGAGGTCTTCCTCTCCCTGAAGCAGGATCTAGCCAAGGTACCTCGGCCAACTTCTTCATTTGTCAAGTGGTTTTATTTTTTGATTAATTGCTTATTCAATTTCTTTTGTTTTCCATTCTTATAGGCCGTTCAGGCTGCCTTCATGGCGGACGAGTGGGTTGATCACTCTTTAGACATGGTTAGGAAGTCTGAGAAGGCCTATGAAAATGCTGAGAAGGCTAGGGCCGAGGCGGAGAAAAAGTTGAAGGAGAACCTTTCCTAGCTATTAGAGGCGGATAAGGCCTACCGCAACGCTGAGTCCGTGCTGAAGGGCTATGAGAGGCAGGCCTCTAATGCCTTGGAAGCTCAGAGGAAAGCTAAGAGCACCCTGGCACTTACAATGGTGGAGCTAAAACAGGCAAATCAGCAGTTAGCGGCCAAGGACGCAAAGAAAGCATAGGCTGAGCAGGAAGCCTACGATGCGGGCATGAATAAGACCACTGCAAGTCTCACTGCCCAGTTTCGCGATGTTGCTCGTGCCTTCAGCCAAGAGGTGTGGGGGGAGGCTTTGAACGTAGCAGGTGTTAGTCCTGAATCAAGGCTGCGTGCTCCCGACAAGGTGTATTATCCCCCGGCTCTATGCCTGGCTCCTTCAGCCCCTAGCCCTCTAGTGGATTCGAGCTCCGCTCCTCCTGCCTCTGCCGAGCCCAAGGATCTACTTCCTTCTCCTGCTTCGTCCAAAGGGTTACCACCTCAAGAGGACGTGGTGGACCTGGAGGCTGAGAAGGGGGTACCTGAGGGGGTGCCTTCAAAGAAGAAGAAGGATAAGAAAGAGAAGAATGCCAAGGACAAGGAGCCCCAGACTTAGATTTTTTATGAAAACTTTTCCTTGTGGAATTTTTGTAATGGGGCAGCACACATGTAGCAATTTTTTGTAAATGGGGCATCGTCCATGTAGCGCTCGATCCCCTCTCCTTTTGTAACTAGCTTTTGCAATGAATACTTAAGATTTTTTAGGGCACCAGTTTTATTCATATGTATATGTACATTCCCCCCCCCCCCCCCTCTTTTTTTTTCTTTTCTTTTTACCCGCAATTGAATGTGCTTGAGGGTGAGCCAACTGGCGCATCCTTTATGATGCTTAGAATAGTCTTCAATAAATTTGTCTTAGTCTTCTGGCCGACGGTTCAGATAAGCCCAAAGTTTACTTAACACTTAGTATTTTTCTCGCCATGCTAATTTACCCTAAGCTTGTGGCCGAGGAGCCAGGCGAATCCTAGGTTCTGTTTAGCACTTAGAATTTTTCTTGCAGTGTTAATTTACCATAATCTTGTGGCCGAGGAGCCTGGCAAGTCCTAGGTTCTGTTTAACACTTAGAATTTTTCTTACAATGCTAATTTACCCTAATCTTGTGGCCGAAGAGCCAGGCAAGTCCTAGGTTTTGTTTAACACTTAGAATTTTTCTTGCAATGTTAATTTACCCTAAGCTTGTGGCCGAGGAGTAAGGCAAGTCCTAGGTTCTGTTTAACACTTAGAATTTTTCTTACAATGTTAATTTACCCTAAGCTTGGGGCTGAGGAGCCAGGAAAGTCCTAGGTTCTGTTTAACACTTAGAATTTTGCTTGCAATGTTAATTTACCCTAAGCTTGTGGCTGAGGAGCCAGGCAAGTCCTACGCTCTGTTTAACACTTAGAATTTTCCACAAAGTAAAGCGAGATGCAACAGTTGTGATTTCTATTAAAAGTAATAACGTCGCAAATTATTTACATTCCATGGGTGAGGGATTACAATTCCATCTAGGTCCTCCAATCGGTAGGTAGGCCCCAGTTCCTGCTATAGAGGTGATTTTATATGGTCCTTCCCAGTTGGGGCCTAGTTTGCCCCAAGTTGGGAGTTTGGCCGTCCCTACCACCTTCCTCAAAACCAAGTCTCCTAGGGCCAGGGGCCTGGGCTTGATCCCTTTATCATATTGATACCTGAGCTTCTGCTAGTAGCAGGCCATTTTTACTGTTGCCTCATCCCGTCTTTCCTCGGCCAAGTCCAGGTTATCCAGGAGTAACTGATGGTTTCCCTCGGTGCTGAACTGGTCCATTCTTAAAGTTGGGAATCCGGCCTCTAGAGGGATTACCGCCTTTGAATCATACGTCAATGAGAATGGGGTCTCCCCTGTTGACCTCCGAGGTGTGGTATGGTAGGTCTATAGCACGTGAGGCAGCTCTTCAACCCATCTTCCTTTGGCGTCGCACCAGCCTCTTTTTGAGCCTGGCTACTATGACCTTGTTGGTGGCCTCGGCTTGCCCATTTCCCTGGGGGTATGCTGGCGTGGAGTACCCATTTCTGATTCCTAACTCTCCACAGTATCTTCTGAATGATTTGCTATCAAACTGGAGCCCATTATCCGATATCAGGGTGTGCGGTACCCTAAATCTAGTGACGATATTCTTCCAGACGAATTTCTTGGCGTCAACGTCTCTAATGTTGATGAAGGGCTCGGCTTTCACCCACTTGGTGAAGGTGTGCGGTTCCCCAAATCTGATGACGATATTCTTCTAGATGAATTTCTTGGCGTCAACGTCTCTAATGTTGGCGAGGGGCTCGACTTCCACCCATTTGGTAAAGTAGTCTGTGCCAACGAGGAGCTTCCTGCGGTTCCCCAAGGCCCGAGGAAATGGACCTACTATGTTGAGACCCCACTGGGCGAAGGGCTAGGGATTGGACAGAGGATTCAGGATTCCTCCTGGCTGGTGTATGTTAGGGGCAAACCTCTGGCACTGATCACACCGCTTGATATAGTCCTGGGAAGTTTGGCGCATGTTGGGCCACCAATATCCTTGCGTGAGGGCCCTGTGTGCCAGGGATCTTTCGCTAGTGTGGCTTCCGCAAATGCCCTCATGCAGTTCCTCGAGTAAGGGCTCCACGGCCTTCGGGTGTATGCACAGTAGATACGGTTCCGAGTACGAACGCTTATACAGCTTTTGCTGCTCGGACAACTAGTAACGGGGGGCGGTTCTGCGTATCTTCTCCGCCTCACCTTTGTTTTCTGGCAGGGGTCCACCTTTCAAAAAGGTCACAATGGGGTCCATCCAGCTTGCGCCCACATGGACACTGCACACCTCCGCCAAGGGTGTCTCCGTAAGAGTAGGGGTGCTGACTTCTTCTACCAAGACAATCCGAGGAAGGTTTGATTCTAGCGAAGTAGCCAGCATGGCTAGGGAGTCAGCGTGCGAGTTCTGCCCCCTCGGGATTTGCTCCAACCTAAAGTCATTGAAATGATTTCGTGCGCTTCGCACTCTGGTTAGATACTACTGCATCCTTTCATCTAAGGCTTCGAACTCCCCATTGACCTGTGTAACAATCAACCTAGAATCTGAATACACCTCAATTGTCCTTCCCCTGAGCAGCTTAACCATGTTTATTCCCGCCAGCAGGGCTTCGTACTCGGCCTCATTGTTAGTGGTCGGGAAGCCTAGTCGCAACGACTTTTCTATTATTAGCTTCTCGGGTGTAATCAACACTATTCCTACCCTAGCTCCCCTTCGGTTAGAGGCCCCATCTGCATAGACCTTTCACACAGAAGCGACGGTAGCTGACGAGGCCATTAAGTTTGTGGCCGTGCTTTCCTCCTCATGGACACCCTCGATGAACTCCACTATGAAATCTGTTAAGACTTTCCCCTTTATTGCCGTGCAGGGCAGGTACTTAACATCACAAGCCCCCAACTTCGCTGCCCATTTGGCAATCCTGCCAGTGTAATCGGACTTCCTTAGCAGAGCCTGTAATGGTAGCTGAGTGAGCACTACCACCGTGTGGGCTTGGAAATAATGGGGGAGTTTTCTGGCCGCATACACGATGGCCAGCACTGCTTTCTCCAAAGGGAGATAACGTATCTCTACCTCTCGTAGGGACTTGCTGACATAATAAACGGGCTTCTGGGCTTCGTCCTCATTCTTGATCAAGACGAAGCTAACGAAGTGCCTTGTGATCGCCAAATAGACATAAAGTACTTCCTCATTGTCGGGTCGAGATAGGATTGGTGGGTTGGACAAGTACGCCTTGAGGTCCTCGAATGCTCGAGCGCTTTCCTTGGTCCACTGGAAATCCTTCCATTTATGCAGCAGTTGGAAGAAAGGGCGACATCTGTTCGTGGACCGAGAGATGAACTTGCTCAGTGCTGCTGTCATTTCGGCCAACTTCTGTACTTCCTTTGGGCTTCGAGGTGGGTGGAGGTTGTTGATAGCCCTAATCTGCTCCGGGTTGACTTTGATCCCCCGATGAGTAATCATGTACCCCAGGAACTTGCTCGAGCTTACCCCGAAAGAGCACTTGGATGCATTGACCCGTAACTTGTGCTCTCTGAGCACTGAAAAGGTTTCTGCCAGATCGTCCAGGTGGTTCTTAGCCTCTTTACTTTTGATCACCATATCGTCTATATATGCTTCCATGTTCCTCCCGAGCTGTTTTTTGAACATTCGAGTTATCATCCTCTGATAATTTGAGTCGGCATTTTTAAGGCCGAAGGGCATCATGCGATAGTGGAAGTTATCGATGGGAGAGCGGAAAGCAGTTTTCGCTTGATCGGTTAAGGACAGTGGTATTTGATGGTAGCCTTGAAATGCGTCTAGAAAACTCATTCGCACATGTCACACCGTAGCGTCCACCAATTGATCTATCCTGGGAATGGGAAAGGGGTCTTTCGGGCAGGCTTTATTAAGGTCCGTGAAATCCACTCATACCCGCCACTTCCCACTTTTCTTCTTTACTACCATAGTGTTGGCCAATCATTCGGGATAAAAGATTTCCTTAATTGCTTCGGCCTGCTTCAACCTGTTCACTTCCACCCTGACCACCTCGGCATGGACGTCAAATAATCACTGAAGAGGCTATTTATGCAACGTCGCCTTGGGGTTGACGTTCAAGTGATGGCACGCTATCTCGGGTTTGATCCCTGGGATGTTGCTTGCATCCTAGGTGAACACGTCCCTGTTTGCTTTTGGGAATTCCACCAACTCTGCCTTCTCCCTGGGGTGTAATTGCGATCCTATCTGGAAATACTGCCCCTCGTCGGCTCCTACCAATACTTTCTCCAATTCCTCAGATAACTCCTTCGACGCCTCAGTCAGTTGCCCGTGGGCAGCCCCCTTTAATTACTATTGGATCGCGCTTTTGTCACTAAAGGCCGGGTGTCACGTAACTGCTATTACCAAGCATTGTTGGGCCATGGCTTGATCCCCCACTAGTTTCCCCCATTCCCCCACGAGTGAAATATTTAATCTTAAGATGGAAGGTTGAGGGGACAGCTCCTATGGCGTGTAACCAGGGTCTGCCGAGAATGGTAGTGTATAGGGAAAATGCCTCTACAACTATGAAATCCACCTGGACCTTGACACCCTCAATCTGTACGGGTAGCCTAATCCTTCCTCGAGGAACCACCATTTTGTCGTCGAAACCCATGAGCGAAGAGTCACAGGCATCCAGGTCCTCGGGCTTTAGTCCCAGCCCTCGGTATAAGTCGAGGTACATCACTTCAACTTGACTTCCTTGGTCAACTAGAACTCTTCTAACGTTGTAGCCCCCAATTCTTACTGTGACTACCAGAGCATCCTCGTGCGGTTGTTGGGTTCCCCGCTTATCCTCCTCGGAGAAACTCAGGTTGGGAATTATCGCTCTCAGTCTTTTGTGATGCCAATCTTCAACCTTCGGGTGGGAGCTCCCTACTACGGACATGATCTGAGGATTCGGCCTGCTGCTACCTCCCGGTCCGGTCAGAATCATGTTAATGGTGCCTAAGGTTGGGCGTGGGTGATCGTTTTCATGCAATCTCATGCCCGAGTGCTTGGTCTGTTCCGTAGGTTGATGCATGAAGTGGCCAAGTTTCCCGGCCTTTGCTAGTTGGTTTAGGTGGTCCCGCAATGTCCTGCAATCTTCCGTTGCGTGGCCCTTGTCCCGATGGTAATGGCAATAGAGGCCTTGGTTTCTCCTGGCCGGGTCCCCACCCATTCTGTTTGGCCATTTGAAAAACAGCTTATCCTTTATTTTTTCTAGTATCTGGTGCACTGGTTCTTTGAATAGCGAGTTGACCACGTGAACTCCTTCGGGGGCCAGGCTGCCGGGGAAGTCCCTTCGCGATCGATCATTATGGTATCCTCTTCCCCGAGAATCTCTTTTCTCGGGGTACGCTTTGGCCTTGCCTTTTCCTTGCATTTGGTGCTCTTCCAACTTCTTGTATGTCTCTATGCGATCCATGAGTTGGCGCATGTTCGAAGCAAACTTCATCGTCAGTGATTTCCTCACATCGTGTTCAGTCGGGAGGCCGACTTTGAAGGTCCTCACTGCGACGTCTTCGAAATCCTCGTCCACTTCATTGTACATCTCCCAATACCGGTCCACATAAGTCTTGAAGGTTTCCCCTTCTCTCATAGCCATAGATAGTAGGGCGTCCAACGGCCCGGGGGCCCTGCTGCAGGTTATAAACCTAGCGCCGAATGCCCTGGCCAGCTCTTGAAAGGACCCTATTGATCCCTCATCCAACGCGTCGAACCAGCGCATGGTCACAGGCCCAAGGCTAGAAGGGAAAACCTTTCACATGAGTGCTTTGTTGCCAGCATGGACAGCCATCTTCTGATTGAAGTGACTGACATGCTCCATAGGGTCTGTTCTGCTGTTGTATAAGGTGAACATTGGCTGGGAGAAACGGTGAGGGAGCTTAGCCTTGTTAATCCTCTTGACGAAAGGGGACTTGGAGATTTGTCTTAGGGCTTTACTCATAGCATCGTTTCCCCTGGCATGACAAGAGGGTACCCTTTTGCGCCTACGGTTGCCCTCGTCCGGCCCGTCCCAACACGAGGAGGCTGAGAAGGTTTCACTGGGCGGGGTCCTGGATCTGCACTGGTATAGTTGATCCGGACGTCCCCATGAATCCTCACTGGATAAGGGGGACAAGCTCCTCCTGTCGCGTTTTCTTCGTCTTAGCTTCTTGCGCAAGCGATCAACCTTTCGTTGTAACGCTAATGTTTCTTGCCCATACGGGACTTGACTCTCGTTCTGGGGGCGATTTCACTCAGCTTGCCCAGAGTGACGCAACCCTCCTGTCGCACTGGGGGCCCGCCGTTTATTCCTCCTACGCTCCAAGTTAACGAAGGGGTCCTCCCTTTGTAATCCAACCGACCCTTCCTCATCCCGACCTTCGTTTGCCATCACCACTCGAGACAGATCCGCAGGCGCTTGCTGTTCTCACAGACTGCGCCAATTGTAAGGACCAAAAAGTCTCCTATATGAAGCCCACCGAATATGATAGGATGATCTTGTTTGAATTTTGGTCCAATCCAATAAAATTTATAAGAGATGGAATAGCACAACAAGCGTGGAGTCTGCCCACGAGTTACTTATCACTCAGTATGTGAGCTACACTACACAACGGTTCTATTCTAAAGAAGAAAAAAATAAAAAAATCTCCCCCCATAGCATCCCTAACCTCCTCTTTATATAGTCTATCCCCAGTTCATCCTCTCTGTCCATCTTTGCCTGACTTTCATCCTCTTTTAACACCTGTCATCTTCCCTCTCTCTGAAGCGGGTGGCAGCGGTAGCTGATGTAGCTGTGGCCAACACTGTTCAGGTCACTTCCTCATTTAATGCGGCTGATAAAGCTGGGGGTGGATCACTTAATATGGATGTGACAGGCAGCCATAACCCCTGCGGCTTCTTGTCTGCCACTGACCACTATCTCCTTCAATTTTGCGGCTCTCCCCCTGGCATAGTGCATGGTGCTTCAGTGGATCTGACTCATTCCTTGGGCATTACTGTTCCTTGGGCCCTTTCCAGTGTTGCGCTCAATTGAATATCCTGGCCTTTCCTATTCCTCTTCGGGTCTCTTCTTCGGCCCAGCAATATGACCCTACACCTTCCTCCCTGATCCTCGGGTACCCACATTTTTAATTACCACAGCAAAAAGTAGAGAAGAATTTTGAAGTGCAAATCTTATGATAAATGGGGTATGGCCTGATAGTTACACGTAAATATGGGGTATGGCCTGATAGTTACACGTAAATATGGGGATATGCCGGATATGTTCATAACATTGTGCAACCCGAGTAGTAATCTTGGAAGTTGGAATTGGATATTTACATATAGAAAATCACTCTAATGCTCTATCTATAGTCTCTATTCAAATATACTATATATATATATATATATTTGGAGAAGAGTATTCAAAACTATTTGATTCCCCCACAATCAAACAGCCCCTCGTATGCACAAAACCAGCCATATAAAAAAGTCGTGATTCGTGAATCCAAATTAAGATTTCGAGGAGGCCTCAACCTTTCTTTACATTCTCTATAATCTATATATATATATATATATATACATGCATCATAATCGTAATAATTTTGGAGCACCCAATGTGCATGGCTCTAACCACCAAGATATCAATCAGATACTACTACGTATGTGTGGTCTCTTTTTAATAAGAAAAACAAAATTTATGTATCTTTTGTTAGGTCTATTGAGAGATCAAAAACAAAATTATTGAAAGATTTTACATAAGAATATATATATATATATATACACACACACCTTAGCAAAGGATATTAAAAAAAAAAAAAAACCATTACGCTTTTTTGCCATGGACACCCTTTTTTTTTTTTTTTTTTTTTTTTTTTTTCAATTATTTAGAAGGAGGAACTCGGGAATGTTAGATCTAACTTGTTATGTGTTGGTTTGGACATTGGATAAGGCTTCTTCTAATATTTAGTTAAAAATAAAAACACAAATGATGATAATTATTCGTGTGGGGTATATCTGCAATGTTTTCAATAGGCTTTAAAAAATAATATTCTGAATAGTGTCGGTTTTTTAATACAACAAACCCTTTTCTGGGTCCAACACCAACGCCTGCTATTCAAAGTTCACCAATACTCAAGGCAATTTTTAACGAGAAAACATTGCATCAGGAGCTGGCGTAAAACCAGTGTTTTACGCCAGCCAGTAAAATATCGCCACGTCGAAATTCTCATTAAATCCCTCTCCAAACAGCCAATAACTCAAGCCATTCACCTTAGACAAAACAGAAAACAGAAAAACCCCACAGACAAAGGCTCTGCTTCCTTCACGCCGAACCTCCACCACCGCCACAGCCTGATCGCCGGAGCCTGATCGCTAGAGCAAAACGAAGAAAGAAAGCTCATGCCTTCCAATGGCGGCCTCGCCTTCTTCCGCATCCTCATACTCTTCATCCTCCTCCGACCCTGATTCCACATCAATTTCCTCTCACCGTCGCCGTCGTCACCGAAGTCGCAAAGACAGAGAATCCCTGAAGATCCGAAAGAAAAGCCATTCCCATTTCCCACACCAAACGACGTCGTCGCAGACACTCTTATTCTTCCTCCTCTGCCTCCGATTACTCCAGGTCTTGAAAAAGAAAACCATTTTTTTTTCTTTTTTGGGTTTTTTGAGGAACATGGTATAAATAGAATTACTTTTGGGTTTTCTCTGTTCTTGTATTTATATTTTAAAATTTTTGTTTATTGGTTTGTTATGTAAATTCCTAATTCACCCAAAAAATTAAAGCCATTTTTGTTGTGCAAAATGGTTTAGAATAGAAACTAGGAGTAGAATTTGGTTTGGGTTTTTTGGGTTCTTCTTTTTTTTTGCGCTTTGTGTGTTTTGGTTGCTCATGTAAGTACTAATTAACCCCAAAAAAACAAAAAGAACTCATTTTTAACAGAGGTGGATGAAGAGTATTGAGGTCGCGGAAGAAGACGAGGCCGCCATTGGAAGGCGTGAGCTTTCTTTCTTCGTTCTGCTCCGGCGATCAGGCTGTGGCGGTGGTGGAGGTTCGGCGTGAAGGAAGCAGAGCTTTTGTCTAAGGGGTTTTTCTGTTTTCTGTTTTGTCCGTGGCTTGAGTTTTTGGCTGTTTGGAGAGTGATTTAATGAGAATTTCCACGTGGCGATTTTTTACTGGCTGGCGTAAAACACTGGTTTTACGCCAGCTCCTGATGCAATGTTTTCTCATTTTTAACACCCAACGCTATAGTTTTTGGGTTGACGTAGAAGAAATTGAACCTGACCTTAAAATTATGGTTGGCACATTTTAGAAAAAAAAAATCAAAGAACCTGAAAGTTCATTCAGGTAAGATTAAAACTAACATTGTGGTGCTCTCGTGTCTTTGCACACGTAGTAGCAGTTTTTGTCTTGCAGCCCTTGCAAGAGTTAGCGTGACCTTCCGTGGGTCAGGTCAGCGCGGACGTTTTGGTTTTCAGTAAACCAGGAGCATCCTCTGGGTTGGGTAACTATTGGAGGTGTACAATATGGCTGAAGAGTTGGAAGCGATGTGGAGTAAGTTATCTGTTACGGAGGAAGAGGGCGAAGGTATTGAATTGGGTAGCAACAGCACCAGAGCTGTAAAGGAGGTTGGAAAAAACTGTGTTATCATGAAGATTATGACCATTAAAAGCATAGGCTTAGATACTTTGAGAAAGAACCTGAGAATGCTGTGGAAAACAAATAAATGGGTCAACATTTCTGAACTAGAAGCTGAACTGTTTCTGGTGGAGTTTGGAGATGGGAAAGATAAAAAAAAAAGTTTTCGATATGAGCCCTTGGAGCTTTGAAAAACAACTGGTGATTTTACAAGAGTTTGAAGGTGAGCAAACTCCAAAGGAGATGGAGTTAAAATGGTCGCCGTTCTAGATCCAGATTTTAAATTTACCTCTAATGAGTAGAACAAAGGAAACGGACTAGGCGATTGGGTCCTCTTTAGGGGTTGTTATGGAGGTTGATGTCCCTGATTCAGGAGTGCACTGGGGTAAGTGCCTTAGGGTGCGTGTCCGGATTAATGCTGCAAAAAAACTCATCCGTGGAAAAAGAATCACCATTAAAGGGGGTGAGTCCAAGTGGGTTCAGTTCAAGTATGAACGACTCCCTAATTTTTGCTACCGCTGTGGACTGTTAAGCCATGCACTTAAAGACTGCCCTGCATCTTCTGTTGGGGGCCAAATGGTGGAGGAAGGCTTTCAATATGGGGCATGGTTGTGTGGCGACCCATATGGGAGGATTTAAAAAGAACTAGTGAAATACGGTGGAGGTGAAAACCATGGAAGCAGGGACGGGGTCGCCGGAGTGAGGCTGGAACGGACACGTGATTAGTCCGATTTGCCTGGGGAGAAGTCAGTGGTGGGTGGGAATCGCATGCCTGTGTCTCTTCCTTTAGGTAGTAGTAGCTTGACACGAGATGACGCAATTCTGGAGGCGCCAAGACAGCTGACAGCGACACCACAAGGAGAAGGAAAGGGTGAAGGTGCAGGAGTGAAGTCAGGAAAAAAAACTTCCTCTAAGCTTGATAAGTCCTCTGCCACATTCAGCACTCAGTCCGAAATTGCAGAGGAGATGCAATGGGAGACTCCTTTTGAGGTAAACCGTATATCCACGCATACTTTTACTTTTTCTCCATCCGTATCTGATCTTGTAGGATCTGAGGAAGATATTCCTCCGAGTTTTGAGGGTCAACATTTAAAGGAAACTATTGTGACTGAGGTTTTTGATAAGTTTGAGGGGCATAAGGGGAATTGTGAACGTGTGGAAAAAATAAAACTTGAGAAAATTTCCTCCCCTTCAAAGAAGCCCAATGGGCCCTCTCTTGGAGCAAAACGGGCCAACCCCTTAGGGGGCTCCTCCGAGCTGGGCCAATAGCTTGATCACCTCATGAGTTTAAAATCTCACGTGACCCAGGACCCTCAGCTTACTAACATCTCTAATCATCAGAATATAAAACACACCTCTCATGCTTTGGGTCAAAAATGGTCTCGTGTTCTCCGTTCCTCACCAGGCAGCAAGGAAGCTCTGCTTCCACATGTGGGACAAAAAAGAGGCTCTGTAGTGGACTCAGATCAGCCTGAAGTATCATACAAGAAATTTCGGGTTTCTCAGGATGACAAGGAAAATTTAGTTTTTATGGTGGTGGCTGGTTCCCAGCCCTGCCACAAATTATGAGTATTATGTGTTGGAACTGTTGCGGGCTTGGGAACCGGTAGACAGTTCATGAGCTCGGGTGTTTAGTCCGGGCACAAGATCCTACAGTGGTTTTTATAGCCGAAACATGGCTGGATGAAGTAAGGCTACTAGTTATACGAGATACTTTGAAGTTTGGTCATCATCATGGAGTGTCAAAAATTACTCATGGTGGTGGTCTGGCTTTATTTTAGAAGAGGGATTTCAACCTAACAGTCGAATCATCTTCCTTAAATCATATTGATGTCACAATAAATGGTGGCAAAGAAAATGCGTGGAGGTTCACAGGATTTTATGGAGCACCTGAAACTCAGCTTCGAATTGATTCTTGGAATTTATTGAGGAACTTAAATGGGCAGTCTTCACTACCTTGGTTATGTGCAGGCGATTTCAACGAACTCCTAAAGTCTCATGAGAAATTGGGTGGCCGTTTACGTCCTTAAGGGCAAATGCAGCTTTTTCGTGAAGCCTTGGATGAATGTGGGCTATATGATCTCAGTTTCATTGGAAAAAAATTCACATTGTTCAAGCATTATCCGAATGGGGGGTCAATTTGGGAAAGATTAGACAAGGCGGTGTGCTCGGGGGAGTGGTTTTCTCTTTCTCCAGCAACTAAGGTTCGAACTCTGTCTTGTGTTTCTTCGTATCATAGCCTTATTATTATTCTCCTTGATAGAATTACACTTAAGAAACATAAGCCATGGAGATTTAAGCAATTATGGCTTGAAATTGAGGGTTGTCACGATACTGTTACAGCAGCTTGGAAAGAGGTCTCTTGGGGTCCACCCATGGTAGAAGTGATAAAAAAGATTGAAAATTGCCAAAATCAACTACGTAGATGGAGTAAAAATTTTGTTTGCAATATTTCACAAACTTTGATGGAGAAGAAAAAGTCCTTAGAATTGGCTGAAGCAGCAGCAATGAGGGGGGGGGGGGGGGAAGTATGGATGTTTTCCTACAATTAAAATCTGAAGTTAATGATCTCCTCAGAATGGAAGAGAAATTATGGCAACAAAGAGCTCATCACCATTGGATGGTTTTGGGGGACAAAAATATAGGTTATTTCCACAACAGGGCTTCCCAAAAATTTAGGCGAAATACTATCACAGAGCTTAGAGATTCAAACGGTGTGATGGTCTCGAGTGATGACGAGATTGTAGCTTTGGCCGTGAGGTATTACAAAAACCTGTTTTCTTCTTCAACACCTGGCAATATTGAAGATGTAGTGCAACACACTCAGTGGGTGGTCAGTGAGGAGATGAACTCAGATTTGATTGCAAAATTTGCCAAGACCGAGGTGTAGATAGCGTTGCAACAGATGGCTCCTCTAAAGGCTCCTGGCCCAGATGGGATGCCTCCAATCTTTTTCCAACATTATTGGTCTAGTATCGGTGATGACGTGGTCAAGGCAGTCCTCTCTTGCCTCAACTCTAACCATATCTCTTCGGGTTTGAATCATACTTTCATCGCTCTTATTCTAAGGTAAAGAGTCCTGAAACTATTACCGAATTTCGGCCTATTGCTTTATGTAATATTTTATATAAGCTAATCTCAAAAGTTTTGGCTAATAGATTAAAGAGAATTTTGCCTCAGATTATTTCTGAATCACAAAGTTCTTTTCAATCTGACAAAGCAATTTCGGATAATATCTTGGTTGCATTTAAGACTCTCCACCACATGAAGACAAGAAAGCATGGAAAAGTGGGCCACATGGCGTTGAAATTAGATATGAGTAAGGCCTATGACAGATTGGAGTGGATTTTTTTGCAAAAGATCATGGAAAAAATGGGTTTTCACAATATATGGATTGGATGGATTTTGGAGTGTATAAAATCTGTTACATATTCTGTCTTGGTGAATGGGGAAGCAAAAGGTCATATTATTCCAACAAGAGTTATTCGCCAAGGAGATCCCCTCTCCCCCTACCTTTTTCTCTTGTGCTTAGAAGGCCTAAATGGACTAATCCAACATGCAGTGGATGAAGGGGAGATTGAAGGTGTCTCTCTCTATCGTAATGGTCCAAAAATATCTCATTTGTTTTTCGCAGATGACAGCCTACTTTTTTGTCGAGCTCAGCTTGAGGATATCAGTACTATCCAAGAAATTTTGGTAAGTATGAAAGGGCTTCGGGACAAAAGATAAATTCGGAGAAGACAAACCTTTTTTTTCAGCAAGGGTGTACCCAAATCCTCAAAAGACTTATTAAAAAATTTGCTTGGAGTTCCGGAGATTAAAGAATATGAGAAATACCTCGGGTTACCTGCAGTGGTTGGTAGAAGGAAGAAGGCAAGTCTAAATTATATAAAAGATAGGGTGTGGAGCAAATTGCAAGGTTGGAAGGAAAAACTATTGTCTCAGGCTGGAAAGGAAGTTCTTTTAAAGGCGGTGGTACAAGTCATCCCTACTTTTGCTATGAGTTGTTTTAGGTTGCCGATTGGCCTTTGTCAAGATATTGAGATGCTCATTTGGAAATTTTGGTGGGGACAAAGGGGTGATAGACGTAAGATTCATTGGAAGAAGTGGGAAGTGTTGTGTCAACCAAAGCCGGAAGGGAGTCTAGGTTTTAAGGATCTATGTAAGTTCAACAAAGCAATGTTGGCAAAACAAGTGTGGAGATTAATCCATGATACAGATTAATCCATGATACAGATTCCCTATTTTATAAAGTTTTCAAAGCTAAATATTTCCCCACAGTTCGATCTTTGAAGTAAAGGTAGCATCGGGCTCATTTGCATGGAAAAGCATTTTATTTGCTAGAAAACTTGTGGAGCGGGGAGCTCGGTGGAGGATTGGAGATGGAAAATCTATAAGGATTTTTCATGATTCATGGTTACTGAATTCACCAGATGGTAAAGTGGTTTCCCCTCAAATTTCTTTAGCACCTGACTCCACGGTGGATACACTTATTAATGCCCATACGAGTTGGTGGAATACTCATCTCATTGATCTTTGTTTCTATCCGCCTGAAGCTACACTTATAAAGTACCTGCCTTTGTGTACCGTTCCTCAACCCGATATCCTTATTTGGCCTAAAGAAAATTCTGGTACTTATTTCGTGAAATCGGGGTACAAAAGTCTTATGGAAATTGCTACCCTTGATACTGTTAGACCAACAATTTTTGCTGCACAAAAGTCTTTTTGGAAAAACATTTGGAAATTGAATGTGTCGGGGAAAATCAAGCATTTCTTATGGAGGTCATGTACTAACTCTCTGCCCTTAAAAGAAAATCTAAAGAAAAGAGCTATGCCTATCGATCCCATCTGCCATCTCTGCTCAAGGGAGAATGAATCTGTTCTCCACGCTTTATGGGGTTGTGAGAAGGTGCAACTGGTTTGGGCACAAGACTTTGGCTGGGTTGACAAAAACAAAGCTATTTCGGGTTCTTTCTTTGATTTAGTGCAGCTAATTCAGGAAAAACCTCACACAGTTCCGCTATTTAGCATCACAACATGGTCTATTTGGCACCACAGAAACAAATCTCGCCTCCAAGAATCTTCCTTACCATTGGTCAGAATTGCGGGTTTCGCACGCGATTATCTTCGAAGCTTCAAGACTCGGGGATTTCAAGAAAGTCACTCCACAGGCAGTAGGCTTCCATCTCAAAAGCATTGGCGTCCTCCACCTCAGGATTGTTTCAAGACAAATTATGACGGGGCAATGTTCGATGAATCAGATGAAGCCGGCCTTGGTGTTGTTATTCGAAATTCTGGGGGTTAAGTCATGGTTGCTCTGTCTGAAAAAAATCAAAAAACCACCTTCAATTGTGGCCTTGGAGCTACTGGCAGCAAGAAGAGCAGTAGTCTTGGTCTCTGAAACAGGTTTCTATCAATCTTGTTTTGAGGGTGATTTGGAGGTTGTAGTAAAGTTTCTACGTGGTAGTGGTATGGAAAAATCTGCTGTGGGTCACATTTTAAACGACACTTTGTCTTATGTTAGTTTGTTAAAAGCTATTCTTTCTCTCATGTCAATAGGCAAGGCAATGCAGTCGCACACGCCTTAGCTCAGAGAGCAAGACTTTCCTTTCCCATTGAAGTCTGGATGGAGTCTGTTCCACCAGATTTAGATGCTGTTATTTTGGCTGATTTAAAGCCCTTTGAGTAATGTTATGAAGCTTATTTCCTTCTCCAAAAAAAAAAAAAAAAAAAAAAAAAAAGATAAGATTAAAACTAAAATATTTGTTTTTTTGTTTGGGATCCATGTTGTAGAGAAAGACTAGAAATAAATAAAGTCACGCAGACAAAGTATACTATTGAATAGGACCAAACAATAAAAATAAATAAATAAAAATGAAGGTGATTATTATAGTTGTTGAAATTCAGCCAGAATACTATAATACATGCAAAAAAGAAAGTTAAGGAAACCAAAAGAAAGTAACTTTAGTATAAAGTCTATAAAGAACTTGGCCTAGCAAACTTTGTCACGTATGTATTATCCAAAAACTACATCCAACAACACTGAACTTATTATTATCTCCCCTGAAGTTCTTGAAACTCGGCCACTCAATGAGTGAAGTGAAGCTAGCAACAGTACAAAAGTAGTTGTGGGGGGCCATTTCCTTTTTCCAATGGCCCATCATCTATTCCCTGCCCTTTTGAGATGGCAAATAAAAAGAAGGAAACATTAAAAAAGGGCATGAAGCCCATTCAAAGTAGAAAAGAAAATCACAAAAAGTCATATGTACTTAATTGTGACAGGGAAACCCCAAGTGCAACCCAGCTCATTCCCATGTCCATATGAGAGAGAGAGAGAGAGAGAGAGAGAGAGAGAGAGAGAGAGAGAGATGCTGATGCTGATGATTGTCCTAATGAAAGCCTCATATGTTCATCATTCAAAAAATATAGATATATATACACATATATGGAATTTCAAGTTATGATTTCTACTTCATTATGATTGTTCTTTATTTTCAATTTAAGATATCAATTAGTTTTTGGCATAAAAAATGTTTTAGGTCTTTTATTCGATTGATAAAATATTTTACCAATTCAACTCATTGGAACTCACCTCCTTATTGCATATTATTGTACGTACACGTCATCAATTTCAAGATTAAATGTAGATATCAATAAAAAGAAACATAGACATCCCATGTAACAATATGAACATCATTTTTACGGATTGTACATCAATAAATGTAACAAGTGGAAACAATTATTGAATCCAAAAAACCTACAAAATAAAACTAATGTGCTTTTGGTTTAGGAGTTTTTTGCTTTATAGCTTATTTATTTACTTATAATTTTTTAAAATTTGATATTTTTAAGTGTAATTGTAATTTTTTTCAAATATAAATTTTTTGTCCATTTTTAGTATTCTATTTTATGTTTTAACCATTGGAGTATGGCACATAGTTGATTATATTCATTTCTAAGAGCATCACCATCTGCTATTTCATAAAAAAAGCCATTTTGACACACCAAAAGCTTACTTTATTATTTTACCACGTCATTTTACAATATCTCACTCATCATATGTTTTATCATTCAATTCTATACATTAAAATAATATTTACTACACATTAAAATAATATATTATCTCCTCCCCATTATCATCAACAACAGCAACAACCACTAGCCACCAATAACCACTGTTGCAACAACACCAATAGCCACCACCGGCACAAACCTACATCCACCAATGCCACCTTTAAAAAAAAAAAAAAAAAACTAGAGAAATAAAACGCTGACCTAAAACCTCAACCAACGATCGGCCTAAAACCCCAACCCAACCGACCCAAAACCCATAAAACATCGATCCAAAATGCCGACCTGAAACCCACATCGAAACCCATCCCAGATCTCACACTCACAACTCGATTAAGAGAGATTTGAAGGTTAACAGTGAGGGTTGTGGATGTCGGCGGCGAGGGCTGGAGAATGAGGTGGTGAGATCGGCGATGAGTTGTGGAGAATGAGGCAGCGAGGATTGGTGAGATCGGTGGCAAGGACTGTAAAGTGAGGCGGTGAGGATTGGAGAGTGAACTTGAGTAGGGAGGAGAGGGAAGAGATAGAGAGTGACAGAGAGGGAAGAAATGAGATAGAATTTGAGAGTAACAGAGTGAGAAGATGGAGAGAGATATATGTGGAAGAGGAGAGAGAAAAATGCAATAAAATAATGATATTTATTTTTACAATTGTTGTCCATATCGTCTCATATTTGAGACGGTACTGTAGTGGTGTGCCAAAATTTTTGGCATATGGCACACCTCATGAGGCTTATATTTTAGGATTTGGCACCAAAATTTTCGCATATGGCACACTTGCTACGGATGCTCTAAGCTTTGGTTTTTTTAAAAGGGAAAAAAATATGACAATTTATGATTAATTTGAACATAAATTAGAATACTCAAAATTAATAAATAGATTTTATTTAAATAAGCCTTTTAAAAAAAAAATAAAAAGGGAAAAATCTTGTTACAAACACTGCCCTCAAAAACAATATCCAAAGAGGTCATCATGTACCCACCAGCATTAATACCAAGCAAACCCTCCAAAATATCTCTTTTGAAGTACTCCAAAACCCAGACTATCTCCACAAACACATATAAGCCACTTAGCCAAGAACCACCTCTCTCTCTCTCTCTCTCTCTTTCTCTTTCTCTTTCTCAAGTCTGGCTGAATGTTTTGAGAAACAAACACAAGACTAATTAGACACCATGATTCTAGCATGTTTCAGCCAACCTAACATAGTCTCAAGCAACAACACCTCTAATCATCATGTCCATCAAAACCTCATAACTTTGCATATACCAAACTCATCTCTGCAACTCACCAACTTATCTCACACTCACTTGGTCCAAAACCCCCTTCTCTCACTCCCTCACCATTTACGCCACTGACTTTCTCCATCACCATCTCTCTCAACCCATCAACTTGCTCATTCTTCAAATCTCGCACAGGCTCCAAGTCCATCTACTTAACCCACCACTACTACCAAAGAATCAAGCTTTATTGGGACTTCACTCGGGATGAGTTCACTCGCAATTTTTTCTGGGTGATCTTCATGACGAGTTGACTTGGCGATCCGGGTTGGCCTTGACTCGCCAACTAAGTGAGCCAACTTTGTTGTCTAGGAGAGAGCACATGTTTGGACGCAGGAATTATGTATCCCGAGCTCAATTCCTAGGAACCAAACATGAGATTGGAATTGAGTGCAGTGGGGGAGTGCTTAAAGTAAAAGTAGATGGTGAAATTAGGCTTGTTGTAAAAAGGTTGGCATGGAAATTTAGAGGGAATGAGAAAATTTACGTGAGTGGCATTGAAGTGGAATTTTTTTGGGACGTGTTTAATTGGGTCAATAATATTAGTGCTAGTAAAAGTAATTTATATCTATCTATATATTACTAAAAGCTGAAGCGTAGCATTTAATGTTGCTATGCTCCCATTGAGCCACATCAGCTGCCATGTCATTTTCATCCTCTTTTATATAGATTTTAAAATAGTTTTTGACAATTTTAAAATACTAATAAATATAAAATATTTTCCAGCCCTATCTCCACCTTAAAGCCCACTTATTATAAATTTAATTTCACCATAAAGCCCAAACCCAAAGCCTTTTTAACTAAAACCCTTTTTGAAACCCTGTTTTCACGGTTACAACTTTCTATTTCTCTTTTCCTTTTGTTGTACGGTTTTAGATTCCTCTCTCCCACGTTCTGTTTCAGTTTCACCGTTTCATATTTTGTTCCTTCCCCTTCCCCACCTCTTTCTCACGCACATTTAGTTCCTTCCCCTTCCCCTTCCCCACCTTTTGTTCTACGGTTTCACACTTATTTCACGCCAGCCTCTCTCCCTTCTAACGGTAGCCTTTCTGTCTCCCTTCCTTCCTGTCTTACTCTCTTCACCGTATATAAATATTGACAGAACCTGGATGATTGAGTTAAGGTATCTCTAAATCCCAATTTCTTTTGTGCTTTGTTCTTTTGCTTGATTTTTTTTTTTCGTTTTACTTTCTAAGTCTTTTTTCTTAGGGTGTTGAATATTTTATTGGTGGGTTTTTTAATTGGAGCTCTACCTCTTTTGGGTATGTTCATTTTCAGTTTTTTGATTGGGTCTTATCCTGTGAAAATTTTCTACTAATTGTTGGGTATTGTACATAACAGATGAAGTGCATCTGTTTTTGGTAAAAAAATTGAAGCTGGAAGAGGAAAGCATGGTGGAGAAAAGAAATCGGATTGCTTTTATCCATGACTGATTAAAAGAAGGAACAAATATGGAGGTGATAAATATGTTCACAACCTGTGTAATTTTGACCATGTTAATTTCCTCTCAAATGTTTTTTTTTTTTTTTCTGTTATGATTTGACCCTCTCAAAATTTTTTTTCTTTTATGATTTGATAGATAACAGTAACTCAGCAAAGATTGGTATATTTCTGAGTTCATGTTGACTGGTATATTGCTTATTACTATTTTTTAATGAGAAAGGGGCTACTCATTGTTGTTTGAAATTTTCTTTGTGGTTTTATATTTCTGAATGTGATCTACCTACAGGTTCCCACTCTATCCTCTACTTAATTGATCTTATATTTTCCCCTATATTGATTGGTTCTTGTGATTGATTTAATATTATTACAGAGTGAATTGGGGAATTGAACATTTACTTAGCATAAAAATGCTTTTGTTAGATTTTTATTCAATGGGCCAACGAATTGTCTTCATAGATAATTTATAATAAATTTGCTTCAATGGAACTCCAAAAGTTGCTTACAAATTTAGATGTTATTTTAAGTAGAATTAAAGTTCATATGCTTGATGCAAAGTGTCCTGCACTATCATCTATTACTTCATTTTTTTTTTTTTTTAATTCTTATAACATTGTTCTCAATATTAAAACCACGCAAAGAGATTATTTTTAAAAGTCCAAGTTCATTCATTATTTATGATGTTTGTAGGTATTAGGGGAAGCATATCAAGTTTAAGTGATCCACTGCACCTTTTCAAAAAAAAAATCTTCCTTGCATCATCAAGTGCTCATATTTTGAAGTTCTTTTGGAATTTCACAATTCAATGCAACATTAGGCTTGGAGATAAGAAAACAATAAGCAATAAGTGCTTCAAAAGCAATGACTAGGCTTATTACCATCCAGTCAAACTTTTTGGAAACCCAACTCTGAAGGACAGAACAACATGCTTGAAAAGTGATTGGAGGGAGAGAAAGCTCATTTAAAAATAATTCAAATTATTTTAGAAATTGCAAGGAAAACAACTAGGCTATTCAACATTGGTTTGTAAGTTTTGAATTACCCTTACCCTCACAGTTTCAGTCTCATTTAATGCGCAACTTCATTGATTATGAAAACTAAGTTTTCAGTGTGGTGATACTAATTGAAGTTGTCCAGAAGTTGACAAGGTTGGTTGGATATCCAAGTTGTTTAGAGAGCTTGGTGATTGTGGGCATTAGAAAATTAATTGATGTGGATTCCATCAATTCCCATATTTGCTTGGTGCTTAGCATGTTTGATTGGATTGTAATGCCTGGACCATGTCTCAAAAGATATTTACTTTTATGATAATGTATTTATAAAGATATTAAAGTAAATTTTGTACGTGTAAAAATCTGTTGCACACCATTTTCCTACTTTGGTAGCTAGCTTTTTGGGAACTAATTATGGTTTATTGTTAAGAGTTAATTGCATAGCCACTTTAAGTAACTTGATGTTGGTTTTATTAACTTGAGTTGGGTTGTAGCTTAATTTGTTGATTTGGTTCAATTTATAAGAAGTTAACGTCTGGGGAAGTTCTAGGTAGGGATAAACCAAAAATAGTGTGACAATCATGTAGTGCAAAATCAGGCAATATTGTAGCAACTGAAGAAAATTTCCCAATACAGCATTTATACCTGTAAACTTTCATTCGAACCAGTGTCTCTTGCCACAAGCTGTGATGCAAAAGCCACATCATCACCTTCCATAGTATCCCATATGCCTTTTGGGATATGATTTTGCAGATTCTCTTTTGTAATGCACAATAAATAACCGAAGTACATCAGCCATGTGCCTCTTTAGTCCACAGGTGTCATAGATAGATTCAGAGCTATTACCACTATGGAGGCAGAGGTAGCAGTCTATTTGGATAAAAAACAAATATGCGTGCGGTCAAAGCTTGATACAGTTGCACATAGTCAGAACATATTACCTCTACTTTTCTGCAGTGTATTGTTTAATGAGTTGCTTTGTTGGGAAATTCCACTGTTGCCCAAACAGTTTGTCTAACCAATGAAAATAACCAAAAAAAAATAACACATTGTTGAATGAGTTGCTTTGCTGGGAAATTCCATTGTAAATAAAGCTGGAATGTTTCTTCAAGTATGTCCAACACTCAGTTATAAAAAAAAATTAAAAAGCTATGCTAAAATATTTTTATAATATCTTTTGGTATGCTTGAATAATTTTATATTATCTTTTGGTTGTGTAGGCTGTTCAGTTCAAAAACTGGAATATTTCTTCAAGTATCTCTAAATGTCAGTTGTAAATAAAATGAAATGTTCTGCTAAAATAGTCCTCATATTATTTTTGGTAGTGTAGCAGTTCATATTATCCACCAGTTATTTGAAGTGATTTTTAGGTGGGTGTAATCCAATGGCTTTCTATAATTTAACTGAGAAATGAGAATTAAGACAAATATTTCATGCAAGAGATATTGCTACTTCTGGAATTGTTTCGAAGACACCAATCAGAGCTTGAATTCCTATGAGGTTGAATATATGTCATTGCTCAGTGAAATGGACAGCTTCGAAGAGAATAAAAGTTAAGGGGAATAAAATAGGGCAAAAGATAAGGTTCCTCAAGTTGTCTTTCTTGGGTTCATAAAATTTGAACTGTAAAAGAAAAATAAAAGGCAAATAAAGTATGTAAGTGAGAATTCGGGGCAGTGCTAAAATAGGCAGTGGAAGCTTTTAACACAAAGTGAGAGAGTAAAAGCAGAGGGAAGTTAAAAACAAAAACAGAGGGAAGTTAAAAGCAAAAACAGAGGGAGATTAAAAAAGAACGAGGTTGGTCTAAAAATGGAGGTTGGTTTAAGTATTTAGGTTGGGTCTTACCCTGTGATATTTTCATTTTTAATGGAACTGCATAAAGCCGGGAATCTCCAAATAGTCTTAGAAAAACGCTCTTTAGGTTACTTGTGTGAACTTACTTACCAAGATAATAATTAGTTTGGTCTTCTTTTCCTTCTTCTTTCCTCTTCTTCTTCACTTCTTTGTCTTCATTTTTGAATCTATAAGTCCAAGATAATGCTTCCTTTACAATTCAAGTGTCCAAAAGTGAAAACAAAGTTTAACTCAGCTATGAATTTTCTTCTTCTCTTTACCTATTGCATCTTTATATATATATATATATATAAGATTAGTTTAAAATATTGACCTCATTTTTTCCATTGGTTAATAGCCACCACCCACTGCTTAAAAAAAAAAATTACGTAGTCTCATGTCACTACTAGGTTACTCCTTCCCACAAATCAATAACCCATTAAAATACATATACTATATTTATATGTTCATTTTACTTTTTCATTAGTTCTGGTGGACAATTGCATTTTCCTTGATATGGTTTAGATTTGTTTGCTATCAAAACACTCCTTTTTTTTTTTTTAAGTGTTATATTCATAATATTTTCGCAACATTTTCACAACAAATCACATATGATAAGTTATTAATTCTAATTTGAATCTACAACTTAAATTACGTTTTTATCCACTTATAACAACCTAACACTTAGGATTTGTTGTAAAAGTGTTAATATTGTAGATATAACATTTCTTTTTTCTTTTTTTCCCCGGTAACAACTTATTCTTACCCCACTTATTACCAAAATAACTTTAACTATTTACTAGACTAAAATATCTTTAAACTTTACTATGCTAAAAAATATAAGCTTAAATAATAAGCGAGCCCAACAACTGCAGCTCCGGTTTCTCCTCATCTCAAAACTGGACATGACATTGGCCTTTTTTCAAAACCACCTATCATGCAGGTTTGAGCACTATTTTTAAAGATAGTCATAGTTCTCCTGTTATAGTCCATATTAAATTAATTCCTTGCCAAGGAAACACATTGTGGATGGTTGTCATGCTTTATTGAGTGTTACACCCCTGTCATGAACTGAGGATCATAGATTTAATTGTGAAGTTTGCTAACTCACAATTACTAGCATCAATTGGGTTGCAAGAACCATGCTTGAAGGATATTTCATGTGTTAAAACAAATTCATGCTTTCTGTGAAATAGGCAGGACATATATCTTATAGGATAGTTTCTAGACTATATAATAAGTAGGTGTAAGTGTTGGAGTTCTGTCACTTTTGAATTTTTTTTTTATTTAAAAAAATACCTATTTAGGATGTTTTATAAATATTTCATTTTTGGAATTTTCCCGTGCATCGCACGGGTTAGCGACTAGTATATTACTAAAAGCTGAAGCGTGGAATTTAATGTTGCTATGCTCACGTTGAGCCACGTCAGCAGTCATGTCATTTCTATCTTCTTTTTTTATTTGTCCAAAAATTTTAAAATAATTTTTATCAATTATAAAATCCTAATAAATATAAAATAAATCCCAGCCCTATATTCACATAAAGCCTACTTCTTATGCAGTTAATTCCACAATAAAGCCCAAACCCAAAGCCTTTTCAACCTATACCCTTTCTTAAACCCTTTATATTCACGGTTTCAAACTTATTATTTTTCCTCTCCCTTTCCCACGTTTCAGATTCCTCCCCCTTCTCCACATTTATTTTCTCACGCAAAACCCTTTGTCTCTCCCCAGTTTTACAGTTTTAAAAAAATGGTTTTTAATTTTTAACGTAGACCCTTTCTCTCCCCACTCTCACGGTTTCAAAAAAATGGCTTGCTAATGCCAGCCTCTCTCTCTTCCAAAGACAGCTTCAAATCTTCAGACTTTGGCTTTCTAACGTCAGCCTCTCTCTATTCCCACCTTCATCTCTATTCAGTTTAGGTATCTCTAAATCCCAATTGCTCTTGACCTCTATTCTTTTGACTGTTCTGCATAATAATTCAATGTGAGGATTAGATTAATAATATTATTTCTTTAGATTGCTTTTTTATTTATTTTTAATTACTATCTCTTTTGTGTTGTGGGTCATATATGGGTCTGTTTGTTTTTAGTATTTGGGGTGAATCTTATCCTCTGTGATTTCAATGACTATGTTTGACTTTGATTTCTTCGTGTAGTGCTGGTGTGGATGATTGTTATGTTGCCTTTTCTTTCTACTTGATTTTTTTTAGGATGTTCACAACTATTTATCACCGTGCTGGGCATGAGCAGATGGAATACGTACACCTACTGTTATATAGTTTAAAGTATATTGGGCTGTTCATTTTCTGCAAAATACTGACGTTGTTGGTTTCAGAATATTTATAAAGGGTAGCTTTGTGCAAATAATTGCAGGTTCTTCTAAAAATATTAGAACTGTTAGTTGTGTCCTAAATTTGGTCTTAATGTTGGCATTTTTCTGTTATTTTCAAAACAGATGTTCAGCAGGTGATCTTTGCTATGCAATCTTCTAACTCCAAAATTTTAAGTTATGGACTTTTAGTTGCTACTATTTTAATATTTTATGCTCTTTCTAACTCCAAATTTTAAAGCTATGGACTCTTAGTTGCTCCTATTTTAATATTTTATGCTCTGTTGCCAGGATTGCATTAGTGGAAATTCAATTTCATTCCAGCCAAGCTAAATAGCGTTGCCGCAATGTTAGCTAATTGGGCAGGATGAGGTTATCTTCATTTTTGTGATTTCTCTTTTATGTACATTGTTACAACTTACAACATTATGTTCAAAATCCTAAATTCCTTGATGTCCATCTCTCTCTTTTCGTGTCATTGCTTTGCTTCTTTTAAATTTTTTTCATAATAATAATGATTTTTGTTTGGTTACTGAGAAATTGTAGGAATCAAATAATGAATCATTTTGGGGTTTTATTTAGTGTGTTTGGGATTCAAGAATCTTTATATAGCTGTTTTATTAGTTGGTTGGTGTCAATTTTTATTCATGGTTATTTTGTTATTGACTTTCTATCTTTTGGGTATTAAATTTTCAGAATTGACTTGAAGAATTTGGATCCTTTTCTGATGTTGGATGATTTTTCACGCATGAAAAATTACAATCTTATCTTTTTTAAAGTTTGAATTTTCTTTGATTGGTATGGATGGCAATGACTCCTCCCAGTGGATTTCCAAATCATCCACACAGAGGTTCTGCATTCATTGTTGTTTTTGATGTCATGTACATTCATTAATTGTGACTCATTGTGTATATTAATTCAATATATTTTGATGTGATTTTTGTTTTATAGGTTTTGAGACTGTCACGCACAATGTATACTTTGTTTCAAAGCAATTCAATTACTTCATTTTTATCGGGTTTAATTGTAAAGAAACTGAAGTTGAGTTTTTTTGGATTTTGGGGAGGCATTACTCATCAAGATTGTGTAGGCCATAAGTGTACAAGTGGACCCGGTGATGTCCAGGTAAGACATATCAATTGCTAGCTTGCTGTTGATCAATAGGAATTAGAAAAATTATGTCAGAGCTTTTTTACATAAAACTTATTCCTCTTTGTTTCATATAATTTTTTTGTGCAGTGTATGACAACAGGTAGAGGAATTATCCACCCTGAAATGCCTACAAGAAGAGAAACTCAAAGAGATTATAGCTTTGGGTCAATTTATCCTCCAAAGACAAAATGTGAAAACTCTTCTTTCTACTGAAGGGGTTCTTAAAAGTAGTTCTCAAATCTATGATTCCATCAAAAGTTTATTATCTTGGGGTAAGTATTTGTGTCTACACCTTTTTAAAGTACATAGTATATTGTTCTATCCCCATTAACATCCATGACTTAGATTTGCTACCAGAAGACAAAAAAAAAAGGGCTTTAATTGGATAATGTTTGGGTTGGTTGAAAAATTCTTATTATAAATAAAATTACTGGGAATATGTTATTATTCTATAAGTTCAAGCCTGTAAATTTATTTATATAATCGTTTCTATGTGAATTTGTGATCAAAATGACTAATATTTTGGTAATTGATAATTTTCAAGCTAAGTTGTATTATATATTCTTTATATGTCTTTATTGATTTCTGTAAGTTATAATTTTGTTTATATAGAAATGTTAGCATTTAGATGTATTTGTGTAAGGTTGTCTTTAGAATAAATAGGTTATGGCATTGAGAATTTACTTTTTGACCTAAGTAACTTATAAATCTTGGGGCTTTGAAGCTAATTCCATTATAGTTTGTCACAACTCCATTATATATGACCTATTATCTATGACTTTCAAAGAAAAGATTTGTGAAAGGGTCTTGGCCTGTTTGATGTTTTGTCAATGGGTATCATGACATTAATCTAAAATCTAATTGGCATGTACAAGTCAAAAAATTTATAGATGATGAAATTAGACCAACAACATCCCAAAAAAGCCATGGATGAAGATTAATGTGAGCTTGACAATTAATAAACCCAGCAACACAAGCACTTATTTTGATTGATTCTTTTGAAGGGATGGACAAAAAACAATGGTGTTCTTAAGTTAGTATCTGATAAGATGACTGATATTTTGGTAATTAAAAATTAACAAACCTAGCTGCACAATCACATTTATTGATGGAATCATTTATATTATTTTGTGAAATTAGTACTAGATTTTTTTTTTATTTTTTTTTATTTTTTTTTTATAGCTATGTACTAATTATAACAAGTAGATATGTTATCTAAGAATAAAAAATATTATCTCTAATCTAAGCCCCCCTTTTTTTTATAGGTAATCAGAATGCTATTATAAATGAGAGAAAAATGAAAAAACAAGAAGTTCATGATGATGAACAACAAGAAAAAATGAAACAAGCAACACAACAAACAGAGGGTAGTCAGGAAACTAAGCTAAGGGAGGACAAAAACTCAGAGAGAAGAACAATTCGCAAAACCCCAACAACGAGACCACTCCAAAAGACTACAAACCCCATAGAAACTCACAAAGACAAACTTCTCATTTTGAGGTAGAGTTGGCTTCTTGATATGTAAAATTTATGTACAGTTGATAATGAATTTATAAATATATAATGAGTGCTTCATTGAATTGATGGTTCTTTTTAAGTGTATGTTTCCAAATTCTTTCAATTTCTTTTTGTTTTTTTTTTCCCTCCAGTTTTATAGTATCTTCTAATATACTTTACAAATTCTAGAATGGTAGTGCACATTTGGTTGGAAAGAGAAAAAAGGAAAAAGAATAGTTGTGCACATCACTTTTAAGGATTCTAAAATCACATGCTGTTGAATGCAAATTAAACTTGAAATGTCATATTTACATTTTTGCACCTACCAAATTAAAATTTTCATATTGAGTTTCCACATACTAACTTGATTACTCATATGCATATTAAATTTTTTTATTTGATGAATGAATGCTCATGCATTTTGGTAGTATTTGAGAAGAGTACTAAAGATTCATAATAATATCACTTAACTGTTTAACATTGTTATTGTTGATGTGGTGCTACTTTAAAGTTCAAAGTAGTGAGAATGGGAATTTGAATAGTGCATGATGATCTATAGAACAGATGGGGTTTGATGGAAGTGAGACCACTCCGTAAACATTTTCACGGATGATAGCTTAGTGATTGACTTTGTGTGGATTGTAGAAAGGATTCATGCCTAAGATAGATTTGAAAGCATTTTTTTTTTTAACTCTTTGCTTTCTCTTTGTCAGTTAAACATTAAGTTTGGGGATATAAAACTTTTTTCAAATATTAAATTCTTATTTTGTATATTTTAATTTTGAAGTTAGATCAAGAGGTGTACTTATCAAGTTAAAAAAGTGATCAAAGAGATTCATATTGGGAAACTAATTCAATTTTAGGTTTTTACATTCTGTGTTAAGTGTGTGCTCAATACTTGATATATTCATTTTCTTATTTGACATGGCAATGTTTTAGATGATGATTTACAAAACACATGATCATATCTTTTGATTTTCATGATGGGAATGATGGATAGTATGTAATTTAAAGTTTTTGGTGTTATCATTAATTTGAGTTACTAAATTCAATTGTGGATTATTGAAACTAATTAAAGAATATGATTTTTATTATGTTGATTGGACATTTTTATGTGGAGGTCTTTGTTATTGTCAAGGAAGTTAATAAGTTATTTTCTTTTTCAAGGCATATAAGCTGCATTTTTGGGAGATCTAGGGTACCATGGAAAAGAAAGAACACTGCTAGGGGTTGAAAACTACTTTATGTTGCTCTTTGGGACCACAATTTAACTTTGCTTTGAGGTTAAAAACGAGATTACATCATACAAAAATACAATTGTATACAATAATGAAAATTTTCAACCATGAGAAGTGGAAGCAGACAAGCATAAACTAATTATTTTTGTATTTATTTGTATATGAGGTTTTGATGCTATGTTATTGCAATTTTAATATGGAAATTGTTATATGAACCTATAGTATAGCCCTCAAATTACTATAAACATTCATTTATTTGTTCAAATATACTCTGTAGATTACATATATAATATTATATCATGATTAATATGAAATTAATTAAAATTTTATTTCGTAGCGCTTAATAAAGAAAACAAATACATATAATATATTAAAATAAAATTACTGAACTTTCCCGTGCATAGCACGGGTTAGCGACTAGTAACAATAATAGTGGTACTAATGGTATTGGGCATGGTGTGTTTGCGTTTCAAGTTGGTGATGGTGGGGTGTGGCCTGAAATGGTAGGTCCAGAGAAGAGATTAATGAGGAAGAGCTTATCGGTTTCATCGGGGTCTGGTTCAACACCGTTGACGACATGGTTGTCGCCATTGCCGTCATGTTCAAGTGTGTTGCAATGGGCAGAGGAGAGCAGTGATGGAGGGGGAAGTTCATGTTCTTCATCCACTAGGTCATGTGGGAGTAATGGGGGATTTTCTTTGTTGATGTATGCTTGGAGGAAGGATTAAATTTTGAATTTTGGCTGAAAAAGAAAAGCAGGTGATTCAATGGGCTTATATGAGACCAAAAAACTAGGAAGGAAAACCAAAAAACTATCTGGATATAGGCAAAGGCTGCCTACATGAGACCTTTTCGGTTCAACTCGGTAATGTAGAAAAAGGATAAAGAAGTTACAAGAGAAAAGAGAGATAAGAGGAAATTAAAGTAATTTGCATTATTTGAATGAATGACGTTCATTGAAATATTTATAAATCTATATCTATGCCAATTATGCACAAGAAGAGGAACTCTAATATGTTACAGCACATGCACAACTAGCTTTAATGTTAACAACATATAACACTTCCAACCGGTAACTTCAATAACAGAAATATAACTATTCTATTGGTTAGCCAGTGGTAGGATTGCAAACACTGTATCTGAAAAAGCGGTTAAATATTGACCTATTCTCACACCTCACAAATAAAGAAAATAGAGCAAACACTTCAACAAAATTTCAACCATAATCCATTGCCATATAACTATTTCGGTGCCAATAAGTACAACAAACACTTGCAAAAGGCTTTCACAGTTATTTCTTTGAAGCGCTTGAGGACACTCCAATTATTTTACTTTTGGCTGGTGCCATACTCTCTAGACCTTTAGTATCAAATAGCATGGCTGGAAAGATGGGTAGTATAATGGTGACAGTATTATTGTAGCTGCCATTCTAGTTGTTGCAGTTTCTGCTGTCTTTAACTTCAAGAAATCCAAGCAATTTGAAAAGCCCCCCTCAAAGAGTAGACATCATGGTGGACATAGTCAGGGATTTTCGGCACCAACATATTTCAATGTAGCTGTAGGTATTGTCGCTGCAGTAGTCACAATCATGGTGGTGGTATTTTTAGGTCTATCTCTGGCTGTTACTCTACTTCGCTTATTCTATGAAATGCAAGATGGATGATCATGCCTTGCCTCAGGACCTCTTTGCTTGTGAGACATTGGGTCAAACATTACAATCAGCACTGACAAAACAGGCACCCTTACATTAAATGAGATGAAGGTAACATAATTTTTTCCTTAAAGAAGCAACAAGAGAAGATAATTCCACATAATAATATCAAATGTTCTTGATATAAAGCAAAAAGCAGTTGGTTTAAACACGACCAGTACTATACTTTAAACCTACTATTTACAATATTGATTCTGAATCGCCTGTAATGATTTATGGGAGCCCTAGCAAGGAAGGAATACTTTCTTGGGCTGTTTTTTATTTGAATATGGATATCAATGAAATCTATAATCCATGTTGAAGCCTTTAATTCAGAGAAAAAGATAAATGGAGTTTTGATGAAAAGGAAGAGTGAGAAGGCCGTTTACACTTACAATAAAAAGAAGGGTTGTGAGACAAAGGCATTTAAATTCAGGGGACTGCAGCTAGCTGGTAAACCATCCCAATGAAAAATTAAGAAGCAACTACAAAGTAATTATTAGTTTTATTCCTACTAAAGTTAAAAGGAAAGTCATTCTTCATTGAAATTTCTTAGGAATACAATTGGGGGAGTAAAAGACAAACAAGATCAATGGTAAAATTCATACATTCAAATAGACAAGAGGTTATAAACATCATTAGTTTGAGAAGCACAATAAAGAACTCATATTTAGTAGATGAATCAACTTGGTCCAACTTGACTAACCATAATATCAGGCAACGTTTGATCTTATTTATAAGTTCTCATATTTAACAAATTAATAATGTAGAAGGCCTTAAATCATACTAACTAAAATTACAATGAAACATATGTAAATCAAACTCAAACCAAAGTGAACTCCTGATTAATCCCATATTGAAACCAAATTATAATAGCAACAATTACCAAAAGGTTAGGAAATTGAAACACACACACGTTTACACATGCACAAGTTACAAGAAATACATTTTTTTTTACTGCATAAGAAATTTTTTGCCATCTTTTTATCAGTTGGATTATTGATATAGAATGATGATTAATTAGACTGTAAATTTAATTTGCTTCAATAAGAAGAAATTTTTCAAAATGCTCAATTCCCAAGGTATTGCAACAATGCTCAGGTCATATTACATTTAGAATAGTAACTCTGGCAAGAGAGCAACAATTCCACAAAAAGAAGATGAAGATATAATTCTCCTAAGTAGGATTAAAAAAAAAGATAATAACAATTGCAATATCTAATGTCCCCTCCTGAACATCTCAATTGACATTGCAAGGGCAGTACAAATTAAACAGACCAAGATGAAAGGCAAAGTAAAGGGAGGCCACGGTGGCTGTTGCCTCCCTTGGGATTGGAATATCTTATATTTCTTATTATGTACATAGGCAATCCTTTGTATTGTACATCCCAATTCTTCTAATATAATACAATGGTCCCTTGAGTTTTTGCAGATAATACAACCACTTAATCCCATTCAAAAGCCAAAGGTTTTGATGGGATTAAGGTAACATCAATTGTACACCAGAATAAATTATTGATCTTTATTAAGAAATTTTTTACTTGCTCTATAATTTTATTTTTAGACACACCTTATACTAAATAAAAATATATTTTCCTTCAAAGAAGTTATTGTCCCCCTAAAAAAAAGACCATAGGTTATATTATTGAAAAAAAAAAAAAAAAACGTGATCATTATAGAGAGGCAAAATACATAAAAAATTTGACCTAGATACGACAGCTAAGAAAGAAGAGAGTAATTTAAGAATGTATCATAAATTGTTTTTAAACATCTTCCTATGTAGAAATAAAGAAGTTGATTAATTTGGTGACAAGGTGATTATGAGAAGCTGTAAACCAAGCATACTAATTTATAAGTTATTACCATTTTGGATGCCCTTACCCCCACAAAGCTTTACATGCCCTGGCCAGGCAGTAGAATCTTGCAACCAGGCCACTTACAAGCTAAATTGTGGACAATAACCCTTGACAGGGCTCGTTTCAGGTGATTGTTTTATTAACCAAGATCTCAAAGTAAGTTTTAGTTTGATTTCGAAGAAGGTTAGTCATACTTTGATAGAGTTTTCTTTAGTTGAATTCAAGAATATCCCAAGCAGAGTAACATACAAAGTAATACTTATGAACATACCTCAATGGCCTAAGCCAATATTGTGAGGAAAATCAGGTACCTGTATTTAAATTGAAGTTCGTCTTTGCCTTTTCACTCAATTGTTAAGAGCATTCATCTTTTCTACAAACAAGTTTGCATGTTTCCAAAGCATAAAGCTCCTTCATACAAATAAAAACATTAGGATAAATGTTAATAGTTTACCTTTTTAGCCATTGTCCTTGTCAAAATGTTTGTCTCTTAAGTTCACTAGTTTTGGGTTATTCAAAGCACATAATCAAATTATCAAAATCCAATTCTTAGCTTCTTGAAATATAGTTCTTCTATTTGGTCATTTAATGTATTTCAAATCACATAAGCATTTTCTATGTGACCATGTTTATTAGATAATGTGGATTAGGTAGCACCATATTTTTTCTTCTAAGTGTACAAGCAACACGACCCCACCCCCACCCCCCCACCCCCCCCCAACAAAAAACCCTTTAGCACATGTAGAAAGGGTCCATTTCTATGATTGCAATATAAAAACATCCTAAAAATAAAATCTATTATACATTGATGGATTTCATTACAAGAAAATCAAAGCATTTAAAATTATGAGTATTTCCCTTGTACTCATTGTAACTCATAAGGATGACAACACAGTTACCATATATGGAAAGAATGTTGTAAATGATAGAGAGTCAAACACAGCTGGACAGAAAGTATAAGACAAAAATTGACTCACAACTACATTTCCAAAACATTGTCATCCATCCTGGATGGTGACTTTACTTTTGTGCTGATCATTCTAAGGTGGAGAAGGTTTTTATGTAACATGTAAAGTTGTAATTTACAACTATGTTTTGTTGGCTTTTATTCCGTGCAAATTTGATTGTAATTATGTTCAATCGTTTAAAACCCTGTATTTGTTGTGGGACTTGATGTAAGGGGTGTGTGAGAGAAAGAGTGTTGAAGACTCAAGCATTTGAAGATATGAAGAATTCTCGCGGGTATCTCGCGACCAAGCATCCCGCGAAGTGAACCATGTGCCAGGCACATGCTGGAATGCGAAGAGTCATGCCAGGTGGAGACAACTGTGTCTCGCGAGTATCTCGCGGGTAAGGTCTTCCCGCGAGACACCCGCGAGGCAAGCTGTTCTGCCAGCCTGTACTTTTTGAGTCACACTTTTTGCACCCCTCCTACATATACCATCATTACCCACAATTGTTGAGGAATGCTTCAGAGAGAAAACCCTAGCCAAACACATTGGTAATTAGAGATTGTCTTCCCCACCTTCTCTAAACATTTTTGCTTGTGGTATCTCCTCAACCCTTCCCTCTCCATTATCCATATCTTTGAGAGGTTGATAGCCCAAACACTTGACACACCTTTGAGAGTGCTGAGTGACGTTTTGGTGCTGCTGGGAAACATAGGAAGGAGCCTTTAATGGCAGATGCAACATGGAGCTTGTTGCGGGATCCGGATAACTAGGACAAGACACGGTTCCGAGAAGCCTTGTTGGAGTAGGAGCTTGGAGGGCTTAGGTACATCGGGTAGACTAGGCTTGGAGGGTCTTTTGCTAATCCATGTATCCCAACTGATTGTCTAGTGGATCGAATTCCGCTTGGAGGGCGGCGGAGAGGTTTTTCGCCGAGTTCTTCGGTTTCCTCTTCGATAACACGTCTCGGTGTTATTTGTGTTTGCATCCTTCTTCCCTACTCTTGTTCATTTCATTTTTACTGCTGAGTTGCTTTAAATATGAATTAGAGTAGTTGTTTCGTTTATATGCTTGTGTTTACACTATTCCGCACTTATCATTAAGTTAGTGTTAAATCAACCAAGCCGTTATTTTAATTTGGGGGTCTAAACCGCTCGTGTGTTTTTCAACACATTTTCGAGCTTTCAATTGGTATCAGAGCGGGTACACTTGCTGAGGTTTAATTACCTAAGTGTGATTCTTGACCCTTTTTGAGATGGACCGGTCTCAATCGCTCAATGTTCCACCATTTTTTGATGGGAACAATTATGCATTCTGGAAAGTTAGAATGAGAGCATTCTTATGCTCTATCGATGATACCGTTTGGGATGCGGTTGAGATAGGTTGGACCAAGCCGGAGGCTCCTAAGTCCACTTGGGATAAGGCAGCCCTTGCGGTAGCAAATGCTAACAGTAAAGCTTTAAATGCTATCTTTTGTGGTGTGTCCCCTGATGAATTCCACAGGATATCTCATATGACAGTAGCCAAGGAAGCTTGGGAGATTTTGGAGACTACCTATGAGGGTACAAAGAAAGTCAAGGACACAAAGCTCCAAATGCTCACCACCAAATTTGAAGAACTCAAGATGAGTGATGATGAACCATTTGACTCATTCTATGGGAAGCTCAATGAAATTGTCATTGCTAAACTCAATCTTGGAGAGAAGATTGAAGACACTAAGGTGGTGAGAAAAATATTGAGGTCCTTGCCTGAAAGTTTTAGAGCAAAGGTTATAGCCATAGAAGAAAGCAAAGACTTGGATGAGATTAAGATTCAAGAGCTGATCGGGTCTCTCCAAACCTATGAGCTGGGACTGCCTTCCCACAAGACGAGCAAATCGCTTGCACTTAAAACCATCACCGAAAGAACAAATGATTTCTCCGAAGAAGATGGAGTGGAAAAGGAAGTAGCATATCTTGCAAAGAACTTCCGCAAGTTTCTGAAAATGAAGAACAGTGGGAAACCGTTCAATAGAGGAAAGTTCTCTCCTTCAGGAGGTGATAAGAAAGAGTTTAAGAGAAAAGAAGGAAAGGATTATCAACCTTCTCTAGATATTGTGTGCTATGAGTGCAATGGCCATGGACATCTAAAGAAGGAATGTCCGAACTTTCTGAGGGGAAAAGGGAAGGCATATGCTACAACGCTAAGTGACTCTGAATCTTCTGATTCTGACTTGGAAGAGAGCTGTGACGGTGAGGGAAACTACTCCGCTTTCATGACCATTGCTCATGAAGATTCCTCGGACGACTTGGGTGCACTTGAGAAGGAACTTGGTGAACATTCTGATTCAGAATCTGCTGGAATTGTGGAAGAATCAGACGCTGAAGAGGAAGAAAATAAAGCTAATCTTCAAGAGAATTACTCCTCACTTCTTGAGAAGTCAGGGGAATATGCAAGAATAGCCAAGGCGGCTGTGAGAAAAATGAAGAAAGTAGAGGAAGACTACCGAAGTCTCATGATCAGACATAAGGAGGCCAAATGTGAAATAGAAGGACTGAATGGTGAGCTGTCAGAAGCATACTTGAAGATCAGATTTCTTGAACAAGAGGTGGTGCAAGCGCAAGCCAAGATAGAAAGGGTCTCCTCCAGAAAGTTGGATGATGTTATCTCATCCCAAAAACATTCCTCAGACAAGTCCGGATTGGGATATACCGGAGGGAGTAGCTCATCAGTCAAAGCTACCAAAGAAGTGAAATTTGTGAAGGCCGTAGAGCCAATTGTAGAGGAGGCCGTTCCTGAGAATGTTAAGGTTGAAAAGAAGAATGTAAATGAGCAACGGATGATGAATAAGCCTCGAAATCAAGCAGTAGGCAGACACGAAACCAGAGCAAGATCTCTCTCAAGACCACAACGGGGTCCTAGAACGGATTATGTGTGTCACTATTGCGGATTGCAAGGACACACCAGACCCAACTGTCAAAAATTGAGAGCAGACAATAATGCAAGCATTCCTCGATCACGTGGAAGAAGGAATGACAATAGAACTTGGGGTGGTGAGAACTCAAGAAGCCATACTCGTGATGCCGGAGTGACAGATGTGATGAAGATGATCGGTGCTTTCACCACTTGCTTGGAGAGTTTTACCAGGAGGTTTGAAAGTCCCAACTCTTGTACCCAATCCGTCAAGGATATCACCCCAAACGCACGTGACGTGTGGGTGAAGAGGGGTACTCATGCATAAGCACTATAATATGTCCATGCATTAATTCTTTCCATTTTTAGGGACATTTGTTGTTGCATTTTATCATGCATTACTTTCATGGTTTGCACCTGTTATTGTTGATTTTTTTTCTGTTTTAGGTGTGTTACAAAAAATTCAAAAACCCATAAAAATTATAAAATCCAAAAGGTTTGATCACTTTGTTGAGTTTTGTCTCAAAACATGTTTTGCCTTGTACCTTTGTACCTATGGCTTTGTGCATTTAACGAGCTTAGCTTGTCCCTCATGCACTCATATCATAGTGGAAGAAATTCTGAAATCTATGTGACTGTTGTAAATAGATCTTCAACCTTGTCATGAATGATTAGTGAATGGTTTTGTTGATCTTGAGACTTGCATAGACTCATGCCTATATATCTTCCCACTTTTATTTTTTTTTGCTTAAAAGAGCTCTCTAAATGTAAATCTCCAAATGAAAAGAGATATAGAGCTACAAAAGCCTGTCGCACAAACTAGTATTCGACTAGGAAAAAGGGAAAGCGACTAAAATATAAGATATAATGCCCAAAAAGCCAAAGGCTAACTCTTCAATTGAAATATCAAAAATTTCAGGCATCTCTCTCTAAATGAGATTCTTTTTGCTAAAAAGTTGCAAATGAACTGTTAAGAATGGAGCCAAATGAAAAGCTTCAATGAATTGTTATCAAGTACGTGTGGGAGGTCATATATGCATGTTTCCATAATTGAGATAGGTCACATAATCTAGTACTAGTTGTGTATGCCTTGATTGAATTGATCATTGAAGCTTCACATTGGACTAAGGACTATCTCATTTTTGATATCCACACACAACACACAAGTCTATGTTCTATGAATGTCATAATCATTTGTGTGATTGTACTTGATTAAATGTGTTTCACATGCTCAATCTTTGTTGATCAAATCCAAAAAGATTTTTGTGAGTTTTATTTGTTTTTGAAAGTGATTTTAGACTTTCTTGTGTTTCTTTTTGGTCAAAATGAAATTTGTGTGTTTTTCACCAAAAACTGGTTCAGTGGCTTTCTCGCGAGAAGCTCGCGACTAAGAAGCTTCCCGCGAAAAGGTTTGAGGGAAATAGTTGTTCTTTCTTGTTACTCAGAGATTTTCGCGACTGTCTCGCGACCAACAGCTTCTCGCGAAATGCTGTTTGGCAAAAACTGAAATTTTCTTAAAATCAGACAGAGAATCTCGCGACTGTCTCGCGATTGTATCGCGACCTAGAGCTTCTCGCGAAAATTTTGTGCTTCAGTGGCACCTTTCGCGGTTGTCTCGCGACTGTCTCGCGGCTCCCTATCCCGCGAAAAACGCGTGTTTTCAGTTTTATAGGGCTGATGTGACAGTTTTTCAAAACATAAAAAACTTCCCTCCCTTGATTTCTTCGAACCTCTCTCAACCAAAATCACTATTCCATCAAATCCCACTCCGAACCAAGCATTTTTCTGCATTTTCTTCTTCAAGGTATGTTGATTAATCACTTCTTTTTAAGATTTTACTTAGATTTTGCAGATTTTTTGGTTAGGGCTTTGATAATTGGGAATTTTCGAAATTTTGGGTTGTTTTTCTAAATTGGGTGTTGTTCTTGCCAAATCTTTGATTGGGTTTTGTTTCTTGTGATATTGTTGCATCTGTGTTGGCCCCTTGTGGCATTTTTAAGTGTATTTAGGCATATTTTCTCCATGTTCATGCATTATGCATATCATATTTGCTTGTGTGCACGCAAAGTGTTCGTCAAAATGTCCAAATGAAATTTGTTGTACTAAAATGGAATCAAGTGATTTCAAATACATGGACTTTCACTTGTTTGACTTAATTGCACTTAGTTTGATCATTAACTGTGTGGTTCATTCACTTTGCTTAGGTTGCACACTCTTGACAAACACCTAAGCACACACTTAGGCACACCCTCATGCATCTTTTGTTGCACACACATGCATAGACACGAACACACACACTTGCACATTGATTAAAGTTCATGCAAAATGTGCTATTTTTCATGCATACATTTTATGCTTTAGTGCTATATGTGGTGTGGCATGCTTGTATGAGTTGTTCATGCTCTATTTTGAATGTTACTCTATTTTGGAAGAATCTCATTTGATGTAAACTAACTTGAATCTAATCAAGTTTTGTTCTTGTGTTGTGTGCACTTGTGCTTTATGTGTTGTGTCCACTTGTGCAGATGTCTCCCACCAAGCATGCCGGTACCAAGAAGAAGGGTCCCAAGCGTGCTAGTACTGAATCCGATCACTTCAAATCCGCAGAAGCAGATATGAAGTACAATGATTGCTACAAGAGAGCAACCATTGTCATGGAAAGGGTGGTTCAATTGGAAGAGCTTGAGAATACATGCATTCCGGATGCACTCAAAGAACGAACCTGGACCAAGCTGTTGAATCCAATTGGAACTGTGTACTCAGAGATAATTAGAGAGTTCTTCTCCAATGCTGCTGTAGAAGAGGACAAGATAGTCTGCTGGGTGAGGCACAAAGAATTTGAGATCACAAGGGATAGCATTCAGGACTTCTTGGAGATACGACCTCCCTCACAGCCAATGACAGTTCAGTATGATGAGAGATTGGGGCATATCTCGGAGATGATATCAACTCTTGGTGGAGTTCCAAAGAAATCATCAATGGATACTCTGAAGTTTTCTCCAGAAATGAGGACTCTGAGCTACGTCATGATCCATAACTTGTATCCGGTCACCAACCTCACCACTCTATCGGCTCCAAGGACAAGGTTTCTCTACGACCTCTTCACTCACAAGGAAATTGATATCTGCAGCCACATCTTCCACATTCTGAAAAAGAGCATCACGAAGCAAAATTCCCGAACCATAATGCCCTTTCCCTCACTGATCATGGGTCTCATTGCCAAGACAAAGCTGAAGTTTCCTAGTGGCCTTACTGTTGTTCAGAGGGATTACCCCATTGGTGCGAACACTCTGACTCGGAGCACAGCACACATTAAGCGCCCCAAGACTGGTCCTCATCTCATTCCACCGCCTAGGAGTGTGCCTCAGGATGTCCCAGAGGAGGGTGGGGATACAGAGGAGGAGATTGAGAGGTTCACTTCTGCTCCAGAGACTGTACAGCCATCGTCTTCTGCTCCAGCTCAAACACAAGGTCTCAGCAAGCTTGATCAGATCCTAGCTAAGATGGATCACATGTCTACAGTGCTTGACACTCATGTACAGCACACAGCGGATCAGTTTGCATACCTCCAGGAGCAGATCACTACATTATCCGCTCAGATTCAGAGCCTATCCCCTACACATGGATCAGACTCCGATTAGCCCTTTGGCCATTCCGGTCAAAAAGGGGGAGAAAATTTTGAGGGGGAGCTGATGAACAAGAGCCTGCACAGCCTTAGGGGGAGCATAGCTTAGTTACATTAACTATTGGTTATTGGTTTTATAGATGGGTTTACTAAGTTTTTTTTAATTGGTTCATAGTTAATGTCTTACTGTTTTAAGTTTATACTTCTGACACTTATGTTTTAACTTCAGTATTAATTTCAGTAGTATTTTCAGAAGTTTGTGTTTAATTTCTATGCTTTGTGGCATATGTGCTATGTGGCATTTTGTTTGTACCCATGTTGCTTATGTAAGCTTTAAGGGTTTGTTGCATGCATAGTTTGTAGGTCTTTGTGGTTTGTGCCATGCATTTGCTATACCATGCTTATGCAACCTTTATGCATGTTTGCTTGTTGTTCAATGTCATGCATTTTACTTCAAGTACATCACTCTTGTGCCCGTGTAGGATTGTTCCTAGATGCATATAAGTTCTATGCATTGGTTGAGTGATGAACACTCTTGTGCCCTAGTAGGACTGTTCCTAGATGCAAATACTTCGCGTATTTTGCATTGATTGAGTGTTGGAGTTGCAAATGATTCTCTTCAAATGAGCTTATCATCTTGCATATCCGGATGTTCATTTCATGTGTAAATGAGCATAGTAATTGCTTATGTATAGTGATTACTTGTTTGATCTTGCCATGATCTAGTGTTTCTATTTCATTTAGCTTGATCATGTTAGTATTGCTCCATATGCATTTCAAGTTTTCTACATGCAATAATATTAGTGTGTTGTTGTATTTCAGGAGATACTTGTTCATATGTTCAAGAGCTTATCAGAATCTAGAATTAGGTGTGAGTGAGTTTTGCCTTTGTTCCCAAACTCACGTTTAAGTCTAGAGTCTGTTTTAGGGTTTTGTCACGAAATAGCCAAAGGGGGAGATTGTAAAGTTGTAATTTACAACTATGTTTTGTTGGCTTTTATTCCGTGCCAAATTTGATTGTAATTATGTTCAATCGTTTAAAACCTTGTATTTGTTGTAGGACTTGATGTAAGGGGTGTGTGAGAGAAAGAGTGTTGAAGACTCAAGCATTTGAAGATATGAAGAATTCTCGCGGGTATCTCGCGACCAAGCATCCCGCGAAGTGAACCATGTGCCAGGCACATGCTGGAATGCGAAGAGTCATGCCAGGTGGAGACAACTGTGTCTCGCGAGTATCTTGCGGGTAAGGCCTTCCCGCGAGACACCCGCGAGGCAAGCTGTTCTGCCAGCCTGTACTTTTTGAGTCACACTTTTTGCACCCCTCCTACATATACCATCATTACCCACAATTGTTGAGGAATGCTTCAGAGAGAAAACCCTAGCCAAACACATTGGTAATTAGAGATTGTCTTCCCCACCTTCTCTAAACATTTTTGCTTGTGGTATCTCCTCAACCCTTCCCTCTCCATTATCCATATCTTTGAGAGGTTGATAGCCCAAACACTTGACACACCTTTGAGAGTGCAGAGTGACGTTTTGGTGCTGCTAGGAAGCATAGGAAGGAGCCTTTAATGGCAGATGCAACATGGAGCTTGTTGCGGGATCCGGATAACTAGGACAAGACACGGTTCCGAGAAGCCTTGTTGGAGTAGGAGCTTGGAGGGCTTAGGTACATCGGGTAGACTAGGCTTGGAGGGTCTTTTGCTAATCCATGTATCCCAACTGATTGTCTAGTGGATCGATTTCCGCTTGGAGGGCGGCGGAGAGGTTTTCCGCCGAGTTCTTCGGTTTCCTCTTCGATAACACGTCTCGGTGTTATTTGTGTTTGCATCCTTCTTCCCTACTCTTGTTCATTTCATTTTTACTGCTGAGTTGCTTTAAATATGAATTAGAGTAGTTGTTTCGTTTATATGCTTGTGTTTACACTATTCCGCACTTATCATTAAGTTAGTGTTAAATCAACCAAGCCGTTATTTTAATTTTGGGGTCTAAACCGCTCGTGTGTTTTTCAACACATTTTCGAGCTTTCATAACAAAATTAAAATGTTCATTCCGTTTCATCTAACTACAAATGTTGCTGTGCCCTTGAATTGACATTCTTGCAGCTGTTTTTTTTTTTTTGGTTCTTGGTCTGGTAAAGTCCCACTAACTGTAGCCATTATGGGGGAACCTAATAAAGTATATACAGGGAGCTATAGCCTTGGCCACTGAGCTATCCAACAATGACAGCATGGTAAAGCCATCTGTGGGTCGATCAAACCTATTTGCAACCAGAGTCATAGCATTCTTACTTATGATACAATTTAGGGCAAGATCTATCTTTGGTGTGGATGAGAAAGTGAAGAAAACACTCATTTTAAAACTTTTCATTTGTCAATTCTTCAATAAATTTAATGCCAGGCAACTGGAGAACACATTGAAGGAGTTATTCAAGAACAAGCTGTATTTAATAATTACAAGGTTTACCATATCCATCAATTGGTGATGATGGAGTTTCTGAAGTGGTCTGCCAGTATTGGGAGGCTGAATTGGGGGGCAATGGGGTGCTTGCTTTTGGACTTGCATCTTCCTATCAACTGATTTGGTTGGCTCTTCAAGTGTGTTCCAGTTTCTGGAGACCAGTTGGATAAGAAAAGATTCTCTGCTCCTGAATGACTAACCAATAAGCAATACAATAAATCCCCCCAAACCAACCCCCCCCCCCCCCCCCCCCCCCCCCCAAAAAAAGTATGTTCAGTCAATAATTCCAATCATTTGTAATTCATGGCTTTTAGTTTTAGGTGAAGTGAAGATGAAATGTAATGCTAAGGAATATCAATTCAAGAGAAAGCTTCCAATTAGTCTCTAATGTGAGATATGTTCAAAGTATACAAGGACTAATAACTACCATTTGTTTGACAAGAATAACATAAACTTATATTTCAGTGGAAAAGACAACTTATTCCAAACTCGGCTTATTGGAATATATATCCATGTTTGATTTTATTTACATTTTGTCATATTTAACAAAACAGCAATACAGAAGGCCTAAAAATCATATCAGCTAAAATTATAATGAAGCAGATGCAGTCAAGCTTGGCCTAGAGTAACCTCATGACTACTCCCATATCGAAATCAAATTATATTGTCAACAATAGAGTAACTAGTATGCTATCATGTGAACTTTGGGGCAACAAACTGTATATGAACATGAGTACCTTCAAAAGGAGCAACACCAAGAAAGGCTGGACATGTGGAACAATATTCTGGATCTTAGCATGTGATGAAATTTCCAAACTGGTCTTAATTGCTATAAATTGATAGAACAAAGTCTAAATAAAAATATTTTTCCAAAAGTAAATCACACCTCAGACAAAATAGGGTAATAGGTAAGTAAATGGATTCATGTCTGTCAAATTACCAATTGTCACAAATGGTTAAGTCGTTAGAAAATTGTGAAATCAATCATTTAACCATGGTTCTAACAATGTCTACTAGGAAATCGGTGTATTTTTGAAGATGTGGAGTGCACGTCTGCTCAAATACAAGAATCATTTATTAGTTCTATTTATGAGTGGTCTTTCGTATCAGGTCTTGCTAGTAGTATTTCTATTCACTCCTTCATAGAGTCAATTTATATGTAGATATTACCCCATTGTAATTCTTTAGGCTTCTTTGTGTTTATTTTCACGATGTAGTCTCCTTTCAATAATATTATTTTTACCTATAAAAGAACGATGTTTGAGTCACTTATGCAAAAAAGAAAGAGAGATAATGAAATCATGATACAATGAACTTCTATCTGCTTGTTTTCATTACTTTTGTTCTAAAAGTTAATTTTTTATATTCTGTTTGTTCTCGTTTCACCATAGTACGCGTCCTCTGTGCTTTGGATTTTGGTATTCATTTCCCTCTATCAGTGAAGTTTATTACTTATTAAAAAAAAATTGAGTTTTTTATATTATTTTAAAAGTCAAACTTTTTTTTTATAAGTCATGCCACTTGAGAAATAAAATGACTTTCATATTAAGTTTAACAAAATCAGTAAGCTAAGAAAAGCAAAAGTATTTTGTTTAGTTTATCAGCTGCACATGCTGGTCCAGTGACCTTTAAAACTTTACATTTTTTTCTAAAACAATTTTAGAATTTTTTTTTTCACAATTAAAAGAAATTGAATTTAGCTGCATATAAAATGAATAATTTCTTTGTACATTCACCTATCTGATTTATCTTTGCATTAATGTCTTTACAAATTGGATCGATACCCATCATGTGAATGAGCAAGAAAATTTGAGAGAGAGAAGTGATAAAAGCTAAAACTAACGAAGGAGACATACCTTGAAATTAAAAATATAGAACCTAGTAACATTTTGTCAAATACTTGGAGTGCGTACCTTTATACTCTCTATCACAACTTTCTCAAGTCTGTCCTGTTTGGCCAATGGCATTGCCCATCTGGCCGTTGATGTTTATGCCACGTCTGATTGCTCTCCCATTCCCCTCTTGATCTTTGAGAACCACAGCCAAGCCTACATTCTCTTGATCACATGACGCATCAAAATTAAGCTTCACGCATTGATCAGGTAGTTTGATCCAAGCACTTCCCCCATTTTGATCTTTAGTTCCCCGTGTAATCTCAAGTAAGTCATACTGTTTGTTAAGACGACGGGCTAGCTGCCCTTTGCTGGCTTTAATGTTTCAAAACTTTAAAGAAAGGAAAACGCATTGTCATTCTTTCCCTTCTTTTTGCTCTCTCCATCATCTCTCTGTCCTTTATTAGTTTTTCCTATTATAGTCTCTTATTTTATCTGCATACTATAATAATAATAATAATAAATGCTCTGTCTTTCATTTTAAAATTTAAATAATAATTTTTTTAAAATAGTTGTACTTTTTTTCTTCTAAAAAATGATGTTAAAAATATTATAAATTTTATTATGATGTATTATCAATCACAAAAAAAAAAAAAAAGAGTAATTCATTCATTAATTAAATTGTTAAAGTTCATCAATTATATACTTTATCACATCAATTTGTAAATATTTTATAGTAAAATTTGTAATATCTTTAACAATTTTCTTTTCTTATATCCTACAAAAATATGACATCAATAGAAACCTAACCCAATTAAAATTCTCAAAATGTTTAAATAAAAAATGTTATAAATATGTTAGATCATCAATGATGATTAACTCCCCTATTAGTTTAAGACTTTAATTTTTGTAAATAATTAAATATCCTACAAGTTAGATCATTGATATTAGTCAACGACTCTCCCACATAGCCATACACTAAACAATCTCTATCTCTCCCTTGATATAAAATGAAAATAAGATTACTACTTATTTAACTATGTGTACCTTATATCCAAGATAAAGTAAGCCATTTAAAAAAAAATCAATTATTTTTATTAAATTTTATGCAATAATTATGATATTCATTTTTCAATATGAAATCAACTTTAGTTTAGTTAGTATTATTTCATCAAATTATGTATTTTAATGGATCAAATCAACCTTAAATTTGGTTAGTATTAAATAAATATATTTAATTAATTAATATTTGAATATAAAATATCTTATTTAAATTTATCACCTAATGTTCCAAATTATGTTGAGTCAGCCTTGACATCAATATACTGTTAATACGTTGTGGTGGCAGTGGTCATACTTGGCAGTGCAGGTGGGATAAGTAGGACTGTATACACAAACTCAGTAGTGGCACCGTCGCAAAAATGACATGTATCTACATGGAGAGCATCCTGTAAATTATTTTGGAGCAAAACAGTAGCGTAGTCTATTGTAATGTAATTTGGCAGGCCTTGCAAGTCAATTTGGGTTTTAAAGTTAATACAATATTCTAAGACAATCTCTTCTTTAATGTTTCTTCGCTTTTAACGGAAAATTACCCTAAACTCTCTTTGGTTATCACACCCACCTCTCCTCAAGAGAGGTCAGTGCAATTTACCCGTTCTTAAAATACCTTATCCTACAAACCCTTCACCCATAATTAATTGAATCCTAAACCTGCACTTTTGAACTAAGTTGAACTACCATTTAAGTCCCAAGATTGTAAATCTTCGCAGTTGATATATGGTCTATTGCTATGACAATTGACAGGATCTCAGTTCATGAAGAGTGCAAGAGGAATGTGAAGGTTAAAACAAAAAAACAAAAATAAAAACACAAAACCCCTTTTTTTTAAATATATAATTTGATAGTTGGAGCTTGGGAGAATGGAGAGCCTTGTTGCTCAATTGCACCTCCTACAATGTCCGAAGACATTATGTATTGTTTTCCTAATCCTTTATTTATAAAGATTGTGTATGAATTAAGCGACTCAAAATTAATTTAATTATGTTTCCAAATATCAAATTCATTTTGGCAAATAAATTAGATCTTATAAAAATTTCACTGGGCCAGATAAGAGCCTGCAAATGCTTGAGGTATTGACCAACAATTTCAACAAGAAGCCACCCACCAACAAGACACCTACAAAAATTAGGGGGTTCCTCATTGCACATTGATGTTCATAGGACAATACACCTCCAATGTTTAATGAGTAATGCTAAATTCACAATATTTTCACAAAAATTTTATAACAAAACTTAATTGGCAATCTGTTATGGATTTTAACTTTGGCCCACCATTAACATCATTTTTTTACCTGCCTATAATAGTTTGCCACTTATGATTTGTTTTGAAAATTTGGTGTCCTTTGTTTTATGTACTATCCAAAACCTCAAAATTAAAGGCTAATTAACAATTGGAAACCCTAAAATATAGGAATCACAAAGTCCACATCTATATGTTAAGTCCAACAAAGTTAAAATTGACTTGAAAAAAAAAAAAGAAAAAGGTTACAACAAGTATTGAGTCCAGTTTTCTTCTTTCAAAGTGTAGCCATGGTAATAGCTCCTCGGAAACGGGATTCATCCAAGACACAAAGACTTTCAACAATTGCACCTATTAATGTTTTGAGATGCTAAATATTGGTGGTGACGGTATGCTTTCAAGAAAAGTGCTTTATGGGGTCCTTCATAAGCTACGAACCAAGAGGAAGAGATAAGTTATCTCTATGAAGTAATTTTCAAAAGGTTTTATATAAATTAGAATGGGTTCATGGATCGTATGCAATTTGAGCCCCTTATTAGGGAGCTCATGTTGAGATTTATGCCCTAAAATCCAATTTATTGGCATGTCATAAATAATTAAATTGTTTAGTTATATGAGACTATTTATAAATGAACCAATGTGACATTATCTTAGTCCCTGAGATGCATAGTATGTGATTTATGTGAAAAGTCACAGAAAGATATAAATTACAAGTTCTTTGTAAACTTAGAATTTTAGTTCATAGTTGGTGATGAAATTGGCATTTCATCTGCGAAGATTATAACATATCAACTACGATGATTTGTCTTGATCATGGAAGTGGAGACTTCTAGTTGGTATGTTGATATGTTTTAAGAGTTAAGACATATTGAACTGGACTGCTGTGAGATTTATTATTCTCCTAACGACTATCAAATGAATAATAAATGTCACGACTTCTATTTGCATGAACTATAAATCCTGAGAGAATAATGGACCTGATCATGAGATGTAGGTTGTTTTGATATATCAGGAGTGAGATCTATTAGTTACGGTCAAAACCTCAGTATGTTGGGCAGCCGCATTTAGTATTGATGGAACATATATTTTCAAGATGGAATGCATAATCTCTTAACGGAGATATAAAATATTCCCTTGAGATAAGTTTAATGGGCTTAGTTATTCAGAGTGTTGAGCCCAACCACTTTAGTAAAGAGTTACTAAAGTATATATATTTGTGAAATTGGATTTCACAAATATATATTGAATAACAAAGGATTAAACCGGGTACTCAAGGATTAAGATGTAGTAATTTATAAAGTGGCAGTCAATATTTCATGACTTTGTATTACTACGAATATTTTAATGAAGGGGTTGTATGTACAATAAAGTCTTGGGATATAATTCATTGATAAAGCCTAGAGTGCAACTATATTTATATAGTGGTATTAAATATAGTTAATGGTAACTTTAGACTTGTCAAGAGTTGACAGAAAAGCTTAAGGCCCATTGGAGCTAGTGTCTTATTGGTCCCTTTTGGTCCCACTCCAAGCTACATACTTAAGCCCAATTGGAAAGGCCCAAAAGGCCAGCCCAATTAGATAATTGGTTAGATACAAAAGGAAAAAACGTTCAGAATATTTTGATAAGAGTAACATCATTGTGAAATGGTGTGTATGTGAGTTTTTGTCACTCTCTAATCATCCCTTTGTTACTGATTGAGAGATCACACATCTTGGGCATCAAGTGGAATTGGAGTGAAGATTAAAAGTCTTCCCAAGAACGTTTGATCTTTGATTTTGAATTTCACCACACCAAGGTACGCTTTCTTGTTCTCAAATTCTGAAACTTACATAGAGCATGTTATCAATTGCGAATGGAGTAGATCCGTTAATTTTTTTTTTCCGCTGCGTACATCTATTTTTCCATCAAATGGTATCAGAGCGGTCTTCAATTTCGAATTGTATAACATGTTTTGTGAGTTTTAGAATTAGAGATGATAGTTTCATATTGTTAGAAGATTTTTTTTTTTTTTTTTTAATTTTTTGCATGTTGTTGAAACTATGATTTGATAAAAACTAAAATTGGTGTTATGATGTTGTTTAAATTTAAATTTAAGTACGTTAATTTGAATTTTAAGGCTATAGCATCAATAGATTTCAGTTTTGACATCAATCTCTGTCTGTTATGTTCATATGATGCATGTTTGTTCATGAAAAACCATAGAAAACTGCCTTGAAAAATTTCTGGAAATTCGGGTTTCATGAGTTTCGATCGATCGAAAATCACTTTCGATCGATCGAGTGAAACAGTGATTAGACTTTTTAGATCAATTGATTTTCGATTGCTAGTCAATCGATCGAATTTGTTTTTCGATCGATCGAGAGGCGATCGAGTATCAATCGAAGGAGTCAGGTGGTCAAGTTCGAATTTTTTAATTTTTTCGATCGATCGAGGGACACATTCAATCGATCGAAAGAAGAAAAATCAGAATTTTTTCTAAGTGTTTTCAAGTTTTTTAAGAGCAAGGTTATGTGTGATTAGATTACACATGTTTCTAACTAAAAGACCTAATGAGATCAAAAGTATTAGTTAAATAGAACTCTTAGTCCTAAATAGTTTGGGAATTGTTTTTTAAGAAACATTCTAATGAGATTAGAATTGTTGTATGATTAAAAGTCTTTAACTTAATTTATTTTAATTAGAAGTTTTAATGAGATTAAAGCTTAATTAAAAGGTATGTAGTTTCTAATGAGATTAGAATTCTTAATCAAATAAGTTAAGAATAGAGTTCTATATAACTAATTTTTGATTCATTAGTGTTTAAGGAATCCTAAATAGTTTAGGACTTCCATTTTAGTTAGTGATTCTAATAAGATTAGAGTCTTTAATAAGTGCAAGGTTGTTAGTTGTGATGGGATCACAATTACTTATAAGAAAAACCCAAATAATGAGTGGGAGTGTTGAAATAGCCCTTTTGTTAAGTTTATTGTAATGTGAATAAATACCTTGTCTTGACTTCGAGTCTTGCATTCCATGCAGAGGGTATTTACTTCACGGATTACAAGGTTAAATTTCTTTGTGATTGCACGAATGTTCGTTACTCAATTGTGACGTGACTTAGTTACATCACATTGAATTTAAACAATTAAACACATTTAATGTGTAGGGTTAAAATTGTGATTAGATCACAATGATTTCAACACAATCCACTTGTTTTAAAATTTCTAGTGGGAGAGAGATACAAGGGTTGGATCTCACGGCCTCCATTGTCGGTTCATAGTGGTGTGGGGTAAACATCTCTTCTTGGCCTCAAGCCTTGCGTTCCATGTGGAGGATGTTTATTTCATGGTACTACAAGATTGAATTTCCTGGTTTATAGTGGTTTGATCAAACACCTTGTCTTAGCTTCGAGCTTTGCATTCCATGCGGAGGGTGTTTTTATCATGGTACTACAAAATAAGCCTGTTAAATGGATGAAATGTGTCTACACATGATTCTAGACAATGGTGTACACTAGACTAAGTTTAATAGTATCCTCTATGCTGAGTTCTTGCTATTATAATTTAGAGGCCAAAGGAAGAACGACAAATTATTTTTGTTTGGTAAGAGTTACCATGATAGCATTAATAATGAGAATATTTCTCGCCTAATCATAGTGGTTGGTATTCACTCTATGCTGAGGAATATTAATTGCGGGATTAGGTTGTCGTTGCACCTAATATAGTATGTTTTTCGGGTTCCATACTATATGGTTATGGATGCAAAATATAATGTCCCTGTAATTAAGTTCATGGTCTCAATATAAAGTTGTCATAAATTTTGTCCTCTAGCTACTATTTTAGTTGAATCATATTAACTAAGAAATAATTTTGGACATGCTGCTTAAAGGAGCTGAAGTACATATTCATGATTCGATTCAGCATTGTCATAATTTCTAATACATGATGCATTTATGGAAGAGCTTATGATGTGATCATAGTCTCCATTAAAATGCTAGTATGTTATATTGGCTTCTATCTCATTAGTGCTACAGCATGAGATGCAAGAGTTAGTACCAGACTTAGACTTTATATCAAGTCTAAATGAGATGTTTAGTATGAATTATATTGAGTGCTAAGAAAAACTTAAGGAGTTCCAATTCTATATCATTTTATGAAAATATTTTATTTTTAAAATGAATTGGAATTCTTGGATGTTGAGATTAAATGTTAATCTCATGTGGATATGATCCACAAGTCCTTGTTAGAATCTTTTGATCAATTCAGATTATTTTGAAAATAAATTCTTTTTATTATTTGAATTGATGAGTGAGTTCTACGCAACGGAAGACATCCTATAAGCTAAGGTTAGGATCAATATAATTTAATTCAAATTCTTAGCCTAAACCGAAAGGTAAGGGTGATAAGAAGAAGAATTATAATACCAAACAGTTTGGCAAGCTAGTTGCCCTAGTAGTTGCCAAAAGGAAATTAGATTTAAAAGTATGACCAAAAGAAAGTGTTTCTGGTTTGGTTAAATTAAGCTTTGTCCATGATTGTTTTCTAGATAAAAATTTACATGTTTTACTTTTTAAAGAGAAAGTTTCCATCCTTTGGTATTGTATGTTTTGGCACTTATGTCTAGATCTTATTAATCTAAATGGTATTCAAGATTGGTGAAAGATGGGGTTTTTAAAACCTTTATTTTGTAATATTCCCAATCTATGAATTCTATTTAGAGAATAATATGATCTAGGACTCCTTTATTGTAAAGGAATATATGCTGGTCCAGTGATATAAAACTTTACATTTTTTTCTAAAACAATTTTAGAATTTTTTTTTTTTCACAATTAAAAGAAATTGAGTTTAGCTGCATATAAAATGAATAATTTCTTTGTACATTCACCTATCTGATTTATCTTTGCATTAATGTCTTTACAAATTGGATCGATACCCATCATGTGAATGAGCAAGAAAATTTGAGAGAGAGAAGTGATAAAAGCTAAAACTAACGAAGGAGACATACCTTGAAATTAAAAATATAGAAACAGTTTCAAATGTAATAATGGTACCTTGGCATATTTCTTAAAAAGTAGATATGAATTGAAGTCAGCATCCAAGGTCAAGGCCATCTTTGTCGTTGTCGGAAAGCTTACAGGCAAAATCAGACTAAAGTGATTTGACCCCAGGCGCCCATCTTTTGAGGATGTGGGCTACATAATTATTGAACCCCATCCATAAATGAGGAAGAAGCCAAAGCTGAAATTTCCTTCATTACGCTCTTCCATTACCAACCAGGCTTGCAATGAAGTTGATGGTGCTCGCTACATCTCCTTCTATTGGCTCAGAATATGATGAAAATATTCAAACAGAGCAACCCAAAGAGAAATCCTCGACAACAATCTAACAAGATAAAAATTATCAATAGATCAGATTCATCCAGCTACGCTAAGGAAAAGAGACAGCAATCCGATTGTGTGATGTTTACTGAATTTTACCATTATATATATATACAAGTAAATACTGAAACTCATCTATTGAAAAGCAAGAGCGTGAGGTCATTCATTCAGAACATAGTAACATTTTGTCAAATACTTGGAGTGCGTACCTTTATACTCTCTATCACAACTTGCTCAAGTCTGTCCTGTTTGGTCAATGGCATTGCCCATCTTGCCGTTGATGTTTATGCCACGTCTTGATCTTTGAGAACCACAGCCAAGCCTACATTCTCTTGATCACATGATGCATCAAAATTAAGCGTTACACATTGATCAGGTAGTAAAATTTCTTGGGTACGCGTTTATGCTGAAAGTCATTTTCATTTTAAAATTTAAATAATAATTTTTTAAAATAGTTGTACTTTTTTTCCTTCTAAAAAATGACGTTAAAAATACTATAAATTTTATTACGATGTATTACTAATCACAAAAAAGAGAGTAATTCATTCATTAATTAAATTGTTAAAGTTCATCAATCATATTATTTATCATATCAATTTGTAAATATTTTATAGTAAAATTTGTAATATTTTTTGCAATTTTCTTTTCTTATATCCTACAAAATATGACATCAATAGAAAACTAACCCAGTTGAAATTCTCAAAATGTTTGAATAAAAAATGTTATAAATCTGTTAGATCATCACTGATGATTAACTCCCCTATTAGTTTAAGACTTTAATTTTTGTAAATAATTAAATATCCTACAAGTTAGATCATTGATATTAGTCAACTACTCTCCCACATAGCCATACACTAAACAATCTCTATCTCTTCCTTGAAATAAAATGAAAATTAGATTATAACTTATTTAACTATGCGTACCTTATATCCAAGATAAAGTAAGCCATTTAAAAAAAAAAAATCAATTATTTTTATTAAATTTTATGCAATAATTATGATATTCATTTTTCAATATGAAATCAACTTTAGTTTAGTTAGTATTATTTCATCAAATTATGTATTTTAATGGATCAAATCAACCTTAAATTTGGTTAGTATTAAATAAATATATTTAATTAATTAATATTTGAATATAAAATATCTTATTTAAAATTATCACCTAATGTTCCAAATTATGTTGAGTCAGCCTTGACATCAATATACTGTTAATAAATATGTTGTGGTGGCAGTGGTCATACTTGGTAGGGCAGGTGGGATAAGTAGGACCATATACACAAACTCATAGTGGCACCGTCGCAAAAATGACATGTATCTACGTGGAGAGCATCCTGTAAATTATTTTGGAGCGAAACAGTAGCATAGTCTATTGTAATGTAATTTGGCAGGCCTTGCAAGTCAATTTGGGTTTTAAAGTTAATACAATCTTCTAAGACAATCTCTTCTTTAATGTTTGTTCGTTTTTAACAGAAAATTACACTAAACTCTCTTTGGTTATCACACCCACCTCTCCTCAGGAGAGGTCAGTGCAATTTAACCGTTCTTAAATTACCTTATCCTACAAACCCTTCACCCGTAATTAATTGAATCCTAAACCTGCACTTTTGAACTAAGTAGAGCTACCATTTAAGTCCCAAGATTGTAAATCTCCACAGTTGATATATTTTTAAGAAAAGTGCTTTATGGGGTCCTTCATAAGCTACGAACCAAGAGGAAGAGATAAGTTATCTCTATGAAGTAATTTTCAAAAGGTTTTATATAAATTAGAATGGGTTCATGGATCGTATGCAATTTGAGCCCCTCATTAGGGAGCTCATGCTTGCCATGGCACATGGAATATGCTCTCTTCTTACATAAATGTGGATCTCATATACAGGACTGATGTATGAGGTTCACTTTTATGTGAAAAAAGGGTGTAGTATACTGGCTATATAAAATAATTTCACCTAGTTTCGGGGCTTATTAGATTGAGGGTACTCTTAATAATGGTTTTGAGGGTCTACAATAGGCTGGGCAGGTGGGATTAGCCCATTTTTACTTGGTTCATGGGCTTAGTAGGTTGGACCTAGTGGACCGTTGACTAGTCAACAAGTTGGGTTAGAAAAATATCCTAGCCCATGGCTCTATCCATAGACAATTCCCATTTTATCTTTAGCAACTAGGTAACTATGAGAGAATTTGCAGACTAGCAGAGTGAGGGGATAGAATATCGTTAGTTAGCAAGGTTTTGAAACCATATAGGAAACTAGCATCTTGAGTCTTTGAAACTTATGTTCGATGACAAAATTGAGCCTCAGAGACTCGAGTTTTAGTGCTGAGATGGAGGAATTTATCCACGTGGAACTCGAGTTTCTTAGACTCGAGAAGTATCTGAAGAACAGAGAAAATTGATCCAAAGGAAGAAGAAGACACGATCTGGAAAATAAGATCTAAAAAACGCAGATTCGAAGAAGAGAAACAGAGATTTGGAGTAGAGAACGCAGAACGATCTGAACTGGAAAACGTTGATCCGAAGAACGCAACCGATCTAAATAGAGGAGTTGATCCGAAGAACGCAACCGACGCAACAACGCAGAACTGGAAAACATGGAGAACTGAAGTTATGGATTGATTCGGTCTGGGATTGGCTAGCCGTTGCCTGAACCAATTGAAAATCAAACAAAAAAGGAGAAAGAGATGAAGAAGAAGAAGAAGAAACCCAGGAAGATGAAGAAACCCAGAAGTCCTGAATGAAGAAATGGAGTTCAATGGTGTTTGTTAATGAAGGAACTTGAGTCTTAGAGACTCAAGTTCCACGTGGATAATTTTTGTTTGCCAGCTCTGGAACTCGAGCATTTAAGACTCGAGTTCTGTCATAAAACTCGAGTTTTAAAACTCGAGATGCTATTTTTCCACATTGTTTTGCAAAATCACCACTAACGAAATTGTTAAAAATTTAAGGCCAAATGGAAAAAAAAAATTTAGGTAACTATGGGGCTAATGGGCCACCCATGGACTTTTTTAATGGATCTTTGATGGGTTCTCCCATGGGCAATGCCCATTTTTTCTAAATCATGTCTCAAGTTCGACCCCTTCCCAAATTTATTGAGTTATAAATTCTGGGCTACTGAGATTTAGTTTTGCAATTGAATTTATAGCAGTGGTATTCAATATTGATGTGGAGGCCACCAATGCTGTGCGTCTTTTTATTTTTTTTTTCCTTTTTCTCGAGTAAATTTTTGCTTGCTTATGTGTTTGATTTTTTTTGTTTGTTTTTCTATTTTGTATTTTTAATTCTTAGGTTATTTTAACTTCCTTTTCATTCTTCTATTTAAGTTTTTTTTTTATGCCACCTGGCAATCCATTTGGCATCTAGGTGGCATAAAAATAATTTTTTTTATTATAATTGTTAGTTATATCAGTATTTTTCATTCATTACAACAATAGCTATTTTGATACAAGTCAATAATTAAGTACATAAATTTTTATAATTAAATGGAGCTAATTTTTTCTTTGAGAATGTTATATCTGACATACTATTCAAAGACCAGATGGAGTATGTTAGTGATCGATTATTTCCACAAAATAAATGTATGGAAAATATTAGTGGGTGATACTAGAGATATTTATTGTACTTACATCCACGTAACCCAATATTAAAATTTGGACAAGGAGGAAAGTGGAGAGAAATTTCTTGGGAACATGCTTAGTTTTTATTCCCCTACAGTCACAAACTTATTTTTGGAGTACTAGTGTATTCACCAATCCCATTGATATATGTTTAAAACATACACATTCAAATTGATTAAAGTTTTTGATGTTTGTATAAGAGATCTGTGGTTCAATCCCCGCCTACACCAAAAACTGATTGGTGTCTTAGTCTAATGATGAAGAGCTATCATTAGGAGCGGACGCCATAGGTTGAAACGCTCTCCCAAAAAAAAAATTGATTAAATTTAAAAGTGATAAACATGCCTTATGAGCCAAAATAATAACATCATCTTGCCATTCAACTCCTTCTAAATCAATGTTATCATCGTGTTCATTATCTTGTGAAATTATTTATTCATTGACATCTTCTTCATTATTATCATCATCAACATTTACTATGTCTTATTGTTCTTTTATTTTAATAATTTTTCATTATATTTCTTCATGGTATTTTGCTGGCTTCTTAAACTTATAACAATAATAACAAAAATAATTATATTGTCATTTAATACCTTAATTATAGTATAGAAAATAAATTTGTAAATATGAAAGTAACGTGTCAAATGTGTAGTCTAATTTTGTACGAGAAAGAGATAAGAGAGGGGGAAAAAACTCATGGATATATTATTTTGTTTAGTATCTTCAATAAACTACACTCTACTCCTACATAAATGTAAGTCTTAAATGAGACTTATATGTAATGTTCACTTTAATAGGAGAGAAACGTGTAATATTCCAAAAGTACTGAATAATTTCACACAATTTCAAGCTTTAATAAATTTAGCATGCTCTTAATAATGGCACAATATTTTGTCATTAAAAAACAAAAATAATGGTTCAATAAACACGGGCTTTAGATTTTTTAACACGTAAAAGAAAACTAAGATGGGCTTTAGATCATCATTAATCAAGTGGAACATCCTACCCTCATTATCTCCAGGCATTTTGTACCACAACCTACTCACAGATGTATACCCAAACTCATTATAGATGGCCTCAATTTCTACCTTAGACCACTTATCAGGGTCACAATCATCTACTACCCCCACGTCACCCCCCACATACTCCTTAAGATTTTCATTGAAATACCCACCATGATGCACAAACAAAGTAAAGAACTCATCCATTTTGCATGCATGAAAAATATAGTCAACATTATTTAATCCAATAAAGACAAAACCCAACCAAACAGTCAAACATGCACTGACACTATTACATTCAAAATAGTATTCCTCCAACATGGAATACAAAACAATATAAAATAAAACTTAATGCTAATAGGGAACACATGGACCACCTTGATCCCTTAAAAGGCCATATAGAAAATACCAACCAAACAGACAACATTATCGAAATAAAAGCATAAACAATCATTTAAATAGTGGAGTGTTAAAAAGTTATATATATATATATATATATAGAGAGAGAGAGAGAGAGAGAGAGAGAGAGAGAGAGAGAGAGAGAGAGACATAGACACATACACAGAGACAGAGAGAAAGTGAAAAGAAGTTACCTTTTCGAGCTTCAAACTTAGACCCACTGCTACACACTTGAAACTCCATCCACTGATTCTCATGGCATTCTCCCTTGCCCAATCACATTAATGTTCCCTCTTCAAATCGCAAGATTTGGTGTGATTTTTGTGTGAATTGGTATCTTAGTTCACCGATTTAGGTTTTCTATTGACAATGGATTTGATTTGGGGATTTTAGGTTTTAAGGATGAGGAGGAGGAGGACGAGATTATTTGGGGATTTTAGGTTTCCTTTGATATTTGGGGGTTTTAGGTCTGGGTAATGTGTGAGGTCACTTGGGGTCACGTGTGGGGCTGAGTGGCAGGAAGCTGATGTGGAATGGTGAGGTGTGGGTTACATATCTGTCATGTGAGCTTCAGGGTACACGTAGGATTAGTTAATTATTATTTAAATGGGTGCACTTGACACGTAAGTGCTCCATTTTCCACATAGGATATTTTTGTTAGTAAGTTGATGGCAGGGATCAAAATAGAATTTATTTTCTTTTTTTAGGGACTACATTAGTAGCAAAATCAAAATAGAGACTAAAATGGGAATCGGCCCAAATTGTAGGGACCAAAAATGTATTTCTGCCTTAACTTTAAAAATATAGTCGAGCTTCCTATTTTCAAGTTCAAAATGAGACTCAACCTAAACCAACCCGCACTCTCCTTTCTTTTGAGCCTATTTTAAAGTGTTGGATAAACCGAAGTAAGATGAAGTCGTTATTTACGAAGAAGAAATGACCACCATTTGTCATTTGGATCAAGTCGAAACATGGGCTAACTTTTATTTTTAGTAAATAAGAGAAGACCCAATAACTTTCTATTTTCAATAGGACTTAATTCTTTTAAACCCAATGCAGTAGTCTGGAAGGACGAATACCTAATTCTTTATCCAATGCTTAATATATTGAATACCTTGATCTCTCTCCAATTAATTTCGCTGGGCATATTCCTTTACTTGGTAACTTGAAACATCTTGTCCAATTACTCGTTGGTGGGAACAATTTATATACTACAACAAAACTGAATTTTCAAGTATTTGATTTCCTTACAAACTGTACCCTGCTAAGGAAAATCCTTATGACTTCAAACCAATTAGCTGATGAACTTCCCCCTTCTGTTGCAAATGTCTCTGTCAATCTCCAACATTTATTCAAATATTGGAAAAGTACCAAAACCTTGTGTCCTCATCAATTGAGAAAAAAAATTTCAAAGACAAAATACCAAATTCCGTGGGAAAACTTCAGAAACAAGAAAAACTTATGGTTACTAACAACTTGTTCTCTAGAGAAATTCCGGATATCTTTAGCAATCTTATGTGGTTATATGAACTCGACATGGCAAACAACAGGTTATCTGGTAGAATTCCCATGAGTATAGCAACATGTCAGCGATAAGAGATGCTTGTTCTGGCAAGGACAACACTCAATGGAAGCATTCCAATGCAAATTTTTTAGCTTCCCCAGATAAAATTTTTGCTATTGGCAAATAACACTTTAAGCGGTTCTTTGCCCAACGAATTATCCATTTGAGACAGCTTCAAATCATTGACATTTGTGGAAACCAGCTATCTGGAAATATTCCTGCAATAACTGAGAAACACTCAATTTTGCAACATCTCAACATTGCAAGAAACGAGATAGCTGGCTCAATACCAAAGTCACTAGAAAATCTAGCAGCAATGGAGAGCTTGGATCTTTCTTCCAACAATCTCTCTGGCCTAATGCCTACAGAATTGGAGAACCTTAATGCTTTGCAAATGTTAAATTTGTCTTTCAATAGCTTGGAAGGAGAAGTACCAAAAAATGGTGTCTTTGCCAACATCAGCTGGGATTCTCTCCAGGGAAACAATCAACTCGGCGCATTTGACCCAGAGACTAAATATTGCCATTGATGTAGATTTTGAATTAGATACCTACATCATGATTGTGACCCACCTGAAGTCCATTGCGATTTGAAACCTGGAAATGTGCTTTTAGATGAAGATATGACTGCTCATGTAGGAGATTTCGGGTTAGCAAGGTTTCTCTCCCATAATTCATCACAGAATGGGAGTGGCATAATTCGACTAAAAGGCTCAATTGGTTACATTGCTCCAGGTATGTTGCGGTTCTTATTTTATGGAACTTAAAAGGATTTAGTGATTACATTCACAGTTCAAACAATGTTCTACTCTACCTCTTTTGCTACATTTGATCTCAAAGAACATGTTAGTAAAAAAATTAAGACCCTATGTTTCTGCATTTTTTCCTCAAGCTTTTATCTTTTCTGGTTGGAAATACTTGATCCTAATATCCTGAAATTCTGTTGTAGAGTATAGCTTGGGTGGAAAGGCTTCAACAAGTAGGGATGTCTATAGTCTTGGGATACTGCTGCTGGGGATGATCATTGCCAAGAAGCCCACAGATGGGATTTTCCTGGAAGGTTTAAGCATAAACAAGTTCATCTCCGAAGTGCATGAGAGTAAAATCATGGATATTACTGATCCAAGGCTTTTCAAGGATAATGAACCTTTTTCGCAAAGCAGTAGTACCAATTATTCTTCTGTGAAGATAGCAGCAGCAAGAACAAAAACAACATTGCTTTCAGAGGTGATGAGTGTATGGCTTTTATGGTGAGAGTTGGACTGTCTTGTGCTGCTCATTCATTGAAAGAACGATTTTCTATGAGAGAAGCCTTATCCAAGTTGCAAGAGATTAAAAGATGTTCTATTGGTACTCTATCACCATTGGTCATCCCTTATATGGCATGAAGAGGGAGGCTTTCTTTCCAATGTGGGACAAGAGCAAAAATTGCCTAGGCTCCAATTGGTCTAGCCCTTGGCCTTGAAGCAAAAAATGCCCCCACAGTAATCAAGTCACCTTAGGATGTGTGTTTGTGACAAATAAGGATGTAGTATGCATAAGAAGGTTCTGGTGTGGAAATATGTGGTGCTGAAGTGGCTGGTGGAGAAGGATAGGCATGTTGGGAACTAGTTTCTATAGAAGCTAGGGAAACTGAAGGTAACGGTAAAGGTTTTAGTAAAGGTTGAGTAGAAGAGGATTGTGCAGTGGAATTAGATTGAGTAGCGGGATGAAGAATTGTTTGAGACAAAGAGTGCAACAAAAAAGTAAGCCAAATAGTAGGTGAGGGAGAATTTGAGGGAGGAGCACTGGATTGTGAGGATGAAAGTTGTGTTAATGCAGAAAACCATTTTGATTAAACAAAACACGTCTGGTAACATAAATTCTTTGAGAGTGAGTTTCAGGACATATCTTTTGAGTAGAGAGGGTAACCTAAAAATACACAAGGAGAAGTGTGAGGTTGAAATTTTTGGGTATTATATGGCTTGAGAAGAGGAAAACAAGTACACCTAAAAACTTTCAAGTGTAATAAATCTAGTTTGGCCTGAAAGAGGAGCTCCCAAGGTGAAAGATTATGGAGTAAAGGAGTGGGTAGTCTGTTTATGAGATGCACAACAGTAGAAATAGCATATGCCCAATAAGTGACAGGTAATTTTGAGTGAGAAAGCACAGTCAAAGCACACACAACAAAATGCCTATGTTTCCTTTCGGCCACTCCATTTTGTTGGGGTGTGTGAGGGCAAGATAATTGATGAGTAATACCATGATTAGAGAAAAATTCATAAAGGCATTAAAAGTGAATTCAGCCCCACAATTCAGATCTAAGAATTTTGATTATATGATCAAGAAGATTTTCAATGGTGCCTGTAAAATGTTTGAAAGTAGATAGGAAATCAGATTTCAATTTCAACAAGAAAATCCAAGCAAACTTGGTGAAATCATCAATAGGTACAAGATAGTATTTAAAACTATTGATAATTGTGTTGGAGTTGGACCACAAACATCAGTGTGCATTAATTCTAAAGGTTTGGAAGACTTTTTGTGAAGAAACCTATTTATGGAATTTACACAAAGCTGAATATTTCGATTCTTTGATTGGGTAGATGAACCAGGATATGTATTGAGATGTGAAGGTGATGAAGACGCAGTTGATGCTAAGGTTTTGGAGTAGATTTGATAGACTCCATCTTCACTCAAACCCTTGTATGGGATTTTCCTATCAGAATATCCTGACATTGGAATTTATAAGAATTAAAATGATAATTGTTATGCAAGCATAATTTGTGAACTAAGAGTAGATTTGAAGCAATACTAGGAACATAACACATTACCTACATGAAACTTCTTCCTCTACCACAGCTATGTTAACTTCTTGCTTGACCTCGATTTCCTCCTGAATTCAAATACATTTGTGCCTGTGAATGATTCACATTTTGGTTTTGGTTTGATGAGGCATACATTGCCATAGAATGCAAATTTCCATCAGTGCTTTTAATTAGAGATTTTTCATATGAAATTGATTAACTCCAAGTCCTGATTGCAGAAAACAAGTGAGCATACTCCTTAGGCAAGCCTTTGAGGACTATGCTGAGTAATCTTCGTTATATACTGTAATGCCAACTGCTAGTAATCGAGCTCTTGCAGCTTTGATTCTCTATAAGAATCTATTGATAGTGTCAGTGCCTTTCTTGATACTTTGTTGTTCAATCTTCAGATTGAAGATATTAGCCCTTGAAGTTGAAGTAAATCGTTGCTCCAAAGTATTCCAAACTTCACTAGCATTGTTGATTCCAACCACCAAAGAGAATTCTGAAGGCTCTGCTTCCATGTGAGATTCAACAGAGGAATAGAGAGATATAAAAGAAAATATCTAAATGATTGTATTATCTCAGAAACTATGTGTTAAATTCATGCTTATATAGTCATTTACAGGATTAGAGTCAGTTACAGATCTAACAAACTATTCGAGACTGAAACAGTAATCTTAGAGTTAGTTAGTACACTTGGATCTTGCATGTTGTAAGTTAATTAATATCCAAGACTGAAATGGCATTGTTCTCTTAAGTCATTCTTTCATTTAATGAAACAGTGTCACATGGCTCTTAGCTTTAGTAGGAATGCAGTGCCATTTGTGCTGTTTAAGTTGACAATCATTTATCTCTATCTCTATCACAAGATTCATGCTTCCCTAAATGCTAATTTGGTTCTTGACTAAACAAACTTGAAACTGAAAGCATAAAGCATAGATTCAAGTAAACCACATGGACCTGTGAATTTCTTTACTGCTACATTTCCATGCATCAAGACTCCAAGGTAGTGTCAAATCCCTAAGGCAGTCATACAATTTCGTAAATTGGCGTACAAGTACTTTCAGATGTTTAATTTCACTTTAGTAATATTTTTTTTCCAATGAAAATATTCATGAGTATCTCAAAACTAGGAAGGAAATCAAAAAAAACTATCTGGTCACAGGGAAAGGCTTCCTGCATGAGAACTTTTTAGTTCAACTCAGTTCGGTAATGTAGAAAAAAGGAAGAAGTTAAAAGAGGAAAATAAGATATGAAGAAATTGGAATAATTTGCATTATTTGAATGGATGAAGTACATACAGATATTTTTACATCTTCGCCAATTCAATTACACACAAGAAGAGGAAGGATTGCAACTGCACATCTTCAACTTTAATAACATATAACACTTTCAACTGTAAACTTCATTAACAGAAATATAAATATTCTATTGATGAGCATAGATTGGTTTTGCTGAGCAAGTGGCAAGATTGCAAACAGTGCATACAAAATAGGTGTTAAATATTGACCCATTCTCACAGCTCACAAACAAAGGAAATCGTAGATTTTTTGAAAATAGAGCAAACACTTTAGCAAAATTTCATCCATAATCTATTGCCATAATATTATGTCGATGCCAATCAGTACGAAAAGGCACCTGCAAAAGGCTTTTACAGTAATCTCTTTAAAGCAGATTAGGACACCCCTGTTATGTCTTTGAAAGTCTCCATACTCTCTTGGCCTTTGGTATCGAACAGCATGGCTGGAAAGATGGGTAGTGTCATGGTGGGAGTATTATTGTTGTTGACATTCTGATTGTTGCTGTTTTTGCTGTCCATAACTTTAAGAAATCCATGAACTTTGAAAAGTAGAGACATTGTGGTGGACATAGGGATTTTCAGCACCAACACATTTCAACGCACCTGTTGGTGTTGTCTCTCCATTAGTCACAATTGAGGTGGTGGCAATTTTAGGTATGCCTCTGGCTATTATTCTGCTTTAGCTTATTCTCTGAAATGCATGATGGATGATCATGCTTGCCTTGGCACCTCCTTGCCCGTGAGACACAGGGTTAAACATAACAATCTGCACTGACAAAACAGGCACCCTTACATTAAACAAGATCAAGGTAACATAGTTTTTTCCTTAAAGAAGCAATGAAATAGTTCCCCATCCAATTTGATTTCTTAGCACAGTATCCTTCACTTCCACTTTTAAAGCAATACAGCAAGCAAATGCTAGAGATTTCTAATCGGTCGAGAATGATACGGAACTTCCAACACTTCTATGGTTGAAATAAATTGGAATTTTATTTCCTGAAAGTACAAGCTTGTATCCACCACCATCAAGTTTAAATGAAGACTCCATTTTATGAGCAAAGTCCGTTTCAGATGGGTAGTCTTGAAGCGATAATCCCCTAGGACATACAATATTCCGTGGAAGCCCAACCTTTTCTTCAAACTGCATACAATTAGCAAATTAAAGAAACTACAGTTTAGCAAATCTAGTAATATATTTGGGAAAGTTAACCAAAAATTGCATCTTTTTAAAACTTTGAATTGAGAAAAGAGATGAACCTGACTCAATAATCTTATTCTTGATTGTGAATCCAGCGAATTGCATCTTGTTATAAATACAGTATGTATACATGATGGAAGTTCTGGAATTTTCTGAAGACTCCAGCAGCCGTGAATATCAAAAGTCTTTAAATGAGGAAATATGTTAGCGATGTCAGGGAGGGTAGTAGTGTTGCTGTACCAAAGAAATAAAAGTTTTAATTTGGGGAAGCAATTTTGTATCGAAAGCCTTCGTGAAATTTTCACACTTACTTTGTAACTTAGAAGATGTTACTTGGAAGTTGTTTAAGATTTTAGAACCGAAGCATAACGTACGAAGGCTAGTGAGATTTTCAATTGATGAAGGCTGAGCTAATATTTCCGTTCTTTGCCCAATATCAGGGAACTTCCAAGATTTTCACAGCCATTGAGAAAAATCAATTTAAGAGATTTCAACTTGAGGTTCGTTGGAATTATTTTAAGATTTTTGCATGCTTGGAGACTCCAATATTCCAGCTTTTCAAGAAGCCCAATAGATTGATGAACCTCAACTAAATTTTCACATCCATCAAGTTCCAACTCCTTTATGTTTGGGGCAAGCACTGATAAGTTAGGTAATTTGGTAATGTTTTTACAGTCCATGAAATTCATGTATTTCAAAGTTGTGAAGCGGCATCTTTGTGGTGGATGAAAAAAAATTCAATATAAATATAACTTAAAAAGATATAGTAATAATTTATAAATGGTAATGATCATACCTCGAAATGCTAGTCCAATATAATGTGGCTTCCTAGCATATTATGTGCAACAAGATTCTGAAAATTAGTCACGGCTGGCAAAGAAGGTAAAGGAAATTCATTCCAATCAATTAACCTTAACTCATTTGGAAGATATTTAAGATCTTCACAAATTATATTATGAACTATCAAGAATTTGAGATTTTTCATTTTTCCAAGATCCAATTCCATGTTTACTGATTGTGGTAAGCACAATGTTATGCCTTGAATTTCATCCAACCCCTAATTTGGACAAAGAATTACATTAACTAGTAAGTTTCTCATGCGATGCACGGATACTGTTGTAATGTTTTATGTAAATTTTTTTTAAAAAAATATTATACATATATTATAGCATATTTATTATAAAACTTTGTTAGTAATGAGTTCATCATAAAAAGTAACAATTATAAATTGCACACATATAACTATTATAATTATTTCGTTCAAATAATGAGTAATAATTAAAATAACTTGGAGTAATATTGTATAATAAAAGTTGATAAAAGCATATTAATTCATTCTACATTATTGATTTTTATTATATGATGAAATAAAAAGCTTCATTACGATTTTTGATTTTTTTTTTTCTTCAATCTTTGTTATTGTGGTATGGTGACGCTTACTATCATCATTGGTTTCTCCATCTTCAACGTTTGAGTTTAGTCTATCCATATTTGTTCAATTTTTAAACTTTCATCATTTTTTTTCTTTTGTTGCATTATTTGTGTTAATCACTGATGAATTAGCATCGAGAGATTCTTGATCGGATCTTACAAAATTTGGACTTTGTCGCTAAGATTTTTCATAGGTATTTGCATTTATCTTAAATTTCAAAGATGTGACATTTTTTTGTAAATATTTTTATTTTAATTTTGGAATAGTGCAGCAAAAAGAATAAATATAGCATATTGAATTGTGTATTTTTTTTTTTCTTCCATACCTTTTTATCATTTGAAGGTGCACAAAAAATCTTAGCAACTATCTAATTTTCAAAACCATCATTTAGATTGAATTCATTCAAATGAAGTAGAGAAATCCAATTTTTTTCCTAATTTTTTTTTTTCAAATCATGTTATCAATATTTTTACAATAATTTAAATAAGTTGTACCTCAATTTATTTTTTAGCAAGATCTCTTGTAGATTTATTTTGGATTTTTTTGGCATCTCAATCAAATATCACAAAATTTGTTTTGTTAGCTACATCAAAAACTTCAATTTGAATCATGTATTTGAAGTAGTTTGCAATTGTGTGTATATAGTAGTTATAGTGAGATAAATATATTATAAATATTTGGAGAGTGTGTAGTTAATGTGAGTGCTTCTAACTTTGGGACAGAAAGATTTATTTTTGTCTCACATTTTGCACACCAAAATGATTTTGCTTGTGGTTTGACATTCCTTTTACAAAGTATGCACTAAATGTAATACCAACCTATTGTTGTATCAATGTTCCTTTTGTAAATAATATGTATTATTTACAATGAACTTTGAAATTAATATGTATTATTTTTTTAATGTAAATAATATGATGTATTATTATTTTTTTACGTAAATAATGAGTATAATTTGAAATGATTAACAAATTTCTTTCGTAGGATCTCGTTCAATGCATTTTATTTTTACTATTGTTTTAATATTATTTAAAGATAAATCCTCCTATGAAAATTGTTTTGCATGTATTTTTGGTATTTCTTATATAGGATCATGTTTTTTACCATTCATATCATTGAATTTTTTTAAAGAAAATATTAAGTTAATGGCGTTTTGTGATATTTATTAGATTTTTTTGTTATTATAAATTTTAGAAATATGCACTTGTCAATTATTTCAGCAACCTTAGGGATCTTAAGATTTATATATATTTTTGTTGCACTGGTCGATGACAGAGAGTTTGTCTGCATAAATTGCATAGAACATTATTAATAGACAAAAGCATATTGAATTGAAATTGGAGAAAAATGAAGACATGATTTCATGAGAAAGAGATTTTCTAGAAATATCATCTATACGTTGGGGGGGGAGGGGGAAGAAGAGAGTTTGTAAGAGGGTAAGAGTTTTTACTTTGATTTACATGTGGGAATGGTCAAACTTTGGTCATAATATGTAAGGTAAGAACTGAGCTTGAGTTTTTCATAAAGTTTGGTCTACTTTTAAAAGGTAGTCCATTTTATAGTAAATAAATTTTGGTCTAATTTTTCTAATTGTCAAGAATAGCCTATATTTTATATAATAGTAAAAAGAAGTTACTATGATCTATTGGGTAACAGTAAAAAAAAAAAAAAAAAAACTTAAAAAAAAGAGGTAAAAAATGCTAAATTTATATAATAGTAAAAAGAAATTATTATGATCTATTGGGTAATAGTTAAAATAATAATAATAATAATAAGAGGTAAAAAATGCTAAATTTATATAATAGTAAAAATAAGTTACTATGATCTATTGAGTAACGGTAAAAAAAACTTAATGAGAAAAGGTAAAAATATGTTAAATGGAATATTAGAGCGCCATGTGGCAAGACCTCATGCACTCTCACATGAGGTCTCTGCTTTTATATATATATATAGATATAGATTACATTACATAACAAAATTTATAATTATTAAATTCTAAACAAAATAAATGTGGATAAACTTATATTTTCTTCACCATTAAAAAACTAAAAAAGAAATGAGAAAAATATTCACTACTTATGCCTTGAGAAACAAGGGAATAGATAAATCAAAATGACTTGTACCATATTCGTAGTATATACTTCAAGAGCAACCCCATAACACAATAGCCTTTTGTTCTTCTTTGACACTTCTGATTCGTGTTGAGCAATTTCCCGACCCATCTGTTGTATCAAGTCATGCATTGATAATTTGTTATTTTTAGCATTAACAACTATGAGAGACTTATCTATAAGTCTTTGAATATCATTAAATGGGTCATTCAAATTGCAACTTTGTAATATATTTATAGCAACATCCATGCGTAATCCTTTGAGGAAACATGCTATATCAAGGAAAATATCTCGTTGAGCTTGGTCTAATCCATCCTAACTTATTTTGAGCACTTCTTGAATATCTGGATTAAGAATTCTTTTATACTTATCTAGTAAACTTTTCCAACAACGAATATCTCTTTGATACAAATCAGAACCTATTATTTTTAAAGCTAATGGAAGACCTTTGGCATAACTTATAAATAGGTTTACAAGTTCCAAATAAACTTCCTTAGGCTTGTTTCTTTTGAATGCATGTTGGCAAAAGAGTTCACGAGATTCATGTTCATCTAATTCCTTGACCTTGTAGCTATAGTAGGTTAATTGACAATCTTCTTGAAGGGTAGACAATAACATTTTGTCTCTTGTTGTGATAATAATTCTACTTTCAGAAGCAAACCAATTGCATTTTCCAAGCAAATTTTCTACTTGAACTACTTTGTCCACATCATCAAGAATTAAAAGAATTCTTTTGTGGTGAAGCATGTCCATTATCACATTGATTCTTTTAAATACGCCATGCATCTTCAAATTTTGACCCCCTGAGATCTCAAAATAAAGTGTCTCTTGTAATTGAATTACGCCATTGTTTGTTCTTGACTTTTCTCTAACATCTTCTACAAAGCAACTTCCTTCAAAATGTTATGCAACTAAGTTAAAAATAGCTTTTGCAATTGATGTCTTTCCTATTCTTGGAAGGCCATGGATCACTATCAAGTGAACATCATTTGACTTAATATCTAAATGCCACTTTACTATTTCCTCTACACGAGAATCTATTCCATTAGGGTATTTAACAACAAATAATTGCATACAATTTAATTTAATACGTGAGATATCTTCAGAAATTTCTTGGATAAATCTATGTTGAGGATAGCTGCCAATTACAAAGCATTAAAAACATGTTAGAAAATAGAATATATATGTACATGAACTAAATTCAAAATTTAATATTGTGTACTATGACTGAAATATTGTTAATACAAGTAGGTGGCATGAAATTTATAGATTTTTTTTTTTTTTTTTGAGAAACATGAAATTTATAGATCTAAGAATATAATTAAGTATGAAATTATGAACCCTTTTCTTTTTCAGCTATGAAATCAATTTTAGGCTTTTAGCTCAAAGACGCGTGGAAGTTCTGCTTATGTACTAATGAAATAAACTTCTTCAATATCCACTTATAATACTAGCTTGAATGAATTTATTAAGAAATTTTTGGGAAGTTTCTAAACATTATATGGGTGGGCAGGGCAGATAGTACTAGACCTAACCCTAACCAATTTGACAAAAAAAAGTTTGTTACGTGTGTACTTAATAATAATTGAAAATCAATTTTCTTAACAGCTTATAACAGAGATGTTTATAATACTTTTAACACAAAAATTTAATTAACATTTGCATTTCAAAAAACAAGAATGGTTTCTTAAACAAAAAAATTATATAATATAAAATTTGAATAAATGATATTTAAATATTAGAAAGCCCTAAAATTTATCACCTAGGTTTCAAAATGTATTAGTGTGCTTTCGGTTCCACTTTAAGGAGCCAAAACACACTTTTTCCTATTGAAAATCCAAACTGCATGTTTGGTAACGTATTGCAAACACACTTTGTAAAAAAGTCAATTTTCCAAATACAAAGGAGACGCAGAAGATCGGGTGGCAGCAAGGGAGCTGCAATTGCAAAAAGCCACAAGTGTGTTTGCAATATTACCATTGGAAGGTTCAGCCAATTTCCCAAATTACCCACTGTTTTTCCTTAAAATCCAATTTTAACCCTTTTACTTAAAAGACAGATTACACGGTGCAGCCCCAGAACCACAAATCTCACAAATCTATGGGATAAGTGTCTCATCATGTAAGTAGATTTATAAAAATAAAAATTACAATTGTATTATGACTACAAATTATCATAACATACTTCACAACAGTTGAGGTGTTAAATATTTCATATGTCAAAAGAAAATTAAATATAGAATAAATTACAAATTACATCCCTAAAATTTGGGTGGGAGTGTTTGGATTTTACAAATTACAAATTACAAATATATAAAGTTTGGGTGGGAGTGTTTGCATTTTACACCCTGAAGTTTCAGAATTTGGAATTACTCTCCCCTTCCCAAAGTTTGGGGATGTTTGGATTTTACATCTTGACATTTTAAAATTTGGATTTTAGGGTATAAAATCCAAACACTTCCAAACTTTAAAGAGTAAAATCTAAACACCCCTAAAATTTGGGTGGGAGTGTTTGTATTTTACACCATGAAATTTCAAAATTTAGAATTACTCCCCCTCCCCCCCTCCCAAAGTTTGGGGGTGTTTGGATTTTACACCCTAAAATCCAAATTCTAAAATGTCAAGATGTAAAATCCAAACACCCTCAAACTTTAAGGAGTAAAATCTAAACACCCCTAAAATTTGGGAGGTAAAATTCAAATTCTGAAATGTTAGAGTGTAAAATCCAAATACTTTCAAACTTCAAGGGGTAAAATCTAAATTCTAAAACTTTAGGGTATATAATCCAAACACCCCCAAATTTTAGGGGTATAATTTGTAATTTATCCTTAAATAAATTAATAAAATATTAGACTAGGATTGATCAGAACTAAAAACAAAGAATACTATGAAAATATTGTGATATTTTATTGTGTCCCTAAAATTTTTGAATTAGTGCTATTTTTCTTTTGGAAAAAAATAGTGTTATTCACACAATATTTTCTTAACAATTTCATAAAAAAGTTGTCGTAACAAGTTGTTATTGGTTCTCATCTAAACCTACTATGGACATTATTATTATTTTATCTACCGTTAACAATTTGCTTTTAGGGAAAAAATAATTTGAAAAGAGTCGTTGTTATTAATAATAATGAGTATAATAATTACAAAAAGAAAAATATAAGTCTCAATAAAAACTTATTGCAAAGATTTATACAACTAAAATTATTAAGTTTTAAGATAATGATGGTGTATTCCATTCTAAGAAAAATTAAAAGTGTCATTATTATTATTATTATTATTATTACTAAGAAGGTAATTAACACAACAAATTCTCTTTATATATATATATTTATATATATTGTCCTTTTTGGTAATTTATAACTCAAACTACTACTTTTATAAGTGTTAACCAAACATTAAGCTTTTTAAAAAAACACTTTTTGATAATTTTACAAAATGCTCTGCTTTTTAAAAAAACCAAATTTCATACTGCACTTTCTAATTACTTGATGACAAAGATTATTGATCATATACTCTTCAATTTCCTAACTAGGCCCTTTTAGATATATACCACTATCAGTTTCTTTAAGACCTTCTCTTCTCTCCCCGTACGTGTGTGTTAAAATACTTAGTATTCTAAAAAAAAAAAAAAAAAAAAAGCTCACTTTTCAAAAATATGAACAAAATATAATACTTTTATACTTTCAACGACAACAAACCGTCTAAGAACACAAACAATAAAACTTGGGAGTTTTTTTTTTTTTTTTTTAACGGTAAAATTTATTGGTTATAAAAATAAAAAATAAAAAAAGTACTCATTAAATACATACTCATTTTTGTAATGCCAACCAGATATATTTTCTGCTTCATGTAGCGCTGTCCTCCATCCCCGCACCTTCTTCATGCTATTCTTGAATCTTTCTTTGTGTTTTGTCAAATCTTCTCCAAAATTTCCATTTTGGTTATGTACTTTTGATGGATCCACCTTGAAAAATATTGGTTGCACAATTTGGCCTTTTTCCTTATACTCAATAATTTTGACAAATTCATCCAAACATCAAGTAAAAAATGCATAATTTTTAGAGAATACAATTATCAAAATCCTTGAACTTTCAATGACTTTGAGAAGTTCTGCAGAAATTTCTTCTCCCCTTGAGAGCTCATCATCCACGAAGGTGTTAATACCTCTATCACGCAAAGTGCCATTCAAATAACTCCTAAATCCATTGTGGGTATCTTCACCTCTAAAACTCAAAAACACATCATATCTGCATCGATGAAAGAAAGTGAAAGAGGAGTCTCCTTTGTTGGTGAGAAAAGCCATAGTGATTTGGATAGACTGTTGAAAAGATTTTAAAGGAAGAGGAGAAAGAAAGATGTGATGAAATTGGAATGGTAAGAGTAAAAGTGAGATATTTCTGAATGGATTTTTGAGAGAGAGAGAGAGAGAGAGAGAATGTAAATGGCAGAGTAAAGGAATTGAATTTTAGTTCCTGTGAGGCCAATAAGAATATGATAGTCTGTTATTGTGCAAATACTGTTGGTAGTCAGAATTGCCATTCTGGGTTGAGGATACCCAACCCATTATTGAGAATCAAATCTTATATGATGTAATATCTTTCTTCTTTTCTTTTTCTTTTTCTAATATTCTTTTTTATCTGCACGTGTCTTTATACATTAAAATACGTTAGAATGCTGTGGTCACTGGTCACCAATATTTTCTTTCTTTCTCTGTTTCTTCTAGATTCTTGCTCCTTTCACAAGTGTTGTCATATTCTGAAACAATACAAACACAGTCCACAACAAATCTTCATTACCGTTTATAGTCAAGTTTTTATTAATGGTAGTAATCTTCATTACCGTTGATAGTCAAGTTCTTATTCAGCTTATCAGGCCTAAATGCTAATTTGATTCTTGACTAAACAGCCTTGAAACTCGTAGCATATGCATAGATCCAAGTACAACACATAGAATTGTGAATAATTTTACTGCTGCATTTCCATGCATCAAGACCCCAAGGTAGAGTCAAATCCCAAAGGAAGTCCTACAATTTCGTAAATGGGTGTATAAAACAGTATAAGTAGTTTCAGATGTTGAATTCACAATAGTGATTCTTTTTCTTTTTTCAATCAAAATATTCATGAGTATCTCAAGACTACTAAGGAAAAAAAAAAAGGATACAGGAAAAGGCATAGTGATTTGGATAGACAGTTGAAAAGATTTAAAAAGGAACAAGAGAAAGAAATATATGATGAACTAGGAATTGTCAGCGTTAAAGTGAGATTTTTCTGAATGGATTAATGAGAGAGAGAAATAAGAATGGGAATGGCGTAATAAAGGTATTAAATATGATCATACGAATCTGCCATTTATCCTCAAAAAAAAAAAAAAAAAAAACTGTTATCATACGAATTTCATAGTTGGTGACTTGTAGCCCAGTCCCTAACTCAGATCTCTCTCTCTCTCTCTCTCTCTCTCTTTTTTTTTTTTTGAAAAAAAAGCTCTTTGATTGAACTATGTGGACAGACGCTTCCGAATACAAATATTATGCCCCACTTTTTATATTTTACTTTATTTTTCATCCATCACAATTTGACATGTATTCATTAAACTTTTTTATATAAAATAATCAAAGTTTAAAATAGAAAAATATCAAACGCATGGCTTACCGTAATTGGTGAAACATAAAATGGAATATAAAACATGAGACCAAGGATATGCATTCACCAATTACCCCCACCCACACAGTCATGCACTTTTTTTCGAGTGTATTCACCAATCCCATTAATATATGTTTAGAACATACACATTCAAAGTGATTAAATTTAAATGTGACAATACATGCCTTGTGAGCCAAAATAATAACACCACCTTGCCATTCAATTCCTTGTAAGTCAAGTTATTTTATAGTTGTACATTGGGTTAAGTAATGAGTCTGAACTTGGTGAGAGTGTAATTAAGTGTGTGTGTGTGTGTGTAGCAGTTAGTTTGTATCTAAAGTAAAATTTTATTTTAAAAAACACCTTCTAAGTCAATGTTATCATTATATTCATCATCTTCTGAAATTATTTATTCATTGACTTTTTTTCATCATCATCATCAACATTTACTATGTCTTATTGTTCTTTTATTTTAATCATTTTTCTTTATATTTCTTCTTGGTATTCTACTAACTTCTTAGACTTATAACAATAGCAACAAAAATAGTTATATTGTCATTTAATACCTTAATTATAGTATAGAAAACAAATTTGTAAATATGATAGTAAAGCGTCAAATGTGTAGTCCAAATTTTGTAGAAGAAAGAGAGAAGAGAGGAAAAAAAAAAAAAACTCATGGACATGTTTTTTTGTTTAGTATTACACTCTACTCTTACATAAATGTAAGTCATATATATAAACGAGACCTATATGTAATGTTCACTTTGAAATGAGAGAAATGTGCAATATTCCAAAAAGTATCGAGTAATTTCACCAAATTTTTAGCTTTATTAAATTTAGCATGCTCTTAATTGTGGTTAAATATTTTTTTTCTTTAAAAAAAATAGTTCAATAAACATGGGATTTAGATTTTTAACGCAAAAAGAAAACTAAGATGGGCTTCGGCTTTTTAACTTAAATCAAGTGTTGGTTAATTGACTTTAATATAGTCGGGCTTCCAATTTTGAAGTTCAAAATGAGACCCGACCTGAACCAGCCCACGCGCTCCTTTCTTTTAAAGCGTTGGATAAACCCAAGTAAGACTAAGTTGAATAGTGATACCAAACTCCATGTTCTTTGTGAAGAAAAAATGACCACCTTTCGTCATTTGGATCAAATCCAAACATGGGCTAACTTTTATTTTTAGTAAATAAGAGAAGACCCAATAACTTTATATTTTTAATATGACTTAATTCTTTTAAACTAATGCAATCTTCTGGAAGGACCAATACCAAGTTCTTTATCCAATGCTTCAAATATTGAACTCTTCAAATAATTTCACCGGGCATATTCCTTTACTTGGTGACTTGAAACACCTTGTCCAGTTACTTCTTGGTGGGAACAGTTTATCTTCTACAACAAAGCTCAATTAACAAGTATTTGATTCCCTTACAACTGTACCCTGCTAAGGGAAATCCATCTGAATTCTAACCAATTAGCTGATGAACTTCCCCCTTTTGTTGCAAATCTCTCTGTCAATCTCCAACATTTATTCAAAGATTGGAAAAGTATCAAAACCTTGTGTACTTACCCAACTGAGAAAAGTTTTTTTCAAAGGCAAAATACCAAACTCCATTGGAAAACTTCAGAAACTAGAAAGACTTACGGTTACTGACAACTTGTTCTCTGGAGAAATTCAGGATATCTTTAGCAATTTTACGCGGCTATATGAGCTCGACATGACAAACAATTGGTTATCTGGTAGAATTCCCATGAGTATAGCAAAATGCCAGCGATTAGAGATGCTTGTTCTAGCAAGGACAGCACTCAATGGAAGCATTCCAAAGCAAATTTTTTTAGCTTCCCAGCTAAAATTTTTGCTGTTGGCAAATAACTCTTTAAGCAGTCCTCTGCCCAACGAATTTGGCCATTTGAGACAGTTTGACATCGTGGGCATTTCTAGAAACCAGCTATCCGGAAATATTCCTGCAATAACCAAGAGATACTCAGTTTTACAACGTCACAACATTGCAAGAAACAAGATAACTGACTCAATACCAAAGTCACTGGAAAATCTAACAGAACTGGAGAGCTTGGATCTTTTTTCCAAAAATCGCTCTGGCCTAATCCCTACAGAATTGGAGAACCTTATTGAATTGCAGATGTTAAATTTGTCTTTCAATAGCTTGAAAGGAGAAGTACCGAAAAATGCTGTCTTTGCCAACATCAGTTGGGATTCTCTCCAGGGAAACAATCAGCTCGGCACATTTGACCATGAGACTGCAGAAAAGCTAAGAGTCACTACTTGTGTCACAAAAACAAAGTCGAATTCAGATTTAGTGCTCAAAGTCATTATTCCAACCTCCTTTCATTGTGCTTGTATGTGCATTGTGTTTAGTATGTGCAGTGATAACCCAAAAGAAGAGAGAGACAATAAAAAATTGAAGTTCATCATCTGAACTGAAGGGTTTACCACCAAGGCTTTCTGACTCTGAAACCCAGATTGCAACAAACGGGTTTGACACAAAAAATTTGATAGGGAGGGGTGCTTTTGGGTCTGTTTATAGAGCTGTTTTCAGTGCTGGTGAAAATGGAGTCCACACCACAGTTGCAGTGAAGGTTCTTGACTTGACACAAAGCAAAGATTCCAAGAATTTTGATGCAGAATGTGAAGCTTTAAAAAACATCCGGCATTGGAACCTTGTTAAGGACTTCACTTCTTGCTCCAGCATTGATCACACAGGAGCTGAATTCAAGGCTTTAGCTGTGGAATTCATGTCTAATGGTAACTTGGATAAGTGGTTGTGCCCAGAGGATGTTGAGTGTGGATCAACTCTGACATTAACCCAGAGACTGAATATTGCCATTGATGTAGCTTCTGCGTTAGATTACCTACATCATGATTGTGACCCACCGGTAGTCCATTGCGACTTGAAACCTGGAAATGTGCTTTTAGATGAAGATATGATTGTTCATGTAGGAGATTTTGGGTTAGCAAGGTTTCTCTCCCATGATTCATCACAGAATGGGAGTAGCACAATTGGACTAAAAGGCTCAATTGGTTATATTGCTCTAGGTATGTTGTGGATCTTACTTTATGAAACTTAAAAGGATTTAGGGCCCATTTGGATTGAGGGGGGAGGTAACACCCTATGTTTCTACATGCTTTCCTAAAGCTTTTATCATTTCTGGTTGGAAATACTTGATTCTAATATCCTGAAATTTTGTTGTAGAGTATGGCTTGGGTGGAAAGCTTCAACCAGTGGGGATGTCTATAGTTTTGGGATACTGCTGCTTGAGATGATCATTGCCAAGAAGCCCACAGATGGGATTTTCCAGGAAGGTTTAAGCATAAACAAGTTCATCTCCGAAGTGCATGAGAGTAAATCTTGGGTATTGCTGATCCAAGGCTTTTCAAGGACAATGAATCTTTTTTGCAAAGCAGCAGTACTAATTATTCTTCTGATAAAGATAGCAGCAGCAAGAACAAAAACAACATTGCTTTCAGAGATGACGAGTGTGTGGCTTCAATGGTGAGAGTTGGACTGTCTTGTGCTGCTGATTCAACAAATGAATGTTTTACTATGAGAGAAGCCTTATCCAAGTTGCAAGAGATTAAAAGATGTTCTATTGGATGAAGCATTGCATTAAATCAATTTTATGCATTTATGTTTGTTTCCCAAGCTGTTTGAAGCTATAAATTCTTATGATTAGAACTACAAATTGATATGAGGTTCTCTTTAATGGCCAGTTAATTTCATCATATGTCAAAATTTATCAATTCTATTTTCTTTATCAATCCCCCATATTAAGAAAGTGCAGAAAATTTTTGTGCAAATATTTGCTAAAAGGCGTAAATGCAAGAAGATAATTGTTTAGGCCATGTCATAAGGGCGTCATATTCTTCATTCACAGGTGCAAACCAGTGTGGGAATTGGGCTGCAATTTTATATGAGGGAGGTTATGTGGTATAGTAATCAAGTTATAGTAGGATGTGTGTTTGTGCCAGATAAGGATGTAGTATGAGAAGGTTCTGGTGGGGAAATATCTGGTGCAGAAGTGGCTGGTGGAGAAGGATAGGCATGTTGGGAACAAGTTTCTGCAGAAACTAGTGGAACTGAAGGTAAAGGTGAAGGTTTCAGTACAGGTACAATAGAAGAGGATTGTGCAGTGGAATTAGATTGAGTAGAGGGCTGAGGAATTGATTGAGAACAAGAGTGCAATAAAAAAGTAAGCCAAAGAGTAGGTGAGGGAGAATTTGAGGGAGGAGCACTGGATTGTGAGGATGCAAACTTGTGTTAATGCAGAAAAATCATGTTGATTAAACAAAACATTCCTGGTAACATCAATTCCGTGAGAGTGAGGTTCAAGACATTTGTAACCTTTTGAGTAGGGAGGGTAACCTAAAAATACACAAGGAGAAGTGTGAGGTTGAAATTTGTGGGTATTATACGGCTTAAGAAGAGGAAAACAAGTACACCCAAAAAATTTCAAGTGTAATAAATCTGGTTTGGCATTAAAGAGGAGCTCCCAAGGTGAAAGATTATGAAGTAAAGGAGTGGGTAGTCTGTTTATGATATGCACAACAGTAGAAATAGCATATGGCCAATAAGTGGTAGGTAATTTTGAGTGAGAAAGCATGGTCAAAGCACACACAACAAGATGCCTATGTTTCCTTTTAGCCACTCCATTTTGTTGGTGTGTGAGGACAGGATAATTTATGAGTAATACAATGGTTAGAGAAAAATTCATTAAAGGCATTAGAAGTGAATTTTCATCCCCATAATTCAGATCTAAGAATTTTGATTATATGATCAAGAAGATTTTCAATGGTGCCTGTAAAATGTTTGTAAGTAAATAGGAAATCAAATTTCAATTTCAAACATCAACAAGTACAAGATAGTATTTAAAACTATTGATAATTGTATTGGAGCTGGATCACATACATCAGTGTGGATTAATTCTAAGGGTTTAGAAGACTGAAAAATCAGATTTAACAAAGGCAGTGTCTGCAATGCACATTAGAGTTATTTGCAGTACATGATTTTGAAAGAAAAAGAACTACTAGAGCAAGAACTTTATTACTTGGGTGTTTTAGTCTATGATGCCACGACATCTACTTTTTGGAAAGAAACCTATTTACAGAATTTACACAAAGTTGCAGATTTTGATTCTTTGATTCTGTAGATGAACCAGGACATGAATTGAGATTTAAAGGTGACGAAGATGCAGTTGATGCTTAGGGTTTTAAGTAGATTGGATAGACTACATTTTCACTCAAACCCTCATAGAATATTTTTCCGTAAGAATATCCTGACATTTGAATTTATAGCATCAAAATGATAATTTTTACACAAGCATAATTTGTGAATTGAGAATAGATTAGAAGCAATACTAGGCATATGTAACACGTTTCTAAGATGGAAATTATGGTATTTAGTGCTGAGAGAGACATTACCTATATGAACCTTCCTCCTCTACCATGGTTATGTGAATTTCTTACTCGACCTCGATTTCCTCCTGAATTTAGACACATCTGTGCCTGTGAATGATTCACATTTTGCTTCTGGTTTGATGAGGCATACATTGCAATAGAATTAAAATTTCCTTTAGCGTTTTCAATTAGAGTTTTTTCATATGAAATTGATTTACTTCGAGTCTAGATTGCAGAAAAAAAGTGAGCATACTCCTTAGGCAAGCCTCTGAGGACAATGCAGAGTAACTCTTTGTTATCCACTATAACATTAACTGCTAGTAATCGATCTCTTGCAGTTTTGATTCTTTGTAATAATCCATTGATAGTGTCAGTGCCTTTCTTTAGACTTTGTAGTTCAATCTTCAGATTCAAGATATTACCCCTCAAAGTTGAAGCGAATCATTGCTCCAAAGTATTCCAAATTTTACTAGCACTGTTGATTCCAACCACCGAAGAGAATTCTGAAGGCTTTGCTACCATGTGAAATTCAACGAAGGAATAGAGAAATATAAAATAAAATATCTAAATGATTGTATTAGCTCAGAAATTGTGTTAGATTCATTTTTATATAGTCATTTACAGGATTAGAATCAGTTACAGATCAAACAAACTATTAGAGAATGAAACAGTAATCTTAGAGTTAGTTAGTACATGTGTTGTAAGTTAATTAATATCCAAGACTGAAATGGCAGTGTTCTCTTAAGTCATTCTTTCATTAAATGACGGTATTGCATGGCTCTCAGCTTTCATGCTTCCCTAAATGCTAATTTGGTTCTTGACTAAACAGCCTTGAAACCCAAAGCATAAAGCATAGATCCAAGTAAACCACATGAAATGTGAATATCTTTACTGAATTACTGCTACATTTCCATGCATCAAGACTCCAAGGTAGTGTCAAATCCCAAATGCAGTCACACAATTTCGTAAATCGGTGTACAAGTATTTTCAGATGTTGAATTTCACTATAGTAATTTTTTTTCCAATGAAAATATTCGTGAGTATCTCAAAATAGGACAGAAAACCAAAAACACTATCAACACAGGCAAAGGCTTCCTGCATGAGAACTTTTTGGTTCAACTCAATTCAGTAATGTAGAAAAAGAAAGAAGTTAAAAGAGGAAAAAGAGATATGAGGAAATTGGAATAATTGGAATTATTTGAATGAATGAAGTACATACATATATTTTACATCTTTGCGAATTCAATTATGCACAAGAAGAGGCACGATTGCAACTGCACAACTATCTTCAACTTCAACAACATATAACTCTTTCAACTGTGAACTTCATTAACAGAAATATAACTATTCTATTGATGAGCTTAGGTTGGTTTTGCTGAGCAAGTGGCAGGATTGCAAACTCTGCATCCAAAACAGGTGTTAAATATTGACCCATTCTCACACCTCACAAATAAAGGAAGTAGTAGATATTTTGAAAATAGAGCAAACACTTCAGCAAAATTTCAACTATAATCTATTGCCATAATAGTATGTCAGTGCCAATAAGTACCAAACGGCACCTGCAAAAGGCTTTTACAGTTATGTCTTTGAAGCAGATTAGGACACCCTTGTTATTGTACTTTTGGGTTGTGCTATACTCTCTTGGCCTTTGGTATCAAACAGCATGGCTGGAAAGATGGGTAGTATCATGGTGGGAGTATTATTGTTGCTGACAATCTGGTTGTTGCTGTTTTTGCTGTCCATAACTTCAAGCAATCCATGAAATTTGAAAAGTAGAGACATTATGGTGGACATAATTAGGGATTTTCAGCACCAACATATTTCAATGCACCTGTTGGTATTGTCTCTCCATTAGTCACAATTGTGGTGCAATTTTAGGTATGCCGCGGGCTTTTACTCTGCTTTGGCTTATTCTCAGAAATGCATGAGGATGATCATGCGTTGCCTCGGGATCTCCTTGCTTGTGAAACATTGCGTCAGACATAACAATCTGCACTGACAAAATAGGGACCCTTACATTAAACAAGATCAAGGTAACATAATTTTTTCCTTAAAGAAGCAATGAGAGAAGATATTTCCACATAATAGTATCAAATGTTCATGATAAAATGCAAGAAGCAGTTGGTTTAAACATAACCAGTACCATTTACAGCATTGATTCTGAATAGCATTTGAAGATTTCTGGGAGCCCTACCAGCAAAGCATGAAAGCAATACTTTCTTGGGATGTCTTTGATTGGAATATGAATATGAATGAAATCTATAATCCATGTTGAAACCTTCAATTCAGAGAAAAAGAGAAGAGGAAGAGTAAGAAGGCTGTTCACACCCAGAAGAAGGGTTGTGAGCCTAAGGGATACAAATTTAGGGGACTACTTCTAGCTAGCCATTAACATGACAGGAGGGTAAAAAGAAGAGCGCCTCACTGCCCCCCCTCCCCCACCCCTGGCCCCTGGGTGGCCAACTCATAAAATAAGACCAACCCAATTAAAAGTTAAGAAGCTACTTCAAAGTAATTATTAGTTTTACTAAGTATCAAAAATTCCTACAGAAGTTCAAAGGAAAAGTCATTCTTCATTGAGTTTTCTTAGGAATACAGTTGGAGGAGTAAAAGACATCCAAGATTGTGGGTGAAATTCATTCATTCAAGAAGAGAAGAAGTTATAAACGTTATTAGTTTGAGAAGCGCAGTAAAGAACTCATACTTTAGTGGATCAAACAACTTGGTCTAACCTGACTAACCATAATATCAATCCACGATTGATCTTATTTATATGTTCTCATGTTTAACAAATTACTAATGTAGAAGGCCTAAAATCATACTAACTAAAATTACAATGAGGCATAAGCAAACCAAACTTGAAGCAAAGTGACCTCGTGATTACTCCCATATTGAAACCAAATTATAAGGCCAACAATTACCAAAAGTTAGGAAAAAGAAACACACACACACATTTACAAAAGCACAATTTACAAGAAATACAATTTTTTTTTACTGCATATGAATTTGTTTGCCAACTTTTCATCAGTTGGATGATAGATATAGAATGATGATTGATTGTCAACAAAATTGACTTTAAATTTAAGTTGATTCAATAAGAAGAAATTTTCAGAATGCTCAGCTCCCAAGGTATTGCAACAATGTTCAGGTTCTATTACATCTTAGGTAGAATAGTAACTATGGCAAGAGAACAATAATACCATAAAAGGAAGATGAACACATTTCTCCCAAGTAAGATTTTTTTTTTATTTTTTTTATTTTTAAAAACTTCAATTTCTAATGTCCCCTCCTAAACCCCCAACTGATGTTGCAGCAGCCGTACAAAGTAAATAGACCATGATTAAAGGCAAAGCAAAAGGAGGCCAGGGTGGCTGTTACCCCCCATGGGATTGAAATTTCTTATATATCCTATATGTACATAGGTAATCCTTTGTATTGTACGCCCCAATTCTTCTAATATAATACACTAATTCCCTTGAGTTTTTGCAGATATCACAACCACTTAATTTCATTCAAAAGCTAGAGGTTTTCATGGGGTTAAGGTAACATCAATGGTACAACAGTAAAATTATTGATCTTTATTATGAAATTTTGCTTGCCCTATAATTTTATTTGTAGACATATTTTATCCTAAATACACATTTTCTCCTTCAAAAAAGTTATTGTCCCCTTAAAAAAGACCTAGGTTATATTATTGAAAAAAAAAATGTGTTCCTTATAGAGAGGAAAATACATAAAATTGGCCTAGATAGGACGACTAAGCAAGAAGAACATAATTTATATTTATCATCAAATTTTTTTAAAGAGATTCCGATGTTGAGATAAAGAAATTAATTAATTTGGTGACAAGGTGATTATGATAAGCTGCAAACCAAGCGTACTAATTTATAAGTTATTGCTTTTAATTTGGGTGCCCTTACATGCCCTGGCTAGGCAGTAAGAATCTTGTGACCATGCCACTTACAAGCTAACTCGTGGACAATTACCTTTGACAGGGCTTGTTTCAGGAGACAGTTTTATCAACCAATAGCATCAACCAATAGCTCAAAGTAGGTTTTAGTTTGATATGCAAGAAGGTTAGTTGTACTTTGATAGAGTTTACTTTTGTTTAATTCAATAATATCCCAAGCAAAGTAACATACAAAGTATTACTTACGAACATACCTCAATGGTCTATGCCAACCTGTGAGGGCAATCAGGTACTTGTATTGAAATTGAAGCTGTCTTTGTCTTTTCACTCACTTGCTAAGAGCATTCATCTTTTCTGCAAACAAGTTTGCATGTTTTTAAAGCATAAAGATCCTTCATACAGATAAAAATATCTAGATCTAATGTTAACAGTTTACCTTATCAGCCGTTGTCCTTGTTAATATTTTTTTTATGCCCTCTAATTTTGGGTTATTCAAAGCAGAAAATCAAATTATCGAAACTCACATCTTAGCTTCTTGAAATATAGTTTTTCTGTTTGGTTATTTAATGCATTTCAAATTACGTATGCATTTTCTATGTGACCATGTTCATTAGATAATGTGGTTAAAATAGTACCATGGTTATTCTTCCAAAATGCACAAGCAAGCACAAACAACCTTTTGGCACATGTAGAAAGGGTCCATTTCTACGATTGCAATATAAAAATGTCCTAAAAATTAAAATAAATAAATAAATAAAAATTCTACATTGATGAATTTCATTACAAGAAAATCAAAGCATTTAAAATTATGTGTATTTTCATCGTAAATTATAAAGATGATAATATATTCACCATATAGGGAAAGAACGTTGTAAATAACAAACACAGCTAAACAGAAAGTATATGAGAAAGAATTGACTCACAACTATAACTCCAAAACATTGTCATCCCGTATAGTAACTTCATTTCCATGCTGATGGTTCTAAGATGGAGATGGTATGTGTATAACAACATTAAAAAGTTCATTCAGTTTCAGCTAACTATGAATGTTGCTGCCCTTGCATTGACTTTCTTGCATCTGTTTATTTATTTATTTTTTTTTTTGGTAAGGTCCCACTAACTGCAGTCCAGCCATTATGTGTGAACCTAATAATGGATACAATGAGAGCTAAAGCCTTGGCCACTGAGCTACCCAACAATGGCAGCATGGTAAAGCCATCTGTGGGTCGATCAAAGCCATTTGTAACCAGGGTAATAGCAGTCTAACTTATGATACAATTTAGGGCAAGATCTATCTTTGGTGCGGATGAGAAAGTGAAGAAAACACTCATTTTTAAAACTTTCATTTGACAAGTCTTCAATGAATTTAAAGCTAGGAAACTGGAGAAGAACATATTAAAGGGTTTATTCAACAACAAGCTGTTTTAATAATTCTAAGGTTTACCATAGTCCGTCAACCGGTGATGGTGGAGTTTTCGAAGCAGTTTGCCAATGTTGAGAGGCTAAATTGGGGGCAATGGGGTGCTTGCATTTGGATTTGCATCTTTTTGTTGACCAATTGTAGGCTCTTCAAGTGTATTTCAGCTTCTGGAGAGCAGTTGGCAAAGCAAAGATTCTCTGCTTCCTAGAAGACTAACCAATAAGTCCACTCATTTGTAATGCATGACATTTTGTATTAGGTGAAGTAAAGGTGAAAGCTTCCAGTAAGTCTCAAGCGTAAGATATGTTCAAGCGCAAAAGGAGTAATAAATTTTTTTTTTGTCTAACAAGAATAACATAAAAATTTTAACAAAACAGCAATATAGTAGGCCTTAAATCATACTGGCTAAAATTACAATGAAGCATATGCAGTCAAGCTTGGCCTAGAGGAACCTCATGATTACTCCCATATCAAAATCAAATTATATTTCCAATAACAGAGTAACTAGTATGCTATCATGTGAACTTAGGGGCAACAAATTGTATTTGAACATGAGTTCCTTCAAAAGGAGCAACGCCAACAGAGGCTGGACACATGAAACCATATTTTGGACCTTAGCATGTGATGAATTTTCAGAACTGGTCTTAACAGCTATAAATTGATAGACCAAAGTTCAAATCGACATATTTTTCCAAAAGTAAATCACACCTCAGCCGGGATTGCAATGAAGTTGATGATGCTTGTTGCGTCTCCTTCTATTGGCTCAGAATATGATGAAAAAATTCAAACAAAGCAACCCAAAGAGAAATCCTCGACAACAAGCTAACAAGATAAAGATTATCACTAGATCAGATTCATCCAATTACACTAAGGAAGAGAGATAGCAATCCAGTTGTGATGTTTACTGAATTTTACCACTATATATATACAAGTAAATACTGAAACTCATCTATCGAAAAGCAAGAGCGTGAGGTTATTCATTGAGAACATAGTAACATTTTGTCAAATACTTGGAGTGCTTACCTTTATACTCTCTATCACAACTTGCTCAAGTCTGTCCTGTTTGGTCATTGGCATTGCCCATCTTGCCAATGATTTTTATGCCATGTCTGATTTCTCTCCCATTCCCCTCTTGATCTTTTGATCACATGACGCATCAATATTAAGCTTTACCCATTGATCAAGTGGCTTGATCCAAGCACTTCCCCTGTTTTGCTCTTCAGTTTCCCTTATAATCCCAAGTGATCTCACGTAAGAGTCATAGTGTACATACCTTATTCAAAATACACATATTTTCATATGAAGAAGTTATTGTTCCCCTAAACAAACCCAAGGTTATATTATTGAAAAAAAGTGTGTTCATTTTGGAGAGGCAATATACATAAAATTGTCCTAGATACGACCGCTAAGGTAAGAAGAGAGTAATTTAAGAATGTATCATCAAAAAATTTTATAACACATTCCAATATAGAGATAAAGAAATTAATTAATTTGTTGACAAGGTGATTATGAAATCAACATATTCCAAGCATACTAATTTATGAATTAATGCTTTTAATTTTGGGTGCCTTTACCCTTACCCCCACTAAGCTATACATGCCTTGGCCAGGCAGTAAGAATCCTGAGACCAGGCCACTTCAAAGCTAACTTGTGGAAAATCACCTTTGACAGTGCTTGTTTAAGGAGACTGTTTTATCAAATTATCATCCTACAGCTCAAAGTAAGTTTTAGTTCAATTTGCAAGAAGGTTAGTCATACTTTGATAGAGTTTTCTTTATTTTAATTCAAGAATATCCCAAGCAGAATAACATAAAAAGTAATACTTATGAACATACCCCAATGACCTAAGCCAATACTATGAGGCAATCAGGTACTTGTATTTGAAAATGAAGCTTGTCTTTGCCCTTTCACTCACTTGTTAAGAGCTTTCATCTTTTCTGCAAACAAATTTTCATTTTGTTAAAGCATAAAGCTCCTTCATACAAATAAAAACTTAGAATATAACATTAATAGTTTACCATATCAGCCATTGCCCTTGTTAATATTTTTCTTTTAAGTTCTCCTTTTGGGTTATTCAAAGCACAAAATCGAATCGAAACCCACATCTTAGCTTCTTGAAATATAGTTCTTTTGTTTGGTCAATGTATTTCAAATTACATAAGCATTTTCTATGTGACCATGTTTATTAGATAATGTGGTTTTGATGGCACCATAGTTATTCTTCCAAATGTACAAGCACCCACCAACAGCCTTTTGGCACATGTAAAAAGTGTCAGTTTCTATGATTGAAATAGAAATATCCTAAAATTAAATACGTTATACATTGATGGATTTCATTACAAGAATCAAAGCATTTAAAAATATGTGCATCCCTTGTACTCATTGTAACTCATAAAGGTGATAACACAATCACCATATAGGGCAAGAACATTGTAAATGGAAAGCACAGCTGAACTGCTGAACAGAAAGTATGTGACAAAAAATTTACTTACAACTACATTTATAAAATATTGTCATTCTGGATGGTGATTTCACTTTTGTGCTGATGGTTCTAAGGTGGAGAAGGTCTATACATAACAATATTAAAAACTTCATTCAGATTCAGCTAACTATGAATGTTGCTACCCTTGCATGAACTTTCACGCAACTGTTTTTTTTTTTTTTCTAGTAAAGTCCCACTAACTGCAGCCATTAAGGGTGAACCTAGTAATGGATAAAATGGGAGCTTTATCCTTGGTCACTGAGCTACCCAATAATGACAGCTTGGTAAAGCCATCTGTGGGTCAATCAAAGCCATTTCTAACCAGAGTCATAGCAGTCTTACTTATGATACAATTTAGGACAAGATCTGTCTTTGGTGTGGATGAGAAAGTGAAGAAAAAACTCATTTTTAAACTTTTCATTTGTTAAGTCTTCAATGAATTTAATGCTAGGCAACTAGAGAAGAACATATTGCAGGGGTTAATCAAGAACAAGTTGTTTTTAATAATTTTAAGGTTTACCATAGTCTGTCAACTGGTGATGGAGTTTCTGAAGCGGTTTTCCAGTATTGAGAGGCTGGATTAGGAGCAATGGGTTGCTTGCATTTGGATTTGCACCTTCCTGTTGATCGATTGGTTGGCTCTTCAAGTAAATTCCATTTTCTGGAGAGCAGTTGGCTAAGCTTAAATTCTCTGCTTCCAGAAAGACTAACTAATAAGCAATGACCTTTTATTATGGGTGAAGTGAAGATGAAATGTAGTGCTAAGGTATATCAATTCAAGAGAAAGCTTCCAATTAGTCTCTAATGTGAGATATGTTCAAAGTACACAAGGAATAATACTGCTATGACAAGAATAACATAAAACTCATATTTCAGTGGAAAAGACAACTTATTCCAAACTTGCCTTACTGGAATATCAATCCATATTTGATCTTATTTATATTGTCATTTAACAAAGCAACAATACAGAAGGCCTTAAATCATACTAGCTAAAATTACAATGAAGCAGATGCAGTCAAGCTTGGCCTAGAGTAACCTCATGACTACTCCCATATCGAAATCAAATTATGTTGTCAATAACAGAGTAACTAGTATGCTATCATGTGAACTTTAGGGCAACAAACTGGATATCACATGAGTACCTGCAAAAGGAGCAATGCCAAGAAAGGCTGGATATGTGGAACGATGGACCTTAGCATGTAATGAAATTTCAGATCTGGTCTTAACTGCTATAAATTGATAGACCAAAGTCTAAATAAAAATATTTTTTCCAAAAGTAAATCAAACCTTAGACAAAATGGGGTAATAGGCAAGGAAATATATTCATGTTTGTTAAATTACCGATTGTCCCAAAAGCTTAAGCTGTTAGGAAATTGTGAATTTAATCATTTAATCATTTAACCATGGTTTTAACAATGACCAACAGGAAATCGTTTTTGAGGATGTGGACTGCATGTCTTCTCAAATACAAGCATCCTTTATTAGTTCTCTTTATGAGTGGTCTTTTGTAATTCTTTAGGCTACTTTGTGTTCATTTTCATGACGTAGTCTTTTTTCAATAATATTATTTTTACGTATAAAAGAAGGATGTATTAGTAACTTATGCAAAAAAGAAAGAGAGATAATAAAATCATGATACAATGAACTTTTACCTGTTTGTTTTCATTACTTTTGTTTTAAAAATTCAGTTTTTTATATTCTGTTTGTTCTCTTACCTTAGTACACATCCTGTGTGCTTTGGATTTTTGTATTAGTTTTCCTCTATCAGTGAAGTTTATTACTTACAAAATTTTTTTTTTTTGAGTTTTTTTTTTTATATTATTTTAAAAGTCTAAGTTTCTTCTCAAAAGTCATATGCCACTTGAGAAATAAAAGGACTTTCATATTATGTTGAACAAAATCAGTGAGCTAAGAAAAGAAAAGTATTTTGTTTAGTTTATCAGCTGCACATGCTGGTCCAGTGACCTTTAAGACTTCACATTTTTTTCTTAAACAATTTTATAATTTTTTTACAATTAAAATAAACCGAATTTAGCTGCACATCAAATGAATAATTTCATTGTACATTCACCTATTGGATTGAATGACTATTTCTTAAAAACAACTAAAAAACATTTGAGAGAGAGAAGTAAAAAAAAACTAAAACTAAGGAAGGAGACATACCTTGAAATTAAAATAAAATATATATATAGAATCAGTTTCAATGTAATAATGGTACCTTGGCATATTTCTCAGAAGTTCAATCAAGAAATTCTCCTTTCTTAGAAAGTAGATATGGATTCAAGTCAGCATCTGAGATCAAGGCTATCTTTGATGTTATCGAAAAGTTTACAGGCAAAATCAGACTAGAGTGATTTGACCCCAGGCGCTCATTTTATGAGGATGTGGGCTACATAATTATGGAACCCCATCCATAAATGAGGAAGAAGCCAAAGCTGAAATTTCCTTCATTACGCTCTTCCATTGCCAGCCAGGCTTGCAATGAAGTTGATGGTGCTTGCTACGTCTCCTTCTATTGGCTCATAAAATGATGAAAAAATTCAAACAGAGCAACCCAAAGAGAAATCCTCGACAACAAGCTAACAAGATAAAAATTATCACTAGATTAGATTCATCCAGCCACACTAAGGAAGAGAGATAGCAATCCAATTGTGTGATGTAAATGTTTACTGAATTTTACCATTATATATATACAAGTAAATACTGAAACTGTCTCTCGAAAAGCAAGAGCGTGAGGTCATTAATTCAGAACATAGTAACATTTTGTCAAATACTTGGAGTGCATACCTTTATACTCTCTATCACAACTTGCTCAAGTCTGTCCTGTTTGGCCAATGGCATTGCCCATCTTGCCATTGATGTTTATGCCACGTCTGATTGCTCTGCCATTCCCACGTTCATCTTTGAGAATCGCAGTCAAGCCTACATTCTTTTGGTCATATGACCCATCAAAATTAAGCTTTACCCATCGGTCAGGTGGCTTGAACCAAGCCCTTCCCCTGTTTTGCCCTTCAAGTGATCTCACGTAAGAGTCATACTGATTGTTAAGACGATGCACTAGCTGGTTTATGCTGTCTTTAGCGTTTGAAAACAGAGCATCCTCCCGTGCATCCAAAAGAATATTCATAGCCAATACTGCATACAGTGTGAATTCATCTTTGTTCACTCTTTCTGCCAGTAATTCCTTTGGGGGCTCAATTATATGTTCAACGAACTTCCTTATAGATTGAGCTTGGATCATTTCTACTCTAAAACCCCATCTACCACCATACCACAATCCTTTGGCAAAGGTACAACATTGAAATAGATGTAAAACTGAATCTTCTGCTATTTCACAAAGAGGGCAGCAATATGCATCTTGAGCTTTGGACCATCCGCCCAACTTCTGCTTAAAGGGGAGGACATCTGCAGCCACTCTCGACAAAAACATCTTTAATCTTTCATCAAAACTCACTTTTAATCTTTCATGAATTCTTATGCAGGCCACCTTATCTGCAGTGGAGTTCTGAGGAGAACACATGCATGCTACATGGACCCCACACTTTTTTATGGTAATTTCGGCTATTTCTGGATTATAATTTGAAAATTCACATTGAAGCTTAACGTCAGTCCGCTCATTTAGAATTATGCCTTCTAATGAACTATCCCTTATATAGAATACCCATAGATAAGAATAAGATGATAATGATAGTGGAATTGGAAAATTTGCATTAGTAACTGACTGCAACCCTTTATAACCATCAACGAAAATGTTGATAGCAGGGTTTACTTTTATATAACCCCTATTTTTCGATTGCACTTGTATAACAACACAGAAAGCAAATGATGGAAGAAGTTTCCGACTGACCGAGAAAGATATGGAACTTCCAGCAATTTGATGATTGAACCATTTTGGAATCTTAATTCCTTGAATTAACACTTCTCCATCAATTTTAAATGAAAACCCCTTTTTATGAGCAAAGTCAGTTTCAGATGCATAGTCCCGGTGCGATGATCCCCTTGGACATACAATATTCCGTGGAAGCCCTACCTTTTCAGCGAACTGCATGCATTTAGCAAATTAAAGAAACTACAGTTTAGCAATCTAGTAATATATTTGGGAACGTTAATCAAAATTGAATCTTTGAGAGAGATGAACCTAACTTAATAATCTTCTGCTTGATTGTGAATCCAACGATTTGCATCCTACTATTTCTACAGTATCTATACATGATGGACGTCTTGGAATTTTCTGAAGATTATAGCAACCGAAAATATTAAGTCCCTTTAATTGAGGAAATCTGCTAGAGATGTCGGGGAGGTCATTAATGTTGCTGTACATAACCCATAAAAACTCCAATTTGGGGAAGCAATCAGGAATATCCAGGTTCTTTGGAAAATTTTCAAAATCAAACATATAGAGGAGATTAAGATTTGGTAATGACGAAAGTAGAGCTAATCTTTCTGTATTTTGCCCAATACCGGGGAACTTCCAAAGACCTCCACAGCCTTGGAGATGTAACTCTTCAAGAGATTTCAACTTGAGATTCCTCGGAATGATTTTAAGACTTCCACATCCGTAGAGATCCCAAAATTCAAGCGCTTCAAGAAGTCCAACAGACTGATGAATCTCAACTAAATTTTCACATCCTTGAAGTTCCAGCCTCTTTATGTTTGGGGCAATCACCGATAAGTCAGGTAATTTGGTAATGTTTATACAGTAATTGAAATTCATATATTTCAAAGTTGGGAGCCAGCATCTCTGTAGAGGATGGAAAAAAAATCAATAAATATAACTTAAAAATATAATAATTTATAAATGGTAATGGTCATACCTCAAAATGCTCATCCAATTTAATGCGGCTTCGTGGCACTTTAAGTGCAACAAGTTTTTGAAGATTGACATTGGCCGGCAAGGAAGGTAAAGGAAATCCATTCCAATCAATTAACCTTAACTCATTTGGAAGATATATAACATCTTCACAAATTAAATTACGAACAATCAAGTATTTGAGATTTTTCATCCTTCCAAAATCTATTTGCATGTTTCTTGGTTGTTGGAAGCACAATGTTATGCCTTCAACTTCTTCTAATCCCTAAATGGACAAAGAATTACAATAATTACATTATACAACAAAATTTACAATTATTAAGTTGTAAAAAAAATAAATGTGGATAAACCTATATTTTCTTCAGCATTAAACGGAAAAAAAAAATGAGAAAAATATTCACTACAAAAGTACATATGCTTGGTGAGAAAAAGGAAAAGATAAATCAAAATAATTTATACCTTATCTGGTAGTTCGTAAGCATCTTCATAGCACAACAACCTTTTAAGTTTCTCTTGTTTGATAATTTCCAAACTCATTTGTTGTATCAAGTCATGCATCGATAATTTGCCATTTTTATCAACAAATATGAGAGACTTATCTTTAAGTATTTCAATATCATAATATGGATCATAAGAATAGCAACTTTCTAGTATATGCTTGACAAAATCCTTGTGTAATCCCTTCAGAAATGCAATATCAAGGAAAATATGCTGTTGAGTTTGGTCCAATCCATCGTAGCTTATTTTGAGTACTTTTAGAATATCTTGATTAAGAATTCTTTTGTACTTATCTAATGCACTTTTCCAACAACGTATATCATCTCTTGGATACAAATCAGAGCCTATTATTTTCAAAGCTAATGGAAGACCTTTGGCATAGCTTATAAATAGGTCTACGAGTTCTGAATAACCTTTCTTAGGCTTGTTTTCTTTGAATGCATGTTGACAAAAGAGCTCACGAGATTCATATTCATCTAATTCCTTGAGCCTATAGTTATAGTAGGTTAAATGATAATCTTCTTGAAGAGTAGATAGAAAATTTTCAACTCTTGTTGTGATAATAATTCTACTTCCAGAAGCAAAACAATTGCATTCGCCAAGCAAATCTGTTACTTGGGTTAATTTGTCCACATCATCAAGAATTATAAGAATTCTTTTGTGCTGAGGCATTTCCATTCTCATATTGATTCTTTTAATTGCACCAAGCTCCTTCAAAGTTCCACCTCCTAAGATCTCAAAATAAAGTGCCTCTCTTAATCAGCATTTGCCATCATTTGTACTTGAGTTTTCTTTAACATTCTCTAGAAAGCTGCTTCCTTCAAAACGATATGCAATTAAATCATAAAGAGCTTTGGCAATTGTTGTCTTACCTATCCCAGGAAGGCCATGAATCACTACCATACGCACATCATTTGAATCAATATCTAAAAGATAATTTATATCCTCCACACGGGAATCTATTCCAACGGGGTATTTAACATCAAATATTTTCGTATAATTTAATTTAACTCTTGAGATGATCTCTTCAAAAACTTCTTTGATAACAGTAAATTGAGGGCGGCTGCCAATTGCAAAGCATTAAAAACTTGTTAGAAAATAGAATATAAAGATGAACTAAAATTCAAAATGTTTAGCATGTGTACTATGACTGAAATATTGTTAATACAAGTTAATGGCGAGTAACTCATAGATCTAAGAACTATTAGTATGAACCATTTTTTCCTCAGCTAGAAAATCAAATTTTGTCTTTTAGCATGAAAACTCGTGAAAAACTAGTTAGGTAAGGAAACAAGCTTCTTGAGTATCCACTTCTAATTGACAGACACTAGCTTGAATGCATTCGTTAAGATATTTTAGGGATCGAAGTTTGGTAAACATTACATGGGTGTGCAGTGAATTTATAATGGGTCCCAAGACTCTCCATTACATTAAAGAAAGAAAAATAAAAAAAATAAAAAAACAAAAAAAAAAACCTAAAATTGTAGAATTACAACTAATTTTCTTTTTTAAAGGGAAAAAAAAAAAAACAATTTTGCATTCTTTCACCAATTTCAAGAAGGCCACAAAATATTAAACCATCGAAATCTAACTCAATTGAAACAGTAAATTGTTTGACAAAAAAAAAAAATGTTATGAGCATACTAAATAATTATTGATAAGTTAATTAAACCTAAATACAAAAACTTAATAAGCAATTTTGCATCTTAAAAAAACAATTTTAAACAATATATATATATATATATATATTATAGAAAGATGAATAAATAATATTTATTTGATATTGAAATATTTAAAAAAAAAAAAAACCCTAAAAACCTCAAAATATATAGAGCTACCTGAAGTGGGAAAATCTTATAATTAATTGATAAGATAATCAGCTATTTGTGCTTACCTTTCTATCTAGCCTAACTAGCACATTATTAAAAGATATGAACTTTCAAATTTTCAAAAAATAAGGCAAAAAATAAGACTTCACTAGAGAGTTGTTTAACGTTAAAATTTTTTGGTGATAACAAAAATAGTGATAGAATGCATACTCTTTTGTGCAATGCCATCCACCTATACTACTGGCTTCGTGTAGAGCTATCCTCCATTTTTGCACTTCCATTTTATCCTTGCACTTTGTTTCATGTTTTGTCAAAGCTTCTCCGAACTTTCCCTTTTGGTTACGTACTTCTGTTGGATCCACCATATAAAAAATTGGTAGCACAATTTGGCCTTTCTTTTCACACTCTAGAATTTTGACAAGTTCTTTCAAACACCAAGTGGAAAATGCGTAGTTTTCAGAGAATACAATGATTGAAATTCTTGAACTTTCAATGGCTTCAAAAAGTTTGTCTAAAATTTTTTTAGACCTTAAGTGCTCGTCATCAAGGAAGATGTTGATACCATGATGATTCAAAATGCCTCTCAAAATATTCGTAAAACTATTGCGGGTATCCTTACCTCCAAAACTCATGAATACATCATATCTACACTGGTGGGTGAAAGAGGAAGAAGAGTCTCCTTTGTTGATTGGAAAAGCCATGGTGATTTGGATAGATAGTAGAACAGATTTAAAAGGAAGAGGAGAGTTTAAGTGATGAAATTGGAATTGTTAAGAGTTTAAGTGAGAATTTTCCGAATGGGTTTTTGTGAGAGAGAGAGAGAGAGAGAGAGAGAGAGAGAGTATATGGGAATGGCAAAGTAAAGGAATTGAATGTTAGTTGAGTTGCTGTGACTGTGAGGTCATTAGACTATGTTAGTCTATGTTAGTCTATTATGAAAATACTAGTGGTGAGAGTTGGTGGCCCAAACGCGGAGAAGACTAAATGCTAATTGGAAAATTGCTTGCCATTCATTTTCAAACTTGGGACCCAAAAGAAAAGTGGAGAGAAATTTCTTGGGTACGCACTTATTTTTGGAGTGTAGTCTGTCATGCATTCTGACTTCGTCTTCAAAGTTTAAAGAAAGGGAGACACAATTTCTTTCTTTCTCTCTTTTCTGTCTCTCCCTTTCTTCGAAATTTCCTTTTTCTTCTTTTCTCTCCCTCCATCACCATCATCTCTCTATCCCTTTTTCTTTTTCATTTTTCTTTTTTATCTCTTCTTTTATCTATGGGTCCGCTTATGACACACATTAAACCATATTTTTTCAGAAATTGAAAAAGCTGTCAATATATTTTCAATTTTCAAGAAAATTTTTTCCAAAAATGAAAATTATTGTATGCCCGCACACATTAACAAAATCTTTTATCCATATATGTGTTTTAATATTTTCTTTCTTTCTCTGTTTCTTCTAGGATCTCTCTCGTTCTCACACGTTTAATATTTATCTCTACTATATTAAACGCAAGAAGTAGACAAAAAAGAATAAAGAAGCATTAAATTTGTGTATTTAAATTAATCAATATAAATATATTGAATTTAATTGGAAAAATATTAAAAATATTACAAATTTTATTACATAACTTTCATAAATTAAAGTTGTAATGAGTGTGATTAATAAATTTCAAGAACATAATAAACAAATATATGATTTTTTTTTTTTTTGGTGACATATCAAATTAGAAAAATTGTAAAATAAATTTTGTAATGTCTTTCGTTTAATTCTATTTTGAAAATAACACTATCTGTGTTTTATCATATATGTGAATATACCTTTTTTTTTTTTTTTAAAAAAAAGGTAAGTTTTGCTGATTATTTATTATTGAAATTTCAATGTACTAAAAAAACAATCAACACACTGGTGCCAACAACTCCCATACATTATCTCATGCTCATTTATTTACTTTTTTTTTTCCGCCAAGTTGTTAAGAGTTACAATACACAATAAATTGGTAGCTGTAGCAGAAGTCACAGCAACAACAAGCTTTTTTTGACTCTTGACTATATTTGTGGTTATGCTATTTCTTTATTAATTATTTTTTTCAAATTTCAGAATCATAGCATCGCAAGATATCCAGCTGTCCCACTCAAACATATATAGAATAGTTCTTTAGTAAAGATAAATATTAAACAGGAAGTGGACTAGGTGATGCAGTGCAGCGGTGGTACATTCATAGAAGAATGTTTTTGCAGCGGTAGTACTAAAGTCCAGTTTTTTTTTTTTTTTCCTTTGAAATTAATACATCTGTAAATTTTTTTTTTTTTTGAGAATAAATTCATCTGTAATCTGGTTTGATAAAATGTTTTTTTTTTGCTAGTAAAATTTTTGAAAGGCCTAAGGATGGGCTTGGTGGTTAATTTTTGTTGGACTATTTCGGTTAAATTTTAAAACTTTATTGTGTTATTTGGACTAAATTTTATTTCATTACAAGGCCATGAACTATGTTGAGGGAAAGAAAAAAAGATTTTGGGTCAAGGGGGCTAGGAAGAATTTTGCTGGGCCAAACCTTAGAATTTTATACATTTGTATATGATACATATGTGGTGCCTCACCTGAATCTTCCTTACATCTTTTTTTATTTTATTTTTATATATACGACCTTGAAACTCGAGCTATATGCATAGATCCAAGTGCAGAACACAGAATTGTGAACACGGCAAGTAGGGTCGAATTCTTAAAGCACTAGCAGGTAAAAAAAATATCTATTTTATCTCTTCAAAATTTACTTTACCATCTTATATTATAACTCATCAAATATTCAAGTTTTTATTTTCACATGTAACTCATTAAAATAATATAAATTATACCAACAAATAATATAAAAAATTTAATTTCTCTCTCTTTCCTCTCTCTCCAACAAACTCAAGTACCACTTAAAATAATAAAATTTAAGTTTACCACCCAATTAGAGTAAGTTGCAAATATTGCAACTTATTGTAGCAAGGTGGCAAATTTTTTTACTACTATAGACCCGGATGAGGTGAGTTTTGAGTGAATTTGGTTGTAAAATAGCAACTTAAAAGGTTTTACACCCCTCAATAGTAGTGATATATCAATTGTCAAATTATTAGTATGTGTTCACATTTAAACGGGTCCAATGCATAAATTCGCTGAATCTAATTATTGGAAAGTCACTTACTATTATGATTCATTTTCAAACTTGGGACCAAGAAGGAAAGTGGACACAAATTTCTTGGGTATGCACATATTTTGAATTAATTTTGAAACTTCAAAAAAAGGGGACACAATTTCTTTTATCTTTTCTCTCTCCCTTATCTTCTCTGTCAGGAAATCTCATTTTTCTTCTTTTTCTCTCCCTACATCATCTCTCTGTCATTTTTTGTTTAGGATAAAAGCTATTATTAAACACTTTTTTTCCTCCACTCACAGGCAACTACGCCTCTGTTTGGATACCATTTAAAAATGAAAATTATTTCACTATTCAGCTTATTTTTTTACTATTTATTGACTCTACTGCACTTTTTAATACTATTCATAGACTCCATTGTACTATTTCAACTAACTTTTAACTTTATCTATAATACTTTCAGCAATAAATTTTCAGTTTCAACAAAATAAGCAGTATCCAAACAAACCATACATTAAAATTGTAGCAAAAGTTATGTGTGCTAGACTTTCTCAAACAAGTGAGATAAGTAGTGGACCCACTTAAAAAAGTTAAAATTACATGGCTTTGCGTCGAGAGCATCCTATAAATTATTTTTGAGAGAAAAACTATAGCAAGGTTGTGCATTTCATGGGCCATTGCCTAGTAGAATGTAATTTTGCCGGCCTTTCTAGTCAATTTGGGCTTAAAACAAGCTTGTAAGACGATCTCTTCTATAATGTTTCTTCATTCTTAAGGCAACCTTATCCTACAAACCCTTCACCCATAATTAATTGAATCCTAAGCCTTCACTTTTTAACAAAACAAAACTACCATTAAGTCCAAAGATTTTCAATCTCCTCCGTGGATATATGGTAAATATTTTATTTTATTTTATGTTTTCAATAGTTTGGGGTTTGGGGGATTCGAGAGAGTCGTAGCTCAACCGACATCTCCGGATATTTCTAATAGAAACATTTTGGGTTATGTTTTGCTTTCCTAATCCATATTTTTTAATGTTGTGTATGAATTAAGCATATTAAAATTAATTAATTAATTTTAATTATAAATTTCCAAATATCAAATTCAGTGTGGTCACTAAATTAGATCTTGCCAAAATTTCGCTGGGCCAGATAAGAGCCTACAAATGCTTGAGGTATTGACTAACTATTTCAACAACAAGCCAACCTCCAACCAGCCCAAATTAGGTCCGCTAGTTTACAGTCACAAGACAAATTTGGTCATGTCCAAACTTGGTTATTTACGTCTAAAGGGGAAAAAAAAAATAGAACAAATAGTACGTTCCTAATATTAGGGAACTAGACATTTTGGGCAAGAGAATGCCTCATCCTCATGACACATTGATGTTCAAAGGACAATACACCTATAACATTACCGACATAGCTTTTTTATTCATCAATAACCGTTTGCCATGTATGATTTGTAGTGAAATTGTTGTGTTCCTAACTTTACTTAATGCCCAAAACCTCTAAATTAAAGGCTAATTAACCCTTGGAAACCCTCAAATATAGGAATCACAAAGTCTGCATCTATATATGTGAAGTCTAACAAAGTTAAAATTGACTTGGAAAAAAAAAAAAAAAAAAGGTTACAAGTTACAACCATTGAGTCCAATTTTCTTCTTTCAAAATGAGTGTAGCCATGGTTAATAGCTCCACGTTAATGGGATTCATCCAAGACACAAAGAAGTTCAACAATTGCATCAATGAATGTTTTGAGATGCTAGATATTGATGGTAATGGTAAGCTTTCAAGAGAATTGCTTTATGGGGGTCTTCATAAGCATTTTGTCATTGGAAAACAATACGAACCAAGAGGAAGAGATCTATAATCTCTATGAAGTAATTTTCAAGAGGTTTGATAAGGATGAAAAAGGTTTCATTGATCGAATGGGATTTGAGTCTCTTATTAGGGAGCTCATGCTAGCCATGGCTTGTGGAATTGGTGATTTGCCAGTTCTAGTGGCTCTTGAGGAACACAGTCTGCTTATGAAGGCTGTTCAACATGAAGTGGCTAGCTTGAAGGAAGGTAGTCGAAAGAATAAAAGAAAGAGAGAAAAGAATGTGCTTCGTGATATATGCCTTTGTTGTCATAAATTGGAAACTTGCTAGCAACAAAAAAACGTAATAGTAATTTTTGGTTTATTATTATTATTATTATTTTTTGAGAAGTATTATTTTTTTTTATTTTGCTCCTAGTAGAAACGTAATTGCAATTAGTTTTGTAAGTTTTAAATATTTATGTGATAATTTACCTAGTGATTTGGATGTTGTATTCCAATTGGATTTGCCTTAATTTTTTAATAAAATATCGCTTACCTTTTGCTCAAAAAAAAAAAAAAAAAAAAGTGATCCACACAAATAATTATTATTTACTACAATTTAGCGTATGGCATATCATCAAACAAGAAATATAAAAACTATAACATAGGAAAACTTGGTAACGCAGTGAAAAACTGATGAAAAATCTCTTCAAACATTTAAACGACTCCAAGGACACAAATAGTCCAATAGAAAATCTACTATGAAGTAACAATTACAAATAATCAGGACTCAAAACCTTTGCTATTTCTAACAATGTCACTTGAGCATTCGTTGAGCAAACATTCTGTTTGACTTATATGATCGCTCGAGTAAGTCTTTAATTCACTCAAGTTAAACTTTTGAAACTTGGGATCTTCATGTAACTTGAGACTCAAAACTTCAACAGTATTATGAACATACCCTTCACATACAATTTCACAACTCACTAATTTGTATGAATGTAAGTGGTCAACAAAAAAGTGATGGGTCTATATAATGAGTGGGAGAAAGTCTGCGGACACAATAAAATATCACAACATTTTCATAATAGAGATGGTGACACATTCATTATAGGGGGCTTCACTTAAATCCCTTGAACTGGCAAAAAAAAAAAATTATATATAATTTGAAAGAGATATAACTCATAGGATTAATAATGAAGCTATATATCATGCAATGATTTCAAAATATGAAACCTTGTAGATGATAATTGTAGAACTTCATGTATTTGAGTAACTCTTTTTTTGCGATGTCGATATATTTAAGTTCTCTTTTGTTTTAGATTTTGTATAATTTATGTTTCTTAATAAATCTCTTAAAAAAAAATCCTGAAGCAGCCACTATTCACTATCCCTTTGTTTTTAGTTGAGGCAGGTCTGAGTGTAATATTTTATTATTTTATTTTAATCTATGATGGGTTGACTCCTTAGTTGTTGTGAAAAATGTTGTGATTGTAAAACAACTACTACAATTAACGAGCAGAAATTTCCAACACTCACAATTGCAAAAATTAATAAGTTGTGAAAGTGGGGTGTGCACTAGATTTATTCCAAAGTTTACCTAACTAATTTGTAACGATTATCACACTTTTTTGCACAATAATATGCAACACAAAACTTGTCCTCTCAAATATAATTATGGAAAATGGTTATTGTTAAGTTTTAGACCCCTGTATAACACAATATGTTAAGTTTTCTAGGTTAAACATTCATCACATATAACATACACAACGAAAAAGTAAATAACACAAGATTTGATGACCCATAAACACCAATGAAACAACTCGTTTCAATGTAAAAAACCTGGAGGGAATTATCCCAAGAGAACAGTTCACTATATCAAATTGAGATTTACAGTCAAGAATACCAGTTTGTAGTAAGTGTAACACAATTACCAAATTAGGCTCTAAACTCCTCAGATTTCTTTGATCTGGATCAACTCTCACATGAACCTCCAGTTCATGTATCGATCTTCTGTACAGTCGATAGCTGAAGGCTTTGTTGCAACTTTACTCCACTGGTTCTAGCAATATAGATTTGATCTCTAGTAGGTGTCTGATAGAGATAGAAGGTACAAATTACCTCACATATCTCACAAGAGTAACTCTCAAGACTTGAAAAACAAGTATTAAGGTTTTTCTTTTATACTTAGTAGCGTTGGACTCAAACCTTAAATGTTTCGTGGGTTGTTGGGCCTTATTTAAAATTCTATAGAATCATAGTTCAATCGATCGAAGGCTTTTCTTGATTAGTCGAGCTTAACAGATTTTGAATTCCTCATTCTGTTGCTTATACATTCTTGAATCTTGACTTGTATCAACTTGAGCAATGTCTATAACACTTCAAAGACCTTAAGATCTAATCCTAGACAAGTTTTTGTTCTCGGTTTGCCAATATATAACATATTTAGAACCTGATATCACGGAAGCCTGAAAAAAGCACACACGATGCTCTATTAATGGAATAGAAATTAAACTATTAGCTTCTGGTAGTAAACCTCGAATCCACAAGGGATTTCTCTGAATCCACAAGAAGATAAACTAGAAACCATTAGAGAAAGAATTTGTCAAAAGTTTGTGTTTACTGATAATAGTTTGAAAACTGAATTGCCTTTGGAGAGTACAATGTGTTTAAATAGTAAAAAGAAAACCTAGGGCAACTAAAAACCCTAAGGCGGCTACAAAAGCATATAAACCCCTAATTTGACTAAACAAACATTAAAAGCACTTAAAAAGAAGGAAATAAATGCCCTAAACCTAAAATAAATAAAAATACATAAAAATACCAAATATAAAAATTACAGAAATTAATTTGAATATTCTGTCCTACATTAGACCCCTCCACTTGAAACAAACTTGTCCTCAAGTTGATGGTTGAAATATGAAATTTGAAATCTTCCATGCCAAGAGAACAAATACTTTGAATTCTTCATCTTCCTTGTCTTCTTACCAAACTTGAAAGTCATCAATTGAGCAACTTGAACTTTTTGTCCCTGAATCTTCATGCAATTGACAATATTCACCAAAAAAGAGTCAATAATCAAACCAAATCTTTCCACCCCAATAAAATCAAGAAACTTTGTTTCAGTGTCTCCCACCAAAATAATAGGAGCTTGAACGTTGCCGTCATCTAATTTGACTTCATCGAGATCCTTGAAACTTTCCTCTCCATCTTCATCCTCAATTGCCTCTACCATCTCGACTTCAAGATATTTCTCTATTATAGGGTTTTCATCAATCTGTTCCACAATTTTTATTTCAGGTTTTTCTTCCATAATAAGGCGTTCATTAATTTCCTCAGAAATCTCTATATTTTCTTCTTTGACATCTACATATTCTTCAAGAAAAGTATTTTCTTCATCATGCAATTCCTCCCTTTGTGGAATATATGGCTCCTCAAAATAAGTCAAGTATGAACTTCTTGGCCAATAATAATCTTGTATTGTATACGACAAGATTTCTTCACATTCCAATGGATAAAAATTGATAGCAAACATCTTTTTCATCCTTGGCCACGAACGAATCTTGTCTTTACCTTGTCGGATTCTATTAGATTTTACTCGTCCCCACCAACATAAGGCATACTTATTAAGTTTATACAAATCAAGTCCAACTTTTCTCTCATAACAAATATTTTCATAATCAAATAAATTCTCTAGATCAAGTAACCAATCAAGAAAATCTTATTTTTAAAAATACCCATTAAAACTTGCAATTCTATTATAAGGCCTATATGAGATTTGCTTACCAATAGGTTGCTCGTGAGTTACGTCTCTGCTGCATTTATCCCTATTATTTCTATTCTTCAATGACGCCATCCTAACATAGATATTTGTGAGTGCTTGTTGTACATCATGTAATACTCGTTAAGTTATACGCCGTTGTTGTGATAGTGGTTAACGTTTCGCCGGTTAGCAATCAAACCAAGGTAAATCAAGGCTCTGATACTAACTAATGTCATGGAAGCCTGAAGAAACCACACACGATACTCTTTTAATGGAACATAAACTAAACTATTGGCTTCTGGTAGTAAACCTCGAATTCACGAGGGGTTTCCCTAAATTCACAAGGAAATAAACTAGAATTCACCAAAGAAAGAATTTGACAAAAGTATGTATTTATTGATAATAGTATGAAAACTGAATTGCCTTTGGAGGCTACAATGTGTTTAAATAGTAAAAAAGAAAACTTAGGGCAACTAGAAAACCTAAGGCGGCTAAGAAAGCATATAAAACCCTAATTTGACTAAACAACATTAAAAGCACCTAAAAAGAAGGAAACAAATGCCCTAAACCTAAAATAATGAAAATTACATAAAAATACCAAATATAAAAATTACAAAAATTAATTTGAATATTCTGTCCTACATCAAAACCTAAACATTTATGACTAAATATTTATAACCTAACAGTTATATCACAATTTTACAAAGTCTTGTATTTGAGTCACATAAGAAGCATTGTCTCCCATTTGGTTCATAATCTCTCAACACCCCCCACCCCCCAAAAAAAGTACATAACCATAGTAGGTCTAATTATTATTACTATTATTTTGAGGGCAAAACCTGAGATTCAACTATATATATAATCAACAAAAAATGTCGTCAATTCATATATATACTGTTGATGCTCATTTTTGCAAATCCATACCCAAAAGCCCATAAGGAAGAAAGCCCAATAAGAGGCAAGACTCAAAAGCCTATATGGAGGAAAACCCAATGAAAATCAATGCCCAAAGGCCCACCAAGAATGCCAAAGAGCAAGAAAGGTTCAAAGAAAGAAATGTAAGGGAAAGCGATCTGCAGTAGAATGCAAATTTACAGAAGAATGCAAATCTGCAGTAAAATACCAATCTGCCGCAGAATATAGTTCTTCAGCAGAATGGCTTCAGCGAATCAGGCAAATTGGGCCCAAGATCCTTTTGATCCAATCAACATTATTTGGCCCACAAAAGCCCAAATCCTTTGGTATAAAAGGATAGGTGTGAAAACTAATATGAAGAAGAAGCACGATGAAAAGAAACAAAGAACAGTAGGAAGTGTCAATAGCACAAATTGAGTGAAGGAAAGAAAAGTCAAACCAAAGAAAATGACAAATACAACAAGAAACGCATGAAGAAATAAGACAAAGACATGCAATAGAATGAAACGAAGCTAATTTGTTACGGCAGAAACAACATGGGAACAAAAAAAGACAAAAATAGAATATAGTGGAGCAAGCACACAAGAGCCGGAGCACCACTAACCTGTACCCAGCCAATACAAGGGAGGTGGGCCCATGGTCAAAGGGATTCAGAAGGTGTGGATTGGTGGTGGGGGTAAAAAAGGGTCTCTATTTGGTTTCCAGCCATGACCTCTTTTAGGAATATACCCTACTGGGATGATATCTTACCAAAAAGAGGTAGTAGATGGCTGAGACCATCTGATGCATGCCATAGAGGTAGGTGGTGAGGTAGTCCAATCCTTATCCATTTGAACCCATAGGTAAATGTATGCAGCAAGAACAAATAAAATGGAATTTTGTCACGAAATGAGTAATGATGCAGCAAACGTATTCTGAGCAAAGATAGTGGCCAGGCAACCAATGGGTTGGTGGGCAGTCTTGAAGGAATGCTCACAACAAGTCAAAAATAGTTGGTGAAACCCTATGGGTAAAAGGAAGAAATCTCATTGAATCATTTCACTATAAAAGAAAGAGGTAGCCATGGATGAAAGATGGGAGGAACCCATGGTAAAAGAGAGTAGTAAACACCTAAGAGACACTTAGAGGGGAAGGCACCCAAGGAGAGAGGGATCCAAAAGGGAAAAGACCCAAGAGAGAAAAAAACACACGACAAGATAGTAGTCAGAAACTAAGAGTAAAAAGAATGGAGAGAAAGAAAGAAAGAAAGAAAGTGGTAAAAGGAAGAAAGAAAACACGACAGATATAGGAGCATGCATCAATAGACCATCTCCCCCCCCCCCCCCCCCTCTCTTAGCAAACCCACTCTTTGAAGTCACCCAAAAGTAATAGCTAGCAGCCATTTAGGCCTATTTTCCAAAATGCACAACTTTGATGGCAAAAGCCTTTGACAAGGTTGTTCAAGTTGGGGTTTGGGTTCCTTCTTGGTTTACTTATTCTATGGGAATATTCAATACTTGATTTTGATTGCAAATATATTTGGTTTCACTCGTTAGAACTTATACCTGTTCTATTTAGTCGTTCAGTTGTAGCACGTTTTTTATCATGTTCGTTGCATCAGTTGTCCTGCTGTGGTATCTTTATTTGCTGTACTAATTATTCTACTGTAGCACATTTTTATTATATTTACTGTGTTATCTATTATACTAGCTAAACCTTTTCTGGTGAAGCTTTCTTATTTCTTTGTTATTAGGTGTTTTACTTTTGACACAAACTAATCATTATTCTGCCATATGCACATGTGTACATTATAGCTCATTTTTTGCAAAATATATATTTTATATGTATATGTAAATACGTATAAGTACATATACGAATATATGTATGTATATATTTGAGAATATGCTAACTCATGTAAACTAACATTTGCTTGATGGGTATTTTCTTTGGGTTTTAGATTTGTTTATGTGCAGGAAGTAGAAAAGTATTTCTACAGTAAAAAATGAAGAGTAGTCTTTCGTGTTGTAGAAAAGTGTAGAAAGCTTTACCACATAGCAGAAGGCTTTACTACGCAGCAGAAGGCTTTACTACACAATAGAAGATTTTACTGCATAGCAGAAAATTCAGTCCTGTGGCAGAAACTGGAGAAAAGTTCCTTCTGTGGCAGAAACAGAAGATAAGCCCACTTTGCAATGTCTTCCCTTGGACTTTGGACTCAACGTTTGTACACAAACTGGCAGCAGTAGAATGGTACTTTGGAGCCCATTCCACAGAGCGTCCGACCCAACTTTCTTCTTAGAAAAAGCCTAAACTAAGCATTATCTAATAACATCAAGACGCATGTCTAAGGTATAAGAAACGTAAAAAGAATTCTCGACATATATATATATATATATATATGTAGGTATGTATGTATATATGTATTTGTTGATTAACAAAGAATAACATGATTCATAGGACCTTTCGGTTGTTTGTGGAGTGTTCCATATGTGGTAGTAAGGAAGATCATATGACATCGTTATGCTTTGTAATGTTCCTGTTCGTGCAAAAAATTCTATTTCAAAAGAAACAAAAAATATATTTGGCAGAAAGAATCGGGAATAATAAGAATAGAAATTGGTTGTTTAGTGAAAAGACCATTTCATCAAAAAAGAAAAAAAAGTGAAAGGATTATTAGATCTTATGGTTGTTATGGAGTGATTGAAATGATTTTCATATCAAAGAAAGCATTCCCAACTGTTGTCTATAGTATCATTGAAAGAAACTAGGAAAGTCATTCATTAAATTAATCAAATCTGCTAATTAATCTTTCTTTGGATTACTAATGTAGAGTTAGAAACAAGGGTTAGCAAAGTCACTAAATGGACTCCTATTGGCAATTGGATTTAAACTAAAGTTTTAATGGTTTGGAGGGTCCTGAATCTTATTCCTTGAGATGGAACAGGCCAAAGGGAAATGGAGAGCCATATGTCAATTTTCAACTCTCGCAGGGGTGGATTCCAGCTTATAAGAGACTGAAGTAGAACTACAAATAGAAGTTGACAGGAACATAGTTACCTAAAGTTTATACTAGTTTTTTTTTTTAAATAATAAATAACTTTGTACTATCTAATTGATGATAGATATAGTAGAAATTCTATAGATTTTTCAAATATATTTATGGGGAAGGTAACCAAGTTTTGACTATTTGGCTAGGGTTAGTACATTCATTGACAAATGAAATTATGTGGGATTTCAATTTCGTTTATAATCTATGTGGGTTGTATTTTTTAATATTTTGGGTCAGTGTGCATCTATGGCAATGGGATTATTAAAAAAAAACCTGTCCTATATACCCCACCCCTAATGGGCTGGTTAAAAGTTTGAAAAATGGAAGATAAATTATGAGGTTACATTATTATACTTGTAAGAGAATGAATCATAGCCCTCGACCCTCATCATTCCCCTCTTATTGCACAGCAGTAGCCATGATTAATTTTTTTGCCTTTTTAATCTAAATTTCTTTTTAAATTGGGTAAAATGTAAATAGACACACATATATATATATATCTTGATTTTTTGGGTCAAAATCAAAGTTACTGTTTGATCTTCTAATTTGAAATTAGAAGCTCCTAAATTTTGAGAAATATCCAAATTAATTTTATCTGCCTAAATTTTCGTCTTCTTCCATTGTGAATGCATAAGGAAAAAAAAAAGTCTTTAATTAAAATTTAATTTTACATTTTAATATAAAAAAATTAACCACAAAGAAATGAAAATTTAGATAGAATGATCAAATTGGGTATTTCTCGAAGTTGAAGTTAATTTCTAATTTCAAACTAGGCAAAACTACACTATTGGTCCCTGAAGTTTACTTTCTGTGCGCAATTGGTCCCTCAAGTTTGAAGCAAGCACAATTAGTCTCTTAAATTTTAAAACTGAGTTATATTGGTCCTTTTACTAATTGTTGTTAACAGTATTATTTACGTAGCTAACGGAACAATGACTTAGCATTTTTTTTTTTAATGATGCAGCATGTTTTTAATTAAAAAATTAGGTCCTTTTACTAACTGTTGTTAACGGTATTATTTATGTAGCTAACGGAACAATGACTTAGCATTTTTTTTTTTAATGATGCAGCATGTTTTTAATTAAAAAATTAGGTCCTTTTACTAACTGTTGTTAACGGTATTATTTATGTAGCTAACGGAACAATGACTTAGCATTTTTTTTTAATGATGCAGCATGTTTTTAATTAAAAAATTAAAAACTAAATTTACACTTGAGAAAAAAAAAAATCACCTGTACCAAATTAAAAAAATTTATTTTCTACCTGTTGTAAAAACCCACAACAAGAGAGGGTTATCAGGCAACCGGTGATCTTTCACTCCCCCCACAAACCCATTGCCCACACCCACAGCAGCCACACCACCACCACCACCCAACCACCAAAATCAAAAATGAAAACAAACACTGTAAACCCAACAAACCCACAGTCACCACCAGCCACCATCACCCACTCACCTGCCACCACCGTAGACCCCAACCCAAAATCAACCCACCACTAGCCACCACCAGTACAAAACAACCACCAAATCACAAAACCCAACCATCAAACAACCACCAAATCACAAAACCCAGCCACCAAAGACAACCATGGACAAGAGGCCGACTAGGCAAATAATTCAAACCAATGAACCCGCTAAATTGGATATCTTCTGCAAAAGGTTCTAGTGATTCATATCTATTTGGTCTTCCTGCATATTTAGTTGATGCAAGTTGGAGTATCTGAGAGTGCCCAAATATCAATGGCCTCTTTTTCAAGTTTAGTTACCGTCTTTTTCTTCTCAATCTTGACAATTTGACAATTTGCAATTCATTTTGGTTCCTTTGCACTTGTTGTGTATAGCACTTTATCATGTATTGATGATGGTAATCCCTGCTTTTGCACATTGATTTGATTTGAGAGAAGAAAATGAGAAAGAAGAGGGAGAAAAGAGAGTCTGGAGAAAGAAGAACAAAGAGAATACTGTGAGAGAGAGAGAAAAGATATTTTAACCCTCTCATTATGGGTTTTTACAACAGGCAGAAAATTAAATTTTTTAATTTGGCACCGGTGATTTTTTTTTTCTCACGTGTAAATTTAGTTTCTAAATTTTTAATTAAAAACATGCCACATCATTAAAAAAAAAAAAAAAAAAAAAAAAAAACCAAGTCATTGTTCCGTTAGCCACATAAGTAACACCGTTAATAACAGTTAGTAAAAGGACCGACACAGCTCAGTTTTAAAACTTAAGGGACTAATTGAGCTCGCTTCAAACTTGAGGAACTAATTGCGTACACAGGGTAAACTTTAGGAATCAATAGTCTAGTTTCGCCTTCAAACTAATAAGTTCAAGGGTTAATTTGACTTTAACCCAAAGATCTTGGAATGTTTTGTGTTTTATCCTATTAATTAAATTTACACAGTTTGAACTTTTTTTTTTTTTTAAGACGAGTTAGATGTGAGTATCAAAATTTTCATGTGAAGTTGGGCATGGTAATAAATATTTTATAAGTATGGAGGGAGGTTTTAAGTCACGGAATAATGAGAGGAATGGATAAATATATCCATTCTATCCCATTGTCATCCATACTCATGTTTCTCTGAGTCTACTCTTCAGTGCTTTGGACAGCACGGCCACCTTATAGAGGATATTTTAGTTCTCAGTTCGTACTTCCCAGATTTTTCTGTATCCTTTGTACGCCGACAATGTAATAAGCTGGCCCACTCTCTAGCACGTAAGGCAAAATCTTTACCTTTTATGACTGTCTGGATGGATGATGTACCACCAGACCTTGTTTCAGTTCTACAGTCTGATTTGACTGGCCTATCTTAATAAAACGTCTTTGTCTTGTTTCTCAAAAAAAAAAAAAAAATGTTTCTCTGAGTGGTTGTGTGGTTAATTTTACTTATACCAGACCCGCTGAGGAAGGGTATCTTAAATTCCTAACTCTTCTCAATTCAATCTTTGATAAATAAATATATCTTAATTATATTTCATCTTTGGAGGAAGAAAGAAAGTTGGTCCTTATATTTTGGCAAAGATTTAAAAAAAAAAATCAATATTAAGAACCAGTATTAGCTTCCATATATGATGGAATATGTGGTACCTTTCCAAATATTTTTTATATTTTCTCAAAAGAATTTGTAATTACCACAGCAAAAAGTAGAGAAGTAATTTTGAAGTGCAAATCTCATGATAAATGGGGTATGGCCTGATAGTTACAGGTAAATATGGGGATTTGCCGGATATATTCATAACATTGTGCAACCCAAGTAATCTTGGAAGTTGGAATTGGATATATATAGAAAATCACTCTAATGCTCTATCTATAGTCTCTATTCAAATATACTATATATATATTTGGAAAAGAGTATTCAAAACTACTTGATTCCCCAACAATCAAACATCCCCCCGTATGCACAAAATCAGCCATATAAAAAAGATATGAATCATGTGCATTTGTAAATGGAAATATAAAGTCGTGATTCCTGAATCCAAATTAAGATTTCAAGGAGGCCTCAACCTTTCTTTACATTCTCTATAATCTATATATATGCATGCATCATAATCATAATAATTTTGGAGCACCCAATGTGCATGGCTCTAACCACCAAGATATCAATAAGATACTACTACATATGTTTGGTCTCATTTTAATAAGAAAAACAAAATGTATGTATCTTTTGTTAGGTCTATTGAGAGATCAAAAACAAAATTATTGAAATATTTTACATAAGAATATATATATATATATATACACACACCTTAACAAAGCATATTTTAAAAAAAAGGGGGGGGGGGGGGGGGGGGGTATGGGGGGGGGGGGGGGGGGGTATTTAAAATGAGGAACTCGGGAATGTTGGATCTAACTTGTTATATGTGTTGGTTTGGACATTGGATAAGGCTTCTTCTAATATTTAATTAAAAATAAAAAAACAAATGATGATAATTATTCGTGTGGGGTATATCTGCAATGTTTCAATAGGCTTTAAAAAAATAATATTCTGAATAATGTCGGTTTTCTAATACAACAAACCCTTTTCTGGGTCCAACATCAACACCTGATATTCAGAGTTCACCAATACTAGAGGCAATTTTTAATACCCAACGCAATAGTTTTTGGGTCGAAGTAGAACAAATCGAACCTGACCTTAGAATTATGGTTGGCACATGTTAGGAAAAAAAAAATCAAAGAACCTGAAAGTTCATTTGGATAAGATTAAAACATAAATATTCGTTTTTTGTTAAGAGAGAGAATTTTACATTTGGGGTTCATGTTGTAAAGAAAGACTAGAAATAAATAAAGTCAGGCAAAGTATACTATTGAATAGGACCAAACAATAAATAAATAAATAAATAATTTGAAAGTGATTAGTTGTTGAAATTCAGCCAGAATACTATAATATATGCAAAAAAGAAAGTTAAGGAAACCAAAAGAAAGTACCTTTAGTATAAAGTCTATAAAGAACTTGGCCTTGCAAACATGAATAAATAGAAAAATAGTTGTCTTCTAACGAGTTTTGTTGCCTGATTGATTAAGTCCGGCTGTGAATTGTTTATATATTATATGGTAAGCTTTGTCATGTATGTATTATCCATAAACTACATTCAACAACACTGAACTTATTATCTCCCCTGAAGTTCTTCCTTGAAACCCACTCAGTGCAGTCAACAGTACAAAAGTAGTTGTGGGGGGCCATTTCCTTTTCCCAATGACCCATCATCTATTCCCTGCCCTTTCGAGATGACAAATAAAAAGAAGGAAACATTAAAAAAGGGCATGAAGCCCTTTCAAAGTAGAAAAGAAAATCACAAAAAGTCAAATGTACTTAATTGTGACAGGGAAACCCCAAGTGCAACCCAGCTCATTCCCATGCCCATATGTAAGAGATAGAGAGAGAGAGAGAGAGATGGTTTGAACTTTGAAGACTGAAGCCCCTTCAAAGGCGCATATTATGGATAGCCAACAAGAAAGAAACTGTGTGTAAGGCTCAGCAACTAATGCTGATGATTGTCATAATGGAAGCCTCATATGTTCACATCATTCAAAAAATATAGATATATATATACACACAGAAATAGAATTTCAAGTTATGATTTTTGCTTTATTATGATTGTTCTTTATTTTCAGTTTAAGATATCAATTAATTTTTGGCATAGAAAATGTTTTAAATCTTTTAATCGATTGATAAAATATCTTACCAATCATCAATATATATTATTTTATATATATAAAAGCAGAGACCTCATGCGAGAGAGCATGAGGTTCTGCCATATGGCGCACTCTATGAAGAAAATTGAGATACCCTTAAGTCATATTAGAGATAAGAACAAATTTAAAAGTGAAGACTCTTTATTCCCTTTGGTTCAATGCTTCAAGACTAATTTTTGTTACATTTTGTATTCAATGTTTTAAGACTACTATTTATTTCATTTGGTCCAATGTTTCAAGACCTTCCATCTCTCACACACACAAAAAACTCTGCATTTCCATTCATCATTTTCACTTTTACTCATTTATATACACATGTTCATTGCCTTTCATATCATCCTATCTCAAATACACTTAGAAAAAAAATGATGTCATTTAGTTTCAACCTTTCAATGACACCTACATAACTCCAACGTTGCAGTATCATTTGATTGTAACCTGTATGAGTAGGCTATGACCAAGGAAGGGGGCTTGCATTTTTTTATTCAATGATGGTTGCTTACGGTTTTGATGTTGAAGTTAGACATTATAGATTTTGTGAAGGTTATGATTCACTTGGAGTTTTTCGGTGTTTGAGATTTTGGTTTGGGAAAGTTATAGATGTATTTTATTTTAGAACTAAAGAAAAAGAAAAAGAAACATTCTAATTGATTATTTATGAAGTTAGCTTTTTATTTTATATTATTTTGTGTTAGAATTCATCATTTGTAGGTTTCTTTGTATGTAGCCATAGTGGTAAAAACAAAAAACGATGGTGACTTAAAAGTATTTTTTGCATTTTTTTAAAGGATACAAAAGCCCAACTAAAGTCACTTGAATTTTGATAAATGAATGTGTTTCTAGCAAATTTCTCTTTGTTTAATCAAATTCTCTTTATGTTGATACTAACAAATGATTTCCTTAATTCCATTGAGATAATTAATTGGGTGTTTATGATCAAGATCTCCATATTTGGTTGTGAGAATAGAGTGATTGAGAAAGTGTTTGGTAGGTTGCTTAAATTTATGTAATTTTAGGATATAAAAGTATTTTATATTTTGAATTCTTATTTGTAGATTTCAAAATCATTTAATCAGTTTGAAAAATAAAATCTATTTTTAACTATAAATATTATAATATATTATAATCTTACAATGTTATACAATTTTTAAAAATAAATTATGAATTAAAAAAAAATCAAGTTTCAAAGTATTTAACAATACTGTGGGCAAACATAAATATTATACAACAAAATAAGTATTAAGTATTATATGTAGATTTTAATATACATAAAAATGATTTCAAATGAAATTGTAAAGTAGTCCGCTCATCGCGCGGGATATCATCTAATTCAACTAATTGGAACTCACCTCCCTATTGTATATTATTGTATGTACATGTCATCAATTTCAAGATTAAATGTAGATATCAATAAAAAGAAATATAGACATCCCATATAATGCACATCATTTTTACAGATTGTACATCAATAAATGTGAGAAGTGGAAACAATTATTGAAGCCAAAAAAACCTACAAAATAAAACTAATGTGCTTTTGGTTTAGGGGTTTTTTGCTTTATAGCTTATTTATTTTGTAATTGTAATTTTTTTTCAAATATAAATTTTTTGTCCATTTTTAGTATTCTATTTTATGTTTTAACCATTGGCGTATGGCACATATTTGATTTTATTCCTTTCTAAGCTTTGGGTTTTTTAGAAGGAAAAAAAATGTGACAATTTATGATTAATTTGAACATAAATTAGAATACTCAAAATTAATAAATTGATTTGATTTAAATAAGCCTTTTTTTAAAAAAATAAATAAGAGAAAAAACTTATTACAGACACTGCCCTCAAAAACAAGAGTAAACTTATATCTCCTCAAACACATATAAGTCGCTTAGCCAAGAACCTCCTCTCTCTCTCTCTCTAAAGTCTGGCTGAATCTTATGAGAAACAAACACAATACTAATTAGACACTATGATTCCAGCATGTTTCAGCCAACCCAACACAGTCTCAAGCAACAACAACACCTCTCATCATCAAGTCCCTCAAAACCTCATAACTTGCATATACCAAACTCATCTCTGCAACTCACCAACATATCTCACACTCACTTGGTCCAAAACCCCCTTCTCTCACTCCCTCACCATTTACGCCATTGACTCTTTCTCCATCACCATCTCTCTCAACCCATCAACTTTCTCATTCTTCAAAACTTGCCCAGGCTCCAAGTCCATCTACTTAACCCACCACCACTACCAAAGAATCAAGCTTTACTGGGACTTCACTTGGGCTGGGTTCACTCACAACTCGGCCGAGCCTGACTCGGGATTCTACGTTGCCATCTCTTGCAATGCCAAGCTTGAGTTTTTTCTGGGTGATCTTCATGACGAGTTGACTCGGCGATCCGGGTTGGCCTTGACTCGCCAACTCAGTGAGCCAACTCTGTTGTCTAGGCAGGAGCACGTGTTTGGACGCAGAAATTATGTCTCCCGGGCTCAGTTCTTGGGAACCAAACATGAGATTGGAATTGAGTGTAGTGGGGGAGTGCTCAAAGTTAAAGTGGATGGTGAAATTAGGCTTGTTGTAAAAAGGTTGGCATGGAAATTTAGAGGGAATGAGAAAATTTACGTGGGTGGCATTGAAGTGGAATTTTTTTGGGACGTGTTTAATTGGGTTAATAATATTAGTACTAGTAATAGTAATAACAATATTAGTGGTACTAATGGTATTGGGCATGGTGTGTTTGTGTTTCAAGTTGGTGATGGTGGGGTGTGGCCAGAAATGGTAGATCCAGAGAAGAGATTAATGAGGAAGAGCTTATCGGTTTTGTCGGGGTCCGGTTCAACACCGTCGGCAACATGGTTGTCGCCGTCGCCGTCATGTTCAAGTGTGTTGCAATGGGCGGAGGAGAGTAGTGATGGAGGGAGAAGTTCATGTTCTTCATACTAGGTCATGTGGGAGTAATGGGGGATTTTCTTTGTTGATGTATGCTTGGAGGAAGGATTAAATTTTGAATTTTGGCTGAAAAAGAAAAGCAGGTGATTCAATTGGCTTAAATAAGACCAAAGAAACAAGGTTCCAATTTGGAGATCATTCTCTAATTATAGTTTTTCATTATTGCTCTAATTGATTTATTTTGTGTAAATTCGACCTTTTTGTTTGATCCTTCATTTGCTCTTTTATTCTAGAGTTAAAGATTTTAACATTTTTCTATCAGTTTTTGAAAAACATTAAAGAAAGGGGAACATTACTTCATTTGACTTAATTTTGGATCTAGTTATTTATCTTATTCAATCTTTTCATTTTCCAAGAACCAACCAAGGGTTCTAGTTTGTTATTTTCAAGAGTGTAAAGAGGGGCATGTTTTTGTTGAATTTATTTGTTATACCTTTAGGAATTTAAAGATTACTAAAAAATGGTTAAAGAAGACTATCATAAGAAATCCACAAAAGGAAATATTAATCATTTCATTCTTTTTGTAGAGAGTGAAATTTTTAGACAATTACAAATTGCTACATCATTCACGTAGTATGTTCAAACAGCCAATTAAAGGATGGCATGTGCTATTTAGTGGGTTCCCATTGTCATTATTCAAAGAATAATAGAAATATTTCAAGTGATACTGAATAAAAATTACAAAAACATACACAAGAGCCAATTTCATGATGACACTTGTTAATATTTTAATTTAAATGACATAAACAGTCTAATTAAATATTTCAATGTGTTATTTAAATTAAGACAATTTATATAATTACATAATGTCATGTGTCTCTTGAGGAACAAGACATAAAGTTTCTCCATTTAAATTATGACCATGTTATCAATGATAGTCAATTACGTATGATCACACATTTCAAATATCCTATAAATGGACCTCCTCCTCAGTCTTGTTGGAATACATTTAGATGTCTTGAAACTCTACTGGAATCAAGCTCTAAAGTCTCCATAGAATTTCAAGAACTTCAATTATAATATGAAGAACATTCAAAGGAAAACCACTTAAATCATTTGCTTAGATGTCGAAGTTCACTAGAATCAAGTTTAAAAGTTTTTAGAAACTTCAAGAGACTACAACTTGAAGAACTTCTATTTCGATTTTCGAAGATGAAAAACATTTGAAGAACACTAGAAGAAGGAAGAATTTCTAATAAGGCAGACATAAATTCATCATAATTCCGTTTCTAAGATCTCTCAATCCGTTTATCAATCAAATTGAAGGATATTTGGTGTTTGAATCAAGATTGTATTAGAATCAAATATTTTTACAACAAGATGAGATAATTGAATTAGACAATTATTATGTTGTAATAAAATTTAATTACATAGAATTTTACCTACTCATTCATGAATACAAAATATATTTGTGAAACTATTTCAATTGTTTGATTTCCAAACTTGAAATTTAGAGTTTACAAATCTTCCTATTCCAAGTGGACCTTTTTTTTTTAATGCCCCCTTGAGTAGCAGAGCTAGGGATCTTCCCATGCTCAAGAGTGCAAAAATATTTATGAATGTCCCCTTGAGTAGCAAGTCAGGGATTTTCCCATGCTCATGTGGACAAGTTTTTGTTCCTTTTGAGTTTTTTATAATCTGATGTCTTTCTTTGAGGACTAATTTATTAGAGGTAAGCCAGCCTTATTCATTTGCCAGACAAAAGACAATAAGAATGTGAAAATTACGACTCTAATCACTCATTTTCTGGTAATTGGGAGTTTTTCAAAGAAGTGGATCTGCTATATACATCCTCCAGAACTGCCAAAGTGGTCACAAACGACTTTCCTGTATCAAAGTGATATTTCAGAGGCAACCATTCTTCTTAATTCACATCATACCGACATTGTTAGGTCACAGCTATACCCTAGCATAGGACGAATCATAATTGCCAAGCAAGCCAATTGGGGATCTTCTTTCAATGTGAATGAAGGAATTTTTTATATTTCATATTATTGGGAATGTTTAGAAGATGTACTTAATCCTTGCAAACCTATCCTCAATGCTTCTTATCATAGTCATGCGTGAACAATGAAGCAAAAACAACATTATAAAGTTGAGAAGCATTGAGGAGATGTTTACAATAATTGGGTACATCTTTTCAACCATTCACAATAATATGGAATGAAAGAAATTCCTCCATTCACATTGAAAGAAGATCCTCAATTGGCTTGCTTGACAATTATGTTTTGTCCTAAGGAAGAATAGGACAATAACCCAACAATGTCTGTATGATGTGAATTAAGAAGAATGAGTGATTAGAATCATAACTTTCGCACTCTTGTCATCTTTCGTCTTGTGACAAAAAAAAAAAAAAAAAAAAAAAGATACGACATTATGGAAAATTCGATGGGGGCAAAAATTTTTCCACTTGAGCATGGGACGATCCCTGACCTGCTACCTAAGCGGACATTCCAAAACATTTTTGTACTCTTGCGCATGGAAAGATCAAAGAGAAGCGAATTCCAAAGAATAAAGGCTGCATGTAAAAGAAAAGTGTGGATTAGAAAATATTGTTAACCATGATTAACAACAACAATCATGATACAGAATAATCCCACACAATATAGCATGGACGGCAACACTAACTCAAAAGGAAAAGAGACAGCTCCGTTGTCAATGTAGGAGAGCTGATCAGATTATACGAAAAATGCATGGATAATTGACAAAGAAATTGGTGTAAATTAATTTGAATTTGTTGAACTAAATATCATACAATAATTCAGGTGAGATATTAGTTTAAGAGATCGATGGGCATTAGTTCAAACCTGGTAATATTATCAAGAAGTACACTAGTTTAATAACACAAGATCTGTGTATGATTTTGATAACGATGTGAATGCATGATTAGCGTATAATTTCAAATTATTGTGTTGCTTCCAATGTAATTTGTTTGGCAGCTAAGAAAATGTAAGAATACAAAAATAAATTTAGAATTTTTTTCTTTCAATTACTGACTTTTTAAGATTTTTTTTTTTAAAAATTTGAAATGATTTTTCTTTCATTAAAAATGCTTAGCTGTCTTTTTTAATGTTTAATTATATGATTTTGTATTATTATTATAACCATGCATGTGCCATTAATGCAAACCGTTTGCCATATAGGCATTTTTCATTAATGAATTAATGGTAAGGACTAAAATGATTGCAAGTTAAAAATAACAGGAACTAAATTGACCATTATCAAAATATGGAGGCCAAATTAACTATGACCGTGAATATGAGTAGCAAATGATATTTTCACCCAAAACAAATCTAAAAGCTACTTATAATCTAATCTCCAACACGTCAAACCAGTAGATTGCGGCAGAAGAGAGAGTATGCTTTTGAAATTTAACTCCAGTTGCAGGGCTTTCAAATACCTTTTACAGCAAGAGATGGTGACTATAACCCCTAGCAATTGCTAAGAGGCGGTGAAAAATAAAAAATAAAAAAAATAAAAAAATTTCACTGCCTCTAAGAAAAGTCTAGAATTGGGCTCAACTGCTCAGGACTCAACCTATTGGGCCGTTCATCCTTGGGTTTGTTTGTACTTCTGCCAGATGTGGTTCAAATATTTCTTTCGAAACTTCATTGAAGCTTACAATAAATTATGCCATTTTACAACATCAAAAGCCTACTTTATTATTTTACCACCTCATTTTACAACATCCTATTTATCAGATGTTCTATATTTGTACTACTTCTATTAAAATAATATATACAATACTTTAAAATAATATAAAAACAACCCTCACACAATCCAACAGAAATATTCATAGCCACCTCCGCCACAGCACTACCAGTATCAACCTCCACTGTGGCAACCAAAATCCACCACACGAAAAAAAAAAAAAAAAAAAAAAAAAAAAAAAAAAAAAAAAAAAAGAGACAGCCACAACCCACAAACCCAGATCGGTGAGAAGAAAGAAGAAAGACAGAGACAAACCCATCACGCCGGCGAGCAAAACACCAAGCAAAACACACACACCCAAACCCACCACAACCCAGAAACCCACGCCGATCACAATCCGAAGTCACAAAATCAAAACAACCAACAACAATCAAAACAACCAACACCAAAAAAGAGAGAGAGATCGGCGAGATTGGAGAGCGATGACGATGACGATGACGTCGTGACGATGACGATGGCCCTTCTCGTTTTGGATGTCAGCGATGACTATGGCTTGTGCGCCGTGAGCGACGAACTCGCGAGCCGTGGCCACCGTGAGCGGCGAACTCGCGAGCCGTGGCCACCGTGAGCGGCGAACTCGCGAGCCACGCCCATGCCGCTTGCGCCTCCGGTGAAGAGAAAAGGGGGAATCGGTGAGACGGAACCCATGCCGCTTGCGCCTGATAATGGCCACCGTCAACTGATCTTAAATTAAAGAAGAAAACAAATCTCGCCAAATGCAAAGAGAAAAGAGGGAATCGGTGAGACTGAGAGAGAACAGAGGTGAGAGAGAAGAGAAAAAAATAAAGAAGAGAGAGGAGAGAGAGAACAGAATTAAAAATTATTATTTCATATACCACATTTCATCCGTACCGTTGCAAATTAGCAACGGTACTATTCAATGTTGCAAAAATTATGAGATTTGCCACATCTCATATTTGGTGTTTTTTTGTGTTTTGTGTGGTAAATGTGCCAAATATTTGGCATTTGGCACATTTACCACACCTACTACGGATGCTCTAGGCTTAGTTTTATATTTTCAATAGCTGGCCCAACAAGACATATTCTGGTCCTTGTACATGCAAGTAGGACGGAGATGATGAACACTAAGCACCTCTAGCCAATTGGGCCCAATGAATTAAAAATCTGGAATAGTATGGTAATACTATACCAGCCAATTGGGCCCAATGAATTAAAAATGTGGAATAGTATGGTGAACTCTTGGTTGGTTGCATGAGAAAATAAAGAAAGAAAAAGGAACATGTCACCCGCAAAGAAAACAAGATCAAAACTTAGAGGGCGTCTACACACTTTAATAAGCTTCAATGGGCACACTCTCCTTTCCATTCCACACACAATAGAGATCGAAGAGGAGGTTAAACAAAAAAAAAAAAAAAAAACTGATAAGCTCAACTATACTATTAGGAAACCGATAGAATTGAAGTCTTCTACCCTTTTTCTGATTTATATTAAATAAACCATTTCCTGAGTGATGATGTAAAAGGATTTAAGTCTACTCGCTAAAGGTTTTGTTAGAAATTTATAGCACAAAGACTTATGGGTCTTAATGGGAGACCGATTTTGGGTTGGGTGTTTTCGTATTAAAACCAATTAATTTTTTTTAATTCCTTAGTGATGTAGAACAAACAGCATACTTGAGCAAAGTGACCACCAGAAGTCAACGCATTGAAAATTCAAGAATTAGAAAAGTACTAGACCACAGAGACCGCTAGAAGTAAGCGTGTAAAAAAAATTCGAGAATTCGTATAAAAAGTACTTCTAGAAACCATCGACAACAGCAACAAAATTGTTTGAAATTTGGTGACGTGAAGGGAATTAGCGCTTAGATAAAAAATCATCGCCTTCAGCCACGACAGAAGCTACTTTTCAGGCAAATTCCATCGTTTAACCCTTGAAATCTACAATTTTGCTGTTTTTTTTTTTAATAATATTTGTTTCCTTAATAACTTTTAATATAAAAGTCAAAATAAAGTTCTGTCTTTTTTTTTTTTTTTTTTTGGTTGAAAGGTTCTGTCTATTTTTGACACTTTTTAGATACAATAGCTTTTAATTTTGTAATTATCTCAATTTTACCTTATTTGGTAAAATTTACTTGTTTGTCACCTAATTTAGTGATTAGCGCAAATTAGGGTTTTGGTAGGCATTTTTCTAGCCGCCTATTATACTTCATGACTTACGCATGTGTACTCCCTTCATGGATGATGAAAGTTGCTTGTGGTTTAGGATTATGGTGAATTGCACTACATGGGCCCTAATAGTTTGAATTGAACACCACAAACACAATGCTAGGTGATTCTGTACTCTTAGTCAGAATCCGCAGCTTTCTAATCCACTCTTTGCTTTAAACACAGGCCTTATTCCTTGAAGCTTGGATCAAGCAGACGACACATTTGCTCTTGGGTAGCAGGGTTAGGGATCAATTTTCAAGTAGACAATTTTTATTTTAATTTATTTTATTTTATTTGTTTATAATGCACTTTTAAGTAGTAGGGTTAGGGATCTTCCCATACTCAGTAGAAAAGATTTTTTATTTTTTATTTTTTTTATATATAAATGTTAGCAGTGTTTGGGATCATACCATGCTCAAGTGGACATGATATATATATATATATATATTATTGGATGCTCCCTTGGGTGGTAGGATTAGGGATCTTCCCATGCTCAAGTGGAAAAGATTTGTTTTTTGAATGCTTGCTGAGTAGGAGAATGTATTTGATATCAAATGATACCATGTTAGCTATATCAGAATTCAATAAGTGTGAGACATGTCAGTAAAAAATAATTACCCCACTAACAAATGCAAGACATATGTTAGTGGGTAGTTATTTTTACACACATGTCTCTCATTTTATTTGTATTTGGAAGTGTTTTTCATCACTCTTTGTTTTTAAGTTTTGTACTTACTTTGTTTTTCAATGTTTCAAGCTTGTTTTTGTGTTAAAAAACAAGGGTCAGAGTCATTCGCGAGTCATTCGCAACTTGGCTGCGAGTCGTGAAGCTGAAAAATGCATTTTTGGCATTTTTTGTCATCAAGCAATGGGTTTCGTGAGTAGCTCGCAAGTCACTCGCGAGTTGGCCACTCATGAAATGCCCACATCAGCTATTTCATGGGTGTTTCGTGAGCTTTTGGTCCAAAACTCCTCATATGGCTCTATTATGACTCCATCTTCTCCAACCCTTCTTTTTCAAAGCTTCTACATTAAAATGCAACTAATTTCAATTGTTTTACATTCCATAAACATCTCTAAGGTAATCTTCAACACTTTTAATTGATATTAATCCTTAGATTATGTTTTTGGGGTTTTATGTTCATAGTTGGGATTTTCTCAAATGGTGGTTGGAAAGTTTAATTTCTGTCAATCTTTTGATTAGGTTTTGTTTTAAATGTATATTTGCTTTGAATGTTGGCCCCTTATGGCATTCTGATCATGTATTAAGGGTAGATTCCATGATGTTCATGCATTGCAATACTTAGTTGTTCATAGTGTGCACGCTAAGTGTTTGATAAAATACCTTTATGGTATTTTTTTCATTCTTTTGGACTCTGATAAGTACCCAATTTTGGGGGTTACCATTTTTACTCATGATTAACATATTTTGATCATTGGTTGTGTATTTTACACACCTTGCCCCACATGTGCATTTCTCACGCCTTGTTCATGCATTGTACATTGTCACCTCATGCACACACCTTTGCTACCTTTGCCATGCCTAGGTCTTTATCTTGTTTCCTCATCCTTAGCATATCATGTTTACTTTATACTTTGTAGCATTTTTTTTTCATGTGTTTTGTCTTTTATTTGAGTTTCATTTTTTCATTCATCTTGTACCCCTCATGCATCTTATCCTTGTTCATATCTTCTTTTCTTTCCCTCCTTCCTCTTTATCCATTATTCTATTTGTGACAAAAAGGAGAAGAGTATACTAGAGAGTATCATCATTTTTATATGACTCTTGTGCACATTCTTAGGGGAAGAAATTCTATCTCGTGCACATTCCTATGGGGAGAAAGTCTTAGGGGAGATGCATTTACTAAGGGGGAGAAGACATTTCTTACGAGAAAACCTTGTTTTGCTTTGTTTTACTTTATGTTTGTTTTCTTGTTTGTCTTTATGGTGCTTTGAGTTTCTTTTAGTATCTATGCTTTGTTGTTCTCATTGCATCATGTTTATGTGTTGAACATGCATACACCCTTATGCTATTGTGTTCTTTTGCTTGCATATTCGGATGATCTTTTGCTTTGCTATGTGATCATTGTAGTCATTTCCATATGACTATCATATGTTTAATCAAGTTGGTCATATGTTTAACATCATGTTTACTTGATCGTTTTTTACTTGTTACATTATACTTGTCATTTTATTATTTATTACTTGCTTTACCTTGAGGGTCTAATATGTTTTGTGCAAGTGTTTCAAGTTACAGGTATATATGTTCCAAGTTCATCATAAGTTTTAGATTTAGGTGTGAGTGAGTTTTGCTATTGTTCCCAAACTCACATTTAAGTTTAGAGTTTGTTATAGGGTGTTTTGCCATGGAATAGCCAAAGGGGGAGATTGTTAAGTTATAGTTTTTCACACAACATTTATGTTGGCTTTATTCCATGACAGAAAGTGTTGTTATTGCATTAATTTTGTTCCTTGTATTTTGTGAGATTTATTGTAAGGGATGAGTTTGAGAGATTGGTGAAGAATCAAGCATGCAATGAAGATCAAGGCAGTTTTGCAACTAGCTCGCAAGTAAAGGTACCCACGAAAAGGCCATGTGTGAAGTACATGATTAGAAACTGAAGAGTCATGTTAGCCTGTCATTTCACGAGTACTTTGCAAGAAATGCCATCTCGCGAGGTACCTGCGAAACTCTCTGTTTGGTAAAAAATTAAGTGTGACTTTCTTATCCTTCACCCATACTATATATACCCTCATTATCCACCAAAATGTAAGGAGGCTATTTAGAAGAAAACCCTAGAGAGATTTCTACAACACACCCGCCTTTTAGAGAGAGAGCTTCTCATCCTTGATTGAGAATTCTTTTGTAGTCTCTTCTCCTTCCCCTCTCCTATTGTTATACATTGAGAGGAGATTTGTACCCAAACACAACTCACACCTATTCATAGTGTAGAAAGTGTTTTTGAGCTTGGAAAGCATTTGAGATTTACCAAAAGAAGTCGGTGAGACTTGGCAGATGCAATCTAGTGGTAATTTTGTTCCTTGTATTTTGTGAGATTTATTGTAAGGGATGAGTTTAAGAGATTGGTAAAGAATCAAGCAAGCAATGAAGATCAGTGCAGTTTTGCAACTAGCTCGAGAGTAAAAGTACCTGTGAAAAGGCCATGTGTGAAGCACATGATTAGAAGCTGAAGAGTCATGCCAGCTTGTCATTTCGCAAGTACTTCGCAAGAAATGCCATCTCGCGAGGTACCTGTGAAACTCTCTGTTTGGAAAAAAAATAAATGTGACTTTCTTTCCCTTCACCCATACTATATATACCCTCATTACCCACAAAAATGTAAGGAGACTATTTAGAAGAAAATCCTAGAGAGATTTCTACAACACACCCACCTTTTAGAGAGAGAGCTTCTCATCCTTAATTGAGAATTCTTTTGTTGTCTCTTCTTTTTCCCCTCTCCCATTGTTATACATTGAGAGAAGATTTGTATCTAAACACAACTCACATCTATTCAGAGTGTAGAAATTGTTTTTGAGCTTGGAAAGCATTTAAGATTTGCCAAAAGAAGTCGGTGAGACTTAGCGGATGCAATCGAGCGGTAATTTTGTTCCTTGTATTTTGTGGAATTTATTGTAAGGGATGAGTTTAAGAGATTGGAGAAGAATCAAGCAAGTAATGAAGATCAGTGTAGTTTTGAGACTAGCTCGCGAGTAAAGGTACCTACAAAAAGGCCATGTGTGAAGCACATGATTAGAAGCTGAAGAGTCATGCCAGCGTGTCATTTCGCAAGTACTTCGCAAGAAATGCCATCTCGTGAGGTACCTGCAAAACTCTCTGTTTGGCAGAAAATTAAGTGTGACTTTCTTACCCTTCACCCATACTATATATACCCTCATTACCTACTAAAATGACATGAGACTATTTAGAAGAAAACCCTAGAGAGATTTCTATAACACACCCACCTTTTAGAGAGAGAGCTTCTCATCCTTGATTGAGAATCTTTTGTAGTCTCCTCTCCTTCCTCTCTCCCATTGTTATACATTAAGAGGAGATTTGTATCCAAACACAACTCACACCTATTCAGAATGTAGACAGTGTTTTTGAGCTTGGAAAGCATTTGAGATTTTCCAAAAGAAGTCGGTGAGACTTGGTGGATGCAATCGAGCGGTATTGCGAGATCCGAATAACTAGTAAAGACAAGATTCTGAGAAGTTCGTTGGTAGCTAGAACTTGGAGGGCTCAAGTACATTGGGTAGATTAGGCTTGGAGGGTCTTTTTATATTCGTGTACTCCAACTTATTCACTAGTGGATCAATTTCGGCTTGGAAGGCCGCGGAGAGGTTTTTCGTCCAGTATTTTGATTTCCTCTTCAATAACATGTTTTGGTGCCATCTTGTATTTGCATCTCTCTTCCCTACTCTTTAAGCTTTACATTTATTGCTCATTGTGTTTGCTTATGGCTTAGAGTAGTGTTACCGATTTATTTTGTGTGCTTTACTCTTGTTCCACATTTAGATAAATTAAAGTAAAAGCAAGTAAGCCGTAATTTAAAATTGGGGGTTTAAACAAATTTTAGTGTTTTCACAATAATTGAACTTTCACTTTCTAAAAAATGAGTTGTTTTCCAAAAAGTAGTTGTGGGAAACTATCTCATTTTCCTATATATTGGAAAATGATATAGTTTTCTTATATTTAGTAGTGAGCTTAAAATGGGAAAACTCTCTCTCTCTCTCTCTCTCATAATTGTAAAATGCAAGTACATATCTTGATTTTTGACCAAAATCAAGCTTACTGTTTGATCTTCTAATTCAAAACTATAAAAGCTTCTGAATTTGGTAAATAGCCAAATTAATCTCTCTTTTTTTCCAGGTTTTGAAACCCAGACTAGACTGTAAGGTCCGACCAGGAAAATCTCGAACCGTTCAGCTTTATGGTTTGTTTAGGGTGAAGAAACGTTCCATGCAAAAAAAGTAAGGAACCGCACAGACCGTGGTCCGACCGCCCGATTCTGTGAACCGTGACCAGTTTTTGAGGTTCGGACGGTTTCTTTTTGTTTAAGCTTTTCCGGTGAATTTTGGCGAATACACCAGTATGAAGTTATGATCAGATCTAGAAGAAATGAAAGAACACGAAGAAGAACAAAGATCATAAGGAGATCTGATAATTTCAGATCTTGAACAAAGGGATTTGTAAGGGAAAAAAAAAAAAAGAACCAGAGAAGAAGAAGACAAGTTCCTCAAAAAAAAAAAAAAGAAAAAAAAAAAGAGAAGAAGAACACAACGGTGCGCCCAGTTGAAGCAGCAGCCAGCAAGTTGCCAACACAGTCGCCAATCACACCTTCGTCGTCTGTTGCTGCTTCTTTTTCTTTCTTCTTTTTTTTCTTCTTCTCTTTCTTTTTTCCATTGATGGAGATCACTCTGTAATTTCCTCTTTTTCGCTGAATACTACTGCTATGTGTTCTCTTTCTTCCTTTTGTTACTTTGTTACTCCTTTTGAATTCCTAAATCCCTCATGTGGATAACATTGGAATGATGAAAGGTTTTAATTTTTTAATAAAAGCAAAAAAATTCCAGCCATTAGATTCAGATTTTTTTTCAGCTGCCCAGCATGATGTGACATGCATTGCTAGGTGCATTAAATATTTTAAGTATTTTAAAGAGGAGTAATGCTCTTACACAAATTATTGTACAACATTATTTTAAGCCATAATTTAAAATTTGGGGTTTAAACAAATTTTAGTGTTTTCACAATAATTGAACTTTCACTTTCTAAAAATGAGTTGTTTTCCAAAAAGTATTTGTGGGAAACTATCTAGGAAAATGACATAGTTTTCTTATATTTAGTAGTGAGCTTAAAATGGGAAAACTCTCTCTCTCTCTCTCTCTTTCTCTCATAATTGTAAAATGCAAATACATATCTTGATTTTTGACCAAAATCAAACTCACTGTTTGATCTTCTAATTCAAAACTATAAAAGCTTCTGAATTTGGTAAATATCCAAATTAATCTATTTTTTTGGGTCTAAATTTCCTGCTCCTTCCATTTTTAAATGCATGAGAAAACATTCTTTAATTAAATTTTAACTTAACATTATTATAGAATAAAAATTTAACGTAAAGAGACGAAAATTTACACAAAATGATCAATTTTGTTATTGCTCAAAGTTGAGGAACTTCTAATTTCAACTATAAGTTTAGGGTCAATTTGACTTTAACCACAAGCTTAATGAATGTTTTTCCTCCTTAAATTAACACAAATTGAACTAATTTTTTGAGAAAGATACAAAGTTGATCCTAAAATTTTAGCAAAGACTAAAAAATTATTATAATATTAAGAATCATTATCTAACAGCAGCTAGTATGATGGAATGTGTAGTACCATTGCAAATATTTTTATTTTCTCAATAGAATTTGCGGTTACCACAGCAAAAAGTAGAGAAGAAATTTTGTGGTGCAATTCTCATGATAATTGATAAATGGATTATGGCCTGCACATAGTTACACGGAAACATGGGGATTTGCCGGATATGTTCTTGACATTGTGCAACCCAAGTGACCGTGGAATTGGATAAATAAAACCACTCAAATGCTCTCTATATATACTCTCTATTCAAAACTATCTGATTCCTCAACAATAAAACATCCCAAGGCGTATAGATATATAAAATCAGCCTTATGTAAAAGATTACAACATGATTCTTAATATTATAATAATTCAAATGCATTTGTAAGTGGAAATATGAGTCGTGAATCCAAAGTAAGATTGCAAGATGGCCTCTCTCATATGCTTAGATGAACCTTTCTTTGCATTTAATAATTGTGACATTCTCTAGATTCATGCATCATAATCATTTTCAAGCACTAAATGTGCATGGCTCTAACTCTAACCACCAAGATTTTAATTAGATAATACTATATACATTTGTGGTCTCATGCCAAAACAACCATAAAAAAAAAAGGTTTAATAAGACATATAAGTGCATGTGGTCCAAACTCCATAGGCTTATCTTGTAATACAAATTGCAACCTTCAACCTCTTCTTCTTCTCTTTTCAATTATTTAAAAGGAGGAGAACTCTGAAAGCTACAACAACAAACACTTTTCAGGGTCCAACATCTGCTCTTCGTTAGGGTTCACGAGGCAATTTTTAACACTAAAGAAATAGTTTTGGGGTTAACGTGGAAGAAATCAAACCTGAACTTAGAATCATGGTTGTCAAATGTTAGAAAAAAAAAAAAAATCAAAGAACCTGAAAGTTAATTCAGATAAGATTAATACTACAATATTCTTCTTTTGTTAGGAGAGAGAGGAGTTTGCAATTGGGGGCCATATGCTGTAAAGAAAAACTAGAAATAAATAAAGTCTTTCAGGCAAAGTATACTTTTGAATAGGACCAAACAATTAAAAAAATTGAAGTTGATTAGTTGTAGACATTCAGCCATGGAGACTTTAAATAAGAAAGACCAAAAGGAAACATCTTTTGTATAAAGACTACTAAAAACTTGGTCTCGCAAACATAAATTAGTAAAAAATAGTTATCTTTCAACGAGCTTTGTTGCCTGTTTTATTAAGTGTGACTGTGTGAGTTTGTCTATATGCTATTCTTTGTCATGTATGTATTATCCAAAAACTACATCCAACAACACTAAACGCTCCCCTTAAGTTCTTGAAACCCATCCCTTCAAAAATAATTCTTGAAACCCACTCAATGACTTGAGTTGAGTGAAGCTAGAAACTCTTTTCAGTTCATAATTTTTTTTTTAAAAAAGGTGAAGCTAGCAACAGAACAAAAGTAGTTGGGGCCATTTCCTTTTCCCAATGACCCATCATCCATTCGCTGCCCTTTTGAGATGCCAAATAAAAAGAAGGAAAATATATGTATATATATATATATATATATAAAAGGACATTGAAGCCTTTTAATGTGAAAAATAAAGTCACAACAAAAGTCATATGTATGTAATATATATATATATATATAAGGACATTGAAGCCTTTTAATGTGAAAAATAAAGTCACAACAAAAGTCATATGTATGTAATTGTGACAGGGAAACCCAACTTTTGGTTCTGACGTGTAGTACTAAGCAAAAAAAAAAAAAAAAAAAAATTTGTGACAGGGAAACCGCGAGTGCAACCCAGCTCATTTCCATACCCATATGTAAGAGAGAGAGAGAGGGTTTGAAGACTGAAGCCCCTTCAAAGACGCAAATTAAGGACAGCCAATATGAACAAAACTGTTCGTGAATGGCTCAGCAACTGATGCTGATGATTGTCATGATGGAATAAACCTCATATTTTTATCATTCAACATTTAAAGAACAGAAAATTATTATGGTCCTACGTACCCTTTTGCAACTATCCCTTCAAAGCCAAAAGGACATTAATTTGTACACCTCCCTTATTGCATATCTTTTATATCGTCTATATACATTATTCACTTCACATTTAAAATATGGATATTTTGTACACAGTATATATCAACAAATGTGAAAGAATGTCAAAACTCTTCCCAAAAAACCTAAAAATAAAAAAAGCTAATGTATATTTGTATTTTAAAATTTTATCTTTTTACATGTACTTGTAATTTTACAATTAGAATTTTTTTTGTCCCGTTTTTAGTATTCTATTTTATATTCTAACAATTGAAATATGTCATATATTTGATTTTGTTCCATTTTTAACATTTGATTATTTTATAAGGAAAATAAAAAATATGTAACAAGTTATAATTATTAAACATAGAGTGGAATATTCAGAATAAAATAGATAATTTTTATTTGTAATTTTACCAGATTTATGCAAATAAGCTTTTTCATTAAAAAAAAAAAATCCAAATAGAGAGGTAATGTAACCACCAACATTGAAACCAAGCAAACTGCAAACCCACACAAATCTCTCTCTCTCTCTCTCTTTGAAGTAATTCAAAACCCAAACTATCTCCTCAAGTCAGTAAGCCAAGAACCAACTCTCTCTCTCTCTCTCTCTCTCTCTCTCTTTCTCTCTAAAGACTAGTTGAATGTTCTGACAAACAAACGCAAAGACTAATGAAACACACCATGATTCCAGCATGTTTCAGCCAACCCAACACAGTCTCAAGCAACACCAACACCTCTAATCATCAAGTCCCTCAAAACCTCATAACTTGCATATACCAAACTCATCTCTGCAACTCACCAACATATCTCACACTCACTTGGTCCAAAACCTCCTTCTCTCACTCCCTCACCATTTACGCCACTGACTCTTTCTCCATCACCATCTCTCTCAACCCATCAACTTTCTCATTCTTCAAATCTCGCCCAGGCTCCAAGTCCATCTACTTAACCCACCACCACTACCAAAGAATCAAGCTTTACTGGGACTTCACTCGGGCTGAGTTCACTCGCAACTCGGCCGAGCCCGACTCCGGATTCTACGTTGCCATCTCTTGCAACACCAAGCTTGAGTTTTTCCTTGGTGATCTTCATGATGAGTTGACTCGGCGATCCGGGTTGACCTTGACTCGCCAGCTCTGTGAGCCAACTCTGTTGTCTAGGCGGGAGCACGTGTTTGGACGCAGGAATTATGTATCTCGGGCTCAATTCTTGGGAACCAAACATGAGATTGGAATTGAGTGCAATGGGGGAGTGCTCAAAGTAAAAGTAGATGGTGAAATTAGGCTTGTTGTAAAAAGGTTGGCATGGAAATTTAGAGGGAATGAGAAAATTTATGTGGGTGGCATTGAATTGGAATTTTTTTGGGACGTGTTTAATTGGGTCAATAATATTAGTACTAGTAATAGTAATAACAATAATAGTGGTACTAATGGAATTGGGCATGGTGTGTTTGTTTTTCAAGTTGGTGATGGTGGGGTATGCCCAGAAATGGTAGGTCCAAAGAAGAGACTAATGAGGAAGAGTTTATCAGTTTCATCAAGTTCTGGCTCAACGCCATCTGCGATATGGTTGTCACCGTCACCGTCATGTTCAAGTGTATTGCAATGGGCTGAGGAGAGTAGTAGTGATGGTGGGAGGAGTTCATCATGTTCTTCATCCACTAGGTCATGTGAGAGTAATGGGGGCTTCTCTTTGTTGTTGTATGCTTGGAGGAAGGATTGAATTCTGAAATTTTTTGTTGAAAGTAAAGAGAAAAGTTTGTATGTGAAATTTTTTTTGTAATCAATTGGCTTGTATGTGACAAAGAGAAAAGTTTTCAATTTGGAAATCATTCTTTAATTATAGTTTTGCATTATTGTTCTAATTGATTTATTTTTGTTTGAATTCAACCTTTTTGTGTGATCCTTCATTTGCTCTTTTATCCTGGAGTTGAAGAATTTTCTTTTGGTTTTTGAAAAATATAAAAGAAAGGGGAAATTTACTTAAAAATTGACTTCAATTTTGAATCCAGCCAATTATTTTATTTAATCTTTTTATATTCATTTTCCAAGAACCAAGGTTTGTAGTTTGTTATTTTCGTAAGTGTAAAGAGGCATGTTTTTGATAATTTTTTGGTGAAAAGCTTGGGAGTTTAAAGATCTCTAAAAATGGTTGGAGAAGACTGTTATAAGGAGTCCAAAAAATGAGATAGACAATTTTATTCTTTTATTCTTTTTTCTCTTATATATATATGTAATTTGAACCAATCTTTTATTGTTTTGACTTTTGATAGATTGAAACTTGAAATATATAATCAATTTTTTTTAGAAGGAAATATATAATCAATTAATCACAAAGAAAAAGAAATATTATAATCAATAATATTTTTCTTTGTGATTATATATTATAGTTTAGATAAAGTAAAAAGAGGGGACAAAAGAACTGACTCAAATCAAATGGACTATCAAATGCAAACTTTTGGAGACTTTTGTTCTTTAAATTTTTTTGAAAGAGTTGCTACATTTTCATCTATTCAGAGCTATTTCTTCTCTCTTTTACATATTCGATCTCGAACTCTTTATATTAAATTAGCATTATCACACACACTTCGTACGTGCAATATAACTCTTTTTTTGGTCTAATGGCATAATGTTTAAAAGTGAGATAGAGATAGTGTCCTAATTCTTAAGATCTTTCTCTACATGAATTATTTTTTTATTTTTTATTTTTTATTTTTTTAATGTAGAATAATATTTAAAAGTGAGATAGAGATAGTGTTATAATTTTTAGGATATTTCTTTATGTAATAATTGATAAAAGTTTGAAATTTTGAATTAAAAAAAAAAAGTGATAATTCAAATTGGAGAAGAAATAGGAAAAAAACTTAAAATTTAAGAATTTTTTTAAAAATAGTAAATTAATATTTTAACCAGTTTATATTTTAAATTTTAAATTATTTTACTAAAAAATAAGGGTATTTTTTAGAACATTTAAGAATATGTGTAATGATATTCTAGTACGCGGAACGATTAAACCCAAACCGAGAATCATGTTTTTAGTATTTAGTAGTATAGATAAAATGCTACTACAAATGGACAACAAAACAAAATTATGGTTCTTCAAGTTATGACCTAAGAATTTCCTTTGAGATCTTTTTGTGGCATAAATCGCGTTAATAATTCTAGTAATCAACTTTTTTTTTTTTTTTTTTGAGAAATAAACACACACACGGAAGAAGGAAATGGGTTCAAACATAAAGAAACACCACAAATTTCAATAATCGACTTAATAAGAGGTTTTTAGGAAATGACACTTTATACTTATAAAAAAAAAAAAAAAAATTATACCTTTATTACTAGCAAGTTTTTTTTTTTTTTTTTTTTTGAAAGATTATTACTATCAAGTTATCAATTCCACAAGTCACCCTTACACTTTAGTTACGGGATTATATTTTTCTTATGCCTTCTGCGGATTTATTTATTTATTTATTTATTTATATCCTATATGCCTCCTAATAACTTTGATTGCTCTGCATGGTCTTCCAACTAAAAATAAAAGCCCTAAGAAACTCGTAAGGTTTTCTATGGCCTAAAATATAGAATTTTCAAATTCAAATTATGATCTTTAAATTAATATTAAGATTCTCTGTGGATTGTGGCCACAATGGTGGGCTTAAGTTTAATTGCACCAGTTTCTCCAAAAAAAAAAAAAAAAAAAACAGGGTTTAATCGAACCATTAAATTTAATAAGAATAGGTAGTATTGTGCTTGCCAGGCATGTTACCAGAGTCCTTTATTCCGGCACGTTCAGCCGCCTTGAAAGTCCAAATGTCACCAGACTCACCACTGCAATGACTTGATTGACTAAGTTGGAGTAAAACGTGTCTTCCTCACTGCTGAGCTTGGTAATAAGTAATAACCAATCTTTCGGTTGAAGTATTTTTTTGGCTCAAAGCATTAATTTTATATAGAAAAAAATTCAGATATTATTGATTTCACTTTGGCGCAAGATATACTAAATTCATCTTTTTCTTAATAAAGTTATGATTTTTTCATAAATAAAAATTAATTAATTAATTAATTTAAAAAAACAATATCTAAGTGTTAATGATCAACCTACACATAAATATATCCGTTTGATAAATAAATTTAGCTTCTCTCTAATTTCACTTTCAGACAATCCAATTTTCCTTCGCTGAGAATGATTATTGGCTTCACCTTTAGGTGATAGTTCATTTAATTGAAGTCAATATTTTTTTAATTCATTTGAAACCCCTCTTTCTTGTAATTCCATCATTTATGAGTCAAGAACTTTATAATTTAATTGGTTAGTATTTTTTGGTGCTTCTATAATATCTAGAATTCAAATTCTCGTCTCCATTAAGATTATCAAATTAAAAAAAAAAAAAAAAAAGGCTTTATGATGCCCAAAAATGCAAGAGCTAGTCTTGTCACATGGACCACAAAGCCAGACGAATGTTGAGTGTTTACCCCAGTTCATATGAAAAAGCCATCATTTATTAAGTTTACATCATGAACGCATACTCCACTATCTAGGATTCCCTACGAACAATCATCCCAAACATATTGCATATTAGTAAACTGTAAAAAGATCCATATAGAAGACTAAACCGATTACATAAAGCCTGGAATTTCTGCTCACCATCAAAGGCTCTCATTACTACTTTACAACCCACATATATATATGCACACATGTTCATATGATGTTTATGTTCTCTTTTGATTGCAGAAATATAAAATGCAATAGCATACCTTTGTAATGATGAATGGGCCGGGTCACAGTTGGCAAAAACAAAAAAGCCTTTAAAAAAAATTAGCAAAAAAGGGGCACACAATATATATGTGTGTGTGTGTGTATTTGTGCTTGTGCGTGTGTCTAGTTCCAAAGTGCATGTAGGTAGTTTATAGGGGAATACTCTATTCATGGGTTTTCAATAGAAAGAAATTCCAATCCTGGTTATTCCTGTCCTTCCACACCCTTTCAACATGTTAGGATTGTAGTGTGTTGGCAAATTTCGTGCCATATTTGATATTCCTTTGTACTTCATTGAACTATTTTTCATTGTATTTTGTACTTTTAATGGGACTATCTTGTAATTGTCTGAAGAGGTCAAGAGCTGAAGTTGGAATTGAAGAGCGCACAAGCGAGTTGCAAGGGTCAGGTGAGTTATTTTATTTGAAAAACTATTGGATAGAAAGCTCTCCTCTCACCTCACTTATTTCATTGTCAACCGAGATTGTTAGAACCTGAGAGAAGTTTGTTAATTTCTTTTACTGCTATTCCAAGCCATAAACCTCTCATATATAACCCTTATTTCCCACAAATTTTCTAAGAGAATTCCAAGTTATTGTGAAGCTAGAGAGCAACCTAAAACATATGTTGTGTTTTGGAATTTGTGAAATGTCTTTTGGCTACGGTCACATGGCTTCATAATAAATATTATGTAAACATTTGATTTTCATAAAAGCCAAGTACACTTATAACAATGCAATTAGTTTCAAGTGAACATGTAAGAAGGGATTATCCAATAATTACAATTTTTCATATCAAATCACTCATTTTAAAGGTTACGGAAGGAGTTATCGATTCAAAAAATGTTTTTAAACAAGTCAGGGTACAATATAATATATATATATATATATATAGTTATTCTAGAAAGTTATGATGGTAAATTTAATTTGAAGCAATTATAATAAATCAACTCGATCATTTCAAAAATAGGGCTTTGGATGGAAGTATAAGCATAGTAACTTTTTATTGAATTAATTTTTCATAAATCCCACTGTTATATTACATGTTCTCTGTGTTCTTATCATGCATGCTAAGTTTTGTATTAATTAGATGTTGGTCACTATTCGATCTAAAAATCTATCTTTGATGCACAATTTTAAGTACAAAAATTTGAAATTTAAACATTTAATTGACGACATAGTTATTGATTTCAAATCATTTTAAAATTTTGCAAGCATGTAGAGTATGAGAAAAAAAAATATAATTCAATGGCAGATTTGTTAAAATTTGCACCCAATAAAAAAAAAAATATTTGGTAATGTAATATAACTTAAAATTACATCACGTATAACTTGAACTCATCTTTTATATATGTATGTGTGTGTTTGTGTGGACAAGATCAAGTTACTTAGTATAACTATAAATGATATTATACCACTTCGATATTATATATTGAAGTGATACCTTTTGGTTATTGTTAAGAGCTTCCTAAGAAGTTATTATATAATTTGTGTGATTTTCAACGAAAGTATTCTAACTTGAAAGGGAGTAATGAATTTGTGAAGAGCTACTATGAAAAATTCAAATTCTAAATGAATCCACAATTTAACAAGTATAAAAGGCTAAAACTATTTTGCTAGAAATTAAAGTGTCATGTAAGAAATCAAATTGAATTCTATATTTTAGATACTTGATTTGATTTAGGGGGATGGATCATATAAAATAGTGCCATGTGTTCCTCCCTAACACTCTCAGTGCTTCAACTTTTATAATATCTTAATGCAGGATGTCGCGAGTTACTATTTACGAGGTGAGTTCAAGGTTGATCCATTTAAAAAATGTGATATTGAGCACAATGAGCAGGAATCAATGATGGAAATAAAATGCACAAAATTAATTGTGAAGGTTTGGTAAACTTTATTCCTTAACCATTCAGAATTTCCATATATATATATATATATATAAACTCTAGCTTCTCCACCAACACTTTTATCATCGCCCAATAGAATTTGAAACCAAAACATGCTGATAACTACCGTAGACGTACTCAAAAAAAAAAAAAAAAAACCACCATAGACCGATAGACGTAGACCAAAACAAAAAATAAAGTAAAATAAAATAAAAGAAGAAGTGGAGGAATATGATTGCCATTAAAATAAGTAGGTGATGAATTTTAGAAGAAAAAAAAATCTTGTTTAATGCATAAAAGACATCAAAGAACGTATCCATTCCTTAAGGAATGATGTGTGTGCAGAGTCATCAAGGAATGATATGTAACAAGCACTTTTATACGATATCATCTAAGTAGTAAAAATAATCATATATTAAATTGAAAAATATACCTAAACTACCCTAAGGTCATTTATTTAAGTTCGATTAAATTAACTTATCATAATAATATCAATTCGAGGCTATCATATTAGTAGAACAAATATATTTATTACTCAACTTGACCAACAACCCATTTTGCACCCATTAAGAATTTAAATGCAACACAATCACTATGAAAATTTTCCTTTTACTCTTCATGTTGCTACTAGGGGTGAGAAAAGCAACTTAGACACGTCCAAAACCTATCGACATGAATCGATCCTGTCGAATACGATCGCCTCTGAACACTTCAATTGACAACAGGTTTCATTCATTAAACCCGACCATATTCGAGTTGGGTGTCATGCAAATCCTTAAACTCGACACTCTTGACTAATTTTTAAGCTTTTATGCATCTCCATTCCATTAGCCCTCTAGATTTCTCACCTCTCCATGGTTGAAATGTTGCACCGTATCATATTACCTCTATCTTCCTCTTTAAATTAAATGCAATGTAACTTATCCTTTTGTGATTCCATAATATAAAATTATTTATTTATTTTATTTATTTATGGGCATATTTTATGTTTATAAGTTTTTAAAATAAATAACTATCAAAATCTTTAAAAATATATTTAAAATTAAAGGAATTCTATTTCAAATAATTTTTTTTTTCTCTCAACATATAAGAATACGAATGCAAAAATGTTCCTGACGTGTCTGACACAAAAACGCCGGGTATTTTGAGGTGTTCATACTTCTTAGTTCTAAAATGAATGCTTTAAATGCATGGTGTCCAGTGTCCACTTCTGAGCCCCTTCATTGTGTCAGCCCGGCTCTATAAGACCTTAGCACACACTACTTTCAAAGGTGGAATCACTTGGGCTATCACTGACTCTCTCAAAGTCACCTCCATCTACTCATCACCAGGGCCTTCATGTTGAGAAGTGCTCGTATAAGACTTGTAAGATCTTAAAGCCTACCCTCATAGTGGCTGAAATTGAACCTCCAACAGGCCATGAGAATCTCTCATTACAACTTTACAGCTTTTATATATATGCACATGTAAATGATGTTTTTGTTCCCATATAATTACAGGTATATAAAGTGCAGAAGCATACCTTTGTAATGATAAATGGGAAAACTTTTATATATATAGACCTGGCCTGAAGGTTAATGAGTGCCTTAAGCCTGGGAGTAATGGGCGTCCACTTTGAATTAAAGATAAAGTAGAGATCACAGTTTGAGTTCATAAGTGTAAGTAGTCTCCAGGGGAATACTGTATACATGGTTTTCAATAGATAAGGAATTCCAATCCTGGTTCCTGCAACTAAAATTTACCCTCATTTATCTCTCTGACGATCTTAAACAAAGCACAATCCATAACACAACTCACCATAGCTCTTGATAATCATAATAATCACATATTAAAGTACTAGCATTATCAAATTAGTACCATACACTCGCACTTCGAACTTAAACCTGTAGTCATGCTAATTTTTCCAGATTTTGTATTGTTAGTACCAAAACATGCAGAAGTCCTGTGTAACCAGGAAAATTTGAATCAATTGCTGCTACAGAGGATAATATTGTAAGAATATTTGTGTTCTTCATTGAGCCTTGAAAATTCAATCATTTGGCCTTCCAAATCTAGGGGTGAATATCTGGCCAATTGCTTCAAGCGCAGAAACATTCCAACTCTCAGCATGCCTAACAATCTGTTGAATGAAAAGAGTAAACTACCTGTAATTAGCAGCAATTTTGGCCTACGCACCAGAAGTTCACACATGCACATTGCTTCAATAGAAACAGCTTTTATTTCTTACTTTAAACTCTTCGTCTAATTCATAGATTGTACTCCCATCTATGCAAATGAGGGGCCTCCATGGAAGTTTCAGGTAAGTCCTGCAGGCGGAAAAAAAAAAAAAAAGCTAATAATTAGGCTGGACCTACAGCTAGTGGTAAAAGGAATATTAATAGGCTGACGCAATCAAGGAGAAGTGTTTTTCTACTTCAAAGTGCAAGAAAATAATAGCTGTTTGTGGAAGTGAAGAGGCAACAAGCCAACAGTGAATCAATTACACTAGTTCCTTTGAAATATTTTCAGTTTCGAATCTGCAGTAGAATAATCTTGATTTGTCCCAAAACTAAATAAAAGCCCACACATGACCTCCTTCGTGCAAGGCATCTCATTTGGAAATGGCATTATCACATTGTAGAAATGGCAAATATATAATGGTGCAACAGATAGCACTTAATAATAGTTTTGATTTACATATTTATTTAGTGTGCCTGGCACACATCATAGTTGATAAGCACTGTAGTAAATTACATTTCTCCAGACATTGGTCTTGCTATGCAAAACAGTACTATATTACTTAGTAACTGCATTTTACATATTTTTCTATGGCACCTACCACACTGCATGGTCAATAAAGTAGTCAGCAAGCAAATCACACATCTCTCAGCATTAGCATGGATGTCCAAAAGAACAGTATAATGCAAAGCACATAAAGCAGAAATACACTTCATTGCACGAAGCCTCTAGAGTAAAGAATAAGTCTAGTGACAGTGGAAAGCAATAAAAGAAGTTCTAGTGGTGGATCTATTTGAAAGTGATTGCTCACCAATTACAGTTTTGCCATTTTAGAAAATTATGAAAAATGGTGTGAAAAGAGTTGTCATTAGTAGAATAGGTTTAGTAAAAATGATATCACAAATAACATACAACTCTAACAAAAAATTAGAATAGAATAGGAAAAATTACTGCATGATATGCAGAACAAACTATGAGTTAATGGGGATTAGCTTCTAAGAGCATTTATTTTCATTATTTTAAAAAACATATAAAGTAATCTACTATTTTATATAAAGAACAGTAACAAGTAAATTCTTAAACACCTCACAAATAACATACAACTCTAACAAAAAATTAGAATAGAATAAGAAAAATTACTGCATGATATGCAGAACAAACTATGAGTTAATGGGGATTAGCTTCTAAGAGCATTTATTTTCATTATTTTAAAAAACATATAAAGTAATCTACTATTTTATACAAAGAACAGTAACAAGTAAATTCTTAAACACCTCACAAATAACATAATAGAATAGGAAAAATTACTGCATGATATGCAGAACAAACTATGAGTTGATGAGGATTAGCTTCTAAGAGAATTTATTTTCATTATTTAAAAAAAAAAAAAAAAAATCTACTATTTTATACAAAGAACAGTAATAAGTAAATTCTTAAACACCTCCTTTCCCTGAAGAGAGCAAGTACAAAGAATATCTGAGCTTATTTAGCACCAAAACACACACACACAATTGACCATGTTAGGCACCTTAGGTTCCACGTTGCAAGCACAAAATTAGCTTTGGAATTGATACCCTGCAGTGAAGTCATATTATCAGACACTAATGAATTCCATATATGCCTTGATTTGATAATAAATTATGTGAATAGTGTTGTACAGGAGTAAAGAGCCCATGTTCCATATGCTTTAAATTCTAAAACAGACAACTTTACAAAGTCATTATAAAAGAACAAAAGGCAACAAGCAAAATAATGTGTCTTACAAAATCCTTGAAGATCTGGAAATCCATAGGGTTTCCATCTGGTAGATCTGGAGCTGACCTTAATGAACTAATGGGGGGTTCAAATGGGACATAACTCATTATTATGCGGCATAAAAAATTTAAATAAAACCAGATAAAATACAAACTCAACTGATTTTTTATAGTTGACTTCTAGGTATATGAAAGCTGGATTTGCAGAAACTGTACATCTCTTTTTCTAGAAAATTGCAGTTTACTATTTCCTTCAAAATACCCCAAAAGAAATTCTGTAAACAAAAGTCCGCCATCACTCAACACCCAAAAAAAAAATTGAAAATGGAAAAAAAATAGACAGCCTTTCATCTTCCATTTATTCATATACTTCTAAGTGAAACTATATGACTCAACTTGGCATCACAGAAGACATCCAGAATCTATACAGAAACCCATGCAAAACAGTATAAAAAAGGCAGATTTGTAAAATGGAGACAAACTCACAAATTCTTTGTTTCACATATTCTTAAGAACAATGTTAAGCTAAATATGGAGATAACTCATGTTTTCATGTTTCCATTGGATTTCATAATCTTAGCCTCTACCTCCATTAATGTGCAGATAGCCAACCGTTCCATTATTATAAATAAAATCAATTTTCACATAGAGAATGACTACCTTCTCAAGCTTTTGTAATCCAATTGATGGACAGTCAAAGAAAGGAACAAGCAATTTCAAGTTGCGTGAATACAACTCCTTACCTGAAGGTGATGAGCAGAGATATTAGTTTATCCTTCCCATAAATATTTGCACTTTTGCACACACTGGCAATTTTTAGTCACTCTCAGAAACTCAGAAACAGGAGAGAGAGAGAGAGAGAGAGAGAGAGAGAGAGAGAGAGAGAGAGAGAAATTTAAGGCATCTGGTATTATTTGGGTATGTCACAAAATCTGGTTAGATACTAGATACAAGGATCTAAGTTGAATTTTCACCTGTACACAAAATACAAAGATTGATGTGATAGTGTTACCTTATAAAAGGTCAATCACCTAGATACACAACTTGGACAAAATTTAAATATATCTGTCAGATTCAACAGGACAAATTTTGCTTCAAATTTAAAATATGTAAGTCAAAAGTCGAGCATGATTAACAAAAGGTGAGTAGGATAACAATTCTGACTAAATTCATAATTAGAGATGTTTGTTTTTTGGGGGTTATTCCATTCTTATAGATTCTTAATAAACTGAAACTCGGACATATCAAACAACCAATCACAACAAAAATTGTGAAAACATTCTAATTAGAAAAATACACCATTATTCTTCTTACCTCGAAATCTGATAGTTGGATCTTCGAAGATACAATCTTCAGAATAAATTGCAGAAGTGAAAACCCCTATTTCAGATGAAAAGTTAATATTACTGCACATTGCCAGAAAAATGCCTAATAGTTAACTGATTTCAATTCGAGTGAATTTAGTTCACAAAGAAAATATAGAGCTCTATATTTAGTTAGCAAAGTATGCCAAAGGCATAGTTCATCAGTGTATTTGGATGGAGAATTGTCCTAGTTTCTTAGAATTAGCAGTTCTTCATGATGTAAACTCTATTGTTATTTGATTTATAAAGTGTGTGTGCTTTCTTATCAAAAAAAAAAAAAAAAAATATAGAGCTCTTTAAAGCAGTTCAAAGACACGTGTGAGCAGATGCCATACAGAGAACTTACCATTTGTCGAGATTATACACTTAAGGTGGACAGATCTATAAGATCACTAAGACATCTCATTGGGGAGCTTTAGTGATTATTACCATTTAAGCTGAATACAACTCTTGGAATTGCCTCACTTTCTTTTCAAGTTAGTTCTCTAATTTCCCTTTTTCAAATCAATTCCTTTAACTAATTTATAATTTCGTTTTTTAACCCACAGAAAATTTTGGAGTGTAAGAAGGTACCTGTTACAAAGTAGGCATTCGCATAATCAGAATTGAGGATCAGTACAACATCATCAATGCCCGAAACTTCAATCTCTTCTCTCTTTTCATCTCTTTCTCTTTCCAGTCTGCAAAATATCAAATTATTTTATTGCTTTTTTTGGGATTTTGGAGATATCGCAGGTATTTCGGTCATTTTAGAGATTTCATAGGTATTTTGCTCATTTTAAAGATTTTTGAGATATTTTGGTCATTTTAGTGGTTTTTGAGGGTATTTGGTAATTTTAGAGATATCATGAGTATTTTGGTTATTTTAGAGATTTTATGGGTATTTTGCTCATTTTAGAAATTTTGAGAATAATTTTGAATGTCCAAGGGTATATTGGTAGTTTTGGAAGAGTAGGGGTATTTGCGTCATTTTAGGAATTTAATAGTATTTTGGTAATTTTGGAGGTTAAGAGGGTATTCAAGTAGTTTTAGATGTATTTGGGTCATATTAGGTTAAATGGGTGAATTACTAATTAAACTAGCCGTAGAGTCACGCGATGCGTGGGAATATATAAATATTTTGTAATGAGATGTAATATATAAAAATTAACAATTACTTCAAATATTATTTATTTTTTTAAAAATTTATACAAGTATTTTTCATCTTTTTATATCTACAAAGTACAAATATGTCAAACTATTATATTTTGTATGTTTGATTAATATTTTTTTAAGATGAACTATATTTTTCTAACTTCTGTTGTAGTGTGTTATATTTGATATACAACTAAATTTTATATAATTTATTACTCAAAATTGGTAAGTATATTCAAATTCATAGCCATGTAAAATGTGTTTTGACATAAACTCAAATTCCTATTTCTAAAAAACTAAGTATTAACCCAAATCAAAATTCAACCAAAGTTTTAAAAGGGAGAGAGAAGACTCTGTAATGGGAAATTAAAAAAAAAAATACCAAAACACATATTTAAATATAAAAAACCATCAACCTTAATCAAAATTATAAGAAAGAACAAAAATCCACAAGAGAGGGAGAGAGAAAGAGTATTTACAATTTTTTTGTGAGGGAAATATGAATTGAATGGAAAAAATGATATCAAATTTATACAAAATAAAATGGAAAGAAGAATAGTCAAAATATAATACAGAGAAAATGATGAAGGAAGTATGACAGTAAAGTAGAGAGTAGTGGGAAGATAAAGACAGTCAAGTAGAGAATAGTGGGGAGATAAAGAGGTAAAAATTTAATAGACCCTCACTTATACTAATTTCCATCAAAGACTAAATTGTCAAACACATGCGATTGATTCTATTCATGTCCACTACACACATTCATCAACGTGTCTATATACAAATCACGCACTTGCCATTACATTCATTTTATCAATGTTTTGAATTTCCACAAAGAATCAAAATAGTGCATATACGAATTGTAAGTGTGTGAGTCACTTATATTATCATGATGTTGTGGTCAAAGTTAGTGGCAAACTTATTGAACTCGACCAATTGTTTTTGCCTCAGAGAAGATGGCTATTAGCATTCCAAGTCATGAAGTTTAAATGGCAATGGGAAATTATCATAATGTATCAACTGCTATGCCCCAAAAATAGTAGTTGCTCCTACCTTCATTGCATCACATCAGCTATATCATATTATGTTTAATAAGGAAAAAAATAGAAAAATATGAAATTTAAAACTCAAGTATAGGAGTATTGTTATGTTTTGTCTAAAACTCATGTACACAATATTCTAGACCTTCAATTGGAGACAATTCCAAAAAGAAAATCAAGTAGTTGAAAGAAAGTAGCATAATCCAAAATCTAAAACTAAAAACCCAACTGTTGTTCATGTACACAATATTATAGATAGATATTCAAGAATTAAAAACCAATTAGTTTCTCCATTCGCATAACAATTAGCTTAAAGCTAGATACTAATGGAATTTTAAAAGAATTCAGTTTTTTGAATTTCCTCACTCCTAAAATCCCAAACAAGTTCTCAAAATCTAAACAATCCCCAAAGTTGTTTGTCAACCAAATAGGCCAACTAAGGTCCAAAACAAAAAAATTCCAGCCACAACACAACAATCTACATAAGCTAGTGTGCTTTGAAGAATTAGAGTTTCATTTAAAAAAGTTAAGATAAAAAGATTTAAATTGTTACACCCCAAGTTCTATACAACAAAAAAAAAAATTTAAGCTTCAAACTATACTTTGTTTTCTCTTCCATTGGCCCACAATTTCTGGGACACCAAACAGTCCAATTAAATAATAAACAACAAATTATTAATATAAGAAAGAGAAATCTTATATAGCTAATGTGTGTTGAACCATAGAAAGCAAATTATCAAGCACCACCCAAGAAAAACAACAAATTTATTCCCCTTTCCTTCAAAAGGTTCTAAGAAAAAATAATAATTACCAATTGATTGGTATGAACTTCAATAGAATAAAAAGCTTCCAGTGATTGCAAGGCTTAATTGTTGATATCTGTCAAGAAATTGACAAACAAAACAAAGATAAAAATGAAATTTAGGTCAACATATAAAACGATAGGAAAAGGAGAACAATAACGATTTATCTTTGATAAAAATGAATAACACGCTTACTATAAAATAAATACCAAAACGAAAAACATCACATTAAAGTTAATTATTAGATAGAAAAACATTATAGCAAACATATTAAAAGTAACATTCCTGCAATCTAGAGAAGTGTGAGGGATTTCACAATTTGCTCCAATACCAATGGGCTTGGTCTGCGATCGAATGCTATAAAAGATTTGTGCCCCCTCATCCTTTACCAATTGGTTGTTGGATGGATCGGTAAGGCACACGGTCCGACAAGTGGTATCAGAGCCAAGGTCATAGGTTCGAGTCGTTGGAGCCGCATTGTGAGGGAGGGATTGTGAGGGATTTCACAATTTGCTCCAATACCAATGGGCTTGGTCTGCGATCGAATGCTATAAAAGATTTGTGCCCCCTCATCCTTTACCAATTGGTCGTTGAATGGATCGGTAAGGCACACGGTCCGACAAGAAGGGCAACCATAAAGCAATTTATAACAAACATGATCAAATGCTCAATTCAAATCAATTTTGAAAAAGAGAAAACATATTTGAATAGTTTTGAGACCATGAAAACTCAAACTCATTCATCATGAAATCCCAAAATTGAATTACATTTTTTTTTCTAGTAATGAGATGGAAATAAATAAATAATAAGAATAATACAGCAATAACAAAAAGAACCATTAGTAGAAAAAAAAAAGTGGTTGAAACAATAAAAAAAAAAAATCAACCAAAAGAGAAACAAAATTGGAGAAAGAGAGAGAATATTGACCTTTTTGTCGTGGATAACTTGGAAAAAATAGGGGAGAGAGGTGTAAATGAAGTAATTAAGAAGAAATTTATATGAAAATTAAGATGGAAGAGAAAGGGTGGAAGTAGATGAAAGGTTGAATGAAGTGAAACTATTGAATTTAAGAAGATATAATGGAAAATTTTTTAAAATCTAAAGAAAATCAAATGAAAATTAAAAAAAAATAAAATTATTGGAGGGAATGAAATATTGAACGAAAAAGATTAATTGAAGAAGATGAAAAGTCGAACAAAGTAAGAATTGCAAATAAAAACAAAATAAAACAAAACAAAAAAAAAGCTGCTAAAGATGTAGTGCATAAAGAACTTTATAAAATTTATTACAAAACTCTATTATAATATATAGTATAGATATGTATAGACATTATTTTTGGTTTTTTTATTCTTCATTGATAATATTATTTAGTTATAAACATCTAAATTAAAGTAAACAAATATGTAAAGGTAAAATTATATGTAATGTTAAACCACCAAAGATGAATGTATAAAGTCAATAGTCTATTTATATATATTTTTTGTTAAACACGTCAGTAATATAAAAAATAGAAAGGTTTTAAATATTTAAAAAGCATTTTTAGTAGATTGTTATATATATATATATATATATATATAAACTCAATAGTTTATGTAACTTTTCCCATAAGATCAATATTGTTGGCATCCTTTATATTCAAAAAACACTGAAACACATAAACAAAGAGATTAATTGTGCATAATTGCAAGAGTATATACGTGATATTAGTATTCATTTACAACATATACATGATATATACATGATTCATGGTCAGTTGGTATGAACTGTAATAATTACATCCTCTTCAATGATAGCAGCGGCATTTTCAAGTTGCATTAGTAACTTAAAATCATCTTTAACAGTGAGGCCATCTCTCCCCTATAGCCTTTAATTTCATGCACACTTCAAGCATCGTTAGTTGCTATGAACCGTAACAATTACATCCTCTTTAATAATAGCAGCGGCAAATTTAGGTTGCATTAGTACCTCAAAATCTTCTTTAACAGCGAGGCCATCTCTCTGAACACAGCTACATTGGCCTTCTATAGGTTCAAGGTTGAACACAGCTACAAGAAATCCTAGGGAACTGGCGTATTTCACCATCATATCCTTTCTACAAAAAAGATTTATCAATGACATCATACAGACCAAACGTTGATTCCAAAAAGTTATGAAAATTAGTTAAGAGTTATAAACCTAAAGTAGAGATGCAAGTAAAATTAAAAAAAAAAAATCAACAGAGAGAGAGAGAGAGAGAGAAATAACCTTTTTTTACAAGAAAAAACTATGCAGAGAATGGAAGAGAATGACAAATTTATAGTGAAATGGTGTGAATAAGAAGAGACAAAATAAGAGAAGATGAAAGGAATGATGAAGAGTGATATTAAAGTAGATGATAGTGCGAAGATGAAAAGGTAAGGGGGAGATGAAAAGGTAAGGAAGGGAGAAAGGTTGGAGTAAGTGAAAATATTAAAAAAAAAAAAGAAGAAGTAAATGTTAAAAAAATTAGAGAAAAATTGGAAAGAAATAAGATAATGACGTGGTAGAAGTAAATAAATAAGTAGTTGGCTGCAATTATAGGGCTGAAAATTGTAAAAATTATTTTAAAATTGTAGGAAAAATTATATTACAAAAAAAAAAAAAAAAAGAATAACGTGGCAGCTGATGTGGCGCAACGTAAGAGCAGCAGCATTAAACGCTACGCTTCAACTTTTAGTAATACTAGTCGCAGACCCGCGCGTTGCGCGTGGTTATTTTTTTTTATGACTGTGTTATTATTTGAAATATTTTTGTAAGTGTTACTACTTAAGTTGCATTATATATGTATAAACAATATATTGTAGGATTCGTGATGGTAGAAGGTATTGTCTTGGAATTAGATGTGGAAACAATACAACTATAATGGTAGAAGGTATTGTGTTGGAATTAGATGTGGAAACAATACAACTATATTTGGCCTTGTAGTCAGTCAAGAGATGATATTCCATCTTCCCAAGTTAGTAAAATTTAATTAACTTAAAATTAGATAGAAATAATTTAATAAATTCAAAATTAGCATCATGCTAGGCGAAAACTTTAGAGGATTATAATAAGTTGTTTCAAGTGTTTTAAAAACTTGGGAAAAACTCTACATCCGTTCGGCCCCTAGGGAGTGTATAAATTGTTTTTTTTTTTTCAATTGCAATATTTGATTGATGAAGCTATAAATATTCATTTGCCTATCCAACACAGTACCCCTATTCAACTGTAAGTCAATAGAAATACGTTGAGTTGCAGGAGCATGAATATTGGTTGGATAATTGCGATTTCTCCTGGATGCAAGAATCATCCTTCTTCTCAATCGTGCATAATAAGAAGACTCCATAGTACCTATAAACCATCAGTTACTAATTGTCAATATAGTAAAAAATATTTTCAAATAAATGGTGGATAATATGAACAACCTACACAACCAAAAATAATATGACAACAATTTTAGAAAAACATTTCATTTTAGTTACAATTGACATTTGGACATACCTGAAGAAAACTTCCAGCTTTTTAACTTGCAATTAGATAGATAATCCTCAATAATTTGGTAGACAATATGAACAGCTTACACAACCAAAAAATAATATAAAAATGATTTTAGCATACCAAAACAGAATATAAAAATATTTGACCATGGCCTTTTCATTTTATTTATAATTGAGAGTTGGACGTACTTGACAAAACAATCCAGCTTTTGAACATTTAATAGAAAATCTGTAATCAACTGGTACAAAATATGAACAACCTACACAACCAAAAGATAATATAAAAAATATTTTAGCCTTCTTTTTTGGGGTGCATTCATTTTGTTGTCATCTATTTATAGTGTCTTCCGAGTTAATAAGTAAGTCCACGCATGTAACATGAAGGGCATTTTTATAAGACTATTTGGACATTCCAGCCTTTTATGCAAGTGCATTCAAAATGTAAATATAAATAAAATAATAAGCATTGTGGCTGCAAAACATAAATAAAAATTATGAGATATTTTTGCACCAGTCATGTTTTTCAATAGAAAATATCTTATCTCAAAATTTGAATATCATGTGGTTCTAGAGTATTTGGAACATATTTTATTTATAAAATTTCCCCATTTTCCCAACTTGTCTGGGTTTTAAATTCTTTTGTATCGTGGGAATGTAATTCAGTAAAATTTCATATTGAAAGATAGACACCATAGCTGCTGACATGACTCCATAGTACCTACCAACCATCATTTATTAACCGTCATTATAGTAAAAGATCATTTGAAATAACTGGTGGATAACATGAACACCCTACCAATAATATGAGGACTATTTTAGCTAAGAATTTCATTTTAGAGAGACCTGAAGAAATATTACAGCTTGTGTGAACTTGTAATTTAATAGGTAATCCATTATGATTTGGTAGTAACCAAAAGATAATATAAAAATTATTTTAGCACATGAAAAGATAATGTAATCTCAATTTTATAATAGCCTTTTCATTAATTGAGAGTTTGACATACTTTACGAAACAATCCAGCTGTTGAACTTGCGATTTAATAGATATTCTGTAATCAATTGGTACAAAATATGAACAACCTACACAACTGAAAAATAAAAATAAAAAATATTTTAGCATAGCCTTTTCATTTTATAGCTGTTCAACTTGCAACTTAATACATATTCCGTAATCAACTGCTAGGAATAATTTAAAAAATATTTTAACTTGAAGAAACAATCCGGCTTGAAAACGTGTAAATTAACAGGTAACTTGTGAGGACCTGGTGATTAAAATAGTAATCAGAACGATAACAGGTGTCCACATCATTCAACACCAACACCTTTAATGTGATATTTTTGCACCATTCATGTTTTTCAATATAAAATATCTAATCTCTAAACATATTACAATCTTGTCTAACAGTTATTTCAAAATCTGAACATCATGTGACTCTAAAGGATTTGGAATTTTCACTAAATTATTTTACAATCTCATATGACGATCATCTCAAAATTTGATTATCATGTGGTTCTAAAGTATTTCGAAAATTTTTAATATATAAAATTCCGCCAAGATAATCCATTATAATTTGGTAGAAAGCAAAAGATAATATAAAAATTAGTTTAGCACAACAAAAAATAATACAACCTCGATTCTATAATAGCCTTTTCATTAATTGAGATTTGGACATATTGTATGAAACAATCTAGCTGTTGAACTTGCAATTTAATAGATAATTCGTAATCAACTGGTATAAAATATGAACAACCTACACGACTAAAAGAAAATATAAAAAATATTTTAGCATAGCCTTTTCATTTTATTTATAATTAAAAGTTACAAATACTTGAAGAAACAATCCAATTTTTGAACTAAACACCCTACACAACCAAAAGATAATATAAAATTATTCAAGCATACCAAAAGATAATATAAAAATATTTTAGTATAGCCTTTTCATTTTATTTACAATTGAGTGCTGAACATACTTGAAAAAACATTCCAACTTTATTTACAATGGAATTTCCCAGCAAAGCAACTCATTCAACAATGTCCTTTTTTTTTTTTTTTTGGTTATTTTCTTTGGTTACACAAATTTCCCAGAAAAATTATTTTTTTAATAAAGAAAATGACGTGGCAACTGATGTGGCGCAACGTGAGAGCAGCAGAATTAAATTCTACGCTTCAGCTTTTAGTAATATATAGATTGGTAAATTCTACGCTTCAGCTCATATCAATGTTTGCAATTACAATCTATGTTTTGTGCAGCTAAATAATTTAACAAAGGAGAACACAATTCTAGTTGAGAAATTACGTATTGCTAAGATTATGTACAACAACATAGATGGTGACAACAAAGAGATTCTATTTTCCAATAATGATGCTATTAGTGCTACCTGTGCAAAAACATATGAGGAGGCAGCCACAGGGTCATTGGATAAAAGTCTCTAGGCAGGTATTCCTTGAATATTTTTAAAGTTGTATGATAAATGTATTTGTATGTCTTTAGATTGAAGGGAAAGTAGGGATTGTAATGTTCTTTCATAGATTATAGATTAAAACTGGCCATGGGCCAAGATAGACAGTCATGGGATTAGGCCAGAGACAGAAAATAGGCATTGATATCTTTAATTACTACCCTTAATTTTGAGTGCAATTGACTAAAGAATTAAGGAGTGGTTTGCTGTGACTTTGCTGTGACTTTTGATTCTCACCGACACACATATCATGTGTTAGCATAGGATCATAGTTGGCTGATGCTTTTGGTCAGATGTGAAGACAAATATATCATATATTTGATATGCACCCTAAACTATTTCAACATCAATAAAATTAATAATTGGATTCATATCTTATAATTGGGATTTAGAAGTCATGTAGATGTGGGGTACATATATGATTAATGCATTGATAACAATCAGGTTTTTTTTTTTTTCCCTCAAAAAATCAGGCCCAAAACTTGATTTAAATTAAAGACATTTCAATGTACCACTACCAAACTCCAATATACCAATTGATCAAGCCAAAATCCGGCCATACCCACTCCTAACAACCACTCAAACTCCAATATACCACTACCAAACTACTTTCCTCAGTCATGGAATATAAATAATTGAGAGAGATGAAAACTCACCTTTAAATCCCCTTGGAATGGATGAGCCGTGCCACCAACACTTTATACTTCACTACTTTAGAGTCTTACATTCTTCTAATAAGCCACAACACATTAAAAAAATGACACCTGAGATATTTCCAAATAAACAAAGGTAAAATAAAATAGTTTTTTTGGCAGTAAAATTGTAGCACTATTGAAACGTCATTCAGGCAATCTCACAAACACATCAATGGCATGCCAAGGATGCTCATCTAATATAAACACAAACACAAACAAAAGAAAAAAAAAGCGTCTCATATTAATATAAACAAAGCATAAAAGTTTTGCACCAAAAAAAAAAAAATTTGAAACAGAGAATAAAAGTTTTGCACAAAAAAAAAAAAGAATTGAGATGTAGAGATACCTCAACCAAAGCAGGGAGATTCTGTCAGTATTTATAAACTGTGTGAAAAGGAATAAAGGGAGGAAGGAAATCAGATAGGCAGCCGTTACTGAGAAACAGTAGAGCAGGAAGATGAGTAGCTTTCAAACTCTTTGTTTTCTCACACAATACCTGAACAAACTCTCTGTTTTCTCACACAATACCTGAACACTTCAATTTTTTTTTTTTTTTTTTCTTTTTCCTCCCTTTAAGCTTCCCTCTACGTTACATATTACAAGACCCTGAACTCAATATTTCAAAACCTTAAATGCAAAACCTAAACGCTTTCCTTTTTATTTTTTTCCTTTTTTCTTTCTTCCAAACAGCCTTGAACGTACCTTTTTTTTTTTTCTTTTTTTTTTTTCTTTTTTTTTTTTTTTTTCGTTTTTTCTTTTTTTCCTTTTTCAGCCCTTTAATAAGCTTCCCTCTATGTTACCCAATTCTTACGTTCAAAGATGTTTAAGTCTATTGATGACTGTGCAATTACCATACCAACATTTTTAAATCTTTTTTTCCTTTTTCATTTTCATTTTCTTTTCTCTTGTGGAACCAAATAAATATAAGATAGGCTGAATTAAATAGATAGTGGAATTAAATAAATAGATAGTGGGAGTAAATAAATAAGTAGTGGGCTGTAATTATAGGGCTGTGATTTATAGGGCTGCAAATTGTAAAAACCAATTAAAAATTGAAGGAAAAATTATTTTTTTAATAAAGAAAATGACGTGGCAGCTGATGTGGCGCAACGTGAGAGCAGCAGAATTAAATTCTACGCTTCAGCTTTTAGTAATATATAGATATATAGATAGATGGGTTGGGTTGGTAATAGATAATTAATTTATATGCAAAAAGGGTCATAAATAGATAAATGGGTAATTATACACCTAACCCATTTATGACCCAAGCCACCCATTTGCCACCCCTAGTTTTCAGAGTGCAGGCAACGACACAATGGGTTCTACGTACTTCTACTCAAGCTTGCACACATGCATGTTACCTACGTAAGCATACAATTTATATTCTTCCACTTCTAGAATAAATTTTTTAGTTTCAAGTTTTTCTGGTATTGGTCATAATTAATACCTAATACCACAAACTACAAGTCAATAATTAAGTAAAATTTTAATAATTAAATGGAGCTAATTTTTTCTTTGGAAATGTTATGTTATATCCATGACATACTCTTCAAATACGAGGTTGAGTATATTAGTGATATTGACATTCCAACTCCACCACTTAAAAAGTTAATGTTGCAGCAAAAGGAAAGTATGAAAAATATTATGAAGATGACACTGGAGATATTTTGCTTATATTAATAAATAAACTTGACAATAAAAATATATTTGAAGACATGTTAAAACACTGTTTGATACGATAATGGTTAACTTAAACATATCAGCAAGATCATCTAAAACATACAATCAACTTTAGATTGAGAAGTTTAGTGGTACCACAATGAAAAAAAGTGACAATGTCAATGTAGATGTCAACAAATGATTTGTTATTGCAAAAGATTCAATTGGTCTGTTCTAGATCTCTAAGTTTAAATAGTGAAGATATTGTTCAGAGAGAGAGAGAGATCCTCCTGCCAATTTGGCCACCAACACTGAGAGGGTGCACACACACTTCCTTTTTTTTTTTTTTTTTTTTAATCAATATATTTCGTATCATTTTTTTTTCCACTTCAAAATTTGATGTGAAGGTATTATATCTGAAGCAAGGTATTATTTATTTTTTAATTATTTATCATTATTTCTTTCCAAATTGTAAAATAATTTTCGATCCATTGACAATAGGGAATATTTAAACCTTGATTGTGAGTGTATTTTGTTTGTGTGAGACTATATATATATATATTTATTTATTTATTTATTTATTTATATAGAATCATACATCAACCCAGTATGAATTAATCTGCTTGGATATGTACCTTGTGATTTAAAATCTTAAGGTATCATGCCATTTCAAAATTTTATTGCCATATGAATTAATCCATTTGTAGAGTTTCATTCTGTTTCCAACCGACTTTAATCTACTCATTTCCATTGTCCTTCTCTCCCTCCTCAATCCAAACGGGCCGGGCCTATAGTACAGAGAAGTCTTCATGCAATAATGTATATATAATATAAAGAATGGTCTTCCAAGCTAAATCAGAAAGAAGCTACAGCTAGCTGTTTGTCTTCATTGATCAAGCTGCATAATCTAGCAGCGTGTTGAAAACTTATGATGACTTGGCTGTATCTTCTAAAATTTATCAAACCTCGTGGGCATTTTTGGCTACATGGCTTTGATAAGAATTCTGTTCACTATGCTACCGTTTCTTGTGGACTTGGCCATCATGTAATCAAACCTCAGTAACGGAGCCAATAATTTTATCCAAGGTGCCAAGCTAAATGGTAAAATTTCAAAATCTCATTCTAAGAAAACGGTGTTTTTTTTTTTACTTAGGTTCACATTTTTAGAGAGATCAAATTGAACTTGGATAAGATTATTCTGCATTGAAAATTTTGTCAAAATTTTAGGAGGGAGGAACAAATAATTTCAAAGATTAATTAGGATTTTGTCACCACTATTAATGAAAAATTTGAAATGCTAAGGGGGCCATAGCCCCCTTGGCCCCAACGTGGCTCCGCCATTGAGCCGAAGCTAGATGTGAGTAGAGGCAATATCTAAATCTTACGTGAGATTTAACAAATTATGTACTCCTATATAAGTAAACCAACATTGAAATAATAAGTCTGTTTTAGTCTCTAAAATTGAGTACGTGGGAGATAATTTTTAGATATGGAAAAAAATAAAAGCTATTTTTTGCATAAAGAGTACTAATCACTTATCTCACATTCCACGTGAGAAATTGTTAAATTACATGGTCAAGTATCTTTGAATATACAGTGAATAAATTTTTTTTTTTTTATAAATACCTTTAATGTTAATATATTTTCAATTTTAGCCGTTGTTTTTATTTTGATATTATATAACTGGTTTTAGAGCTTTTACTAAATTCCTCTTACTTTCAGCCGTGTTTTTAGTGTCAATTTTTTGTCATGACCTCATCAAACCTTTCACTCATCACAATCCCCACTCCACATGCTCCAAAGCTTTTAGGCTTCACGTTAAAGTGTACTTTATTCTTCGACAAAAAAGAAAGGGCACTGTTTATTACTTTGCACTGCCCTATTACAGTCAACAGGCACACAGATTTTTTTTTCCCCAACTGAAATTGTGACTTGTTGAAGTGAAATGGTGACTTGAAAGTCAAGTGTTACCATTTCAATTAAAAGAAAATGGCTAAAATGCAAAACTGACTTTTTAAGTTTCTTCAAATTTCATTTCCTTTATTTAGTTTTGTTTTTGTTCATTTCAATCCTCTAAGTTTCTGATTCATTCAATTATAGCCTTTACGACAACTTTTGTTAAAATTTTTAAGAAAAAAAAATGGAAAGTACTTTTCAATCATTAATTGAATTTTTTTAATTAAACAAATTTGAAGAAAAATTTAAAAAATTAACCACCGCATATAAAAAATTTCTTCCTATTTATGAATATATAATTCCTACACACAATATGGATCCAATTAACCCAACTGGAAAAAAAATTTGCTCCCAAATAAAGTATGGCAAAGAAAAAAAAAAAAAAAGAATCAAATTTTTCTTACACACAATAATTATCATGGTGCTGTGATAGATTCATATCTATGGCATCCATATTCGAATTTTATATGCACGTTAATAAAGAATGGTCTTCCTGGTGCCATTCTAAAGAAGCTAGATCTCTCTATATCTTCATTGATAATATCAATTTGATATGCAGCGTCAAGGAAACTTATGATGACTTGGTTGTTTCTATAAAACCTCTGTCAAGAATCGTCCCATCAACTTTCTGCAGTGAAATAGAAATGCACGTAGGTTGATCTTTTTAAATTCAAGTTCAGTACAATTAGGAGGAAAAAGCCATAGTCCAATCACCAATGATAATCTCTCAAACCATTAGAACTGGGGGTTGCAGCGTACTTCATTTGCTGCATTCTACAATTAACACATACATTGAAAAAAAATGAGGCATTTTCATTTCTCCTTAATGTTTCTCATCCTCTTTTTTCAAATTTTCGCTTACTATAGAGCAAGAAAGGTAGGGAGTACTGACTCTGGCACTGAAACAGAAGTACTCTTACCTTTCAAATCCTCTGTATCTGATCCACAAAATGCTCTGTCTGGGTGGAATCCCCAAAATAAGTTATTCTCACTGTACTTGGTTTGGGGTCAACTGCACCAGCAATACAACAAAAGTTCAATCACTGCACCTTAGCAGTCTGGGACTCTTTGGTATTATTCCTCCTCAGCTCTCCAACCTCACTTCCCTCATAGCTCTAGACTTTCAAACAACTCCTTTTTTGGTCAAATTCCTTCTGAGCTTGGCCATCTTACTAGCCTTCAGCATATAATTCTCGTGGGGAACATAATTAATGGCACAATTCCTAACAGTCTATCTCATTGTCGTAGGCTTCAAAGTATAATGTTTCAGAACAACAAACTTACTGGTCATCTTCCTCGTGAACTAGGCCGACTTCATGGACTGAAATTTCTTGACGTGTCCATGAACAAATCTTACTGGTGTAATTCCCTCTACTTTTTGGCAATCTCTCCACTCTTACCATTCTCAACATAGCAAGAACTCAGATATCTGGCAAAATTCCAAATGAGTTGGGCCGTCTCAATAATCTTGTCACTCTTCAACTCTTGGAGAATCAATTAAGTGGTGAGATTCCCTTTTCAATTTTCAACGTTTCCTCCCTGAAGTTCTTATCTCTCACACTAAACAGGCTACTTGGAAAGTTTCCCTCCAATATAGGCCATTTTGGCAAGCAATCATCTGGAAGGACCAATACCAAGTTCTTTATCCAATGCTTCATATATTGAACACCTGGATCTCTCTTCAAATAATTTCACTGGGCATATTCCTTTACTTGGTAACTTGAAACATCTTGTCCAGCTACTCCCTGGTGCGAATAGTTTATCTTCTACAACAAAACTGAATTTCCAAGTATTTGATTCCCTTACAAACTGTACCCTGCTAAGGAAAATCCTTCTGAATTCTAACCAATTAGCTGGTGAACTTCCCCCTTCTGTTGCAAATCTCTTGATCAATCTCCAACATTTTTGTGTTCATGATAATTTCTTGACCGGTAGCTTCCCTCAAAGATTGGAAATGTACCAAAACCTTGTGTCCTTATCAATTGAGAAAAAAAATTTTCAAAGGCAAAATACCAAACTCCATTGGAAAACTTCAGAAACTAGAAAGACTTATGATTATTGACAATTTGTTCTTTGGAGAAATTTCGGATATCTTTAGCAATCTTACGTGGCTACATGAGCTAGACATGGCAAACAACCGGTTATCTGGTAGAATTCCCATGAGTAAAGCATCATGCCAGCGATTAGAGATGTTTGTTCTAGCAAGGACAGCCCTCAATGGCAGCATTCCAAAGCAAATTTTTGAGCTTCCCCAGCTAAAATTTTTGCTATTGGCAAATAACAGTTTAAGCGGTTTTCTGCCCAACGAATTTGGCCATTTGAGACAGCTTGAAATCATGGACATTTCTGGAAACCAGCTATCTGGAATCATTCCTGCAATAACCAAGAGATACTCAATTTTGCAACGTCTTAACATTGCAAGAAACGGGATAATTGGCTCAATACCAAAGTCACTGGAAAATCTAGCAGCACTGGAGAGCTTGGATCTTTCTTCCAATAATCTCTCTGGCCTAATCCCAACAGAATTGGAGAACCTTAATGCTTTGCAGATGTTAAATTTGTCTTTCAATAGCTTGGAAGGAGAAGTACCGAAAAATGGTGTCTTTGCCAACATCAGCAGGGATTCTCTCCAGGGAAACAATCAGCTCTGAGTATTTGACCATGAGACTGCAGAAAAGCTTAGAGTCACTACTTGTGTGACAAAAACAAAATCGAATTCAGATTTAGTGCTCAAAGTCATTATTCAAACCTCTTCTTTCATTGTGCTTGTGTGTGCATTGTGTTTATTATGTGCAGTGATCACCAAAAAGAAGAGAAAGACAATAAACAATGAAAGTTCATCATCTGAACTGAAGGGCTTACCGCCAAGGCTATCTTACTCTGAAATCCAGCTTGCAACAAACGGGTTTGTCACAACAAATTTGATAAGGAGGGGAGCTTTTGGGTCTGTTTATAGAGCTGTTTTCAGTGCTGGTGAAAGTGGAATCCACACCACAGTTGTAGTGAAGGTTCTTGACTTGACACAAAGCAAAGCTTCCAAGAGTTTTGATGCAGAATGTGAAGCTCTCAGAAACATCCAGCTTCAGAACCTTGTTAAGGTCTTCACTTCTTGCTCCAGCATTGATCACACTGGAGCTGAATTCAAGGCTTTAGCTATGGAATTCATGTCTATTGGTAACCTGGATAAGTGGTTGTACCCAAAGGATGTTGAGTGTGGACCAACTCTGACCTTGACCCAGAGACTAAATATTGCCATTGATGTAGCTTCTGCATTAGATCACCTACATCATGATTTTGACCCACCTGTAGTCCATTGGGTTAGCAAGGTTTCTCTCCCATGATTCATCACAGAATGGGAGTAGCACAATTGGACTAAAAGGCTCAATTGGTTATATTGCTCCAGGTATGTTGTGGATCTTACTTTATGAAACTTAAAAAGATTTAGTGATTACATTCACAGTTCAAACAATGTTCTACTCTACCTCGCTTGCTACATTCGACCCCAAAGAACATATTAGTAAAAAAAATTTAAAAATTAACACCCTATGTTTCTACACTTTTTCCCCAAGCTTTTATCATTTCTGGTTGGAAATACTTGATCCTAATATCCTAAAATACTGTTATCGAGTATGGCTTGGGTGGAAAGGCTTCAACCAGTGGGGATGTCTATAGTTTTGGGATACTGCTGCTTGAGATAATCATTGCTAAGAAGCCCACAGATGGGATTTTCCAGGAAGGTTAACTAGGCAAACAAGTTCATCTCCGAAGTGCATGAGAGTAAAATCTTGGATATTGCTGATCCAAGGCTTTTCAAGGATAATGAATCTTTTTCGCAAAGCAGCAGTACTAATTATTCTTCTCGGGAAGATAGCAGCAATAAGAACAAAAACAACATTGCTTTCAGAGGTGAAGAGTGTGTGGCTTCTATGGTGAGAATTGGACTGTCTTGCTGTTGATTCATCGAAAGAATGTTTTACTATGGAGAAGCCTTATCGAAGTTGTAAGGAATTAAAAGATGTTCTAGAGGATGAAGCATTGCACTAAATCTATTTTGTGTATTTATGTTTGTTTCCCAAGCTGTTTGAAGCTATAAGTTCTTATGATTAGAACTGCAAATTGATATGAGGATCTCTTTAATGGCCAGTTAATTTGATCATATGTCAAATTTTATCAATTCTATTTTCTTTATCAATCCCCCATATTAAGAAAGTTTGAAAAAATTTTATGCGAATATATGCTAAAACGCGTGAATGCAAGAAGATAATTGCTTAGGCCATGTCATAAGGGCATCATATTCTTCATTCATAGGTGCAAAACAGTGTGGGAATTGGGCTGCAATTTTATATTAGGGAGGTTATTTGGTATAGTAATCAAGTTACCATAGGATGTTTGTTTGTGCCAGATAAGGATGTAGTATGAGAAGGTTCTGGTTGGGAAATATCTTGTGTAGAAGTGGCTGGTGGAGAAGGATAGGCATGCCGGGAACTAGTTTCTGCAGAAACTAGTGGAACTGAAGGTAAAGGTGAAGATTTCAGTACAAATAGAGTAGAAGACGATTGTGTAGTGGAATTAGATTGAGTAAAAGGCTGAAGAATTGATTGAGAACAAGAGTGCAATAAAAAGGTATGCCAAAGAGTAGGTGAGGGAGAATTTGAGGGAGGAGCACTAGATTGTGAGGATGAAACTTATGTTAATGCAGAAAAAACATGTTTATTAAACAAAACATACCTGGTAACAAATTCTGTGAGAGTGAGATTCAAGACATCTGTAACCTTTTGAGTAGGGAGGGTAACCTAAAAATACACAAGGAGAAGTGTGAGGTTGAAATTTGTGGGTCTTACAAGGCTTAAGAAGAGGAAAACAAGTACAGCCAAAAACTTTCAAGTGTAATAAATCTGGTTTGGCCTTAAAGAGGAGCTCCCAAGGTGAAAGATTATGGAGTAAAGGAGTGGGTAGTCTGTTTATGAGATGCTCAACAGTATAAATAGCATATGACCAATAAGTGGTAGGTAGTTTTGAGTGAGAAAGCTTGGTCAAATCACACACAACAAGATGCCTATGTTTCCTTTCAGCCACTCCATTTTGTTGGGGTGTGTGAGGGCAAGATAATTGGTGAGTAATACAATGATTAGAGAAAAAATCATTAAAGGCATTAGAAGTGAATTCACCCCCACAATTCAGATCTAAGAATTTTGATTATGTGATCAAGATGATTTTCGATGGTGCCTGTAAAATGTCTGAAAGTAAATAGGAAATCAGATTTCAATTTCAACAAAAAAATCTAAGTAAACTTGGTGAAATCATAAACAAGTACAAGATAATATTTAAAACTATTGATGATTGTACTGGAGCTGGACCACATACATTAGTGTGGATTAATTCTAAAGGTTTAGAAGACTGAAAAATCAGATTTAGCAAAGGTAGTGTCTACAATGCATATCAGAGTTATTTACAGTACATGATTTTGAAAGAAAAGGAACTGCTAGAGCAAGAACTTTATGACTAGGGTGTTTTAGTCTGTGATGGCATGGCATCAACTTTTTGGAAAGAAACCTATTTACAGAATTTACACAAAGTTTGATTCTTTGATTGGGTAGATGAACCAGGACATGTATTGAGATGTGAAGGTGATGAAGATGCAGTTGATGCTTAGGGTTTTGAGTAGATTGGATAGACTCCATTTTCACTCAAATTCTCGTAGATTATTTTCCTGTTTGAATATCCTGACATTGGAAATTACAACATCAAAATGACAATTGTTACACAAGCATAATTTGTGAACTGAAAGTAGATTAGAAGCAATACTAAGCACATGTAACACATTTCTAAGTTGGAAATTATGGTATTTAGTACTAAGAGAGGCATTACCTATATGAACCTTCCTTCTCTACCATGGTTATGTGAATTTCTTGCTCGACCTTGATTTCCTCCCGAATTCAGACACATCTGTATTTGTGAATGATTCACATTCTGCTTCGGGTTTGATGAGGCATACATTGCCATAGAATGCAAATTTCCTTCAGCATTTTCAATCAAAGTTTTTTCATATGAATTATTAACTTCGAGTCCTGATTGCAGAAAAAAAAAGTGAGCATACTCCTTAGGCAAGCCTCTAAGGACTATGCAGATTAACTCTTCGTTATCCACTGTAACACCAACTACTAGTAATCAATCTCTTGCAGCTTTAATTCTTTGTAAGAATCCATTGATAGTGTCAGTGCCTTTTTGCTATATTTTGTAGTCCAATCTTCATATTCAAGATATTAGCCCGCGAAGTTGAAGCAAATCGTTGCTCCAAATTATTCCAAACTTCTCTAGCATTGTTGATTCCAACCACCAAAGAGAATTCTGAAGGCTCTGCTACCATGTGAGATTCAACGAAGGAATAGAGAAATTTAAAAGAAAATATCTAAATGACTGTATTAGCTCAGAAAGTCTGTGTTAGAATCATTTTTATATAGTCATTTGCAGGATTAGAGTCAGTTACAGATCTAACAAACTATTAGAGACTAAAACAGTAATCTTAGTGTTAGTTTTTACAAGTGCATTGCACGTGTTGTAAGTTAATTAATATCCAAGACTGAAATGGCATTGTTCTCTTAAGCCATTCCTTTCATTAAATGAAAACGTGTCGCGTGGCTCTCAGTTTTAGTAGGAATGCAGTGCTATTTAGGTTAACTGTCATTTATCTCTATCTCTATCACAAGATTCATGCTCCCCTAAATGCTAATTTGGTTGTTACTGCTAAACAGCCTTGAAACTCAAAGCATAAAGCATACATCCAAGTAAACCACATGGAAACTCAAAGCATAAAGCATACATCCAAGTAAACCACATGGAACTGTGAATATCTTACTGCTACATTTCAATGAATCAAAGACTCCAAGGTAGTGTCAAATCCCTAAGGCAGTCATAAAATTTCGTAAATCAGTGTACAAGTATTTTCAGATGTTGAATTTCACTATAGTAATTTTTTTTCAATGAAAATATTTATAAGTATCTCAAAACTAGGAAGGTAAACCAAAAAACTATCTGGACACAGGCAAAGGCTTCCTACATGAGAACTTTTTGGATCAACTCAATTCAGTAATGTAGAAAAAGGAAGAAGAAGTTAAAAGAGGAAAAAGAGATGAGGAAATTGGAATAATTTTCATTATTTGAATGAATGAAGTACATATGGATATTTTTACATCTATGCCAATTCAATTATGCACAAGAAGAGGCAGGATTGCAACTGCACAACTATCTTCAACTTTAACAACATATAACTCTTTCAACTGTAAACTTCATTAACAGAAACATAACTATTCTGTTGGTGAGCTTAGGATGGTTTGCTGAGCAAGTGGAAGGATTGCAAACACTGCCTCCAAAACAGGTGTTAAATATTGACCCATTCTCACACCTCACAAATAAAGGAAGTAGTAGATATTTTGAAAATAGAGCAAACACTTCAGCAAAATTTCAACCATAATCTATTGCCATAATATTATGTCGGTACCAATAAGTACCAAAAGGCACCTGCAAAAGGCTTTTACAATTATGTCTTTGAAGCAGATTAGGACACCCTTGTTATTGTACTTTTGGCCTATGCATTACTCTCTTGGCCTTTGGTATTGAACAGCATGGCTGGAAAGACAGGTAGTATCATGGTGGGAGTATTATAATTGCTGACATTCTGGTTGTTGCTGTTTTTTCTTTCCATAACTTCAAGCAATCCATGAAATTTGAAAAGTAGAGACATCATGGTGGACATAATTAGGGATTTTCAGCACCAACATATTTCAATGCACCTGTTGATATTGTCTCTCCCTTAGTCACAATTGTTGTGGTGTCAACTTTGGGTATGCCTCTGGCTATTTTTCTGCTTTGACTTATTCTCTGAAAAGCATGATGGATGATCATGTGTTGCCTCAGGACCTCCTTGCTTGTGTGACACTGGGTCAGACACAACAATCTGCACTAACAAAACAGGCACCCATACATAAAACAAGATCAAGGTAACATAATTTTTCCATAAAGAAGCAATGAGTCAAGATAATTCTACATAATAGCATCAAATGTTCTTAATATAATGCAAGAAGCAATTGATTTAAACACAACTAGTACTATTTACAACATTGATTCTGAATTGCTGTGAAGATTTCTGGTAGCCCTGCCAACAAAGCTATACTTTCTTGGGATGCCTTTGATTTCAATATGAATGAAATCTATAATCCATGATGAAGCCTTTAATGCAGAGAAAAATAGAAGTGGAGTCTTGGCAAAGAGGAAGAGTTAGAAGGCTGTTCACACCTAGAAAAAGGGTTGTTAGACTAAGGGAAACAAATTCAGGGGACTGCTTCTAGCTAGCCTTTAACATAACATAAGGGTAAAAAAAGAGCGCCTCCCTGGGCCCCCGGCCGCCCCCCCCGCTGCCGGCCCCCGGGTGGCCAATGCATAAAATAAGTCTAAACCAACTAAAAGTTAAGCTACTTCAAAGTAATTATTAGTTTTACTAAGTATCAAAAACTCCTACGGAAATTCAAAGGAAATGTCATTCTTCATTGAATTTTATTAGGAATACAGTTGGAGCAGTAAAAGACATACAAGATTGAGGGTGAAATTCATTCATTCAAGTGGATAAGAAGTTATGAAATCATTAGTTTGAGAAGCACAGTAAAGAAATCATACTTTAGCGGATCAAACAACTTGGTCCAACCTGACTAACCATAATATCAGTCCATGATTGATCTTATTTATGTGTTCTCATGTTTGACAATTTACTAATGTAGAAGGCCTAAAATCACACTAACTAAAATTACAATGAAGCATAAGCAAACCAAACTCGAAGCAAAGTGACCTCATGATTACTCCCATATTGAAAGCAAATTATAAGGCCAACAATTACCAAAAGCTAGGAAAAAGAAACACACACACATTTACTAATGCACAATTTACAAGAATGATGATGATAGGTATAGGAATCTGTTTCATCTGTTGGATAATAGATATAGAATGATGATTAATTGTCAACAAAATAGACTATAAATTTAAGTTGCTTCAATAAGAAGAAATTTTCAGAATGCTCAGCTCTCAAGGTATTGCAACAATTTTAATGTTATATTATATCTTAGGTAGAATAGCAACTCTGGCAAGAAAACAACAATACCACAAAAGGAAGATGAACACATCAACTGATGTCAAAGTAAACAGACCATGATGAAAGGCAAAGCAAAGGGAGGCCAAGGTAGCCGTTGCCTCCCATGGGATTGAAATTTCTTATATGAAGTAATCCTTTGTATCATACGCCCCAATTCTTCTAATATCATACACTGGTTCCCTTGAGTTTTTGCAGATATCACAACCACTTAATCCCATTCAACAGCTAGAGGTTTTGATAGGGTTAAGGTAACATTAATGGTACACCAAAAAAATTATTGATCTTTATCATGAAATTTTTGCTTGCCCTATAATTTTATTTCTAGACATACTTTATCCTAAATACATATTTCCTTCAAAGAAGTTATTGTCCCCCTAACAAAAGACCCTAGGTTATATTATTGAAAAAAAAAATGTGTTCACTATAGAGAGGAGTTATACATAAAATTGGCCTAGATAGGACAGCTAAGCAAGAAGAGAGTAATTTATATGTATCATCAATTTTTTTTTAAAGATATTCCAATGTTGAGATAATGAAGTTAATTAATTTCATGACAAGGTGATTATGATAAGCTGCAAACCAAGAGTGCTAATTTATATGTTATTGCTTTTAATTTTGGGTGCCCTTATATGCCCTGGCCAGGCAGTAAGAATCGTGTGACCGGGCCACTTACAAGCAAACTTGTGGACAATCACTTATGACAAGGCTTGTTTCAAGTGACGGTTTTATCAATCTATAGCTCAAAGTAGGTTTTAGTTTGATTTGCAAGAAGGTTAGTCATACTTTGATAAAGTTTACTTTTTTTTAATTCAAGAATATCCCAAGCAGAGTAACATACGAAGTAATACTTATGAACATACCTCAATGGCCTATGCCAATTCTGTGAGGGCAATCAGGTACTTGTATTTAAATTGAAGCTTGTCTTTGCCTTTTTACTCACTTGCTAAGAGCATTCATCTTTTCTGCAAACAAGTTTGCATGTTTTCAAAGCATAAAGCTCCTTCATTCAGATAAAAACATCTGGATCTAACGTTAACAGTTTAACTTATCAGCCATTGTCCTTGTTAATATTTTTCTTTCATGCTCTCTAATTTTGGGTTATTCAAAGCAGATAATCAAATTGATAAATTATCAAAACCCACATCTAAGCTTCTCGAAATATACTTTTTCTGTTTGGCCATTTAATGCATTTCAAATTACATAAGCATTTTCTATGTGACCATGTTTATTAGATAATGTGGTTAAGATAGTACCACCATAGTTATTCTTCCAAAATGCACAAGCACCCACAAACAGCCTTCTGGCACATGTAGAAAGGGTCCATTTCTACGATTGCAATATAATAATGCCCTAAATTTAAAATATATATATATATATATATTCTACATTAATTAATTTTATTACAAGAAAATCAAAGCATTTAAAATTATGTGTATTTTCATTGTAACTCATAAATATGATAATATAGTCGCCATATAGGGAAAGAATATTGTAAATAACAAACACAGCTGAACAGAAAGTATATGACAAAAAATTGACTCACAACTACATTTCCAAAACACTGTCATCCTGTATAGTAAATTCATTTCTGTGCTGATGCTTCTAGGGTGGAGAAGGTCTGTATATAACAACATTAAAAGGTTCATTCAGTTTCAGCTAACTATATATGAATGTTGCTGTCCTTGCATCAACCTTCTCGTAAGGTCCCACTAACTGCAGTCCAGCCATTATGTGTGAACCTAATAATGGATACAATGAGAGCTACAGCCTTGGTCACTGAGCTACCCAACAATGACAGCATGGTAAAGCCATCTGTGGGTCCATCAAAGCCATTTGTAACCAGGGTAATGACAGTCTAACTTATGATAAAATTTAGGGCAAGATCTATCTTTGGTGCAGATGAGAAAGTGAAGAAAACACTCATTTTTAAAACTTTTCATTTGTCTAGTCTTCAATAAATTTAATGCCTAGGCAACTAGAGAAGAGGGTTTATTAAAACAACAGACTGTTTTTAATAATTCTAAGGTTTACCATAGTCCGTCAACTGGTGATGGTGGAGTTTCTACAGCAGTTTGCCTGTGTTGAGAGGCTAAATTGGGGGTAATGTAATGCTTGCTTTGGACTTGCATCTTTCTGTTGACCAATTGTAGGCTCTTCAAGTGTATTCCAGTTTCTGGAGAGCAACTAGTGAAGCAAAGGTTCTCAGCTTCTTGGAAGACTAACCAATAAGTCCAATCATTTGTAATGCGTGACTTTATGCATTAGGTGAAGTGAAGGTAAAATGTAGTGCTAAGGGATATCAATTCGAGAGAAAGCTTCCAGTTAGTCTCGAATGTAGGATATGTTCAAGTACGCAAGGAGAAATAACTGTTATTTGTTTGACAATAATAATATAAACTTTAACAAAACAGCAATACAGAAGGCCTTAAATCATACCAGCTAAAATTACAACGACATCAAATTATATTTCCAATTACAGAGTACTAGTATGCTATCATGTGAACTTAGGGGCAACAAACTATATTTGTACATGAGTTCCTTCAAAAGGAGCAACACCAAGAGAGGCTGGACACATGATACCATATTCTGGACCTTAGCATGTAATGAATTTTCAGAACTGGTCTTAACAGCAATAAATTGATAGACCAAAGTCCAAATAGACATATTTTGCCAAAAGTAAATCACATCTCAGACAATATGGGGTAATGGGCAAGAAACATACTCATGTCCCCCATGATGTGTAAGTGACTTAAGAGAGAAAAAGAGAGAGATCATGAAAATCATGATACAGTGAACTTCTATCAGCTTGTTTTCATAACTTTTGTTCTAAAAAATTGATTATTTTTTAATAGTATTTTAAAAGTCTAACTTTCTTTTTGAAAATAATATTTTTTGTAGAAATAATACCTCCTTATTCACATAAAATTAAAACCAAGACCTTAATTCCACCACGTAATGATTTGGTAGGAGGTACAATTTAGTCATAAGACCATACCTTACTTTTTAACCATACAAGTTAGGCTCAAATCATCCAATAATCCTAATTCAGCTACAACCTACAAGTAACCTTTTAAGTACAACCCACTAGATATTGATCTTCATCAATTTAAAAAATCATATGCCACTTGAGAAAGAAAACGACTTTCATATTATGTTGAACAAAATCAGTGAGCTAAGAAAGCCAAAAATATTTTTTTAGATTATTAGCAGCACATACTTGTCCATTGACATTTAAAATTTTTTTTCTAAAAAAATTTTAGAAAATTTTAACAATTAAAAGAAACTGAATATAGCTGCATATTAAATGAATAATTTCTTTGTATAGTTTATTAGATGCCAATATATTACTCGTACCGTACATTCACCTTATAACTTAACATTTTTTTGTTTTTTTCTAAAACAACTTAAAAGTGCTTGTCAAATGACTATTTCTTTCATTAATTCTGGTTTTTCTTTTAAATAATGTCCTTTCAAATTGGATCGATACCCATGATGTGAATGAGCCAGTTAATTTGAGAGAGAGAAGTGATAAAATAACTAACAGATGTAAATGAGACAACAAAACTAAGGGAGGAGACATACCTGACATTTAAAAACATAATAGAGAATGTTTCAATGTACCTTGGCATATTCTTAGAAGTTCAATCAAGAGGTTCTCATTTCTTTGAAAGTAGATATGGATTGAAGTCAGCATCCTACATGCAGCATTGGCGGGGAAGGCCATCATTGCTGTTGTCGGAAAGTTTACAGGCAAATGAAGATGAGTGATTTGACCACAGCGCCCATCTTATGAGGCTGTGGGCTACGTTATTATCAAACCCCATCCATAACTGAGGAAGAAGCCAAAGCCGAAATATCCTTCATTGTGCTCTTCCATTCCCAGCCAGGCTTGCAAGCTGGATTTACAATGAAGTTGATGATATTTTCTGCAATCCTTAAGATAAATCCTCAACAACGAGCAGACAAGATCAATATTATCTCTACAACAGATTCATCCGACTGCAAAAAAAGGAAGAGAAATAGCAATCAAATTGTGTAATCTTTATTGTATTTACTGAAACTCCTCTCGTGAAATGTAAGAGAGTTCATTAATTAATTCAGTCCATAGTAACATTTTATCAAATACTTGGGAGTGTTCATACTTGGGATTATAAACATTTAAAAAAAAAAAAAAACAGTTTCAATATTATTATAGTACCTTGGCATATATCTTTGAAGTTCAATCAAGAAGTTCTCATTTTCTTCAATGATGGACTTGGGTTGAAGTCAGCGTCCTCATTTAGAAAGGGCTGGGCCATTGAAGATATCGGCGTTGGGATGGTGTTGGTCGGGTGACATTGGTGTTGTATTTCCGGTACACCAATAGGCATATCTATCCTCTCATTATTTTGGTCTTCAGTTCCCTGTGTTGTCTCAAGTGATCTCACGTATGAGTCATACTGTTTGTTAAGACGATGGGCTAGTTGGTCTATGTTGGCTTTAGTGTTTGAAAACAGAGCATCCTCCCGTGCATCCAAAAGAATATTCATAGCCAACACTGCATACAGTGTGAATTCATCTTTGTTCACTCTTTCTGCCAGTAATTCCTTTGGGGGATCAATTATATGCTCAACAAATTCCCTTATAGACTGAGCTTGGATCATTTCAACTCGAAAACCCCATCTACCCCCATACCACAATCCTTTGGCGAAGGGACAAAATTTAAATAGATGTAAAACTGAATCTTCTGCTATTTCACAAAGAGGGCAATAATAGGCATCTTGAGCTTTGGAGCATCCGCCCAGCTTCTGCTTAAACGGGAGGACATCTGCAGCCACTCTCGACAAAAGCATCTTTAATCTTTCATCAAAACTCACTTTTAATCTTTCATGAATTCTTATGCAGGCCACCTTATCTGCAGCGGAGTTCTGAGGAGAACACATGCATGCTACATGGACCCCACACTTTTTTATGGTAATTTCAGCTATTTCTGGATTATAATTTGAAAATTCAAATTGAAGCTTAACGTCAGTCCGCTCATTTAGAATTATGCCTTCCAATGAACCATCCCTTATATAAAATGCCCATAGATAAGAAGAAGATGATGATGATGGTGGAGTTGGAAAGTATACAGTAGTATACCCATACCTATTCTTATAACCATCAACGAAAATGTTGATAGCACAGTAACCTGATATATGACGCTTATACCTATCTTTCGATTGCACTTGTATAACAACACAGAAAGCAAATGATAGAAGAAGTTTCCGACTGACCAAGAATGATATGGAACTTCCACCAATTTGATGGTTGAACCATTTTGGAATCATACTTCCTTGAATTAACACGTTTCCATCAAGTTTAAATGAAAACCCCTTTTTATGAACAAAGTCTGTTTGTGATGGATAGTCCCGGTGCGATGATCCCCTTGGACAGACAATATTCCGTGGAAGCCCTACCTTTTCTGCAAACTGCATGCATTTAGCAAATTAAAGAAACCACAGTTTAGCAAATCTAGTAATATATTTGGGAAAGTTAACCAAAATTGAATCTTTGAGAGAGATGAACCTGACTCAATAATCTTCTGCTTGATTGTGAATCCAACGATTTGCATCCTGTTACTTGTATTTTATCCATACATGATGGAAGATTTGGAATTTTCTGAAGATTACAGCAGTTATGAATATACAGTGTCTTTAATTGAGGAAATCTGCTAGAGATGTCGGGAAGGGCAGTAATGTTGCCGTAATTAAGCACTAACGTTTCCAATTTGGGGAAGCAATCAGGAATATCCAAGTTCTTTGGAAATTTTTTAAAATAATACAGAAAGAGGGACATAAGATTTGGTAATGTAGAGAAGCAGCTTGGAATATCATTAAGGTTTTTAGAATAGATCAATTTACGAAGGCTAGGGAGATTTACAATTGGCAAAGGCAGAGCTAATCTTTCCATACTTTGCACAAGACTTTCACAGCTTCGGAGATAAAACCATTGAAGAGATTTTAACTTGAGAATTCTTGGAATAATTTTAAGATTTACACATCCTCTGAGACTCCAATATTCAAGCGCTTCAAGAAGTCCAACAGACTGATGAATCTCAAATAAATTTTCACATCCTTCAAGTTCCAGCCTCTTTATGTTTGGGGCAATCACCGATAAGTCAGGTAATTTGGTAACGTTTTTACAGCAAGTGAAATCCATATATTTCAAAGCTGTGAACCGACATCTCTGTAGAGGATGGAAAAAAAAATCAATAAATATAGCTTAAAAATATAATAATTTATAAATGGTAATGGTCATACCTCAAAATGCTCATCCAATCTAATGTGACTTCCTGGCACTTTTAGTGCAACAAGTTTTTGAAGATTAACGGTGGCTGGCAAGGAAAGTAAAGGAAATTCATTCCAATCAATTAACCTTAACTCATTTGGAAGATATTTAACATCTTCACAAATTAAATTACGAACAGTCAAGTATTTGAGATTTTTCATCCTTCCAAAATCTATTTGCATGTTTCTTGGTTGTGGTAAGCACAATGTTATGCCTTCAACTTCTTCTAATCCCTAAATGGACAAAGAATTACAATAATTATATTATACAACAAAATTTACAATTATTAAGTTGTAAACAAAATAAATGTGGATAAACCTATATTTTCTTTAGCATTAAACGAAAAAAAAAAGAAAAGAAATGAGAAAAATATTCACTACAAAAGTACATATGCTTGGTAAGAAAAAAGAAAAGATAAATCAAAATAATTTATACCGTATCTGGTAGTTCGGAAGCATCATCATAACACAATAACCTTTTATGTTTCTTTGATACTTTTGATTCTTGTTTGATAATTTCCAAACCCATTTGTTGTATCAAGTCATGCATCAATAATTTGCCATCTTCATCAACAAATATGAGAGACTTATCTTTGAGTATTTCAATATCAGAATATGGGTCATAAGAAATGCAACTTTCTAGTATATACTCGACAACATCCTTGCGTAATCCCTTGAGAAAAGATGCAATATCAAGGAAAATATGCTGCTGAATTTGGTCCAATCCATCGTAGCTTATTTTGAGTACTTCTAGAATATTTGGATTAAGAATTCTTTCGTACTTATCTAATGCACTTTTCCAAAAGCGTATATCACGTCTTGGATACAAATCAGAGCCTATTATTTTCAAAGCTAATGGAAGACCTTTGGTGTAGCTTAAAAATAGGTCTACGAGTTCTGAATAACCTTTCTTAGGCTTGTTTTCTTTGAATGCATGTTGACAAAAGAGCTCACGAGATTCATGTTTATCTAACTCCTTGAGCCTGTAGTTATAGTAGGTTAAATGATAATCTTCTTGAAGAGTAGATAGTAATTTTTCATCTCTTGTTGTGATAATAATTCTACTTCCAGAAGCAAAACAATTGCATTCGCCAAGCAAATCTGTTACTTGTATTAATTTGTCCACATCATCAAGAATTATAAGAATTCTTTTGTGCTGAGGCATTTTGATTCTCATATTGATTCTTTTAATTGCACCAAACTCCTTCAAAGTTCCACCTCCTAAGATCTCAAAATAAAGTGCCTTTCTTAATTGGCATTTGCCATCATTTGTTCTTGAGTTTTCTTTAACATTCTCTAGAAAGCTGCTTCCTTCAAAACGATATGCAATTAAATCATAAATAGCTTTGGCAATTGTTGTCTTACCTATTCCTGGAAGGCCATGAATCACTACCATACGCACATCATTTGAATCAATATCTAAAAGACAATTTATATCCTCCACGCGGGAATCTATTCCAACGGGGTATTTAACATCAAATATTTTCGTATAATTTAATTTAACTCTTGAGATCACTTCAAAAACTTCTTTGATAAGAGTAAATTGAGGGTGGCTGCCAATTGCAAAGCATTAAAAACTTGTTAGAATATAGAATATAAAGTGAACTAAAATTCAAAATGTTTAGCATGTGTACTATGACTTAAATATTGTTAATACAAGTTAATGGCAAGTAACTCATAGATCTAAGAACTATTAGTATGAACCATTTTTTCCTCAGCTAGAAAATCAAATTTTGGCCTTTAGCATGAAGATTAATGAAAAACTGGTTAGGTAAGGAAACAGGCTTCTTGAATATCCACTTCTAATTGACAGACACTAGCTTGAATGCATTTGTTAAGATATTTTAGGGATCGAAGTCTGGTAAACATTACAAGGGTGTGCAGTGAATTTATAATGGGTCCCAAGACTCTCCATTACATTAAAGAAAAAAAACCTAAAATTGTAGAATTATAACTGATTTTCTTTTTTAAAGGGAAAAATTCTTTCATTAATTCCAAGAAGGCCACAAAATATTAAACCATAGAAATCTTACTCAATTGAAACTGTAAATTGTTTGACCAAAAAAAAAATGTTATGAGAGTGCTGAATAATTATTGATAAGTTAATAAAACCTAAATTCAAAAACTTAATAAGCAATTTTGCATCTTAAAAAAACAATTTTAAATAATATATATATATATATATATAAAATATAGAAAGATGAATAAATAAAATTTAATTGATATTGAAATATTTATAATTAAAAAAACCCTAGAAACCTCAAAATATATAGAGCTGCCTAGGTGGGAAAATCTTATAATTAATTGATAAGATAATCAGTTATGTGTGCTTACCTTTCTATCTAGCCTAACTAGCACATTATTAAAAGATATGAACGTTCAAATTTTCAAAAAATAAGGCAAAAAATAAGACTTCACTAGAGAGTTGTTTAACGTTAAAATTTTTTGGTAATAACAAAAATAGTGATAGAATGCATACTCTTTTGTGCAATGCCATCCACCTATATTACCGGCTTCATGTAGAGCCATCCTCCATTTTTGCACTTCCATTTTATCCTTGAACTTTGTTTCATGTTTTGTCAAAGCTTCTCCAAACTTTCCCTTTTGGTTACGTACTTCTGATGGATCCACCATATAAAAAATTGGTAGCACAATTTGGCCTTTCTTTTCACACTCAAGAATTTTGACAAGTTCTTTCAAACACCAAGTGGAAAATGCGTAGTTTTCAGAGAATACAATAATTGAAATTCTTGAACTTTCAATGGCTTCGAAAAGTTTGTCTAAAATTTTTTTACTCCTTAAGTGCTCGTCATCAAGGAAGATGTTGATACCATGATGATTCAAAATGCCTCTCAAAATATTCGTAAAATTATTGCGGGTATCCTTACCTCCAAAACTCACGAATACATCATATCTACACTGGTGGGTGAAAGAGGAAAAAGAGTCTCCTTTGTTGATTGGAAAAGCCATGGTGATTTGGATAGACAGTAGAACAGATTTAAAAGGAAGAGGAGAGTTTAAGTTCAGTGATGAAATTGGAATGGTAAGAGTTTAAGTGAGAATTTTCTGAATGGGTTTTTGAGAGGGAGAGAATATATGGGAATGGCAGAGTAAAGGAATTGAATGTTAGCTAACTTCCTGTGACTGTGAGGTCATAACCAAACCCACAACAGATCGGCGACAAACCCAGAACAGATCGGCGATGAAGATGAAGATCCGCGTGAAGATGAAGATCGGCGACAAACCCAGAACGGATCGGCGATGAAGATCGGCGATGAAGTGGGGTCGGCTGGTGGGTCGGTGACGTCGAGCTTCGGTGGGCGTTGACGTTGAGGATCGAGTCGGGCCGGTGGCGCTGAGACAGAGAAGTGAGAGTTTGAGAGAGTAAGCTTGAAAGGAAGTTTTGAGAAAAGGTGAGAGTGAGACAGAGAGGTAAGAGCTTGAGAGAGTGAGTTGAGAGAGAGAGTACGGTTTGAAGAATAAAAGAACAGAAAAAAAATAAACAAACAAATATTATTTTAATCCGACTGGAGGATAAAAAATTAGTTTTTTTTTTTTATAAGCTCTCAGCTATTCTACACAGCTATATATATATATATATATATATATATATATGAGCACAAACAAAACCAGCGAAGAAAAAATTAAAAACGATGAACAGTAGTGATTGTTGAACAAACCAAATGCTATCCAGCTGTCTCCCTCAAACATAGTTAGAAGAGTGCTGCAATATAAAGTTATCCAGCTATCATAGCATCACAAGCTATCCAGCTGTCCCCTAAAACAGAGTTGGGGAAACAAAACTGCGAGAATATTGACTAGATACCTCCGTGAAGTGGGCTAGGCGATGCAGTGCAGCGGTGGTACCTTCGTCAGAGAATGTTTTTTCATCTGTAATCTGGTTTGATAAAATGGTTTTTTTGCTTGTAAATTTTTGAAAAGCCTGAGGATGGAGAAATTATTATTTACAACAAGAAAACTGTTAATGTGGTCTTCTTTTACTAATGAAATGATGCTATTTATATAAATGTATATGTGAGCTTTCTAAATGATGTCACATTTGTATAAAAAATAACATTTTATTAATTAAGAGATCAAGAAAGACCACATTAATAGCCCTCCTTAATGGACCTAATAATTACTCATGGACTTGGTGGTTAATTTTTGTTGGAGTATTTGAGTTAAATTTTAAAATTTTGTTGTGTTATGTGAACTAAATTTTAATTCATGGCAACGCAAAGAATTATGTTGAGGGAAAGAAAAAAAAAAAAGGGTCCAGGGGAGCTAGGAAGAATTTTGCCGGGCCAAACCTTAGAAATTTATAAATTTATATATGCTACATGAAATTTTTTTTATAAGATTCTTGACTATAGAGCCTTGGAACTCGAGCTATACGCATAGATCCAAGTACGAAACATGGAATTGCGAATACGCATAAATCCCCTTTTTCTTCTTCTATCTCTCCCTCATCTCTTTACCCCTTTTTCTTTTGCATAAAAGTTGTTATATACCCTTTTAATCACACACTTTTTTTTAACTGAGCCGTGGATTCAACTAACGTTTAACGTTTTTTTTTTTTTTTTTTAAGTATAACAATTTGAAATTGTGTCTTCAATTCACAATTTTAATTTTAAAAAAGCATATAACAAATACTATACTTTTCTTATTTTAATCTCTTCTACTATTTATATGTCTTTGAACATTAAGTCATTGCTCTGATGGGAACATTAAGGTATTGTTAATATGGTAAGGTGGCAATGGTCATACCTTGATAGGACAGATGGAGTTATTTAGCGTGAATAAAATAACTCTGTTGTGTTACAATTTTTGATGCAACTCTAACATGGTTAATTGTGAGCGATTATTTATTACTTTCGCATTGACTTACCAATTTTTCTCCACTCATAACTTGTTTGTTTGTTTGTTTGTTTAGACTTCTTTTAAATCAAATTGTTTAATCTAATGAATTAACCAAGTTGATACTTAGGTTTATTATTAAAATCTAGGTTAAATAAGAATAAATCATATCATGCACAATGGAAAAGTAAATAACACAACGATATAATTACTCAAGAAAACCAATGAAATAAACATTTTTAAGATAAAAACTTGGAGAGGACTTGACCTAGCTATCCTCAAGGTAAAAAAATTCACTATGATAGAATGAAAGTTTTTACAATAGACTTAACTCTAAATCTACAGCTACCTCTTGTAATATTTACTCACACAACCATGTGCAGTTTCAAATCTACAGACTCTTCTATCTTGAATCTGTTGCACACAAACACCCACGTTTGTAACTTTAAGATCCCACTCAAAAGTTTCAAATCACCAGTAGTTATTGATCTTGTATGTAGCAACTTCAGATCTACCGGTTCTAATGGTATGAGAATGATTTCTAGTAGTGACTTTGAAAAGGAGAAGGCACAGCATCTTTTAGATCTCACAAGAGCACCCCCAAAGTCATTATAAGACGTGCCTAAGGGTTTTCTTTAAATACTATGTGAAATAGATCTAAAACTCTAATCACTTAATGGGCTTAATGAGCAATTGGGCTAATTAAAATTCTGTAGAACCCTTGTTTCGATTGGTTGAGTCTTGTTCTCGATTCGTCAAACCTGGCATGTTTCGAATTCCTGAATCTATAGCTTCCTTTTTCTTGTATTATGACTTGTAGCACTTTGAGCTTTGTCTAATAAATCCTATAGACTCTAAGACCTATATCTAAACAAGCTTGTGCTCACGGTTTGCCAATTGTTCTAAACTTTTAGAACCTAACAATGAGCAACTGCATTAAAATTGTAGAAAAAGTTATGTCTACTAGACTTTCTTAAATAGGTGAGATAAGTAGTGAATCCACTTGAAAACGATAAATTCTGATCATGAGTTGACGTATGAAAGATATGTGAATTTGGGTATGGGAAGGAGAGTGTACCTAGCATTACTCATCCAAAAATTACATGGATCTACATTGAGAGCATCCTATAAATTATTTTGGTGCGAAACTATAGCAAGGTCGTGCATTTCATGGGCCATCGCCTGGTATAATGTAATTTTGCTGGCTTTTCAAGTCAATTTGGGCTTAAACAAGCTTCTAAGACAATCTCTTCCATTAGGTTTCTTCCTTCTTAAGACAACCTTATCCTACAAACCTTGCCCCCTAATTAACTGAATCCTAAGCCTTCACTTTTGAATGAAACAAAGCTACCATTAAGTCCCAAGATTTTCAATCTCTTTAGAGGACATATGGTAAGGGTATATTGATATTTTATTTTATTTTATGTTTTCAATCATGTGGTGGGCCTTTTTCGCAACAACAGGTTGGACTGCCTCCTGCCACACTATGGCCCAATGGTTTTGGGTAGAAGAGTCAGGACCGGCTTGACTACAACACACCCCAAGCCGGCTTGTGCACAAACTAAAGCCCATTTGCTAAAACCTTGCTCACATGCCCATAGTAGAGGAAACTCTTAAAAAAGAGTTATAGCAGGTAGGTATAATATAACAACAACAAAAGGAATATGCTTACTGTCAGCCAGAAAATAGGAAATACCAAATCATGATTTTAGTAAAGGAGGAAGTAATGCAACAATATAAATGCAATATAAATAAGATGATAACAATAAGAAACAAAGGAAATCACAGCAATGCTTGATTAGTAAAACAGAGGAAGAATGGTCAATCTGTCATGCTTGATTTCTTTGTAGAGTTAAGTCCAGAAAGGGAACCACTCTTTAATGTGGACAACCTTATAAGGAGATCTTGCCATGGAAATTACCCACTTTAAGAGAATGGGCCTAAATGGCTTATCCTCAAATTCCTTAATCCTTACTAGAAGGTAGGCTTTTAAAAGGAGAGAAAGGATTAGCCTGTTGGTGCATGCCTACTATCACACTCTTGCCTACTCTCTATTTTTCTTTCTATTTCTTTTTTCTTTCTAATTTTCTTGCTCTAATTTTTTTTTTTTTACTCTCTTCTTCCGTTGTTCTCCGTGGTGTTGTTATGTTCTTTTTTACTGTGCACTGCTGAGGCCCCTTTTATACTGCTTGTTGTGACTAAGTTTTTACTATTTTACCCCTTAACCGTTTTTGTCTTGGTCTGGGTGTCCTTCCTAGACCACCCACTGGTCTGTCAACTGCCTAGCCACCATCACTTACCTGTGCTGGCCGTGCCAAATCCCATTCACAGACAAAGAGTCTTATTTTGTTTGCTTATTCACCGTGGCATTCCCATTCGAATAAGAGTGGACATTCTCTTTCACTATCCCTCATGGCATGCACCTAGTGATTCTAACTCATCTTTTTCTCTTTTGGGTGGTATGTCATCCCAGCTAGACATTTCTCACGAAAGAGTTTGAGCGAGAACCCCAGAATAAAGGTGGGCATTCTCTTTCACTATCCCTCATGGCATGCACCTAGTAATTCTAACTCATCTTTCCCTCTTTTGGGTGGTATGTCATCTTAGCAGGACATTTCCCATGAAAGAGTTTGAGCGGGAACCCCAGAATAGGTTCTCCCCTTCTCCCCACCACCAGACCATACCTTCTGTTACCTCTGACTCATGGTCCACCAATCCTGTATTGGCTAGGTACAAGTTGGCAATGCCTAAGCTTTATGTATGCTCCACTCCCATGTGTGTCTATGGCTTGTTTGCTGTTCATGCATTTGCCATGACCTGAAGGCTTGTCGGCACATTCTGTCGTTCGTTCTTGATCTCTTATGGCGTGAATGAGCCTTTAAACTTTCATTCTTTATGTCTTACTTCCTTCCTGGGCTGGGTCTTGCTTGATTGTGGGTTTTTCCTTCTCTATTCCATCCCTTACCATTTTTATGATGGAGTTGACACTTCTGTCATGCCATTCTATTATTCCTGCCATGCTATTATTTGACTCGTGCTTGCTGGGCTTCTTTTCGGCATGCTATATGTTTTTCCTTCACTTAATTCCAGTGGCCCAGTATTACCATTGGGCTAGTATTCATGCTGTTTTGGGCTTCCTTAGCCCATTCCATTGCTTTCGGGCTTCCTTAGCTCATTTCATTCTTTTAAGCATCCTCAACCCATTTCATTTCCTTGGGCATTCTAGGCTCATTCCAATTTTTCATTCCCATGGGTTTTTGCTAAGTCTTTTGGGCTTCCTTGGCTCAAATTACCATATCCTTTACTTTTGGGATTTATGGGCTTTTCCACCAACCCCTTACTTTCTTAATTCATTACTTTGGGCTTCTTTGGCCCATTCTTACTTGCTTTCTATTTCTCATAATGCCTATGGGTTACTGCTTCTTTCTCTAGGCTCCTTTGGGCCCACTTGCTTTCTTCGAGACCTTTTTGCTATTTCTTAAGCATATGATTCATTATTCCTACCATTCAGACTTAATGGTTTTTCTTTTCAATTTACTAACTCTTTTCCTCCCATATTGTTGGGTTTCTTCCTATTATTGGACCTCCTTGCTAAAGTGGGCATCAACAAATAGTTTGGGGTTTAGGGGATTGGAAAGTCTTATGGCTCAATTGACATTTCTTGGTGTTTCTAATAGAAACATTTTGGGTTATGTTTTGTTTTTCTAATCCATAATTTATAATGTTGTGTATGAATTAAGCGGATTAAAATTAATTAATTAATTTTAATTTTAATTTTCCAAATATCAAATTCAGTGTGGTCACTAAATTGATCTTGCAAAAATTTCACTGGGCCAGATAAGAGCCTACAAATGCTTGAGGTATTGACTAACTATTTCAACAACAAGCCACCCTCCAACCAGCCCAAATTAGGTCTGCTAGTTTACAGTCACAAGACAAATTTGGTCATGTCCAAACTTGGTTAGTTACGTCTGAAGGGAAAAAAAAAATTTTAGAACAAATAGTACCTTCCTAATATTAGGGAACTTGAAATTTTGGGCAAGAGGATGCCTCATCCTCATGACAGATTGATGTTCAAAGGATAGTACACCTATGACATCATTAACATCGCTTTTTTATTCATCAATAATAGATTACAAGTTACAACTATTGAGTCCAATTTTCTTCTTTCAAAATGAGTGTAGCCATGGTTAATAGCTCCATGGTAATGGGATTCATCCAAGGCACAAAGAAGTTCAACAATTGCATCAATGAATGTTTTGAGATGCTAGATATTGATGGTAATGGTATGCTTTCAAGAGAATTGCTTTATAGGGGTCTTAATATTTAATAAGCTTTTGTCATTGGAAAACAATACGAACCAAGAGGAAGAGATCAATAATCTCTATGAAGTAATTTTGAAGAGGTTTGATAAGGATGAAAAAGGGTTGATTGATCGAATGGAATTTGAGTCTCTTGTTAGGGAGCTCATGCTAGCCATGGCTCGTGGAATTGGTGATTTGCCAGTTCTAGTGGCTCTTGAGGAACACAATCTACTTATGAAGGCTGTTCAACATGAAGTGGCTAGCTTGAGAATTTCCTTGCCAAATAACGTTAATCTGCCAATAATTTTGTTAGTTGGCTGGTTTACAAAGAATTAGTAATAATAGCATCTCGAGTTTGTAAAACTCGAGATTTTTTTAGAACTCAAGTTTTAGAAACTCGTTTTTGGGGTGTCTCATTTGCTGATCTGGACAGAGGTGCCGACGTGGATATCTTTAGGAACTCGAGTTTTTAAAACTCGAGTTCTGTTTAGCGTTTTTTATTAACCCAGTTTCAGACTCAAAATCTCACTCACGCTAAAAATTTCAAACTTTCAAAATCCCACTCTCTCACTCCCAAATCAAATCCCAGTCACTCTCACCCCCAAATCAGCTACCCTGTTCGTCGTTCTTCATCCATCTCGGTTGCTGTCGTCGTTCTTCGTTCTTCATCCATCTCGGTTTCGTCATTCTTCGTTCTTCATCCGTCTCGGTTTCGTCGTTCTTCGTTCTTCGTTCTTCATCCATCTCGCTTGCTAGGTAGTTCTCCGTTCCTCTTTTGCTGAATTTATGTTATAGAATTAGGCTTTTTGCATGGTGGGTTACACATTGTTAGAAATGTAAATGTTAGAACTTATTTTGACTGAAGGACTTGTTGCTGCTGTTGTTTTTGTTTCTGGGTTGTGGATTTACTTGGGTTTTCAGTTGCTTTTGATACTTAGAAATAGTGTTTTTGGTTTAATCAAGTTTAGGTAATTGGATATTGTTTCACCCTCAAAAAAAAAAAAAGTTTAGGTAATTGGAGTGTACATGTAGCAGTTAGTTTGTTTCTTAAAAAAAAAAATGTTTGGGTGAGTCTAAACGGTGCGTTTCATTTTCAACTTAAGAGAAACTCGTAGACGCCCAAAGCACAGTCTGAAATTTGAAAGAAGTGAGGGAGGCTTGCAGAGAGAGGGAGAGGAGACCAGATGAGAAGATTTTCTGTGCATATCAGATGCCAGAGATTCTGAGGAACTCTAATTCAAGTATTTTATCTGTTACTGTTAGAATTATGAGTTGGGTTTTGAGATTTTGATTTGCCATATTTTTTCTGTGGAAAATCATATAATATTAGGCTTTTAATTGAGAGGAATTAATTTCTTCCTTAATCAACAAAAGCACACTCTTTTCTTCGGGTTCAGGGAAAAATTACATGATTTCAATGGGTCTACTCCAAGATAGCTTTCATTTGTACAATAAGAAGTTCTTTAAATAGTCTTTGCCATTTGGGTTTTGTTTGAAATTGGTTTATAGTTGTAGACATAGATGTCATTGAAATCAGAATTTCGTTTTTCATTGAAATTTGGACCTACATGCATCTTCTATGTGATATATGAACTCTAGTTGATATATGAATTTCGTTTTTCATTTAATCCTTTCTTTATGGTCTTAGTACAATGAACATAGTACTGCCTCCGCCAGAAGTGAGCATCTTTTTTTTTTTTTTTGAAGTCACACAATGATCACTGAAGAAGAAAATGAACGTTTTTTTTACTAAAATTAAAGATTAGCATGACTTCAAACCGAGGTTTTTTTTTTTTTTTTTATAAATGGTGAGGGTTATATAGGATGATAAATAAATGTTTTGACTCTCTTTGTGAAGATGGACACTCAATTTGGGGAGGAGGGAGGAGTACAAGCATAAATCCATTTGTTTCTTCCCACATCCTAATAAGCATGCACGCTTATATATTGTATAACAATTAATTGGTGAACCTTCTTTTTTTTTTTTTTTTTGAGAGCAATTTAATTGTTGAACCTAAATTATCCTCAACTCAACCTTAATGGCCCATGTGTTCAAAGAATATGATTTTTTTTTTTACCTTTTGATTTTATTATCTTTAGATCTTTATCAATTATGTTCAATGGGTTTTTTTTTTTTTTTTTTTTATTCGTACTTTTGATGTATGTATAATTGTATATCCTGTGTATTATGCTTGATTGTGGGAACTTTGATAGAATTGGAAATGGGGCTGCAGGAAATTCTAGATGGCAGATAGTTTAGGGTGGGCTGTTTGGGTATAGAGGAGACCTTAAGGCTGTAATACTGGAATTTTGTGATAGAAAAGTGGAGAATTTAAGGGCTTGTTGTGGTATAGTTGAGAGAACATTGGGCTTTAGAGAAAATAGCATGAAGAGAGTTATGAAGTAGTGATGATGATGATGATATGGTAGGCAACAATGCCTTTATATTCAAAAACACTTAATAATTCCATTATTTAAAAGTCTAGTTTCCTTAGAGTACAATAAAGCATTTTAGTAGACTCTTGGACTAAACACATGAATGACTAACTTAAAATTTAAGAAAACACTCCTTAAGGATTTTAAATGCTATGAGAAAACTCTAGGCCCATTTGGGTTTTGTTTAAAATTGGTTTATAGTAATTTTTGGTTATAGCCAATGGTTCATAGACTCCATTGGCTAATCCTAAACGGACCATAAAGTAGATATTTGTTGATAAGTAAGATTGTTAGTAAAACCATATAATAATTCATAGACTCCATTAGGCAGCTCACTAAAAGTATTCTGGGTTGTATTTATTTTGCTAAGGATAGTAGAACTAGTGGGTAAATCTGTTATTTGTGAAGGAGATGCACTAAATGTGATTCAAGAATTTCAAATGACATCGACTTCCCCACAATGGGTCATTGAAAATAGTACTATTACTACTAGAAGTCTAGAACTATAATTGTTTTAGATTCTTTTGTTGAATGGTCATGTTAATCACATGCTATTTAGAAAAAGCTGGTTTTGTTGCCCATTGTACTGTGTAACTTTGAAGGAAAAATCCTCATATATTCCATCCCTGAATTTTCCCTAAGAATTCATGATTGGGGTGATTTTGTTCCCTGCTTTTGTACTTTCTCTTGTAGGTTCCTTTTCTTTTAATGATAAGTCTTATTCACTGAAAATAAATGGATATATATATATATATATATTAAAGGATTGATGTACTATAATTTTTGGTGTTTTACTAGAGTTAGGTCAATTTTTGTTACTATTTTCAATTGTAGAAAACTAGCCTTAAAATTTATAATTTGTTATTAGTACTCAATTAATAAGTATTAGTTTATTTATTAGTTGAGACTACCCGAATTTAATATTAGTCATAAATTTTATGGAAAATGTCAATTAGGTGATATTCCACCTTCTCATATACATGGCAGATTTTGTTATGAATTTAATTAGTAAATTTTACTATAATATGAGAGAAGATAATACAATTTCCTTATACTGCTAAATACCAAATAATTACTACACTTTTGATAACTTTCTATGTTGATTCATTGAATGTAATCTGTTTATCTGATTTGAACTTTTTTGAATAGTTGATTTTAACTGTCGTGGTCTTCTTACTGTGCACTAGTACCATATCCCTTACCTTATAAGTCATCAATGTTAAAATTTGGCAGTTTGGTGACAAATTTGTATCACAGTAGTAGTTTTGTTTTGGTTTTTTTTTTTTTTTTTTTTTAATCAATAGTCTTGTTGTTTAAATGAACTAAAAAAAAAAAAAAAAAAGTCTTTAAGGAATAGGACAAACTGAAGTATAGTATTTTATGTGCTGTTCTTTAAGTTTATCCTTTCTATTCTCTTATTCTTTCAATTGAAAGCGTTAGGAATTTGCATCTAGAGTGTCATCTTGATCTGTATTCTTTGTTCATATTTGGTAGTGCTATCCTCTCTTATTTTATTTATTTAATTAAATAATTAAAATTTTTATTTATTTACTTAATTAATTAAATATGTAGCACTCTTTGCAGTATGGAGCCTCAGATTGATGCCGAGCCACAGATCTTGGAGCCTGGTCCTAGTATTGAGTCATTGTTGACGCGACAACGACACCATCGATCAGAGGACATTTGGAATGGCGAGGTGAAATATCTAGTTCTAACAACTGCTTTAATTTTTACGTTATCTTTGACTTTTAGTTAGCAAGTTCTTTCAAAGTTGTATTTATAGTTCTAACAACTGCTATAATTTTTATTGATTTTGCAGGACCCGGGCCAACTTACGTGTCGTGGTCGCACTAAGGAGATGGCAAACGTTCAAATGCGAGATAATCGGGTGATTGACATTGTGAAGTTGCTACGGCTTGAAGGATTGTTTAGGGCCCCTTCCAGAGAGATAGATAATTGCCTTATAACGGCCCTAGTTGAGCGATGGCGGCCGGAGACTCATACGTTCCATCTTCCACACGGTGAGATGTCAATCACCCTACAAGATGTGGAGGTCATTTTCAGCCTTCCTGTAGACGGTGAGGTCTTGGTTGGGCCGACTGCTGTGGTAGATGGCACTTGGAGCACTGTTTGCACGGAGTTTCTTGGTTTTACTCCGGCGAATGACAACAAAACCTTGGTGGGGCAAAGAATTCTCATTAGCCGCCTCGTTGAGGCCATTGCATTGCCACTGCCTGATGACGCAACGGAAATTCAGATACACAAGTATGCCCGCTGCTATATTTTAGCGCTACTAGGGGATAAACTTTTTATGGACAAGTCGGGAGATAGAGTGCATCTGATGTTTTTGGAGCAACTACGGAACCTCCATGATCCGCCACAGTATAGCTGGGGCAGTGGTTGCTTGGCCTGGTTGTACAGAGAGCTGTGTCGGGCAAGCGAGAAAGGGGCATCGCAGATTGGTGGGGCGTGCACCTTGGTCCAGTATTGGGCATGGGCAAGGTTTCCCTTCTTGTGCCTGAGGATAGAGCCCCCACCTGGATGTGATTACGGCCCATGGCCGTATGCGCCACTTGCCTTTAAGTAAGTTTTTTTTTTTTATTTATATTTAGTGTGTTATGGAATGTACTCTTCTTAGTAATCAAGTAGCTACTTATCTTATGTTATTCGCTCGTAAATGTAGGTAGGTGCGGGTGCCAGGCTCGAAGAGTAGGCCATCCGGGATGGCCTTGGTCTACTATCGTGAGCAATTAGTTACAATAAAGCCGAACCAGGTAATAATATTCAAATATTCTGTTCGGTTATGTTAATTTTCCTTAAGAATATGATTGCTTCATACTTTAACATATCTTCCGTTTTAATTTTTGTTTTTCCTTGTATCTATGTATTCTCCCTTGTTTCACATTTTAAGATGCTATGATAATTGTTTTTTGTTTCTATTGTAGATTGTGTGGCAGCCATACGAGGCACACTTCGTCCACCTTCCTGACTTCTGCGTTGCAGGGAGGGGTACGTGGACAGCAAGGGTGCCGCTTGTGTGTTTTTGCATAGTAGAGATACACCACCCGGACCGTGTCCTTCGACAGTTTGGGTTGGCGCAAGGGGTGCCTGATCATGTTGTGTACGATGAAAGGCTGCATAGAATAGACTTGCGTGGGAAGGTGGAGAAGAATTAGAGGCATGAGCATGAACCATATATCATTTCATGGAATAGCAGAGCACAACGACTTTGCGATGCACCTCCTCAGATTGGTGAGATGGACCACGATCATGACTATTACCAATGGTACCGTCCGGTCACTGTAAATTATGTCGACCGCAACAGCGCTAGATTACATCAGCTGGTAATGTGTTCTACTTATATTTTATTGCTTGCGTTGTTTTTTATTTAGTACATGACTCATACTAAAAATTTCAGTTCTTAGTTTAGATGAGTATTTAAGTAGAGTAATAAGTACTATATTATGCATTATATAATTGTTACATAAATGTGAAAAATTCTGATTGTACTGGTTCTTTCTCTGTTTCAGATTGAAAGTCATTTAGCGTTGTTGAATTGGCTTCCTTCAGGCAGCCGAGAACACAACCATGTTCGGCGCATCCTATATAGTGTGGCTGGGCTTGGTGGTGATCCTGCAGCCACTAGGACTGAATCAGCAACTACTACAGCCCCAAGCACAAGTGCAGCACCCATAACTACACCGACCCGTGCTCGGCGTGATACAGCAAGCCCAAGCACGAGCACAGCTAGGGGCCGTGGTCGGCCTGCTACAGCAAGCCCAAGCCCAACTGCAACTACGGGTCGTGGTCGGCCTGCTACAGCAAGCCCAAGCACAAGTGCAGCTAGGGGCTGTGGTCGGCCTGATACAGCAAGCCAAAGCACAAGTGCAGTTACGGGCCGTGGTCGACGTGCAACAACCCCTCGGGTTGTAAGTACTCATGAGACACCCATCCTGCACGCATCTCCCCACCCCGAGTTCCCTCCACCCACTCCACCTTCACAGCCCAGTTTCGATCTCGGTATGCATTCTCAGTTGACCCCTCCGTTGCACCCCGCGACTCCCTCATACCCACCCACCAGCTCTAGTGCACCCATTCCTGGCCCCTACACAGAGCATCATTACCCACCTACCTCAGACTCATCCGACCCTCTAAGACCTCCGGTTGGGACTAGCACTTCACAGCCAGATACTGATGTACCGGACGACAATCCCCCTCCTCAACCCTCACCCCCACGAGGTAGACCGCAACGTGCTAGAAGAGCACCCACTTGTGGGACAGGTGGACACAAAATAGGACACAAAGACAGCTCTATGGTACGATAACATTAATTACAATGTATAGGCCTATTTTGCAATTCAGTTTATTCTTATCATTACACAGAATATTGATTGTATGCATCTAATGTCTTTGCAGCACAATGACGACCCTAAGGATGATGCCCCGCAGCCTCCTCCCCCGCCCAAACATTACACGAGGGCTAAAAAACGCAAAATTGGTGAACCTTGAAAAACATAGATGAAGAGGTAAATTTCTGATGAATCATTGGACAAACTTGTTCGTGGTCCAACTAATTATACAATAGCAATATTCATCTTGTGTATTTTCTCAATATTAGAATGAACCTTGTCAGTCCTTTTTTATTTCTTGTTAATTTTCTCAATAATTATACACATTCGATTAGTTTTCAAAATTGAGTTAAAAATTGTTCATTGGTGATCGTTTCCTTCCGCACCAAGGCCAAGACTGGTAATTTACGATTTGAGTCATTTCTCATTTTCAATTTAATTACTTTGTTTTATTTTATTTTGTTGTTGTTTATATTTTAGTAGAATTATTATATCTTTGTTCTTTTAAAATTTTTATTAGTTTTCAAATTTACTTCAAAAGTTGAATTTTTCATTCAAAATTCAGAATTGGTAATCTTTGATTTGATCCATTTATCTGTTTACTTTCAATCCAATTACTAATTTCCATTTTAGTAGAATTATATCTTTATTCTTCGAAATTTTTGAAGGGCTTTTGTTGCAGTCTGCAATGCATTCCATATACTATGCTTGATGGGTTCCACAAGAGGAGGAAGTCTCATGATGAGGTACTCGAGAAGCAATTTTGTGATAGTGACGAGCGAAAGAAGACAGAAAAAGTTGTAACTGAAGTCCTTGAGGACGCAATAGATCTTGAAACTATGGTAAATTTTGAGGATGTAGCTGATGGTGACTATATGAAACTGCTGGTCTTGGATAATGCTGCTGATGAGGAACGTTACAAGATGGCAATAGAAGTGCCCCTGTCACCAACTCTTCCTAATATTGACTTCCATGGTGCTGAAAATTTTGATGTGGATAATTCTGAAGATTTAGTAGTGGAATGGGCCTATGAAGGATTGTCAACTGATAAAGAAAACCTATTACCTGCACACAGCTTTGACGTCATTGATGTTGAGATTAATTCCAATAAGCTAAAACATAATGTTCTAGAAAATTCCCGAACTATGTTACTGCATAAAAGTGTAGGCCCTCTTGATTACTCCAGTGAGAATGGTTCCCGTAGTGTTATACAGGCAGGAAAAGTTGGTCTTGACCAGACCCAAGACTCTGGAGAGGTGTTGGCCATGTCAAATTTAACTATATCAAGAGACGAGGAACTGAAGTTTCCAGTTGCAAGCGAACTTGGACTGTCACATGCCAATATTCCTAAATACTGTGTTTTGTTTCCCAATATGAGGGACTGTAACACTGTTTCTAGGATTTTTAGTGCTGCCAAAAATTGTGTAGCTCGGTGTTGTTTGCTTTCTCAAACAGAGTGGATGGTGCCAAAGATTCTGCTTGCTGTTAAGATGGAAGAGAATCTTTTACTTGAGTAAGTGATTCATTGCCATCTGAGATGATATAGGTGTTCTTGAATTTAATGCTTTCATGAGAGTTCTTTAGCTTCAGTTAATTATTAACACTGTTTTTCACCAATGAGCTCTAGCTCAAATGGCATGTCCTCCTCTCGTAAGACCAAATGGGAGGGTGAGGTTGTGGGTTCTTTAGCTTGTGTAATTACTGATAAAATACACTTTGTAAATAAAGATAGATTTTAAGATGATGAATATTGCCATATTTGATTAATTTAATTTTCTTTTCATTGACTTCTTTCAGGGAAAAGGTCTGTGTGTTCTTTACACTGTTGCTCCTTAATTTGTCAACGGCTGCTTTAAGGAAATTTGGGAGCTTTTTGAATAGGGATTCCATCCTCTGCATGGATTCTTTCGCTGGGCATATACATGCAGGTCTGTTCATTTCTTGCATGTTTTTTATAATAGCTTATCGTGTCTCAGTAGTTCTTACAATTTAGTGATTTGGTTGTTCTAAGATTATTTTAATTGAACTTTTTTATAAAAAATTTTCTCTTTTGCCAGTGATGTCTGATGTGGAGACAAGAAGCATATTTGCAGATTTTGGTTTTGCGGATGAACTGCTTAGTCTCATTGAGGATTTCCTCATATATGGAAGAGTTATTGTGTATGATAATGTATCTTCTGAGACTTCTATTGAATGTGATTCAAGAATTGACATCCTCCTGGATGGTGTAAACATTATATTGTTGGATGTAGTTGCTTCAGCTGACCTGTTGGTGGCTGGGAGCATTATACTAGCATCAATATGTGCATCAATTGACTACATTGCTTTTATTTGTGAGACATCATACAACATCTTTCTGAGGCGTGCTTGTGATTCGTCATTGGTGCTGACTATCCTTCATGTGTTTGCTTATCTGGGAGGACAGAAGTTTTTCAGCCTGGGCGATTACAAGTTGATGATGATGGTCTTGAAATCTATAGTAATGTTACTTGAGGGAGTACATTTATCAGTTGATGCCGCTGCTTGTCCTTTGTCTGTCAGCAAGGTTCAACTTCAGTTCCATCCATATGTCAAATGCCCATTTTCGGAGGGTGCCATTTCTATTGATACTTCAGCATTGTTGCTCTTAGAATTGCTCCAGAATATTGCCGTGCTTGGATCCACAAATCACGATGTGATTAAATCATTTAATGCATCGAATTCCCGAGTTTTGTGTGACAACTTTAACTCTGAACAATATCCAAGCCATGAAGAGGTTCATTGTGTTGCTGATTTGAATTGTGATGCCTCCTGTAGTTTGAAGAAGTGTGAGATGCCCACTTCTCAATCAGACTATGTTGATAATATGACTCTCTGTCACCTTAGTAATGTTTTATCGTTGGTGGAGCTGGTTGCATGCAACATGGTATGTGATTCACTTTCTTGAGTTCATTGTTCCACTGTCTTACCAATTTTTAGTTTTGTGTGCTTCTGTTGCATAGCTTGCCATCCTGAAATGCGGGTTGACTTGGAATTTCTTCTGTGAGGTTGTTATGTTTGATTCGATTGTAGAATTTCATATATATTTATTTAGATATTATACTTTAGATAAAAAAAAAAAAATTCTGTTTTTATTTTTAAGAAAAAATGATTTCATGTCTTTATATTTTGCCATATAAGGAGGTGATGTCCTAGTAGACTTGGCTCCTTGCTAAGTGATTTGGTTTTAAATGAGCTTGAAATTCATGTGGAAGGCAGAATGTGAACTTTGCTGGTGTTAGGTAATTAGACATGGAAGTCATCAGGGTTATTTATAATGCTTTCTTTATACAACAAAATAGGGAATGAATGCACTTGAAAAGTATAAACAGTGGCTATAGTTTCATGCAAAAGTAGGTGGTTAGTTGAGTTTGTCTACTCATGGTGGAGAATGATGGGGTACATTGTATGGATCCCATGCTACATTTTTTAGCCTTTTTTTTTTTTTTTTTTGAATCTGTCATGTGTAATCTTGGCTGCTGACATAGTCTTTTTAGTTTGATTTATTGGCTTTCCCATGTTGTCAAGTTATATGGGAATCTGGAATCCTAATTTTTATGAATGTCTTAATGTGTATCTTGGCTGCTGGCCTAGGTCACTTAGTCTTTTTAGTTTGACATTCTGGCTTTCCCATGTTTTCAACTAATAAATATCAATTCTTCTCGGACTGTACACTTTGCCTCACACACATGCTAAATTTCATTTCAATTGGATGTTGTTTACTATCTAATTTTAAACTCATGTTTTGTGTATAATTTTAAACAAAAGACTTGAAATTTAAATATTTTACAGGTGAGAAATTTATTATTGCCTTCATATTTTGCAAGTATGAAGGGTATAGAGACAATGTAATCCAAATTGTGGATTTGTTAATAAACACAACCAAAGAAAGTTATTTTTTTATTTATTTTATTTTATTTTTTGATAGTACCAAAGAAAGTTATTAAGTGGTATTTATCACACACAAAAAAAAAGGTTATTAAGTGGCGTAAAATTGACAAAAATTACACTAGGTGTAATTTGAACCTAACTCTACATTGTTGTCAATTTATGTTGAATTTGTTTCTCTTTTTTACTTTAATGGGGCTTGTATGTACATTTGCATGTCACATCTGTGATCTGGTTTTATCAGAATGAAGTCCCCCACCCCAACCCTGTATTTCAATTAAGTTGAAACAACTCAGACTATAGTATTGTTTTTGAAGCAATAATGTTTTGAAGGGAGTTTCATAAACCTTAAGGAAATTGTTAGTAATGCAAGTAATTTATCTATATAATCAAGTCATGATTCAGAAGAAGCTTATTCTATGTTTGGAATCAATAATATGTTAACTCTAGCTACATGGAAACATGTAAATGTTATAACAGCTTTTAACTCTTTCATATTTATTTATTTTTGTTTTCTGTTTCTTGCAATGACAGAAATGGTTAGGATTGCTTGATGCTGGTCCTTGTCATTCTAACTTGTTACTTAGTATAACCTTACAAATTAACGAACTGGTTAAAAAAAATGTTGTGTTTAAATTTAACGAGTTGTATATGTGGGGTATTACAAAGGATGCCATTACTGTTGGGCTATCACTTGAACCCTAAAGAGTCATATAAGTATAGGATTCAATTTTATCTTATACTATTTTCCTCTAATCTTTTAGAATTTGGTTGAAAATTTTTGTTGTTAAATACAAGTTTTGATTTGGTCAATGTGTAAAAAAACTCAACAAATATAAATATTCTAAGAATGAAGTAGCATTAGGGGTATTTCCCAAGAACGTCCTCTTGCATCATCAATTGTATAAGAACGTAAGTAGGCCTTTCAATGTTGCTCAAAGTTCTTGAGAGCCCTACCAGTACCAGAAACATAACAGTTTTTAAGATACTGTGGTTTTTTCTTGGGCAGAGCTGTTCTTTTGACTGCAACCTGAATGATGCATAGGTCATTCTGTCAGTTGCAGGCTACCAGATCTTGGCTACATGTTTCAAATATTTTTTCTTAAGATTAATTTCAAGATTAATACAGATGTTTTTGGATTTTGGAAATTTGTTTTGTTCTTGTAATTGACTCTTCTGTTGCTGGAGAACTTTAATGTGTTCAAATGGTTCTGGGAGGCAAAAGCCTGACATTCTGCCTGTATGACTCTTTTATTGCAGAGCTGGGACTGGACAAGCATCAAAATGGTCCCTCAGCTGTTGAAAATTTTGGAATCGTGTGTGTTGGAGAACTTTGCTGCTGCTGTTGTTGTTCTCCTTGGTCAACTTGGGAGGTAAGTTAATGTTTAAATTGCTTTTCTGGTGGGTGGCATTCGAATCCTAGAAATTATGCTACTATATGAAACAAAGTTCAAACATTAAGCTATATTGAAGTTTTATGTTACATTTATTTATTTCAAACTTGTTATTCTGCTTTTAGCTCTGAGTTTCCTCTCTTTTTTAGTATATTTTTCATTATTTATTTATTTGTTTTTACTTATTAAAAAAAATGGAACAAAGTCAACCTTCTAATTTTGGGGGTTTAGTTTCGTGAAAATTTTTTAAATTAGGAATTGTGTAAACTATATTGATGGTAAAAAATTACTTATTAAAAAGGAGTAAATTTAATTTGTGACATAGGAAGAACCAAAAAATTGCTTGTTACTTGTCTTCTGGAAGGCCCGAGTGGCAGGTATGCGTGGTTTCTCTAATTTAATTGACTTTGTTAATTGCATCTTTTTTGAATCTTACCCTTTTTGGACAATGGTAAAACCACACTAGCAGCTACTGTTGGCATTGACAGCGATTTCCCATATGTCAAGATAGTAAGCTCCTTGCCTTATACTTTGGATATTCTATCTTGTTACTTTCAAGGTTATGGTTTTTTTTTCCTCAGGAAAAAAAAATCATAATGAATTAAAAAAAAAAAATAGAGAATACACATTATAACCTACTGAATAAAGTTGGTTCCTAAAAAATTATGATATACTTGGAATTGTTAATTATTTATAATATGAAATATAGAGGGGCCTGCTGTGTTCCCATGGCTTTTCCAACGTTTTCATTTTTTCCTGATAACGCAACTCATTTTCTTGCATGTTCTTCTAAGTTCTAACTGAAATGCCTGCTGTTGCTATATTTCACATAGTAAATAATTTCAAGACCCTTATCCATTTGGAGCCTATAACTTCCAAATTGTTTGATTGTGGGTTGGAGGAATTGGGGGATGATGCTCCATTGGGTAAAAAGTATAAAGTGTTTCTCTGCTAATAACTAAAAGACTATTTACTTATCAGATTGATGGTGTTGAGTCTTTAAATAATGTCTTCCTTATTGGAATGACCAACAGAAAAGATTTACTTGATGAAGCCCTTTTAAGGTCTGTTTCTCTCCCTCTTTGGGATATGGTTTTCCTTTAGTAGTTTTTTGATATCTGACTGGATGAATGGTAATTTTCTGACCTTCCTGAAGTTCTCATTACTAGTTCATTTTGTGTGCTTTGTTGTCAGGGGAAAAAACTTATGCTCATAGGGACAACAAGTGAAGTGGGCTTCTTAGATTCTATTGGTTTTTGTGATAATTTCTCTGTCACTTACAATGTTCCTACATTGAAGACACGTGATGCAAAGAAGGTAAAATATTTTTGTTGTGGTCCTGTACTTCTGTTATTGTCCCAGAAATATGGGTAATTGTGGTATTCTTGTTTTCTTGGTTAGCATCAATTTCCATCAATGCTAGTAAATTAAACAAAAGGAGCTAAAAATACTGTCATTATGGTTTATGTAATTGCTTTAAGAGCCTGACATTTACTGATTTTTGTCTAGTAGTTGTGCACTTGCTAAATTGAACACGAGGATGGATGGTGTGGTAATAGTGCACTTCTTAGGCTGTATGGCATGTTCAGAGGTCATGTCTTTAAAAAAATAAATAAATTGATGTATGGTTATGAGGTTTACACTCTTCAAACAAGTTCAGTTAATAAATTTGTTGGTCTTAATTGGCATTTTTGCTGTGCAATTTCAATGCGTATGGAACTAACTATACATGAGCAAGGTTAATAAGTGTTGTTCTTGAAGAGGACAAGAATTTTCCCCTTGTAAGTTTCTGTCATTTTCTTTTTAGGTTACTGGCCGGTTTGTCTTTTGATTTACTAATGTTGCTCACGTTTTATAAACACTAGAATGTGCTCTGCCCTGTTATGCATATATAAGAATAACACATTAGACTGTGGTTAAAAGGAATGCCATTTTATGTATAAGATATTGACTACAGTACAGATGTGTCTTCAAATTGGAGTAGATTCTTTCACTGATTTTAGTACATATTATCTCTCTTGGTGCCATCCAAGAAATTAAGCTTAATTAGGTGCTGACTGTTCTCCATGTTAGGCACAGCAGCTTGACTTAATGCGATCCAGATAGTGCATCGATCATGAGGAGAATATGCAGCACCAGTAACAACAGCAGTGCAGCATCAACACTTGGTTCCACACACTACCAGTTTATTAGTATAGTTTTGTATCATTTTTGTAATTGAAGGTTAGAGTCACGTGCTTATTAATTGATTTCGTCATGTGCTTAATTGTTGATCAGTTAGAAGCCATGTGCTTAATAGTTAGTTAGTTAGACTATTACATCAGTGTAGCCAGCTGGCAGTAAGTGTTAGTCAGTTAGTTGTTTCCAAAGATTGTAAGAGGCATGCAATGAGAATTCAGTCTGTTCTTAATCCTATTCTTCTCTAATCCATTTATTTTCTCTCAATTCTAGTATTAATAAAAGAATGATCAGAGATGAAGTAGTTAACTGGCCAGTGTATTTTGAATGTACAATATAATTATATTGGCTTCAATTTTCAATGAATTAGCATACTTTTTATCTTGTAAAACGTTATTTGAACATTTCTGTTGATTGAAAAAGAATACTGAAAACTCATGATTTTGTTTGACTGACTTTCTAAATATAATGCACCAGAACCTTCGGGGGCTTGGTTGTGCAGAAAAACAAATACCTTTATGCAGGTAATAATACTGGAGAAATTCAAGTTTAAGAAACTGGAGTACCACTGGGAACAGGGGAGTTGCCCAAAGTAAAAAAAAAAAAAAAAAAAAAAAAAAAAAAATTCCCAGCGGAACTCGAGTTTATAAAACTCGAGTTCCGCTGGGAAAAACAGAGCAAGCAGGGCAACCCCTTCTGCCTGAACAGGGGAGTTGCCCAAAGTAAAAAAAAAAAAAAAAAATTCCAGTAAAACTCGAGTTTATAAAACTCGAGTTTTACTAAAGGAACTCAAGTTTTATAAACTCGAGTTCCACTGGGCAAATTTTTTTTTTTTTTACTTGGGCAACTCCCCTGTTCAGGCAGAAGGGGTTGCCCTGTTTCCTCTCTTGTTTCTTTGGTGTCAATGTTGGGGGGAAGGTAATAAACTTGATATCCACTTTCTTAAGAAATTACTAAGAATCATGCAAACTAATTCCATTAAATGAAAATTAGTTTCTCAATTACATGTGCCTTTTATAACGCATCTATAATATCTACAAACTGAAGCATAATATTTATTGTTCTTATACTTCTTTAAGCAACATCAGCGTGGCATTTCGGTTCAACATGGTCCAATTTGGTCCAGTTCAATCCACTTCAGTCCATTTAGGTATAATTCGGTCCAGATCGGTCCATTTTAGTCCATTTAGGTCACTTCAGTTCGTTCCGTCCACTTTCGTTCATTTGGTTCAGCTCCATCCATTTTGATCCATTTAGGTCTACTTCTAATTATTTCAGTCTAATTCGGTCTAATCAGTCTATACAGTCCACTTTAGTCTATTCGGTCCATTTCTGTCCACTTTAGCCTATTTAGTCCACTTCGGATGACTTTGGTCCATTAAGTTCTCTTTAGTCCATTTCAGTCTACTTAGGTCTACTTTAATCCGTTTAGTCCATTTCAATCCATTTAGGTGACTTCAATTTATTCGGTCCATTTCATCCATTTAGCTCTACTTTAGATCATTTTCGTCTAATTCGGTCCACTTTCGCCTATTTATTCCACTTTGGTCGATTAGGTTCTCTTTAGTCTATTTTGATATACTTTGGTCCATTTCAATCCATGTAGGTCGACTTCAGTCTACTTTTGTCCATTTCACTCTAATTCAGTCCATTCGGTCTATCTCAGTTCATTTAGTCCATTTCGGTCCATTTCGATCCATTTAGCTCTACTTTAGATCATTTTTAGTCTACTTCCATTCAGTCCATTTCGTGGATATTTTGGAAGTAGAAGTTTTTGTACAAAGAGGAGCTGCTTCATTGTGTCACATTCTTAGTGTGATTTTGGTAGGTTTTTGATAAAATTACATTTTTATTACGTTATTAAAGTCTTGTATATTTTTTTCATGATAAATTTACTTATAGAATATAAATCATTTCTAAGAAGTACTAGAAACAAATCCCAACCAAGCATTACATTATTCATAAAATATGTTGCTTTATATAATAAATTGACTGTAAAGTGCATTATGTGTTCTTGAAAAAAAAAACTTACAAAATTGTTGTTTGTACTTCTCATTTTGACCAATATGTTGTTTGTACTTCTCATTTTCACCAATATGTTGTTTGTACTTCTCATTGACTGATGTAACATGAATAATTTCGTTATTCATAAATTTTGCTTCATATTTACTATTTGTCTTGGATGATTGTTGTTTCTAAATAACATGCAAATTCAAAAAAAAGAAAAAATTTCCCCAGTGGAACTCGAGTTTATAAAACTCGAGTTCCACTGGGAAAAACAGGGGAAACAGGGCAACCCTTCTGCCTGAACAGGGGAGTTGCCCACGTAAAAAAAAAAAAATTTGCCCAGTGAAACTCGAGTTTTATAAACTCGAGTTTCACTAAAGGAACTCGAGTTTATAAAACTCGAGTTCCACTGGGCAAAAATTTTTTTTTTTACCTGGGCAACTCCCCTGTTCAGGCAGAAGGGGTTGCCCTGTTTCCACTGGGCAAATTTTTTTTTTTTTTTTTGAATTGGGCAAATCCCCTGTTCAGGCAGAAGGGGGTTGCCCTGTTTCCTCTGTTTTTCCAGTGGAACTCGAGTTTTATAAACTCGAGTTCCACTGGGCAAATTTTTTTTTTTTTACTTGGGCAAATCCCCTGTTCAGACAGATTGGTTGCTCTTTTTTTTTCCTCCACATGCAGGCAAATCAGGAACTTAAATGTGTACATGCACCTGCTGAGAAACATAGATAAAGAAGCTGAGAATGTAATCTAACACTCATTGAGAGGCGGAGAAGTTGATAATGTAAATGCACAACCATTACATCAAAACGTGTTCTCGCACAAAGCTATAGAAACTGTTACGCTCTATTCATAAATATAGTTTTACAATGCAAATACATTGGCATCACAACAAAAAGCCATTCTCAATATATCAACATTCTAAACATGCGCAACCATCCTTAATTTGCAATTCTAACCGTACTACTCAAGTCACGATCTTCATAGAGGTACATTGGGTAGAGAATTATAAGTACATTCAACAAAAACCAAAAAGTTAAATGTGCCAATACAACGTAGTCACTTTTCCTAAGATCAGCAGTTCGCACAACAAAAACGGCGTCCATGGAAGCATGCCTGCAAAACGTAGACTAATCACGTTAATAGAGAAGTAGTAAAAACAGTAGTTAAGGGTAGAATGAACAACAATTACATTTAACCAATGCATAATATTTTTCCAGCTACCTACCTACTGTGGAACATTACTGCTTGTGGAAGCGCCACGGGACTGCGGACATTTTCTACGGTTATGCCCGGAAGCATGACACAATCCACATGTTTGCTTGGGTTGAGTCTCTATCAAATCTGCATCCTCCCTCCGCCATCCCGAGCCTCAATCCTTATTCCTCACTCCATCCATCTCATTCCTTATTCTTGACTTCACTGGTCGACCTTTGGCCCGCAACAATGCTGGATTAGGCAACCACTTTGGCCCATTGGGATCCCTCCACAATGATTGTGACTTGGGAATCACAAATGCATGCTTATAAGTGTTAAGGGCATTGTCCAAACCATAACATGGGTGAATATATGCGGTCGAATCAATATTCAAATAGTCACATACTCTAATTGCATGTGAACACGGGATCCCTATGTTTTGCCATTTCCCACAACTGCATGTTCTTTCCCGTATCCGAACTTCATAACTGTGGTTTCCCCCTCCTGCGCTACTCGTGAATGAAGTAACTATCTGATATATCATTTGTTCACTGTTAAATGGCTTGAGATAGTGTTTCTCAGATTTAAGCTTATTTCCTTCCCACTTGTCAAAGGCATATTGACTCCATTTCTTTCCCTCTGACAGGCGATTGAGGTATTCTTTGTGCCGGTCGTGGAAATATTCAACAAGTTTGGACCAAGTAAACTCAACCAATGCGGCAATAGGAAGGCCCCGTGCACCTTTAAGTACACCATTGAAGCACTCTGATATATTGGTTGTCATTGCCCCAAAACGTCTTCCATCATCATGTGATTGGGTCCACATATCCACAGACTCGCTCATTAGGTATGAGTATGGAAGATAATCTTGACTCTTTTCCTTCCCATCCTTCCCCGTCACCTTCTTCTTATTCCGAATGGCCTCCATTTCCACTTGCTTAATGGAATCCATTATGGTATCAAATTTAACTACCTGAGTAGCATATCCTGCTTTCAAGCAAGCTGACTTTAGAGTCGAGTTCTGAAAATGTGTGTTGAAGTTGCTAGCAACATGTCGAATGCAATATCTATGATATACCCGTGTTCTTCCATCATCCCCTCTAGGCCAGTTTGCAATGGCATTCTTGATACCGAGATGTCGGTCAGAAATTATGCAAATGCCTTCTTCGGGTATCACGTGGCCAATCGTATCTCTGAGGCATTGTAAAAACCACCTCCAACTGGACCCTGACTCACAATCCACAACAGCAAAGGCAAGAGGGAATACCTTGTTGTTAGCATCGGTTGCCATTGCAACCAACAACTTTCCCTGATATTTACCATACAGATGGGTCCCATCAATACTGATAACTGGCTTGCAATATTTGAATCCATCAATGCTTGGACCGAAAGACCAAAACACATAATTCAATAATACGCTGCCATCTTCATCGGTGGGTGTCGTACGATAGAACACTTGGGTAGTCGGATCCATATCAATATATGCCAAAAGCAACTTTTGCAACCTCTGGTAAGACTCTTCCCAATTCCCAAACAGCTTCCCAATCGCCTTTTGTTTCGCATCCCACACCTTGTAGTAAGAAGGCTTATGGCCATCATATTTCGACTCTATCATAGATCTAAGATGCTTAATTGGAGTAGTGTGATCCTCACTTAACTTCTTAAGGATGTCTGATGCAATAAAGTTACAATTCATCATTCTACCATCATTTCGCACCCCAGTCCGTATACACGTGTGAGGACCCTTGTACACGGTGACCATCCATAGTCCTTGGAGATTGGGCTTCATGACTGCGCAGACATACCACCTGCATGACTCATCCACGCATTTTGCACAAAGTTTTGTCGTCGTCTACCTACTGATCACATACTGTTTGTTTTCCTTAAGGGCACATATTGTTAATACACGCTGCACCTCCACCTTACTGGCAAAAGTCAAGCCTTTGTACAAATTCATCCCCTCTCTCCAACTAGACACAAATGGTATCTCCATATGTGAAGGATCAACCATATTTTCCCAAGTATTTGCAGAAAATGACAAAGCAGGAGGTGCGTAGGCAGGGATTGTGTCCGTAATGTTTTGGACACTAAGAACATTGTCTGCATTAGCTTCATTACCGTCCAATGTCTCATCATCATCAATGTCCCTCTCACAGTCCCTAAAGTCCCCTCGCTCAATCCTGTCTTCAATCTCATATCCATCATCAAAATCTTCATCGTCAATGGCAGTACTCCCATCAACATAGTCGTCATCATCATCATCGTCATCCTCATACTCATCATCATTCTCATACTCATACTCATCATCATTCTCATCCTCATCATCATCATTATCATCGGCATGAAAATTATCATGCTCTACATGTGTAAAATGCTCATATTGAGCATCCGGAACTGTAACCGGGAAACTTGTTTGTGTTTGTTGAATTTCGTCGATGCTAACTTCTGCACGCGGCTTTAACTGTATGTACAACTCAATGTTAGTTACTTCAGGTATTCTCTCTAACTTGTCAAACATGATCTTCACATGTTTGTCTGTTTCTATCGCCATGTACTTGTAATTAATTCGGTGCCTTAGGATTTCATTTGGCATACGATAAGTAATTTCTATGTTGTGCACAGCAGGATTCTCACACAACTCTTCCATAACCATCATCTTCAATTCGTCAAGGGTCTTGAACCTACGATCAATTTGGGTAAAATAGCTCTTTATACCCGGCCCTTCAAATGGCAATCCCTTGTTTGCATTGGCATTCTTCAACGGACCACCGTGGTATAGGATTATATCAATTTCAGGCATTGTGAACCTGTTAAAGTCAAGTTACCATGTTAGTTAAAAAACATTTTAAACTTCCCTGATCTAAAAGAAACTTGAAGCAAGTCTTTAACTGTCTAATAAAAAGAAGGGCCAAGAAATTTTTTTAATTTGATTTTCATGATACAAACTGAACATTTTTTTCTCTAAAATTTTGGCTGTAGTACAACTATATTTAACATTTGGTATAATTCAGATGAGAGGAGACAAATGCAAGGGCCCAGATCCAAACTTTCAGTAAAAATTAGTGACAAGGATGCAATCGCTTGTAAGAGAGCCAATAAACAACTTGTGAGACACAAACGGCGAGCCAAAAATACTCATATTGAATAACAATTAACCAAAAGGAAACTTTTTTTTTCATCATACAAGTAACATCTGGAACATACACAAAGCACACTTGATGCAGGGCATACTAGTTCAGTAAAAACATAATCTAAATGAATGTTGTGTGTGTGTGTATGTATGTATATAAAGGAAATTTATGATAATTATCTAGTTAATGGGTATCCTGAGGCATTGATTAAGAGAACAATATATATATTTTTTTTTGGAGAATCAATGCAGAGAACAAATTAAAAGAACAAATGTGTAAGTGTTGTACAGTTTGATTTTTATATAAAAGAATCATTTAATAGGATATAAGATGTCAAAGGTTTTGGCAATGCAGTAAAGGTCTCTTATTTAAGGCAAATTTGAATGATTCACCTACAATGAAATGAAAGGTTTGCCACCACACCCATAGACAACTAATACCCAAATATAATAACAATGAAATCAAAAAACCCTTACCTGAGATATGAAATTGTTGAGAGGGAAGAGCAGTGAGAGAGTGAGAGGCAATGTGGTGAGTGAGAGAGTGAGAGTTATGGGTAAATGAGAGGCTGAGTGTATTATGTCTATTGCTCTGTAGGGAGTGAGAGGTGAGTGAGAGTTATGGGTTAATGAGAGGCTGAGTACGTCTGTTCTGTACAGTAAATTTTTTTTATGCTCTGTTTTTTAGTGTTTGTACGTGTGAACAGTGCATGTGCTGAGGAAAACTCGAGTCTTTAAGACTCGAGTTCTAAAAGAAAGAAACTCGAGTCTTAAAGACTCGAGATCTGTTTGGTTTTGAGTGATTTTATTTCAGTAAAACTCGAGTCTTTAAGACTCGAGTTTTGATTTATGGAACTCGAGTCTTAAAGACTCGAGATCCAAGTGGACAATTTTGTCCACCTCACCAATTGGTGCGGGACGCGGTGGAGTGAGAAAAAAAGAGGATCTCGAGTTTTAGAAACTCGAGATGCCTAGTTTCCTGTATTGTTTCACGCGTTGTCTAACTAACCAAATTGAACAGTTCCCCGACGTCATTCTGCACATTTCCTCCTAGCTTGAAGGACGGTAGTCGAAAGAATAAAAGAAAGAGAGAAAAGAATGTGCTCCGTGATATATACCTTTGTTGTCACAAATTGGAAACTAGCTAGCAACAAAAAAACGTAATAGCAATTTTGGGTTTTTTATATTATATTATTTTATTTTTTTGCTCCTACTAGAAACTTAATAGCAATTAGTTTTGTAAGTTTTGAATATTTATGTGCTAAATTTTTTTTGAGGGGAAATTTATGTGCTAAGTTGATACACTACACAATTTAATGCATCAACATGATACACTACACAACTTAATGCATCAACATCTCTACAATTATTGTGTTTACACATATCTCTAGTTTCTTGAATTCACTCAGTTTTTTTTTTTTTTTTTTTTTAACCTCACCATAAATTTAATTAGTAAGATTTACCATTCATGTGAGAGGAAGGAGTACGCATTTATGGTACTCCGGAAGTACATAATAATTTTCCTTCCAACTCCACCACTTAAAGAGTTAATGTTGCAGAAAAAGGAAAGTATGAAAAATATTATGAAGATGATACTGGAGATATTTTGCTTATATAGATAAATAAACTTGACATTAAAAAAATATTTGAAGACATGTTAAAACACTGTTTGATACGATAATGGTTAACTTAAACATATCAGCAAAATAATCTAAAACCTACAATCAACTTTTGATTGAGAAGTTTAGTGGTACCACAATGAAAAAAAGTGACAATGTCAATGTAGATGTCAACAAATGATTTGTTATTGCAAAAGATTAAATTGGTCTATTCCAAACCTCCAAGTTTAATTGCGTCCTCTAAGTTTAAATAGTGGAGAGTGAAGATATTGTTCAGAGAGAGATCCTCTTGCCAATTTGGCCACCAACACTGAGAGGGTGCGCACACTTCCTCTTCTTTTTTTTTTTTTCTTTTTTTAAATCAATATATTTCGTATTAGTTTTTTTTTTTTTTTTTTTTACCTTCAAAATTTGATGTGAAGGTATTATATCTGAAGCAAGGTATTATTATTTTTTAATTATTTATCATTATTTCTTTCGAAATTGTAAAATAATTTTTGATCCATTGACAATAGGGAATATTTAAACCTTGATTGTGAGTGTATTTTGTTTGTGTGAGAGTATATATATATATATATATATATTTATATAGAATCATACATCAACCCAGTGTGAATTAATCTGCTTGGATATGTATCTTGTGATTTAAAATCTTAAGGTATCATGCCATTTCAAAATTTTATTGCCATATGAATTAATCCATTTGTAGAGTCTCATTCTTTTTCCAACCAACTTTAAAAGCACCCACAGCAAATGTGCCAAATGCCAAATATTTGGCACATTTGGCACACCAAACACAAAAAACACCTCCCATTAGATGTTGTATATGTGCCAAAATTATACCATTTGTGTCCATACCATTGCAAATTTGCAACGGTATGGACACAAATGGTAAACCAAAAGATTGTTTTTTATTCAACTTTCTCTCTCTTCTCACTTCTGGTCTTGATTTTTTCTCTTTCTTCTCACATCAGACCCAGCTCCTCCCTTAACAGAGAAAGACCAAAATGACACACTCCACATCTTCAAACAATAAGCTCCAAGGCAAGGTGGCCATTATCACTGGAGGCGCAAGCGACATGGGCGAGGCCACTCCGATCATCGCCATCGTCATCGCCGATCGTCATCACCATTGTCATCGCCACTCCGATCTCGCCAATCTCTCTCTCTTTTTTGGTAATTGGTTGTTTTGATTGTTGGTGGTTGGCTGATTTTGGTTGATGGTGGTAGGTTGATCGGGTTGTGGGTGTGAGATTTGGGATAGGTATGAGATTTGGGATGGTCTCAGATCGGGTTGTGGGTTGTGGGAGTGGTTGTGGGTGTGAGATTTGTGGTTGTGGAGTGTGGAAGGGTCTCACTAGCACCGCCGCCGATATTGGTTGTGGTGGTTGATGTTGTGGTGTTTGTTTTTTTGGTGTAGGGGGCTGATATTGGTTGTAGTGTTTGTTTGAGTTTTTTTTTTTTGGTAGCAGTGGCTGATATTGGTGGTCGGTGGTTGATCTGTGGGGGTGGCCGGCGGTTGTGGGATGTTGCAGTTGATCTACAGTGTGGGTTGTTGTTGCTATTGTTGATGATAATGGGGAGGGGATAATATATTATTTTAATGTGTAATAAATATTATTTTAATGTATAGAATTGATTGATAAAACATCTGATAAATGGGATGTTGTAAAATAATGTGGTAACATAATAAAGTAGACCTTTATTGTGGTAAAATGACATTTTTTTTGCCACATCTGATGTGGATGCTCTAATCTACTCATTTCCATTGTTCTTCCCTCTCTCCTCAATCCAAACGGGTTGGGCCTATAGTACAGAGAAGTCTTCATGCAATAATGTATATATAATATAAAGAATGGTCTTCCAAGCTAAATCAGAAAGAAGCTACAGTTAGCTGTTTGTCTTCATTGATCAAGCTGCATAACCTAGCAGCGTGTTGAAAACTTATGATGACTTGGTTGTATCTTCTAAAATTTATCAAACCTCGTGGGCATTTTTGGCTACATGGCTTTGATAAGAATTCTGTTCACTATGCTACCGTTTCTTGTGGACTTGGTCATAATGTAATCAAGCTTCAGTGACGGAGCCAAGAATTTTATTTAGGGGCCAAGCTAAATAGTAAAATTTCAAAATCTCATTCTAAGAAAATGATGTTTTTTTACTTAGGTTCACATCTTTAGAGAGATCAAATTGAACTTGGATAGGATTATTTTGTATTGAAAATTTTGTGAAAATTTTAGGGGGGGGGGGGGGTGACAAATAATTTCAAAGATTAATTAGGATTTTGTTACCACTATTAATGAAAAATTTGAAAAGCTAGGGGGGCCATGGCCCCCTTGGCCCAAATGTGGCTCTACCAGTGAGCTGAAATCAAATGTGAGTAGAGGCAATATCTAAATCTTACATGAGATTTAACCTCATCAAACCTTTCACTCATCACAATCCCCACTCCACACGCTCCAAATCTTTTAGGCTTCACGTTAAAGTCGTACTTTATTCTTCGACAAAAAAGAAAGGGCAGTGTTTATTACTTAGCACTGCCCTATCACAGTCAACATGCACACAGGAATTTTTTTTTTTTTTCCCAACTGAAATTGTGACTTGAAAGTCAAGTGTCACTATTTCAATTAAAAGAAAATGATTAAAATGCAAAATTGACACTTTAAATTTCTTCAGATTTCATTTCCTTTATTTAGTTTTGTTTTTGTTCATTTCAGTCTTTTAAGTTTCTAATTCATTCAATTATGACCTTTACGTCAACTTTTGTTAAAATTTTTAGAAAAAAAAGAAAAACTAGAAAATATTTTTCAATCATTAATTAAATTTTTTTAATTAAAAAAATTTGAAGAAAAATTAAAAAAATTAACCACCGCATATAACAAATTTCTTTCTATCTATGAATATATAGGGTCCGTTTGGATACAACTTATTGTTGCTGAAAACTTATTGTTACTGAAAATACTGTAGCAAAATAATTTTTAAATATATGAATAGTACCGCAGGACCTATTTTTAATATTTTTTAATGTATGAACAGTACATAAACAGTGCGTGAACAATGTCGCACTGTTCATGCACAGTATTTTTTTGCTCAAAAGTCAATAACTCCGGCAAAGAAAAAAAAAAAAAAAAAACCAAAAATGCAGGGGCAAAACGCAACGCAACTAAACTTACCATCTAAACCCACACATAATTCCTGCACACAATATAGATCCAATTAACTCAACTGGTAAAAAAATTTACTCCCAAATAACGTATGGCAAAAAAAAAAAAAAAAAGAATCAAATTTTTCCTACACAAAATAATTATCATGGTGCTGTGATAGATTCATATCTATCGCACCCATATTCGAATTTTATATGCACGTAAATAAAGAATGGTCTTCCTGGTGCCATTCTAAAGAAGCCATATCTGTCTATATCTTCATTGATATCTTCATTGATAATATCAATTTGATATGCAGCGTCAATGAAAATTTTGATGACTTGGCTGTTTCTATAAAACCTCTGTCAAGAATTGTCCCATCAACTTTCTGCAGTGAAATATGCACGTAGGTTGATCTTTTCAAATTCAAGTTCAGTACAATTAGGAGGAAAAAGCCATAGTCCAATCACCAATGATAATCTCTCAAACCATTAGAACTGGGGGTTGCAGCATACTTCATTTGCTGCATTCTACAATACATATACATAAAAAAATGAGGCATTTTCATTTCTCCTTAATGCTTCTCATCCTCTTTTTTCAAATTTTCGCTTGCTATAGAGCGAGAAAGGTAGGGGATACTGACTCTGGCACTGAAACAGTCAAACAGAAGTACTCTTTATCTTTCAAATCCTTTGTATCTGGTCCCCAAAATACTCTGTCTGGGTGGAATATAAGTTATTCTCGCTGTACTTAGTTTGGGGTCAACTGCACCTTAGCAGTCTGGGACTCTTTGGTATTATTCCTCGTCAGCTCCCCAACCTCACTTACCTCATAGCTCTAGACCTTTCAAACAACTCCTTTTTTGGTCAAATTCCTTCTGACTTGGCCATCTTACTTCAGCATCTAATTCTCGTGGGGAACATAATTAATGGCACAATTCCTGACAGTCTATCTCATTGTCGTAGGCTTGAAAGTATAATGTTTCAGAACAACAAACTTACTGGTCATCTTCCTCGTGAACTAGGCCGACTTCATGGACTGAAATTTCTTAACGTGTCCATGAACAATCTTACTGGTGTAATTCCCTCTACTTTTGGCAATCTCTCCACTCTTACCATTCTCAACATAGCAAGAACTCAGAAATCTGGCGAAATTCCAAATGAGTTGGGTTGTCTCAATAATCTTGTCACTCTTCAACTCTCAGAGAATCAATAAAGTGGTGAGATTCCTTTTTCAATTTTCAACATGTCCTCCCTGAAGTTCTTATCTCTCACACTAAACAGGCTAGTTGGAAAGCTTCCCTCCAATATAGGCCTTACCCTTCCCAAAATAAGGGAACTCTGCTTGGCAAGCAATCATCTGGAAGGACCAATACCAAGTTCTTTATCCAATGCTTCATATATTGAACACCTTGATCTCTCTTCAAATAATTTCACTGGGCATATTCCTTTACTTGGTAACTTGAAACATCTTGTCCAGTTACTCCTTGGTGCAAACAGTTTATCTTCTACAACAAAACCGAATTTCCAAGAATTTGATTCCCTTACAAACTGTACCCTACTAAGGAAAATCCTTCTGAATTCTAACCAATTAGCTGGTGAACTTCCCCCTTTTGTCGCAAATCTCTTGGTCAATCTCCAACATTTTTGTGTTCATGATAATTTCTTGACCGGTAGCTTCCCTCAAAGATTGGAAATGTACCAAAACCTTGAGTCCTTACCAATTGAGAATTTTTTTTTTTCAAAGGCAAAATACCAAACTCCATTAGAAAACTTCAGAGACTAGAAAGACTTATGGTTATTGACAACTTGTTCTCTGGAGAAATTCTGGATATCTTTAGCAATCTTATGTGGCTATATGAGCTAGACATGGCAAACAACTAGTTATCTGGTAGAATTCCCATGAGTAAAGCAACATGCCAGCAATTAGAGATGCTTGTTCTAGCAAGGACAGCCCTGAATGGCAGCATTCCAAAGCAAATTTTTGAGCTTCCCCAGCTAAAATTTTTGCTGTTGGCAAATAACAGTTTAAGCGGTTTTCTGCCCAACGAATTTGGCCATTTGAGACAGCTTGAAATCATGGACATTTCTGGAAACCAGCTATCTGGAAATATTCCTGCAATAACCAAGAGATACTCAATTTGCAACGTCTTAACATTGCAAGAAACAAGATAACTGGCTCAATACCAAAGTCACTGGAAAATCTAGCGACACTGGAGAGCTTGGATCTTTTTTCCAACAATCTCTCTGGCCTAATCCCTACAAAATTGGAGAACCTTATTGCTTTGCAGATGTTAAATTTGTCTTTCAATAGCTTGAAAGGAGAAGTACCGAAAAATTGTGTCTTTGCCAACATCAGCTGGGATTCTCTCCAGGGAAACAATCAGCTCTGCGTATTTGATCATGAGACTGCAGAAAAGCTTAGAGTCACTACTTGTGTGACAAAAACAAAATCGAATTCAGATTTAGTGCTCAAAGTCATTATTCAAACCTCTTCTTTCACTGTGCTTGTGTGTGCATTGTGTTTAGTATGTGCAGTGATCACCAAAAAGAAGAAAGACAATAAACAATGAAAGTTCATTATCTGAACTGAAGGGTTTACCGCCAAGGCTATCTTACTCTGAAATCCAGCTTGCAACAAATGGGTTTGACACAACAAATTTGATAGGCAGGGGAGCTTTTGGGTCTATTTATAGAGTTGTTTTCAGTACTGGTGAAAGTGGAATCCACACCACAGTTGCAGTGAAGGTTCTTGACTTGACACAAAGCAAAGCTTCCAAGAGTTTTGATGCAGAATGTGAAGCTCTCAGAAACATCTGGCATCGAAACCTTGTTAAGGTCTTCACTTCTTGCTCCAGCATTGATCATGCAGGAGCTAAATTCAAGGGTTTAGCTATGGAATTCATGTCTAATGGTAACTTGGATAAGTGGTTGTACCCAGAGGATTTTAAGTGTGGATCAACTCTGACCTTGACCCAAAGACTGAATATTGCCATTGATGTAGCTTCTGCATTAGATTACCTACATCATGATTGTGACCCACCTGTAGTCCATTGCGACTTGAAACCTGGAAATGTGCTTTTAGATGAAGATATGACTGCTCATGTAGGAGATTTTGGGTTAGCAAGGTTTCTCTCTCATGATTCATCACAGAATGGGAGTAGCACAATTGGACTAAAAGGCTCAATTGGTTATATTGCTCCAAGTATGTTGTGGATCTTACTTTATGAAACTTAAAAAGATTTAGTGATTACAATCACAGTTCAGACAATGTTCTACTCTACCTCGCTTGCAACATTTGACCCCAAAGAACATATTAGTAAAAAAAAAAAAAATTTTAATTAATAGCCTATGTTTCTACATTTTTTTCCTCAAGCTTTTATCATTTCTGGTTGGAAATACTTGATCCTAATATCCTGAAATTTTGTTGTAGAGTATGGCTTGGGTGGAAAGGCTTCAACAAGTGGGGATGTCTATAGTTTTGGGATACTGCTGCTTGAGATGATCATTGCCAAGAAGCCCACAGATGGGATTTTCCAGGAAGGTTTAAGCATAAACAAGTTCATCTCCGAAGTGCATGAGAGTAAATCTTGGGTATTGCTGATCCAAGGCTTTTCAAGGTCAATGAATATTTTTTGCAAAGCAGCAGTACTAATTATTCTTCTGATAAAGATTGCAGCAGCAAGAACAAAAACAACACTGCTTTCAGAGATGACGAGTGCATGGCTTCAATGGTGAGAGTTGGACTGTCTTGTGCTGCTGATTCAACAAATGAATGTTTTACTATGAGAGAAGCCTTATCCAAATTGCAAGAGATTAAAAGATGTTCTATTGGATGAAGCATTGCAATAAATCAATTTTATGCATATATGTTTGTTTCCCAAGCTGTTTGAAGCTATAAATTCTTATGATTAGAACTGCAAATTGATATGAGGATCTCTTTAATGGCCAGTTAATTTGATCATATGTCAAATTTTATCAATTCTATTTTCTTTATCAATCCCCCATATTAAGAAAGTACGGAAAATTTTTGTGCAAATATTTGCTAAAAGGCGTAAATGCAAGAAGATAATTGCTTAGGCCATGTCATAAGGGCATTATATTCTTCCTTCACAGGTGCAAACCAGTGTGGGAATTGGGCTGCAATTTTATATGAGGGAGGTTATGTGGTATAGTAATCAAGTTACAGTAGGATGTGTGTTTGTGCCAGATAAGGATGTAGTATGAGAAGGTTCTAGTGGGGAAATATCTGGTGCAGAAGTGGCTGGTGGAGAAGGATAGGCATGTTGGGAACAAGTTTCTGCAGAAACTAGTGGAACTGAAGGTTAAGGTGAAGGTTTCAGTACAGGTAGAGTAGAAGAGGATTGTGCAGTGGAATTAGATTGAGCAGAGGGCTGAGGAATTGATTGAGAACAAGAGTGTAATAAAAAAGTAAGCCAAAGAGTAGGTGAGGGAGAATTTGAGGGAGGAGCACAAGATTGTGAGGATGCAAACTTGTGTTAATGCAGAAAAATCATGTTGATTAAACAAAACATTCCTGGTAACATAAATTCTGTCAGAGTGAGGTTCAAGACATCTGTAACCTTTTGAGTAGGGAGGATAACCTAAAAATACACAAGGAGGAGTGTGAGGTTGAAATTTGTGGGTATTATATGGCTTAAGAAGAGGAAAACAAGTACACCCAAAAAATTTCAGGTGTAATAAATCTGGTTTGGCATTAAAGAGGAGCTCCCACAGTGAAAGATTATGAAGTAAAGGAGTGGGTAGTCTGTTTATGATATGCACAACAGTAGAAATAGCATATGGCCAATGAGTGGTAGGTAATTTTGAGTGAGAAAGCATGGTCAAAGCACACACAACAAGATGCCTATGTTTCCTTTCAGCCACTCCATTTTGTTGGTGTGTGAGGACAGGATAATTGATGAGTAATACAATGGTTAGAGAAAAATTCATTAAAGGCATTAGAAGTGAATTTTCACTCAAACCCTCGTAGAATATTTTCCCATAAGAATATCCTGACATTTGAATTTATAGCATCAAAATGACAATTTTTACACAAGCATAATTTGTGAACTGAGAGTAAATTAGAAGCAATACTAGACACATGTAACACGTTTCTAAGATGGAAATTATGGTATTTAGTGCTAAGAGAGGCATTACCTATATGAACCTTCCTCCTCTACCACGGTTATGTGAATTTCTTACTCGACCTTGATTTCCTCCTGAATTTAGACACATCTAATTCACATTTTGCTTCTAGTTTGATGAGGCATACATTGCGATAGAATTAAAATTTCCTTCGGCGTTTTCAATCAGAGTTTTTTCATATGAAATTGATTAACTTCGAGTCCAGATTGCAGAAAAAAAGTGAGCATACTCCTTAGGCAAGCCTCTGAGGACAATGCAGAGTAACTCTTCGTTATCCACTGTAACATTAATTGCTAGTAATCGATCTCTTGCAGCTTTGATTCTTTGTAAGAATCCATTGATAGTGTTAGTGCCTTTCTTTATACTTTGTAGTTCAATCTTCAAATTCAAGATATTACCCCTCGAAGTTGAAGCAAATCATTGCTCCAAAGTATTCCAAATTTTACTAGCGTTGTTGACTCCAACCACCAAAGAGAATTCTGAAGGCTCTGCTACCATGTGAAATTCAACGAAGAAATAGAGAAATATAAAAGAAAATATCTAAATGATTGTATTAGCTCATTAATTGTGTTAGATTCATTTTTATATAGTCATTTACAGGATTAGAGTCAGTTACAGATCTAACAAACTATTAGAGACTGAAACAGTAATCTTAGAGTTAGTTAGTACACGTGTTGTAAGTTCATTAATATCCAAGACTGAAATGGTAGTGTTCTCTTAAGTCATTCTTTCGTTAAATGAAACGGTAATGCATGGCTCTCAGCTTTAGTTAAAATGCAGTGATGTTTGTGCTGTTTAAGTTGACTGTTGTTTATCTCTATCTCTATCACAAGATTCATCCTTCCCTAAATGCTAATTTGGTTCTTGACTAAACAGCCTTGAAACTCAAAGCATAAAGCATAGATCCAAGTAAACCACATGAATTGTGAATATCTTTACTGAATTACTGCTACATTTCCATGCATCAAGACTCCAAGGTAGTGTCAAATCCCAAAGACAGTCATACAATTTCGTAAATCGGTGTACAAGTATTTTCAGATGTTGAATTTCACTATAGTAATTTTTTTCCAATGAAAATATTCGTAAGTATCTCAAAATTGGACAGAAAACAAAAACACTATCAACACAGGCAAAGGCTTCCTGCATGAGAACTTTTTGGTTCAACTCAATTCAATAATGTAGAAAAAGAAAGAAGTTAAAAGAGGAAAAAGAGACACGAGGAAATTGGAATAATTGGAATTATTTGGATGAATGAAGTAAATACATATATTTTACATCTTTGCAAATTCAATTATGCACAAGAAGAGGCATGATTGCAACTGCACAACTATCTTCAACTTTAACAACATATAACTCTTTCAACTGTGAACTTCATTAACAGAAATATAACTATTCTATTAATGAGCTTAGGTTGGTTTTGCTGAGCAAGTGGCAGGATTGCAAACACTGCATCCAAAACAGGTTAAATATTGACCCATTCTCACACCTCACAAATAAAGGAAGTAGTAGATTTTTTGAAAATAAAGCAAAAATAGAGCAAACACTTCAGCAAAATTTCAACCATAATCTATTGCCATAATAGTATGTCGGTGCCAATAAGTACCAAAAGACACCTGCAAAAGGCTTTTACAGTTATGTCTTTGAAGCAGATTAGGACACCCTTGTTATTGTACTTTTGGGCTGTGCTATACTCTCTTGGCCTTTGGTATCGAACAACATGGCTGGAAAGATGGGTAGTATCATGGTGGGAGTATTATTGTTGCTGACAATCTGGTTGTTGCCGTTTTTGCTGTCCATAACTTCAAGCAATCCATGAAATTTGAAAAGTAGTGACATCTTGGTGGGGACATAATTAGGGATTTTCAGCACCAACATATTTCAATGCACCTGTTTGTATTGTCTCTCCATTATTCACAATTGTGGTGGTGGCAATTTTAGGTACGCCACGGGCTTTTACTCTGCTTTGGCTTATTCTTTGAAATGCATAATGGATGATCATGCGTTGCCTCTGGATCTCCTTGCCTGTGAAACACTACGTCAGACATAACAATCTGCACTGACAAAACAGGGACCCTTACATTAAACAAGATCAAGGTAACATAATTTTTTCCTTAAAGAAGCAATGAGAGAAGATACTTCCACATAATAGTATCAAATGTACATGATATAATGCAAGAAGCAGTTGGTTTAAACACAACTAGTACCATTTACAACATTGATTCTGAATCGCATTTAAAGATTTCTAGGAGCCCTACCAACAAAGCAAGACTTTCTTGGGATGTCTTTGATTTGAGTATGAATATGAATGAAATCTATAATCCATGTTGAATCCTTCAATTCAAAGAAAAAGCGAAGTGGAGTCTTGGTGAAGAGGAAGAGTAAGAAGGCTATTCACACCCAGAAGAAGGGTTGTGAGACTAAGGGATACAAATTTAGGGGACTGCTTCCATCTAGCCATTAACATGAGAGGAGGGTAAAAAGAAGAGTGCCTCCCTGCCCCCCCTCCCCCACCCCTGGCCCCCGGATGGCCAACAAGTAAAATAAGACCAACCCAATTAAAAGTTAAGAAGCTACTTCAAAGTAATTATTAGTTTTACAAAGTATCAAAACTTCCTATGGAAGTTCAAAGGATAAGTCATTCTTCATTGAGTTTTCTTAGGAATACAGTTGGAGGAGTAAAAGACATACAAGATTGTGGGTGAAATTCATTCATTGAAGAAGACAAGAAGTTATAAACGTTATTAGTTTGAGAAGCGCAGTAGAGAACTCATACTTTAGTGGATCAAACAACTTGGTCTAACTTGACTAACCATAATATCAGTCCACGATTGATCTTATTTATATGTTCTCATGTTTAACAAATTACTAATGTAGAAGGCCTAAAATCATACTAACTAAAATTACAATGAGGCATAAGCAAACCAAACTCGAAGCAAAGTGACTTGGTGATTACTCCTATATTGAAACCAAATTATAAGGCCAACAATTACCAAAAGTTAGGAAAAAGAAACACACACACATTTACAAAAGCACAATTTACAAGAAATACAATATTTTTTTACTGCATATGAATTTGTTTGCCATCTTTTCATCAGTTGGATGATAGACATAGAATGATGATTGATTGTCAACAAAATTGACTTTAAATTTAAGTTGCTTCAATAAGAAGAAATTTACAAGAAATACAATATTTTTTTACTGCATATGAATTTGTTCGCCATCTTTTCATCAGTTGGATGATAGACATAGAATGATGATTGATTGTCAACAAAATTGACTTTAAATTTAAGTTGCTTCAATAAGAAGAAATTTTCAGAATGCTCAGCTCCCAAGGTATTGCAACAATGTTCAGGTTCTATTACACCTTAGGTAGAATAGTAACTCTAGCAAGAGAACAATAATATCATAAAAGGAAGATGAAGATATGTTTCTCCTAAGATTTTTTTTTTTTTTTTAACTTCAATTTCTAATGTCCCCTCCTAAACCCCCGACTGATGTTGCGGTAGCTGTACAAAGTAAACAGACCATGATGAAAGGCAAAGCAAAAGGAAGCTAGGGTGACTGTTACCCCCCATGGGATTGAAATTTCTTATATATCCTATATGTACATAGGTAATCCTTTGTATTGTACGCCCCAATTCTTCTAATATAATACACTGGTTCCCTTGAGTTTTTGCAGATATCACAACCACTTAATTTCATTCAAAAGCCAGAGGCTTTCATGGGGTTAAGGTAACATCAATGGTACAATAGTAAAATTATTGATCTTTATTATGAAATTTTGCTTGCCCTATAATTTTATTTCTAGACATATTTTATCCTAAATACACATATTTTCCTTCAAAAAAGTTATTGTCCCCTTAAAAAAGACCCTAGGTTATATTATTGAAAAAAAAAAATGTGCTCCTTATAGAGAGGAAAATACATAAAATTGGCCTAGATAGGATGACTAAGCAAGAAGAGCATAATTTATATTTATCATCAAATTTTTTTAAAAAGATTCCAATGTTGAGATAAAGAAGTTAATTAATTTGGTGACAAGGTGATTATGATAAGCTGCAAACCAAGCGTACTAATTTATAAGTTATTGCTTTTAATTTTGGGTGCCCTTACATGCCCTGGCCAGGTAGTAAGAATCTTGTGACCAGGCCACTTACAAGCTGACTTGTGGACAATTACCTTTGACAGGACTTGTTTCAGGTGACTGTTTTATCAACCAATAGCTCAAAGTAGGTTTTAGTTTGATATGCAAGAAGGTTAGTCGTACTTTGATAGAGTTTACTTTTGTTTAATTCAAGAATATCCCAAGTAGAGTAACATACAAAGTATCACTTACAAACATACCTCAATGGTCTATGCCAACCTGTGAAGGCAATCAGGTACTTGTATTGAAATTGAAGCTGTCTTTGTCTTTTCACTCGCTTGCTAAGAGCATTCATCTTTTCTGCAAACAAGTTTGCATGTTTTTAAAGCATAAAGATCCTTCATACAGATAAAAACATTTGGATCTAATGTTAACAGTTTACCTTATCAGCCATTGTCCTTGTTAATATTTTTTTTATGCTCTCTAATTTTGGGTTATTCAAAACAGATAATCAAATTATCGAAACCCACATCTTAGCTTCTTGAAATATAGTTTTTTTGTTTGGTCATTTAATGCATTTCAAATTATGTATGCATTTTCTATGTGACCATGTTTATTAGATAATGTGGTTAAAATAGTACTGTAGTTATTCTTCCAAATGCACAAGCAAGCACAAACAACCTTCTGGCACATGTAGAAAGGGTCCATTTCTACGATTGCATATAAAAATGTCCTAAAAATTAAATAAATAAATAAATAAATTCTACATTGATGAAATTCATTACAAGAAAATCAAAGCATTTAAAATTGTGTATTTTCATCGTAACTTATAAAGATGATAATATATTCACCATATAGGGAAAGAACGTTGTAAATAACAAACACAGCTAAACAAAAAGTATATGACAAAGAACTGACTCACAACTATAACTCCAACACATTGTCATCCCGTATAGTAACTTCATTTCCACGCTGATGGTTCTAAGGTGGAGATGGTATGTGTATAACAACATTAAAAAGTTCATTCAGTTTCAGCTAACTATGAATGTTGCTGCCCTTGCATTGACTTTCTTGCATCTGTTTATTTATTTATTTATTTTTCTGGTAAGGTCCCACTGACTGCAGTGCAGACATTATGTGTGAACCTAATAATGGATACAATGAGAGCTATAGCCTTGGCCACTGAGCTACCCAACAATGACAGCATGGTAAAGCCATATGTGGGTCGATCAAAGTCATTTGTAACCAGGGTAATAGCAGTCTAACTTATGATACAATTTAGGGCAAGATCTATCTTTGGTGCGGATGAGAAAGTGAAGAAAACACTCATTTTTAAAACTTTCATTTGACAAGTCTTCAATGAATTTAAAGCTAGGCAACTGGAGAAGAACAGATTGAAGGGTTTATTCAACAACAAGCCGTTTTAATAATTCTAAGGTTTACCATAGTCCGTCAACTGGTGATGGTGGAGTTTCTGAAGCAGTTTGCCAGTGTTGAGAGGCTAAATTGGGGGCAATGGGGTGCTTGCATTTGGATTTGCATCTTTTTGTTGACCAATTGTAGGCTCTTCAAGTGTATTCCAGCTTCTGGAGAGCAGTTGGCAAAGCAAAGATTCTCTGCTTCCTGGAAGACTAACCAATAAGTCCACTCATTTGTAATGCATAACTTTTTGTATTAGGTGAAGTGAAGGTGAAAGCTTCCAGTAAGTCTCGAGCGTAAGATAGGTTCAAGCGCACAAGGAGTAATAAATTTTATTTGTCTAACAAGAATAACATAAAATTTTAACAAAACAGCAATACAGTAGGCCTTAAATCATACCGGCTAAAATTACAATGAAGCATATGCAGTCAACCTCGGCCTAGAGGAACCTCATGACTACTCCCATATCAAAATCAAATTATATTTCCAATAACAGAGAAACGAGTATGCTATCATGTGAACTTAGGGGCAACACACTGTATTTGAACATGAGCCTTCAAAAGGAGCAACACCAACAAAGGCTGGACACATGAAACCATATTCTGGACCTTAGCATGTGATGAATTGCAGAACTGGTCTTAATAGCTATAAATTGATAGACCAAAGTCCAAATCGACATATTTTTCCAAAAGTAAATCACACCTCAGCCGGGATTGCAATAAAGTTGATGATGCTTGCTGCGTCTCCTTCTATTGGCTCAGAATACGATGACAAAATTCAAACAAAGCAACCCAAATAGAAATCCTCGACAACAAGCTAACAAGATAAAGATTATCTCTAGATTAGATTCATCCAACTACACTAAGGAAGAGAGATAGCAATCCAATTGTGTGATGTTTACTGAATTTTACCATTATATATATACAAGTAAATACTGAAACTCATCTCTTGAAAGGCAACAGCGTGAGGTTATTCATTCAGAACATAATAACATTTTGTCAAATACTTGGAGTGCGCACCTTTATACTCTCTATCACAACTTGCTCAAGTCTGTCCTGTTTGGTCATTGGCATTGCCCATCTTGCCGTTGATTTTTATGCCACGTCTGATTTCTCTCCCATTCCCCTCTTGATCTTTTGATCACATGATGCATCAAAATTAAGCTTTACCCATTGATCAGGTGGCTTGATCCAAGCACTTCGCCTGTTTTGCTCTTCAATTTCCCTTGTAATCCCAAGTGATCTCACGTAAGAGTCATAGTGTACATACCTTATTCAAAATACACATATTTTCCTATGAAGAAGTTATTGTTCCCCTAAAAAAACCTAAGGTTATATTATTGAAAAAGTGTTCATTTTGGAGAGGCAATATACATAAAATTGGCCTAGATACGACCGCTAAGGAAGAAGAGAGTAATTTAAGAATGTATCATCAAAAAATTTTATAACATATTCCGATATAGAGATAAAGAAATTAATTAATTTGGTGACAAGGTGATTATGAAATCAACATATTCCAAGTGTACTAATTTATGAGTTAATGCTTTTAATTTTGGGTGCCTTTACCCTTACCCCCACTAAGCTACACATGCCTTGGCCAGGCAGTAAGAATCCTGAGACCCGGCCACTTCAAAGCTAACTTGAAGACAATCACCTTTGACAGGGCTTGTTTAAGGAGACTGTTTTATCAAATTATCATCCTACAGCTCAAAGTAAGTTTTAGTTCAATTTGCAAGAAGGTTAGTCATACTTCGATAGAGTTTTCTTTATTTTAATTCATGAATATTCCAAGCAGAATAACATAAAAAGTAATACTTATGAACATACCCCAATGGCCTAAGCCAATGCTGTGAGACAATCAGGTACTTGTATTTGAAAATGAAGCTTGTCCTTGCCTTTTCACTCACTTGTTAAGAGCTTTCATCTTTTCTGCAAACAAATTTGCATTTTGTTAAAGCATAAAGCTCCTTCATACAAATAAGAACTTAGAATACAACATTAATAGTTTACCATATCAGCCATTGCCCTTGTTAATATTTTTCTTTTAAGTTCTCCTTTTGGGTTATTCAAAGCACAAAATCAAATCGAAACTCACATCTTAGCTTCTTGAAATATAGTTCTTCTGTTTGGTCAATGTATTTCAAATTATGTAAGCATTTTCTATGTGACCATGTTTATTAGATAATGTGGTTTTGATAGCACCATAGTTATTCTTCCAAATGTACAAGCACCCACCAACAGCCTTTTGGCACATGTAAAAAGGGCAAGTTTCTATGATTGCAATAGAAATATCCTAAAATTAAGTTTGTTAAACATTGATGGATTTCATTACAAGAATCAAAGTATTTAAAAATATGTGCATCCCTTGTACTCATTGTAACTCATAAAGGTGATAACACAGTCACCATATAGGGCAAGTACATTGTAAATGGAAAACACAGCTGAACTGCTGAACAGAAAGTATATGACAAAAAATTTACTTACAAATACATTTATAAAATATTGTCATCCTGGATGGTGATTTCACCTCTGTGCTGATGGTTCTAAGGTGGAGAAGGTCTGTACATAACATCATTAAAAATGTCATTCAGATTCAGCTAACTATGAATGTTGCTGCCCTTGCATAAACTTTCTTGCAGCTGTTTTTTTTTTTTTTTCCTAGTAAAGTCCCACTAACTGCAGCTATTATGGGTAAACCTAGTAATGGATAAAATGGGAGCTTTATCCTTGGTCACGTAGCTACCCAATAATGACAGCTTGGTAAAGCCATCTGTGGGTCAATCAAAGCCATTTCTAACCAGAGTCATAGCAGTCTTACTTATGATACAATTTAGGGCAAGATCTGTCTTTGGTGTGGATGAGAAAGTGAAGAAAAATCTCATTTTTAAACTTTTCATTTGTAAAGTCTTCAATGAATTTAATGTTAGGCAACTAAAGAAGAACATATTGCAGGGGTTAATCAAGAACAAGCTGTTTTTAATAATTTTAAGGTTTACCATAGTCTGTCAACTGGTGATGGAGTTTCTGAAGTGGTTTTCCAGTATTGAGAGGCTGTATTAGGAGCAATGGGGTGCTTGCATTTGGATTTGCACCTTCCTGTTGATCGATTGGTTGGCTCTTCAAGTAAATTCCATTTTCTGGAGAGCAATTGGCTAAGCATAGATTCTCTGCTTCCAGAAAGACTAACTAATAAGCAATAACCTTTTATTATAGGTGAAGTGAAGATGAAATGTAGTGCTAAGGGATATCAATTCAAGAGAAAGCTTCCAATTAGTCTCTAACGTGAGATATGTTCAAAGTACACAAGGAATAATAACTGCTATGACAAGAATAATCTAAAACTCATATTTCAGTGGAAAAGACAACTTATTCCAAACTTGCCTTACTGGAATATCAATCCATATTTGATCTTATTTATATTGTCATTTAACAAAGCAGCAATACAGAAGGCCTTAACTCATACTAGCTAAACTTACAATGAAGCAGACGCAGTCAAGCTCGGCCTAGAGTAACCTCATGACTACTCCCATGTCGAAATCAAATTATATTGTCAACAAAAGAGAAACTAGTATGCTATCAGGTGAACTTTGGGGCAACAAACTGTATATCACATGAGTACCTGCAAAAGGAGCAATGCCAAGAAAGGCTGGACGTGTGGAACAATAGACCTTAGCATGTAATGAAATTTCAGATCTGGTCTTAATTGCTATAAATTGATAAACTAAAGTCTAAATAAAAATATTTTTTCCAAAAGTAAATCAAACCTCAGACAAAATGGGGTAATAGGCAAGGAAATGTATTCATATTTGTTAAATTACCAATTGTCCCAAAAGATTAAGCTGTTAGAAAATGGTGAATTTAATCATTTAATCATTTAACCATAATTTTAACAATGTCCACCAGAAAATCGTTTTTAAAGATGTGGACTGCAGGTCTTCTCAAATACAAGCATCCTTTATTAGTTCTCTTTATGAGTGGTCTTTTGTAATTCTTTAGGCTACTTTGTGTTTATTTTCATGACGTAGTGTTTTTTCAATAATATTATTTTTACCTATAAAAGAAGGATGTATTAGTCACTTATGCAAAAAAGAAAGAGAGATAATAAAATCATGATACAATGAACTTCTACCTGTTTGTTTTTAATACTTTTTTTAAAAGAATTCAGTTTTTTATATTCTGTTTGTTCTCTTACCTTAGTACACATCCTATGTGCTTTGGATTTTTGTATTTGTTTTCCTCTATCAGTGAAGTTTATTACTTATTAAAATGATGAAAAAATTCAAACATGAGCAACCCAAAGAGAAATCCTCGACAACAAGCTAACAAGATAAAAATTATCACTAGATCAGATTCATCCAACTAAGGGCATGTTTGGTAGACTGTAATAGGCGTTGTAATGTAATAATTATTCCTATGGTTTAGTTATTCTTTAGTTTGGTTATGTTTTTATTACTAGGAATAACTATTCCTTATGAATAGCTATTCTTCAAAATGAGGAATAACGATTCTTCTTTAAAAGGTTGTATTAACTATTCCTTAGTAAGTGCAATAATTTCAAAACTTAATATATTTCTAAATAAACAAACTTTCCATATATATCTAACAATTATAAAAATAAAAAATCATAAAAAAATAACACATATCTCTCTTAAATTCAAAAATAACAATTTTTAAAGAAATATAATTGTATGAGTAAGAAATTTACAAAAATAAATATTAAGTTTCATTCTAATGTTATAACTCACAACCAAACTAAAGAATAGGTTTAGTCATTACATTACAACACATTTTATTCTTAGTAATAAAGATTACAATTCCTGTCGTATTTCCCATTCAGTGTACCAAACGTACAGAGATAGCAATCCAATTGTGTGATGTAAATGTTTACTGAATTTTACCATTATATATATACAAGTAAATACTGAAACTGTCTCTCGAAAAGCAAGAACATGAGGTCATTCATTCAGAACATAGTAACATTTTGTCAAATACTTGGAGTGCGTACCTTTATACTCTCTATCACAACTTGCTCAAGTCTGTCCTGTTTGGCCAATGGCATTGCCCATCTTGCCGTTGATGTTTATGCCTCGTCTGATTGCTCTGCCATTCCCATGTTCATCTTTGAGAATCGCAGCCAAGCCTACATTCTTTTGATCATATGACCCATCAAAATTAAGCTTTACCCATTGATCAGGTGGATTGATCCATGAAATTCCCCTATTTTGCTCTTCAATTCCTCTTGTAATCTCTAGTGATCTCACGTATGAGTCATACTGTTTGTTAAGACGATGGGCTAGTTGGTCTATGCTGGCTTTAGTGTTTGAAAGCAGAGCATCCTCCCTTGCATCCCAAAGGATTTTCATTGCCACTGCTGCATACAGTGTGAATTCATCTTTGTTCACTCTTTCTGCGAGTAATTCCATTGGGGGATCAATTATATGTTCAACAAATTCCATTATAGATTGAGCTTGGATCATTTTGACTCGAAACCCCCATCTACCACCATACCACAATCCTTTGGCGAAGGGACAACATTGATATAGATGTAAAACTGAATCTTCTGCTATTTCACAAAGAGGGCAATAATAGCCATCTTGAGCATTGGACAATCGGTCCAGCTTTTGCTTAAAGGGGAGGACATCTGCAGCCACTCTCGATAAAAACATCTTTAATCTTTCATCAAAACTCACGTTTATTCTTTCATGAATTCTTATGCAGACCACCTTATCTGCAACGGAGTTCTGAGGAGAACATGTGCATGCTACATGGACCCCACACTTTTCTACAGTAATTTCGGCTATTTCTGGATTATTATTTGAAAATTCAAATTGAAGGTTAACTTCAGTCCCTTCATTTAGAATTATGCCTTCCAATGACCTATCCCTTATATAGAATACCCACAGATAAGAATAAGATGATGATGATGGTGCAGTTGGAAAATATGTCTCATCAGATGAGTGCAATCCTTTATAACCATCAACGAAAATGTTGATAGCACAGTGACCTGCAATATAACTCTCATACCTATCCTTCAATTGCACTTGTATAACAACACAGAAAGCAAATGATGGAAGAAGTTTCCGACTGACCAAGAATGATATGGAACTTCCACCAATTTGATGGTTGAACCATTTTGGAATCTTACTTCCTGGAATTAACACGTTTCCATCAAAATTAAATGAGAACCCCTTTTTATGAGGAAAGTCAGATTCAAATGCATAGTCCCGGTGCGATGATCCCCTTGGACATACAATATTCCGTGGAAGCCCTACCTTTTCTGCGAACTGCATGCAATTAGCAAATTAAAGAAACTACAGTTTAGCAAATCTAGTAATATATTAGGGAAAGTTAACCAAAATTGAATCTTTAAGAGAGATGAACCTGACTCAATAATCTTCTACTTGATTGTGGATCCAACGATTTGCATCCTGTTACTTCTACTTTATCCATACATGATGGAAGTCTTGGAATTTTCTGAAGATTGCAGCAATTGCTAATATAAAGTGTCTTTAATTGAGGAAATCTGCTAGAGATGTCGGGGAGGGTAGTAATGTTGCTGTACATAACATATAACGTTTTCAAATTGGGGAAGCAATCAGGAATATCCAGGTTCTTTGGAAAATTTTCAAATTCAGAGATACAGAGGAGATTAAGATTTGGTAATGACGAAGGTAGAGCTAATCTTTCCGTATCTTGCCCAATATCGGGGAACTTCCAAAGACCTCCACAGCCTTGGAGATATAAACTTTCAAGAGATTTCAACTTGAGATTCCTCGGAATAATTTTAAGACTTCCACATCTATAGAGACACCAATATTCAAGCGCTTCAAGAAGTCCAACAGACTGATGAATCTCAACTAAATTTTCACAATCTTGAAGTTCCAGCCACTTTATGTTTGGGGCGATCACCAATAAGTCAGGTAATTTGGTAATGTTTTTACAGTCAGTGAAATCCACATATTTCAAAGCTGGGAGCCGGCATCTCTGTAGAGGATGGAAAAAAAATCAATAAATATAGTTTAAAAATATAATAATTTATAAATGGTAATGGTCATACCTCAAAATGCTCATCCAATTTAATGTGGCTTCCTGGTACTATAAGTGCAACAAGTTTTTGAAGATTAACTGTGGCTGGCAAGGAAGGTAAAGGAAATCCATTCCAATAAATTAACCTTAACTCATTTGGAAGATATATAACATCTTCGCAAATTAAATTACGAGCTGTCAAGTATTTGAGTTTTTTCATACTTCCAAAATCTATTTGCATGTTTCTTGGTTGTTGGAAGCACAATGCTATGCCTTCAACTTCTTCTAATCCCTAAATGGACAAAGAATTACAATAATTACATTATACAACATAATTTACAATTATTAAGTTGTAAAAAAAATAAATGTGGATAAACCTACATTTTCTTCAGCATTAAACGAAAAAAAAAAAAAAAAAAGAAATGAGAAAAATATTCACTACAAAAGTAAATATGCTTGGTGAGAAAAAGGAAAAGATAAATCGAAATAATTTATACCTTATCTGGTAGTTCGTAAGCATCTTCATAGCACAACAACCTCTTAAGTTTCTCTTGTTTGATAATTTCCAAACTCATTTGTTGTATCAAGTCATGCATCGATAATTTGCCATTTTTATCAACAAATATGAGAGACTTATCTTTAAGTATTTCAATATCACAATATGGGTCATAAGAATAGCAACTTTCTACAGCATCCATGGGTAATCCCTTGAGAAAACATGCAATATCAAGGAAAATATGCTGTTGAGTTTGGTCCAATCCATCGTAGCTTATTTTGAGTACTTCTAGAATATTTGGATTAAGAATTCTTTTGTACTTCTTTAATGTACTTTCCCAATAGCGTCGATCTCTTTGATACAAATCAGAGCCTATTATTTCCAAAGCTAATGGAAGACCTTTGGCATAGCTTATAAATAGGTCTACGAGCTCCGAATAACCTTCCTTAGTCTTGTTTTCTTTGAATGCATGTTGACAAAAGAGTTCACAAGATTCATGTTTATCTAATTCCTCGAGCCTGTAGTTATAGTAGGTTAAATGATAATCTTCTTGAAGAGTAGATAGAAATTTTTCATCTCTTGTTGTGATAATAATTCTACTTCCAGAAGCAAAACAATTGCATACGCCAAGCAAATCTGTTACTTGGATTAATTTGTCCACATTATCAAGAATTAAAAGAATTCTTTTGTGTTGAGGCATTTCCATTCTCATATTGATTCTTTTAATTGCACCGAGCTCCTTCAAAGTTCTACCTCCGAAGATCTCAGAATAAAGTGTCTCTCTTAATTGGAGTTTGCCATCAATTGTTCCTGAGTTTTCTTTAACATTCCCTAGAAAACTACTTCCTTCAAAATGATATGCAATTAAATCATAAATAGCTTTTGCAATTGTTGTCTTACCTATTCCAGGAAGGCCATGGATCACTACCATACGCACATCATTTGAATCAATATCTAAAAGACAATTTATATCCTCCACACGGGAATCTATTCCAACGGGGTATTTGACATCAAATATTTTCGTATAATTTAATTTAACTCTTGAGATCACTTCAAGAACTTCTTTGATAAGTGTAAATTGAGGGTGGCTGCCAATTGCAAAGCATTAAAAACTTGTTAGAAAATAGAATATAAAAATGAACTAAAATTCAAAATGTTTAGCTTGTGTACTATGACTGAAATATCGTTAATACAAGTTAATGGTGAGTAACTCATAGATCTAAGAACTATTAGTATGAACCATTTTTTCCTCAACTAGAAAATCAAATTTGGGCTTTTAGCACGATGACTCATGAAAAACTAGTTAGGTAAGGAAACAAGCTTCTTGAATATCCACTTCTAATTGATAGACACTAGCTTGTATGCATTTGTTAAGATATTTTAGGGATCGAAGTTTGGTAAACATTATATGGGTGTGCAATGAATTTATAATGGGTCCCAAAACTCTCCATTACATTAAAAAGAGAACCCAAATTTGTAGAATGATAATTGATTTCCTTTTTTAAAGGGAAAAAAAATAGTTTTGCATTCTTTCACCAATTCCAACAAGGCCACAAAATATTAAACCATAGAAATCTAACTCAATTGAAACCGTAAATTGTTTGACAAAAAAAAAAGTTATGAGCATGCTGAATAATTATTGATAAGTTAATAAAACCTAAATACAAAAACTTAATAAGCAATTTTGCATCTTAAAAAAACAATTTTAAACAATATATATATATATATATAATATAGAAAGATGAATAAAAACCTCAAAATATATAGAGTTGCCAAAAGTGGGAAAATTTTATAATTAATTGATAAGATAATTAGCTATATGTGCTTACCTTTCTATCTAGCCTAACTAGCACATTATTAAAAGTTATGAACTTTCAAAAAATAAGGCAAAAAATAAAACTTCACTAGAGAGTTGTTTAACGTTAAAATTTTTTGGTGATAGCAAAAATAGTGATAGAATGCATACTCTTTTGTGCAATGCCATCCACCAATACTACCGGCTTCATGTAGAGCTATCCTCCATTTTTGCACTTCCATTTTATCCTCAAACTCTGTTTCATGTTTTGTCAAAGCTTCTCCAAATTTTCCCTTTTGGTTACGTACTTCTGATGGATCCACCATATAAAAAATTGGTAGCACAATTTGGCCTTTCTTTTCACACTCAAGAATTTGGACAAGTTCTTTCAAACACCAAGTGGAAAATGCGTAGTTTTCAGAAAATACAATGATTGAAATTCTTGAACTTTCAATGGCTTCGAAAAGTTTGTCTAAAATTTTTTTACTCCTTAAGTGCTCATCATCAAGGAAGATGTTGATACCATGATGATTCAAAATGCCTCTCAAAATATTCGTAAAATTATTGCGGGTATCCTTACCTCCAAAACTCACAAATACATCATATCTACACTGGTGGGTGAAAGAGGAAGAAGAGTCTCCTTTGTTGATTGGAAAAGCCATGGTGATTTGGATAGAAAGTAGAACAGATTTAAAAGGAAGAGGAGAGTTTAAGTGATGAATTGGAATTGTAAGAGTTTAAGTGAGAATTTTCTGAATGGGTTTTTGTGAGACAGAAAGAGAGAATATATGGGAGTGGCAGAGTAAAGGAATTGAATGTTAGTTGAGTTCCTGTGATTGTAAGGTCGTAAACTATGTTAGTCTATTATGAAAATACTAGTGGTGAGAGTTGGTGGCCCAAACGCAGAGAAGACTAATGTGAAAATGCTAATTGGAAAATTGCTTACCATTCATTTTCAAACTTGGGACCCAGAAGAAAAGTGGAGAGAAATTTCTTGGGTACGCACTTATTTTTGGAGTGTAGTGTGTTCCCATTCATGCATTCTGAATTCGTATTCAAAGTTTAAAGAAAGGGAGACAATTTCTTTCTTTCTCTCTTTTCTCTCTCTCCCTTTTCTTCGAAATTTCCTTTTTCTTCTTTTCTCTCCCTCCATCACCATCATCTCTCTAGCCCTTTATCTTTTTCATTTTTCTTTTTTGGTCCCTTCTTTTATCTATATATGTGTTTTAATATTTTCTTTCTTTCTCTGTTTCTTCTAGGATCTCGCTCATTCTCACGCGTTTAATATTTGTCTCTACTATATTCAACGCGAGAAGTAGACAAAAAAGAATAAAGAAGCATTAAATTTGTGTATTTAAATTAATCAATATAAGTATATTGAATTTAATTGAAAAAGTATTAAAAATATTACAAATTTTATTACATAACTTTCATAAATTGAAGTTGTAATGAGTGTGATTAATAAATTTCAAGAACATAATAAAAAAATATATGATTTTTTTTTTTTGGTGACATATCAAATTAGAAAAATTGTAAAATAAATTTTGTAATATCTTTCGTTTAATTATATTTTGAAAATAACACTATCTGTGTTTTATCATATATGTGAATATAATTAAAAAAAAAAAAAAAGGTAAGTTTTGCTGATTATTTATTATTGAAATTTCAATGTACTAAAAAACAATCAACACACTGGTGCCAACTACTAGTCTACTGCCATACATTATCTCATCCTCATTTATTTACTTTTTTTTTTCCCGCCAAATTGTTGGAGTTATAATGCACAATAAATTGGTAGCTGTAGCAGAAGTCGCGGCAACAACAAGCTTTTTGACTCTTGACTATATTTGTGGTTATGCTTTTTCTTTATTAATTATTTTTTTTCAAATTTCAGAATCATAGCACCACAAGATATCCAGCTGTCCCCCTCAAACATATGTAGAACAGTTCTTCAGTAAAGATAAATATTAAACAGAGCTAGAGAAAGAAAACTGCGTGAACATTGACTCGTCACCTCCGTGAAGTGGGCTAGGTGATGCAGTGCAGCAGTGGTACATTCCTAGAAGAATGTTTTTGCAGCGGTGGTACTAGAGTCTAAGTTTTTTTTTTTCCTTTGAAATTAATACATCTGTATTTTTTTTTTTTTTTTGAGAATAAATTCATCTGTAATCTGGTTTGATAAAATGTTTTTTTTTTTTATATTAAATTTTTGAAAGCCTAAGAATGGGCTTGGTGGTTAATTTTTGTTGGACTATTTCGGTTAAATTTTAAAATTTTATTTTTTTATTTGGACTAAATTTTTTTCATTACAAGGCCATGAACTATGTTAAGGGAAAGAAAAAAAGATTTTAGGTCAAGGGGGCTAGGAACAATTTTGCTGGGCCAAACCTTAGAATTTTATACATTTGTATATACTACATAATTTTTTTATATATAGGAGTTTTGAATAGATCCAAGTACAAAACATGGAATTGTGAATACGGTAGAGACTCGAATTCTTAGAGCATGAGGGAAAAAAGTATCTATTTTATATTTTTTAAATTTACTTTATTTATTTTATCATTTTATTTTATAATTCACTCAATATTTTAATTTCTATTTTTACACATAACTCATTAAAGTAATATAAATTATACCAACAATAATATAAAAAAATTTAATTTATCTCTCTTTCTTCTCTCTCCAACACACCCACATACCACTTAAAATAATAAAATTTAAGTTTACTAGTAATGTGAAAATGCTAATTGGAAAATTGCTTACCATTCATTTTCAAACTTGGGACCTAGTACCAGTGGGAAACTGGAGAGAAATTTCTTGAGTACGCGCTTATTTTTGGACTCTAGTGTAGTTTATGCATTCTAATAAATTCAGAGAAATTTCTTTTGTACGCGCTTTTTTTTTGGAGTGTAGTGTAGTTTACGCATTCTAAATTCATATTCAAACTTATTCCAAAAAAAAATAATAATAATAATGTATATTCAAACTTTCTCTGTTTCGTCTAGATTTTCGCTTGTTCTCACGTGTTTTCATATAGTGAAACGTTGTGGTATCACTGGGACCCACCTTGGGTGGCATTTGTGTTTGGAATTTGGATCTGATTTAGAGGTAATGAGAAACGCTACAAACACAAAATGGTGCATGCGCGACAAATTTTCACAATGGTTGAATTGTGAGGAAGCTACGACTCCAAGTGAGAGGAGGCAAAATCTGAACAAAAAGTTTTCAATGAAAATCCCAAAAAGAATAAAGTTTTTATGCATCTACCGTATTGAATTTTCTCCCAACTTTTTTTAATAGTTATCTCTACTCTATTAAATGCGAGAAGTAGACAAAAAAGAATGGAGAAGCATTAAATTTGTGTAATTAAATATTAATCAATATAACTATATATTGAATTTAATTGGAAAAATGTTAAGTACCTACAAATTTTACTACAAAACTTTCATCAATTAAATTGATATCGTAATGAGTGTGGTTGATGATATATTTCGAAAATATAATAAACAAATATACAAATATATGCAAAAAAATTTTTTTATAGAAATGCTATGTCTACAATATTTTTACAATTTTTTCATAACAAATTTTAAGTGACATGATGTTACGGGTTGTTATTGGTAAGGTAAAAAAGTTATTTCAGTGGTAGATTCAAATTTGAACCAATGACAACTAATCATAGATTACTTGTGATTTGATATGAAAGTAGAGAAGTGCTACTTAAAATTTGTTGTAAAAATGTTATGGATATATCATTTCTCATGAAAGTATTGTGAAAATGTTGTATACATAACATTTTTTTTATTGATGACATGTAAAATTATAAAAATTATGCAATAAATTTGTAATAGCTATAACATCAGTGTTAAATTCTACTTTGAAAATAACACTATCTCTTTATCATATATGTGAATATAATTAAAAAATTCATAAGTTTTGCCAATTATTTATTATTGAAATTTTAGATTAGGTTCCTCAAGTTCAGTGTTTTCACCAAATTTACAAAAAAATTGTGTGAAACCATGAATTTTGGCTCACCTAATTTGACTATACTAAAAAAGAAGTCTAAGAATATAACAAAATATCACAACATTTTCACAATACTTTCATTTTTAGGATCCAAATAGATTTTTTTTTTTTTTAGAGAAATGCTACATTTATAAAATATTTAGAAGAAATTCTAAATGACAAGTTTTTATTGGTTTTAAACTGAGCCCACTACTGATATCATTTTTTTATCCATAAAAAATACCTTGCCATATAAAATTTGTTGTGAAATTATTGTGAAAATGTTATGGACATAACATTACTTCTTAAACTTTAAAATCAAGTAATTTTCCCTTAATATTTTGGAAAATAGCAAATATGTCATATTATAATTCTCTCAATTAAACCCTAATGAAAGTTTATGATTCTACCACTACACACGCTTGGTGCAATGGTCACTCTATAAGTATAAGTGCTTGTAGGTGTGGGGGGTAAGGGCCGGGATTTAAGTTTTCAGAAGGAAACTTCACATACATATACACTTAAATTTTGTTAGAATAGAAATTCTATCTTGTATAAAAAAAAAAAAAAAAGTTTATAATTCTTAAAAAATTTATTGTGTAATGTCTAAAATACTCTCACCAAATTTTAATATCCCAAAAATTTTCTTCATGTATTTTGAGTTTTAGATGATAGTGATTCTCAATTTCCTATTTTATTATTTTATTTTGACATTTAAAAAATTGACATCTTAATAATTATGAAAATATTGTAAGAATGTGTTGTATGTGTAACTGTGTATGCACACATAAATATTTTTAAAACAAAAAAAAAACAAAAAGAGCACAAGCAAAACTAGTGTACTGTGGAAAAAAGAAGCCAAGAAACAGTATAAATTGTAAAATAATTGTGAAAATATTGTAAGAATTTGCTAAATTGGTGTAACGGTATATGTGTATATAAATAATAAATATTTAAAAGAAATGACAAAAAACCACAAACAAAACCGGCGAAGAAAAAAAAAAAAAAAAAAAAAAAAGCTGATGAACGGTGTGGGTTGAAAAAAAAGAGCACAACCAGCGTACTGTGGAAAAAAAATACCAATAAACAGTACAAATTGTAAAATAATAGTAAAAATTTATTAAGCCAGTGTAACTGTTATGCTAAATAATAGTAAATATTAATAAATAAAAAAAACACATAAGCACAAACAAAACCGGCGAAGAAAAAATAAAAAACAATGAACAGTGCTGGCTAAGCAAACCAAATGCTATCCAGTTGTCGCCCTCAAACACAGTTAGAAGAGTGCTCCAATAAAGTTATCATTGTATTGATGGGTGACGAGGGCTTAGGAGCACTCATAGCAGATGTGGGATATGTGCTAAATACTAAATATTTGGCACATATCCCACACCAAATACCAAAAACTTAATTTATCAAATATGTCAAATCTCAAAAATTTTATTACATGTGAACAGTACTGTTGCAAATTTGCAACGGTACGGACGAAAAATGGTGTAATTTTTATTGTTTTTTCATTCTGTTTTCTCTCTCCTCTCTCCTCAGTTTATTCTTTTCTCTTCACTCTCACCATTCCCTCTCACCTCTGTTCTCTCTCACCGTTCCCTCTCACCTCTGTTCTGTTGATCTTGATCCGTCATCGCTGATCCGTCATCGCCGATCCATCATCGCCGATCTCTTCGAGCATTGTCATTGTCATCATTGATCGGAATCGACATGGGCATTGACGTTGAGGTGAGATCGGAGTGTTCGTCATGATCATGGGCATCGACATTGAGATCGTGATCGTGGGCATTGATGTTGAGGTGAGGTGAGATCTTGATCGTGGGTTGTCAGTGCTAGTGGGTTTGGGTTGCCTAGGTTGCCTGGGTTTTGATTGTGTTTTCTGGGTTTGAGTTGCTGTGCTAGTGGGTGTTACTCTATTTTTAATGGGTTTTTGGGTGGATTGTTGATGACAGTGGTTGTGGTGGTGGTTTTGCAATGGATTGTGGCTGCCACGTTGGTGGTGGTGGCGGTGGCGGCGGCGGCAGTGGCGGTGGCAGTAGTGTTGTGGATGTTTTTTTTATTGTGTTAGATATATTATTTTATTGTGTTGTTTATATTATTTTAATGTGTAGTAAATATTATTTTTATGTATTGAATTGAAGTATAGAACATCTGATAAATGGTATATTGTAAAATGATGTGGTAAAATAATAAAGTAAGCTTTTGGTGTGACAAAATGGCATAATTTTTGCCACGGCTGCTATGGATGCTCTAAGGTTTATAAGGTAGCTATTGGTTTGGGTTAATGGTTTTGTGTGCTGGGTTGAGTTGTGTTTGTTGTTGTTGGTATGCTCGAGGGATTGAGCTGGGTTTATTAGAATTTGTTGGTATTTTGTTCATGATTGTATTAATTAAATTTACAAATTTATATCTATTTTTCCTTTTCGATAATTTGATTTATGTATATAAGTGGATTGATTTTGTTTTGTACGATATTCATTTATGATTTTTTTGGGGTTTGATTTTCTTGTATTCTTGTGTTTGATTTTTTGGGTTTGTATATTTTGTTGGGTTTGTGCTCTTGTGCGTTCTTGATGAAGAGGATGTTAGATCGGAATTCATATGTTGTTGATTTTTAATTATGTTTTTTCCTTTTTTATTTTGTTAAAATTGATAAATTAATTTTTAAAATTCTAAGATGATGTAAGTTTGATGTGACATTTATTAAATAACAAATAAAATTTTTTATTATTATTTTAATAGCCACGTTAGCATTTAATGTGATAGCACTATACTCTGTTTGCCATTAAGACATTTTTGTTAAATGAGTAACAGTAAATACCAAAATGGAATGCTTTTTTCATTTAGGGATTAAAAGTGGTAAAATAAAAAAAGTTGAGATCAAAATAAAAATAGGATCAAAATATAAAGACTAAAAATGCATTTACACTAATAAAAACCATAAAAACCTCAAAATATATAGAGCTACCTAAAGTGGGAAAATATTATAATTAATTGATAAGATAATCAATTATATATGCTTACTTTCTATCTAGCCTAACTAGCACATTATTAAAAGATATGATCATAATTTACTTTCAAATTTTCAAAAAATATGGAAATAAGTAAGTCTTCGCTTGAGAGCATGGTTTATAAACCCGGATCATTCAATAAACCGTAAAAAAGAAAAGTTCAAAATTTTTAAGGTTAAATCGAGGTCGAACAAAGCTTAAATTATAATGACGTCATAATTAGTTTAATAATTATTTAAAATATAAATAAATATATTAAATTAGTACAAAATAAAAAAATTAACTAAAATAGTCCAATTAAAATTATAAATTTTATATTTTAACTATGTCTAATATATTCATTTGAAGCCAAATAAATATCTATTTAATAATAATAATAATAATAACTATTTTTTTATAAAAAGAAAATTAAAAACATCAATTTGTATCGGCACAAGTTGACAAAAAAGGAAGTTTAAATAATAATAATAAAAAAAAGAGTGGACAAAAATGAGTGATATGATGTATCATTATATCATGTGGGGCTCAAGGATTTGTAAGAAACAAAGACTCAGTATTGTCTTCCCAATTCCCATTTTTCAATGTCCACGTGACCAGCTCACAAACCTAAAAAAGCACTAAAAACAAAAGTCAATAAAATTTAAGGGAGAGATTAAAAAGTCAATACAAACAAAAGCGGATGAAATTTAAGACTGAAGAAGTCAGAAACGGCTTTTTTTTTTTTTTCTTTTTCATGGAGCGGTGGTTGAGGCTAAAAAATTCGCAAAAATGAGAGGTTCGTGATTTTTCCGATCGAATTGTACAGTTCGGTTCAGTTTCAAAACCATGCTTGCAGGGGCGGAGTTTGAAATTTTTATTTGGAAGGTCAAGTTGTAGTACTAATATATTTATTAAGATAACTCCACACACACATATATACATACACGCTTTTTTATTATATATACATATATATATATATATATAAACACATATTTTATTTCATAAGTTATATCTATATATGTATATGTATATATATACACACCCCAACCACAACAAAAAATTTTGTATTTTCAATCAAAATTATATTTAATGGAGATCTATTATAAAATAAAATTCATTTTTACCATTTTTACAGTGAAATTCTTAAAAAGTGTTATTTTTTATACAAATTATCAAATTTTATACTAAAATTAGTAAAAAAAAAATTTACATTAAACTAACAAGAACTGATCAAAACTTGGAAGAATAAGTTTAACTACAAAAATATTTGAAGCTATTTTGCTTTAATCCATTATGTGGTTATTAAAGAAACATTTCATGTGCTGTTTTAATGACAAGATTTTTTTTAATGAGTTAGTAACTTGTTAATTGCTATCTAACGAGTTGAAAGAGATAGATTCAAATATGTTTGGTGCTAAATTTTATCAAATATAAGAGCATATTTTACAATAAAAAATAAAATTAAAAAAAAATAAAGTGTCAATTATTTTTTTAAGAGCCTCGTTGGATTGATTCAATTATATGGGGCCAAGTCTTATTTCTGTATACTAAATTTTAAAAATATAAAAATAATTATATAAATTGTAACACAGGATTTGTACTACACTATAATATATTATTGATGTAGCCCTTTAGGGTTTCCTCCGTGGATGTAGGCCGTTAGGCTGAACCACGTAATTCTCGTGTGTTATTGTGTTCTATATTTTATGCTTTCGCTTCCGCATCCATACTAGCATATTCAACATGATATATCAATGCTAATATTTAACATAAATAAATAAATAATTCAAAATTTTGGGAGGGCCACTTATTACTTACCTTCGCCCCTACATGCTTAGAGTTGTTTAACGTTAAAATTTTTTGCTAATAACAAAAATAGCGAGAGAATGCATACTCTTTTTTGCAATGCCATCCACCTATATTGCTGGCTTTGTGGAGAGCCATCCTCCATTTTTGCACTTCTATTTTATCCTTAAACTTTGTTTCATGTTTTGTCAAAGCTTCTCCAAATTTTCCTCTTGTTACGTACTTTTGATGGATTCACCTTATAAAATATTGGTAGCACAATTTGGCCTTTTTTTTCACATTCAAGAATTTTGACAAGTTCTTTCAAACACCAAGATGAAGATGCGTAGTTTTTAGAGAATACAATAATTGAAATTATTGAACTTTCAATGGCTTCGAAAATTTTGTCTGAAATTTCTTCACCCCTTAAGTGCTCATTATCCAAGAAGATGTTAATACCATGATGATACAAAATGCCGATCAAAATAATTGTAAAATTATTGCGAGTATTGTCACCTTTAAAACTCACGAACACATCATATCTGCATTGGTGGGTGAAAGAGGAAGAAGAGTCTCCTTTGTTGATTAGAAAAGCTATGGTAATTTGGATAGATAGTAGAAGAGATTTAAAAGGAAGAGGGGGAGTTTAAGTGATGAAATTGGAATGGTAAGAGTTTAACACTGTATTTAGTTGGGGTGAAAATAGAGAGGACAAAAAATATAAGGAGAAAAATAAGATGGAAAATAATGTTTTTTATTGTTTGGCAAAAAAAGGAAAATGGGAAGAAAGGAAAACCCGAGAAAAAATTTTCTTTCCTGAGTTCACAATTTTCATCCTCCCAAATCGGAAGGAAAATCTTGAGAGAAAAATGTTGTGAAAGCACTTTTACACAAATACCCTCTCCCAACGTCTACAACAATCCAGTGTGGCAAAATAAGAAGATGGAAGTAAAAAATAAACCACCCAACCACCGCAACCTAACACAAAATTGATGGAGCTTTCAATTAAAATATAAACTCAAATCACAATTTTGAAACTAATCAAATTAGGAAAAAAAAAGAAAAGAAAAAAGAGCAATGCTGACCTATCTGAGCCTCAGTGGAAGGAGGACATGCAGTGGTGCTTGGAGTAGACGTAGTGCTAGAAAAGAAAAAAGAAAAGTGAAGATAAGAGGTAAAGGGAAGAGAAATATTATTTTAATAGAAAAAGTGTATATAATAGATAAATTGATATGGGTGTTTTGTAAAAGTGATGGTATAAAATAAAAAAAAGTAAGTTTTTTGTGTAAAATATATGAAATTTTTAGATAAACTAATGCGGTTGCTTTTATTACTTTTGCCTTTTCTCATCTTACCTTTATAGCACACCATCATCCAGGTCCAGGTTCTCTTCTCTCTTTATTACTTTTGCCTCTTCCCATTTTACCTTCATAGCACACATCGTCCAGCGGTCCAAGTTCTCTTTTTTTTTTTTTTTCAACATGACTTGATCAAGTTATTCATTATTGTAAATTTTACATTATAATAATAAAAATAATAACATAAATTTATATATATAATATGATAAATTTTATATTATTTAACGAGTATAAATAAATATATTTCTTACTTATTATATGACAAGAGTATAATAATCATTTTATATAAATTATATTTTTCATCATTCATTTTTTCTTTATAACTAAACAAAAAAGTTTTTCACATTCTTACTTTTTTATCCCTCCAACCAAACACATAAAAAAAAACTAAATATTTTTTATCTTCTCACAATTTTCTAACTTCCTACTCTTCTACTCCTCTAATCAAACAGATCTTTAAATGAGAATTTTCTTAATGGATTTTTGAGAGAGAGAGACAGAGAGAGAGAGAGTGGGAATGGGAATGACAGAGTATAGGAATGAATGAGAGGATAGGTAGTATGATGTTTCCCGCGCCTGGCTTGAGAAAGCGGTCTTTAGTGGGAAACGAACGGGCAATTTTGTTTTTGAGAGGGTAGGTGATATGATGTTTCCCGCGTCGGTCTTTGTCCTGAGCGTCAGGCTTGGGCGTCTGTCTTTCTCTGGGTGTCAGGCTAGGCTGTGTAGGCCTGAAATGTCTCAGGACCCTTACTTTCTCTTGTAACTTTTTTTTCATTGTTTAATATAAATTTTAACTTTTCAGTAAAAATATACGAATGAAAGGGTGATAATGGAAATGGTACTTGTTCAAAAAGTTAGTTTATTTAATTATTTAGTTGTATTTTTTTTACTATTTATAAATTATGTTGTAATATTTTAGTTAATTTTTAATTTTATTTATAATATTTTTAACAAAAAAAATTTAATTTTAATAAAATAAACAAATATCAGACAAATATATTAGCCTATGAAAATAGTATACTATGGGTGAATCGGTGGCCCAAATGTGGAGAAGACTTGTTATGTACACACGGCAGTGCCTTGTCATTGTCGTTGTTGTTATTACGATCATCTCTGTAGAATTTGTACAGAAAGATTTTCATGTTCAAAGACAATATTCACAGTTTCACACTAGCTAGACTACACACAAGCGCGTTTGCCTAAGGATTATTTGTGTTTTGTGGTTTGCGTTTTTGGTTAAATTTCACGGCATTATTTACGATCCAGTTAAACTAGTAAAAAATGTAAGTAAGCAGTAAAAACTAGATCCTATAACACACAGTAGTGCTAGCATAACTATTATTATTCTTGTCATTGTTGGTGAGTCGGTGGCCCAAACGTGGAGAAGACTTGTTATGTACACACGGCAGTGCCTTGTCATTGTCGTTGCTATTATTACGATCATCTCTGATGTAGAATCTGTAGTCCTTTTAAGAAAGATTTTCATGCTCAAAGACAATATTCACAGTTTCACACTAGCTAGACTACACACACAAGCGCGTTCGCCTAAGGATTATTTGTATTTTGTGGTTTGCATTTTTGGTTAGATTTCACGGCATTATTTACGATCCAGTTAAACTAGTAAAAAATGTACGTAAGCAGTAAAAACTGGATCATATAACACACGGCAGTGATAGCACAACTATTATTATCCTTGTCATTGTTGGTGAGTCGGTGGCCCAAATGTGGAGAAGACTTGTTATGTACACACGGCAGTGCCTTGTCATTGTCGTTGTTATTATTACGATCATCTCTGTAGAATCTGTACTCCTTTTAAGAAAGATTTTCATGCTCAAAGACAATATTCATAGTTTCACACTAGCTAGACTCCACACACAAGTGCGTTTACCTGGGAATTATTTTGTGTTTTGCGGTTTGCGTTTTTAATTTGCGATTCAGTTAAATTTGTGAAAAATATGCATAAACAGTAAAAAGGGATCTTATAACACTAGTCTTTTGGTTAAAATAAATATTGCTAATTCTGAAACATATTTGCGTTATAAGTACTGTTACAAGTTATTTGAGAATTCGAGGAGGGAGATTAAATTTCGGCAATAGTGTTGCTGAAATTCCAGGAAAAGTAGGAGAGAGAACTAGGGAAAAAGTGGAGAGAGAAAAATAGTGAATTACGGCAACACTGTTGCTGTAATTCGCTGCCCAAATATCTGCCCGGGCACTGTAAGACGAAGTGCTCAAAGTGGTGCCCCAGATAAACTAAAAACAATTTGTCCCTATTGTGGCAATACTATTGCTGAAAATGGGAGTGGAAAAAAAAAAAAAGTGAATGCCGAAATCTAGGAGGAATTAAAACAAATATAATGTGCTTCGTACACAATATTTTTACAATATTTTCACAACAAATCACAGGTAACTGGTTATTATTAATTCAAATTTAAATTTAACATTGAGATTACTATTTTAATCCAACAATAACAATAAGTAATAACTTGACACTTAGAATTTATTGTAAAAATATTGTAAAAATTGTGTGCACTTCATTTCTAAAAAAACAAAAAAAAAAATTTCCCAATTGTGGCAATGGTATTGCCGAAATACCATTGCCACAATTGAAAAAAAAATGAAAAAATAAAAATTTCCCAATTGTGGCAATGGTATTGCCGAAATTGTGGAAAATTTTTTTTTTTTCCCCAATTTCAGCAATACCATTGCCACAATTGGAAATTTTTTTTTGTTTTTTTAGAAAAGAAGTACACACAATTTTTACAACAAATTCTAAGTGTCAGGTTGTTACTTATTGTTATTGTTGGATTAAAATAGTAATCTCAATGTTAAATTTAAATTTGAATTAATAATAACCAGTTACCTGTGATTTGTTGTGAAAATATTGTAAAAATATTGTGTACGTAGCACATTATATATTTTTTTTAATTCCTCCCAGATTTCGGCATTCACTTTTTTTTTTTTTTCCACTCCCATTTTCGGCAATGGTATTGCCACAATAAGGACAATTTTTTTTTTAGTTTATTTGGGGCACCACTCAGAGCACTTCGTCTCACAATACCCGGGCAGATATTTGGGCAGCGAATTACGGCAACAGTGTTGCCGTAATTCACCATTTTTCTCTCTCCACCTTTTCCCTCATTCTCTCTCCTATTTTTCTTGGAATTTCGGCAACACTGTTGCCGAAATTCAATCTCTCTCCTCAAATTCCCAAATAACTTGTAACAGTACCTATAACGCAAATATGTTTCAGAATTAGCAATATTTAGCCAAAAGACTCCTTATAACACTATTTATAGTTTTAAAATTATTTTTTAAAGTATTTTTAACAATAAATTTTTAATTTTTAATAAAATAAGAGGTATCTAAATAGACACTTAAAGTGAAAATTGAAAAATCGCACCATTCTGATTCATTTTCAAACTTGGGATCTTAGATCTTATACAAGGCGGAAAGTGGACACAAATCTCTTGGGTACACGCATAATACGAATTCATTTTCAAACTTTAAAGAAAAGAAGACACAATTTCTTTTATATTTTCTCTCTCGCCCTTGTCTTCTCTATAACGAAGCCTCCTTTTTCTTCTTCAATCCTTTTTTCTTTTGGATAAAAGTTGTTATATACAATTTCTAGCCCGCACCCTTTTTTAACTAAGACACAGAGAAACAGTTTTAAGTTTCAACCCACAAATATATATATATATATATATATGCAACAACTTGAAATTACGTCTTCAACTCACAATTTTAATTTAAAAAAAGTATGTAAAAAATACTATGCTTTTCTTTTTTTAATCTCTTCTATTTTGTATGTCTTTGAAATTAAGGTATTGTTAATATGGTAAGGTGTATAGTTGTCAAAATTGTAATCTAGATCGTAAGTTTTAAGTTTCAACCCACAAATATATATATATATATATATATGCAACAACTTGAAATTACGTCTTCAACTCACAATTTTAATTTAAAAAAAGTATGTAAAAAATACTATGCTTTTCTTTTTTTAATCTCTTCTATTTTGTATGTCTTTGAAATTAAGGTATTGTTAATATGGTAAGGTGTATAGTTGTCAAAATTGCAATCTAGATCGTAAGATCGCACGATTTTAAGATCCCACCTCACCAAAACGTTTAGAATTGCACAAGGATTGTAAATATTGTAGGATCACATGTAAAATCGTGTAGGATTATAGGATCGTATGGAATCCTATTGATCCTACCAAAACGTAAAAATCAAATTTTTTTTTTAGTTCATATTTATAAGTTGTAATTTGTAATCTTAAGAGTAAGACATTGTACTTTATAAATGTATCAACTAAGTGGTGGGACTCATATGGAGATGACTTTCTTGAATTGAAAATTTTTGCTATAAGAATATTGAGCTTAACATATAGCTCTTCAAGTTGTGAAAGGAATTGGAGTACATTTGAAATAGTAAGACCAAATGACTTTGGTATATTATTCCCTAGTTGAGAATTCTCTATTAAAATTAGTACAACTTTAAGTACACTAAAAAAGGCGAAAATTGTTTAAACAAAAAATAAAAATAAAATAAAAATGAATAAGTTGGTATTCATTACGTAAAACTTGAAGATAAAAGAGAAAATACATAAACCATCAAATGCAAAAGAAGAAATTGATTTGAAGAACTTGTCTTCAGATGATGAGTGGTTAGCAAAGGGTGTCAACCAGAAGATGATGGTATAGATTTTGAAAAAGATAATGAAGTAACAATTCTAATACCGTCCTTTATAGATTTATTTATTTATTTTAAGTTACATGTGAATAGTGTGAATGTGTGATAATTATTGTATCATTTGGTTATCAATGTTAGGTGATGATAAAGGTTCAAGAGCTGCTGTTGAAGGAAAAAGTGTGTTAGTATTTTGATACTTGGTTGGTTTCTAATTAAACATTCACCGACCTTTTTAAGTACATTACGTTAAAACATAAATACATTTGTTTCATTAGTATAGACGTAGTGATGTAGGACATGCAAATTACATCATATGATCAAAATCTTTATTTTTTATTATAGAAGATTCATAATTTACGTGATTATTCAATATACAAAGTCACTATCAATGTGTTTTTTGCTTCAAATATGAAAATATGTAGGATTTTACGATCCACGGTCCAATCCTACGATTCACGATCCTACCTACCTCTTGGGATCCAAAGTAGAATCCTGATTTTGACAACCTTGGTGAGGTGGCAATGGTCATACCTTGACAGGAGAGGTAGAGTTATTAAGGTAAATAACATAACTCTATTGTGTCACAACTCTAATATGAGTGATTATCTATCATTTTTACATTGACTTACCAATTTTTCTCCACTCATAAGCAACTGCATTAAAATTGTAGAAAAAGTTGTCTACTAGACTTTCTTAAACAGGTGAGATAAGTAGTGAATCCACTTGAAAACGCTAAATTCCGATCACGAGTTGACGTATGAGAAGGATGTGAATTTGGGTATGGGAAGGACAGTGTACATAGCATTACTCATCCAAAAATGAAAAATTACATGGATTTGCATTGAGAGCATCCTATAAATTATTTTGATGCGAAACTATAGCAAGTCTGTGCATTTCATGGGCTAACGCTTGGTATAATGTAATCTTGCTAGCCTTTCTAGTCAATTTGGGCTTAAAGCAAGCTTCTGAGACAATCTCTTCTATGAGGTTTCTTCCTTCTTAAGACAACCTTATCCAACAAACCCTGCCCCCATAATTGATTGAATCCTAAGCCTTCACTTTTGTACGAAACAAAACTACCATAAAGTCCCAAAATTTTCAATCTCTTCGGTGGATATATGGTAATGGTATATTGATATTTTATTTTAGTTTACATTTTCAATGGTTTGGGGTTTAAGGGATTGGAGAGCTTTATGGCTCAACTGACATCTCATGGTGTTTCTTAGAAGCATTTTGGGTTATGTTTTGTTTTCCTTATCTGTAATTTATAATGTTGTGTACGAATTAAGCGGACTAAAATTAATTAATTAATTAATTTTAAATTTAAATTTCCAAATATCAAATTCAGTGTGGTCACTAAATTAGATTTCGCAAAAATTTCGCTAGGCCAAAGAAAACCCTACAAATGCTTAAGGTATTGACTAACTATTTCAACAAGCCACCCTCCAACTAGCCCAAATTAGGTCCGCTAGTTTACAGTCACAAGACAAATTTGGTCATGTCCAAACTTGCTTAGTTATGCTTGAAGGGGGAAAAAAAAAAGAAAAAAAAGAAAAGAAAAAAGAAAGTACCTTCCTAATATTAGGGAACTAGAAATTTTGGGCAACAAAATGTCTCATCCTCATGACACATTGATGTTCAAAGGACAATACACTTCTAACATCACAGATGATATTGCGGAAAATCACCAAGTTGAGGACCTCGTCTCACTGGATGGAAATTTAGAGGGAATGAGAAAATTTACGTGGGTGGCATTGAAGTGGAATTTTTTTGAGACGTGTTTAATTGGGTCAATAATATTAGTACTAGTAATAGTAATAACAATAATAGTGGTACTAATGGAATTGGGCATGGTGTGCTTGTTTTTCAAGTTGGTGATGGTGGGGTGTGGCCAGAAATGGTAGGTCTAGAGAAGAGATTAATGAGGAGGAGCTTATCAGTTTCATCGGGGTCTGGTTCAACACCATTGATGACATGATTGTCGCCATTGCCGTCATGTTCAAGTGTGTTGCAATGGGCAGAGGAGAGCAGTGATGGAGGGAGAAGTTCATGTTCTACTTTTCATCCACTAGGTCATGTGGGAGTAATGGGGGATTTTCTTTGTTGATGTATGCTTGGAGGAAGGATTAAATTTTGAATTTTGGCTGAAAAAGAAAAGCAGGTGATTCAATTGGCTTATATGAGACCAAAAATCTAGGAAGGAAAACCAAAAAACTATCTGGATACCGGCAAAGGCTGCCTACATGAGACCTTTTTGGTTCAACTCAGTGATGTAGAAGAAGGATAAAAAAGTTAAAAGAGAAAGAGATAAGAGGAAATTGAAGTAATTTACATTATTTGAATGAATGACGTTCATAGAGATATTTATAAATCTATGCCAATTATGCACAAGAAGAGGAACTCTAATATGTTACAGCACATACACAACTAGCTTTAATGTTAACAACATATAACACTTCCATCCGATAACTTCAATAACGGAAATATAACTATTCTATTGGTTAGCCAGTGGCAGGATTGCAAACACTGTATCTGAAAAAGCAGTTAAATATTGACCTATTCTCACACCTCACAAATAAAGAAAATAGAGCAAACACTTAAACAAAATTTCCACCATAATCCATTGCCATATAACTATTTCGGTGCCAATAAGTACAACAGACACCTGCAAAAGGCTTTCACAGTTATTTCTTTGAAGTGCTTGAGGAGACTCCAATTATTTTACTTTTGGCTGGTGCTATACTCTCTAGGCCTTTTGTATAAAACAGCATGGCTGGAAAGATGGGTAGTATAATGGTGACTTGCTGCCATTCTGGTTGTAGCAGTTTCCGCTGTCTTTAACTTCAAGAAATCCAAGCAATTTGAAATGCCCTCCTCAAAGAGTAGACATCATGGTGGACATAGTCAAGGATTTTTGGCACCGACATATTTCAATGCAGCTGTAGGTATTGTCACTGCAGTCAGGGGCGTAACTAGAAATTTTTGGTTGAGGGGGCCAAGGTAACGATATCATATTGATTTGCAACTCAAGAAAAATACAAAGTATGACATATATACATACATACATACATGTCTTCCTGCATTAGTTTTAGAAAAATAAAAAACATTAAATCTAACAAAAATTTACAAGAAATAATATTCATAGAAATTATATATAACAAAGTCACTATAAGCAGCCATAAAATAAATAGCAGTTAAATTCAACCAAATTCAACTACTATGGTAAAAAATAAATTCAAAATCAATTTCATACCTCTCAACTCAATAGAAATTAAACTATAGAAGAATATTATAAATCATAAGATAAATAAATAGGAATCAAATTAAAAGATCAATAAGAAAGAAGAAGAATTTTGTACCTCTCAATACTTTCTTAGCTTTAAATAAGAAAACTCTTCTTAAGGAAGGGAGAGAAGCTAATTAAAATGTGACTACGTGAGAGCATCGTAAGGAAGAATTAATGAAGAGAAATTGAAGAGAGAGCAACGAGTGATGAGGAGAGTTTTTTGGGTGGCTATAAAGTATAAACTGGAAGGGAATATTGTAATAGTTTTGGGAAAGTACAAAACTTAAGTATAATACTTTAAATGTAGTACATTGGATTCTCTAATTAAATTCAAACACAAGTTTTCCATGACCAAAAAAATGCAAACAATGTTATCATTTTTAAGGGAAATTAAATTAAATTCAATGAGGTTTTTTTAAAGAAAAAGTTAGAACTTTTTTTTTTGAGACAAAGTAACAGGTACATCAGCATCGAGGGGTTGCTGAAAACAGAGGAATTACTTCTATCCATGCAATATTATCCTCGTTGACTACCCAGCATAAGAAGCTAATAGCTGGGCTACCCTATTAACAAACTTAACAAGGGACTATACTGAAACACCAAGACCTGCACATAGATAGGAGAGTGTGGACTTCATCAACAAGATGCCCATTAGCCTCACAGTCTCTCAACTCTCCAATGATAATTCCTACACTAGTACAACATAGGTCCTTGATTAGCTGTAGGATATAGTCTCACTCCAGAAAAAGAATGTGGGATATGGCTGACATGTTTTAGAGGAGGAAAGGAAAAGTCAAAAGATGAAAAATAGGGATTTGGGGTGGGGAATTTTATGGCTTGCGTATTGGAGGACGGGCCAAGCTTTTCTTATAGGGGGGCCAGCTCTTAAATGAGAAGGTGTGAGACCTATTTCTTCCTACTATTATGGAGGTTTTAAAAAATTTTGGGGGGGCCAAAGGATAACATGCCTTCGCCCTTGGTTGCAGTAGTCACAATCATGGTGGTGGCATTTTTAGGTCTATCTCTGGCTGTTACTCTACTTCGCTTATTCTATGAAATGCAAGATGGATGATCATGCCTTGCCTCAGGACCTATTTGCTTGTGAGACACTGGGTCAAACATAACAATTTGCACTGACAAAACAGGCACCCTTACATTAAATGAGATGAAGGTAACACAATTTTTTTCCTTAAAGAAGCAATGAGAGAAGATACTTCCACATAATAATATCAAATGTTCTTGATATAATGCAAAAAGCAGTTGGTTTAAACACAACCAATACTATACTTTAAACCTACTATTTACAATATTGATTCTAAATCACTCGTAATGATTTATGGGAGCCCTACCAAGGAACGTATACTTTCTTGGGCTGTTTTTGATTTGAATATAAATATCAATGAAATCTATAATCCATGTTGAAGCCTTTAATTCAGAGAAAATGCTAAATGGAGTTTTGATGAAGAGAAAGAGGGAGAAGTCTGTTCACACTCACAAGAAGAAGAAGGGTTGTGCGACTAAGGGATATAAATTCAGGGGATTGCTGCTAGCTGGTAAACCATCCCAATGAAAAATTAAGAAGCAACTACAAAGTAATTATTAGTTTTATTCCTACTGAAGTTAAAAGGAAAGTCATTCTTCATTGAAATTTCTTAGGAATACAATTGGAGGAGTAAAAGACAAACAAGATCAATGGTAAAATTCATACATTCAAGTGGACAAGAGGTTATAAACATCATTAGTTTGAGAAGCACAGTAAAGAACTCATATTTAGTAGATGAATCAACTTGGTCCAACTTGACTAACCATAATATCAGTCAACGTTTGATCTTATTTATATGTTCTCATATTTAATAAATTAATAATGTAGAAGGCCTTAAATCATACTAACTAAAATTACAATGAAACATATGTAAATCAAACTCAAACCAAAGTGAACTCCTGATTAATCCCATATTGAAACCAAATTATAATAGCAACAACTACCAAAAGGTTAGGAAATTGAAACAGACACATTTACACATGCACAAGTTACAAGAAATACATTTTTTTTTTTTTACTGCATAAGAAATTTTTTGCCATCTTTTTATCAGTTGGATAATTGATATAGAATGACGATTAATTAGACTGTAAATTTAGTTTGCTTCAATAAGAAGAAATTTTCAAAATGCTCAGTTCCCAAGGTATTGTAACAATGCTTAGGTCATATTACATTTAGAATAGTAACTTTGGCAAGAGAGCAACAATTCCACAAAAAGAAGATGAAGATATAATTCTCCTAAGTAGGATTAAAAAAAAGATAATAATAATTGCAATATCTAATGTCCCCTCCTGAACACCTCAACTGACATTGCAAGGGCAATACAAATTAAACAGACCAAGATGAAAGGCAAAGCAAAGGGAGGCCAGGGTGGCTGTTGCCTCCCTTGGGATTGGAATATCTTATATTTCTTATTATGTACACAGGTAATCCTTTGTACTGTACGTCCCAATTCTTCTAATATAATACAACGGTTCCCTTGAGTTTTTGCAGATAATACAACCACTTAATCCCATTCAAAAGCCAGAGGTTTTGATGGGATTAAGGTAACATCAATGGTACACCAGAATAAATTATTGATCTTTATTAAGAAATTTTTTACTTGCTCTATAATTTTATTTTTAGACATACCTTATCCTAAATACAAATATATTTTCCTTCAAAGAAGTTATTGTCCCCCTAAAAAAAAGACCATAGGTTATATTATTTAAAAAAAAAAAAAAACGTGTTCATTGTAGAGAGGCAATATACATAAAAAATTTGACCTAGATACGACGGCTAAGCAAGAAGAGAGTAATTTAAGAATGTATCATAAATTGTTTTTAAACATCTTCCTATGTAGAAATAAAGAAGTTGATTAATTTGGTGACAAGGTGATTATGAGAAGCTGTAAACCAGGCATGCTAATTTATAAGTTATTACAATTTTAGATGCCCTTACCCCCACAAAGCTTTACATGCCTTGGCCAAGCAGTAGAATCTTGCAACCAGGACACTTACAAGCTAAATTGTGGACAATAACCCTTGACATGGCTTGTTTCAGGTGACTGTTTTATTAACCAAGATCTCAAAGTAAGTTTTAGTTTGATTTCAAAGAAGGTTAGTCATACTTTGATAGAGTTTTCTTTAGTTGAATTCATGAATATCCCAAGCAGAGTAACATACAAAGTAATACTTATGAACATACCTCAATGGCCTAAGCCAATACTGTGAGGGAAATCAGGTACTTGTATTTAAATTGAAGCTCATCTTTGCCTTTTCACTCAATTGTTAAGAGCATTCATCTTTTCTACAAACAAGTTTGCATGTTTCCAAAGCATAAAGCTCCTTCATACGAATAAAAACATTAGGATAAAATGTTAATAGTTTACCTTTTTAGCCATTGTCCTTGTCAAAATGTTTGTCTTTTAAGTTCACTAATTTTGGGTTATTCAAAGCACATAATCAAATTATCAAAATCCAGTTCTTAGCTTCTTGAAATATAGTTCTTTTGTTTGGTCATTTAATGTATTTAAAATCACATAAGCATTTTCTATGTGACCATGTTTATTAGATAATGTGGATTAGATAGTACCATATTTTTTCTTCTAAGTGGACAAGCACCCCCCCCCCCCCCCCCCCCCCCAACCACCACTAAAAAAAAAGCCCTTTAGCACATGTAGAAAGGGTCCATTTCTATGATTGCAATATAAAAACGTCCTAAAAATAAAATCTATTATACATTGATGGATATCATTACAAGAAAATCAAAGCATTTAAAATTATGAGTATTTCCCTTGTAGTCATTGTAACTCATAAGGATGACAACACCGTTGCCATATATGGAAAGAATGTTGTAAATGACACACAGTCAAACACAGCTGGACAGAAAGTATAAGACAAAAATTGACTCAACTACATTTCCAAAACATTGTCATCCATCCTGGATGGTGACTTTACTTTTGAGCTGATTATTCTAAGGTGGAGAAGGTTTTTATGTAACAACATTAAAATGTTCATTCCATTTCATCTAACTACAAATGTTGCTGCGCCCTTGAATTGATATTCTTGCAGCTGTTTTTTTTTTTTTTTTTTTTTTTTGTTCTTGGTCTGGTAAAGCCTCACTAACTGCAGCCATTATGGGGGAACCTAATAAAGTATACACAGGGAGCTATAGCCTTGGTCACTGAGCTATCCAGCAATGACAGCATGGTAAAGCCATCTGTGGGTCAATCAAACCTATTTGTAACTAGAGTCATAGCATTCTTACTTATGATACAATTTAGGGCAAGATCTATCTTTGGTGTGGATGAGACAGTGAAGAAAACACTCATTTTAAAACTTTTCATTTGTCAATTCTTCAATAAATTTAATGGTAGGCAAAGAGAACACATTGAAGGAGTTATTCAAGAACAAGTTGTATTTAATAATTACAAGGTTTACCATATCCATCAACTGGTGATGATGGAGTTTCTGAAGCGGTCTGCCAGTATTGGGAGGCTGAATTGGGGGGCAATGGGGTGCCTGCATTTGGACTTGCATCTTCCTGTCGACTGATTTGGTTGGCTCTTCAAGTGTATTCCAGTTTCTGGAGACCAGTTGGATAAGAAAAGACTCTCTGCTCCTGAATGACTAACCAATAAGCAATACAATAAAAACACACCCCACCGCCCCCCCCCCCCCCCCCCCCCCCCACACACAAAAAAAAAAGTACGTTCAGTCAATAATTCCAATCATTTGTAATTCATGGCTTTTAGTTTTAGGTGAAGTGAAGATGAAATGTAATGCTAAGGAATATCAATTCAAGAGAAAGCTTCCAATTAGTCTCTAATGTGAGATATGTTCAAAGTATACAAGGAATAATAACTACTATTTGTTTGACAAGAATAACATAAACTCATATTTCAGTGGAAAAGACAACTTATTCCAAACTCGGCTTATTGGAATATCAATCCATGTTTGATCTTATTTACATTTTGTCATATTTAACAAAACAGCAATCCAGAAGGCCTAAAAATCATATCAGCTAAAATTATAATGAAGCAGATGCAGTCAAGCTTGGCCGAGAATAACCTCATGACTACTCCCATATCGAAATCAAATTATATTGTCAACGATAGGGTAACTAGTATGCTATCATGTGAACTTTGGGGCAACAAATTGTATATGAACATGAGTACCTTCAAAAGGAGCAACACCAAGAAAGGCTGGACATGTGGAACAATATTCTGGACCTTAGCATGTGATGAAATTTCAGAACTGGTCTTAACTGCTATAAATTGATGGACCAAAGTCTAAATAAAAATATTTTTCCAAAAGTAAATCACACCTCAGACAAAATAGGGTAATAGGCAAGTAAATGGATTCATGTCTGTCAAATTACCAATTGTCACAAATGGTTAAGTTGTTAGAAAATTGTGAAATTAATCATTTAACAATGGTTCTAACAATGTCTACCAGGAAATCAGTGTATTTTTGAAGATGTGGAGTGCACGTTTGCTCAAATACAAGCATCATTTATTAGTTCTCTTTATGAGTGGTCTTTTGTATCAGGTCTTACTAATAGTATTTCTATTCACTCCTTCATAGAGTCAATTTATATGTAGATATTAACCCATTGTAATTCTTTAGGCTTATTCGTGTTTATTTTCACGATGTAGTCTCTATTCAATAATATTATTTTTACCTATAAAAGAAGGATGTTTGAGTCACTTATGCAAAAAAGAAAGAGAGATAATGAAATCATGATACAATGAACTTTTATCTGCTTGTTTTCATTACTTTTGTTCTAAAAGTTAATTTTTTATATTCTGTTTGTTCTCGTTTCACGTTTTACCCTAGTATGCATCCTGTGTGCTTTGGATTTTGGTATTCATTTTCCTCTATCAGTGAAGTTTATTACTTATTAAAAAAAAATTGAGTTTTTTATATTATTTTAAAAGTCAAACTTTTTTTTATAAGTCATGCCACTTGAGAAATAAAATGACTTTCATATTAAGTTTAACAAAATCAGTAAGCTAAGAAAAGCAAAAGTATTTTGTTTAGTTTATCAGCTGCACATGCTGGTCCAGTGACCTTTAAAACTTTACATTTTTTTCTAAAACAATTTTAGAATTTTTTTTTTCACAATTAAAAGAAATTGAGTTTAGCTGCATATAAAATGAATAATTTCTTTGTACATTCACCTATCTGATTTATCTTTGCATTAATGTCTTTACAAATTGGATCGATACCCATCATCTGAATGAGCAAGAAAATTTGAGAGAGAGAAGTGATAAAAGCTAAAACTAACGAAGGAGACATACCTTGAAATTAAAAATATAGAAACAGTTTCAAATGTAATAATGGTACCTTGGCATATTTCTTAAAAAGTAGATATGGATTGAAGTCAGCATCCAAGGTCAAGGCCATCTTCGTCGTTGTCGGAAAGCTTACAGGCAAAATCAGACTAGAGTGATTTGACCCCAGGCGCCCATCTTTTGAGGATGTGGGCTACATAATTATTGAACCCCATCCATAAATGAGGAAGAAGCCAAAGCTGAAATTTCCTTCATTACGCTCTTCCATTACCAGCCAGGCTTGCAATGAAGTTGATGGTGCTCGCTACATCTCCTTCTATTGGCTCAGAATATGATGAAAATATTCAAACAGAGCAACCCAAAGAGAGATAGCAATCCAATTGTGTGATGTTTACTGAATTTTACCATTATATATATATACAAGTAAATACTGAAACTCATCTCTTGAAAAGCAAGAGCGTGAGGTCATTCATTCAGAACCTAGTAACATTTTGTCAAATACTTGGAGTGCGTACCTTTATACTCCTCTATCACAACTTGCTCAAGTCTGTCCTGTTTGGCCAATGGCAATGCCCATCTTGCCGTTGATGTTTATGCCACGTCTGATTGCTCTCCCATTCCGCTCTTGATCTTTGAGAACCACAGCCAAGCCTACATTCTCTTGAATACAATTAAAGAAAGGAAAACGCATTGTCATTCTTTCCCTTCTTTTTGCTCTCTCCATCATCTCTCTGTCCTTTATTAGTTTTTCCTCTTCTAATCTCTTATTTTATCTGCATACGTCTCTGTGCATCAAGCAGGCCCAGCCTAAGCTCCACTACAATAAATGCTCAGTCTTTCATTTTATAATTTAAATAATAATTTTTTAAAATAGTTGTACTTTTTTTCCACAAAAATGATGTTAAAAATAATATAAATTTTATTACGGTGTATTATCAATCACAAAAAAAAGGGAGTAATTTATTCATTAATTAAATTGTTAAAGTTCATCAATTATATTATTTATCACATCAATTTATAAATATTTTATAGTAAAATTTGTAATATCTTTTGCATTTTTCTTTTCTTATATCTTACAAAATATGACATCAATAGAAACCTAACCCAATTGAAATTCTCAAAATGTTTGAATAAAAAACGTTATAAATCTGTTAGATTATCAATGATGATTAACTCCCCTATTAGTTTAAGACTTTAATTTCTGTAAATAATTAAATATCCTACAAGTTAGATCATTGATATTAGTCAACTACTCTCCCACATAGCCATACACTAAACAATCTCTATCTCTCCCTTGATATAAAATGAAAATTAGATTGCAACTTATTTAACTATGTGTACCTTATATCAAAGATAAAGTAAGCCATTTAAAAAAAATCAATTATTTTATTAAATTTTATGCAATAATTATGATATTCATTTTTCAATATGAAATCAACTTTAGTTTAGTTAGTATTATTTCATCAAATTATGTATTTTAATGGATCAAATCAACCTTAAATTTGGTTAGTATTAAATAAATCTATTTAATTAATTAATATTTAAATATAAAATATCTTATTTAACTTTATCACCTAAAGTTCCAAATTATGTTAAGTCAGCCTTGACATCAATATACTGTTAATAAATATGTTGTGGTGGGCCTGGTGGCAGTGGTCATACTTGGCAGGGCAGGTGGGATGAGTAGGACCGTATACACAAACTCAATAGTGGCACCGTCGCAAAAATGACATGTATCAACGTGGAGAGCATCCTGTTAATTAATTTGGAGCGAAACAGTAGCATAGTCTATTGTAATGTAATTTGGCAGGCCTTGCAAGTCAATTTGGGTTTTAAAGTTAATACAATCTTCTAAGACAATCTCTTCTTTAATGTTTCTTCGTTTTTAACGGAAAATCACACCCACCTCTCCTCCTGAACATAGTTGTCAGAACCGGACCGGACCGAGAGGTCGGACCGTGAAAACCGTGAACCGGGATTAAAACCGGTTTTTTAAGCTTCAAGAACCGGGTATAAGTGGCAATTTCGTGAACCCCTAAAACCGGGGTTGGACCGGGTTGGACCACAAGAACCGTGCGGTCCAACCCCTTAGCAATTTTTTTTTTTTTTTTTTTTATAAAAACAAATTAACATAATTTTATTCTACTTAATTAAATTATCAATCTCTTACAAGGAATAAAAAAAAATTATAATTAAAATCATTCAAAGATATTCAACTTTACTTCAAAAATTAACCATAAATTTTAATGTTTTCATTGTTATTATTTTATTTTATTAATTTTCTTATTTAATTATTAAATATATGCTTGAAAATCATTAAATTTCCCTCACATATATAGATATATTAGTCAATTTTGCTAGTTTTATAAATTTAATATCTATATTTAGGCTTTAATTAATTATTAAATTAATTATGACGTCATCACGGTTCGACCCCGGTTCGACCTCGGTTCGACCTTAAAAATCTTGAACCTCTCCCTTTTACGGTTCAATGAATGGTCCGGGTCTGAAAACCCTGCTCCTGAAGAGAGGTCAGTGCAATTTACCGGTTCTTAAAATACCTTATCCTACAAACCCTTCACCCATAATTAATTGAATCCTAAACCTGCACTTTTGAACTAAGTAGAACTACCATTTAAGTCCCAAGATTGTAAATCTCCGCAGTTGATATATGGTCTATTGCTATGACAATTGACAGGATCTCAATTCATGAAGAGTGCAAGAGGAATGTGAAGGTTAAAACAAAAAAACAAAAATAAAAACACAAAACCCTTTTTTTTTTAATATATAATTTGATAGTTGGAGCTTGGGAGAATGGAGAGCTTTGTAGCTTAATTGCACCTCCTACTATGTCCAAAGACATTATGTATTGTTTTCCTAATCCTTTATTTATAAAGATTGTGTATGAATTAAGCGACTTAAAATTAATTTAATTATGTTTCCAAATATCAAATTCATTTTGGTAAATAAATTAGATCTTACAAAAATTTTACTGGGCCAGATAAGAGCCTACAAATGCTTGAGGTAGTGACCAACAATTTCAACAAGAAGCCACCTACCAACAAGACACCTACAAAAATTAGGGGGTGCCTCATTGCACATTGATGTTCATAGGACAATACACCTCCAATGTTTAAAGAGTAATGCTAAATTCACAATATTTTCACAAAAATTTTATAACAAAACTTAATTGGCAATCTGTTATGGATTTTAACTTTGGCCCACCATTGACATCATTTTTTTTACCTGCCTATAATAGTTTGCTACTTATGATTTGTTTTGAAAATTTTGTGTCCTTTGTTTTACGTACTGTCCAAAACCTCAAGATTAAAGGCTAATTAGCAATTGGAAACCCTAAAATATAGGAATCACAAAGTCCACATCTATATGTTAAGTTCAACAAAGTTAAAATTGACTTGAAAAAAAAAAAAAGGTACAACAATTATTGAGTCTAGTTTTCTTCTTTCAAAGTGTAGCTATGGTTAATAGCTCCTTGGAAACGGGATTAATCCAAGACACAAAAGACTTTCAACAATTACACCTATTAATGTTTTGAGATGCTAGATATTGATGGTAACGGTATGCTTTCAAGAAAAGTGCTATATGGGGTCCTTCATAAGCTACGAACCAAGAGGAAGAGATAAGTTATCTCTATGAAGTAATTTTCAAAAGGTTTTTTATAAATTAGAATGAGTTCATGGATCGTATGCAATTTGAGCCCCTCATTAGGGAGCTCATGCTTGCCATGGCACGTGGAATATGCTCTCTTCTTACATAAATGTGGATCTCATATACAGGACTGACGTATGAGGCTCATTTTTATACGAGAAAAGGGTGTAGTATACTGGCTATATAAAATAATTTCACCTAGTTTTGGGGCTTATTAGATTGAGGGTACTCTTAATAATGGTTTTGAGGATTTACAATAGGCTGGGCAGGTGGGATTAGCCCATTTTTACTTAGTACATGGGCTTAGTAAGTTGGACCTAGTGGACCGTTGACTAGTCAACAAGCTAGGTTAGAAGAATATCCTAGCCTATGGCTCTATCCATGGACAGTTTCCATTTTATCTTTAGCAACTACGTAACTATGAGGGAATTTACAGACTAGCAGAGTGAGGGGATAGAATATCGTTAGTTAGTAAGGTTTTGAAATCATATAGGAAACTAGCATCTCGAGTCTTTAAAACTTGAGTTCGGTCATCGGTGACAAAACCAAGCCTTAGAGACTCAAGTTTTAGTGCTAAGATGGAGGAATTTATCCACGTGGAACTCAAGTTTCTTAGACTCGAGAAGTATCTGAAGAACAGAGAAAACAGATCCGAAGGAAGAAGAAGACACGATCTGGAAAATAAGATCTAAAAAACGCAAATTCAAAGAAGAGAAACAGAGATTTGGAGTGGAGAACGCAGAACGATCTGAACTGGAAAACTTTGATCTAAAGAACGCAACCGATCTAAATAGAGGAGTTGGTCTGAAGAACGCAATTGATGCAACAACGCAGAACTAGAAAACATGGAGAACTAAAGTTGTGGACTGATTCGGTCTGGGATTGGCTGGCTGTTGCCTAAACCAATTGAAAATCAAACAAAAAAGAAGAAAGAACAGAACGAAGATGATGAAGAAGAAGAAGAAACCCAGGAAGACACAGAAACCTAGAAGTCCAGAATGAAGAAATGGAGTTGAACGATATTTGTTAATGAAGGAACTCGAGTCTTAGAGACTTGAGTTCCACGTGGATAATTTTTGTTTGCCAGCTCTGGAACTCGAGCATTTAAGACTTGAGTTCTATCATAAAACTCAAGATGCTATTTTTCCACATTGTTTTGCAAAATCACCACTAACAAAATTGTTAAAAATTTAAGGCCAAATGGAAAAAAAATTCAGGTAACTATAGGGCTAATGGGCAACCCATAGACTTTTTTAATGGATCTTTGATGGGTTCTCCCACGGGCAATGCCCATTTTTTTTCTAAATCATGTCTCAAGTTCGACCCCTTCCCAAATTTATTGAGTTATAAATTCTGGGCTACTAAGATTTGGTTTTGCAATTGAATTTGTAGCAGTGGTATTCAATATTGATGTGGAGGCCACCAATGTTGTGCATCTTTTTATCTTTTTTCTTTTTTCTCGAGTAAATTTTTGCTTGCTTATGTGTTTGATTTTTTTTTTGTTTGTTTTTCTATTTTGTATTTTTAATTCTTAGGTTATTTTAACTTCCTTTTCATTTTTCTATTTAGGTTTTTTTTATGCCACCTGGCAATCCGTTTGGCATCTAGGTGGCATAAAAATAATTTTTTTATTATAGTTGTTAGTTATATTAGTATTTTTCATTCATTACAACAATAGCTATTTGGTTACAAGTCAATAATTAAGTACATAAATTTTTATAATCAAATGGAGCTAATTTTTTCTTTGAGAATGTTATATCTGACAAACTGTTCAAAGACCCGATGGAGTGTGTTAGTGATCGATTATTTCCACAAAATAAATGTATGGAAAATATTAGTGGGTGATACTAGAGATATTTATTGTACTTACATCCATGAAACCCAATATTAAAATTTGGACAAGGAGGAAAGTGGAGATCGAGAAATTTCTTGGGAACATGCTTAGTTTTTATTCCCCTACAGTCACAAACTTATTTTTGGAGTACTAGTGTATTCACCAATCCCATTGATATATGTTTAAAACATACACATTCAAATTGATTAAATTTAAAAGTGATAAACATGCCTTATGAGCCAAAATAATAACATCATCTTGCCATTCAACTCCTTCTAAGTCAATGTTATCATCATGTTCATTATCTTGTGAAATTATTTATTCATTGACATCTTCTTCATTATTATCATCATCAACATTTACTATGTCTTATTGTTCTTTTATTTTAATAATTTTTCATTATATTTCTTCATGGTATTCCGCTGGCTTCTTAAACTTATAACAATAATAACAAAAATAATTATATTGTCATTTAATACCTTAATTATAGTATAGAAAATAAATTTGTAAATATGAAAGTAACATGTCAAATGTGTAGTCTAATTTTGTAAGAGAAAGAGATAAGAGAGGGGGAAAAACTCATGGATATATTATTTTGTTTAGTATCTTCAATAAACTACGCTCTACTCCTACATAAATGTAAGTCTTAAATGGGACTTATATGTAATTTTCACTTTAATAGGAGAGAAACGTGTAATATTCCAAAAGTACTAAATAATTTCACATAATGTCAAGCTTTAATAAATTTAGCATGCTCTTAATAATGGCACAATATTTTGTCTTTAAAAAACAAAAATAATGGTTCAATAAACACGGGCTTTAGATTTTTAACGCATAAAAGAAAACTAAGATGGGCTTTAGATCATCATTAATTAGGTGGAACATCCTACCCTCATTATCCCTAGGCATTTTGTACCGTAGCCTACTCACAGATGTATACTCAAACTCTTTACAGATGGCCTCAATTTCTACCTTAGACCACTTATTAGGATTACAATCATCTACTACCCCCACGTCACCCCCCACATACTCCTTAAGATTTTCATTGAAATACCCACCATGATGCACATACAAAGTAAAGAACTCATCCATTTTGCATGCATGAAACATATAATCAACATTATTTAATCCAATAAAGACAAAATCCAACCAAACAGTCAAACATGCACTGACACTATTACATTCAAAACAGTATTCCTCCAACATGGAACACAAAACAATATAAAATAAAGCTTAATGCTAATAGGGAACACATAGACCACCTTGATCCCTTAAAGGCCAAACAGAAAATACCAGAGTCGGGCTTCCTATTTTCAAGTTCAAAATGAGACCCAACCTAAACCAACCCGCACTTTCCTTTCTTTTGAGCCTATTTTAAAGTGTTGGATAAACCGAAGTAAGACAAAGTTGTTATTTACGAAGAAGAAATGACCACCATTTGTCATTTGGATCAAGTAGAAACATGGGCTAACTTTTATTTTTAGTAAATAAGAGAAGACCCAATAACTTCCTATTTTCAATAAGACTTAATTCTTTTCAACCCAATGCAGAAGTCTAGAAGGACGAATACCAAGTTCTTTATCCAATGCTAAATATATTGAATACCTTGATCTCTCTCCAATTAATTTCACTGGGCATATTCCTTTACTTGGTAACTTGAAACATCTTGTCCAGTTACTCATTGGTGGGAACAATTTATATACTACAACAAAACTGAATTTTCAAGTATTTGATTTCCTTACAAACTGTACCCTGCTAAGGAAAATCCTTCTGATTTCAAACCAATTAGCTGATGAACTTCCTCCTTCTGTTGCAAATGTCTCTGTCAATCTCCAACATTTATTCAAATATTGGAAAAGTACCAAAACCTTGTGTCCTTATCAATTGAGAAAAAAAATTTCAAAGGCAAAATACCAAATTCCGTGGGAAAACTTCAGAAACTAGAAAGACTTACGGTTACTGACAACTTGTTCTCTGGAGAAATTCCGGATATCTTTAGCAATCTTACGTGGCTATATGAACTCGACATGGCAAACAACAGGTTATCTGGCAGAATTCCCATGAGTATAGCAACATGTCAGCGATAAGAGATGCTTGTTCTGGCAAGGACAGCATTCAATAATGGAAGCATTCCAATGCAAATTTTTTAGCTTCCCCAGATAAAATTTTTGCTATTGGCAAACAACACTTTAAGCGGTTCTTTGCCCAACGAATTTAGCCATTTGAGACAGCTTCAAATCATGGACATTTGTGGAAACCAGCTATCTGGAAATATTCCTGCAATAACTGAGAAATACTCAATTTTGCAACGTCTCAACATTGCAAGAAACAAGATAGCTGGCTCAATACCAAAGTCACTGGAAAATCTAGCAGCAATGGAGAGCTTGGATCTTTCTTCCAACAATCTCTCTGGCCTAATGCCTACAGAATTGGAGAACCTTAATGCTTTGCAGATGTTAAATTTGTCTTTCAATAGCTTGGAAGGAGAAGTACAAAAATGGTGTCTTTGCCAACATCAGCTGGGATTCTCTCCAGGGAAACAATCAGCTCGGCGCATTTGACCCAGAGACTAAATATTGCCGTTGATGTAGATTCTGAATTAGATACCTACATCATGATTGTGACCCACCTGTAGTCCATCGCAATTTGAAACCTGGAAATGTGCTTTTAGATGAAGATATGACTGCTCATGTAGGAGATTTCGGGTTAGCAAGGTCTGTCTCCCATAATTCATCACAGAATGGGAGTGGCATAATTTGACTAAAAGGCTCAATTGGTTACATTGCTCCAGGTATGTTGTGGATCTTATTTTATGGAACTTAAAAGGATTTAGTGATTACATTCAAAGTTCAAACAATGTTCTACTCCACCTCTTTTGCTACATTTGATCCCAAAGAACATATTAGTAAAAAAATTAACACCCTATGTTTCCGCATTTTTTCCTCAAGCTTTTATCTTTTCTGGTTGGAAATACTTGATCCTAATATCCTGAAATTCTGTTGTAGAGTATAGCCTGGGTGGAAAGGCTTCAACAAGTAGGGATGTCTATAGTTTTGGGATACTGCTGCTGGGGATGATCATTGCCAAGAAGCGCACAGATGGGATTTTCCCGGAAGGTTTAAGCATAATGAACCAAGGCATAAACAAGTTCATCTCTGAAGTGCATGAGAGTAAAATCATGGATATTGCTGATCCAAGGCTTTTCAAGGATAATGAACCTTTTTCGCAAAGCAGTAGTACCAATTATTCTTCTGTGAAGATAGCAGCAGCAAGAACAAAAACAACATTGCTTTCAGAGGTGATGAGTGTGTGGCTTCTATGGTGAGAGTTGGACTGTCTTGTGCTGCTCATTCATTGAAAGACCGATTTTCTATGAGAGAAGCCTTATCCAAGTTGCAAGAGATTAAAAGATGTTCTATTGGATTCTGAAGCATCGCATTAAATCTATTTTGTGCATTTGTGTTTATTTCTCAAGCTGTTTGAAGCTATAAATTCTTATGATTAGAACAGAAAATTGATATGAGGGTCTCTTTAATGGCCAGTTAATTTGATCATATGTCAAAATTTTTCAATTCCATTTTCTTTATCAGTCCCCCATTTTGAGACAGTTCTGAAATATTTTATGCGAATATTTGCTAAAATGTATGATTGCAAGATGATAATTGCTTAGGCCATGTTGTAAGGGCATCATATTCTTCATTCATAGGTGCAATTTTATATGAGGGAGGTTCTGTGGTATAGTAATCAAGTTACCATAGGATGTGTGTTTGTGACAAATAAGGATGTAGTATGTATAAGAAGGTTCTGGTGTGTAAATATCTGGTGCTGAAGTGGCTGGTGGAGAAGGATAGGCATGTTGGGAACTAGTTTCTGTAGAAACTAGAGAAACTGAAGGTAAAGGTAAAGGTTTCAGTAAAGGTAAGAGTAGAAGAGGATTGTGCAGTGGAATTAGATTGAGTAGAGGGCTGAAGAATTGTTTGAGAAAAAAAAGTGCAACAAAAAAGTAAGCCAAATAGTAGGTGAGGGAGAATTTGAGGGAGGAGCACTGGATTGTGAGGATGAAAGTTGTGTTAATGTAGAAAATCATTTTTATTAAACAAAACATGCCTGGTAACATAAATTCTATGAGAGTGAGTTTAAAGACATATCTTTTGAGTAGAGAGGGTAACCTAAAAATACACAAGGAGAAGTGTGAGGTTGAAATTTTTGGGTATTATATGGCTTGAGAAGTGGAAAACAAGTACACCTAAAAACTTTCAAGTGTAATAAATCTAGTTTGACTTGAAAGAGGAGCTCCCAAGGTGAAAGATTATGGAGTAAAGGAGTGGGTAGTCTGTTTATGAGATGCACAATAGTAGAAATAGCATATGCCCAATAAGTGACAGGTAATTTTGAGTGAGAAAGCACAGTCAAAGCAAACACAATAAGATGCCTATGTTTCCTTTCGGCCACTCCATTTTGTTGGGGTGTGTGAGGGCAAGATAATTGATGAGTAATACCATGATTAGAGAAAAATTCATTAAAGGCATTAAAAGTGAATTCAGCCCCACAATTCAGATCTAAGAATTTTGATTATATGATCAAGAAGATTTTCAATGGTGCCTGTAAAATGTTTGAAAGTAGATAGGAAATTAGATTTCAATTTCAACATGAAAATCCAAGCAAACTTGGCGAAATCATCAACAGGTACAAGATAGTATTTAAAACTATTGATAATTGTATTGGAGCTGGACCACATACATCAGTGTGCATTAATTCTAAAGGTCTGGAAGACTTTTTGTAAAGAAACCTATTTATGGAATTTACACAAAGTTGAATATTTCGATTCTTTGATTGGGTAGATGAACCAGGATATGTATTGAGATGTGAAGGTGATGAAATGCAGTTGATGCTAAGGTTTTGGAGTAGATTTGATAGACTCCATCTTCACTCAAACCCTTGTATGAGATTTTCCTGTAAGAATATCTTGACATTGGAATTTATAAGCATTAAAATGATAATTTTTATGCAAGCATAATTTGTGAACTAAGAGAAGTAAATTGTTGCTCCAAAGTATTCCAAACTTCACTAGCATTGTTGATTCCAACCCCCAAAGAGAATTCTGAAGGCTCTGCTACCATGTGAGATTCAACAAAGGAATAGAGAGATATAAAAGAAAATATCTAAATGATTGTATTATCTCAGAAACTGTGTTAAATTCATGCTTATATAGTCATTTACAGGATTAGAGTCAGTTACAGATCTAACAAACTATTCAAGACTGAAACAGCAATCTTAGAGTTATTTAGTACACTTGGATCTCGCATGTTGTAAGTTAATTAATATCCAAGACTGAAATGGCATTGTTCTCTGTAGTCATTCGTTCATTAATGAAATGGTGTTGCATGGCTCTTAGCTTTAGTAGGAATGCAGTGCCATTTGTGCTGTTTAAGTTGACAGTCATTTATCTCTATCTCTATCACCAGATTCATGCTTCCCTAAATGCTAATTTGGTTCTTGACTAAACAGCTTTGAAACTGAAAGCATAAAGCATAGATTCAAGTAAACCACATGGACCTGTGAATATCTTTACCGCTACATTTCCATGGATCAAGACTCCAAGGTAGTGTCAAATCCCTAAGGCAGTCATACAATTTCGTAAATTGGTGTACAAGTACTTTCAGATGTTTAATTTCACTTTAGTAATTTTTTTTCCAATGAAAATATTCATGAGTATCTTGAAACGAGGAAGGAAAACCAAAAAAAAAAAAAAAATCTGGTCACAGGCAAAGGCTTCCTGCATGAGAACTTTTTAGTTCAACTCAATTCGGTAATGTAGAAAAAGGAAGAAGAAGTTAAAAGAGGAAAATGAGATATGAAGAAATTGGAATAATTTGCATTATTTGAATGGGTGAAGTACATACAGATATTTTTACATCTTCGCCAATTCAATTACACACAAGAAGAGGAAGGATTGCAACTGCACATCTTCAACTTTAATAACATATAACACTTTCAACTGTAAACTTCATTAACAGAAATATAAATATTCTATTGATGAGCATAGGTTGGTTTTGCTGAGCAAGTGGCAGGATTGCAAACAGTGCATACAAAACAGGTATTAAATATTGACCCATTCTCACAGCTCACAAACAAAGGAAGTCGTAGATTTTTTGAAAATAGAGCAAACACTTTAGCAAAATTTCAACCATAATCTATTGCCATAATATTATGTCGGTGCAAATCAGTACCAACATATTTCAACGCACCTGTTGGTGTTGTCTCTCCATTAGTCACAATTGTGGTGGTGGCAATTTTAGGTATGCCTCTGGCTATTACTCTGCCTTGGCTTATTCTCTGAAATGCATGATGGATGATCATGCTTGCCTCGGCACCTCCTTGCCTGTGAGACACTGGGTTAAACATAACAATCTGCACTGACAAAACAGGCACCCTTACATTAAACAAGATCAACGTAACATAGTTTTTTCCTTAAAAAAGCAATGAAATAGTCCCCCATCCAATTTGATTTCTTAGCACAGTATCCTTCACTTCCACTTTTAAAGCAATACAGCAAGCAAATGCTAGAGATTTCTAATCGGTCGAGAATGATACGGAACTTCCAACACTTCTATGGTTGAAATAAATTGGAATTTTAGTTCCTGGAAGTACAAGCTTGTATCCACCACCATCAAGTTTAAATGAAGACTCCATTTTATGAGCAAAGTCCGTTTCAGATGGGTAGTCTTGAAGCGATAATCCCCTAGGACATACAATATTCCGTGGAAGCCCAACCTCTTTTTCAAACTGCATGCAATTAGCAAATTAAAGAAACTACAGTTTAGCAAATCTAGTAATATATCTGGGAAAGTTAACCAAAATTGCATCTTTTTAAAACTCTGAATTGAGAAAATAGATGAACCTGACTCAATAATTTTATTCTTGATTGTGAATCCAGCGAATTGCATCTTGTTATAAATACAGCATGTATACATGATGGAAGTTCTGGAATTTTCTGAAGACTCCAACAGCCGTGAATATCAAAGGTCTTTAAATGAGGAAATATGTTAGCGATGTCAGGGAGGGTAGTAGTGTTGCTGTACCAAAGAAATAAAAGTTTTAATTTGGGGAAGCAATTAGGAGTATCGAAAGCCTTCGTGAAATTTTCACACTTATTTTGTAACTTAGAAGATGTTACTTGGAAGATGTTTAAGATTTTTAGAACCGAAGCATAACGTATGAAGGCTAGTGAGATTTTCAATTGATGAAGGCTAAGCTAATCTTTCCGTTCTTTGCCCAATATCAGGGAACTTCCAAGACTTTCACAGCCATTGAGAAAAATCAATTTAAGAGATTTCAACTTGAGGTTCGTTGGAATTATTTTAAGATTTTTGCATGCTTGGAGACTCCAATATTCCAGCTTTTCAAGAAGCCCAATAGATTGATGAACCTCAACTAAATTTTCACATCCATCAAGTTCCAACTCCTTTATGTTTGGGGCAAGCACTGATAAGTTAGGTAATTTGGTAATGTTTTTACAGTCCATGAAATTCATGTATTTCAAAGTTGTGAAGCGGCATCTTTGTGGTGGATGAAAAAAAATTCAATATAAATATAACTTAAAAAGATATAGTAATAATTTATAAATGGTAATGATCATACCTTGAAATGCTAGTCCAATATAATGTGGCTTCCTGGCATATTATGTGCAACAAGTTTCTGAAGATTAGTCACGGCTGGCAAAGAAGGTAAAGGAAATTCATTCCAATCAATTAACCTTAACTCATTTGGAAGATATTTAAGATTTTCACAAATTATATTATGAACTATCAAGAATTTGAGATTTTTCATTTTTCCAAGATCCAATTCCACGTTTTCTGATTGTGCTAAGCACAATGTTATGCCTTGAATTTCATCCAACCCTAATTTGGACAAAGAATTACATTAATTACATTACATAACAAAATTTATAATTATTAAATTGTAAACAAAATAAATGTGGATAAACTTATATTTTCTTCACCATTAAAAAACTGAAAAAGAAATGAGAAAAATATTCACTACTTATGCCTTGAGAAACAAGGGAATAGATAAATCAAAATGACTTGTACCATATTCGCAATATATACTTCAAGAGCAACCCCATAACACAATAGCCTTTTGTTCTTCTTTGACACTTCTGATTCGTGTTGAGCAATTTCCCGACCCATTTGTTATATCAAGTCATGCATTGATAATTTGTTATTTTTAGCATTAACAACTATGAGAGACTTATCTATAAGTCTTTGAATATCATTAAATGGGTCATGCGAATTGCAACTTTGTAATATATTTATAGCAACATCCATTCGTAATCCTTTGAGGAAACATGCTATATCAAGGAAAATATCTCGTTGAGCTTGGTCTAATCCATCCTAACTTATTTTGAGCACTTCTTGAATATCTGGATTAAGAATTCTTTTATACTTATCTAGTACACTTTTCCAACAACAAATATCTCTTTGATACAAATCAGAATCTATTATTTTTAAAGCTAATGGAAGACCTTTGGCATAACTTATAAATAGGTTTACGAGTTCCAAATAAACTTCCTTAGGCTTGTTTCTTTTGAATGCATGTTGACAAAAGAGTTCACGAGATTCATGTTCATCTAATTCCTTAACCTTGTAGCTATAGTAGATTAAATGACAATCTTCTTGAAGGGTAGACAATAACATTTTGTCTCTTGTTGTGATAATAATTCTACTTTTAGAAGCAAACCAATTGCATTTTCCAAGAAAATTTTCTACTTGAACTACTTTGTCCACATCATCAAGAATTAAAAGAATTCTTTTGTGGTGAAGCATGTCCATTATCACATTGATTCTTTTAAATACGCCATGCATTTTCAAATTTTGACCCCCTGAGATCTCAGAATAAAGTGTCTCTTGTAATTGAATTACGCCATTGTTTGTTCTTGACTTTTCTCTAACATCTTCTAGAAAGCAACTTCCTTCAAAATGATATGCAACTAAGTTAAAAATAGCTTTTGCAATTGATGTCTTTCCTATTCTTGGAAGGCCATGGATCACTATCAAGCGAACATCATTTGACTCAATATCTAAATGCCACTTTACTATTTCCTCTACACGAGAATCTATTCCAATAGGGTATTTAACAACAAATAATTGCATACAATTTAATTTAATACGTGAGATATCTTCAGAAATTTCTTGGATAAATCTATGTTGAGGATAGCTGCCAATTACAAAGCATTAAAAACATGTTAGAAAATAGAATATATATATATGTACATGAACTAAATTCAAATTTTAATATTGTGCACTATGACTGAAATATTGTTAATACAAGTAGGTGGCATGAAATTTATAGATTTTTTTTTTTTTTTTTTGAGAAACATGAAATTTATAGATCTAAGAAAATAATTAAGTATGAAATTATGAACCCTTTTCTTTTTCAGCTATGAAATCAATTTTAGGCTTTTAGCTCAAAGACGCGTGGAAGATCTGCTTATGTACTAATGAAATAAACTTCTTCAATATCCACTTATAATACTAGCTTGAATGAATTTATTAAGAATTTTTTGGGAAGTTTCTAAACATTATATGGGTGGGCAGGGCAGACAGTACTAGACTTAACCCTAAACAATTTGACAAAAAAAGTTTGTTATGTGTGTACTTAATAATAATTGAAAATCAATTTTCTTAACAACTTATAACAGAGATGTTTATAATACTTTTAACACAAAAATTTAATTGACATTTGCATTTCAAAAAACAAGAATGGTTTCTTAAAAAAAAATTATATAATATCAAAATTTAAATAAATGATATTTAAATATTAAAAAGCCCTAAAATTTATCACCTAGGTTTCAAAATGTATTAGTGTGCTTTCGGTTCCACTTTAAGGAGCCAAAACACACTTTTTCCTATTGAAAATCCAAAGTGCGTGTTTGGTAACGTATTGCAAACACACTTTGTAAAAAAGTCAATTTTCCAAATACAAAGGAGACGCAGAAGATCGGGTGGCAGCAAGGGAGCTGCAATTGCAAAAAGCCACAAGTGTGTTTGCAATATTACCATTGGAAGGTTCAACCAATTTCCCAAATTACCCATTATTTTTCCTTAAAATCCAATTTTAACCCTTTTACTTAAAAGACAGATTACACGGTGCAGCCCCAGAACCACAAATCTCACAAATCTATGGGATAAGTGTCTCATCATGTAAGTAGATTTATAAAATTAAAAATTACAATTGTATTAAGACAACAAATTATCATAACATATTTCACAACAGTTGAAGTGTCAAATATTTCAGGTGTCAAAAGAAAATTAAATATAGAGTAAATTACAAATTACATCCCTAAAATTTGGGTGGGAGTGTTTGGATTTTACAAATTACAAATTACAAATATATAAAGTTTGGGTGGGAGTGTTTGCATTTTACACCCTGAAGTTTCAGAATTTGGAATTACTCTCCCCTTCCCAAAGTTTGGGGGTGTTTGGATTTTACATCTTAACATTTTAAAATTTGGATTTTAAGGTATAAAATCCAAACACTCCCAAACTTTAGGGAGTAAAATCTAAACACCCCTAAAATTTGGGTGGGAGTGTTTGTATTTTACACCCTGAAATTTCAAAATTTGGAATTATTCCCCCTCCCCCCCCCCCCTCCCAAAGTTTGGGGATGTTTGAATTTTACACCCTAAAATCCAAATTCTAAAATATCAAGATGTAAAATCCAAACACCCCCAAACTTTAGGGAGTAAAATCCAAACACCCCCAAACTTTAGGGAGTAAAATCTAAACACCCCTAAAATTTGGGAGGAAAAATTCAAATTCTTAAATGTTAGAGTGTAAAATCCAAATACTTTCAAACTTCAGGGGTAAAATCCAAATTCTAAAACTTTAGGGTATATAATCCAAACACCCCTAAATTTTAGGGGTATAATTTGTAATTTATCCTTAAATAAATTAATAAAATATTAGACTAGGACTGATCAGAACTAAAAACAAAGAATACTATGAAAATATTGTGATATTTTATTGTGTCCCTAAAATTTTTGAATTAGTGCTATTTTTCTTTCGGAAAAAAATATTGTTATTCACACAATATTTTCTTAACAATTTCATAAAAAAGTTTTCGTAACAAGTTGTTATTAGTTCTCATCTAAACCTACTACGGACATTATTATTATTTTATCTACCATTAACAATTTGCTTTCAGGGAAAAAATAATTTGAAAAGAGTCGCTGTTATTAATAATAATGAGTATAATAATTACAAAAAGAAAAATATAAGTGTCAATAAAAACTAATTGCAAAGATTTATACAACTAAAATTATTATGTTTTAAGATAATGATGGTGTATTCCATTCTAAGAAAAATTAAAAGTGTCAATTACTATTGAAAAGTCATTAATAATTATTATTATTATTATTATTATTATTATTATTATTATTATTACTAAGAAGGTAATTAACACAAGAAATTCTCTTTATATATATATATTTATATATATTGTCCTTTTTAGTAATTTATAACTCAAACTACCACTTTTATAAGTGTTAACCAAACATTAAGCTTTTTTAAAAAACACTTTTTAATAATTTTACAAAACGCTCTGCTTTTTAAAAAAACCAAATTTCATAGTGCACTTTCTAATTACTTGATGACAAAGATTATTGATCATATACTCTTCAATTTCCTAACTAGGCCCTTTTGGATATATACCACTATCAGTTTCTTTAAAACCTTTTCTCCTCTCCCCGTATGTGTGTATTAAAATACTTAGTATTCTTAACAAAAAAAAAAAAAAAAAAAAGCTCACTTTTCAAAAATATGAACAAAATATAATACTTTTATACTTTCAACGACAACAAACCGTCTAAGAACACAAACAATAAAGCTTGGGAGTTTTTTTTTTTTTTTTTTTTTTTTTTTTTTTTTTTTTAACGGTAAAATTTATTGGTTATAAAAAAAAAAAAAGTACTCATTAAATACATACTCATTTTTGTAATGCCAACTAGATATATTGTCTGCTTCATGTAGCGCTATCCTCCATCCCCGCACCTTCTTCATGCTATTCTTGAATCTTTCTTTGTGTTTTGTCAAATCTTCTCCAAAATTTTCATTTTGGTTATGTACTTCTGATAGATCCACCTTGAAAAATATTGGTTGCACAATTTGGCCTTTTTCCTTATACTCAATAATTTTGACAAATTCATCCAAACACCAAGTAAAAAATGCATAATTTTTAGAGAATACAATTATCAAAATCCTTGAACTTTCAATGGCTTTGAGAAGTTCTGCAGAAATTTCTTCTCCCCTTGAGAGCTCATCATCCACGAAGGTGTTAATACCTCTATCACGCAAAGTGCCATTCAAATAACTCCTAAAACCATTGCGGGTATCTTCACCTCTAAAACTCAAAAACACATCATATCTGCATCGATGAAAGAAAGTGAAAGAGGAGTCTCCTTTGTTGGTGAGAAAAGCCATAGTGATTTGGATAGACTGTTGAAAAGATTTTAAAGGAAGAGGAGAAAGAAAGATGTGATGAAATTGGAATGGTAAGAGTAAAAGTGAGATATTTCTGAATGGATTTTTGAGAGAGAGAGAGAGAGAATGTAAATGGCAAAGTAAAGGAATTGAATTTTAGTTCCTGTGAGGCCAATAAGAATATGAAAGTCTGTTATTGTGCAAATACTGTTGGTAGTCCGATTCACATTTTAGAGATTGCAATGTCATAGTTGGCGACTGGGTAGCCCAAACGCGGAGGCTGAGAAAATACTAATTGAAAAGTCATAGTCAAAGTTGCCATTTTGGGTTGAGGATACCCAAACCCATTATTGAGTATCAAATCTTAGTCCCGATCAATGAAAATCATGGTCAGAGTTGCCATTCTGGGCTGAGGATACCCAACCCATTATTGAGAATCAAATCTTATATGATGTAATATCTTTCTTCTTTTCGTTTTCTTTTTCTAATATTCTTTTTTATCTGCACGTGTCTTTATACATTAAAATACCGCTAGAATGCTGTGGTCACTGGTCACCAATATTTTCTTTCTTTCTCTGTTTCTTCTAGATTCTTGCTCCGTTCACAAGTGTTGTCATATTCTGAAACAATACAAACAGAGTCCACAACAAATCTTCATTACCGTTTATAGCCAAGTTTTTATTAATGGTAGTAATCTTCATTACCGTTGATAGTCAAGTTCTTATTCAGCTTATCAGGCCTAAATGCTAATTTGATTCTTGACTAAACAGCCTTGAAACTCGTAGCATATGCATAGATCCAAGTACAACACATAGAATTGTGAATAATTTTACTGCTGCATTTCCATGCATCAAGACCCCAAGGTAGAGTCAAATCCCTAAGGAAGTCCTACAATTTCGTAAATGGGTGTATAAAACAGTATAAGTAGTTTCAGATGTTGAATTCACAATAGTGATTCTTTTTCTTTTTTCAATCAAAATATTCATGAGTATCTCAAGACTACTAAGGGAAAAAAAAAAAAAAAAAGGATACAGGAAAAGGCATAGTGATTTAGATAGACAGTTGAAAAGATTTAGAAAGGAACAAGAGAAAGAAATATATGATGAACTAGGAATTGTAAACGTTAAAGTGAGATTTTTCTGAATGGATTTTTGAGAGAGAGAAATAAGAATGGGAATGGCGTAATAAAGGTATTAACTATGATCATACGAATCTGCCATTTATCCTAAAAAAAAAAAAAAAAAAAAAAAAGAAAACTGTTATCATACGAATTTCATAGTCGGTGACTTGTAGCCCAGTCCCTAACTCAGATCTCTCTCTCTCTCTCTCTCTCTCTCTCTCTCTCTCTCTCTCTCTCTTTTGAAAAAAATAAAAAAAGCTCTTTGATTGAACTATGTGGGCAGACACTTCCGAATACAAATATTATGCCCCACTTTTTATATTTTACTTTATTTTTCACCAATCACAATTTGACATGTATTCATTAAACTTTTTTATATAAAATAATCAAAGTTTAAAATAGAAAAATATCAAACGCATGGCTTACCATAAAATGGAATATAAAACATGAGACCAAGGATATGTATTCACCAATTACCACCATTCCCATTAAATTTGAAAATTTGGAACCAACCCCCCCCCCCCCCCCCCCCAACCCGCACAGTGATGCACTTTTTTTCAAGTGTATTCACCAATCCCATTAATATATGTTTAGAACATACACATTCAAATTGATTAAATTTAAATGTGACAACACATGCCTTGTGAGCCAAAATAATAGCACCACCTTGCCATTCAATTCCTTCTAAGTTAGGCTATTTTGTAGTTGTACATTGGGTTAAGTAATGAGTCTGAACTTTGTGAGAGTGTAATTAAGTGTGTGTGTGTGTGTGTAGCAGTTAGTTTGTATCTAAAGTAAAATTTTATTTTAAAAAAACACCTTCTAAGTCAACGTTATCATTATATTCATCATCTTATGAAATTATTTATTCATTGACTTTTCTTCATCATCATCAACATTTACTATGTCTTATTGTTCTTTTATTTTAATCATTTTTCTTTATATTTCTTCTTGGTATTCTACTAACTTCTTAGACTTATATAATAGCAACAAAAATAGTTATATTGTCATTTAATACCTTAATTATTGTATAGAAAACAAATTTGTAAATATGATAGTAAAGCGTCAAATATGTAGTCCAAATTTTGTAGAAGAAAGAGAGAAGAGAGGAAAAAAAAAAAAAAAAAACTCATGGACATGTTTTTTGGTTTAGTATTACACTCTACTCTTACATAAATGTAAGTCATATATATAAACAAGACCTATATGTAATGTTCACTTTGAAATCAGAGAAATGTGCAATATTCCAAAAAGTATCGAATAATTTCACCAAATTTTTAGCTTTATTAAATTTAGCATGCTCTTAATTGTGGTTAAATATTTTTTTCTTTAAAAAAAATAGTTCAATAAACACGGGATTTAGATTTTTAACGCAAAAAGAAAACTAAGATGGGCTTCGGCTTTTTAACTTAAATCAAGTGTTGGTTAATTGACTTTAATATAGTTGGGCTTCCAATTTTGAAGTTCAAAATGAGACCCAACCTGAACCAGCCCACGCGCTCCTTTCTTTTAAAGCGTTGGATAAACCCAAGTAAGACAAAGTTGAATAGTGATACCAAACTCCATGTTCTTTGCGAAGAAAAAATGACCACCTTTCGTCATTTGGATCAAATCCAAACATGGGCTAACTTTTATTTTTAGTAAATAAGAGAAGACCCAATAACTTTATATTTTTAATATGACTTAATTCTTTTAAACTAATGCAATCTCTGGAAGGACCAATACCAAGTTCTTTATCCAATGCTTCAAATATTGAACTCTTCAAATAATTTCACCGGGCATATTCCTTTACTTGGTGACTTGAAACACCTTGTCCAGTTACTTCTTGCTGGGAACAGTTTATCTTCTACAACAAAGCTCAATTAACAAGTATTTGATTCCCTTACAACTGTACCCTGCTTAGGGAAATCCATCTGAATTCTAACCAATTAGCTGATGAACTTCCCCCTTCTGTTGCAAATCTCTCTGTCAATCTCCAACATTTATTCAAAGATTGGAAAAGTATCAAAACCTTGTGTACTTACCCAACTGAGAAAAGTTTTTTTCAAAGGCAAAATACCAAACTCCATTGGAAAACTTCAGAAACTAGAAAGACTTATGGTTACTGACAACTTGTTCTCTGGAGAAATTCAGGATATCTTTAGCAATTTTACGCGGCTATATGAGCTCGACATGACAAACAATTCGTTATCTGGTAGAATTCCCATGAGTATAGCAACATGCCAACGATTAGAGATGCTTGTTCTAGCAAGGACAGCACTCAATGGAAGCATTCCAAAGCAAATTTTTTTAGCTTCCCAGCTAAAATTTTTGCTGTTGGCAAATAACTCTTTAACCAGTTCTCTGCCCAACGAATTTGGCCATTTGAAACAATTTGACATCATGGACATTTCTGGAAACCAGCTATCCAGAAATATTCCTGCAATAACCAAGAGATACTCCATTTTGCAACGTCACAACATTGCAAGAAACAAGATAACTGACTCAATACCAAAGTCACTAGAAAATCTAACAGAACTAGAGAGCTTGGATCTTTTTTCCAACAATCTCTCTGGCCTAATCCCTACAGAATTGGAGAACCTTATTGCTTTGCAGATGCTAAATTTGTCTTTCAATAGCTTGAAAGGAGAAGTACCGAAAAATGGTGTCTTTGCCAACATCAGTTGGGATTCTCTCCAGGGAAACAATAGCTTGGGGCATTTGACCATGAGACTGCAGAAAAGCTAAGAGTCACTACTTGTGTCACAAAAACAAAGTCAAATTCAGATTTAGCACTCAAAGTCATTATTCCAACCTCTTCTATCATTGTGCTTGTATGTGCATTGTGTTTAGTATGTGCAGTGATCACCCAAAAGAAGAGAGAGAGAATAAAAAATTGAAGTTCATCATCTGAACTGAAGGGTTTACCACCAAGGCTTTCTTACTCTGAAACCCAGATTGCAACAAAGTTTGACACAAAAAATTTGATAGGGAGGGGTGCTTTTGGGTCTGTTTATAGAGCTGTTTTCAGTACAGGTGAAAATGGAATCCACACCACAGTTGCAGTGAAGGTTCTTGACTTGACACAAAGCAAAGATTCCAAGAGTTTTGATGCAAAATGTGAAGCTCTAAAAAACATCCGGCATTGGAACCTTGTTAAGGACTTCACTTCTTGCTCCAGCATTGATCACACAGGAGCTGAATTCAAGGCTTTAGCTATGGAATTCACGTCTAATGGTAACTTGGATAAGTGGTTGTACCCAGAGGATGTTGAGTGTGGATCAACTCTGACCTTGACCCAGAGACTGAATATTGCCATTGATGTAGCTTCTGCGTTAGATTACCTACATCATGATTGTGACCCACCTGTAGTCCATTGCGACTTGAAACCTGGAAATGTGCTTTTAGATGAAGATATGATTGTTCATGTAGGAGATTTTGGGTTAGCAAGGTTTCTCTCCCATGATTCATCATAGAATGGGAGTAGCACAATTGGACTAAAAGGCTCAATTGGTTATATTGCTCCAAGTATGTTGTGGATCTTACTTTATGAAACCTAAAAGGATTTAGGGCTTGTTTGGATTGAGGGGGGAGGTAACACCTTATGTTTCTACATGCTTTCCTAAAGCTTTTATCATTTCTGGTCGGAAATACTTGATTCTAATATCCTGAAATTCTGTTGTAGAGTATGGCTTGGGTGGAAAGGCTTCAACCAGTGGGGATGTCTATAGTTTTGGGATACTGCTGCTTGAGATGATCATTGCCAAGAAGCCCACAGATGGGATTTTCCAGGAAGGTTTAAGCATAAACAAGTTCATCTCCGAAGTGCATGAGAGTAAAATATTGGATATTGCTGATCCAAGGCTTTTCAAGGATAATGAATCTTTTTCGCAAAGCAGCAGTACTAATTGAAGATAGCAGCAGCAAGAACAAAAACAACATTGCTTTCAGAGGTGACAAGTGTGTGGCTTCTATGGTGAGAGTTGGACTGTCTTGTGCTGCTGATTCATCGAAAGAACGTTTTACTATGAGAAAGCCTTATTGAAGTTGCAAGAGATTAAAAGATGTTCTATTGGATACAGCATTGCGTTAAATCTATTTTGTGTATTTATGTTTGTTTCCCAAGCTGTTTGAAGCTATAAATTCTTATGATTAGAAAATGCAAATTGATATGAGGATCTCTTTAATGGCCAGTTAATTTGATCATATGTCAAATTTTATCAATTCTATTTTCTTTATCAATCCCCCATATTAAGAAAGTTCGGAAATATTTATGCGAATATTTGCTAAAACAAATGAATGCAAGAAGATAATTGCTCGGCCATGTCACAAGGGCATCATATTCTTCATTCGCAGGTGCATACCAGTGTGGGAATTGGGCTGCAATTTTATATGAGGGAGGTTATGTGGTATAGTAATCAAGTTACAGTAGGATGTGTGTATGTGCCAGATAAGGATGTAGTATGAGAAGGTTCTGGTGGGGAAATATCTAGTGCAGAAGTGGCTGGTGGAGAATGATAGGCATGCTGGGAACTAGTTTCTGCAGAAACTAGTGGAACTGAAGGTAAAGGAGAAGGTTTCAGCACAGGTAGAGTAGAAGAGGATTGTGCAGTGGAATTAGATTGAGTAGAGGGCTGAAGAATTGATTGAGAACAAGAGTGCAATAAAAAAGTAAGCCAAAGAGCAGGTGAGGGAGAATTTGAGGGAGGAGCACTAGATTGTGAGGATGAAACTTGTGTTAATGCAGAAAAATCATGTTGATTAAATAAAACTTGCCTGGTAACATAAATTCAGTGAGAGTGAGGTTCAAGACATCTGTAACCTTTTGAGTAGGGAGGGTAACCTAAAATACACAAGAAGAAGTGTGAGGTTGAAATTTGTGGGTATTATAAGGCTTAAGAAGAGGAAAATAAGTACACCCAAAAACTTTCAAGTGTAATAAATCTGGTTTGGCCTTAAAGAGGAGCTCCCAAGGTGAAAGATTATGGAGGAAAGGAGAGGGTAGTCTGTTTATGAGATGCACAACAGTAGAAATAGCATATGACCAATAAGTGGTAGGTAATTTTGAGTGAGAAAGCATGGTCAAAGCACACACAACAAGATGCCTATGTTTCCTTTAAGCCACTCCATTTTGTTAGGGCGTGTGAGGGCAAGATAATTGGTAAGTAATACAGTGATTAGAGAAAAAATCATTAAAGGCATTAGAAGTGAATTCACCCCCACAATTCAGATCTAAGAATTTTGATTATATGATCAAGAAGATTTTCAATCAACAAGTACAAGATAGTATTTAAAACTACTGATAATTGTATTGGAGCTGGACCACATTCATCAGTGTGGATTAATTCTAAAGGTTTAGAAGACTGAAAAATCAAATTTAGCAAAGGCAGTGTCTACAATGCACATTAGAGTTATTTGCAGTACATGATTTTGAAAGAAAAGGAACTGCTGGGGCAAGAACTTTATCACTAGGGTGTTTTAGTCTGTGATGCCATGGCATCCACTTTTTGGAAAGAAACCTACTTACAGAATTTACACAACGTTGCAGATTTTGATTTTAGATCATCTGAGTCGCCATTATCGAAGGTAAAGGTGGAGGATTTTGAGCTCTGAGCGCGAGGTGGCTGATGCTCTGCGATTCGAAAACCCCTTGGGTTTTTTCGGAGGCAGTAAACGGCGTCACATAAGAAACACCTGAGTTTGACTGCTTTGGGGGGATCAGTGTCAGTGTTGTGAACCGGTGCAGTAAGAGAGAGAAAGGAGACTGGCGGCGTTTGATGTGGAGGTGGAGGTGGCCGTGGTGGTGGAGCTAAGGTGGGGGAACTGGTGGACTGAGAGAGAAAGAGGGTATTGGGGTTTTGTTTTATTTGGGTTAGGTGGGTTTCATAGACTGGCACTTAACCCAGCTCCAAACTAAGTTACATACTTAAATATGTATAGGGAAAATTACAATTTTTTACCATAAACTATATTTCTATATTTTAGGCTTTGTCAATTGAATTATGAAAATGCACAATCGACCTTATGCAAGAGAAAGGAATTGCAAATCACTGATCACGAAGTTTTTTCTACCTAAACCTCCTCGTTGCTCTCATCAAAAAAAAAAAAAAAAAAAAGAAACCCTCCTCGTTGCTGCCTCCATTAAGCTTTGTATAAATGAATTTTTGATCTAGTGTGTGGGTGTGTTCGAGGTGGAGGTATTAGCAAAGTTATACAGAAGAACAAAAAATGGGTAAAAAAAGAAAAAAGAAATTACAGTAATTAAATAAGAAAAATGATAATTTGTATTTTTGTTAAGGGTTTGTTTTTCGAAAGTGCATTTTTGCTAAAAATTTTGGGCGGTTGTTTCAAATTGTATTTTTGGTAATAATTGCTGTAAGGGCCCAAAAAAGAGAGTAACACCGAATTGTATTTATGCGGTAAGACCAGCTCTTTCAGACTCAATACAATAGAATTTGGTAGAGATGGGCTAGAACAACAACTGAACCTCTCTCACAAAGGCCCCAGCCTTCCCTTTATATAGCCCTTGGCTCTTTAATCTGCTCCGTCCATCTTTAGCTGCCCCTTCCCCAATTTCTGACACTTGTCACCTATCTTCTTTCTAGGAGCAGGCGGCAGTAGTAGCTGGTGCAGCGGCGATGGGCATCCTTTTAGGTCACCTCTGCATTTAATGCGGCTGACAGGGCTGGTGTGCGCTATTTATTGCTGATTTGACTGGGAGCTCCTGCCCTGACGGCCGCCTGTCTGCCACTGACCCATGCCTCCTTCAGCCGAGGAGGCTCTTCTTGTGGCACTTGATGTGGCGCTGCGTAAGGTCTGGCTCTTCTCTCGGGATCCAATGCTCCTCGGGCCTTGCCAGTTTCTTGCTCGGCCAAGTGCAGAGCCCATCCTGTTCCTCCCAGGGCCTCGGCCCATTGGTTCAGCCTCCTTGGCTTCCTCTTTCGTTCCTCGGGTGCCCACAATAGCCCCCTAAAATTTTCACTTAATTTGTTCGAGGTATAAGTGAAATTTTAGCTCCACGGATGAGCCGTACGTGCTGTATGTGTTCACACGAGCCTACGTCTTTTCAACTGTCATTCGCACGCTCCTGACGCTTCGGATTTCACGAGCTCCCATTTATGGCGTCAGGCGGCTGCCTGTCTCCCCACGTTCAACGGTATGATTGGGATCGTGCGGCCCTTGCTGATCCTCATTTATGGGCGGGAATTTTACCGCTCATTTTCGCCTCCTATAAATGGAGCGATCAAGCCAGCGGATGGTTCATTTCTGGCATTTTTTGGCGTTCTTATTTTGGCGAAGCAAGGTTTTACTCCCGAGGAGCGTCTTTTTTGACTTCTACAGTAGGTGTGTTGGTTCCCTTCCTTGTCTCGATCCTTTTTTCTTTTCTATGGGTAGGTACGCTAGGTTGGTGGACACCGAGGAGGCTAGAGCGGCCTTTAGGGCCAAGTACAGAATTCCTGATAACGTGGACTTTAGACATTGTGAGGAGGGTGAATGGCTGGTCATCAATCGCCCTCCTGAGTCGGTGGTAATTCCTATGATCGCCTTCATCGAAGGTGGGATGGAACTTCCCATGAGCCCAGTGACCAAGGACTATTTAATCAATTTTAGGCTAACCCCAACCCAGTGTTCCCCCAACGTTTTTAGGATCCTCAGGTGTGTAGACGCCATCAACCGTAGGATGGGGACCCGCCTCACATGGCATGATGTGAACTGGGTGTATAACTGCCAAAAAGGGGAAAAAACCAAGTACTACATGAAGAGTAGGATCCCCACGGTTAGGTTAATCTCCTGCTTGCCCGATTCGAGCAAGGGCATGGACGAAGACTTCCTTCTCGTCTCGGGCGAGTGGCATGACGGGCGACACTGCCCCACCCAGGAAGGGGAACCAGGTAGAATTCCCGAGGGCTTGGGTCGCCGCTTTAGGCTTTTTCGTTTTAGAGGAGCCCCTGTCTGGCGTCCCCCTCCCTTTTTTTTTTTTTTCTTTTTAGCCTTCGTTTGTTGTCTTGTTGTTTCTCTCTTTTTTTTTTTCTAACGATGGTCGTATTTTTCCATGGCAGACGAGTATCACACAGCCCCCGCCCGCCACCTGGTGAACTTTCACGACTTGAACCGGATTCTCCAGGCCGAGATCTTTCTTCATCGGGACGGGCAACTCCGAGCAGCGCACGTCATCCTTGGCTACAAAGCTTCGACCAAACGTTTCCAAAGTCCGAAGAACGTCATCAAGGCTCACGACCCGCGATTGGCTAGGATAGACGTCGCCATCCCAGGGTTTCTGCAGGCAGGACCCCCTCCCGAGGGAACGCAAGACGCCGAACTCCCTGGGCCCTTGGCCGCTCAGCTTTTGCACGCCCAAGAACCTCCCCTGCCGTCAGACGAGGAGGCGGAGGGATCCACATCAACCTCCGTCCAAGAAGTGACCGAGGAAGACTTCGAAGTCTTTAACCGCCCCGACGCTCCGAGCGCATCTACCGCCCGATCATCATCGTCGGCCATGGGATTCCAAGAGAAGACCCCCGACCTCCTGGCGCTACTATCGGCCCATGCTGGGGGGTCCTCCTCGGCGGCGGTGGTGCCACATCGCTTGCCAACTCCACCCGCTCCCCGTACATCCCCGGCCGATGCCGCGGACAAGAAACGCAAGCGTGGTCCCAGCGGGAAAGGGGCGGCTACGCCCGAAGAGGGGGAGATAACCGAGCCCCCAACTAAAGAGGCCCGGGCCGGCAAGGACTCGTCGAAGAAAAGGCCCGACCCCGTGGTGCCCTCGAGGGAGAGCGGCGGGGAGCAGTCCAGGAAGGCTTCCGTCTGGAGGCCCTCGTTTACCCTCAGCTCGGGATCTCCAGTCCGGGACGACGCCAATCTGAGGGACCCTTCCAAGGGAAGCTATTGCCTAGTGGCTGAATGCTTGGAGAGGGCTCTGTGCCTCCCCGAGGACATGGAGGAGTTGAAGACCTTCAGGAAGAAGGAGGTCTTCCTCTCTCTCAAGCAAGATTTGGCTAAGGTACCTTCAGGCGTTCTAGTCAACTTCTTCATCTGTCAAGTATTTTCACTTTGACTACTAATTCTTCTCTTTGTTTCCCACCTTTGCAGGCCGTTCAGGCTGCCTTTATGGCAGAAGAGTGGGTTGATCATTCCCTGGATGCGGCCAGGAAATCTGAGAAGGCCTATGAGGTTGCCGAGAAGGCCAGGGCCGAGTCAGAGAAGAGAATGAAGGATGCCCTCACCCAGCTGTCTGAGGCCGAGAGGGCTTTCCGCGATGTTGACTCCGCTCTGAAGAGCTTTGAGAGGCAGGCTTCTGATAGCTTGGCGGCCCAGAAGAAGGCCGAAAGCGCCCTGGCTCTTTCAGTGGTGGAGTTGAAGCAGGTGCATCAGAAGCTGGCGGAGAAGGACGCCGAGAAGGCTCAGGCTGAGCAGGAGGCCTATGATGCAGGCGTGAATAAGACTGCCGCGTCACTCACTGCCCAACTTCGCGACGTCGCTCGCGCCTTTAACCAGGAGGTCTGGGGGGAGGCACTGGACGCGGCGGGTGTTAGTCCTGATTCAGAGCTCCGTGCCCCCGACCGGGTTTACTACCCTCCGCCCCTGCGTCTGCCGTCTTCAGCCCCCAGCCCCC